>OY755066.1:11352757-12705515 GCA_963576755.1 Noctua janthina
CTATATAGGGGGGAAACTCCGCTGCCGCGACAAATTACCGCTCAGCGGACAGACCTCCGGCGTGATCTCATGGCGACATGGAGAGAGCGACTGTCGCAACCCCGTGCAGGGCACGCCACCATAGTGGCGATAAGTCCCCTCTTTGAGGAGTGGCTAGAGAGGCGCCACGGCGCCCTCACCTACCGTCTGACGCAGGTCCTCACCGGACACGGTTGTTTCGGGAGGTTCCTGCACCGAATCGGGCGGGAGGAAACGCCCGGGTGTTTCCACTGCGAGGATCGTCCGGAGGACACGGTGGAACACACCGTGGAGGTCTGCCCCGCTTGGGCGGAGCACCGCCGTGTCCTCATAGCGGCGATTGGCGGCGGCAATCTCTCGCGTCCGGCCTTGGTTCAAGCCATGGTCCGGAGCGAGAGAGAATGGGAAGCCGTCACCTCCTTCTGCGAAGCAGTCATGCTAGTGAAGGAGGTGGCAGGACGTGAGAGGGAAAGAACCTCACGTCCCAGCCGCCGCGGGAGACGCCCTGGGCGTCGGGGGTCACGTGGTGGCTTCCGACCACCGTAGGCGCTGGCCTGTGGACGGCGAGTTATGGGCTAGCTCGCCGTCCGGCCGTCTTATGACGACAGGCTGTGTCGACGGCGCGTTCGTGTTCCACGCGCGCCTCAAAGAGATGTCAGCAATCAAGTAGGGGTCCGCATGGGCCGATGCCTGCCAGGGCTGCGGGACTGTTCGAAAGAGATACCGTGGCCCTGGAACACAAAGGGCAGAGAAGGAACATGGATGGGTTTTAGTCAGTACAAGTCTGACACTCCCCTCCGCTCCGCCCAGAGTGGGGGGGGTCATTTGATGATTTCCCATCCGGAAAAAAAAAAAAAAAAAAAAAAAAGGATCGTATTCGTGGCGCTCAGTGGCCTATCCCCATGGGGAAAAGGCGTGAGTTTATATATGTAAATGATGGGAATCGTCGACACAACGAAGATATTTACATTTGCTAATTAATTGCTGAAACAAGGCTTTTCGCGACTATCGATAGCGTAATATAAGCCGCGGCAAAACCAACGTAAGTACGATAGTTTCGAAATTCGATATAGGGCCTTTGCACACGTTTTCTTTATGCGCTGACGACGTGTGTTTTTGATTAGCACTCCTTCTGCGCGTTATCAATACGTTTTAGCAGATTTTAAGTTGTCTCGAGCGACGCCATCGTATTACTGTGGTTCCATGACGGCCGGATTTCTGCGCGATGCATCGCCACAAACGCGCGTTTAAAGCGATGTATCAGCGCGTTTATAGCGATACAAACGCAAGGATCGTGCGCAAAGGTAACAACGTGACTTCAGTCTTGCGTTTGCTGAGCGTCCTGATTGCGTTCTACGCGCGTCGTCAGCGCATAAAAAAATCCTGGTGTGAAAAGGCCCATACATTCAATGCCTAGGCCGGTATATACTATACTATAGCGTAGCGTTGACTGCATTAATGCAACGTCATCCAAAATTTGTGACCAAGGGGCTTCATCATCTACCTAGCCTTTTCCCAACTACGTTGGGGTCGGCTTCCAGTCTAACCGGATGCAGCTGAATACCAGTATTTTACATGGAGCAACTGCCTAAAAATATTATTTTTCACTCCACCCTTTTGTGGAGACAGTAGGGTGGAGTGAAAAAAAATATTTTTGGATAGATATGGATGGCTATTTATCAGTTGGGGAAGACCAGGTAAACGATAGATTTGCTGAGTGAAAGATGATATCAATGGCTATAGACAGAGGGTGATTAATGAGATCACGACGATTACAGAAGTATGGAAGAAGAATACATGCTGCGCCGACCTAAAATAAACTGGGACGGAGTAGGAAAGATAATGATGATGATCCATGCAAAGCCAAATCTGCCACGTTCGTCAGTCGAGTATACCAGCCGAAACAGATTTTTTATCTCCACTCCATAATATAATACCAAATTAATATCGATATAAAATACATAATATCACAGCTAAGCCACGGCTAAACCAAGCCACCGCACGCATTACGTCATACATACCTAACATCACACATTTGTCAACATGTTGTGATTATGACTGGCCATATTGGCACATTTATACTGGGTGTTTTCTTAAACGTGGGCAATACTTTAGGGGGCCTATAGTACTCATAAAAATAAGCAACTTTTACTATGGGACCGACCATGAAATCGTGAAAGAAATATCAGCTGCTCCACACATATTGGTCGCGTAACTCGAAAAAATGTAGGTAAACACAGATTTTTTTAATCATATTTCACAGTTAGCCCCATAGTACCTAAGAGTTTCTCATATTTATGATTACTTCACTCCCTAAAAATATTGCCCACGTTTAACCAAACACCCTGTAGATAGCTAATATCATTCTATTGACTCGCTACCGGCGTGCGTGCATCACCAGATGTATGAACGTGGACGAGGCTAAAGGAGTATGTAAGAAAGAAAAAAAGTAAGGATCGTAGCAGGTGGTGTTCTGTGATTTCTGCCTACCCCTCATAAGAAAAACGCGTGACGTTATGTATGTGTCGGATATGTCAGGATTTATTCCGTTAGGCGCGTACATCATGTGGGCAGACGATAGCACGGATGACATTGACTGTCCTCCTCGCCTCGAGCTGTAAACATCAGGGCTCTGAGGAAGCCACTCTGTGGTGTGGGTAGACTTGTAAGTATGTCGCGTCACGTCACCACCAGCGCACTTGCGATTCATTTTTATGTCCGTACTAATGACCGGATTCGACATATGTATGTAACTCTATTGCACAATCTATCACATTGGCTCAGTCCATAGATCCTTTACCTACATACAATGTAAACCTGCGGTGCGAGGCCGCTTACCGTCACCAGCTCCACGTTTATTCCCTTATAACGGCACGGAAGTTTAAACATCGAGGAGTCGAGAGCGCATCTTCAACGGAAACACCAATGGTGCTAGCTCTGTGCCACTAGGAAATCTTCGTACAGCAGGTGTAGATCGTGATGCAGCATCCACCAGAGCAGCCACCGCAACATCCGCAGCCTCCGTACATTTATTCCCGTTGATTTGATGGTGTGTTGTGTACCCCATACTGGCCTACCCAGCCCGGCTACCTAATATTGCGCATAACAACAAGATTTAGTCTTACTATAGATGGTACTTCCGAGCCATAGTTTTCATTGCCTTCACCCGGACCTTGAAATATGGCCAGCGTAAGTAGACTCGGTGAAGATAAACACTATTAATCGATTAGTGATAGCATTATGGACTAAACACTGATTCAATCAACTTACACTATCGCAGATTCACAGTCCACTGCTGTACAGGCACGCTCAAATGGGCATTAAAAATAGAATAATATCTTAAGTAAATCTACTGTGTGTAAGTAATTTGTTACAGGGGCAACAAATTGAATGAACCGTTTAAAAAAAAAGAAAAAATATATGCGCCACAACACTGCCTTCCACGATAGTTTACTAATAATAATAGCGTTTTATTGTAGTCTCTGAAAAATTTGTTAGTCTTGTAAGAGTTCGGGAAGTTGCGTGGTATCTTCCCGTCCAACATAACGCAGTGTCTCAATTCGAAAGTCTATGACCAGTTTGTGTTGCTAATTCAAATTCAAATTCAAAAACTTTAATTCGAGCGGAGGCTGTATAGGGTTGGTAAATAACTTACAAAATTAAGTGTTAGTAAAATACAATGATTACATACGAGACCGAAACGTGGTCGCTCACAATTGGCTTCATCAGAAGGCTTAAGGTCACCCAAAGGGCGATGGAGAGGCCTATGCTCGGAGTTTCCTTGCGTGATCGAATCAGAAATGATCAATCTCAGAACGGATGGCCGATGCACGGAGGGCCGAAAAGTTTTGGAGTGGCGACCGCAAACCGAAAGACGTTGCGTTGGAAGGCCTTCCGGTAGGTGGACCGATGACCTGGTGAAGATTGTGGCGAGGATTCGCTGGATGCGACGATGACGCACGGGATCAGTCAATGTGGCGACACTTGGAGAGGCCTATATCCAGTAGTAGGCGTCTTTCGGCTGAAATGACGATGATGACATGCCAAAGGAGATGGCCAAAAATTTAATGAGCCTATCCAGAATGTACATGTATAAAATCTATGTCATTTTAAGTGTAAAGATTTTCTACAACAAAAATAAAAAAGGAATTGTCGCAATTTTTAAAGAGAATTATATTTTTACAATGTTCAAAATAAATATTAGGTGACTTTGAGATGAGAGGTGTAAATGCAAAGGAGGCCTTGTTATTGTTTATTCCATTTTTAAATCAATAAAAAAATAAGTAGATTACAGTACCTACTTACCAAAGTGAAGACGTATATGATTTGTTTCCTTCTTTTTGTTTGTAATTGAAGACGTTTATGATTTGTTTCCTTTTTTACAATATATGACTTAAATATGTTATTTTATTATTTAAATGTTAAACGTACTATACCACTATACCAGATTTTGTAAAGAACACATAATAAAATTATTTTTATTTTTGATTTTACTCGAAAAATCGAATTTACAACGTTGCCATACAATATTAACAAAGAACAGAACAGAACCAACCAAGAATAAGAAATTGGAAAAAAACAACCTTTTTTTAAACCTGGCAAAATTTTGTTCTAAGTTAATAACGCGACATTTTGCGAAAGAGGCATTGTGAGAAAGCGACGTTTTGAGAAGGCGTCATTCTGCGAAAGCGACATTATGAGAAAGCGACATTTTGAGAAAGAGACATTTTACTACCAGGAGACATTTTGCGAAAGAGACGTTTTGCGCCTGAGCCCCTGACGAGTGTCAAAGATCTACAAATGACACCCGGGACCAACGGCCTAACGTGTTTTCCGAGGCACGGAGGAGGAAACTCGGTATGTAATGGGTGGTCATCCATACACAGAACCTAGGTAAGTACGGCTTAACCTAAAGATGCGGTTGTAATTATTTAGCCACGAGTTCCTCTAAAGACAAAAGGACAATGGAAGTGTAAATTAAAAACTATATCAGGTACGTAGTCTTTATTTTATTATTTAAAGTATTTGTACAGTAATATAGCAATGGAAGCCTATTATGAAGACATAGAGTGTGTTCTTTACTCTTGTTGTTTCTTTTGCGCCATTTACAGTCGACTCTGAAACAAATAAGACATTTTTTTTAAATATACATTAAAGCACCTACGTTAAAACTAAAACCCGACTAAGACAAATCTGAATTGAAACGGTCAATGCCATACTTTCTCATTTATATATTTTTCCCACGAAGCGCAGCGACAGTGAATGCGCCAAATAACCTGTCGTAGGTCCCGATTCCGAACCCAGCCATGCATTTTACTTTGTATAATTTATTTTCATCACCACTCTTAAAACTGTGAAGGAAGACATCGTGAGGAAAGCGTCATGTCTTGTATTATCCTAGACCCGAAAATTTGAAGACCACCAGCTCACAGGGTACCCTTGTAATGGATTACGGCCCACCCCTCTCACAAAGAAGAGGAATGTTTCCAGTTTAGCAATAAAAGTGAGCCATTTACCTCAGGGCCCACATGTATGGCCAGCGTCATGTCGTAGTCGTTGGCCCCCACAGAGATATGCGCGCGTCCGTCGTTGCCCACAGTGACCGTCTTGCCCTGGCACGACGAGCCCACCTTGTTGCCCGATATCACGTCGCAGTATCTGCCCGCGGGCAAGCAAGTCTGGAAGAAAATGTACAGTATTTTTAATGGTTGATGCAAAAAATTACTGCCATATTGGAGGTCGTTCTGATGTAAAAACGAGGCGAATTAGTCAACTAAATGTCATGAAATGCGAAAATTATAATAGGTATAAAATTAGTCTTCATTAAATCGAACTTCATTTTTTGTATGTTACAGAAGTCAAACTAAAAATGCTGTACAGTCCGCATCATCAGAACCATCGCAGTTGAAAGTCGTTCACGGCGTCATTCTTAGATCTCCACGAGGACCGGTCCTGCAATCCCGCATCCAGCTTTCCAGATTCTCGCGACCTTCACTACATTGTCAGACCACTTTTAGTCTAACCACGCCAGCACTCTACCAAAAAGGTCCAAAGCAACATCCAAATCGTATGAAAGGATCCGATTGCTACTGTACCACAATCCTTACTACCAAACCAATGATAAGCGAAGTCCACCAGCATCATAAATAATATGGAGAACTAAGAGCTGACATTTATAGAGCCCAGTAAACTAAAGAATATAAGCACAAACCTGCAAAGTCTGGTTAAGATCCCAGTAATCATTATTGATAGCGATGAAAGCATTCCCTCCCCTGCAGAAGGCGATCTGGTTGGAGCCGTTGTCCCACCAGTCGTTTAGGCCGGTGTTGCCGGCCGCGTTTCTGAAGGCCACCATCGCGTAGATCTGGCGCCAGCGATGTTGGCAGACCCAGCCGTTACCGCAGGAACCGTCCTGGAGGATAATTTGAAGAATATAATTGAGTGGAGTAGCAACATTGCAGAATAGTATAGTGATGTTAAATGATTTTATAACAAAAGATGCAACCAACCACCAGTAATTGCAATAACTTTAGAAAGTATGGTCAAAAAAAAAGAGCAGAATGCATAATGATAATGATTGATATAAATCATTACAATGAGTAAGTATCATACTTACAGAATTGATAGAAGGTGAAATAATATTCCCATTATTATTCTGAGGTGGCCCAATCTCCGAGTCCAAGAAATCAAAGCTGCTCATAACTTGAGGCTCTCCATATGGATGAGCAAGCAAGAACGCGATTGCTCCCTTGTACGGGCGAGGCGATTTATAAGTCAGGATACCACCTCCTCCGCCGTGCCCTCTTTCATTGTCGTGATTGTCTATGAACGTTAGAGAGTCTTCATGGGCCAGCAATCCCCATTCTGGACCCCAGTTGGATAACCATCTTAGCTGATTATTTCCTCTGAACGAATTACTCAGTTCTAAACCAACTTTGAACTCTGTGACTGCTCCAATAGGAGTGTATTCGTCTCGGCTGATTGCTTCGGTTCCATAGTCAATGACTTCTTGGTAGATGTAAGGTCTGGCGTTGGCGGGGAAGCCGTGCTGTGTGTTCAGGTTGTGGAGACGGTCGTAGATGATGCGGAGGTCGGAAGGCCACATGTGTTTGGCTGCGTCGATTCTGGGGGTATTGATTGAAATAGTTTAGAACAAGAAGTGTTTAGGAAAAGAAGGTTTGATGCGGACGGGATAAGAGAATGTTACGGGAGATATCGCGCTTGGGGGAGCACAAGGCTGCTAATGATTCGGAGTGGCATGTAGGTCCAGCAGTAATACATATTCATTAGGTTCATCATCATAATTTTTCGGCCTTTATATGCGATCCGCGCAGCATGACTTCTTTTTCCTAACTTCTCTATTACTCGTCATCTCAGTAGTTAGTAGTCACCCCCTACCATTCAGCCATACAATCTGTCACACAGTCCATCCATCATTTCTTTGGATGCCATACTCTTTTATCGGCATTCTTACTCACGTATACCACGATACCTAATGGTGAAAGTATTAAGCTCACCTGAATCCAGCAACGCCCAAATCAATGAGTTCGTTCATGAAGTTGACAATCATGTTCCTAACGTGTTCGTCTGCTTGATTCAGGTCTTTCAGACCGACGAGCTCGCAGTTACGAACCTGGAACACATAATTATCAATTCTCGAATCAACTTGTCGAGAACACGCCTTTTGTCTTGACTGCGTAACAAAGATGATAGTAAGAGGTGTATTCTAGCTTTTACCGGCTAGGAAGTACTTAAAGGACATAGATGTCTCCCAAAGAATTGTTGACGCCTATAATAAATTGTAAGTCGGTTAATTAGGTGTCACCAAACTAAATGTTCAGTTAAGTAGGTTTTGTACTGGTTGGTAATGATTTCATCCTGTCAACAAGAGACAATGGGCACTTAGCTAGAAGCTTTTTGTAGTTAGTCATAACTAAAATTAAAATAAAGTTTATTTGGAACAACTAAAGTTAAACAAGTTACACAGGAAAAACGAAGATAGCTACGAAAGTAAAATACTGTGGCGCAGCTATCAACTCCCAATTCAAATAATAACTACCTAGCTGGGGCTGCAGTCTCGACATAGATAGCGACAAAAATCGGTCGTTAAGTCATAACGATGTCAAATTTCTTTAATAGATTCTCAACTTTATTTCGAAACCTTAAGGTTGAAAATCTATTAAAGAAATTTGACATCGTTATGACTTAACGACCGATTTTTGTCGCTATCTATGTCGAGACTGCAGCCCCTGGTCTAGTTATTGTACTGTTTAGCGAGCAGATGCCCTAGCAAGAACGCGCAGTGTAAACATAGCGTAAATACGTCGATTCTAAAATTGAAAATACTCGCTCACATATCATATTTTCATGATTTTAAGAATTTATTCTGAATATCCATGGATGACACTGATTGTGCTTGATGCAAACAATTTCATCACTGAGATGGTATAGGATAATTGTATTTTCGGTTCAAAAATCGACGTATTTACGTAACGTTTACACCGTATGCTCGTGCTAGGGCCTCAGGTGCCTGCAACTCCACTCAACTCCACGTTCAAGGCTTGTCTCTGCATAGTTAAGTCCCGATTTCCATCAAAGACATTATATGCAAGATTTGACCAATCACAGGAGAGACTAGAGACGGCACATGAATTTCAACCAATGTGGTTGATCGATTCCCGCACGTTTTCCTCTTCGCTTCACTCGTCTCCTCTTTAATAAAACCGGACCTTACACCAACCGAAATCCTCAAAGAAGATGGAGCTGGATAAAACCAACGATCCAGGTCTAATGTGGACCCACATTAGACCTGGATCGAAAGAACTGGAAATCCTAGGGAGGCTTTTTCTCAGCAGTGGGAAGACGCAGGCTAACAGTAACTTACCCTCCAGGCGTTGGTACCGTAGTCAATGTCATTGATGACGCAGTGAGGCCAGTTGAAATGATCGCGGTTGAAAGGCACCGCGGGGTAGTTCCACTGGTTGAAGGTAGCTGTGCTGCCGGCTGTCCCAACGTTCTCTGGCGGCTCGCCCGTCATGTGGTTGATTACAGCGTCCACGTAGATCCTGGAGAAATCGATAAGAAATAAAGAAAGCTCAAGGCGCATAAGGGCTCGGTTACGTGTATGTGTATGGCGGGGAGTGCCACTCCCGTTTTATCGTGATGAGTCCTACGCCATTGTTTAGCAAACATACTAACATAGAATAGGTACCTTTCTTTCGTATGTGCCTAAAGTCCCGAGAATAATGGATAGACGGAATGACCGATGGGCTGGACGACATTTTACACAGGTACAGAAACTCACGTCCTTTTCCTAATTATGGGGGTAGTCAGGAACTACAAAACGCCCACACTACGATCCTTAAATATTCCTAAGCAAAATTATAAAGGTTTCGTATTGTAGGTACTGCAAATGTACGCGATTCATAACTCATAACTCCACAACGCGTACCTATTAAAAAAATGGGTTCACTTCACTTTTGTAAAAAAAATTATAGAATAGAATTATAGGGGTTAGTAATTTAGATTAAAAAAGGTAAAAATACAGTTCTATATTTTAGAAATAAAAAAATATTTTTTGAATCGTGTACCTACCATGTAACCATATTTTTTTAATCAAAATTTAAATTGTTGAAGGAATTTTTGTTTAGAAAAAAATTACTAATTTCGGATTTATTTTTTAAAACAAAATACAAAATTACATTGAGAAAATGGCTAAAACAACGTAAATTATATTAACCTATCTTTTAAATATACAACGTCTTCATTAGAATACACAATTTTCGATTCCAGAGATAAATTTTTAAATTTGGATCCTGCTCAATAACTTCTCGTCGCTCCTTTCGGAATCTCGTTCAAAAGGCGTGCATCAGGAAACGCAGGACACGCAACCAACCTCGCCGGCGACTTTCAATCGTTCATCAACATTTATATATATATTTTAGACGTGTTTTAAGATTGGAAACTAAAATCAAAAGGGCCTGAAATATAATGACCCTTTCTACTGATTTTTAACCTATAACAAATGAAATATTCGGTTTAAAATATCAGTTTTCAAGGACAAGATCATCAGAAAGAGAAAAATACTAGGATAAATAGGATGTTCAATTAGAAGATTCAATTATCAATAAGTACCATGAAAAAAATGTATTAACATCAAGTGCGTGATGCTGATTTCAACAAATTGCCTCACATTCGAGGCTTCAAATTCGTTCACCATTACTTATTCTTCGTCATAAAATGTTGGTTTATTTTCCCAATCAATATTTGCTCATCGAAACTTGGTACGCGAATTAAAAAAATGACAAAACAATCATCTCTCTAAAAATAGTTTTCATTTAGAATCGACAATTTTAAAAGAAAAGATATTTGGCCTTGAGGTCCCACCAAATAAAAGGTTAAAATACAGAGGCAACTCTACAGCGTGTAATATCAGATAAAATCGCATTTTAGATCCACAAAAGTCGTAAGTGATAAAAGTCTTGTCAGGTTATTTTATTACACAATTTATTTAAATTCGAAAAAAAAAATGAGCTGTAGGTATTCACCTGACGCCTGCTGCATTGCACCGACGCAACATGTTGGCGAACTGCTGCTCGTTGCCGGAGCGCGTCACCAGTTTGTACGACATTGGCTGGTAGCGCTCCCACCAGGGGCGGTTGTACGACCAGAGCACGACATTCTCGTTGGGTGGCGAAATCTAAAAAAAACCATAATTATTTACATTAATTATCGTGGAGCAAACCACATGAGTCACACTGTAAAAATAATAGACCGAAACAGCATTTCTCCCTCCATTTTTTATGCCATAGTTTCTGGTTCGTGCGTCTCCTATGTGCTATCCAAGTGTTTTAAGTGATTTTTATGATATCGTCGACTCAACGCGCCTTTAAACGAACCTACTTTCATTAAGGCGAGGTTATCCAGATAAACGTCGTTTTGTATTGTGTTTTATTCCTATATAGCACGGATTTAAATTCTGAAAAAAACATATTACATATTTCACACTTCGATCTAGATATTCCAGCAAAGCGATACACGATTACTTGCACTTTGTTGCATCCAATTAAATCGCAAAGACAAGTCTAAATGATGGTTTTTAATATTATATCATTTGAGTTATATTAGGTTTTTAACAATAAAACTTATACCATTATAAAGGTCGTAAAAAATGTGACAGTAAACGGCAATCATAATTTGAAATATTTAAAAAAACCTTAACAACCCTTTCCAAAATTTGCTGTTTTCATCATTTCTTACTCGCATCGCGTGCTTCAGTCCCGAGCGGAACGCGTTGGAGGTCGGACGTGTGCCAATTTTTCGAACCCGCCACCCCACCCCCGCTAAGTTCTGTTACGAGCTGAGCCAAAAATAGTTTGTAAAAAATAATACTTAGTAAACACCGAGCCTAGGTTTATTTGAAACGTTATTTGTTCACAGTAGGTACCTAATAGGGAACGTAGTCAGAAGGTAGAAGATAAGAGTTACGCAATAGAAAGAGAGGCAGCTTCTAGTAGAATATAACTGTATTTAATTAGCGCTGCGCGGCCGGAATTGAACTTTATTGTGTCGTAGCAAAAGTCGCTATTTGTGATTTCGCAATATTATTTATAAATTTCGGTAACTTTGGAATGGGCAACTACAGTACTTTCACAGTTATTATGCCTTTTGAATGGGACTGTAGCTTCATTCCATTTTATTATCTTTTTTTCGACAATTCAAAACTGCCTGTAAGGCTGTAACTGGCCTACTAAAATCAAAACATTTATTCCACTATATTTTTTTTTGTAAGGAGTTCTAATAAAGTTTTGTAGGGAAGTCCGGTAAGCCGAAGATTATCGAGTTCGACATGGGCAGAAAAAAAAAGTATGTAGGGGAGAACGAGATAGAATGAGTAATGGTCGTGGTCGATATCGTATTTTGTACGCACGACGGCCGATCAAGCTGTACAAAACCAGTTTATGCGGATCTCTCATTGTATAGGAAATCTATACAAAACGAGGGCAATTTATGGGCTGGAAATGACAGCTTCATGTGCCGCCGTGTGTACTTACTAGTTTTTTTTTTTATTTAGTTGACTTATTTACATATTTAAGATAAAATCACTTTAATTTTTTTATTTTACTTCCTCTGCATATTATGTTTTACTTTTTTTTTCGATTTTTTCGTCATGGGTGTCATTTTCATGGTTTTCGGGGTCACTGATAACGAAAATGAGGTCAAAATGAAAAACCAAGATGGCGCCGACAAAAATTTTTGGTTTTTTCGTCATGGGTGTAATTTTCATGGTTTTCGGGGTCGTTAATAACGAAAATGAGGTCAAAATGAAAAACCAAGAAGGCGCCGACAAAAATTTTTGGTTTTTTCGTCATGGGTGTCATTTTCATGGTTTTCGGGGTCGTTAATAACGAAAATGAGGTCAAAATGAAAATCCAAGATGGCGCCAACAAAAATTTTTGGTTTTTTCGTCATGGGTGTCATTTTCATGGTTTTCGGGGTCGCTAATATCGAAAATTAGGTCAAAATGAAAATCCAAGATGGCACCGACAAAAATTTTTGGTTTTTTCATCATGGGTGTCATTTTCATGGTTTTCGGGGTCGCTGATATCGAAACTTAGGTCAAAATGAAAATCCAAGATGGCGCCGACGAAAATTTTTGTTTTTTTTGTCATGGGTGTCATTTTCGTGCTTTTCGGGGTCGCTGATAACAAAAATGAGGTCAAAATGAAAATCCAACATGGCGCCGACGAAACTTTTCGGTTTTTTCGTCATGGGTGTCATTTTCGTTGTTTTTAGGGTCGCTGATAACGAAAATGAGATCAAAATGAAAATCCAAGATGGCGCCAATGAAAATTTTCGGTTTTGTCATCATGGGTGTCATTTTCATGGTTTTCGGGGTCGTTGATAAGGCCAAAATTAAAATTCAAGATGGCGCAACGAAAATTTTCAGTTTTGTCGTCATGGGTGTCATTTTCGTGCTTTTCGGGGTCGTTAATAACGAAAGAGGTCAAAATGAAAATCCAAGATGGCGCCGACGAAAATTTTCGGGTTTTTTTTGTCATTGGTGTCATTTTCATGGTTTTCGGAGTCGATGAAAAAAAAAATTTTTTTTGTTTCTGTTTATTTTGAACTTATTTTGCGTTATCAGTGACCCCGAAAACCATGAAAATGATACCCATGACGTAAAAACAAAAAAATAATTTTTGGTGTTATCGAATTTCCATTTTGACCTCATTTTCGTTATCAGCGACCCCGTAAAGCATGAAAATGACACCCATGACGACAAAGCTGAAAATTTTAATTGGCGCCATCTTGAATTTTAATTTTGACCTAATTTTCGTTATCAGCGACCCCGAAAACCATGAAAATGACACCCATGACGAAAAATCCAAAAATTTTCGTCGGCGCCATCTTGGATTTTAATTTTTAAATAATTTACGTTATTAGCGACCCCGAAAACCATGAAAATGACACCCATGACGAAAAAACAGAAAATTTTCGTCGGCAGCATCATGGATTTTCATTTTGTTCTCATTTTCGTTATCAGCGACCCCGAAAACCATGAAAATGACACCCATGACGACAAAGCTAAAATTTTCATTGGCGCCATCTTGAATTTTAATTTTGACCTCAGTTTCGTTATCAGCGACCCCAAAAACCACGAAAACGAAACCCATGACAACAAAACCGAAAAAAAGTAAAGCATATTTTTTTTAAAACCGAATGGCGCGTGGCTTGTAGTTTTGAATCATACCCGTATTCATGATCTTAGTGTCAGTCAGATTTTAAATTCACCTTATTCACAAAAATAAATAAGTATACCTTCTTATTTTTAATTATATCTACTTATTTTAATTGTTAGTAATTAGGTTCACGTTCATAGAATACGTAGGTTCCTAATCTATCTATAACCAATACTTTCTATAAAAATAAAACAAAATGAACGTATACATTTCAATTCAAGTTGTTTTACTGCATCGCTCTACCCTGTAACGCAACTTAGTACCTATCCGAGTTCGTGAACTCATGACCAGTGCGCTAAGCGCCCGCGTTTTCGCGCCGCGTAATTTGTTACGTGTCGCCTCTCCGTGCGGGGGCTGGGGTAAGCGATTGATGCATACGGTGCTCGGGGTAACCTCGCCTTAACATATAATGAATTACGTTACAATTCCTAAAATAATCAGAGTAACAATTCATTTTAAAAGCATGCAACAAAAACACAAAAAAGTAATGTGAGCACGTTATTACTTTGTACAGACGCCAGCCCCCGTCTGAATGACGGAAGAATCGACAAAATGACAAATAGTGCAAAGAAATCTGTCATTGTGTCGACACAATCTGTCATTTTATCGATTCTTCCGTCAAAGAAATCCTTGTCTACGGTGGTCATGCTACGGGGGCAGGACATCAAACTACCCAAAACTGTCAAATTTTCCGAATCAATAAACCTAATGCTTTTGCGACAAAGTTGATTTGACAGATTTAGTAGCTTGATGTGCTAGCGTCTATACAGTCAGCATACGAAGAAAAAACCTAACAAACTGTTACTTTTAAACAACGACATTTCTTGCTAGCTACTCCGCAATTCACAAAACAGAAAACCTTACCTGAATTCCTCCATAGCCCCTAGGTCCAAGGAACCTCTCGCACTCATCAGCGATGTCGTCCCATTTCCACTCAAAGAGGTGCACGTTCACCGACCTTCCGGGCGCGTAGTATGGGTTCTTGTACGCGTTGACGACCGCGGCTACCACCAGTAGGCTGCAGAGTAGTGACTGCCAACCCTGGAAACAAAACCAAGCAAGTGAATATTGTAAGACGAGCCCTTAGGCAGCTAGACGAAGTTGCGGCAAACTGAATAGATGGCGGGACTCCTTAGCTAACTTCCTCATAAATAGGCAAGAAGAAGCATAACCCACAACAAGGAGGGACTACACTCCGTGTTGTGGGCTATAAGGAATTCGGGGAGGTGTTCTCAGGAGTGGAATAATAAGGCTAACAAAAAAATTGAGTCAGAGGTTGAGGTGGTTACTGTTTATTAACTTATTTACTTGGTTAATTTAAAAAATAAAGTTACGGCCTACAGTGGCGGGGCAAGACCACAATTTTATGTGGGCAAGGTACATTTAGCGAGGCCCTCTGGTGCCGCAAGAAGCAATGTTATAAATTAAAAAAACAGTTGATAAATAGTTTTTACTACTTTATTATAACAAAGACACTGCAATCCAAACTATTTTCTTAGACTAACATTAAAGAAACAGAAATTTCCTGCTCTTAACCTTACTAAACTCGTTAATGACTGTACCTTAATTAAGCTTAGATCAAGGAAATTTTAAACTAACTGGAATGAGTACGAACAAAATTTTGATATCAAAAAACCGTTTGAAAATGACCTTTATCTCAAACGAATAGAGTACTTATTACTTTAATTAATTGAAAGGGGGAAGAATACTTCAGAGCGAGAACGCGATCAAGAGTGGATTGTGTCCTTGTCTAATAATTGCCAGTACACAAAATATTTTTTTTTTTTAGCATATTATTCGGAAATCACGTTGATAGCTAAACTAGCACATAAATCGTATCGGGATTAATTTAATATTCAAATACTAAATATTAACAATAATTATTTCTTGCGAAATACAGTAAGCTTAAATAAATTAAATTATTTATGAATTATGTTATTTCTGAATCTCAACATAGATGACACTCATATAAACAAATAATATGGCCGATACAATTTCGTGCTGAAGTCATATTTTTGCGTTATCAAGTTCTTTTTACATTACTTAAGTGAAATCTTCCTCTTTATATGTCGTGAAATCGAGTTGTGTGAAGGGGTGTAACAGTGACGGGTTTGCTGGATGTGGAATTTATTTTTTCAGGTAAGTTCGTATAATTTTGTTTACAAATTACGACTAGGGTGACAATGTTCTAGATATGTAAACGGGGATCAAGAAAATATTCTAAAGAATACGCCTTTTCTATTATCCATATCGGTATTTATAGTCTTATGAAAATGCGTACAAAATACTTCATTTATAATGCAGTAGCAAAACTTAAACAATTACTCCATTTTAATAATAACAAAAATAAAATAACTTTATGAAAATAAACGAATTCTATCTTTACTTTTTTAAATACTGTTTATTGTTTGTGTATTAATAATACTGTTTTGTTTCCATGCAGACTCCCTAACAATGAGAATCTTCAGCAACAGGCTTGAAGTTGTCCATTTAATTAAAGAAGAAGTATTCAACCTATTGCCTAGTTTGCAACTGTCTTCCATCATCAGCATCTTCGCACTTAAATTTAAGATTACTGACTCATACTAAAACCAACAATAACATAAAACCATACGTTTAATAATGTATAGTGTGATTAATAAATTTATCAAATACTACATATTAAGTTGTTTGAAAATGCTACATGCTCATGCTTCATCTGTGTGAATGTTGCAGCCCTGTACGCTTTAAAATCTCTTTACAAATGAAGGATGTAACCTAAGTGTCACGTATTCTTC
Organism: Noctua janthina; assembly: GCA_963576755.1. Taxonomy (NCBI): domain Eukaryota; kingdom Metazoa; phylum Arthropoda; class Insecta; order Lepidoptera; family Noctuidae; genus Noctua; species Noctua janthina. The sequence goes on from OY755066.1 coordinate 11,369,295, forward strand.
ACTTCATAGACCTATCCCATTACAGAGTTTTACAGTATGCGTAGGCTTCGGCTTCGCCCTGTTTTTGATTATAAAAGAATAACTGTCCCAAAAATAAACAAATATTGGATACCCTATTAGAAAGGGATGACATCCACTCTCGAAGTTTTCTCGCTCGGAACGGATTCGTCCGCACCGTTAGTACAAAATATATACCTACAGCGGCGCGACGCAGAGTGTAAACAAATCGTTTCACAACTTCGAAATCATAGCTAAATGGTATGGTAACATATCAGAAACTACAATGGCTTTCTGTCAGTACAAGAACGAAGGATGTCGCTGTGTTAGCAAAATCGAAAAAAAATAAAACGGAGTGCGCTGTCAACAAAAAATATTTATTGGCCAAAATTGGCCATGTACAGTTTAGAGTTTTTTTTCGTTCCGGCCCCAATTTTGGCAATGGGTTGTCGAGGTGCGAGGTGGCCCTCGTAACGCGAGGCCGTAGGCGGTGGCCTACGTCGCCTACGCCTAGCGCCGCCTCTGACGGCCTAGTACCTATAAGAGTTTAATCTTAACATTAATTAACAAATACTGATAAATTGTAGTACCTATTTCTAATAATTAATAATAAAAAAAATTATGTAAGAGCTGCAGTGACTTACCATATTGCCGCGACCTTATTAAATTAGCTATAACGAAGAACTAACTATAAACTTCGCTTGAAAATAAACATAGTATCTATCTATTGTGCGTATTGTATTTATCGATTAAAAAGTCAAAGTAATTATCCTACTCCATATCATAATACTTTTTACCTGAGTATGTATTATCGCGATAAGCCTGAAACTTAAAATAATAGATACTACATAATTTGCCCATCAATCTTATTTTTCTAGATTGCACGATCAATGATTGTCCGGATTAATCGATACTCTGCTGACCGGGAGATATTGTAGGATATTGAATCAGCTTAATTTTATCAGCTCTTGTTATTCATTGAAAAAAATATGTTATTGATTTTCATTGTAGGTAAGTAGAAAATAAATAAAACAAATAATAATAAAATAAACGAAAATCAACTGTTCGTAAAATTATGTAAGAGAAAAATAGTTTTTGTCAAAGGGATTTATGATTATTGACCAAGGCTTAAACAAGTAATTCATTTATCATATAGAGGAATACAATAAGCGTAAGCACCAAATCATATTTCCTTGGGTTGACCTACGTTGAATAATCTCCATTTTTTTAATCCCGGTTGTCAATTTTATTTTTCCCGCTTTTTGGTTCTTTAATCAAGTTGCCAGCTCAGGAAAACTAGAAGCAAATCATTTATTGAAATATATTATATATATTATTTTGAGAAAAATGGATCGTGTGGAAATGGCAGAAAATACCTATATTTGCATGGTAAACTTTCATCATTTGATTTTACATGAAGCTTAATCCTTTTATTTCATTTATGTAGGCTAGTAACATTTATTAGAACCTGTTGATTTTTAATCTGTGTTCAACGTAAATATCATTCGTTCTTTCAATTTATTTCATTCACCAAAGTAAACTTTCTGGGTGGCTGACGCTTGACAAAACTTGTTTAGAACTAAATTTTTTAACTAATTTATTTGTAGATTGTTCCTTACATGTAACTAAAAAAATTAATACAAGTGTCAAGTCTGCTTTTAAGTTTCAACATAGTGAACTCTCGTTTTACTGATAAAATTAAAACGTATTTGTGTTGTTTATTTTTACAACTTTGTAAATTCCTCGACTGTCGTGTTTACAATTTGTCTAAAACTGTGGCAATGGCTGGGAAACTCTATTTCGTCGTAGCTTTAATATGCATAGTGCCGATAGTGTACGCTTGTAATGAAGCTATTTGTGCTAGTGTGGTATCAAAATGTATGCTCACTCAATCTTGTAAGTGTGACTTGAAGGATTGTTCGTGCTGCAAAGACTGTTTCAACTGCCTCAGCTACTTGTACAGTGAGTGCTGCAGTTGTGTTGGTAAGTACATCAAGTAAAAAACCAATTTTTGCTGATGATGATCATTCATAAGTAACGAAAATTGCTTCTAAATTATACATTTATGTACTATGGCTAGGTTTCATTATTATACAAGTCAAACACATTGTTTAAAAGTCTGTGTTTTGGCTTTACTACTGGAACATCATAATTTCTCTCACATGTCATTCACTCTTTTCTTTCCGACCATTGCAGCAATATTCAGAACAACAAGATAGACAGTGTAGTTATTTCATAAATACATTGTATATCTCTGCTACAGATAACATACTAACATTAACATTTTCTTTACAGACATGTGTCCGAAACCGAATGACACACAAACTGAATTATCAAAGACGTCATATGTAGAAGAGTTGGCTGATGGTGTACCCGGACTGTTTGCAGCCCTCACCAGTGATCCTGACCCTCAGCAAAGGTGGCTGTCCATCACCTACCCAATAGATTTTGATCTGTCAGCATACAGAGCGGTTCCAGAGAAAACAGTTGTTTTCCATTTGCGTAAGTATCTTTTAAATTTTTTTTTTTTCTATGAATAAAGTCATGTACAATGACCTTGTATTATCCATCTATCTTCAATCAACTGCTGGAAACTTGGCAGGTATTCTTTTGTCCAAATCATCATCCATGTTGGTGTACATGTTGAGACAGATGTATTGGGGGAGAAATCAAAAGGAGTATACAAGGTGTAACATAATAAATGCACAGGACATGGTCTCTCAGACTATAAAACTGAACATCTTTTGTTCTACGAGTTCTTGAAATTTGAAAATATAGGAGTTCTATAAGAACTCATGCATTTAGCTGATCAACATTGTATGGAAATTCAAAAAAAGTTATGAATTTCCAAAGTCATAGAACAAAAGTTGTTCAGTTTCATGCTTTAAGTCTTGCGTTTATTATGTTACACCATGTATATGCCAATATAGCATGTGGTGGGCGAGGGTAGGTTCTGTAGTTTCTGCCTTCATTGGAAAAAGAGTGAATTTATGTACATGTTATGTATGTACCATACTGCATTTCTATCATTTAATACTCAGTTTTACTCTTAATTAATAAAAACTGTAAGATACAATCAAATCTCACAAGATCAAGTAAACAAGTCAAGTGAGTCACGGAACGAGATTATAATTTATTTGTGAACTTCATCTACATTAGCACTCCTCGGTAATTTGCATTAAATATTAAAATATTGCTCATATCCGATTACAACAGTGTTTACCATGTATTATGTTTCTTCAAATCTGTATTTAATTAGTATGGCACATTGGGAGGTCACCAGGTGGACTCCAGGTGGATATGGAAATGAATAACAGGGCAAAAAAGTTTGCATATTGAAATTCTGTGTGATCAGCAGTAAAAGTTGTACAATGAAGATTTATGAATGAAAACTTTAAAAAATCAACAGAGTAGAAATTAACTTTGGAGATTTATTACTAAGGGTTTAGTAATAAATCTCCACCGACACTGGCAAGCATAAAACTGGAACTCCAAACACGTGTTTTGCCAACCTAGGATTTAATTTTATAGATAAATCAAATCAAATCATTTATTTAACAGATCATAAAATCTAATTTTTTACTAAAAGATAAGGATTTCGGCGTTACTTTTATTTTATATACGCCAGTTTATGATCTAAAAAAATGCCACTACCTATCCTTATTTCCCAGAAATCCAGACAGTCAGAAACTTTAAATACTGTTAAATAACTCAACACAAGACAATTACTTAATACTGGCCGACAATAATGTCTCATTCATTTTCAACCAAAGACTCAAAAAAAAATCAAATGCGGCGCAGACGCGCAGTCAGTGGCTTCCCGCGGAGAGATGCGCATGATTCATTAACGAGGAATGTAAACAACTACCTGCACCTGAGAGCTGAGATGACTTTATTGGCTTACGATCGATGTATTGGGCATTATGCGGAATGGGTGGTCTGTCTTTCGTCCATTATTGCTGGAACTTTGTAAAATTACAGTTAATTGTTTACTTAGTGCATCGATTTAGGTATTTGGATTACCAGGAATATTTAATCGGCAAGAGTACTAATTGATACTAAAGAGATATTAGTTGTAGGAATTGAAGACGAAAAAAAAAATGTGCATGTTTTTTTGAATGTTCTTATATTTTTCAATTTAATGCAACGAAACGTTGTCACCACTTACTACATTCGTTTTCTGAGGAAGAACTCTTCTTTTCTTAAAGTTGCGGGAATTTCAGTTGATTCCCGTTTTAATAAGCAACCTTAAAAAAACTTTTTATATGATGAAAAAGGGGGAGCTTTTTCCCATGAAGGAACTTATTATGTCTCTTGTCTTATCTATTATTATAAATGGAGTAGCGTCACTTCACTTGAAATTCCCGTTACAATAGTCCCGAAGAATTCGATCCCGTTGTTATGCATTCTATGTTCAGCAAATACTTCTAATACTTAGATAAAAGGTCCGTTAAGGTCTCTATTCCAGTATTATCTAAGAACAGTTTTGAATGGGAATCCCGGAGACAATTTTGTCGGTGGAATGTGAAAACAAGGAGCGTTTTAAGCTCTTAACGTAAACTCCAGCCAAAAAGCTTTCGGCGAAATAGAACTAAAACTCAAAAGGAATTTCATTATAAAAGAACAATGAACAATTTTATGCATTCTTAAAGAACAACGTTTATCTCTGAACTTATCCAAAATTATAGGCTCTCATGGGACGTAAACATAACTGGCGTAATGTTGATGTAACAGTAGGAACCTAAACGTCTGCTTACACCTTTGTTTGGGGATTACAGGCGGGACGATAGGTATGTAAAACTAAACTTTCGTTCATTAACTTCACAGAGAGCGTAGAACAAGAATCGGAGCCAGTGAGCCGAGACGTGGTGACCCTCAACTGCACGGTCGCTTACATGTCGCAGTGCATGTCCTGCGACAAGTGCCGTGCCTCCTGCCGGTCTATGGGCTCCAACAGCTTGAGGTAAAGTGCAACATACTTCTATAAAAGTAACCGACCACAATCAGCCCAGAAGGTTCCGATTGCTGGGACACAGGTCTCCTCGCTGTGAGAGGGGAGTGGGCCCAGTGCGGGTTGGTAGACGTCTTCGAATTTTTCGTACTAGGACGTCCCGATTTCCTCGCTATATTTTTCATTCACCGTTTTAAGTACTGTGTTGGCTAAATAAATTACACAGAGTTATGGCTACCTGGGTACGAAGTCACAGTATCCGCTCAATTGATGTGTATTCCGCCAGACATAAAGCTGATGAGTCAATTTTGTCAGGTACCCAAGTCTCAGAATGTGTGATATCGAAGTCAAAACATTTATTGCGAAATAAGTGTACAACGTGGTGTTACGTTATGTTAGTACTTATGACTTAGCAGCCTTTTACAAGCATTGTAATATTTACCGACCGATAATCGTATCATGACATCAACTCGCAAACATCGATGGAAAGTTATTGTATGGTTATCGCAGTTTATTGTAAGTATCTGACAGTCAGATGACACCTACTGCTCATCTCTTTCATCCCAGTCATATTCTTCTCGGTCATATAGCTCATCAAAATTCGTAGTAACACACCTGCAGTGGTGTGCCTAGGGGCAAGCCCATAAGGCAAGCAGGCTGTTCAGATACCCAAACGTCATGAAAAGTAGTAGTAGGTTATAAGGGCAAGCCAAGCCTGGACTTGTATGAAAGTACCGCCAGTACTCACCTCGTAGACTTTAGCTTGGCCACAAATGTAGTCTGGTCTTGGATGGCGGAATATTATACTAAATGGGAAATTATTTATTTATTTACTAATTTCATTTGTTTATGTATTTCAGGTGGTTCCATGACGGATGCTGTGAATGTGTCGGAGATAAATGTTTATCCTACGGAATCAACGAAAGCAGGTAATGATTGATTGAAATAATTTGATGTTATGAAACCATACCAATCTATACTTCTTAGTATTATAAATGCCAAAATCAAAGTAAAGCCATTTATTTCAATGAGACCATCTACGTATACGGAAATAGAATTGAATCTATCAGCTGATTTCGATGTTTAGCGCATAGGTAGGTCTAAGACCTAGGTTAACACAGCATAATTCTTTGTCCCAATATTCCCTGTGAGATGCGGTTGGTTGAGTGTTCGCAAGCGCGACTGCTGAGCATAACGTCCTGGGTTCGATTCCCGGGTCGGGCAAAGTGTTAATGGGTTATTCCATCAGGAATTCCTCAGTAGCAGCTACGGAGTCTGAATTTGTGCCCGGTCGATGGCAATAGGCTCACCCCCAATTACGAAATGCGAAAAGTGGTTGTACTATTAGGGACACCTCTGCCTAACCCTCCTGGGATAAAACCCGTCATGTTATGTTACCCGTGAGTTAATTTCCGAACCCTTGAGCAAAATCTCCAAATTCCAACATACCTACTTGAAAACAATAAGATAGTAAAATCTAATATTAACAAGAAATAGTATGAAATGTAGACAAGATTGCGAAGGCACACCTGCGCAACCAGGTCGGCTTGACATTAGCATATTATAAATTGAACGCTGACCTGCGCGTACGCCGAAGACGTATCGAGTTACCAACAGGTGTTGCCAATCAATTTTTATTATTGTTAATTAATTGATCGGAAATGTTTGAGGTGGTATTATGTGAGTATTATATTGATTATGGATATTATGTGCCAGTGATTTTATTCGAGTTGTGTAAGGCGTGCGAACCTCGTGACGAAATAATAACAGCCGCACAGGTATGTCTTCAAAGTTAAGCAACGCTTTCCAGGGTTGTTCTATGGATGGGTGACTATCCATTACATACCGAGTTTCCTCCGTGCCAGAAAGCACGTTAAGCACGTTCTCGACTGTCATTTGTGGATCTTTGACTGTCGTCACAGGTAGTCAGTGGCCCGAAAATCTGATAACCAGTCTTACCAAGGGTTCTCGTATAAACCAGTACAAACGGTGTTTTGGAGGTCAGATAGGCAGTCACTCCATGTAAAATACTGGTACTCAGCTGCACCCGGTTAGATTGGAAGCCGACTAACGTAGTTGGGAATAGGCTAGGCACACGTGTTCGGCTCAGCTGAGCGGCCGAAATACGTTCGGTTTTGCCGCCCTTCCTGTGCTGAACCAGGCCGACGACGACGTGGACATGAGTGTTGTACCCCTCAGTTTTCTTCTCACTTATTCTGTCTTGTAAACATCAACATCAATTATCCTGTCTAATATTATAAAATGTGAGAGTGAGTTTTTTTGTCATGACCTGGGTTAATATAACCAACGGGACCCTATTACTAAGCCTCCGCTGTCCGTCCGTCCGTCCGTCTGTCCGTCTGTCTGTCAGCGGGCTGTATCTCATGATCCGTAATAGGTAGACAGTTGAAATTTTCACAAAATATGTATTTCTGTTGCCGCTTTATCAACAAATAATAAAAATAAATTAAAGGGGGCTACTACGATGGTACGGAACCCTTCATGCGCGAGTCCGACACACACTTGCCCGGTTTTTTTCTCGATAGTACGTTCTCGTGGGACGAATTCTGTCTACACGCGAGCGAAGCCGCGGCTAAAAGCTAGACAACTTATTAGTACAGATTTCGTGAGATGCTAACCAACTGTGCATTTTCTCACATAAAAACAAACACTTATATAATATTGACTCTCTATATTTACAGATGTCTGGCCTGCCCCGGCGGCAAGGAGACGACAGTCAACTCTCTCGACGAAGACCTGACGTACGACGATCTTGACTACGGTGAGGAGGTCGAAACGCAGTCCGTATAATATGTTAGTAGTATGTAGTGGGTAGTGTAGTATTAGGCTGAAACGTAGCTAGCATTGATTCACTTTTTGTTACTGTATGAATCACATATCGTACCTAGTGCACTGTCTTTGGGTCCTGACTTTGAGACAAGGCCAGCTTGCGCCGCACTACATACTTTTGGCACCAAACGAATTTTAAACGTCCTGTTCCTGTGGTCCTTTGAAGATGACAAAAGACGAAATTATGTTTTTAGATATGTTCAAAACTAATAAAAAATATAGGCTGCAAATTGGTGCATGTAGATTTGAAATAACCTTACTTGAAAGCAAGCAGCCGCCTCCGATTTGGGAATCGAATTAGGCCAAGAAATTAAGCATTTGAGCTTCAGATCAATGCCCGGAGCCTGCTTTATACCTAGGGCTGCAGTCTCGACATAGATAGCGACAAAAATCGGTCGTTAAGTCATAACGATGTCAAATTTCTTTAATAGATTTTCAACCTTAAGGTTTCGAAATAAAGTTGAAAATCTATTAAAGAAATTTGACATCGTTATGACTTAACGACCGATTTTTGTCGCTATCTATGTCGAAACTGCAGCCCCTGAGGGGTTACCATGACGTCTTAAAGCATGAGTAATTCCAGTGTGGGAAAGAGACAGAGCTATACAGGTCGTCTAATGCCATCTCTTTCCCACTGCAATTACTCCTGCTTTAAGACATCATGGTAGGCCACCTGTAAATGCGACCTCAAACCTATGCTGGTGACTCGTAAAGCCGAATTCATGTTGGCGTTCGTTTTAAGCCTAGAACGTAAAACTTTATACTTCCAGACTGTATTCTAAATTAATTATACTTTTAGATTTGACATTATTATATTATTTTAAATGATCAAATGACTATAAAGTCCACTTTCGTAGTTCTGCATTCGTGCCAACATGGTGTATACATTTCATTGCTCGTGACTGGACTATAGTGTTACATGCAACCACAAGTATGTTTCGCAGGATAATTGAAAATATTGTTTTTTTTTCGAAAACCCGGTGTATAGTTCTGTTCAAACTTTATGATGGCTCTGAAGTCAGCTGGGAGTGACGGTCTGCGCAGGTATACCGGTTTAAACTTTATGGCGGTTCGGAACATCTAACGTAAAGCTACGCAGAACACAATTTTAGGTATTAGCGGGACGCAGACACATCGTCTTGACTGTACTGCGCAGAGCGTCACTCGCAGCTAACTTCCGAGCCGCCATTAAGTTTGAACAGAACTATACCTTATTTACTGACGGATGCAGTCATTGGAGTTTTACCCAAGGCATGTTCTGACAAACCTGACTAAATAAGTTATGAATTGACTCTTAAACAGACCGTACAGCAATCAATTTATAAATCGCCCTAAACAAATTGCGTTTTAAAAATATTTTACCAAATATCCTGCGACATATGCAAAGCATATCTGAATTCATTGATAGTCCAAAAACAATCATTTCAGTCGTTAGTCGGTAGTTAGTATCTTTTGTACCTTTTTACTCGTATACCCAGTGGTAACATATTTATAACTATTCTAAGAACATCGTCGAACAATAATATTATTTAATACTTTTGAACAAATCAAGTTTGTACTGTTTGCCACAAGAAGATTCTCAATCTTTTCTAAGCATTATTTTATATTCTTCCGTCCCTAACCTTTTAAGTAGTAAGGTAGTTAAGCCTTGTATTCATAGTAAACAAATATTGAGTAATATTGTTGCAGCAACATGTTTGGACTCTATGTTGTTGGAAACATGTTCGCAACGTATGTTACAATGTTGCTGGCACTATATGTACTTGCAGTCATAAAAAGTGCGAGTAGGACGAAGAATATTTAGTTCGAGATGTCTCGTCTCGCTCCTACATTTTGTGACCGCACTTTTCAAGAATTTTGGCGTTGATTTTAAAACAAGGTGTATCCGCACTTCGGCTATTAGCCGTAACATATCGACAGTAATGAGCAACTGTTCCACAACATTTGTTTACTATGTTTACTTTATTGATGAAATTAACAACGCCTATTTGTTTACTTAGATATAAGCTATTTTGTATTTTTATACTGTTGAGAGAACGAATCTCAAAGTGCCAAATGTATTGCTTGTACAAAAAATGCCATTACTTTTTAATATTTACGTAATTTGGAGTAGGAATCTTAGTGAGGCGACATTTATTTATTACGAGGTTTTGTTTCCACGTTTTACGCCTCTGTTAAGATCTGATGACATGTCTATGATCTGTCATGTCTAACCTATTTATGTCTGAGATGGCCATTGGCTACCTACCGTGATGTGGAATGAGAAACTTAAACGCAGCAAAAATAATCAATCAATGTGATAAAAGAATCTCAGTAGCAGATATTAATAATAAACAATGTTTGTATAACAACTTATCTGTACAGGCGGGAAAACACAGAACTAAAATAAATGTACCAAGTTTGACATATCGATGCACACTTAAAGTGGTCACACTGTACTTCATCGACCTGTCAGTGAAACTGTTTTTATAATGTGGAAACATTGCCTCAATATTTATTATAATTGGAATAAGATAGTCTGTTAAATTCGAATTTTGATTTTTTACCGCCATACTTAGTACTTTTAGTTATTGTAAGTGCCTTTTTGATGTATTTTAATACACAGTTTATACTTGATGTCAATATTGTGAATCGTATTTTTGAATAAACAATATTTTTATATGGAACACGTTAATTTTATTAGTCATATTATGCACAATAATCTACTCCTTACATTTTGACCGCGAAGGTTGTATGTAATAGTTGTTTTCAAAACTTCTACGCTGTGGGTCCTCAATCGTGTGCTGTATTCATGTGAGAACTTTAAAATGTCCTCGATTATACTAACATAATGTAAATACCATTGCATTTTCATAAATAAATTTAAATTCAACACTATCAAGGAATTAACAACGGTGAAACAGACGGATATACGTCCAATATACATGCTAACGAATGTAAATTTCTAATTAGAATATCGTGAAGCGACCGTCAAGTTTTATATCCTTTCTTTACATAAAACCAAGACGGTGGCCTGACCTAACAATATTCTAATTAATTCGTTTTTTTACAAATAATTAAAACGGCCACCCACAGTCCACACTGTATGTAATTGTTTTGAAAATATAGATATTTTTGTTTCATTGTTGTCAATGCTGGCTTTACCACTATAAAGGACACAAAATCACCTGAAGCGGCACTACAAAAAGTACTACAGCATCTATGACACAAATGAAGGACTAACTTCAAAATTCTAAATCACGCAGTAATAGTTATCCACGACTTAAGACTACAGATAAACCCAACAACACCCGCCTGGTCGGAGGATCTTCCATTTTTTAATGGGGGATGAAGAACTTTACACGCTTTATACCACTAAATACACCTATAATATAACGTTCCCACTGCACAGAGGGAGGGATGCCGCAAAACACCAATTGGGCCACCAAGATACAGGCTGTGCCTAGTTTGGAGCCCACGGCTACTTCTATTTACTTTAGACCTCTTTTAACTTTACTCATGTATCTTTTATTTCTATGTTTGTATGTTACCTAACTTGTGTGTGTCAATAAATATAATTTAACTGAATTTAATGATTATTAGAAGCGACTTGAAGCCACCGGTACTATAGTGCACCAAATATTGAACAAAAATTTTAATATTTAAATACAATTCGTGGACCCAGCCCAGTGCCGGGATGTGTTCGAATTGGTTTTGGTTTTTAGGACGGGCTAATTTCCTCATGATGTTTTACACCGTTTTGAGAGCAGTGAAGATGAAATAAATTACACAAAGTAATGGGCGTGGTTGGGTTGCAACCATCGACCTAATTTGTCGGGATTCATTCAATTGCATGTGCCTAAGAGGACAATGCTAAGGGGGATGTGTGGTGTAAAGCGAATGGATAAAATCGGTCGTTCCCGCTGGTTAATACCCCGTGGTTAACACTATTAACTACTGGGAATGATAGTTCTACTGGTTAACAGTGTTGACGAACGCGACATTTTATTCCCAATAGTTAATACCCTCGTCTCTCAACTATTTTTCTGTATCAAATAATCATTAAATTTACAACAATAATATTAAGTATAGATAATAAGTATAAATATAGATTTCTTTTTACTTTTCTTTAACCTGACTATACGCTAGACGAGGGTATTAACTATTGGGAAAAAAATGTCGCGATAAAATAAGGAACGTCTACATAAGAGGAAGTCTGTAAGTGGCTCCGGTGACTGAAAAGTTGTGTGGTAATCGGTTATCGAGGTATGGACAAGTGATGCGGAGGAATGAGGAAAATGTCGTCAGGAAAGTTTTGAGTATGAATGTGCAGGGCTATGAAAAAAAAACGATGGATGGCCTGTGTGAAGGATGGTATGGCTAGAAAGGAGGTGACTGATGAGATGACGAGTAATAGTGAAGTATGGAAGAAGATGACATGCTGCGTCGACCTCAAATAAATGGGATAATTGCTGGAAAATGATGATGATCATCGGAACTTACCATTAGGGAAAAAAAGGTCAAAACGATCATGCAGTTGACCCTTACAATTAGACATGAAAAGGTTATCCCACCGATTGACATTGCTCCTAAACACCACATTAACTCGCCAGCAAGATTAGATCTTACGCCTCCTACCTAGCCATTACATTAGATCAACAAGTACCAAAGATAAGTGGTAGAAAATATCGCCCAAAAACATGACAATAATTTCATATTAAACGTAGTAAGTCTTATCTGACGGATAACAAAAACTCACACATTCTAATTCTATTATGGGTTTAAAAAACTGTTTTTATCAATAAAATAATCGCAATTTTTTAGTGACTTGCAATTTACGATTACTTACGTAATATATCGCGATATATGTATGAGATACTATAATATTATTACAATACATTTTCTAATTATACTATATTACAATTAGGTCTCTCTCTCTACGGGAACACGCTGTACGAGTTTAAAGACGCCGGATACCTACCGATTGAAAAGAAGTGATACTGCGTACTTGCTTTAGTCCATACCTGGTGCGGACTATTTGCGATACTAATCGGCAGCCCGGCGCTAATAAGATAATAATTTATCGGTAGGTAGGTACCTAACGAACCCACCCAATTCTAAAGCGCCACTCATTTAATCATGCTTCCGATGCCCTCTGAAGTTTTCGGCTTATCGACTGTCCAGCGCTAGCCATCATCATGAACACGATTATTCTCCTGCCCTTATCCCAATTCCATTGGGGTCGGCGCAGCATGTCTTCTTCTATACTTCTCTATTACTCGTCATCTCACCAGTCACCTCCTGTTTGATATGGAAAGAAAAATTCGAGTGCGAGCAGGGTTTGAACCTGCGACCTTCCGATTTCTGTACACCGGACGTCTTAACCCCCGAATTGAAACGAATTGAATTCGAATTTCTCTTTCCATATCAAACAGCTGTAGCAGGGTGTGCGTGTAAAATTAAAAAAAAAACTGTCACCTCCTTTCTAGCCATATCATCCTTCACACAGTTCATCCATTGGTCTTCCTCAGCTACTCTTATAATCATCCACATTCAAACCCAACCAGCACCAGTCAATATCATTTCAATCGCTTAACGATAATTTGCCCCCTCTAGTTCTGAATTTGTCTGTCAATCTATCTATTTTCAGGTAGCCTATGTTTAGCCCTAGACCACGCGGCTACGTTATGCAACGCACTATGCAGTATATAAGACAAGTCGACGCCCATATACTGTATCTCTGAAATGAAACGTGTAGGTAACTATAATGTTGTAAATTAGGGTAAAATATAGGATGCAGATCATTACTAAATCAACTCTGAAATCGCTGAAATATTAGGGTCTACGTTCATACATATTGATCACACAGGTGATACAGTAATAGTTATACAGCATGATAGTACAGTACGCCTTAATTTCATGAAGGGTTAGACAGAGGACTATTATTCAGACCCACATGTCGCCAGTTATGTTGAAGTCCCGTGTAATGGCGAACCTATTGCCAACGTGGCAAAAATTCAAACCTTCAGAAAACAAAACCCTGATTAAAACACTCGATCTGGGCACCAGACCCTGGACCTTGTGCAGTGGCGGATTTACCAGCAGGCTGAGTAGGCTTGAGCCTAGGGCGGCAGATTTGGGGAAATTTTTTTTTTTGCTCACTCATAGAAATCATAAAGATTTTGGCATGACGGTTTTCTGATGTTTTACAGATGGAAGTCAGCAACAAATTTTGCCGATGACGTTCCCCTCTCACTTGTCTCACACATTCCGAGTAGCAATCTTCCATATTCTAGAGTAAAACAGCTAGTTCGCCGCAAGGGCGGCAAAAACTGGTACAGCCTATACCTTGAAAACTTGTAAATCCGCCACTGACCTTGTGGTTACAAACTACAAAAACCCAAGTACCGGCCGTCGGGCAGTAGCCCACCAGAGACAACAACTCTGTGACTGGAGGATCCTCCTTTTACTAAGAGGCTAAAACTTCATGTTGAGCAGTTACGTTTGCGACCGATAGACCAACGAAGCAAGCTTATCATTAAAAAATACTAGCACACCGCCCGCTACTTATGATAACTCGGATAATTTCCATGGTATAAATATAATTCAAACCCAAACTTAAGTGGCAGTGGGCAGGGCACATTGCTCGCAGAACGGATGGCCGATGGGGCCGGAAAATTCTGGAGTGGCGACCGCGAACTGGAAGACGTTGCGTTGGAAGGCCTCCCACTAGGACCGATGACCTGGTAAAGGTTGCAGGGATCCGCTGGACCGGTCAATGTGGCGACACTTGGGGGAGGCCTATCTCCAGCTGTGGACGTCTTTCGGCTGAAATGATGATGAAATATAATTCATAGCTTATGTTACTTCCTTATAAGTTAGCTTTCTAGTGAAAAAAATGGTTAAAATCGGTCCAGTAGTTTCGGTGCTTATTAGGTACAACCAAACAAAAAATCTTTCGTCTTTATAATATTAGTATAGATAACTGACCCAGGGCTACATGGATAATGATAAAAGCGGCAATAAACACGCCTAGGCTTAGTATCTAGGTACCTTTTAATCACACTGCAGTAAAATTATCTTATATATAAAATTCTCGTGTCACAATGTTCGTTCCCGTACTCATCCGAAACGGCTTGACCGATTCTCATGAAATTTTGTGAGCATATTGAGTAGGTCTGAGAATCGGCCAACATCTATTTTTCATACTATTTATATGGCAAAACAACGTTTGCCGGGTCAGCTAGTTATATCAATAAAATTATCATCTAAATCCACTAGTTCCACTGTTTTTTTCGTTACCTATTATGTTTAATTTTAATAATTGTGTATTTGCACGTAAAGGATGTTTTTGATTACAACATGTTCGCAACTAAATTGATTTGATATCAATCTCAAAAATATTGTGTTTCCGTGTAGGTACAGTCAGGTGCGGAAGTAAAATAACATCATCTGTTGTTAGTAGCTAAAACTGCTTTTTTGCAGCTAGTTTCGCGTATTTTTAAACTTCGACGCAAAAAGAGGGGTGTTATAAATTTGACCGCAATGTGTGTGTGTTTGTCTGTCTCTGGCACCGTAGCTTTTAAACTAGTGAACCGGTTTGGATGCAGTTTTTTTTATTTGAAAGCTAGTTTCTTGGCGATGGTTCTTTATACGTTTTATCTAGAAAATAGATATTGGGGATGAAAGTGGGTATGAAAAATCGAATATTTTCAAATGTACCCAAGTGGGGTATCAAATGAAAGTGCATGATATGTATATTACAATGAGACATGTTTTATCACAACCGGCTCTGCAGTTTAATTGACTTTTCAAATGTTTGTTCGCTTTTCTTTGTTGCGATGAGGGTTTTTTTTAATTTTTAATTTAATTTTATTATGTATCCGTTTTTTTTCCAATGTTGTAAATGGGGATAAATATAATGACCACCATAAAATGCTTTGATACCCTTAGTTTTGTAACCAAAAATATCTACTTAACACCAGAAAAATAAAGTCTAAAAATACAATAGTACCAGCTATTTTAGTCAGGACTCCACTTTAAATTGTATTCGACCACCAAATTTAGTAATATGATCACCAAATCTTGACGACCAAATTAATGTATTATTTTTGCCTAAATAAATCACTGTGATAGGTTAGGTTAGGTTAGGTTAGTGATTATAATTTATATTAAAACGCTGGTATAATTTTGGTGATCATTTACTACTTTTGGGATAACAATGATTTATTTGGACTCATTTTGCTTAAATAGGACAGCAGAATTTAAAAACTTTGGTTAAAATTTTACTTTAAAATGTTGGTTTAATTTTGGTGATCATTTACTATTTTTGGGTTACTCATGATTTACTTGGAGTCATTTTACTTAAATAGGATAGCAAAGTGTTAAAACTTTGGTTATAATTTTACATTAAAATGCGAGTTTCATTTTGGTGATCATTTACTACTTTTGTCTGCTATTTGTTACTATATCTGGTGGTAAGTTAAACATAAGCCGTTGTAAATTATAATGTTACTAGATGTAACTCTCGTCAATAATACAATTTCACTGATATTTACCAACCTTGCCTGTACCTTCATTATAAAAAAAAACCGTTTTATTCAATATAAATATTCGGTTTTATTTCTTGCTAACCACAAGGAAAGTGCCTTACAATAATCTTAAGCGCCGCGCCGATCAAAAATTATAGCAGGATTAACGGATAGACATTATCTAAACTTGCCTTTAATCTACCATCAGTCGATGCCATAGCATTTGACACCTGTTTAATCTGATAAACGTTAGCATAGCAACAGGGGGTCGTAAACTCGTGGTTAATAAGAGACCGATAACATCAACGTTAAATGATAAATCATTAAAGAGTAGGACACAGAAGAGGGTATCCAACTGCATACAATCCAGTATTATTTATAGTGGCGTAGTGATCAGCTGATGGAGGCGCGAGTCGCGGGCGCGCGCGCGGCCACTCCGCACACCCTGCGCACACGCCGCGCCGGCACTATCTGCCTTATCGTACTAAATAATATACACGTGAACCACCAATAAACCGGCTCCGCAGCCTTGTTTACCCGACTACTCACCGGCCGCACAATTACAAGGCACGTCAAACCGAACTGACTGCAAAAATCATTATCTCAACTTAAAAGTGACTTCAAGTAACGTTACTTCATCTTCCAGAGTTTTTATTGTACGTCAAGTAAAAAAAAAAATACATAAAACCAAAGCATTTGTTACGCAACAACCGAAACCGAACGCGTGTGAACGAAGATATAGTGTAGTGTTCCGCCAAGGAAATAATTCATAGGATATAAGCAAATTATGGCTCCTTTCTAGGTACTCCGGTTGTTGTAATTTGAACTGTGTGTAGTGGTAATACAGTGAAAATGCGGAGCGACGTTTTGGCACCGAGCGAGCTGGAGGGGACGGACTACCTTCTCTCGTCCACGATGAGGCTGGAGGACAGCTTTCTGCAAATACTCGGTGAGTACCACAGAGTACTTTTATAGTGAGTACCAACACGAACTTGAAAGTGTTCACCTGACACAGTATTTTATGTTTAATTTTTGTCTCAACAAAGTTTTTTGACATCATAATCGAAAAGTGTAAGCGTAAAAAACGGATAACAGATGTTGTCTAATAATAAAGTAAAAGGAAAACACAAATTTTTAGAACATTAATCTCCATAGTAACAAAAACCTGAAGGTCCTATCAGTACTTTAGGTAATTATAGTACCTATTAGCTAGGTAGGATAATAGTGTAAGTCCATTACATAGATTAGTATCTAATAAATGATTACGGATAACACCGGCGAAAAGGTCGGTTGAAATGATCAAATGACAGACGGACATTCACAATAAGTACATTAGGTACAAACGATAGGTAGCTAATAAATAACAACTTGCATATTACATAGTTACCTACACAACGAATTAAATAATAATGGGTGTGTTAAATAGATGCACACACTAAGATAAAAAATGTGTAAGTACCTACATAGTACCTACATACTTGTACAAAAATTAACAAACCATTAAATTGATAACAAAAACGAAAAGTCATAAATGTCAGAAAGGCAAGAAGCCGATTAATAAATAAAGTAGAATGATTATATTACAAGTAAGTAGATACGCCTAATAAATTCATTGAGTATCAAGTCCCTATCCGGGCCATCAGTGCAAAGTCATTTATTAGTAGATAACTACACTGCAGCTTTGTTCTTAATGGAACAATAAGTATTTACATTTTTATAAACTTGCACTTCTTCTAATACCTACAATGTGTATTAAAATGCTCCCAAAAGGCATTTCAACTATTTAATTGATTATATCTCAGAGTTCAAAATAACGACAACATTCATCAAGCAACAGTAAATTACTGTACATTTATGAAGCCTGAAAAATAAAATAAGTATTACTTACATAGCAAAAACATAATTAGTTTTATGTGCAGCAATTTATCAACAATAAATATAAATAGCACTTACTTTAAACGTAATTTCAACAGTGTCTGTATAATATGGCGTCTACAGCAGACTAATAAATGATCAATTATTTCTGCACAGCATTAATACTCGTATGTGTGAGCGAGTCGGATTCGCACGCGAAGGGTTCCGTACAAAACACCAATAAAACTTGTATTGGGAAATCCTTTATTTGTTTTTATTATTGTTTATTGCAGCGGCCACACTTAGGACAATTTCATGTGTCTACCTATTGTTACGCAACCATTCAAAAGATACAGCCCTGTGGCAGACGGACAGGCAAACAGCGGAGCCTCAGTAACAGGGTCCTATTGGCACCCTTTAGGCACGGAACCCTGAAAATACGGCAGTCAAGACCGTTTCCTTGTGTGAGTACATAAACAAGGGAAGGGCACGAGTGCATGTGCGTTTGCGCACCTCCTTGAACTTGTTGCGCCCTCTGTCGCGGTGCAATTATGCACATGCACGACAATGGCAACATGCATTATTTTCTGTTACGTCAATAACAGACAGGAGATATTAATGTACTAATTATTGTTTTTATGACCATTAAAAATGATTGTGAGAAATAATAAAATAGCTGACTGGCTTTTTACTATGAAACTCTAAATTAAAAAAGCATAATATAACATCACGGCTGTAGTCCCCGATGAGTTAGGCAATTGTCTTTTCTTTATAAAAAACGTTGCCCTACACTAGGAATTTCTCCTGTATCGTCGTGGGTGCGAAAAGAGGTAAACCTAATAAGCCGTGCCGGCTGTCCCGTACATTTGGGTCGAGTAGGTATTGAAATTTAGTAGGTATATGACAGCTGATATTTTTTTCGCATTTACGATATTTGACTCATGGAGAAAGTTGTTCAGTTTGATGGTATACCCTTTCTGTTACACCCAGTATACAATTGACAATAGAATTTAACAGTCAGAGACCCGAACGAAAGTCTGACAATCAGTCTTACCACGGGGTATCGTACCTATTACCCAGTACCTACTAACTGAATTGTGGAGGTCGGATAGGCAGTCGCTCCATGAATTCAGCTGCATCTGGTTAGACTGGAAGCCGATTCCAACATAGTTGGGAAAAGACTAGGCAGATGATGATTTCGTTAGTTAGGATTAAGACCGATGTAATAGGGGCGAGTATTACCTAAACGAAAAAAATAAACAAAATATCGTTAGTGTTTTTGTCCAGTTTTTTTTACAAACTCGCAATTTTTCTTGGCATTCTTGATTATCACAAACAAGTCACCGAAACATAAAATTAAACGCTTGAAAAAAAAAACTTCTAACATTATTATTACTTTATATTCAAATTAAGAACGCTCACCGACATGAATATAGGTCTATTGACCTTACCCTATTCTGTGTTCTACCTAATTCTATCACCGTATCGACTAGTAGGTATTTTAGTCACGTTCAGAATAAGATTTCATTTTATTTGTTTAATATTTTATTTAAGTAAATATTATAAAATGAAGATTTTTCCTTGATTAAAAATTAGCTGTGATTGTTTCTATATCACACCGATATTTATCTGCAGTTTTTTGGTATTTTTTTCAAATAATTAGAAATTGTACCGTAAGATGTGTGCATTTGTAGCGGGCACCACTTTATAAACTACAACGTTTGGTTTTCTCAAACTTCACATCCCACCATAGTAATCCCCGAAATGTTAGGCAGAGGTATACACCCACATTTCGAAAACTCCATAGGGTTAGAGAGCCTATTGCACTCAACCGGGCACAAATTCAAACTCCGTGCTGCTAGGTACCTACCTACTAAGAAATTTCTGATGGAAACTCCTAATAACACTAAGCCTGGGAATTCAATCCAAGACCAAAGAGCTGTAAAAAGAAATGTAGTTCTAGGATGATTCTGGATTGAATTTCTCGGAAAACTCAATATTTATACCAATAAATAAGAAGCGCTGCGCTCGTAGGTACAATTTTCCGTGATACGACACGCACTACACCAAGGTTAATAGGCACTAGTTGAAGCTAATATATAAACAGACTAAGATTTATTTACTTGTATTTATACAATAGGTACAACCGGAATCGAGCGACAAAACATCGCGTTGTAGGTACAGACTAAAATAAGATGTTTTAGGTACATGAGAAAAGAATTATACATTAACTTTCCATGTCGTCTAAATAAAGTACTTCTTACCTACAAGTGGAAAGTCACTCACAAGGTCATCATCATTATTCTCCAACCCTTATCCTAATTTATCTGTGGTCGGCGCAGCATGTCTTGTTCTTACATACTTCTCTTTTACTCGTCATCTCATGCTTGCCATATCATCCTTCACACAGTCCAAACACAAAATAGATAGTATTAGTCTATTTTAGTCTGCAAACAACATATTAGAAATTACCTACTACAAACCTATTATATTTTGTGTTTCCAATGCTGTAGCTGGCAGGCCACGGCGTGAAACACCAGTATAAGTGCATTCTAATTTTATTTATCTTGAATACAACGCCAATCTGCTATAGTGAATACCAAAGACTTCGCTGGTAACAAAAAGTACACTTATCTTGTAGGTACACACGGCGCCAGTAAGTGCTGACCCCTCAAGATTTAACTCTTTCCAGCTTGAGGGTTTAGCACTTAGTGACGCTGTGTGTACCTACTATAACAATACCCTTGTCCTATAAAGTAAAGCCGGGAAAATCCAACTAATTGCATAAGGTAAGGTAAACGGAAAGATGAGATCACAGATTACCTACATAACATAAGATCCGTCTGCTAGTAAATTACTAAACAACAGCATTTAGGTTGAGATTGTGACAGCCAGCAGCGGTTAGCAACCTGAATAAAATTGTGAAGAGCTAGGGTAAAAAAAAAAAAAAAAAAAAAACTCCAGTTCAAAAGACTTGCATGAACAAATCCTACTAATATTATAAATGTGAAAGTTTGTGAGGATAGATGGCAAAAACTACTGACCGGATTTGGATGAAATTTGGCAAACAGATAGTTTATAACTTAGATTAACACAGGATACTTTTCATCCCGGTAGTAGGTACTATCCCGTGGTACATTAAGGCGAGGTTACCCCGAGCCCCGTATGCATCAATCGCTTACCCCAGCCCCCGCACGGAGAGGCGATACCTAACAAATTACGCGGCGCGAAAACGCGCGCGCTCAGCGCACTGGTCATGAGTTCACGAACTCGGATAGGTACTAAGTTGCGTTTCAGGGTAGAGCGATGCAGTAAAACAACTTGAATTGATATGTATAAGTTCACTTTGTTTTATTTTTCTAGAAAGTATTGGTTATAGATAGATTAGGAACCTACGTATTCTATAAACGTGAACCTAATTACTAACAATTAAAATAAGTAGATATAATTAAAAATAAGAAGGTATACTTATTTATTTTTGTGAATAAGGTGAATTCAAAATCTGACTGACACTAAGATCATGAATACGGGTATGATTCTAAACTACACGCCACGCGCCATTCGGTTTTAAAAAAAATATGCTTTACTTCGAAAACCGAAAAAATATATTTTTTCGGTTTTGTTGTCATGGGTTTCGTTTTCGTGGTTTTTGGGGTCGCTGATAACTAAAATTAGGTCAAAATGAAAATCCAAGAGTGCGGCGACGAAAATTTTCGATTTTTTCTTCATGAGTGTCATTATCGTGGTTTTTGGGGTCGCTAATAACGAAAATAAGGTCAAAATTAAAATTCAAGATGGCGCCAATGAAAATTTTCAGCTTGGTCGTCATGGGTGTCATTTTCATGCTTTACGGGGTCGCTGATAACAAAAATGAGGTCAAAACTAAAATCCAACATGGCGCCGACGAAAATTTTCGGTTTTTCGTCATGGGTGTCATTTTCGTTGTTTTTAGGGTCGCTGTCGTCGCTGATAACGAAAATGAGGTCAAAATGAAAATTCGATAGCACCAAAATTTTTTTTTTTATTTTCACATCATGGGTATCATTTTCATGGTTTTCGGGGTCACTTATAACGAAAATAAGTTCAAAATAAACACAGAAACAAAAAAAAAAAAAATTTTGTCAATTACCCCGAAAACCATGTACATGAAGCATAACCAACCGGCACATGAAGCTGTCATTTCCAATATAAATTGGCCTCGCTTTGTTTAGATTTCCTATACAATGAGAGATCCGCATAAACTGGTTTCGTACAGCTTGATCGGTCGTCGTGCGTACAAAATACGATATCGACCATTACTCATTCTATCTCGTTCTCCTCTACATACTTTCTTTTTCTGCCCATGTCGAACTCGATAATCTTCGGCTTACCGGGCTCCCTACAACACTTTTTTAGAACTCCTTACAAAAAGAAATTATTGGAATAAATGTTTTGATTTTATTAGGCCAGTTACAGGCAGTTTTGAATTGTTGAAAAAAAGATAATAAAATGAAGCTACAGTCCCATTCAAAAGGCATAATAACTGTGAAAGTACTGTAGTTGCCCATTCCAAAGTTACCGAAATTTATAAATAATATTGCAAAATCATAAATAGCGACTTTTGCTACGACACAATAAAGTTCAATTCAAGCCGCGCAGCGCTAATTATCTACAGTTATATTCTCCTAGAAGCTGCCTCTCTTTCTAATTCGTAACTCTTATCTTATACCTTCTGACTACGTTCCCTATTAGGTACCTACTGTACTTTTGTGAACAAATGACATTTCAAATAAACCTAGGCTCGGTGTTTACTAAGTATTATTTTTTACAAACTATTTTTGGCTCAGTTCGTAACAGAACTTAGCGGGGGTGGGGTGGCGGGTTCGAAAAATTGGCACACGTCCGACCTCCAACGCGTTCCGCTCGGGACTGAAGCACGCGATGCGAGTATGAAATGATGAAAACAGCAAATTTTGGAAATTGTGGTATAGGTTTTTTTAATATTTCAAATTATGATCGCCGTGTACTGTCACATTTTTTACGACCTTTACAATGGTATAAGTTTTATTGTTAAAAACCTAATATAACTCATATGAAGTAATATTAAAAACCATCATTTAGACTTGTCTTTGCGATTTAATTGGATGCAACAAAGTGCAAGTAATCGTGTATCGCTGTGCCGAAATATCTAGATCGAAGTGTGAAATATGTAATATTTTTTTTTCAGTATTTAAATCCGTGCTATATAGGAATAAAACACAATACAAAACGACGTTTATCTGGATAACCTCGCCTTAACGAACTCGCCCGCGAGCATAAACTAGTAGAAAATAAATAAAAGTTCTTTATTTTGCATTTGTCCATGCAAGAGTTTTTTTAATCCAGATTTTATAGATGTCCACTATTTGTATCCACCGGAGGAAATTTAAGTCTCGAATCATCGAATCTAGAAACAGACTAAAAATAAAACCAATATTATTCAATATCACATTCATTCAGAAATGTAGAATGAATGTAGTCGAACAGCATATCTCTACGTTACTAACTTGGAAGCCAGGCAGAAACGTGTTTTGATTTTAATTGTAAAACCAAATATCTGAGTGCGGGTCTATATTTGACTTGCAAATTAGCAAAGAGTCTTTATATACCTCTACGGTTCTACCTACAGGTATCGTAATTTCCAAACGATCCTTTTCTGTTTTTGAGGTTTCAAAGTATTTTTTGCTTCTTAAACCCTGAAAATACATCATTATAATGATTTAAGTTAGGGTCAGGTGTTTTTGTAACATTCAACTTATAAGCAGACGTCAAAATATGATCTGACAAAGTAAAAATGATCATATCGATTAGGTACCTTATGTAGTTTTTTGCCTTGTGGACTTGTTGCATATTAATATACTTTTTACCAAGATTCGATTATTTTTTTTTAAAACTTGTTACTTTTTAATAATCTCATTCATAGTCATAATGACAATTATTATCAGAATATCCTTTTATTTTCCGTACGTTAAGATACCGTTGAACGCAAAAAGTTTCATTCTCCACTTTATCAGGAAGTCGAAAAGTTTACACTTGCCGACATTTAATAGTTCACCTTCACCAAAACTGCTATCATGTCACATTTATTGGGATATTTCTGATAAAAAATATTCGCTTAATCTAGATTTATAACCTGGTTGATACGCAATATTTCGGCAAGATAAGCCTGGTATAACATCCAATATCTTTCAACTTAAAATCGTATTAATCTTCTTCGTGTGATAAACTAAATAAAATAACGGATAGGTAACTGTTGTAAACATTTTGTTAATGGTTTGGTCATTAAGTTGTGATTATGACTCGTGTTATTTATTACTTATTATTTCATAATATTACATAGCATAAAACGTTGATCATCGTCTTTTTTCTAAAATCCTATTTATATTCAAATTTTACTTTACGTCTTTGGCTTTTCTCAAATGACTCCACAGTTTCCCCCTTCAACATTGACTTTTCACAGCTTTTTTATTTATTACTTGCGCCTAACTCTTGACCTCAATCTTGTCCTGAGGACAGAGATGAGGTCGTCGGTGGAACAAGCTAACAAGCTCATCGTGCTGTGCTGGCGCTGCCGCTGCGGCTGCCGAGAACCTCAAGCGGTGTAATTAATATAAAAACCTTTGTGGTAACCATATTTTCAAGCCGTTTGGGGTTCTGGGGTCGTGGGGTCCGAGTGATCATAGCCTGTTAAGGAAATTTCGAAACGCCTAGTTGACGCTTCCCGTGACCCAAGGGCTGGCTTTTACTTTGACCAGAGGGCAAGTGTTGCCATACAACGTGGCAACGCCGCCAGTCTCTTGGGCACATTACCATCTGACAGCGTTGATGAGGAGTTTTTGATGCCCTTTTAAAGTTTGTTGTTAGTTTATTTATATTATGTATATAGTTAGTTTACTTTACTTAATAAATATCTTAACCCAAAAGGCTATTTTCTAACTCTTTCAGTCCAAGATTTATTCTCCTTCAGGGCTGCAGGCAGAAGTTTGTAAATGTAGGTTTCTCTAAGTCATTACTGCACATCTTTATAGTCCGTAGAATCACACACTAAATTGCAAGGGCCATTCTATAAAACGCAGTTTGCCAACTGAAAATTCTCGTCCTAAATCTTGATCATCATCCAAAAACATTAGTTGACATTGTGCAACATAGAACATTGCGAGTATGTGGGCCAATCGTACTGCGTATGAACGCGGAAGCTGTAAAGATTAGGGCCCTAAGTTCACACTGCCACCGCCTACCGCTCAAATTGCCCCTGACCTGCCTAACGTGATGTAATGACATCTAAAATGATGAAGAGGGGACACGTCAAGTGTGCAGACACCGCGCGTAGTCTCGTATAGTTGATGCAAGAGTCATAAATGGATCTTTTGTGTTTTTTGATTGGGATTATTCATATCCTTGTCTATTTGCTGTCTTTTGCTGTCTTTTGATTGTTCTCCCGATTTTCTGCTTTGTCTTGAAAATTCTTGAAGAATCTATCCAAGGTTGATTATTAATGTGATTCTGATTTGTTGTTTTTTGCTCATTTGTTGGAAATGGGACCACCGCATTTACAACCAATTGATAACTACGACTCCTTATATCTATAACATCGTAATGATCATCAGGAGTTATTTAAATTTATTTACTTTACGATACATAATTCATCACCTGCCTAGCCTTTTCCCAACTATATTGGGGTCGGCTTCCAGTCTAACCGGATGCAGCTGAATACCAGTATTTTACATGGAGCGACTGCCTATCTGACCTCCACAACCCAGTTAGTACTGGGTTATACGATACCCCTTGGTAAGACTGGTTGTCAGACTTTTTGGGCCACTGACTACCTAACGACTGTCAAAGATCTACAAATGACACCCGGGACCAACGGCTTAACGTGCTTTACGATACATAATTAAGGTTTCATATTCACCACTTCGGCTTGTATTATTTCCATGTCTTTGTGTTTCTCCAATAACTGTCAGCTGAATAGAGTCTCTCTCATAATTTGACACAAAAACCTATATTTTATATTTTCCATACATTTATTTACGGTAACATTATGAAACAACATAAGTCGGTCGCATCATTATTTTTTTTTAATAGTTCTCCGTCTATTTTTGTTACATCTGTCTGACAAGATAACTTGTTTTTTGTTTACATAGCGGCTTCGCGTCTTAAATAATTGTAGATAGTGAGACAGTTGTTAACATTTTATTGTTATTTAGTAAACAAATATTGTGAAACAGCGGCAAAACAAAAACACAGGCGAAGGCAGAACCAGGATCAGAAAGTCGCGTGAGGTAAACTATTATTTTCGTTCAATAATCCTCGTATTGTCCAACGCCCCCCTCTGGATCAAAATATTTTGTAGTTTGAAGACAAACGTGTTAATTAGGTGTACCTAACCCTGGTGGACTATATAGTCGGCATGCTTTCTACGAGTTGTGAAGAAAGAGTTGAAATATTGGCGGTGATCTACAACATGGTACCTAGTATTGTAAAGCGGTCTAGTCGACTTTCGGTTAGGAGCATTTAGAGGCCTTGCCCACGGCAACTTTTTGTAGCGATGCAGTAGCGATGCTGTCGCGCATGTGTATCGATACAACCGCGATGCTGTCGCTGCGCTGGCTGTGTACCTTCGCCCAATTCTGAACGCGTGATACTACAAAAAGTCGCCGTGGGCGAGGGGCCTTAAACTTGGTCCAGTCGATCTCTTATTTTTCAGCAATTTGCAATCTTTTTCATCTGCTCGAATCGATGACAGATGTTGTGTGACCAGTACCTACGATCTGGACCGCTCTGTCCTTTGCCACATTCAAGTCCTGGAGGGTGCAATTAGTGGTGCACGGCAGGGAGGAGAGGTGTGGCATACCCTGTGTTGGGGCTCCACACTGGCATTGTGTCCGAGATGGGTCGATTATCCGCATCTAATCAGATTGAATCTGCAGAGGCTAACAAGGCTTAGTAGACATTGGACTTATTCACGAAATGACCTGTAGTCGTTTATGGACTTATTAGCGCTATGCCTCATTCTGAAAATGCCCTATTCTTGAAATAATTGTACTTTGGATTCATTCCAAGAAAGACTTATTCTTAATAAGACCTATTCTAGAAAAGTCCTGTCAAAAACAGTAATTCAGAGTATTTCAGAAAGGTTAAATAATTCATATTGACCCCGCAGTCGGTTCAAAGATTTCCATATCGGCCACTATATTTGCACAGCAATGAATGACTGGCCGCAACTGACACTTGTCATAAAATGAAAAAAAGGTTTGTCCTTCTCCTTGCACACACAGAGGCCGGCGCCCCCAGGTGTCGTGTAAATACATTACTACAGATTAGATTAGATTACGATACCACTCGTAAGTAGGTGATAAAACTTTAGTTAATATTAGATAGTGTACCTTTATCAGCTGTGTAAGGTGTTTCTAAGTAGTTTTGTCTTATTTTTTTTTTTATAGCCTTGTATGTCCCACTGCTGGGCAAAGGCCTCCCCCATATCCTTCCAGGTACTCTTCTCCTGCGCCACCTCGAACCAGCCTTCGTGATGCGCGTCTAAATCATCTCGCCACCGTTTTCTAGGCCGGCCTCGGCGGCACCGTCCATCCTCAGGCACGCGTCCTGTTGAGACCTTTGCCCAGCGGTCGTTATCAATGCGGCTCACGTGACCCGCCCAATCCCATTTCAGCCTGTCTTATTTTAGAGCAGGTAGACTGGTAGAAAATGCCCAAGGCAGTCCGCCTTTGTACATTATGTGTTCAAAGTTTGAATAAATAAATAAGTATAATCGACTTGTAACGTTCTCACTAAACACTGGGCCACAGGCTTCCTCCCTGCAAGAAGAGTGAGCCAGAATTTTCCCACGCGCCCAATGCAGATTAGTTTATATTATCGCAGTCATGTTTCTTCGATTTTTTTACTTCTACATATACTATGATTTCTTTCACCCTTTTAAGAACTGCATAAACTGCTTAATTCGTTCGGATTCCTGCAGCTTCAGTAATCAATGATGGGACACAATGGGACCATTGGAAAGGATGCCTGATAGGTCAAATTAGTAAGGCGAAGACGGGCGCAGTAGTTTCCTTTTCCTTGGAACAAACGAGGTACGAATGATGTTATTAAAATAAACAATGTAGGTAAGGCCACACAGGGTCTCAAGACTCTAGAGAACGCAACAAAATAAACATTAATTAGCGAAATCAGCGATTAACTCAAGATTTTTCTTACAACACAACATTACGTAACTACATACCTTTCAGAAAATTCGGAAGCGTTTTTAGGTAAAGTTGTCTTCAGTTAAAAGGCCCAGCCAGACAAACTCGTACATCAAATGCGATTCATATGCAAAACGATGCGTTTTTGACAAACCAGAAACACCAAAATGTATTGTTGAAGTTTTCTCACATAAATATCATAATACCGACGGACGTACCTCCGAGTAATAATATTAGGTCTTTACCTATGAAATTGGAGATTTGTATGAAAATTTTAAAAACAAAATTTTTTGTATTTTTTTTATTTTAGCTTGTCTAGCTTTTGTATCTTTCCGATTTGACGCAAGTGCTTCAATGTCGTTTTGACACTAACTCCAAGGCCCGCAGCAAGCTCAGCCGTAGATTGAGTTGGATCCGTTTCCACTACTTTCCACTACCGCCTTCAATTCGTCGTTGTCGACAATGGTTACTGGCCGACCGCGAGGCTCATTCTTCAACTCAAAATTTCCAGAATTAAAACGATTGAACCAATAATGGACCGTGTTTATGCAAGCAGTGTTAGGTCCGTATACGTCGTTAATGTTTCGTGTTGTTTGCGCAGCGGTATGTCCACGTAGGAACTCATATCCGAAAATTGTACGAATTTTCAGTTTATCCATGGCGCCAAAAACTGCCACAATTTCACAAAAACAAAAAACTATCTAAAAACAAATGACTGAATTTGAAATTAAAAGAACACGGCTTTCGAATAAAATTTATTTGAAATTCGAATTGCGCGCCAATCCACAGATAATTAAATCTGAAAATGCTGGTTATTAAATCTCCAATTACATAGGTAAAGACCTATTATCATAATATCAACTCTATCTGGGTCTGCGTTGGGGATGACGGCCTACTTTCTATCACAAAGAAGCCTATGTTCCAGGATGGAACTCCCGACTGTGAGAACCTACATCATCTGCCTTGCTTTTTCCTAACTACGTTGGGGAATCATTGGGAACATTTTAGGTTGATTATTCTTATCATCTTATGCTAAAATACCAAATGTATAATGTATAAATAAATGCTAATGATGAGTCATTTATTAATAAGTCAAGTTAGCCGGAACTACATGTCAAGAGATAAACCCTCTCTCATTTCATATCAGATACTTGCTAAAGATGTCTCGTGGATACATTATAAAGTAGTTACAGTCCTTGAGTACCAATTAATCGTGCTATTAATGTCTAGACCGATTAATTAGCTTCTTAGAAAAACAGTGCGTTCTGATAACGAATCAATATTATGTAGATTACTTATACCCAGTTTTGTAATTTTCAGTTTCTAGATAGACTTTCTAACTGCTGTCAGCTTTCAGTTCATCTTTACTTACGGTTTTTAGATGGTAAACAAACTGACGACATACCTGATCATTGCCTACAGATAACTGATATCCCAGAGACAAAGTTGAAAGCTTGGTGGCACAAGTTGGGTGCGGTAGGTAGCAGATCTTTGGACTAGCTCATCTTTGTGAAGGAGAGCGCATCCATGCAAGATAATAGATATTATCATGTTTATTGATATCTGTAAAAACACCGAGGGCTGATGTGGCTGAATACAACGAAGTGTTTGGCATCTGACTTGCGCCACATATTACTGGGTAGTGATTCTTTAAAGTAGACTGCTTGCCAGACTATTTGGACGTCTGATGTAACCACTTTTGTAGCAACTTATTTTTTGTTTCAAAAGTTACATCTCACATTAATGCTTAAGACTATTTAAGCGGCCAGGATAATTATGGTATTCTTAGCCAGTTCATCTAAAATGTAAGTGTTCCTGGGAATTAGGACATCCAGTAAATGAGACAAGGATTATCGGTGTGGTTGGGATAAAATCTTCGTCTCTGCTGTATTTCAGTATTTGAAGAGTACCCACTCTTCCTCACCTACAGGGAAACCTAGTCTGGACACCAGAGACCTATTTTTGATGTATATCGGTACCTCTGAAACAATAAAGTTATTTGTATTTGTATCAACTCCAAAAAAGATTTGGCAAATGTGTCAAAGGCATGCAATAGAAATCTTCAGTAAGCATTTGGCACTTTTCGCCTCTCTCATTGCTAAACGCGATGCGAAAAAAAAAAATCTTTTAGCGTATCGATGACAATATAAATTGGGTCAGCCCAGAATAAACGCCATCAGCACCGTCCTGCGTCCATCAGTTCTTGTAATGAGCATTTATGATATTGTTTAAGAATTTGTTCTGGTTGCATGGCTAAACATTTCACCTCGATAAAGTTATCATAATTATGTTTCGAACTCTCGATACAAGTGCAAATATTTTAATAAGGCGTAGAATCGTACTCAGCTATGCCACGTGTTTTGCCTCAATATTATAAGATTACAATTAAGTACTTGTAGTTGTAGTTTATTTTATTTCTTACAAATCCGGGTCGTTGCGCCCTACTATCAGTATTATCACCACTCACGGATGTCGTAATCTTGTTGGTAAATGTTCTACATCGACTATATGCCTGCCTAGTACCTGCCTATTACGGGTATCGGAGATGACCGTCATAATTTCAGCCGAAAGACGTCCACTGCTGGACATAGGTCTCCCCAAAGTGTCGCCACATTGACCGGTCCCGTGCGTCCCGCATCCACCGGATCCTGGTAACGTTCACTAGATCATCGGTCCACCTAGTGGGAGGCCTTCCAACGCAACGTCTTCTGGTTCGCGGTTGCCACTCCAGAACTTTTCGGCCCCATCGACCATTCGTATCGGAGATAATCTAACCTATTTGAATGACGTTCTGGGTAACTTCTGGGCAGGACAATTGACAAGATAGTGATAGCGGTGGAGTAGATACCACACTAAACGGTTACCGAGAGACGACAGACCAACACACAGAGGGATGACATTCAGAATATCACGGGTAAGCTCTGGTTTAGGCGCAGAACAGGGAAGAATGCCACAAAAGGGTGGATACCTTTGAAAGCATAGGTACTCATTATAAAATCGATAAATGAAAAAAAGTCCCTATTCAGGTTAAGTTAAACGAGGGACATATTTTAAGGCATGAAAAGGTACCAGACAAAGTTATTTTCACAATTCAGCGCAGACCACACCGCCAGCTAGTGAGCGAGCGAGCGAGCTGGCTTGCAAAGAGAGGCGATGGAAACTACGCGAAGATATGGCGAGCTAAACTACTTATGTGTACACGGTAAACTACGGACGGGCGAGCGAGGGGCCAAGGGGTGAGCGAGGGGAGCGTTCCGTCTCGCACCAGGCGACGCGGGGGACCGCGACTTGAACGAATAGCATCGCTGGGATAGTCGGGTTTTTTAATATACCAATGTTTCGTACGCATCGTTTTATATTAATTCCTAAGCCAGGTAAGAGTGACTATACCAACGCCAAATCCCACCGATCGATCAGCCTGACCTACCTCCTTAAAACCATGGAGAGAATTTGCGAGAGAGAGCTGAGGGATGGCGTTTTAAAAACGATCCCAGTCCATGCTAACCAGCATGCATACAGCTCGGGTAAGTCCACTGAATCCGCTCTCCATCTAGTGGTCGGTCGGATAGAAGAAGCGATACATCAGAAGGGAACCTGCCTGCGCACTTTTATAGACATCGAAGGAGCCTTCGATAAAACAAACTTCTCCAGCATTAGCACCGCCCTCTCTCGACACGGAGTAGAACAGGTACTGACTGACTGGATAACTAACATGTTAAGTAAACGAGTGCTTCGACTTGCAGAGAAACAGCAGATGGCCATGATAGCCAGAGGCTGCCCCCAAGGAGGTGTACTATCCCCCCTCCTCTGGAATCTGGTGATAAATGATCTTATCACTAAACTCAACGCGAACCAATTCTATACAATAGGGTACGCCGACCTCGTTATCCTCATTTCGGGGAAAGTGACAGGGACAATCTGCAATCTCACTCAACAGGCGCTACGAATCGTTGAACGGTGTTGCAGAGAATTCGACCTCTCAGTAAATCCCACGAAAACGGAACTAGTCATGTTTACCCTAAAACGAACACTAGGCCAACCCAAACTTTTCGATACAAAACTCCAGTTAGCCGACGAGGTCAAATACCTGGGAGTCATCCTGGACAGTAAGTTAAACTGGAGCAGTCATCTAGACAACAAAATAAACAGGGC
Source organism: Noctua janthina (assembly GCA_963576755.1). Classification (NCBI taxonomy): domain Eukaryota; kingdom Metazoa; phylum Arthropoda; class Insecta; order Lepidoptera; family Noctuidae; genus Noctua; species Noctua janthina. The sequence continues at coordinate 11,401,826 of OY755066.1, forward strand.
CTGTATCACCTTTTGGCAATGCAGAAGGATGATAGGTAGAAGTGGGGCCTATCCTCTAAAATTATACTTTGGTTATACTGCGCGGTGATCCGACCCATGATCAATTACGGGGCAGTAGTCTGGTGGCCCTGCACCAGACTAGCCACAGCCTCCATTAAACTGCAACACATTCAAAGGCTTGCCTGCATGGTGACCACAGGTTGCATGAGGACTACTTCGACATACGTGGTTGCAACATACAGGGCAAAGTACTTCGGGACCCCAGGTACTCTTCACGAGATAGTCAGCAAAATCAAGGCGCCGCTGGCCTTTCTCGGGGAGTTAGGGTGGATCGAATAAATTTCCCACCCGCACGCAAAATACGCGCTTTGACGTGGAGTTGCGGACACCAGCCCGTTATACAATACAATACACGTCGTTTTTATCGCTGACGTAGCTTAGCTCGGTAGTTCACGGTGTGAACCAAAGTATCCAATGAGGTGAAACGCGCTCGCTCGCTAGCAGCTGGCGTTGTGGCCCGCGCTTTATACCTAAAAAAGACACTAAAAAAGTAAAAATGTACTTTCGAAAGTCGGTGACTTTGTTTGTTTCGTTGACTTTATTGTCAACGACTTCCTAAAGTAAAATTATTTTTAACTTTTTACTGTTTTTTGGAAGTCGGTTTTTTTTTCAATAATGTATTTTTGTTTATTTACCCTTTGAGATATCTTACACAAATTCTTGGCTTGTTTCTGGATTAAACATTGTAGACTAAAAAGGTACTTTGTATATTAAATGCTTTCCAATCACGAGTAGAATAAACTTAATTCTGTAACGAGCAGGATGAATAGTAAAATTGGAAGAACAATAGGGGTCCTGACCCCTTGACCCCACAACCAACTGAAATGCTAAACAGTGAATGTAATACGTAATGTTATAGTGTAAATGTGTAATAGGTAGATATATATACGTACCTACCTGACTACATATTACACATTCACTGTGTGTTTTGTGTAGGTACTTACATATTATGTCTGTTTACCTACGGTCAATAACTTTTAAGACATAGGTAGGTATTTAACCTTCTGAAAGTTAAATTATAGTTTAAGAGGCAAAACCAGGCCACTAAAACTTTAAAGTAGGTAGGAAAATTATTTACTGCTTCTAGTCTCATAACTACGTAGGTAGATACCTCATACACTTCAACCAACTTATCTGTGCAGGCGGGAAAACACAGAACTAAATTAAATGTACCATGGTTGACAAACCGATGCATTTTTTCTTGACAAGTTGGCGCTACTTGTCAAGAAAAAATGCCTTGAATTGCCATACATATGTCCCATATGTCCGAACAGCTGATCGAGTTTTGTATGAAAAGTCGTTTTTTTTTTGTCTTTTTTCGGAAAAGCCGTAGAACAAATGTTGTTGTTTATGATGTTAGTAATCTACTCCTGCGAGGTTTTTGGTGTTTTAAAAATAACCCTGTATACACATGCAATTTACATGCAATTATAAGAACTATGAATTATTAGTTAATATTCCAAGTAATTCAAATACAGTGCCAATTTTTCTCATTCGATTTTGAACTTAAACGTCAATCAATTATGGTTTAAAATCATTTGGAGAAATGGGCTGACGACTGTACTACTGAGTTCACTGACGGTCGACCACTTTACACCCTTATTACCCGGGCCCCGAGTAATAAGGTTGAGAAGTAGACGACCGTCAATGAGCGCGGTGTAACCTAACAAAGAGAAGAAATATCAATAAATTGCATTAAAAAAATTAAATCATAGGCATGTAATTATCTAAACTACACCCAATTTATTCAAACTTTAATAGAATAAATAAATTACGAGGCTAAACAATTTAAAACCTTACTTGTTTTAATATTTCATGCTGATAGGTAGGTACCTTGAGACCTTATAAAAGGTCAGTCTTGAGAATTTAGTTAAAAAAAAACTTGAAAAATAAGCAATTAATTTATGTACTTAAGTAATTTGTAAATTAAATGCGGAAGGGTAATTTGTAACCAGTTAATATCGAGTATTGATAAATAAATAATATAGCTGTTTTGATATGGAAAGAAAAATCCGAGTGCGAGCAGGGTACAGCTGTAGTTCCCTACGCAGGGTTTGCGTATAAAAACATTAAAATAAATAATATTTTGATACTTACTGTAATAATTCAAGAAACTTCCTATCAATTACAAATGGGGCCAAACAGTGATTACGTTACGGCTAATAATAAATAAATAGTTATTTGAAACACTCTGTGCCTAACCTATACCTAAACTTTTCAGTTTTAAATTTTCGGAGTGAAAATAATTTAACGCTTAACATACAGGTACACACGGCGACACATCAAACTAAACATTTCCAGTATAACATGGCCTCACTTTGTATAAATTTCCCGTACAATGAGAGATCCGCATAAACTGGTTTTGTATAGCTTGATTGGTCGCCGTGCGCACATGGACATTATGTTTGTGATTTCTCTGCCATTTACTGTGATCAAAATTGATTGAATACATAGGTGGTTTAGACATCACCTTAGTTATGGTTTAGCTAGCCATGTTACTAAGGGCTTGTTTCACCACCTACGATTAAGTTCCCGTTAACTTACTTGGCAGATAATTTCATACAAATTCTGTTCCATTTTCGAATTTATTCTGTAATTAGTGGCTATTCGGACATCGTGAAATAGGCCCTTAATGTAATGAAAATATTATGCAAAGGTAGTAGGACCTTTGCATAATATTTTACCGCTTTCACTGAAGTTCCCACTTTTTAACCGTACTACTCAGGGCATAAGGGTGAAAAGTGGTCGACCGTCAGTGATCACAGTAGAACATAGTTTGCGAGCAGGTTTCATTTTACTTCGATTCATGGACTAACTATTCTTAAGACCAAGGTAAATCGCAGAAACAAACACGAAATAACCAAATAAACCGAAACCGAATAATAATATTTCGTCTCCGATCTCGTGGGAATAATAACACCCGCACTGGTTGATCTTCAAGGTTAAGCCGCGCTTACCAAGGTCGGTATGTGGATGGCTCCATCATAACATATCGAGTTTCCTCCGTGCCTCGGAAAGCACAATAAGATAGATCTGTTGCAGTAGTTACAGGTGGTCAGTGGCCCGAAAGTCTGACAACCGTCAACCAGTCTTGCCAAGGGGTATCGTTATTACCCAGTCCATAACCGGGTTGTGTACCTACAAACAGTTCCTCCATGTAAAATATACTGGTATTCGGTTGCATGCGGTTAGACTGGAAGGTGATCCCAACAGTTGGGAAAAGTCTAGGCAGATGATGATGTACAATACAATACGATGGAAGGGACATCGACGCGAAAACGGTTACCACGTATTCAGTACATCATTCTGAGCCAGAAAATTTTCATTGATTATTAAAAAATCAGCTGCTCCATTTTAGACCGTGTGGTACACTTTTGTAGGAAAGTGCAGATTTTTTTTTAATAACCGATTTTTGGTAACCGTATAGTTCGAATCATACACGCTTTCTATAATTATTAAAAGCATAAAATAGAATCCCAGCTGATCGCGTGAAGCGTGTCTGTTGTAAAAATAAACTGTTTTCATTGATAGAGCTATCGTTACGTGTTTTCCCCACACGTGTTATTTTCCACTACTAATGTATATTAATCAGACATAAAAGACTGGACATTATACTTTACCTATGACTTGGTGACTTGATGTTTATAGTTACCGATATCTAATGTAGGTATCAATTATATATTTTGTTACCTACATTAACTCCATAATAGGTAGCTGTTAATCTGAAACATGGCCCCCATTTCTGAAAAGAAAAATAATTTTCGTTCTGTTATTTTATTTCTTCGTTAGTGTATTGAAAAACGTCGCTTGAGACACGTGGGTATTTGTCACTGCAGTTCTCGTCTCCATAACACCGTCGCTTACGGCTCGGGTTTGAATTCCGCCTCGGCTACAATGTCAAAGTTTCCCCACTTGTATCAAAATGTACTATTGTTGACAACCTTAGTCAAGTGATTCGTTAACATGAGATAAACCCGAAATTCGGTGGAAGAAAATGTCTGACAACCACTCTTGCTAAGGGGTACAGTGTTGTCCAGTAACTGGAGGTGAAGGTCAGATAGGCAGTTGTTCCTGGTTACGCTGGAAGCCTAGCTTCAACAAAATTGGGAAAAGGCTGGGCAGAAGATGATGATGATTAATGTGGAAGCACACATCGCACGTCCTCTAAAAAACTATCATAACACAAAATTTGTAGATTTTGAGATAATACCCTACTCGACTTTAATTGTCCTTGCCCTATAATTGAAAAAAATACCGCCATAAGAATACCAAAATAAGTCGCCAAATGGCACAAGCAAAAGTTTTTGGCGCAAAGCATCGTTAAGAACACAAAAATCTTTAAATGCGTCTATCTCAAAACTGCTATTTTTGTGTTATGACTGTTTTTTAGAGGATGTGCGACATATCATCGTTAATAACGTAAACGTTACTGGTTAGCATTATCATTGACTGTATAATCAATGAAATATCTATCTTTATCGCCAGGATGTCAGTCGCTTATTAAATACAAATAATTCTATCTATACCTACTCAGTAATTAAATAGAGATTATTGAAATTGGTAAGTAGGTAGGTTAATACCGTCCAACAGCAGATATAACCAGCCAAAATCAACAAAATATTTTGTAGTACCTATTGACTTTATAACTTAGCATGAAAAGAAGGTTGTGTCACTCACGCCTTGGCTATAGAACCATAAAAAAGGTTTAATTTTATCATTTTAAGTCGTCCTCTAACGACTGTAACACCAGAACCTAGAGGCTACACGTTAAATTTTGTCTACAGAATGAGGCAACCTGTGTACATATTCACGGAATACCAGTATTTTACAAGGAGTGACTACCTATCTGGCCTCCATAACCCAGTGAGCACTGGGTAATACGATACCTCTTGGTAAAAGTGGTTGTCAGACTTTCGGTACACTGACTACCTGTAACGGCTGTCAAAGATCTAAAATGAAAACCGGGACCAACAGCTTAACATGCTTTCCGAGGTACGGACGAAACTCGGTAGGTAATGGATGGTCACCCTTCCACGGACCGACCTTTGCAAGCGCGGCTTAACCTTGAAGATCGACCCATGCGACTGTTACTATTTTGGGTACCTGTAACAATGAAAGTGATAAATTCAGATATTTCTACTCATCTCAATCACAGTGACTCAATTTGTTAGTAGAACTGTGATCAACCGTGTTATTATTTGTGTCTCTTATTTTTCCTTCACTCGTCTTCCTCTCCTCTTACACCCAATGATTTATACTCACCTATTTGTAAAATATGATTATTACCTTTCAGTAAAACAATAAATCTTGAGTCCGTAATAATGTGCCGTACATTTATTATCATGCATCGGAGTGTGCATAACATTGTAGTGTTCAGTTCACATCAAGGCCGTGCCGATGACTTATTTTTGGATGTTGTTAACGACTCATGACGGTCTGTGAGTTCTGTGACCGTATAATTTTGATCTTACATGACCACTCGTATCACGGATTAAATCATTACATGCAGGGTTTATTTTAATTGGCATTAATTTGTGTTGCTAGATGTGTAAATCGGGGTAGGCCAAAATATCCTTGATTTGGTTTGCTGAAAAGCCTCTGCTTTGCTGCTGCCAAAAATATTTATCTGTATTTTTTTCTGAAGAATTAAATGTGCTAGACTAGGCTTAATGAGTCGTCTGTGTCGCTATAAAACCAAAAACTGACAGTTATAGATGAAAATCCGCTAGATTACGAAATCTCTCATTTCTTCGTATACCTACATCTTAAACAAACAATGATGTGTGAACAAATGTGAATCTGCGATAAAAAGTAGCTAATGATCTGTTGAAGGACATTTGTTATGAACACGGAGAGTTGAACGACATTTACTAACACACAAACATAATGATCTAATTTCAATCTTAGCGGAGTTTCAATTCACTGGAAATTGTTGTTAAATGGGATAGGAAAGGAAGAGCTAGCTCACAGAATAATACTACTTATGGATGCTCAATAACATCAAAATGATTCAACTATGGCAATGCTGCCAACCTTCTGGGCACTTTTCCTATTGACAGCGATGTGGACAAATTTTTTGACACCCTACATACCTACTGAATTCAAACAAAATAGTATCCACTACGGCAATTAATTTATTTTAGCAGAATCATTTATATGTGCAGTTACAGGCGTACGATTAGCAAAGCTGACATTATGTTCATAGGTGCATAAATCGGTGTCAGCGGAAAAAGCCAAGCCAGTTCAAAGCGGGAAAGGCACGCCATTGCTGGGCTGCCAGTGGGTTCCTAACCTATGCCAAAGCAACGGTTGGCGCGAGCGGGCCGCGCGGCAACCGAGGCGCGTCGATCACTGCACCGATGCGGTGTTGCTAGACCAAATTCCTGATTTATCTCCCTTATTTTTTATTCCATTTTTTCCCCATTCTATGATTTGCAACTTTTTCCCCATTCTGTTTCTCAAACAGAAAATTAAACTAAATTTTTAAAAGCGTATTCACAAAATAGTTCAATGAATATCTTAACTAAATCTTGGATGTTATTCAAAACTTCCGACAATTCTTCTTCATTCAAATCTATCCCATAGACATTCGCAGAACTACATTCTTATGACAGTTTAATGGTGAGGTCTAATTCAGTTCATGTCTCTTTATTCTTTTTCAATACACTTTCTCGAAAACTGGTTCTTATCGCACTACGATTAGGTTCAACATGCAATTTATTTTCCGCACGCCTAATCATCATCATCATTTTCCTAGCCTTTCCCCCACTGTACTGGAGTCGGCTTCCAGTCTAACCGGATGCCGCTGAATACCAGTATTTTACATGGAGCGACTGCTTATCTGAGCTCCACAACCCAGTTAGTACTGGGTAATACGATACCCCTTGGTAAGACTGCGGAAATAAAAAAAATCACAGATAACAAAATTTATACTCAGTACAAAATAATAGGTTTAATGACTTTAGTCGGTGGTGATGGTTTTTTTAAATCTCGGCAAAGAGATATGCGTCTTTACGACGTAAATATTTTTTGAGTATTTAAATTGTGTTTATAAATAGAATATCATAGATAAACATGATTATTTAAAACAAATATTTACTTTTATGAACAAATTAACATTTGTTAGTGTTCTAAATTCAAAAATATTAGAATTTTAAATTTTTCATATTAGGCTGTTTAGCGGCATCATGGTATATTAATATACTTCGCCTGGTATTCTCTTCCCAGGATGGCCCAAGACTACGTCACGAAAAGTGTTACCATTGATTGTCCTTTTCAGTAAATTTAGGGACTCTCATTTAGTGAATGAAAATAAAATAAATTACTAACTAGCTTAACTATTTAGTAACTCGTGTGATTCATCTATTTAGTTTTAAATTAGTTTAAATATTGAATTATTAGTTCATAATTGCTTTGTTAAGTTAAAAAATGCATTTTGCTCTGGTAATTCAATCACACACCGTGGCAACACATTGACAGCATCGCAACTGATGACGTATTCTTGGGCCAATCACGTGACCCAGCTGTCACGGGAAGAGAATACCAGGCGAAGTATATTATTATACCATGAGCGGCATCATACCTTTGCTTCTTCTTCATCCTGGCGAAAGCAAAGCGCGGAAAAAAAGGAAATTAAATCATAGTTTCATAATAATTTCTGACAAAAATACTTTCCGTTCTTATATTTTATTTCTACGAAAGTGTATTGAAAAACGTCGTTTGATACGCGTGGGGATTTGTTACTGCAGTTGTCGGCTCCATAACAACAACAAAGACAATGAATGTGACAACAAAGTTTCCCCACTTATATCAAAATGCCTTCAAATAATAATATCAAATTCCTTTCCCCAAAATTCTCAAGACCAATTTTTTACACCAGAAAAGCGAATAAAACAAAACAATCTACCCAACTGCGCCAGTGCGTGCGCGCACACTGAAGTCGGCGACACACTATTTATGTAACGCAAGCGCCTTATATTTAAAGCTGAGTGCACTTCCGGAATGCGTTAATATAACGACGGTAGGTAATTTGGATGGCAATGTCCCAACTCTCGAGACGGGTGAATAGTTTCAATAGATGTTTATGGGAGTGTCCTGGCCGTGGCAGTGGTATGTCTTGATTAGCTTGGGAAATGCTCAAAAATTTCCACCAACAAAAGTTCTTGGCCAACTGGTCGGATCTACTGAACCCATGGCGTAAATAGATTTTACCCTACCTAGGGTCCTTTTCGATCTAGTCGATACCTAAATGAATGGTTGAGTAAAAAGAGTTCTGCCGGATTTTTTCGATGTTTCTAAAAGTGCAAAAAAAATGCATTTTGGTTCTAGTGCTAGTGAAAATAAACACTAACCAGTCCGCAAAATATATCTTCTTGTAGTATTTTTTACAGCCTTATCCGTGTGTATCATTTTGTGGAATCTACATGTATCTACCTACTTATGTTTTAGCAAAAACATGAAATAATTGCTAAGCAAACTCGATACTCATGAAGAAACCAGTTGAATTCGAGGTCATGTCAATATTTATGATTATTTTCAATGTTACAACCGTATTGCATCTTTACGAGACGTGAATGATAAATCATAATGATACTACGGGTTTGAAATCTTAATAATAGATGAAGGTCACAAACATGGGAATATTGCGCTGAAAAGAGATGAAAATAAACTGTTACTCATAGACCTGAAAGGTTCTGGAATAATAACCACGTAGGTACCAGAAGGCCGCCTACAAGGTGGACCGGTGACCCGAGAGGGTTCCAAGAAACCGCTGGATGTGAGAAACAGAATGCGGCGACGCTTCGGGGTCCAGCATTGAACGTTTTTCATTTAATATGATGATGATAATGACGTATGATGATGATGGTGATGAAAGCATAGGTACCTAAACCAGCATGAAAGCATAGGTACCTAAATGCAGTGACTGTGGCTGAAATTACACGTCATCATCATCATCCTTCTTTTCAAGACTATATTACTGAATTCGTAAACATTGAAACATTAAAAGTGCGTGCACTCGACAAAAACTTACTTACGTTCTTGCTGCCTGTTGCCAACAAATTCATTCATATTTTTTTTAGTACCTAGTTTATTGCACGCGAACGGGAATTGCTAATTTGTTTTCCTTGCTCGGTTAGGTCAAGTATAAGGCCAAGGTTTGTGTCAAGATTATGTGTGCCTATCTGATTTATCTTTACTTAAGATTACAAAGATACGAAGTTATTCTTACTTACCTCATTGCCTACAGTTTTATTTACATCCGCAAGAACAGCTCTCCGTTGCGTGATTCTGTTTGCTTACTGACAGACGCGGATATGTATACATACATAGGTAAGTGATAAAGTGCCATTTATCACAGATTACCCCACCCAAAGATAATGCATTGTTGACACTGAGATGTGTTGATGACATCACTGAATGTCTGAATCTTCGAACTAGCAACGGATAAATTTTGAGGGGAGGAAAAAAAAAACTGTAAAAGCTAGCAGATCCGGGCACTACTATAGTACATTTCCTGTATAACTTGGCCTCACTTTTTATAGATTTCCTACACAATGAAAGATCCGCATAAACTGGTTTTGTACAGCTTGATTGGCCGTCGTACGTACAGACACCAGCACATCAACCTACCCGAAATTGTCAAATTTTCCCAATCAACGACGACGATAAAGTTGAAAATGTAATAAACCAACTTGATAGGTTGTAGTAGCTTGATGTGCTGGCGTCTGTACATTATCTGTCAGGGTCTGGTGTCAAGAGCCGCGTCGGCAATTGAACCGAACCTTTACTACCTAAGATATAGGTACTCTTTCTATAGTACCATTGTACCAGTAAGTACCTGCTGAAGCAGGTACTCTTGAGATAATTACACGTTTAATGCACGATAATTTTTAATTGTTATGTTTGAGAAGCTACATTGAAGCCGAGAACTGAGCCGTCAATTTTTTTTGACACCGAGCCAATAAACGTGTCAGATATTGAAGCTATGTTGATGCCTGATGATGGAGCATCAGAGATTTGGTGGTTGATATCAGACAGAAGGCCGCTGCTGCCCCTTCATAGGCAGACAGTCGGCTATCTGAACTCTTCAGCGCCCCGAATTACTGAGCGCACCTGTTTAGAAGCAGTAAAAGCAGAGGGGTCAGAAAATCCAGGTTACGCAGGACACTGACTGCATTACAGCATAGCATAAGCATAAGCAGCCTATAATGTTTCCACTGCTGGAACACAGGCCTCATCTCTATGAGAGGGAATGGGCTATAATCCACCACGCGGGCCCAGTGCGGGTTGGTAGATTTCACTTGTCTTCGAATTTTTGGTTCTAGGACATGCCGGTTTCCTCAAGATGTTTTCCTTCAGCGTTTTGAGAGCAGAAGTGATGAAATAAATAACACAAAGTAATGCGCCTGCCTGGGTTCGAAACCACGACTTACTGTTCGTAAGTCGGGTCCGCCACCACTGGGCCACCGCTGCTCCCATTACTCTCTGACAGCATTGTAGATACTTAATCATAGACTTACTTCAACGAGATACGGTATTTTATGAAATAAGAAGACTGAGATAAGAAAAGGTCTGAGCTTTCTACTGTTACAACGTATGTAACAGTAGAAAGCTCAGACCTTTTCTTGCCGGTTTGTCCCACAGGATTTATTAACTTACTAGTCTTTAAGTCTGACTGATAGATCTCCTTTTATCTGCACAGAAGGTGTTGTGTTGTATTGTTCCTGATCACAGAGGACAAGAGGCGACGTATCGGCCGTATAAATTATTGGCTCAACGCCCTCTTTGAGTATCTAGTGATAAGAAGAAAGCTATACAGGAATGCTAGATATCTAGTTCATTGATAACCCTGCAAGTGTCGACTTAGCACTCACTTCTGTGACTAAACTTTTATGACTTTGACTTGTATCTTGAGATAGGACAAAAAGTATGTTGAAATGCTAACTTTTTTTGTTTGATAATGTGGGGTAAAAGCTTGTTAAGCAGTTTTTTTACAATACCTAATTTAACATTTTGGGATCTGCAGTAAGTTCGAATATTTTACCAGGTACGGGCCGGCGTGGTGGTCCTGGTGGATTAGGTATGCCCTTCTCCCTCAAACAGGAGGCCTGTGTCCCAACAGTGGAATATTAACGACTGATCATGCTAGACCTGAAGCATCAGTGGCTATAGAGATATTTTCATAATAATTATTCGGAACAAAAACTTCTAGCTTGTGGGTCATGTCATTATTTCCCAGAAATGGATCCTTATTAGCGACACTATCGAATGGTGTAATAATACAGTGTGTATTTTTTTCCCGAAATTAATTGGTTCGATTCCTGGCTGATTTTTCAAAAATCAAAATTTTCGTCAAAATCGGGCTCGAGCCTCCATTGAGTATTTTTCGCTATTCCTCATAGTAACACGCCCATTTGAAAAATTCACCCTGTGTAGTACGCAGACCCGAAATATAGTACGATACTATATTACATTATCGTACGGGTGGCAGCCCTAATTGGAACTGACGCAATCAGCTGATCAACATGTATGGTAAAACTAAAAAAAAGTTATGAACAAACAAAAGTTGCTATAATCAAAAGTTGTTCAGTTTCATGGTCTGACACACCACGCGACTGTCCTTGCTTTTCCCGCTAGATATTTCCGATGTCTATGTAGTTAAAGTGTATTTAAATATACACGTCTGTCCGTCTGACTTGCTTCCGCAGTTCAGCTAGTGTTGAGTATCCGGCAGTTAAGTCTGGGAGATGTAATCTTGATAAACTGCTTAGATAAAGCGTAACTTGACCTTTTGTCTGCGTCAAAAAGAAACGTCATGTTTTCCTTTAATCATCATTTTAATAAAATGATAGAAAGAAACCATTACCGAATTTATCATGCCACAACGGATTCGTACTTGCCTATACATCATTCATCATCATTTCAGCCGAAAGACGTCCACTGCTGGACATAGGCCTCCCCCAAGTGTCGCCACATTGACCGGTCCCGTGCGTCTCGCATCCAGTCGTACCTGCTGTTCCACAAGAATACATCTATTTTTTTAATTCTACCACATACATACATAACATACATAATCAGCATATAATGTTCCCACTGCTGGGACACGGGCCTCCTCTATGAGAGGGAATGGGCCATAATCCACCACGCGGGCCCAGTGCGGGTTGGTAGATGTCACATGTCTTCGAATTGTTGGTTCCAAGACATGCTGGTTTCCTCACGATGTTTTCCTTCACCGTTTTGAGAGCAGTGGTGATGAAATAAATTACACAAAGTAAAGCGCCTGCCTGGATTCGAACCAACGACTTACTGCTCGTAAGTCGGGGCCGCCACCAATGAGCCACCGCTGCTCTCCAATTCTACCACAGCACGAAAAAAAAATGAAATAAATAACTTCGATCCCGCCATCATTAATTATATTATGCCGAAAAAAACTTAGTTTTTTATTGCGGGTTTTTCTGACAGGTTTACTACAAAGATTAATATGCCACCTTGCTTACACTAAAGTTATTAATTAAAATGATTAAATAATCTTCAAGGCACCGAACAACATCTTACGTTTACATACGATCTAAACAAGTTTCGACCTTGGAACAAGTCCGTAAGTGGCGGTGAAAAACACAGTAATTACCTTAAGTACGTAAATCAGCTGTAGTCTGTGGTTCGTTTTATCCGTAAGGCAAGATCGTAAATAGATAGAGCTAATAACCGAGAGTTGGGTAACCAACGATAACCCTATCTATCCATAGGACCATAGTCCTCTTTGGTTTTTTCCTGCAGCCCAAGGATCTTAGCCTTCCGCTTCTTGGCAGGCCCGGCCATCTTTTGAAGATCCATCTAGAATTCTAGATGGACTAGCTAGATATACCGGGACATCCCCAGCTGTCTATAAACCTAGTAGGCAGTAGCGAAGGGTAAATTTTTGTAACAGGTATACATATCTTTAATCTGATTATATTATTTGTCTATAGAATACTGACTGCCATTTTTCAAAGAAAGATTCTGTAGGAATCGAGTTGTATGGAACTTTCGCCACTGGTAGTAGGTAAAGCGTATATAAAATCTGCGTTTTTTTAATGTACAGTGGCCACCTACAGTATTGCAATAACGTTAATGACCAATCTTTATATCATTAGTATTTCTTAATGCGATCATTATCAATAATTGAAGGTAATACCAGAATAATGAGACTTAGCCTTGACAATCAGAGACCAAAACCAAAACAAAAAAAACTTTGAGGTTGAAATTCGTAGCACAACGGTATCCTAATCTGCTTGGCAAATTGGCTTTATTTCTGGAACTTTCGATGTACATAATGATTGATAAATATAGAATAAATTATCGCAAAAATTACTCTTTGAATTCCGTAGCAATTTTCGTAGCAGTCGTAGCAGATATTACAATATTTCGTAGCATAGCATTATCTGCAAAAAAAACTTTTAATTGGCAAACACTGGATGAGCGAAGCGGTAGTTTCGACGTTTCGGGTCACGAGAAGAGTCGATCAATCAAATTACTAACTCACAGTATTAAACCTATTTTAAATAATGTTCTGTAAACAAATGTTTGAGAAAAGGCTATTGTGGAAGCTGCCTACATCCATTTTCATTTTCAGAGGTGTCATCTGACATTGCTACCCGTACCATGTATTTAAATTGCTTAAAAATAAAGCTCCTTTAATGTTCGTGTAGATAACTTGTGCAAAAATATGGCTTATCACTTTATCTTCACACCTTAAGTCTAATTAACGTGGGCTGCGGGACTGTTCGAAAGAGATACCGTGGCCCTGGAACACAACGGGCAAAGAAGGAACATGGATGGGTTTTAGTCAGTACAAGTCTGACACTCCCCTCCGCTCCGCCCAGAGTGGGGGGGGTCATTTGATGATTTCCCATCCGGAAAAAAAAAGAAAAAAAAAGTCTAATTAACGTGTTTTTATAGTATTTATTTATACAACACGTAAACAATGTGATAATTAATTATAAAGTTTATAAGATAAAATAATTTATTCATCGTCATATTATTCAGAACAATAAAGCATTTTGTACTGTAACAGTAGGTCCTCTATTTAGTTAGATATGAGGTAGGTGCCTTATTCTTGACGTTATTTTAAACTAGTTTTAACAATGCTATCTCATACTATTTATTTTATTAGATTAACGGATTAAGGTGTTTGATCTAATCTATCGACACATAAAACATGACTATTTATTTGAGGTTAGTAGACTTCTAACGACGCCGCCTAGACCAACAGAAAACAATTGCATATTGATAAGATTTAGGGTGGCATCCTGTAGAGGTATGCTTCCTATTCTAGACCAAGTCTTTTACCTGACTTAAATCTACATCTATAGAACACCTTCAACTCATCATCGAAGGATTTTAACGGAACGGCTACAGAAGCGTCCTGCTGTCTGCATAACAACCATAGAAACCTACTGCAATAACCATTTTGTCTGCCAATTGCGTGATACGTCCTATGACTTTTAATTACAGAACAACCATTAGAAGTTTATTTTCAGAATTTAGTTAACTTATGTTTAGGACCCGGTTTCCACGAAAACGGACACGAGTGGAGTGGGGAGGACAGGAGACGTGCAAAATTCGACCAATCAAATGAGCGACACAATTTGGAATTGCACCAATATGATAGGTCGATTCCCACACGTCTCTTCTTCGCATCGTCTCCGCATCGGAAGAAAACCGGACCTAATGATGACTCTAACCAAGGATCATAAACTACCAGACCTCAATCCAAGGTATGAATGGATCGCGTCATTCTAAACTGTGACATGGTTCAGTCAAAGAACATCATGTCATTGAACGACCGGAGAACCGCTGCCAACTAGATGTCCACAGCCTGCCAACTTCAGCTGGACGTAGCGGTGTAAATCATGATTCATTATAATTAGATCGTTGCATAATTGCCACATGATGCACCGCACTCACTATTTGGTATTTTTATAAGTGTTAGAATTTCCAATTTTAGTTGTACGTTGTCACGGGAGCTTTGCCAATCGGTAATGGTGCAATACTGAGTTTGTAATCATTGCAGCTGTTAGCGGTCTCTTATCATAACTCTTTTCTCTGTCTCATAGTAACTAAATTAACTAACAATATGATTCGGTACAATTGTTTCAGAAGGTGTCTCTTTCTAGACTACTAAGCGTACAGTGATAGTGCAAAAACTTAGCTTATTTATCTAGATGGAGGATGGAGAATTATTCAACTTTGAGGAGGGCAAGTTCCTACTCTTGGGTGTCCATACAATTTTCCTTTGGTTTGATTTGCCTCTGATGAGACTCACCGTCGCACATTTATTTTAAATATAAAGTGTGTAAATAGACCCTTAACATAACCGAAAGGCACTTGTTCTCCCCGTCTTTGCGATAATTTTTTTGTTCTGGACTATCCCTGGGAACCTTCTAGTTACGGAGATATTGGGGGTTAAAGTTTCAACTTTTTCACAAGTTCTATTTTAGATACATGTTTTTAATGTAAGATTTTTACTTTACATACCTCCACGACCCCCGTACTATTAAATCCATCCATTAGCACAATGCTTTGAGTGCTTTCCATTCGAGTCCTACCGTAAAACGTGATTTTTCACCCCAAAAAAAAAAGTCGATTCCCAGCAATAATTTTTGCGTAAAGTTACTTAGTTTGATGGTGTGAAGGGTCTGTTTACACCCTGTAATTAACAATGTTAGTAACTAATACACAACGTGCCTGCGAAACCCAAGCTTCTATCCAGCTAGAAGGACCAATGTTGCGGCTGTGCCGCCGTGGAAGGCCTGACTATAAGCTTCTACAAGCAATTTTCATTTTTCAAAATACAAGTCAAACTTGTCCTGTCCATTGCTCCCCATGCGATTGCCTGTTCATTCATCACTTCTTTATTTTCTCCATTGTAAATAAAACAAAATAAAACCTCCCAAAAAAAATTGCAGCGAAAGATATGATATGAATGGATTTATTTTCAGCCAGCTGTTTTATTTTTCGAGTGGTGCAATCAATTGTGTTAGAGAACCACGAACCGTCTGTAGTAAATTAGTCATGATAGTGAGCAAGCTTTTAGGGCACATTTCATCATATTTGTGTCGCGGAACGACATGTGGCTCGAGACACATAAATATTGTCAACAGAATATAGTAATTTAGTAACGCACTGAATTCTATTGCCATGTGTCACTAAACAATGTGCGCTCACCATCCATGTGCCGCTTTAAGATGCTGTGCAGTTTATGGTTTATTGGATTCTGAAGACAACTACCATTTTTTTCTGTTATAAATCGTAATTATGCATTGATCAGTTACGGAACAGATAAGGAAATTCATACTTTCGTTTTAAACCGCGAATCAGCAGTCAATCACATGTTGACGGGAAGTCCTGGAACGGTTACATTAATGCGAGATATCAAGCAGATAATGTAACAGTAATGGATGATGATGACACCATGAAGACAAAAATAACGAGCTACATAATAATGCCGAATTTAATTGAGAAATAATGATAATAATGGAAAACGGTATCGCATCATCAGCCTAGTCTTTTCCCACCTATGTAAGGGTCGGGTTCCAGTCTAACCGGATGCAGGTGAATACCAGTATTTAACATGGAGCAACTACCTATTTGACCTCCAAAACCCAGTTAGTACTGAATAATACGACACCCCTTCGTAAGCCTGGTTGTCGGACTTTCCGGCCACTGACTGAACGACTGTCAAAGATCTAGTAATGGCAGCCGCTACCAACGGCTTAATGTGCTTTCCGGGGCACTATACCTAATGATGAAAGTATTAAGCTTTTTAAGTAATAAGTATTTTACATGGACCGACTGCCTATCTGACGTCAACAACCCAGTTAATACTGGGTAATACGATTTCCGTTGATAAAACTGGTTGTTAGAATTTCGGCGCACTGACAACCTGTAACGACAGTCAAAGATACACCTAAATGACAGCCAGCCCGGCGGCTGGCTGTCATTTAGGTATATATCTTTGACTGTGAAAGCGGACCAACGCCAACGGCTTAACGTGCTTTCCGAGACACGTAGGCAACACGGTATGTAATGGGTGGTCACCCATCCACGGACCAACTTAGACCCGAGCGGCTGTTATTATTTGGTCACGAGCTTCTCCCAATTGGAAACGATATCTAAATTGTAGACATCTGATAGATACTCAAAAGTTATGCGGTCTTTATCCGATTTTTCCTAAATCTTCAGTAACATTATCTTCAGCTTCTTTTAGGCTCTAATAAACAGTAATTCCAGTACTTAGGAATTGTAATTTGAATTCTATCCTGAAACCGAGTTAAGGAACTTTCTAAAAATTATAATACAGACGCGATATTACACATACTTATATCATTTTAAAGTAAGCAGACTTGATTAACAAACTAAGTAATTAACCAGCGTTACCTAATGACCTTCATCAAACTGAATGAGGCGCAAAAAAGTCACAGTTCGCCATAGAGCAACATAATCTAATCTAACAAATTCGTCTATAACGCCGCCGTACTTGACACACATTCCTATATCTATATATAATGTTTGTTTTGCTCCGTTATTTCAATTTTAATAATACCTGCTGTTATATAATCATCGATGGAAACTAGCATTGGAAATAGACCAGCTATTTTCAATTCGAAGTCGGCTGATTTCGCAGCGTAGGTTCATATTGTTCATAGTAGGTACCAGTGGCGAAGCTTCCATACAACTCGATTCCTACCGGCTTCCCTTTGAAAAATGGCACAGTCAGTTTTCTATAGACAAATAATATAATCACATTAAAGATACGTACTCCGGCTTACCTCTTACAAAAATTGACCCTTCGCTACTGGTAGGTACTATCACGATCAGCGGTGGTACTACACTTTCCTGGCAAAGTCCCTTGAACGGGTCAACTCATTATGTCACAGCCATTTTACTCCAACACTGTTGGTACCACACAGTTGAAATTTGGAGAGTAGGTGCCTTCTATGAGCCGCTGCAAAGACATGATGGGAAATTTTGAAAAAAAAGGGGGTGACCTCCATACATAAAACTGAGGGTTGTAGGCTCGGAATTGTATATATTTCCTAGTGTGTGTTTATTTGCTAGTGTTTTCTATTCCTAAGTTTCAAACATTTCCGGTAACATACTGCCAACCGTCTTTCAATATCCACAGCACAGGATGTGTCTGACCCCTACCTACAGCCTACTGATATTAAATCTATGCCATGGGGATGCGATTGGGGTTATGTATCAGTTGCTGTGTAAGAACTGTAACTTGTGAGTACCTCTACCTAGTCTCTCATACAACTTTTTCGAAATTGATCTAGCCTAAAATTCGTGGCACTTAAAGTTAGTTGATCGCATTTGGTAACGGTCCATCAGCCAAGGGCCGCCGGTAAAAACCGTCGGTTTCAATACCTAAGTCATTGTGTCAAAGTGGGATTCAACGGTGATTTCCACTGACCCACTTGGATTGTAAGGCAAACGTTGACAATGACACCTACAGCAGCGGCCGTCGAGCCAACTCTGACCGAGCTCTATGGTCCTCAGTAGAGAAGATAATTTCAATGGGTGGTTGCACCAGCTTTAGTAGACTACAATTCTGAGAAAGAAAAACTCCGACCGATTCTAAAAAGAGATTGATGAACTAAATTGAAAGCTTAAAAATGTAACACGTGTCACTCTGATTGTTTCGAACGGTTTCTGAACAAATTCACGTATGAGATTAGTTGGTCTAGTGCACAAAGTACTTTTATATATGTATAAAGGTAGTCTAGTGGTCGCAAGCGTGACGGCTGTGTATGAGGTCCTACGAATCGAGAGTTTTCCCAGGTCGGTCAAACTATTATTGGGTTTTTCCAAAAGGAATTTCTCAGTGGTTGCCACGGGGTCATGACAAAAGGCTCGCCCCATATTACTTGGGACTTAAACATAACTGGCGAAATGTGGGTGTACTATTAGTTGCACTTTTGCGGGGATTACAGGCGTGATGTTATGTTATTGTTGAATGGATTTTTATTTTTGATGTAATAAGAGGAATTGTACTTAAACCTTAAGAGCCGTGTTGAGTTTAGTGTTGAGCTTATAATTTTAAATTACGGTACAATGTAAAAATTGATTATGGAATAAAATAAATAAAATGAAAATTACGTAAAACAGAAATAAAGCAAATAATTACTACCGCGACCTCCTAAAATTTTCTGGATAACTTTATTCACTTTTTTTACTTTCGTTGGAAAGTAGCTAGCTCTATCTAGTGATAGCAATGTGAAACGCTTGTTTTCCAGTTGTATGCACAGACATAGATGTCGCTGCATTAAATTATGTACATATTTGGTATTATCATTCATTCATTCTTCCGGCATCACAAATGTCCCGTACTGTCAATTGAATTAGACAGCTGTCATAATTGTTAAAAATTAATCATCAATGGGATAGTAATAAAAGTGTAAAACCAAGAGATTTATTTATCTTATTCAAGAATTTCTATAAAAACGTAAAGATTGACTCGACAATGGGACTCTGCGACGAAGGTAGGAAACTTTTAAGTATCATATTACCGAGTAATTGATGTGAACATGATCGTAGTAAACAAATTAATTACTATCAATATAACTTACTGATTCTAGAGCACATGCGGTGTATGTTCTCTATAATTTCTTGTGTTAATCGATTCTATGATGGCATAGAAGGAATTTGAATGCGTTATTGATAACTGCCATGTGCCGTACTACGCCGTTGTAGAACTTGAGTTCTTCGCGATGTGTTTTCCGTTTGTTTAGGTAAATGTGTTTGCCTTAACACTTACGAATCTTGCGATATTTGTGTGCTAGCTCGATCGCGGATATGTGCGAGAACAGTTTGACCTCTAAATGTTGTTACCCAATGTTTATGTCTAATGGGTTATCTATTACTTAACTATGTAGGTCAATAAAGTAGTTTTAACAGATTTGGGCAGTCATATTATTACCTAGATTAGTATATGACTTATACATGCTTCATGAATAAATTAAAAAGCCTTTACACGTCAATTAACTTGATTTGAAATAATTATCTAAAATAATTTGACATATTTTAATTATTGCTATAAAATAGTAACAGTATGGATGACAAAGGAATTTCTCTTGTCCCAGCATTATTGACATGTTAATATATTTTACATGCATATGTATGATAATATTGTTTATCAGTCTTACCGCCTGCATCCTATTACCCGATGTTCGGTATTGGTAAACATAAATGATGCAACTAAAATATTTATTTTACTCAACAATGTTTAAAACAATCTACTTATCTGGCATGATGTGTGATTAAGTATCAGACCATGCAGCCATTATATTTATCTTTGTTGATAAAATGTAATATATGATAAATTTTGTAAACGAGATAAGTAAGATGTCCAAAACTATTAAAAATAGTTAATTCATTTAAAAAGCAGTTCTGTGAAGTGACTACTTAAGAATAACTTATACTTATTAACTTGAATAAGGATGGTGTATGATAACTTAGTTTTAAACTAACTCGGAAAAATAATTAATTATTTACCAATTGACAGAATTGAGGAGTTTTTTTTATGCCATTTTTTAGTTTATTTTTAAGTTTAGCTTCCTTAGGTTATTTTAAATTTAAAAGTGTAAATAACAATGTTATTATTATGTTGTTTTGGCTTAATAAATTTAGCCTCTCGGAAAAAGGCGGAAGTTAAATTGTCTTCAACAGTTTTTTGACTGCATAGACTTTATCGTCCAATCATGTACATAAGCCTATGCAATCAGCTGGTTAGATAATTCACTTGTCAATTATGTTTAATGGTATAATAGCCTTGCACTTCGATAATTTTTTTGTAAAGGTTTTTTTTCAAGATTTCTAACCTGAACCTGACTCATAAAATACTAAAATATAACAAATAGCTAAGTTTCTTTATGGAAAATAAACACCTCACTCCTGTACTGGTTTCCTAGAAAGTAATATGTTGTAATGTTGGAATTACCTAGAATTATTGTTTAATAACTAATGCAAGTGCAGGGTATGATGAAACTGTGGAATAATACTATAGGAATAAACAGCATTCATGAATTGCCTGTGACCAAAATCTGAGAAAAAAAACTGCAATTGCACAGAAAATACATATTTCTGTCATGCTTGTATTTCAGAGGAGGAGGGTGGATTTGGAAATGTAATTTTCCTAAACTTGAATTAAAAAGTTATTAAGAATAAAATACGCGCTTTGACGTGGAGTTGCGGACACCAGCCCGTTATACAATACAATACAATACAATAAGAATAAAATACACGTTGTCTTATGTTAATATGAATTGCCAACTAATTCTCAATTAAATAAGCATAGACAAATCTTGCAAAAAACTGCAAAATTAAATATTAGTTTAACAGAGAACTAGGTCCTTTACTCCAAATTTCAAATTAAAACCAAATTCACTTATCAACTTCTATGAAACCGAAACCACTATAAAAAGGCGAATTATAAAAACATCATTGGATGTTAAAATGAAGCTTAAATAGGTAATTGCAGTGATGTATGAGCATTGTGCATTTACAGCGGCCTAAGGACACAATTAGTTTCAATTGTAAGCTTGCACCGCTAGACCCAATTGATGCCGGCCCATTTATTGTTGCTATCTATCCTATGTATGTAGCTACAAACATATTCTGTACCAATTATTTTAACTTATTGAAATATTTTTTTAGTTAACCTATATTGGTTAACTAAAAAAACACCTCTGGGCAAAGGCCTCCCCTCTTTCCTTCCAGTTCTTTCGATGGTGTACTTCTTCTCCGCAAATTGCGAGGAAGCCATACAAGGTGTCCCGCCATCTTCTCCGTGACCCCGTCTAGCTGTCTCATAGCTCCAGTCTTGCGATATTCGGGCCCACAGCCATTTTTTTAATTGTTTATTTTATAAAGTAGCTTGAGAGTGACCAAGGAGGGTCATCTATGTATTTAGTAATCTAATTATTTTTTAGAAATTGGTTAGGAATTGTTTTAAACCTCTCTGAATTTAATGCCAGCCTGTTTATTGCTGCTATCACATCTAGCTACAAACATATTCTATTGCTCAAGTTTATCAATTATTTTATATTATTGGTAGAGTTTTTTTGTTTGTGGGGACAGATAATTGAGAAAAAATAAGTAATTGTTTATTGTTTATAAAGTAGCTTCAAATGACCTAGCAGGGACATTGAAGTTGTAAACCTCCCCCTTTTATTGTAGGTTAAAAATCTTTTTACGTTATAACACACCTATTTAATAAATTATAACTTAAATACAATTTAATTTCTTAAAAAATAAGCAGTACCTATGTACTCAAATATTATAATGTTAATTTCCTGTATTGTCTACTGTGTGTACATAAATAGTAAAATAAATACAATATTAATTATTGATTGAACTATACTCATCTATTCGCAATACGTGTAAAAAAAAAAATTACATTTAACATAATTACCGTTAAAATGAAAGTTAGGTATAGCAATAGAATTATAAGTGTGTTGTAACGCAAATGGCTGCTTGTCTAACTTTATATTATCATTAGATTACTCAGTAATTTGTCTGCGTAAGTTAAATAGCAGTCGCAGTGTGTGAAAAAATAAGCAGAAACTGGCTAGATTAGAAAGGCTAGGGTAGGCCGGTCACTGATGATTCTAAAACGTGCTATACTACATACTGTAAATTATCTCTGCATCACCCTAAGGTAGACTGGTAGAAAATGCCCAAGGCACTAAGTCTGCCACAGTTTTTTTACTTGTGCAAAAAGTTTTAATAAATAAATAAAATTTAAAAAAATAGAAGAAAAGAAACAATGTCATGAGTTTGTAGTGTCAAGCCTTTTGAATATTAGATACAATAAATTGTGGAACTAAAATCGCTTTGCCCTACACGAGAAACGAACCCTGAATATATCTACATACCTACAGTTGAGCTCAACTAAATGTATAGTTTTCAAGTAACAAAGCCTCTTTTCATGAAGCAGTTTTTCTATCCATAATTAATTTGGGATCTAAAATATGATATTGAAGAATGCGACTATCATTAGTAAGTATATATTTACCATAATTAACTGCAAACATTTACGATGGTTTTCTGACCATTTAAATTATCCCCTTTAGTTATCTTAATAACTACTAAAGACATACAAACAACTGATAGTGACTCACTGGATTACAAATATGTAAAGTTTCCAATAATTCATTATTTACATCATTAAAATTTTAATTGGCATTTTTTCTATTTTATCAGGCCTGAAAGTCTGACAACCAGCCTTATCAAGGGGTATCGGGGGGGGGGGGGGTCTTATCGGGGGGGCTCCGCCCAGAGTCAGAGGGGGGGGTCATTTGATGATTTCCCATCGGAAAAAAAAAAAAAAAAAAGGGGTATCGTATTACCCAGTACTAACTGGGTTGTGGAGATCAGATAGGCAGTCGCTCCATGTGAAATACTGGTATTCAGCTGCTACTGGTTATACTGGAAGCCGACCCCATAGTTGGGACAAAGGTAGCCATCTAGATGATGATTTCTTTTTATCAGTAAAAAAAAACTTTTTCTAATACAGGGTGTTTTTTTTTCGGTTCCGCCAGCTCTTTGACGAGGAGGATCTTTTTAGGGCTCTCGGTCTTTCCGATATTCTCAACCTTATTATAACTTTTACCTGGAATAGTAAATGACGAAAATTTTGAATCCCTCAATTTTGTTATGTGTGCTATTTTATTTTTCTTCGCTTCATTGGCATAAATTTTGTTGTTATTGAATGTCAGGTAGGAATTTTCCAATAAAAACCCAGTGCCATCAGTAATTATGGTTGATTTCTTAGTAGTAAATAATTATAGCCGTTTCTTGCCCAGTCATCATGACAGAGTTGCTATTACTAAAAAAGATAATTGTTCCTGTATCTGTCTAGTTATGTATTTATAATATAAAATCCTTGGGTTATCTTGAGCTGAGTAATAAGTATGGCTGACTCATGTAGGCATACTTTGTTTTGAAACCACAAAGTATTTTTATTGTTGCATATTGCTCTAATTTTACAAGATAGGCGTATTAATTGCACCTAATGTTTTATTATTGAAATGACTAAATAACACTGAAAATTGAAAAGTATTGTTTATCGACGTTTATAAAAGTAAAGGAAGGAAAGGAATTACGTACCTAGTTGAAGACCTGAATCATAAAACAAAATATTTTCCTGAAAAAGTCCTGACTCACATTAATAGTGGATAAGTGACTCATCATTCTAAAATTAGTCCTAAAAATACATGAATGTCAAGTTTACTCTCGTTTTCAGTTTCTTATTATTTATTTGGACTTTGGACCCCTGAAACTTTTAAAGTTATTAATTTATCAGCAGAAGATTAAAGTCCAAATTTAATAATAGAGCCTTTCGAGTGTATGTTACCTATTTTTACGTTTTTTTATGAACAGCAATTAAGTTATTTTTGGGAACTGTACGATCGGATCTAGCAGACCACTGCGTATTCTTTAAGTTTTTTTTTTTATAATAACAACTAGGTTTTACCCGTGGTTTTACTCACCTCGTAATTTCCAAAAGATTGTCTATGGAAATTACAAATATTTTCGGCTTTTTTTTTGCTTGCTTGAGTAAAAAACTGTTACCCTTAGAAAGAAAAATACTTGCAAAGGTTGTTAAAAACATTGCACACTGTTAAAATTGCTTCATTGACCAGAAAATGTGTCTATGTGAATAATCACATGTATAGTCTTTTTAGTTGATACAATAAGTAGATCTAGACTTTGGACAGTAAGTGGACTATAATCCGTGTTACTCAGTAATATTACATATGTACATGTAAATAAATCATATTCTTTATTACTGTAAATGACCTAAGTTGGAGACTCATAGCTATTGGCTCCTTTTGTTACTTTATTGCAAATCTGCGAGGTAACTACAGAATGACCTTTGGTTTGTGTTATGAGAATTCTTTTTATATGAACAGGTCATAGGCTAACCAACACTTGGTACACAAAGACTTCAATAGGCAAATATAAAAAAAAAACTGTTGTTTAAATTTTTGTAACATAGTTTTTTTTTTTTTGCTAAATAAAATTATTTATTGTAAAAGAAATTTAGCAATTCATATAATTCAGAACACGAAAACAAATGACTAATTTTATACATATTTATAAAAAACAAAGACCAGCAAACTAGCACAACTACCTATTAATTCTGGTCCGCTTGTGATTTCCCCACTTCGTAATCAGCGCAATCGGAGAATTGGACTTTGGACCCTGACATTTCTGTGTACATAATCGAGGTCCAAAGTCCAAGAATTGATTGCGTAAATCTCTAAAAACTAGCCGTTTTCTAACTTGCAAGTCATCGTTATTCGGGCTTTTATTCGTGTGTGCTAAAAATAATTATAGTTTTTGCAAATGCCATGTTTGGTAACCCAGGTTTGTTTTTAGATTGTTTTTTTTTGTTTCATAAGGAAAACGCTTGTCAGATGTCTTATTTTTACCTTCGGTCATCAATGTTTCCTTGCCCATATAAAGAAGAAAAATAAGGAATATATAGGAAAATTATTCTGAATGCTTTACTTGATAGAGAATGTTGGAAGTGATTATGTTAATTTATTCTATTCAAAGTTCAATTGCAGAGCCAATTTTGACTGGAGAAAATAACTCAAAGTATAAATCATTTTTTGGATTCGTTCCGCTCAACACTGTTGCTATGAAACATGTTTTTGGAAAAAGGTGTCATCTAAAACTGACACGCCAATAAACCCCGAAAGATTTAGCCCAGTCAATAGTACAGTCGCCAGCACATCAAGCTACTACAATCTGTCAAATTCCTTTAATAGATTTTCAACTTTATTGCTAAACCATTCGGTTCAAGGTTCATTGGGAAATTTTTACAGTTACGGGTAGCTTGATGTGCTGGCGTCTGTACACCCACATTTTGCATGTTTTGTTTTTTAAATCCCACATAAAAGGGGTGAGGTAAAAAAAAACATGCTTTTTGACTTTCAAATCTGGGAGGTTCTTCGCTCGGTCTTATCTCTGACCATGAGTAAGAGATAGAATTGGATTAAAGTTTCATTAAATTAGTGCTATGTGCACTGAACGAAGTTATCTCGGATTACGCAAGGCAAGTCCGTCTCACAAATGTACCTATAATTTGGCGTTGTAATGAATAATATCAATTGATAAACAAGTAATAATTAGATAAAGAGAATTAATAATTTCCACTTATTATCTTGTTCACTACCTTTGTCTGCAAAAACAGATAACAAAGTATAGGTAGATAGATTGCTTAATGTTGTAATTTTTTTAAATAAAAATAGTAACCGACCTTACCATGTTTTCGATCGCCCGTCCATCATCTCATTCTTTATAGGCGATAAACCGCCATCCTTTATATAGTCCACATAAATTCAAACATTTTTCAAAATCGCCTACATAATTTGGTTCCTTTCCGAACCATTTTTTGGTTAATCCGGCTCGAAGGACCAGCAGTTATCATGAAAAAGAAGATAAATAAATCGACGGTGGAACTTTGAAATGCAGTAAGGGTAGGTCATTCCAAAGAAAAAAGTCCTTCAGCACGCTCAATGTCTCATATGTTACTTCATACTTCTATTATCAAAATACAGGGTCGATTATAAGTATGAGTCAATATAATCTTAATCTTTAGAAGGAGGCAACTTAAGGTCGCCTAGGTATATAATTTAAAAAGACAGATCATATCATTTTAAGCCTTTTATTGTATGTACTATAATAAATAATATTCTGTGCAATTATTCGGCAATCAATGAAAATACTTTTTTTTCGACAGGAATAGTTTTACGAATGAAATTGCATATTTCGTTCGTTGCTTGAAATAACAATTAAGTACTTGTTAAATAAAGTTCATTTTCTCTACTACAATAATAATAAAGCGAATTTTAGATAACTTATTTATTTAGTAAGAATCATCTCTCCCGATGCATCCCGACCCTTGCTCGACGTGCCAGCCCGCGCCGCTGAGCCAGTAACGTTAAACTCCCCAAATAATAATTCGACCCAGCCTGCCCCTAGCTGCTCCCCGCTCAATGACGCACTAAGTCGAGGCCCGAACCCCGCAGGAGGTGCCCTTAGTGACTGCTCATTTAATAATGAATATCCTTATTTTGTAAGCCCTGGCTGGGGGCCTTAAAGTAATTTTTGGCCACCACAGGATAAGTCCGGTTAAGCAGGAATAACCTCTAGTAGATGTTGTACTGTGAGAGGTATTAAAAAAAAAAAAAAGGTTTAGGCAAAAACTCACGGAGACCTGATTTGGGACCTCTAATTTGTAAATTCTATTGAATATAGACCATGAAAATTGATCTTCATCTTACAAATTTCCTATTCTTTTATAACAATAGAATAAATTTTCGTAATATCCTACCTTTTAGGTAAATTGTAAAATTAACGTAACGCCGAAATGTATGACGGTTCTTAATGCTTAAGATATTTAAAACAGAACCTTGTTACAAATACGCTAAGGGCTAAACGCATGTAGTAAGTTTTGGAGCAAGCGGGAAATTTGGTCTTAAATGCTAGTAGGTAGTGATTTTTTACCTTTTCGTAGTAATTTTTGGGAACAGAATACACTTCCAGTATTTGATACTGCGAGAAATTTAACGCTCTATCATTAACTTCATATATTGTTATTGTTTTATAGGGTGTAAATAGACCCTTAACGAAGCCGAAAGGCATTTGTTCGCTGTCATTGCGATCACTTTTTTTGTTCTGGACCACACCTGGGAACCTTCTAGTTACGGAGATATTGGGGGTCAAAGTTCCAGCTTTTTCACAAGATTTTTTTAATTACAAATTGTTAATGTTATAACTTTACTTTAAACACGTCCACGACCCCCGTACTATTCAATTCACCCATCGGCAACACAACGTAAAACGTGATTTATCACCCCAAAAAAAAATTGTTTTCCAGAAATGATTTTTGACTAAAGATACTTAGTTTGATGTACATAATGCTTGGTTAACGGCTTCGTGAAGGGTCCGTTTACACCCTGTATGTATGTATAAGTATTTATTCTTATATGTTTTAGTTATAAATATTTTCTAGTCTTTTTTCCTGTTATTGCACCTACTGTGTATTGTCTCTGCATCACACTAAGGTAGACGGGTAGAAAATGCTCAATGCATAAAGTCCGCCTTTGTACAGTTTTCACTTGTGCATAAAGTTTTAAATAGCATAGCATAGCATAGCAGCAGCCTATAATGTTCCCACTGCTGGGACACAGGCCTCCTCTCTATGAGAGGCAATGGGCTATAATCCACCACGCGGGCCCAGTGCGGGTTGGTAGATGTCACATGTCTTCGAATTTTAGGTTCTAGGACATGCCGGTTTCCTCACGATGTTTTCTTTCACCGTTTTGAGAGCAGTGGTGATGAAATAAATTACACAAAGTAATGCGCCTGCCTGGGTTCGAACCCTCGACTTACTACTCGTAAGTCGGGACCGCCACCACTGGGCCACCGCTGCTCTAAGTTTTAAATAAATAAATAAATATACTAGCTTTACGACTGGAACTTTAAGAATAAAACCAGTAGCTAGTGCGTTTTATTTACACTTACCTAGTAGCGAAGCCAGATCGTAAACACCGAATGTCTAGAAACTTCCAGGCATTTCATGAACCATGTGCTGAATGGCCGTCTAATGCGTTTGATGATGCGTATGCGTCGCAACATATCCGTCAATATGTATCAATAGGGTGTTGAAACGGGCTCGCAGGCAAATTTTATATAGATGGTCAGAAATTAATATTAGACATTTTTTTGTTTACACAGGACCACAGGACCTGAATAGGAAAATTTTCTTGAGCTTTAGGCAGTTGTCCCACCACCGCGCCGGCGAGGAAGCGACTAAATGTCGGCTATTTTGTCGCTCAAGAAACGTAATAGATATACATTCCGTGAAAGCAAAAGAGATGCATATTTTATATTAATAGTTGATCGCTTACTGTTTACACTGCCGGCGAGGACTCACTGCACCAGTTTGTCGCTGAGCGACAAAAGCTATCAAAGATAATACTCGCTCAGCGTTACTTGATCAGCGATGCTCGCTTGGCGGTAAGAACTCACGCCGAGAGACCAGCCAGCGGTAATTTCTACCGAGTGCGGATCTGAGTGCACATATTATGAATTTAAAACAATTACTAGAACTATCATTGTTGTCTAGTTCAGACGACGACAATGTGTATTTTATAGTGTGCGGGTAATCGGCCGTCGCACTCGCACACTCGCTAATAGCCCAGCGAAAAAACTATCAGTACTACACACTCGCTTCTCTCTGCTCGCCATCTCGTTTCTAGTTTCTAGCTCTACTCGCTTCTCGCTCATCGTTGGCGGTGGGACAAGTGCCTTAGAAGAACATTACCCGGATAATGTTTATAGCTCTGCAGTCGAAAAATACTCAAAAAATCTAAAAACCTAAAATGGTAATTGGGTGCATTCCTTGAATGGGTGATACTCAAAATCAAAAGTCATTTATTCAAATCAGTCTGATAACCAGCAGCTTTTTGCGGCGAAAAAGTGGCGGAACAAACAATTGCAGACATTAGCAATTTGAAGGAATGCATCCAATTAGTTATTTTGAAAGTAGACCGTACTAGTACATTTTAAACGAGTCCAGAATTTTTTTCTAGAAAACTTGTCTCCAACCCAATGACGCTAGTAATATTATGTTAGCAATAAACTTATTTACGTAAGTGAATTGTTCATATTATTGTTAGCTCGCTCAAGTACTAACTTACGTGTTTTACAACTTGATGTCAAGGTATGGGTCACAAAGAGTATGTCTTGTAATGACGTATGTACATAAGAAAATGGATAAATATTATTATTATTCGCACGTTACCGGCGTCTCGTGATTTTATTTTAAAGTGTAAACTTATCGTTCATAATTAAACAAAAAACTACTTTATAATTTTAAAATATTCATGATTACCTATTCATCATCATCATCATCATCCACAGCCCGACTTCACCCACTGCTGGGGTATCTAATAGACCTCTATTTGCTTCTGCCGAGCTCCACGTTCTGTGCCAGCCTCATCCAGGATATTCCGGCGATGGCAACAATTTTGTCTGCCCATCTTGCCATTAAAAGTTATAAGACCGACTGCTTTAATGAGTCCTCCGCCTTGCCCCATCAAAGGCACATTAAGCGTCCACAAAGTCCCAACAATATCCCACAGGTTATTTGCTTTAAAATAACCATAATCCACGTAGTTATTACGATACTAATTGAATAAATACGTGATCAACCTTCAGAATATTCCATTTAAATTGATACCTTCGCGAGGACTTATTAAAACGGTCAGTCTATAACTGCAGCAGGATTTGACATTTGCTATTATATAGGGAGGTTAATTGAGACGGGCGAAAGGGGTTTCACTTGTTTACTTCAAGATAATTTTTAAAAGGAAAAGAGCAATTCTCACAAACAAAATTGTGTCGCTGAAAAGTAAAGTTTCTGATAATGAACATAACAAAATACTAGTACGTTAGAACAATTGGAGCTGAAACTTAAAATCTATCAGAATCGGAAACATTTAATTTCAATATTTTTAGCTACGTACGTTTATTTAAACTAGGGTTGTTTTGCTATATAACTTTATGTAAATACGAGAGTTGAGTACACTTGAATAAATCTGTGTTGAGTACAACATAACTAATGATACCTTAAGCGCCAAGCCAGACCTAAAGACTTCAATAATAACACAACTTATCATATAATCTTCTTAGCCTTAGTAAGAAACGCTCAATCCGAACCGGATTTTCCTCATATATTTTTTTCTATTTACACATGCCGCCGATTTATATGGGATGGCAACTTTTTATTACTTATTAACTTTTTGTTTAGCACCTTAACGAAGATATTAATCTTATGTCAATTGAAACTTGTTAGGTATTACGGCGAAGTAAAGTAAAAAAAACATATTTTTCCGATATATAAAATTTGGTAAAAATTATACAGGATGACAAAACAAATTGGGAAATTAAATATTTGGCGAATATCATATGATCACGTTGTTTACTCATGAATGTTAGATCAATATGAATGGTAAAGAAATATTTTACGAACACATTTATTTCAACACAAATTAGCGTGTCTTGAATATCTGCGAATTGTAAAGTCTGTGGCTTATGCATATGACATAATACGTCAACGTGTAAAATACTAAGTAAATTACACTTACATAATGCTTACAAATCTTCGTAAACACTCTAGCAGCTCGTAAAGATATCATTTAGTTGGATGGAGACTAAAATACGTATTGACTTATTCAGTTGGTGACTAAGATTTATTATGATCTGGTAAAAATGAATTATTTCTACTGCGTTTGTAGTTGCTTGCCTTGAAAGTTAATAGTTAATTAATTTATACATTCGTAATTATTATGTGACTAGGTACTTCACCTCTCAGATTTCCGTGTATTTTTGTTTTATTATTAAGGGCACGATTATTTTTGGAAAATAAATAAGGAACTGCAACCTTGGCTCATACAGTCATAAATAAATTGTCACCTAATGTCATTAGTATTTTTTTGTTGGTGCTTTGGTGGTTTTTTTTTAAATGTTTTTATGAAGTATTTATTAATAACAAGTAGCGGAATGCTGCGTTAGCGTGCGATCAGATTTTTTATCATTTACAAACCTTTTGCCATAATATAACACATCTACATAATACAACATTGCTAATCTCTCTATTGTATCATGTTTTATAACATGTTATGTTATTAGAAGTGTGGACGCACCCTTATGCTTAAAGAGAGGTGTGCTAGGCATTACTTTAACTTTGCAAAGCCTACAATGCTAATGAAAGTTAGCCACAAAGATCATCTTTGTATCAATCGTATATAACCTGTAGTAATACGAAATGAAACATTTTACCTAGATATAGACGTTTATTCCCACTAGTTCGATTCATTAGTTCGATCGTCGAACTAGTGAGATTTTTTTTTCTCATTTGTTCGACCGTCGAACTAGTGAGAGTTTTTTTCCTCATTTGTTCGACCGTCGAACTAAATAGATTTAAAAATAGTTCTACTACATTTAAATGTTTTACTAATTTCGTAATAAAATAAAAAAGATGTCGATTCCTTAAACTTAAAAGACATTCTTAGTCTCGAGGAGCTTCTGATCTCCTGAATTTAGAGCGTTTCTTTAGAATCCCCAACTAAGTTGAAAGCTTCATATTTGCTTGCCTCTATTTTCCAATGATTTCAACGAACGTTTTATCTAAAAACTCGTGTTTTACGATTGAAAGGGTTATTATGGCAGGAGTATCGGCAGCGTCGCTCGGCCGAGATATCGCGACCCCGACTTGCCCCGTCTGCCGATAGCTCCAGAATGCCGCCACTGTTTACATCTTATTTATTACGCTTTAATACGAAATCACTGCATTAAACGTTGTTAGTATTCAGACGGCTATTAGCTTTGTTTGTCAAGGATCAGAACTTACAATATAATTTAGACTAATTGGCTGTTGATTGCTTGAGTCGTTGTTGACTGTTTGTACATTTTGATCTGTCATACTGTCTATGTTATACCTACTACAATTCATAAGCATTTTGGCGTTGCTGTTTAAAAAAAACTATCTGCTATCTCTGTAAAATGACTGACAATGGCAGAATATGTGTCGTGTCGGTGATTACTCCTTATCATCTCTGAGATAAATCATCTCCACGAACATTATCGGAATCCTGATAGATAGCGTCCCACACAATAGATGCACACATAGCAACAAAGGAGCGCACGGACAAAGCCAGTGCGTGTCGCAGCTAGTTAGTCACCCGGCAGTTTGTTTACTTAATACTATAATTATGACAGTTATGGCTAAAGGCTGTGTTCGTCAGCTGCTACAGAGTGACTCCTCGGGCGCCGCATTCGATTCCACATCCGCTGCATTTCCGATAACGGGTGAGTCAGCGCGGTGTCGCGTGTCGTGTGCGCGCCGCGAATCGCTAACATTTGCTGACTTGGACACATCGAGCGGGTCATTCATAGGTACTGTCAGCAGATTGGCGAAGCGGATGTTAGGTGCGATGGCGACCGGGCCGACAGTCACAGTCACACCGTGAGCGCGGAAGGTCGCGTCGTACTCATTAGCTAGTCACCCAACACCGGCGTGATTCTCTATAAACAACGCTATCGAGAACTGGTACACAATAACTGAGTGATAAAAACGAAAACATTACCCGGAAGCGGTGCAGTAGCTGTCAGTAAACTCATTATGGGATCAATATTTGCTGTGATTAACTTAATATTTGTTATGTTATGAATTTATGATCTACATTTCGTAAAGTTTTCCGTGATAAGGGGTTGTGTTATTTGGTGTGGTTAAACCACCTGTTGATTAATCGTGTCTATGTGGAGCATTATCGGGGTTATCGTCTGTTGGGTTGCTTCGATTAGTGGATAACAGTTGGACGTGGTTGTTGTTGAGTGGTGCGCGGCTAGAAGATGCCGGTGCTCGGCTACGAAATGACGTCACAGGAGTTGTGTCCGATGTACAGCGCGGTGGATTACATGATGGGTGCGCAGCCGCAGTGGGACAAGCACGCCGGTACTAACTACTACGGCCCCGTAGTGCGCAGTCCCCCGCAGGAGACGCGGCCTGCCATGACGTATAGCGAAGGTTTGTTGACACCACACTCTGGTGATCACGTTTTATGAGTATTTGCACATTAGCCATTTAATATTGATGTGTCGGACATTTGCATATAATTAGGTAAAGAAATTTACAATTATCAGCGTTTAAAAATACTGATGACTGAATTAATTTGGACGTTTTCGCCTTTTTATCTTGTTTTCGGTTGCTTATTGTAATCTATTCTGATAAGAGTTGTCACCTTATGAAAAATGATGTATTTAATTACAGTTCTGTACGTTATCATGTAGATGTAGGTATATGATGTAATCACAACAATAGAATTCGGATTTCTTAATAGGACACTGCGTAATTATTCGGTTTTCTTTGCGTCGTATACAATTGAATGACAGTAGCTGTGTTAAAGATAATGCAATCAATGAATAAACTTGCATCGGTTTTTTGAAGGGTTTTATTAAACTCTGGAACTACCAAAACATCATGCTGGCCAAAGGCAGGATTTTCCGACATTGGCAGCCTTGTTCCATGATATTGGATCATGCTGAGTGTTCACTATTGTGTCATGTTTTTCGGACAATATCATCATAATCATAATACACCAACCTTTAGGGAATTTGAACAAAAGTTTCTTTACACTTAAGAGGGAGTATCCCGGGAAACATTTTTTTTTTCAATTTGTACTTTAATGTTATAATTATGTTTTAAATATATTTACACTATATACAGACTACAAATAGAACTAAACTAATGATAAAAATAAGACTAAAAGTAAGATAATATAAACATCTAAACAACGACGACAATAGGACACTTAGGCGTCAAAGTACTCCTCCGCATCGCTGTCATCTGGAAACGTGCTTATGTAATTAAATTTGTACTTATGTATTTCATGGAAACGTAACCTCTAAGGGTTATATCTTTTCTAAAAAAAAATTATAATTATTATAATAAAAATTTTATATGAACTATAATTTTAAAATTTTAATTATAATTCGGTAAATACACGTACGTGTTACGGTCGCGAATCATATTTTAATTAATATACAGGCTGATACTGACCTGCAAATTGCAAAAAAACGTAAGAAAATTTGAATACGTACCACTCTGATAATGACTACCCTGGCTCTTCCATCTTAAGTTACGGTAAAACCCCAAAACGTGGTTAAGCAGAAGTTAATCACTACTTAACTTAAACAGTGTTTATGAGTACACCACTTAGCCTCTATTAGTCGTTGCAGTTTGTTGTTATTCGTAAACAGACCACGCGGCCACCCATCCCTTTTACACGATTGGAATTAAACCGCGGGTGCGAAGGGGATGACCCTTACTTTCTATCTAAAACTATGTGTATGTTACCGGCCAAACCCGATTTCAGGCCAAACTAGTTTGTCCTAGGCCAAACTAGGCACTGAGTAAATGGGTTAGGTTAGAACTGTGACCCACCACGCGCGAGCCGAGGGCGCATAGAAGGCCGATGAGCCCCACAGAAAAGTTGGGCGCATTGTAATTGCTTTGTTTGTGTTCACGTGAACTGGTTTGGCCTAGGACAAACTAGTTTGGCCTGAAATCGGGTTTGGCCGGTATCATATACAATACAAACTCCTACAGCACGTGTAGCATGACCGCCGTAGAAACGGGTTTTGTCGACGGAAGTATCGACAAAATAGCAGATTTCTTTTGTTGATTTGTCATTTTGTCAATTTTTCCCTCGACAAAACCCGTTTCTACGGTAGTCATGCTACGCGTGTAGGTTGGGTGTAAAATAGGTGTCTCAAATAGGTAGGTACAGCGAATTCTGTTTGGTCAATTCCACTCAGTGCCTATCTAGGGTTAAAGAAAGATAAACCTTTTACTCTCAATAAACATTTGAAATATGTAGCTATATTAATCGTTCTAGGTCATTATCTACTTATTAACGTACGTGAAAGCGGATCAAGTGACTTAAGTTATGAATCAGTTCTTAAAATTGTTATCTTTCATTGTTGGTAAAACGCAGCTAATCCTAGAAAAAAAAATACAAGTCACATTTTATTTAAAAGGGCTTTTAGGGATTGTCAATTTATAAAACTACACCATGTATAAAGAAAAAAAAACTTAAGTTTTAGTAAGTGAAATACTAATTCATGAATATGAAAAACTGTTGTTCAAATTCATCAGTACTTTCCAATCTGAAAGATTACCAATTCAAAACCATATCTGGTATAATATCGACTTATTGAAAAGTTATACATAGTGGCAGTTGGGTTTCAAAAACTTTATTTAAAAAACATACTGTAATTGAAAGGGTATACGTTCCAATTACCTACAACAACAAAAAAAGAAAAATAGAAATTTTTCTTTTTTTGTTTTGGTTTTCAAAAAATCTGAAATTTTTTTTCGAACTTCGTATTCCTGTGACCTAAACCATGAACTCACATCATTATACAATCAAAAACATTAAACTCATACGTACTAGTTAGGCTAATAGCCTCCCAGTTACTGCATAATATACTGTCGTATTCCGTAACAATTAGATATTAAATTCACAATACAATATGCTATAAACTTCAATAAATAACTAGTACTTACACACAAGCATGAATAATGTTATAACGTAAACCGAAAGCAAATGACGTTAAAAACATAGCCACATTAAATTGTGACGTGTTTTCAGTAACCTGCCACATCATCTACCCCGTCTTTTCAATAGTATGATGTTGTGGTCAATTCCTTGTCGAACGAAGTAAGGTTTTACCCGAGGACTGTGACTACCTTCTTACTACAACATGTAAATTAAATATATGCTTACGTATTCCCTGATGAATTAAAGACTGTGTTCATAAAACCATTGCTCAAAAAGAATGACAAGGAAGACATGACAAACTATAGACCTGTAGCTCTTATTTCAGTATTCTCTAAGATCTTTGAAAAAATCATCTATGAATCTATTTACACGTTTATAGATAAAAATGAAATTTTATGTGAAGAACTAAAGGCTTTCGAAAAAATAAAAATATCAACATGGCAATATTCGATCTCTTGAAAGTAATCATGAATAATGTGGATAAAAAAAACCCTATATGTGCAATATTCACAGATATGACAAAGGCATTCGATTATGTAAAACATGACACTCTTTTAGATAAACTTAGCAACTATGGCATAAGAGGAAATGTCCTAAACCTAATAAAGTCATATCTCACGGATAGAAATCAGTACACAGAACTGTCAAGAATCTGTACTAAAACTAAACGTGAATTGAAATACCTATCGAGTTGCAGAGTAATAGAGTTCGGAGTTCCACAAGGCAGTGTACTGGGTCCATTACTGTTTCTACTTTATATTAATGACCTACCCCGTCAAATTCGACACCCAATGACATTATTTGCCGATGACAGCACTGCTATAGTCGAATGTATGAATGAGACGAATTACGAAGATGAAATAAACAGAACACTTAAAACAATAATAGATTGGCTTAATAAAAATAATCTAGTCATAAATTTACAAAAAACTAAAGTCATGCATTTTCACCAGAGGTTACTGCCAAAAAAAGTAATCGTTGAATATCGTTGACAAAATCGTTGACACTACTTCAGTGACTAAATTCTTAGGAGTGCATATTGACGATAAATTGACATGGAAATCTCATGCTGAAAATGTATGCCAAAAACTTAGTAAATCTTCATACGTACTCTATAACCTCTCAAATAAACTAAACATAAATACATTAGTTATAGCCTATCATGGATTAGTTGCTTCATTATTAAGATATGGTGTGATATTCTGGGGCAATTGCAGTGAAATGGAAAGAATATTTAGAGCCCAAAAACGATGTATTCGATCAATGACAGGTCTTAAGTTTACTGAAAGTTGTCAACCTGTATTTATATCCCTAAACATTCTGACATTTCCTTGTTTATATATACTAGAAGTTGCCCTATTCGTTAAAATAAATAAACACCTATTTACTTCAATGATTGACATAAGACAACGCACAGCACCAATGAGGTCCCAGTATAAAAACCAATTGTGCACAGGTGGTCATAAAACAGCCTTATTAAAAATAGCATCCTTTCCATGGGACCGCTTGTATATAATAAATTACCTGAAAATTTAAAAGACCTTCCCATAAAAATGTTTAAAAAACAATTAACAAAACTACTGCTGGAGAAATGCTATTACACAATTAAGGACTTTTTAAATGACAAAACTATATAGAAAAATGTTATTGGTAAATGTACGTTGTCTTTGCAATTTCGAATGTTTTAGATTATAATAATGACATTGTTATTTATTTGTTGTTTTTTATGGTTGTAGCTATATAGTTATTTGACAAACAGATTTTGACATTATCAGATTATAACTGGTAGTAATTGTGATTGTAGTTAATGTTTTGGATTATTTTGACATTAAGCTTTTTAACATTACACATTATGACATATTCTTCATTATATAATTTGCGAGAGATTTATATTTAATTCATTGATTATTTTGATTATTATTGCTATTATTATTATTATTTTTTCGTTTTAGTCCGATCTGTAATTACATATTAAATTTGACTATGGCTAATAATGATCATATCGATAGCTGTATCTATAGTACTATATTTAAATTCAAACCTAATATGTTGCATGCCGTAAGGTAAAATGTATCGGGACACTTAGCAAATATTCCAACTTATATGTATACCTACATTATCAGCAAATAAATGATTTCTTTCTTTCTTTCTTTCTTTCTTTCTTTCTTTCTTTCTTTCTTTCTTTCTTTCTTTCTTTCTTTCTATGTCATAGAAGTTTTTAAGGCTCCCCATTCGACATCAACTAGCGTTCATGTGTGTATGATAGGTTCTTTAAGGTAACCAGGAGATCTCAAGTGTTGAACTCTGGATTTATGTCTGTTTTCTTTTTACTATGGTCTCCAATGCTAGTTCATAAGCACTCAATCGATTGTGCACTCAAGTAGACCGCTACAAGCACAATTTAGCAAGATCCTTCCGACGCACAGTGTGATTGCGGAGCTCCGGAACAGACCATGGCCTCCGTGCTGGAGTTTCCAAAGTGTACCAACATCTGCATCTTAGAGAACTTAAAGAAGTCACTAACGCTGCGTGAACGATGATCGTGGCCATCTGCAGGACCCAAATTATTTGTTAGAACTAAGCTGACGAAGAAGTCGATATA
This sequence comes from Noctua janthina, assembly GCA_963576755.1. NCBI lineage: Eukaryota > Metazoa > Arthropoda > Insecta > Lepidoptera > Noctuidae > Noctua > Noctua janthina. The sequence goes on from OY755066.1 coordinate 11,440,676, forward strand.
CCTCCAAATACTAAAGTTTATTCTTCTTCTTGTTTCAGACAGCGACATGCAGCTGGAGACGAGTAGCAGCGAGGCGAGCGCGGCGTCGTCGGCGGCGCTGTCGCAGCACTGCGCCATCTGCGGGGACCGCGCCACCGGCAAGCACTACGGAGCCTCCTCCTGCGACGGCTGCAAGGGCTTCTTCAGGCGAAGCGTCAGGAAAAACCATTTATATACTTGCAGGTAAATGTCAGATAACTCTAGTTAAAAAATATGTACCATCTAGCTAGCCTAACCTAAGACACATAATTTATCAATGACGTGTCTAGGGGTCAACATTACGGCAAGCAGACCAAAAACTTTAATTTTTTTTTCTTCAATGCAAGCTTATGGGTTTGTTCGGTGGTACCGCCCTTGGATTAATTGTGTTGCTGGGACGTTTGTTCCACCACTTCATCTCCCTACATAAAACGCTAGGAAGTGATATAGCGTTTTACTAGGTCTGTTTTTAATCTCAACATTACATAATAATATGTTGTTTTAATCTCAACATTACATATGTTGAGATTCAAAAAGTGCTCATTCACAGTTAATTTAAATAAATGACTCACCGAAGGTGTCTTTAAGGGCTAAGTAACACTTTTAAGGGGTTTAGAAAATGAACCTCTAATGTGTTCATAGCATTACTAACGTGGATAAACATTATTATGCTACTTGCTTACCATTCTCATATATTTTTATATTTAGTTTCCAATACACTACCAATATAATTCTGCTAGACTAGCTCCGTTTAACATCTCTTGTTATAAATACAGTTATATCTTAATACTAATAAATGCGAAAATTTAGATGGATGGTTGTTTGTTATTCAATCACGCAAGAACGGGTGGACGGATTTGGGTGAAATTTGGCACAGAGATAGATTATCGTCAGAAACAGGACAGGACAGGGGGGACAGGGGTTAGGACATAGGCTTTTGGTATTATTTTTTTTTAGGGTGAAGTATTCTGGAATTCTGGAACACCTGGTAGTCCGGGACACGGGAATAAACAATACGCGTAGTGACAAGTTCTAGTTTAATCGCAGACTGAGCCTATCCCTGAGCACAACCTACCGCCATATTATAATAATCAATGTACCCACATAATACCATACATTACAATCCTGGTAGTACGATCCAGTGGAAAATTACCGAACCCCATGCGAGCAGCCGCGGGTAAAAGCTATACGTATAATATGTGTGTCACACTAGTATATAATAATATTTAATTTTGTAGAGGAGACAGAAACACAACTATTTTTATGTCAAGGATTATAATCAACCATATGTTTTGATAAGTACAAATAGGCAAGGTCATGGTTTTTATACCAACATTCATTCACAAATACTTTGGTTAATAAATGTAGAGGAAAACATCAGAATTAATGTAATGTATAAATGGTACGCACGACGCAATCAAGCTATGAAAAACCAATACAAGCGGATCTCTCATTTTACGGGAAAACTATACAAAACGAGGCCATGTTATAATGGAAATGTATAGCTAGATATGTGGCCGTCTGTACGATGGTCAATTGGTTAAGTCGGCACAGGCGCTTGTTGGAGCCGTAATCCATCTTGATTTGTCACAGCCCATTAGGACGGGCGTAATTTGTAGCAGGCTACTGTTTCACACTCTGATAGTTGAGTAGGTATCTTTGGCAAGTGTCTTACTACTTCATATTAATACGTTAACGTGCATTATAAATCTAAAACCTTGTATTATCTTAGACTAGATAACTCGATTTGGTTAAAATGCATTTTTTATTTCAGTTTTGGTAAACAAATTTTTCCAAAAGTAAATATGTATATCTGAAACGGAGGAGCTCGTGGCTAAATAATAACAGCCGCTCGGGTCGAACTATAGGTCAAGCCGTGCTTGCCTAGGTTGGTCTGTGGATGGGTGACCACCCATTACATACCGAATTTTCTCCGTGCCTCGGAAAGCACGTTAAGCCGTTGGTCCCGGCTGTCATTTGTAGATCTTTGACAGTCGTTAGGTAGTCAGTGGCCCGAAAAGTCTGACAACCAGTCTTGCCAAGGGGTATTGTATTACCCAGTAGTAACTGGTTGGCGGAGGTCAGAGAGGCAGTCACTCCATGTAAAATACTGGTATTCAGCTGCATCCGGTTAGACTGGAAGCCGACCCCAATATAGTTGGGAAAAGCCTAGGCAGATGATGATGAGATGATGATGTATATCTGAAACGGGTGTTGTATAATATGTACATATTTATTTAATTCTTAACTTTATAAACTGTATACACACTAAAAGTCTAAAACTTATGCAAAATTGACTCACGCGGGAGGTTGCTCACAACTTGAAATGTTTCGTAATTTTTATAACGTTATTTATCAGATGAGCATGAATAACAAACTGAATCACGAAATAACAGATATTTGTTGCGACACATCTGCTAATTAAGGTATGAAAGTCCGTTATTTTGCTCCTTATTTCGCTTGATATTATTTATTTATTTAAACTTCATGTACAATAGTGATACATAGGCGGACTTAATGCCACAAGGCATTCTCTACCAGTCAACCTTTGGGTTAAATAAAAAAACATTGTGATAGGGTACAAAATAAATATATAAAAATGTCGAAAATTTATATAGGCACTTATAATGATACTAATACTTATATACAAATAAAAGAAACTAATACATATTTTAACAAATACCAAAATTAAAAACGAGAAACCTAATAATAGTTACCATGACTCGACTTCTAATAGAGAGAGAGCTATTTATTCTGACTTAAATAGTGGTTACGCACTTTTCTTGATATCTAATAAAATAAAATCCCATTACTATTGTCTTATGCTGTCACTTGTGGATTCACAACTGCGCTTGTGAAACTGGTGAATTATAGGAATTGGCAAGCCTATGGTACCTATTCGCTTCAACGGTGGGAACCTCACAACCTTAGCCGAATCTGGGAGCACGCCAAATAGGGACCATTCACGTTTGTCAGCTGCAATTCGCACGTTACTTACGGACGGTTACATCTCAGATGTGTAAAGAATGAAAGGTATATTAAAAAGCTTTCGAAACTGTAAAAAAAAACAGCTGTTCCATACATTTTGAACGTGTAGGTATTGCACTTTTGTAGGTAACAGCTGATTTTTTTTAATAACTGATGAAAAATTTCTATGTGGGGGGGCTCAGAATGATGTACTGAATACCTGTTAATCGTTTTGGTGTAGGTGTCCCTTCCACTCCATATATGTCTTGAAATTACAAAATGTATAGGTAAGATTAATTGTACTTTATTTTTGCTTATAACAGGAAAAAAGTGCATATTCAAAGAATGTTGAATTTAGCGTTTACAGATATTTTTCCATTCGTTTATACCTCAACTAAACCACACTTTTGCAGTTTTTGAATGAGTGTAGAAACGCACCGTCAGCAAGAAAACCCACAGCAATTAAATAAATATAGGTACAAAACAAAACAATTATCACTGTAACATAACTACCTAGCATGAAATGCTGAGAAGCAATTTAGATGATTTATATAAGTAACAATGCTACCTAAGTTTTCTTGATGACCTTACAAAGCGATTGAGTAGCGTCAGCAAAACCAGGCTATTATAATGTTTCCATCGCTGTGACACAGACTCCCTTACATCAAGAGGGGTCTTGATGTAAGGGAGTCTGTAATTCACCGCATGGTTAGAAAAAAATTTGAAGCACCACATGTCATCGATATATTTTGCGATTGAGTATTATTTTAAGTATTGTTATCCCTTTATTTATTTCTATACAAAACTAATACATTTTTAAATATTCCATAAAATGTAAACAATACAGGTTGGGTAAAAAATAGTGGATCAAACGGGAGAGGGCGATAGTTGGGGTTATCAGGGTCATTTTTGGTAGAACATTTTTTTTTACAGTAAGGTTTGAAGTTACAAATAATCTTTCGTGGTACTTAAAAGATATTGAAAAAAGTGCCAATATTCATAAATCATGGTACATACTATCATAAAAGCACTTTTGTAGTGATGACAAATTTCCTAGAATCAAGCCATTTTACTCTAATTGTATTTTCTTAAAAAAACACTCAAGTAGTGATAACTTTTAAGGAGATCAAGATAGGACTCTGCCACGGAGATATTTTTTACAGCAAATAACCCCAACTATCGCCCTGTTTCGTTTGATCCACGATTTTTTAACCAGCCTGTATAAAAAACATTTAAAAATATAAAAAATTGTAGCCCACCGGTACCGGGAACAGGTCAGGGCTCCGGGGCTCAATAATATAATTCTTAGAGAGGAACCTCTAAGTATTAAATTATTAGTAATCCGTGCATTTTGGCTGTCCGAATAACTTAAATTACGAGTGATTAGTCCTTCAGACGTCCATACAGCATCATGTTTTTCATAACATAACTTTTGTATGGTATTACGTCAATTAGACGCTTCGTAAGTAGAATGCGGTTTACCATGACTGAGAAACTTGTTTCCTCTTAAAATGATCGTGTTTTTGTGTCAGTCTCTTTACGTCATTCATTACTTAGTTATATGAGTAGGTACCTATATGGATAATATTTATTACCTGTCCGTAAATAACGAAGAAATCCAAGAAGTTAATTAATGGGATGTAGTAATGCTTGTGGCCTTATTAGATAATAATAGTAGGAATCATTCAGAGGTGAATTTATTTTCCATATTAGGCGTGTCATTTTGCAATGGTTGAAGGAATATTATCTTGATTTTCCTAAATTTAATTGCTATATGGTTAACATTATTTAGATTAGGATACCGGTGTAGGGAAAATCTTGACTCAAAACTTTACTTTATTTATTTATCAACAATTGTTTTCACAAAACATTTAAAATTATATTTGCTTAATAGTACTTTTATTAGTGCATCAATTACTTCCAGGCTAACACAACATGCACAAATTATGGTTAGATGGTTACCTATATAATATTACAAAGCCAAAGTCAAAGTTTTACTTACCTAGTGTTTAGTATTTGATTCTAGCACGTTAAGTGCCACGTGTATAAGTCAATATACACCCTAGTGCAACTCTCACGGGCCGGTGTATATCTAGTTATACACCTCGAGTACTCAACTTCAGAGGCCAGTGTATTGGTAAATATACACCGCGCTGAAGTTCACATAGTATTTTAGGACCAGGAGAAGGCATTTATGAAAAAAATAAAGTTATTTCCACAATATTTGCCTCAGAGGTGCCTTGGCGTTGAACGTGATAGACCCCTTTTTTTACGGGCCGCGGTATCTCTTTCGAACAGTCCCGTAGACCTGCCCTTATTCTAATTTACATAGGTTAATAAAGAAAAAAAAAACAGGAGCTCCAGACGAAAGTGCAGTACCTATAGGGTAAAAATGTATGGAACAACTTCTGTTTTGCTCTTGCGCCCCTGCGATTCTCATAGAAACTTATTATTATGTAATCATGTTATGTAATTTCTATTTAAAGAACTATGAATCGGTTAAAAGAACAACATCTCAATATTAATTGATATGTTTAAAAAAACACAAAAAAAAATTAACTGCCTTTCTATGGCATTGACGTCACTAAATATGCAGATTATATTAATAAAACCTTGGGGGTTTTTATTTAAAGGCTTTTCTGTTATTAATATTAATAAAATTTCGTACACAAACCAGTTCAAGGCATCTTGTTATTGTTATGGAACTATCACTAGGATCTAGAACAAGCCCCACTGCTGAGCATGAGGTCCTGGGTTCGATTCCCAGGTCGCGCACGGTGTTGTTGGGTTTATCCATCAGGAACTTCTAAAAAATTATTCATTTTTTAACCTCCAAATCATCATCTGCCTAGCCTTTTCCCAACTATGTTAGGGTCTGCTTCCACTCTAACCGGATGCAGCTAAATACCAGTATTTTACATGGAGCGACTGCCTGTCTGACCTCCACAACCCAGTTAGTACTATACCCCTTTGTAAGACTGGTCGTTAGACTTTTTGGGCCACTTACTACTTGTAACGGCTGTCAAAGATCTACAAATGAAAGCCGGGACCAACGGCTTAATTTACCTCCAAATATTAAACTGTTTTTTATGAATTGTTTCAGGTTCAGCAGAAATTGTGTAGTGGACAAGGACAAGAGAAACCAGTGCAGATACTGTCGACTGAGGAAGTGCTTCAAGGCTGGCATGAAGAAAGAAGGTGAGAAATACAACATTAAACCGATAGGTACCTACCTATGTTAAACGAATGCATGCTTTTCTGTGTGATACTTTTTATATCTTGGTTGGAGTATACAGAGTGTTTTATATCTTGGGTAAGTACAGGGTTTACCTCAATATACAACTTTAACTGCTGCTAGTGGGACTTGTAATTGTAACAATCAACGACATTGTTTTTTTTTTCTTTTTGCATTTTACGACGTACAAATCAAATGTCATTTAACCTAAAAGTGATAAAGAAATTATGAGGCCGACTAGACATTCTTGCTTAAAATGTTTAAATCATCACCCTGTATAATTTTAAGAAATTAGGTAATAAATGAATCAATCATTTGTACGGTAAGGTAAAGCTAAACAAAGGTGTAAAATCGTATAGACATCTCATAGTCCAGACGGTATTCCTGTTCGTAATCATCAACTGCATACCAGTACTTTTTCAGAATTTTCAGAATCATTTATTTATTCATAAACATAGGTAGTAATTACAAACAAGATCTTATAAATAAGGTTGTGCGCTATGTTTTGCCAATTGACATACAAATAATTAAACAAAGAAAAAAAAAGAAAGAAAATATTTGAGTACTTTACATGGAGCGACTGCCTATCTGACGTCCACAATCCAGTATCTGCGTAACACGGTACCCCTTTGCAAGACTGGTTGTCAGACTTTCGGGCTTCTGTCTGTAATTCTTGTGTCGTCATAACATTAATACAATATATTTATTTGTCCTTATTGCTTCTTGGGACCGGTTGATAGGTCGCCAACCTATAACAACATTATCTTAGGCAGACGATAATACTTTAATTACCTCATTTATTGAACAATGCAAGTACATATGTAGCATACATTATGTATTTAGTAGGTGCCTTCTTTCTTAATGCATCCAATCTTGGACATAATGTAGCTAGCATCAGAAATTAGAATTAAATTTAGATTCAGAATTTTAGGCCCGCTTGAACCATAAATCACTAAACGCAAGCTCGAATGCTGAGCATGAGGTCCCAGGTTCGATTCCCAGGCTGGGCAAAGTGTTTTTAGGTTTTTGTGTCTGTAAATTCTCAGTTGATGGCAATAGGCTCGCCCCGTTTTATGAGCGATCTCTGGCCATGTTATTTTTTTAAATTACTGATGCAAAATTTCTATGTGATGGTCAGAATGATGTAAGGTACTGAATATCTGGTAACCGCTTGAGCGTCGGTGTCACTTCCTACCTGTAGAAGTAGATCTCAGCCTTACAGTGTTCATTTAAAAACCTAAAAAATATAAAAACATGATTTATTTTTCCTTCTACTATTGTATATGACTTAAATAAGTGTAAATGTTAGTAATAATATGTTTCTTGATTTATATCACCATCATCTGCCTAGCCTTTTCCCAACTATGTTGGGGTCGGCTTCCAGTCTAACCGGATGCAACTGAATACCAGTATTTTACATGGACCGACTGCCTATCTGACCTCCACAACCCAGTTAGTACTGGGTAATACGATACCCCTTGGTAAGACTGGTTGTCAGACTTTTTGGGCCACTGACTACCTAACGACTGTCAAAGATCTACAAATGATACCCAGGACGTCAGCTTAAAGTGATTTATAATTAAGGGTGTAAATAGACCCTTAACATAGCCGAAACGCTTTTGTTCTCCCCGTCACTGCGATCATTTTTTTGTTCTAGACCATACCTGGGAACCTTCTAGTTACGGAGATATTGGGAGTCAAAGTTCCAACTTTTTACAAGTTTTTTTTTAAATACTTGTTTTTAATGTAAGATTTTATTTACTTTTCTTTACTTTACACACATCCACAACCCCCGTACTATTCAATCCATCCATCAGCACAATGCTTTGAGTGCTTTCCATCGAGCCCTACCGTAAAAAGTGATTTTTCACCCCAAAAAAGAAGTCTATTCCCAGCAATAATTTTTGCGTAAAGTTACTTAGTTTGATGTACAGAATGCTTGGTTGACGGCCATGTGAAGGGTCTGTTTACAACCTGTATGTACCAAAAACCTAAACAGAATGACAAATGCAAACCAGAGACAAACTCCACATAATTAAATGATTATTCACCGTAGTATCGCTACTACGCAAGCAGATTCATTGGAAGCTAATCTAAACGGTTATGTATTTATACGTTTAATTAATGCAATTCATTCGAATTTATTCATTTCTCGTCATAACCGCATATTTCAGACTTAGTACTGATATTACTGTTCAGGACAAACTAATGACGTTCAGGAATGTGGAATTTTATTAATTTTCCCTATGTATTTACGTATGTGTTTGGACATAATAAGGCAATTATTGTCCTCTTAATTGTTTTTTGTTTTAAATTAATTGGCGAAAAATGAGCTTTAATTCGACTGTAATTTAAGAATGGGAAAATGTTATTCCCTCAGGCCCCATACCGGGTGTAAACAGACCCTTCACATGGCCGTCAACCAAGCATTCTGTACATCAAACTAAGTAACTTTACGCAAAAATTATTGCTGGGAATCGACTTCTTTTTTTGGGGTCATGTTTTACGGTAGGACTCGATGGAAAGCACTCAAAGCATTGTGCTGAAGGATGGATTGAATAGTACGGGGGTCGTGGAGGTGTGTAAATTAAAAATCTTACATTAAAAACATGTATTTAAAAAAAAAAACTCGTGAAAATTTGGAACCCCCAATATCTCCGTAACTAGAAGGTTCCCGGGTATGATCTAGAACAAAAAAATTATCGCAAAGACGGGGAGAACAAGTGCCTTTCGGCTATGTTAAGGGTCTATTTACACCCTTTATATTTAAATACCAATAATCGATACAAAAATAATACTAAAGTACAGTTATAATGTAAATTAAGTAAACAGACAACAAAATAGTAATCAAGCACAAGTATTTTGTGAGTTAGTATTACAGAATTTATTTATTTGTTTAAATAGATACTTGCCGCACTTACAGTTTGCACCAAAGCGTACAGCAAGCCTACAGCACAACATACTAACTAACTAAACTACAGCTGTTTTGACATGGAAAGAAAAATTCTAGTGCGAGCAGGGTTTGAACCTGCGACCTTCCAAATCAGTACACCGGATGTCTTAACCAATTAGACCATCGCACCCTGCTCACAGCTCTCGAAATTGGTGTACGTGTTGGTTTAAGTTAGTTCGATACTTTCTTAAATAGATAGCGCTAACGTCACCGTAAGACGTTATTAATGGAACGAAAATTTCGAGAGCTGTGAGCAGGGTGCGATGGTCTAATTGGTTAAGACATCCAGTGTACTGAATCGGAAGGTCGCAGGTTCAAACCCTGCTCGCACTAGAATTTTTCTTTCCATGTCAAAACAGCTATAGTTCCCTACGCAGGGTTTGCGTATAAAAATATTAAAAATTAACTAAACTACTACCACTAAACAATTGCATGCAATAATTAAGCATAGCTTTACTGTTACTCGTAAACATATCTAGGCACAGGCCCGCGACCGCCGCAGTTGGTCCGGAGCAAACAATGAACAACGAACCAAAGTAGTCTCGTCGTCAATTTTATTATTTAGTAGTAAATAGTAGTGCATCGAGCAGTTCGTGGCTAAATAATAACTGCCGCTCGGGTCGATCTTTAGGTTAAGCCGTGCTTGCCTAGGTTGGTCTGTGGATGGGTGACCGCCCATTACATACCAAGTTTCCCCCGTGCCTCGGAAAACACGTTAAACCGTTGGTCCCGGCTGTCATTTGTAGATCTTTAACAGTCGTTAGGTAGTCAGTGGCCCAAAAAGTCTGACAACCAGTCTTACCAGGGGGTATCGTGTTACCCAGTACTAACTGGGTTGTGGAGATAGGCAGTCGCTCCATGTAAAATACTGGTATTCAGCTGCATCTGGTTAGACTGGAATCCGACTCCAATATAGTTGGGAAAAAGCTAGGTAGATGAAGAGTAGTGCATCAACAACGCACACTTACGTCTAAGTTCTAACGTGTCAGTATGAATTAGAAAGGGGACATCCTCTAATCACGTGAGGTATTTTAGACCACTTTTTTTTGCAATACAGCAGAATGGGTGGCGTCAATCCTCACGACGGATTGACGCCACCCATTCTGCAGCATCTCGTGTCATTTTTAATATTAAAAAGATCTGATATTTTTAGAAACATATAGAAATGAACTGATTTTTTAACACAAATCGCTTGCTTGTGTATAAAATATTTTACTCGTGACACATTAAATATTTTTTTCGTTCCCCGACAAAAAAGAAAAAGTGATTTTCACATTATCCCCAGTGTTGGGCACAATTGAATTATTTTTTTAATTGTAGAGGCAAACAATTACAATTTTTATTTCAACTAAATTAATTGCAATTAAATTAATTAAATTATTTTAAATTGTGAAATGCAATTAAAATCAATTGCAACTAAATCTGTTAATTGTGGTTTAGGGGCCGTTCAAGTATTACGTGAGCAGATTTCTTACCATTTTTTACCCCCCCTCCCCCCTTGTCAACAAAAGTAAGCAAAGCACTTACCCCCTCCCCCTATGCTTACGTAAACATTTTTAGTAATAAATGTTTTTTTATATTGTTATTTTTAAAATAGGAAAATTCATGAAAATATTAGGTTTAACTGATACACATAGAGTAAATGACAAAAAAATATAATCAGAAATAAAGAACATAACTAACATAAAGAATATTTTCGGAACACATTAACAGTCTTCAGTCCATGAAACCTGAATCCATGATTCTAAGTTATCGATGACATTGGATTGCTGCTCAGTGTTGTGAGTCTGCTCACTTTCATCCGATTTTGGAATGTCTACGTCACTCTCATCGAGCCATTCAACATCTTGGTGCTCTAAATTTTGAATAATGCACATCAGTTCATTAGCACGACGAGCAGCGACTCTTACAGGTCTAACTTTTCCCTCTGTGGGCGTGTTTACTTTTTTATGGATCTTCTCGATGTGACGATTTAATGATTTGACGGAAGCATGATAAAGACCACACGTTTTGCATGTTCGGCTTGAGAGCCTCAATTTTACCGTCGGACAAAAATAATCGTAGGGCATTTGCAAAAAATCTTTGAGGGTAGTACTCAAGCGTAGAGCTAAATTGACTGGAAGATCAAGAAATTGTCCTCCTTCATCCAAAACCAAGTCATCAACTGTTTGTTTTACTTTTGCAGGTGGTGGAAGAAACCTGTTGTCTAGTAATCTGAATAGGCCACTTCTTGGACGACAGCATTCTGTATTTTTACATTTTACAATTTGAAGCAAGTATTGGCTTTCACGCACATGTTCTGAGTACCATTTAATGTCTGGAAATTCAGGAACATCTTGTTCATCAGCCTCAACATATTTTGCAGTAACATTATAGCCATCAATTTCCATCATAATCTCCATACTTCAGCTAATACATTTCCTGCAAATTCGAAATTATATCTTTCTAATTGTTCATCAATTGTAATGCCACGTTCATCCAAATGAGACCCAAAATGGTCATGAGGCAGTATTAAACCAGCCAGTTCCCGACTCAGAGGAGCCATTCTTCGCTCTACTCTGTTATACGCACTCCTTCCAGGAGCATTAGTAGCTTTAAACAATGCATCGAGATCATGTCGTTTAAAATGTTGTATAGCAAACCCTATGACTTTTTGATAACGCGGATTTTCATCTGGCCCTCCATCAACCGTCATAATTACTACTGGTTTTACTGGTCAGTTTTTGCTAATGGTCGAAACTCTTCAAGTTCGAGAAGCGTCTCGAAATCCTGAGCATGAGTATTAGCAGTAGATGAACTATGCTTTCCACTTCGAATAGCGATGAATGTTGGCCCAGAATATCCGACGGCTTGCGGTTGTCCTAGCATATTGGAAGTAACTTTGATACCAGCATAAACAGATGGTATTAATTTATGACGCTCAGCGATTACCCAATCGTGGTCAGGTAATTTGATTCTATATTCCATATGCATTAAAAGAGGTGCTTGCTTATTTGCCGCAGTGACGCCAATAGGGACTCGAGCTTTGTCATCTTGAGTTAAGAAAAATACTTGATCTGGTCCAAGTATGGATGCTATGTTCTCTAAATAATGGATTGATGTTTCAGCGAACTTGCTATCTAAGTGGCTCTTGTGGTGATCAGTTTGAGCACGAATGAGCCTAACAGGGACTGTCGATACATGTCTTCGTCCCTCTGTAAATTCGATTTTCTGGGAATCAAACGAAGATATGTCGCACTGCGACTAATGTCAAATCCTAGTTTACGCAGTTCTTGTGTGAGTTCGTCAAGAGTTTTTACGCTGCGAATAGATTCCGTTCGTCTCCTGTCATCACATGCACTCCCAAATAAAGCTATATCCGCAATTGTTTTCAATAGTAATGGTTGATCGCTTTCAAGTTTAGGATGTCCTACTGACTCCCTCAGAGATAGTCTTCTTTTTATTTCAGGATTTTCCTGACAAATATCTTCTAACTTTCTTTTCATACCATCCCTGTGTTTCTTCTGGGCAACTGCGTTTTGAATCTTCCTGTTTAAAGTATTTTTTGCTGTTTTTAGTTCCTCGCGCAACTTAATGATCTGTTTATCAACTTCAGCGCAATTTGGCATAGTATCTCTGGCAGAATACAAAGCGTTCAGATTTTTTTCGAGTAGAGTAATCTTATTTTTCAAAGCTTCTTGAGAAGGTTTTGCTCTTTGTTTATCTGCATTATTATTATTTTCGCATTGCTCTTGTGATTCATTGCCGGTTTTAATTTTATCTTCTTTCTGTTTTTCAATGTTAGAAAATGGCTGTATAATTTGTGTTTTTTCTGCAGGTTTACTGGTAGAAGACGTTGCCTAATAATGAAAAATTTCTAAGAGTTCTGCTGGATATTCTCTTATTAAGCTACATAAATTCACCGTATTTAATAAAACCAGCGTTTAAATATTATTGAAAGCTTTTCCCCACAGAAACCCTTCACATACAGATATTGAAAACACCGTGTATTTTGTGACCAATTGCCGGAGTCGATCTTAAGAAATAAAATATCAATCATTTACCTTTTTACTTTGAGATAGGCCATCATATTTTTTACTCATAAATCGTTTTAATTGTTACAGAACGTAAAGAGAAACTTTGTACTTATATTTACTCACCTTGGAAAAAAATGAAGCAGATTGGATTTATTTTTAGTCGCCGCTTGCAATTCTTCTTCAATTCTCTTAGATACAATAATATCTAGTTCCTTATCTGACTTTGCTTGTAATTTATAATTTAGCCAAACTTCGTTAACTAACTTTTGTACATTTTGCACTTTCGTCCCAGTATGAGATTTTTTAAAACTTTCGAACAGTTTTTGGTATAACTTGGATTTGTCTATATGATATGACATTCTAATAAGATATTTAAATTTAAATAATTAAAACGTTAAACTTTGGCTAATTGCATCAACATAAACACAAATGATAACTTTCAATGCTTACAATACGTTTAGAATCCAAACAAAACAATACTGATAGATGCGCACTTGCAGCCGGCCGGCACGAGAGTGAATTATTAGACAAGTGAATAGCGCACGGTAATTTCCCTAATGCGCGGTAATTCCCCTAATCAGTTCTCAAAGCGAGTGCCTACGCATATGTATTATTTGCGGGAATCCCCGAAAAAACTTAAATAACTAACGATGACGTAATCATCATCTAGACCCCCCACCCCCCATGTCATCCAAAATAAAAAAAACAGAGACCCCCCCCACCCCCCCTTGGTGCTTACGTAATACTTGAACAGCCCCTTACAATTAATTCAATTGCAATTAAATTTTTATTTGCAATAAAATTAATTGTTTTAAACAATTAATATTTAATTTAACTACGTATTTGATGAATGTAAATAAGGCAGGAGTCCTTGTTTCCTTTAACCATCCAATCCTGAATTGTTCTAGTTAGGTACCTATGCTACACTTTTACGTAATGTTCTGGCTTAAATCCAGGCTTTACATACCTTTGAGAATATTAAGGAGAATGCTCTTGTATTGTTTGCATTTTGTTTTTCAGTTACTGACATTTATTAATTGTTAACTGTAATAATTGTAAACGTGTATCAAACAATTAACAATTAATCAATTGTAATTAAAAATTTAATTTAATTGTAATTGCAAAGTTTTACAAGCACAATTAATTAATAGTTAATTGCGATACGTTACAATTACAATTAATTTTAATTATTTTAGTTGTTAGTTACAACTAAATTTAGAAATTTAATTGTTAGTTGTTTTCACAATTAGTTTTTGCCCCACTTTGATTATCCCCCTCCGTCGTGATTAATTGTGATTTTTCTGAACCCCCCCCCCCCTTTCGAACCTCACGTGATTAAAGGACGACCCCGAAGCATGTTCTTAAAAATCACCTGGATTTAATAGATTTAAGTCAAAACGCGAACTGATAGCATACTGATCAATACTTATTCTTATTATATATGTGTAGCAGCCTTTTTACTAAACCCGCAGCGAGCAAGCGTGGTGATACTTCTTGTTCTTTCTCTATTTAAGATTAGGTCCAACAGTATTTAGTGGTTCCGGTTTAGCATGGCATTAGCGGTCATTGACTCACCTACATTTATAAACGTTCATTTTTAAAACGGAAACTAAAGCCTTTTTGACCCCTGAACAACATCTATCGTGAACCTCGAAATACTTTTCCTAGTGAAAACTCAAACATTGTTTATTGTTTTGGTTCTTGCGAAATGATATTAGCAAAACGGCAATGACCACTATTGCCATGCTTAAACGCAGCATCTATAGAGTTAGACCGCAAATTCGGAGCAGCGTTTCTTGCAGCGTGCAACGGGGCGTTTAATGGCATAGCCCATGTAACGCTCCGCTGCATCGAATTTGCGACCTTATGCATCTTATATTAATGACTCAGTATAATAAGTAGTGATGTATGTTTTCAGCGGTACAGAATGAGAGGGATCGCATCAACTGCAGACGGCCATCTTATGAGGAGCCGACGCAGGCCAACGGACTGTCAGTCGTGTCGCTACTCAACGCTGAGCTGCTCAGCAGGAAGGTTATTGATGAGGTTAGTTTACATCGCAATAAATAATGTCTCTTGTGTTGTACATATTAAGGATGAAATCACGTTAACACATACAGATCTGCATTTATTTGCATCTTTTTACTTTCTGTCACTTTGAATTGCAACTCACTAAAGTGAGAAGTCCAATCGCGCGTTAATATGCTTCTAATGCGAATGCTTTCGACCGGACTTCTCGCTCCAACAAACGTGGCCTTTATGAAACAGAATGAGACAGTGATACTTAAAAATGCTGATCCGTGCATGCCAATGTGATTTCATCAAGGTAGTGGTAGAAGACGCGTTGTGGGTTTAGTAAATCTTTAATTGAACTTAAGATTCATTGTACATGTTTTGAAAAAACTTTAACTATTTATCATTTATGCATAGTACCTAAATACATTTCTAAATTGACTGTGGCAAAACATATACGTCGTCTGACTCAAATAAGTGATTCGGACGTCACTTATTTGAGTCAGACGACGTTTGGCTATTGAAGCTAGTAGTCCATATAATGAGTAATAAATACCTATGTAATATTGCTCGCTCATATATTATCTGTTACTGGTGGTAGTAATATAAAAACCCGGCTATTGAGTCATGTCACCTATGAAATGAGTCTTACAAATTAAATATCCTTTCTATACTAATTTATATCTATCTGATTATCTTTTGTCCCACTGATGGGCAAAAGCCTCCCCTTTCTCCTTTCAAATATCTTCATCTTGAAAGATCTCTAGCCATGTTTGACCCGCAATTAAGATCAGATCGTTACATCAACTTTGTTGCGGTGTACCACGACGGCGATGTCCTCCATTAAGCAGTCTCCACTTATTTAATTGACTTTGACAAAAAGTAGCTTATACCACCGGCTTTGCTAACCTTGTAGTCGTAAATTATCCCACGGGAATGCCATAAATAAAGGGTGTAAATAGACCCTTAACGAAGTCGAAAGGCACTTGTTGTCCTCGTCTTTGCGATCATTTTTTTATTCTAGATCATACCTGGGAAACTTCTAGTTACGGAGATATTGGGGGTTAAAGTTCCAACTTTCTCACAAGTTTTTTTATTTACATGTTTTTAATGTAAGATTTTTACTTTACACACCTCCACGACCCCCGTACTATTCAATCCATCCATCAGTACTATGTTTTGAGTGCTTTCCATCGAGTCCTACAGTAAAACAGGATATTAGATCCCAAAAAAAAAAAAAAGTTAATTCCCAGAAGGTATGGACCTGGGAAACTTCTAACTCACAAGTTTTTAAAAAAAAATACATATATGTTTTTAATGTAAGATTATAAAACAATAAAACTTTAAATACCCCCACGACCCCCGTGCTATTCAATCCATCCATTAGCACCTATTGACATTCGGGGATAATGTAACTTCCCATTAGTGAATGAATTTTCGGAATTGGTTCACCAGTTCCGACGATTACCCCCTACATCAAACTTTACCTCTTTATAATATTAATATAGACAAACATTATTTTATTTCCACAGACAAACAACGTAACAGACGCGGAGATAAACAACCGTAAGCTAGCGAAGATCAACGACGTGTGCGACTCCATCAAACAGCAGCTACTCATACTGGTGGAGTGGGCCAAGTACATCCCCGCCTTCACAGAGCTGCATCTAGACGACCAGGTGAGATATTAGAGCCAATACCATAACCATTTGCAAGGCAGATCAAGTTGACAGTAATAGTTGTACAAGCACATGGTTCAAAATCGCTTGGCACTTCATTTTATGTCAAATGCTGGCCGAGAGCAGCGGTAGTCCATTCGTAAAGGCTGCGACTTACGAATTTCTCCCGCTTTGCGTAAATTATTTTTTAACCACTGCGGACTGAGACTCAAGATAGCAATCTATCTCATAATCATGAGCTTATCTACAGTATATAACTGTACGAGAATCTTTTGGCACGCGGCCAAAATCGGAACTAAGGCTGCCATTTTACTTTTCGAAATAACGTTGGAATACGTTTCAAAAATGTCTCCCACCAAAGGAACCTGTCAACGTCCTTGTAGCACTAAATTTATGCTAGAAGCTTCTTTTCCTTACATGTTATTCTTATCATGACTGCAACCCAGGTGGCCCTGCTGCGCGCGCACGCCGGCGAGCACCTGCTGCTGGGCTGCGCGCGGCGCTCGCTGCACCTGAACGACATCCTGCTGCTCGGGAACAACTGTATCATCACCAAGCACAACATTGGTATGTATTGAATTGTTCATTGCCACACTTGTGAAATAGTCCGCTAGTGTGAAATTAAACGGAAACTGAGCTTAAATTAGTCCAGTTGCCAAAGAAAAATCGTTGTCCATAAGTTCTCTTGCTCTAATGGCGACTTGAGTTAATACCGTTTTTATTCACTATTATCTGGCCCAACGGACATTACCCTGTCCTTTTCTCGATGTCGACAACAGCGCCACCTATAGCTAAGAAACATCCAGGTGACGCAATAAGTACAAAAAATATTTTTCATCAAAATTTGTGAAGCCGTTTATGAGGAAGAATTAGGAACACACACACACTCAAATTTTGTATTTAAGGAGGAACAATTGATTTTGTTTTTATAAAGGATCCTTTATTTACTTGCAGACGGGCGCATGGACATAGACATCAGTATGATCGGCATGCGCGTGATGGACGAGATCGTGAAGCCGCTCCGAGAGATCGACATCGATGACACCGAGTTCGCGTGTCTCAAGGCCATCGTGTTTTTCGACCCTAGTGAGTTTATTACGTTTATCCGTTCTGTTTACATTGAATAATGTACTTTATATAGTTAATGTCGTAAAGTGTAAAGTTGTATGAATGTTGATGAAGTCATAAAACGGTTGTAAGAGTGCTAGCATGAGTTTCGTTTGCATTTTAAGTTACTGATTACAAGGATTCAATAATATCCAATATTAGCTACTCTTCGCCCAAACCAAAATTAAAGAAATTCTATTCTATTGAATTTTGTATTGAGAGTTCTGTTATGAAAATTATACGCGACCATATCGTATTTTTTATGAATTAGTCAAAAACTTTACATATTTGTTACCATCTTCTTTCGATGAGTGGTATATCAATTCAAAATAGTTTGAACCCACTGTGTAGCCACGATTACCAATACTACCAAAAAACTTTCCATTCCAGACGCGAAAGGCCTCTCCCAGCCCCAAAAAATCAAGCAACTCCGCTACCAGATCCAGATAAATCTAGAAGATTACATCAGCGACCGCCAGTACGACGGGCGCGGCCGCTTCGGAGAGCTCCTGCTGTGCCTGCCGCCTCTGCAGAGCATCACCTGGCAGATGATAGAGCAGATCCAGTTCGCCAAGCTGTTCGGCGTGGCGCATGTGGATAGTCTGCTGCAGGAAATGCTGCTTGGAGGTCGGTCACCATGTCATATGGCATCTTATATTAGGTTTTTTAAAAGCATGATCACTCAATATTTTGTCGAATTAATATTACCTGTTGGGATTGGGTATATAGTAAATTTCAGACAATTTAATATTATTGGAAGCGGATTTGAGAACAGATTGAACTGTAGAATTTTTTAAAAACCGAGGTTTCTTTTACTCTTTATCTGTTCTATCGTATAATTTCCCTAAAGTCTCATACCGGGTGTAAACAGACCCTTCACATATCCGTCAACCAAGCATTCTATACATCAAATTAAGTAGTAGACTAGAAGTAACTTTACGCAAAAATTATTTCTAGGAATCGACTTATTTTTTTGGGGTGAAAAATCACGTTTTACGGTAGGACTCGATGGAAATAGCATTGTGCTGATGAATGGATTGAATAGTACAAGGGTCGTGGAGGTGTTTAAAGTAAAAATCTTCATTAAAAACAAGTATTTAAAAAAAAAACTTGTGAAAAAGTTGGAACTTTGACCCCCAATATCTCCGTAACTAGAAGGTTCCCAGGTGTGGTCTAAAACAAAATAAATGATCGCAGTGACGGGGAGAACAAGTGCCTTTCGTTTATGTTAAGGGTCTATTTACACCCTTTATGTATCTTACAAGCGTTTCAAAACGCACAGAGAACGCACCTAGCTTCAAGTGTAGCCCCCCAGATTAATAAATGCGTGACATTGTTCTGCTAAATTTGAATCTCAAAAAGTAAAGGTAGTTTGAAATCGTTACTGGTTTAGACTGACCGCTTTAATGAGTCCTCCGCCTTGCCCCATCAAAGGCACATTATGCGTCCACCAAGTTCTAACAATATCCCATAAGTTATTTGCTTTAAAATAACCATAATCAACGTAATATGTGATCAACCTTTTAGAATATTCCATTTAAATTGATAGGTACCTTCGCGAGGACTCAATAAAGCGGTCGGTCTATAGTAACTTTACTCCACGTTTATTTATAAGAAGTGGGTACCAAATCCCATCTCCGCACACTGTGTACATTCGCAACTTCAAGTAATGTATCACGCAGGGGCGTCTACAGAAGCGGCAATAGAGGAGCCGCCGGGCGAGGCCGCGGCCGCCGCGTCGCCGATGTCCTCCGCGGAGTCTCCGCCGCTGGTGCCGCAGTTGCCGCTGCCCGAGCCCAGCTTCCTGGAGCCCATGCCCTTCAAGCAGGAGCCTAACATGTGAGCATAGGTTCTTAGTCGGTTAATTAGTGCCTTATATCTTGTATCAGCTGTTATTGAACGCAAACGATCGATTTTTCTCGGTGGCCGATTGAGACCGATTTTTTTAATAGACGTAACTATGAAATTTGGGTGTTCTATTGGTACACCTCTGCCTAACCCTTCGGTGATTACAGGCGTGATGTTATGTTTTTTGAGAAGATAATGTTCTTTTCTCACCAATTTTGTATGGTCCAATTTGACTCGGTCGTTTGCGTTCTACCTTAGGACGATTTGCGTGATACATCCAGAAACGGTCTTTAAAGTTTTTGTTTCGTAGCTGACTGCTGTTAAATCGATATCAATAATTAACAAGATCAACAAAATTATCGATCATCGAAAGGCCAACTCTAAGATATGTATCGTGCAAATCATCATGAAATAAACATGAATTAGGCCGTGCTTTAAATTATCTATGAAATGTAGTTTTTATAATGTTATGTAGGACAATGAAATCGTCTCAATATGAGACCTTGTTGCCTTCTCGAGGAAAAGTCTTGACCATGTAATTCAACTTTCGCATTGCTAATAATAGATCTAATTATATAAATAGTTTAGTCTCCTAATGCCATTTTGAAATAGTCCCCTTATAAAATCGTGCAAAAAAAATTAATACAAACAAGGCAATGTTTTATATGCGTAAGATTGTGTAATTTTGCGTCAATTATACCTTCTTTTAGTCCCGATGTGCGCAAGGTTGAATAAAATGTAATTTTAAACCTTAAACAATTAAAAGCTACGAGAACCTATAACGTGCAAATTGTGCTCTCTTTATACCATAAACAAATCAAGTAGAGCTTATCATTCAATACTAACTTAGTAAATAAATATCATAACTAACATCTAATGTAAATCGTGGTGGTTGGGTGCGGGTGGTCATTAGTTCCTAATTTCGGGCTAAGGATGTTATAAACATGTCGATAATAATCATTATTGTTTGACCAGGAGCCCCGAACACGATTCGACAATGCTGAAGACTGCCGACATTACGTTGTTATAATATCTCAACCACGCACAATAATGCTTTTAAAAGAATGGAAAAATCCTTGGATAATTTTCGAAAAATGGCGAAAAGAGATGAAAGTTCTTCGCGTTATGCATATGCATTTTACAAAAGTATAACCACGGTTATATCAAAAGTAATGAAAAACCTTGAGATATATGAATGTGTCGATTGACTGTTTTAAAATTATAAATCGTATCTACCAGATAGATAATTTCAATAATCACGATATTGAAATTGTGTTGGTATTCCCTGGAACCAAAGTTGGTTATGACTTATGTGATCGTTTTTTACGTAATAAATGTCGTATTTTTTCATAAATTAGATTAGGAATTATGCCTGAATTAAACAATTTGTAAATAAGAATTCGTATCAAAAGAATCAAGCATATCGCTATATTGGGCAGAGTTAAAATTGCAGCTTTAAAGATAAGGAAATTGTGGTAAATGCAATGATTTATATAGGAGAAAACGTAGCCATAGATATTATATTCAATATGTATATAAAATGAGAACTATGTAACTTTTATAAAAGATCGAACAATTTTATGAAATATTTATACAGCGTGTAAACAGACCCTTCACGAAGCCGTCAACCAAGCATTCTGTAAATCAAACTAAGTAAAATTTACGCAAAAATAATTGCTGGATAACGACTTTTTTTTTTGGGTGAAAAATCACGGTTTACGGTAGGACTCGATGGAACGCACTCAAAGCATTGTGCTAATGGATGGGTCGAATAGTACAGGGGTCGTGGAGGTGTTTAAAAAAAAATCATACATTAAAAAGATGTATTTAAAAAAAAAACTTGTGCAAAAGTTGTAACTTTGACCCCCAATATCTCCGTAACTAGAAGGTTCCTAGGTATGGTCTAGAACAAAAAAATGATCGCAAACACGGGAAGAACATTTGCTTTTTAGCTTCGTTAATGGTCTATTTACACCCTTTAAACAAGATGTTTAGTCTTAACTCTTTGTGCCTGTATTTTATATAATTGTTTTTGTGTGTAGGTTGTAGGAAGAGCGTTTGCCAATTTTATATAAACATTTTATTACATTAAGAGTAGGTGTTGGATTCTACAAGTGCTGTACACACATTCGGCTGTGTAACTTTGTAGTAAAGTTAATGAAATTATTAACATGCCTACACTTGTTGAATTTTTGTACTATTTACTAGAATATATTGTAATTTATTTGGTGTCCAGTCAAAATTGTTAAGCACTGCACTATGTATTTCGCTCTAGTATTTGGAATATGTAAGTTACCACAGTAGTAACAAGTAGGTGATGGTATTATAAGAAATCACTAGAAATCTTTATTGAAAGTTTAGGTAAAAGTGAAGAAATGATATATAGGCATTTTATCTCGATTATATTTAAATAGAATTATATCTATACAAGTTAGAGAAGTGATTTTTGTAATGTGTCTACATATTATATTGTGTAGACACAGTTTATATGTAGATGAACCATTTGTTAAGAAATGCTCAAAATAGGTATGTTATATTCCCTTGTTACTCGATTGGTGTTTACCGTTATGTGGTGAAAGTTACTCTTGCGTATGAATTATTGTCATGAATTATTTTATGGGTTTAAAAAGTCGTAGATTTTATATCATGTAAGTTAATAAATAGGTGCCTTATTGTCCTATTGAGGTGTACTGTTGAAAATGTACATACTATGTTATGAATTTTAGTAGAATATATTTTAATAAATAATGTTACAAAAAAGAATGTGGTTTTATTATTTATTTGTCCGTGCTATTTCGTGCTATCTCGGCTGTAGGCGTCCGAGGAGGGGCTGAAGAATTCGTAGCATAGATCTGTACACAGATAACGTCATTCTAATCATATACACTATTGCAGATGTTAGTCAATCTGGGTATTTGGAGATGCTAATATGGCTCTGTTCTGGGGATATAAGGAGGCACACCTGCCATCTCAGTGCCCCAAGTCAACCTCACTTGCTCGTGGTGCATCCTGCTGAACAACAAAAAAGTCTCTAACGACGATAAATGGCGGTAGGTATAACCATTTCGAAAGAAAGGTTTGCAGCTAAATGACGCAGACTTGCGACGGGCAGCAGCGTCACTAATGCGAGCAGTTGTGATCTGCGATCGCCAACCCGCATCCCCAGCGAGGCGATTATGGGCAAACCCCTTAAATGGCAAGCCACCATCAACCACGGGCCCCAGTACCCGGCGGCCTAGCTATTCCTGATTTTGGCGGCGGTCACGGTAACGGCAAGGTAGGGGGTGCTAAGAATCTCCGGGTTACGAATGGCCGCAGAACCCAACTGACCTTGGCGACGTATTATATTGTCATACGCAGACAGAGGGACAAACTTGCGGAAGCAACATAGTCAGAGGTCAAGTTATACTGGACGGAAAGCTGTTTTCTTCAGATCTGTCGATTTTGCCCACAGTTACCTGAGCCACCACTACTTACTAGAAAATCGACGTGTTTTTATCTCTTCGCAACGTTTGAGCGCCTGGTACTTTTTGGGAAATAAAAATATAAGTTCCGTAAATATGCTTCAACGCTCGCGCCCATCGCCTACTCCAAAGGCTCAGCTGCCGACTACGCCGCTCTTCAGCACACCGCAGCCTGCTCTATTCACGCCTCATAACTCATCAGAACCGAGTCTAAATGTTAACCCGGATTCCCCAAATAATAATATTTCGCCAGCCATAACCTTCCGCAATGCGAAGCGCCTAGGCGTAGAAGGTGACGAGGAATATAGCCTGTCCGCGACTATGTCAGAAAGAGGAAACCATGCTTGCTACCTTCTCATCATTGAACAAAATATTGAGTTGAAATTGAGTGTTGAGGTAATGTCAGCCAAGTACGACGAGTTTTTAAACCGTATATCGTCCATAGAAGCCGAGAAAAAAGAGGAAAAAAGCGGATTCGACAACTTGAGGACAAGATTGAATATTTGGAGCGCAACACGAGGGCTACTGAAATTGAAATTCGAAACGTGCTGAAGTCCGAAGGTGAGAAAAAAAAAGATGACCTCTGTGATTTGGTTGTTCACTTGGGACAAACATTAAACCTAAATATTAGTCAAACTAACCTGAAAGATATACACAGAGTAAAATCAAAAGATAGCGTGAACCCAATAATTGTGAACTTCAACTCCGTCATAACTAAAGATAAGGTGATAAAGGGAGACAAGATGTTCAATAAGTCAAAAGACAAAGGAGAAAAGCTCAATAACACCCACCTGAAGTTTAAGAACAAACAACCGATTTATGTGTCAGAAAGACTTACGTTTAATATGCAGAAATTGTACTACCTAGCTAGAACACAGCACAAGAATTACGGGTATGACTTTAGTCGGACCTCATATGGCGTAATCTACATGCGCAAGAAAGTTGGCGACCCCCAGATCCGTATAAACTCAGAAGAGGATTTTCTGTATTTGACTACTACTGCTCTCGTGGAAAATATGTTATATGTTTACTAAACCCTTGAACCATTGTTTATGTCTATTTTGCATGAATGTACGTCTCGCGCTAATAACACTACATTAAATATACATTACAATACATAAAACACTCTATACAAACAAACTTCAAAAACGCACAATGACCTGTAACAAAAATGTTTATAACACTCTCATACGCAGTCACACACTCAAGTTTACACAAACGAAATATTGGCTACGAAAGATCATATTCTTCACCATTTAAATAAATTTATCCTTGTTCTGTACATCTCACCTAAATCAAATACCGTAACATTAATTCATAAAAGAAATCTCGTGTCTAAAACTGTGACTTATTTGCTTACACTTCACCATTCGCTTCCATAAATAACTTAATTCAAGACATTGATGATGTGTCGGTGGCTAAAGTCTTATAGTTGTGATCTGGAATCATGTGGCAATTTAATCAAGTCTACTTCTAAACATTGAATGTAATCTCACAAAATATTCGCAGTATCTATAAAAATATCGATGGTTTTATCATGAAAAATCACAAAGTTATAAGCTTGTTCTGTTACCTAGTTGTCCGCACAAAAATGTGGTCACCACGCAGCGCACGCCTCCAGCGTCGTCTTGAGCTCATTGATAATAATAATTTGGCAGTAGGTACCTAAATTATTGCGATAGGTACTTAAAGTCGCTCGGTGTCCGACTTTTAACTTTTTTTTAATATTTTTGGGAAAAAATATAACATGGTTTAAAAATTATTGGAATCGATTCAGTTACTTATTCTGAACAAACTATATTCAGGTTTCGCATATACTAAAAGTAATGTTGTATAGCTTATGTACAACGGCGAGCTTAACTCAGAATTGGGTTTTCTTACAGCAAACCTTACTTTGATTGCGAGAGAGAGAAGAAGGACGGACGTTACGGCTCGACGAACACCTAGTGCAGCTGGAGGAAGAACTGAGTAAGGTGGCACATTCTCGGGTTGAGTGAAGTCCGAAGAGAGGGGAGGACACAATAACCGTTGAGTCGATTTTCGAGAGGGAGACAAATCCTTTGCGACAACACGGTTGAAGTGTCAAGTGTCTCGAATAGGGTAGCGTACCTCATAGTGAAGTTAACCGAGAGGTATAGCCTCAAGGTTGTTCAGGTCTACGTACCGACCTCGGCACATTCGGACGACGTGGTGGAAGAAATGTTTGAGGATAACTCGAAAGCCGTGCACTCCACTACTAAGGCCCAACAAAGTTGTCATGGGGGACTTAAACTGTTAAGTGGGAGTACAGAATGCAGTGAATCGGTAGTAGGATCCTACGGTTTTGGCAGCAGACATCTTAGGGGGCAAATGCTTGTCAAGTTCCTTGAGCGTGATGAATTCCTTCTTTAAGAAACAGCCCCAAAGGAAGTGGACGTGGCGAAGCCCCGACGCTATGACGAAAAATCCTCTATTATTTGTTAGGAAATATGACTACTAGTATCACAGACTGTAGCTATATAACCAGTCGATTTTCAATAATACAATCAAATGGCCAAAACAAACAGATCATCGCGTATAATTATTTAAAACTAATAAAACCTAACATAAAGTGGTTTGGAAATACTCTGTAATTAACTTTCACGTAAAAGTGTTTCAGTCTTCGTCCGAGGGCTTCTCTTGTACATCCATGTACCCTTGCCGGCTTGTTCCTCTGTTCTTGCAGTAGAGGAACATCACCGAGACGACTGACACTGCAGCCATGAATATGAGAGGGATGTACACCGGGAACATCTCCTAATATACACAGTTGGACTCGAACGGATATTTCCAAGACTTTGGTGTTTTTCTATAAAAAAACATATTCAATACGTGTTATGAAAGCTTGACAATAATGACTTGAAGGCGGGTGGTCTTTGGAAAGGAGTTTATGGAAGGTTTGAAGAAGTTTTTAATCTAAAACTATGAATTATGGACGTTATGGTCATAGGGATACAATATATCTTAACCATGAAATGCCTAAGGACGTTATCTGTCGAGTATGAGAAGTTCAACTATAATGCCGCGTGGTTGTTATTGCGCGTAGCTTTACCTACTTGGAATGAAATATCTTTTTTCTTTAAATATAATTTTGATACACAAAAGGGGAAGTGAAAGTGGCGCCGGTGACCAAATAGTGGGAATCGGTTACCGCGATATGGACATGATATGCGGATTTATGAGAAATTTTAAGTATGAATTTGGATGGCTATAAGGGTACATGAATGAAGACCAAAGTTACGATGAATGGATTGTGTGAAGGATGATATGGCTAGAAAGGAGGGGACTGCTGACAGACTAGTAATAGAGAAGTCTGGAAGAAGACATGCTGCGCCGACGCCAAATAAGTTGGGATAAGGGCAGGATAATGAGGATGATGAATTTCCACACACAATCTCTCAAATGTTTACCAACAGCGCTCTCCTGCCAGTGGCATTCAAGTGCTAAAAGAACCACACTACCCTTTATTCGAAGTTTAACTACAGTTGAAGATAAATCAGACAGATTTCAATAAGTTCCTAATTATTGAGAAACCCAGAAATTGGGTGTTGGTTTTTTAGGCGCTTTATAAATTATAAAAAAAACATTATAATATAAAGATTAATATATTATTATAAACTAAAAATTATTGAGTATGTTGTACAATATTACAATCATATAAAATAATTACAGAATTTACAAAGCTAAAAAACAAATATGTACAATAATAAATAGTTAAATCAGTCTTAAAATAATAATACAAAGCCAAACTTTTGATTCGTTTATATGATTACTTGCATTGCGCCATGGCACGTAATAATATTTAATACTGTGGCCATGGTTTTCAGTATTTGACATTAATAGGCTTTATCAGACTTTATGAAAATTCCTTATCACAATCCTGAGATCCAGATTATAAGCCAGTTAAAGCAATGATCTTAATTTCTGCCAACGACTGCCACAGGGTACGATTCTAAGACCGTATCTTTTTTTGTAAAAAATATTTCTTAAGACGTGAGGCATTTGGATGAAATGAACTGAAGGCTCATTAATTATTTTCAACCATGCAATGACAACAGCAAGGAATAAGGTAAGGCATCTTTACAATATTTTCCGTTTTATAATCGAACACATAAAGAGTGCGCTCAGTTGACGAGGATACACACGTGGTCTTCTTGTTAAATGCAGACGAACTGTCCTTGAAGCACTGTTCTGAGGAATCGACGTCAATTTTATCGAACCTGAATCAAAAGGAAATTTTGTTAAATAGATGAAAAAAAAAATACTTTGAAATATTTTTATTATGAGACTGAAAATGCACAGGAAAATCGCCAATTAAAATTATTCCATAAGAGTGACAAAGGTGTCTTTGAGAAATAGCTTAGCCCGAATTAATTTGTGTGTGATTTAAATGTCTCTATTGAGTGTTAGGTACCGTAAAACGGGGTGGATAGAAAGGTACCCTACCCTACCTTTCTATCCACCCCGTATCACACGTACGTTCAACTTTGAGAGGGATTTTAACGTTGAATAACCTAACCTGCGACGGGGTTAGGAATTCGGGTCAGGTTCGGATTAATCCGGTATGTTGCCAAAAAGATCTCTTAATAATAAAGTATTTTAATTAAATTATTTATTAAGCCAAGAGCCTCGACGACCATCTTTCGAGGCTCTCCTTAGGCGGTTGAATCAAGGGCCTGAATCAGAAGGCAGTACTCCTCGATACGGCTCGCATTGTGAGGAGGTTCCTGTCTCTGGAGCCCTAACTACCGGTAGCTTGGACCCTGCTCCCGATACCGGAGGACCACTATTTGTTTTATTTTTAAATGTTTTTTTATATTGTTTTATATTAGAATATTTAAAAATGTATTTAATATGTATAAAAAATAAATAAAGGAAATAATAAGTAAAATTAAGCATATAAAATAGATTACTTGTTGGTATCATATCATATCACATCAATGTTAAAATCGTTTTCAAAGTTTTGTCTCGATTCACCTGGTACTTAAGGAAGTTAGTTAACGCAACACGGTTTTAGCAAACGATAAAATGTACTCACGCGCATTCGGTCATTACGATGGGTTGCCTAAGCAGCTTATGTTGTATGATATAAACTGGTTCCGTGTCATTAGAGGAACTGTAGACATAAGACGATTCTAAAATCTGAAAAAAAATTAAAGTATAAACTTCAATGTAAAAATTAAAGTACATACCTAAATGAGAACTTGCTTAACGTAACGTTATGTCAAAGGCGATTTAGTTTTTGTAATATCGAGCATTATTCAGTGTTTACAATGAATAAGAAATATCTACTAAATATCGTTTGGGTGAATAAATTGCACAATACTTTCGACTGAGCTCAAAATTGTGAAATAATGTCTTCATCTTCTGATTATTATATGAAATTACATAATTATATGACATTTGCCTTGAGTAATATTTAAAACTGAATCTAGCTCAGGTAAAACATTAATTCGACGGCGCGGTTGGCACAGTGACTGAGCGATTGACTGCCGCGCTGCGTGTCGCGGTTTCGATTCCCGCACGGAACAAATATTTGTATGACCTACAAATTGTTCCGGGTATGGTTTTTTGTGTATTTGAGTTTAAATGTTTGTAACCGCACCCACGATACAGGAGAAATTCCTAGTGTGGAGCAACGTTTCTAAAAAATAATAAAAATTAAATTCTGACCGTTGTTCTAGTGGGGCAGTTCTCCCAGTCGCTCTCAGGAGAAAGCCCTTCGTGTCGTCCGCTCCGGTCTCCCAAATTTTGCTGAAAAAAATAGAACTGTTAGAGCTATTTCGCATTCACATTAAAAAAAAACTGAACTCTATGAAGGCAAAGGTGAATGTTTTTGAAATCATAAAGATCATGTCATAAAGTGTAGGGATATAGGTAATTACATAATGAGTGAATCTTTGTTCCTCATATCGATATTTTTATTCACTTATTTTTTAAATAATCCATAAAAATAAGAAGAAAGATACGTTTGTAATTTAAAAAGAACAGCTTTTTACTGAATGCATACGAAAGTATTACTGTACTTATAATAAAAACACTTATTTTTTATTTTTGTCTGTCTTTTCCAGCTAATCTCCGAAACGGCTGAACCGATTTTTACGGGACTTTTCCTGGCAGATAACTGAATTAAAATTTTATACCAATATTTTAGATAAAGGATTAGGGTTCCGTGCAAAAAATTAATGCCTTGAAATTTTTAACAAAATCCGATTCAAATAGGGAAGTAATATTTTTATAATAATTTCACGCGGAAGAAGGTCGCATGCAACAGTTAGTAAGTAGGTATATAAAATTAAATAAATAACTTACTGCGATAAACGTAGGTGACAGGAGGCTGTCGACCAATTCTTGCATTTCATCATATCCTTCCGGCTTGATGTTACAGAAGCCTTTGCCTTTACATTCATCAGGAATTTTCAGGCTGAGTTCTGAAAAAAAAAAAAAAACATTTGTATCAGTTAATGAGCATGGAATTTAAACATAACTGGCGAAATGTGGGTGTAATTTTTAATTTATGTTATTTAATTGATTATAATTGTTAATTTTTGTTTCAAATGTGATGATCTTAAATGGATTGAAATAAATGATTTTGAATTGAATTGAATATATATACTTAGTACACCTCTGCCTTTCGGGAAAAACCAGCTACTAGGTCGTTTTTTTTAATATATTATTACATAAGTAGTTAGCTAAAAACTCAAACTCAAAGCATTTATTTCAAATAGACCTGTCACAGGCACTTTTGCATAGTCAAAAATAAGCTAGCTACAGTCCAGCCATAGGCATCAAATCAAATGAGTTGACTTCCGTTTATTATTAGGTAAGTACACAATTTAAATGGTAATTATCATTTCTCATAATCTTCATGAAAATGAACACAAGAGAAAAAAGATCGTCTTTTAAAAGAAGTAAAAAAATATTATTTATAACCTTAAATAATAAAAGGAAGATGATACAAGATGAAACAATGAGAAAACTCACTCTGGTTATTAGGTGCAGCACTGCTAACTGCCACTAAAATAGCCAGCGTCACCTGTTAAAAAACAGAACACTTTAATAACCTTGAATTGCTGATAACTAAAATTAAAATATCAAGTTAAAATTCTAATGTAACTAAAACGAAAATTAAAAAATAATTACCGCGAAAAAAGTTGGTTTGAAAGTCGTCATTGTAATAATTAAAACAACTATTTACAACTATTGAACCACAGGCTATAAAAGCACTATGAACGGATTAATTCTAATTATTAATTTAATTTAATTATTGTTATGACTGCCTTAATGTCAGTTCTAAATAACGAATGTCAAGTCGGTGGCCTGCCCGTCGTATTTATACTGGATCAGTACACGCACATTTTCCTATCCATAGGGAAAAATAATTAATTCAATAAATATTGACATATCGTTAGAAGCGTAATCGGTTGGACGTAATAGACAAAAGTGACGTAAGTATTGAATAATATTCCCTGTTACGTCACTTTAATTGTACTGTTGCATAATCATAAATCTCTTTTATCTTCAATTACGTATATATTAGGAGAAGAATCAACATCACATTTGCCCAATCGCATCTTTAGAGAAACAAAAAAAAAATAAGGTACCGCGATAATTATAATAATTTTAGGTACATCTAATTAAAAATATTACAACCATATTAACGCTCTCCCCGAGAGGTCTGCCTATTATGAATATACTATTATCCAAATTGTATGTAAGTATATTCGACGTTTGCAGAAGAAGCTACTTTAATCGAATAATAAACGTCTGTTTTTTTATAAAAAAAAAACTACATTTTAGTATTGAGCCCTGAAAGTAAAAGACAGCAATAATTACATCAGCTTAAAAAAGTGGTGAAACAGATTTATATTATTCATAATATTTCTTCATGATTCAATATGAAACTTGAAAGTAGACTTAACATTTTGTTGTCCCTAAATATGGAGGGAGGCCGTGGGATTGGGGAGCCCTAACTGGAAGTAATCTCCGAAACCACCAATTGAATTTCAAAAACTCTTTCACTGATAGAAAGATACACTATTGTTGAGTGTTATAAGACAAGTTTCTTGTACGCAGACGTAGGTAGTCGTGGGCAGATAGTAGTTTTTAGTATGACCATATCGCAAATTCTCATGAACTAAATAATGACGGTATGGTTGAGGATCCATTGTTGTGATGCAGCTTAGGAGACAGCTATGTTCAGCATGCTGCGACAGACTGAGTTGAGATAATCGATTGCCATTGAATTGATTTTCATGATTCTAGACCTCCAAATTCGGCGATCATTACAAAAAAACTCCATTCATAGCGGGTGAACAAAAATAGAGCCACTTGACATTTGTTTCCTTTTTCTCTATTTCATTCAAACTAATAATAAACCCAGTTGGACCAAGTGGTTCCGTTACATAGCCTTAACAGACCTTATTCAATTCTAGGACTTCACCAGCCTTCGCGAGTTATACAGAAACGGCGTAAGGTGAAGGCGCAGCGCAGGCGTGGAACGGATAACAAAAAGAAAGAACGGCGTGCCTGCGCCGCGCCGCTTGAGTGTAATTCACGACACGTGCCTTCGTACATTTTGTATGAAAACGTTTTAAAGCGGCATCATGCCTGCGCCGCGCCTTCAACTTACGTCGTTTCAGTATAATACGCGCCTAACTTGGATTAATTACTGTGTGCTTAGCTTCTTTCAACATGATTTCGTAGCGCGCACAGCAAAATACAAAAAAAAAAGTCAGTAAGCGAAAGTAGATGCCTACTACGTGTATCTACTTTCGCACTACGACTACTTTTTTGTATTTTCAAGTAATCGGTAGCACAATGCCAACATTTTGAAACCACCATACATTAGCTTGCAACCTTTGCCTACAACCGCATACTGACAAATTATCGCAGGATGCCTACTTTTATTTACGTCAGTACTTTTGGTATGTGTGTGGTCTACAATAATGTACAGTCATCACGATCTACTTCAAAAAACGAATGACTATTGTTGTCAACGCTCTACAAAATACGGGAAATTGCAACATTTTCAATTGACTATCTCTGGTCTCCGATGTATTGGTACTTGTTGCAATAGTGTGAATTGGAGTCACGAGGCGCCCCGAAGGCGCGCGGTGCGAGCGATGCGACCACACCAGGGGCGGGGGTGCGCCGAAAACGGCCGAAATCTTCTTCATAATTAATATATTACTGAATGTACAGGAGAACGATATTTTAGTAAATTGAAACTAATAAAATCATAGGTACTTAATGTGTCATGCTGAATGCACAATACCTATACCAGGTTCTACTCTGCTGGCTGGCATACCTACATTTTATTCTATAAGTTGCCCCGCTTTACAGACTATTAGAATAAAAATAATTCAAATCCATGAAGTGGTTTTGCGTGATGGGGTAACAGACATACAGCCATACAACGCCAATATAAGATTTTGCGCCACCTAAAATGTTTGCTAGGGCCGCCTCTGATTGGAGTAGGTATTAATATGTTTCAATTACGTCCATTTTGACGTCCTACCTACTGAATTCTTGGTAAAAATTGTGCCACGATGGATGGATGATGTCTCATAATTAAATGAAACCGGTCAAAATTGTAGGATTGCAATTGTGCACCATAGATCAATGTAGTTAGTAATTATCAAGAAAATTATGAAAGTTTCCTTGGTTACTCAGCATTCCCATGGTTTTTCTGAATGATAATATATAATGTAGCTAATAATTATGTACCTATGGCAACAAATATTGATAGTGTAATGTTTTATTTTATTGTTAAAAAAAAAAACTAGATATGGTTAAGGAAACTCACATATCATGTGAAATCACGTATAGTTATTGTTTTATTGAATAATTTTGCTATAAAATTTGTTGGATCTGGAAATGCCTTTTAGTGGCATTTCAAATCGGTCATTACGAGTTACAACTAACCAATAATATCGCTTCTTTTTCACAGCTTGAGCTATTCTAGCTATGTGATTGGTTAGCTCCACCACAGACATAGATAGACTTATCTGTGTGTGTGTGAGTTTTGTGTGTGTGTTGTGTGTTACTTGTCTCTGTGTGTGTTCTCTGTTATGTGTGTGAGTTCCACACATCCCTCGCTACGCATCCTCGCTCATCTCTGGCGGAAACGTAGCCTTAGTGAAGGAAGTACGCACATCAAGCTACCCAAAATTGACAAGTTTTCCCTATCAACCTTGAACCTAATGCTTTAGTAATAATGTTGAAAATCTATTAAATAAATTTGACAGATTGTAGTACCTTGATGTGCTGGCGTCTCGTCTGTACTATTGAGTATTCAGTGAAATTAAACAATTAATAAATATAATTTAATTAATAAAAATTTATTCATTTCTTTCATGCAATTAGCACCAATTCACATTGATTGATTCCTTAATTATTAACAATAGGTCCATTTATTTATTATACATGTCTAATGCCTGGTTTTTGGAAGGAAAATCGCTACGAAAAATAGCTAACAAATAGATAAGTCCGCGACAGCCGCTACTATTTGTAGGCGAAATTATCGACGGCCCATCGGTTTACCTTGGTTAACTTTTGGTATATCAATAATTTTCGTTCCAGAAACCGAGTGCGACGTTATTATATTAATAATATATACATATAATTGCAGAATTTTGATATCACAGTATGAAATAATTTCGGTCAATATTTATTCCCTATGTAATAAACTAATAATATAACGCTTACAAAAATTTGCTTCCAAATATTTAAATGTTTTTGATATCTTAATGGAAATTGTGATGTTTTCTAACACCAATGATATACTACGTTATTCAGCGTCGAAACGGCTTACATAATAGTAACACAACTATGTATTAAAAATAATGTACTATTCAGTAATGGAGTATTGGTACTCCTATAAGATTGAACCATCAGAAATACAATCATAGGACTATTAAAATGTAATTATTTATGAGCACTGATTTGGGATAACGGATTCCCCTGGCAACATCTTCTTTATTCTCATATAGATCAAAACCAGATGTTAAATAACATGGAACGGTATCAAGATAAGATACCTTTTCTTCGTAAAAAGGTGTAGAGAAAATAAAGATGATAAAAACACAGGCTGGAAGGGATACCGACGCACAAACTGTTACCACATATTCGGTACATCATTCTCAACCATATAAATTCTCACATAGAAATTTTTCAACGGTCATTTAAAAAAAGCTCAGCTGTTCCATACATTTTGACCGTGTAGGTCAATACCTACTTGCAACTTTGTAGAAAACAGCTGATTTTTCTGTCGGGTTCGGAATCGGTATCCCTTTCACCCTGTATACGCAGTAGGAAGACATTGTGATAGAATATCAACCATTTGCTGAATTTATATTGAATAGCGAGTTTTGTAACGAAATTTTACAAAGCATTACGGACTTTAAGTCAATTACATAAGTGTCAAACAGGTTGTACAGGCTCAGGAATTCCTACACTTCGCAGCTCGTATCCAGTTTGGTCGATGAAAAGCTTTATGGCAATTATGTTTTATCATTAATTTTTATAATTGTTAATTTAGTCACATCCATAACAATTTTAATTAATATTATTTAATTGATTATAGTTGTTAATTTTTGTTTCAAATGTATGCAATATGCATCATAAGATCCTAAATGGACTGAAATAAAAAAAATTGAGTTTGAAAAAAAATTGAAAAATTAACACTGGAAACGGGATATTTAACATGTTTACCATTTATTTTAAAATAAATTGTGTACAGCCATAAAACTTTCCATCAACAAAAAATTCGCTGCTATTCCGTTCTAGAGCAATATAAACTGAGTCTAATTATTACAATGTTTTCGTCAAAAATATTGGCAGTATTCATTTCTTGTAAAATACCTGCTTAGATCACCAAACATGTTGATTACGGCAAAATATTATCACCAATCTTGACATTCATTGAATATTTCCGCTGTCCAAGAATACAATGTACATCACAGGCGGACTAATGGCAAGGCTAAAATAAAGAATTACCTAGTTAAAATTGAATAATAATTATTTGTTGTATTTTTTTTATATTCAGGTAGTAACGAAATATCTTTTAAAACGTATTTTTACATCTTATTTGTGTAATTAGACTAGA
This sequence comes from Noctua janthina, assembly GCA_963576755.1. NCBI lineage: Eukaryota > Metazoa > Arthropoda > Insecta > Lepidoptera > Noctuidae > Noctua > Noctua janthina. The sequence continues at coordinate 11,476,103 of OY755066.1, forward strand.
AATAAATTCTTTAACTTGTGTGTCCCCAAAATAAATCAAGCAGGCAGGCTAAACTTCGACTAGGTTGTTGACTCATCAACATTAAGTTATGCTGCGCTATGTTTAGCTAGACTAACTTTACCATTTTATGATTTTTGACTGCCAACTTGCTAATATCGACTAGGTTTGATAAATAGTAGAGATGTGCTATCGTGTCCCGCCTTGCTTTAATCACATCTACTTTATTTTTAGTATATGCGAAACCTGAATACAGTTTGTTCAGAATAAGTAACTGAATCGATTCCAATAATTTTTAAACCATGTTATATTTTACAACTTGTAACAGAACAAGCTTATAACTTTGTGATTTTTCATGATACAGTTATGAAATTTTTGTACATAGATTCTTTACATAAAAATACTAGACATGTGTTTCAGATTTCGCATATACTAAAACTAATGTTGTATAAGAGAGAGCGAATTAGCTAAAAGTAGCTCGCAGGGCAAAGCGTAACAATACTCAATACTGATCAGTTGACCCTAGGCTAGCGGCGCTTCGTCCATAGAAACGAATTACCCTGTTCTCTGGTAAATAAAACTAGACCAAATTTTTTTTCAACTTTAAATCTATATCCCTCCGAACCATATTTCGATGTTTTCCATATTTTTTTATTTTTTACTATATATTATATTTTTCTGTTTGAATGGGCGAAGCACCGATAGCCTTTCCTCTTGAAGACGCATCAACATGATACGAAATGTTTCGTGTTAGTGTTTAGCGTCGTGAATATAAACCTAACGGTAATGTTGTCACTTAAGCTTATTCTTAATTAGGTAATTTATTATTACTACAATTTACTATACAGGATGTAACATAATATGATGATACAGATAGAAATGTAACAAAATAATCCCGTACGTAAAATACGCGCTTTGGACGTTGAGTTGCGCACACCAGCTCATTATACAGACAAACAGAATAAGCGCATCCCTCTTAGGTGGTACAGTCAACAGCAAAAGTAGATGATCAAAATCAGAAATTCAATACTAATGAACGGAGTTCGCTTCGATTTGGCATATTATATTAAATATGCAAATTTTTATCCCATTCAGCTGTTTTTCCGTAAAACATAACAAATTAAATTACTGGGATATTTCTATAATAAGTATGGACGAATTATTTGCCTCATGATTACGTGGCCTCAGTTTCATCATTAGATTTTTGATTTTAACTGTTCACTAGTTTTGAAAAAATTTAACACTTCTTAGTTCTGATGCAAATTGAGTTTATAACTTTTGGAGTCAAAACTGATCACAAATATATGGCAGCTGTACTAGTAGTAGTTTGGTATAATTTATAATCACATACTTTTGAATCACTTCGACGCCACACAGTTCTGACGCGAACTCCGTTCATTCGTATTGTATTTCTGATTTTGATCATCTACTTTTGCTGTTGACTGTACCATAGGAACAAGGGTCAGTACTAGTCGGAGCTGGTCGGCCTGGCCCGCGAGCGCGTGGTGTTGACGCCCACGTAACAGAAGCCGGCGTCGACGCCGTGCTGCAGCAGGTACTGCAGCCACTGTAGCTGCTTGATCGATGGCTTGTCCGCGTCTGTCTTTACTTCTAAGAACTTTATCTGTGAAGGAAGAAAGATAGAATTGATGAGTACAAGTATAATTCAAGTCTTAGTCTAGGGCTAAGACTTACGTTGCCAAGCTACAGTTGGTGGTTCATACGAATATCAACATTACTCATAATAGAATAAGGTTCGTTTGAACATAGTAAAGTCAACATATGGTCAGTGAATTTTGCTCGTATTCACAATCTCTAAGATTTTAAATGATTCAATGGCCACTGGCAGTGCACCTCGATACGTCATCATCATATTTATTCGTCAAACAATTTACATTGTGTTCGATAATTACATTTCAAATCATAACAGAAGCAACAATCAAATATAAGGTCTAACTATTCATACACGAAATATTTTCAGGGAACCATCTAACGGCTATAACAAAGCCATTTCAAGGGATTTTTTTTTTATCTGAGTATATTTTTTATAAAAAATAATTCATTTAAAATTACTTGACTGGCTCCTTATTTTTAAGCATCCATTACGCTAGTTTACTACGTCGTATTTACCTACTGTCATTGTTAGAATATGGGAGTAAAGGTTTTATGCGAAAAGTCGCAAAAAATTTTAGAATTATAAAAATTTCGTAAAAAAACACTCAGATAATTTTTTTTTTTCGTTGCTATGGCGACTTTACGACTTATAGAAGTTACTCTTAAAATATTTCGTGTATGAAAAGATAGACCTTATATTATTATAGAGCAAACAAAAATAAGTATTATTATGTCATAAATCATAAACAGTTCAAATGTCAAACCATAAAAAGCACAAAAACAACCACATCTATTCCATTTTACGTAAATAAACTGAGAATTAAATGTCAATTAAATTACTGTTTATATGTGGTCACCTTATCACGTTACTTTTGGTTACCAGTAGTATAAGCACCCTATAAGGATCCTATTGCTGGACACAGAACTTGGTCTCGGTCAGGAGTGGGTCCTAATCCAGCACGTGGTTCTCGATTTAAATGAAATTACACAGGGACCCATTTACTTTTCAAATTGGAGCAAACAAATGGTGGTAAAAGGTTTAATAATAATAATACTTTGCTTGAAGCTGACTCAATATTTTTTTTTTTCCTAATACTTTTGTTCTAGCACAAAAATGAGGCAGCCCCGGTAAGTTATAAGGATACTTGTGATGGGGTTACCTCGCAACTTCGCATGGGTTACTATCTAAAATGTTGAGACATAATTAAAAAGAAAAGAAAATTTTAGGTTCTAGGACTTAATAATCTTAATAAATAAATTTAAAAATTACCTTCTTAGTATGTATATTCCAAAGCGTCAGGTCCGGGAAGCCGCTCCTCGCGTACCCGTAGTCACTGGCGAGGCGGCGACACACGGCCACGACCCCGCGCGGGCTCAAGCAGCACGACACATCACGGACTGACTCCCAGCCTATGCTGCGCTGGATCTCCGATATCTCACCTACAATTAATAAATTGGAATATAGAATATTATTATAAAATACCTTTTTTTGCGTATCATAATCAAACTCAACGGTCCCTCTGCTGGTATACAGGGCTCCTCTCAATGAGAGCAGGGCTTGCCAGCGAAGAGTTCGAACTTATCCCACGGCGACAGGGATAAAAGTACCCTACGATCCCAGATACGGCTATTTTCAACCGTTAAGGCGACTATGATGGACTGACCCTTAGGTCTGTTCAGACACGGAAAAATACGCGAGCAAATCACTGGCTGCATTGAAAATAGGACCGTATTACCCTTGATTAAAGGCACTGCAGGGCGAATTGCTAGCATGTGCGACGCGACGCTTGACGTCCGCACAGATATTCATAGAATTTTCTATTTGAAACAATGTTAATACAGTCTTATTTTCAATGCAGCCAGTAAATTACGCGAAGAATTTTCCGTACGACAGTAAGGTGTAGAAAAAGGTAAGAGACAAGTGACGGCACCTTTCGCATCTATAATATGAATAAGCAAAGATTAGTATCTCGCACTGAAAGCGCTAAGGTACCTGCAAAATTTTGATCTTACGTCTTTTGCAATTTGCAGGTTACTCTCAGGATGTTCATTAAAATATTATTCGCGATCGTAACAAATATGACTATTCCTCATAGTTTATTATTTGCGCCCGCTTAAAAAAATTCACCCTGTATAGTAAAATAAACGAACTTACTCTCAGGCCGTCCGTCCCAGTTCGCTTGCATGAGTGCCAGCATCATCTCCTCCGTACACTCCTGTACAAACATCAACCTCTCATCTATCTCCATCTTGCGGTTAAGGTAGAAGCTCTCGGAGAACATATCCAGCGGATAGCGTTGGTAGTGGCTTATGAAGACACCGGGGACTCCTCGCGGCTTACTGAAAATTATATCCCAGAATAGCAGGAAGAATATTGTGGAGACGATGCGGCCTTCCCAGTGCTCGCCTGAAATGGAAAATAATAATATTATTGAACAGTTTCTAGGAGCATGAGGAACAGGGTGTAAAGTTTTTCATCCCCCATAGATAAGGGGAGGATCTCCGAGCAGACGGGTGTTGTGTCTGGTGCCCTACAGTTGTTGTCGAGTTTTTTTTTATTTTTATATAGTCTTAAGTCGCGGAGAACTTTTATATCACCATTTAAGAATGGGTAGTATTTAAACGAGCGAACATAAATTCAAATTAAAGGTGTCAAAAATATTGAAAATGGGCTACTGAAATACTAAGTGAGCGACAAACAGTGGGCGAATACAAATGTTTAAAACAGCGACTTGAAAATAGAAATTTGAGTTACTAGTTGTTCAGTACGATTATGTGATAATTTAAGGACTCCTGTAAAAAACTTAAAACAAGGTTATTAATCACTAGATTGTAGATAAGGCGTAGTCGACGAACCCCCGCTGAGCGGGGCTCCTATATCTGTTTGCAGAGTTTAAAGTAACCTAACACGAAGGGGATTCCGGGGTCTTAGTTCGCTCACTTCGCTCGCTCACTAGACCCCGCCATCCCCTTCGAACCTAACCTGTCCGAGTCGGGGTGCCACAAGTCTCTCTCAGCATTCGCTCGCTCTTGCTTCCTATATTCTCCTTGCTGCAATGACCGGATAAATAGTTGCTTACTTGGTACAATAGCCGCCCATTTAGTATATTGGTCGCCAATTAAATTTTTATTCGCCCGATTAATAATTTCCCTTTAAGAATTAGATGTTAGTTCTTCATAGATGACGCTGACGTACTTTTTGTTGCTGACTTGCTGTAGTGCTTTTTGTAGTGCCGCTACATCACTCCCCCTGGAGCCCGGGGTCGATAGTGGAATGAGTCGTTCATACATCTCGTAAGGTTTTTGAAGCGCCAGTGGAAGCTCGCCGCATTGTTACAGCGTTACATGTGGTACAGCGCCGCGCTGTGGCCGACTGCTGGCTTCGACCGGGAGAGGATTTCAAGCTCTCAACCGGCCGAAAGTCTTATTACCTTAATCTGGATACCACGCGGGTTAAGCCGCACACAGAAACTAGAGGCAGCATAAGTTACTCACCATGTGTAAACTGTCCTTTATTTATATAGTGTGCAATGCAGTATTCTTCACACGTTAATATGGACCTCCCTTCTGCGGTATGCATTTCAAATTTAAGCTTGCCTTTTTGGTTGTAGTTACTGCAACAAAACAAGTGTTATTCATATAATGGGTGTAAAAATACCCTAGACGAACCCGAAAGTCACTTGTTCTCCAAGTCACGTCATTGCGATCATTGCTTTGTTATAGAACCTAGAAACCTTCTAACTATGGAGATATTGGGGATTAAAGATCCAACTTTATTACAAGTTTTTTTTTTGCATAGAGTTACTTCACTGATGTACAGAATGCTTAGTTGACGGCTTCGTGGGAGGTCCGTTTACAGTTTACACCTTGTATATATAGGTATATCGGCAGGATGCATTGCAAGATTGGGTATTGTGATAATGCTTGACAAGGATGTTGATAATGGTACTTTTTGAGAGCATTCTAGATTATTTTCATAAACATCACGCCTGTAATCCCCGAAAGGTTATGCAGAGGTGTACCTAATAGTATACCCACATTTCCTTAGTTATGTTTAAGTCTCATGTAATAGGAGGCTAGCAAATTGCCATCGACCGGGCAAAAATCAAGACTTTGGTTACTACTGAGAAATTTCTGATGGGCTTTGTTCAGTTCCCGAATGGAACTCAGGACCCTATGCTCAGAAGTCGCGCTTGCGACCAGAAGACCAAGGAAACGGATCAGCTTCTTCACGACTAAAATTCTTGTCATCATCTGCCTAGCCTTCTCCCATCTATTTTGGGGTCAAGTTCCAGTTTAACCAGATACAGTAGGTGTACCAGTATATTTACACAATTTGAAAACCGAAACTATTTCATAATGACATGGGTTTAAAGATACCATTTGTGCAACCTTAACGCTTTACTCAATACTTTTGTAGAGACTAAGTAAAACTGAAAAGCAATTAGTTTTTCTAAAGAGAGATGGATGGACCTTGTGAAGCATAATATGGCTAGAAAGGAGGGGACTGCTGCGATGACGAGAAATATGGAAGAACAGATGCTGCGCCGACCCCAAATAAATTGGGATTAGGCCATTGATGATGATGCCTTTACTTACTCCATGGGCTGTTTATAAATATGGTCTCCCGAGAGCGTTTTTTCAAGTATAGTCTCTTTATCGGCATAGCTTCGTAGTTCCTCTCTCACTGATTCCTCCAGCAGTATATTCCGTTGGTTAGCGATCTTCAGAGCGCGAGGCCGCATGGCGTCCTTCAGCTCCTCTGTCATATCTGATGATTTAAATCCCTCTAGCAAAATTTTCGCCGCCTGGAAAGATAGACATTCTAGATTTCAGAACCACAAACCTGACTCTATCTCAAAATCGAACAAGGGTAAGTCTATTATTAATAATTAGAGATTCAGCCGAACATTCGGTTAAAACATGCGCCGAAGCCGAAGTGCGGTTGAATTTCGCGCGCCTTTAGACGGTGTCAGGTTCAATCACAGTTTTACATAACTAGTAAGGAGGCCTGAGATGAGTTGATGGATGGATGATGAAAATTTGTGAGTTTTTGAGCGGGTACTCACACAAAATTTCATTGAAATCGGTCCAAAAGAATTATATATAACTTATTATTTTACTTCTGATTTCTTAACTAGCAGTGAGTTCAGTTGGCAAAATGCAGGATAAGGTGTTAGTCTGCTAGTCTTTCCTACATATTAGTAAAGGTTTGTTCAACCCGAATGTTCGGTCGATGAACCGAACATTCGGAATTTCGCTATTCGGCCGAACCGGAAATTCGGTAAAACAGCCGAATTTCGGTATTACCGAATGTGAAACGAATTTGGATCCATCTCTACTAATAATACACTTCCCCTTATCTAATCAAAACCTAAATTTTGTTAGATATTTTACTGTATTGAATCTAAGTCGCCGGATGCGATAAGATTGTATTTAAATATGACCAAAGGTCACCGATTTTGCTATGCAGAGTTGGACAACACTACCGACCACTAATACCTTAATTTCTAAAGGAATTTCAACACCACCTTAGCCAGTCATAATTTGCACACCAACTTTAACACAATTTGTGATACCTGTATTTTTAAAGTCCGTTCAAAAACATTCATAAGTCTTAACAAATATGTTCACCTTTTTGAAAAGTGAGACAAGTTTTCTTTTCAACTAGTCTTGATATTGTTGACAATAAACAAAGACAACACAACATGTTTTATGCGTTGGTTTAAATGCACATTATAATACAGTTAATTTGTTACCTTTTCTGAGTTATCCAAATGGCTATGTAATATTAGTGCTTTCTCCGCATACCATCTCGCTTTCTTATGTTGCCTGAACCCTTCTTGCCCAATCAGAGTGTCAAGCATCTCCACCGCTAGATTGTAATATTCTTCACTCTTCTGTTTTTTCAGTTCTTGTACTCCACTCTCCAGAATTTTGACGAAAATGTTTGGTGGTGTGAATCTACGTAGCCATGTTGGCAATGATTTGTAACTACAAATGAAAACAATAATAGTTTATGAAAAAATTTATGGGTTAATTAATTAGTGGAAAACAAAACACAACAACAACAACAAAACAATCACAACAATTTATGGGTTAGTTAATTACACTCTCATAAAAACAATGTGTTTAAGTATTTTTACCGTAACATATGCTCCTCTTCTATTCCTTTGAACAAGTTGTGTGCTTGTTTAATTGCTTCACACTTCTTGTCCAAGTCCGCCTGTTCCACATAATTCTCGTTAATCACATGTGCCTGAAGATACCTGCAAAACATAAGAAAGATCTTCAAAATAATATATATAATTATTCATCATCATCATTTCAGCCGAAAGACGTCCACTGCCGGACATAGGCCTACCCCAAGTATCGCCACATTGACCGGTCCTGTGCGACTCGCATCCAGCGGATCCCTGCAACCTTCACCAGGTCATCGGTCCCAGGTAGACATAATCGTCTACTACTTCGAGTGTAGAGTCTCCGATCTTGATAGGAGTGGGTGTTACATGGGCATTCAACATGACTTTGGTTTTGTCCATGTACATTTTAAGACCCACTCTTTCGGAAGCTCTACGGTCATCAAGCATTGTACTGAGGTCCTCCATGGTCTCAGCCATGACCACTATATTGTTGGCAAACCGAAGGTGAGAGATTTACTCGCCATTGACGTTGAGCCCTCTCCAGTCCAGAACCTTGAAGACATCCTCCAGTGCAGCGGTGAACAGTTTCGGAGATATGACGTCTCCCTATCTCACATCTCGCTGCAGAAGGATAGGTTCCGAGGTCTGGTCCTGAAGTCGGACTGACATGGTGGCGTTTTTGTACAAACACTTCAATACCTCGATGTACCGATAGTCGATTTGGCACCGTTGGAGAGACAGAAGCACAGCCTAAGTCTCAATCGAATCGAAGGCTTTCTCGTAGTCCACAACCGCTAGACAGAGAGGCCGGTTATACTCTTGGGTCTTCTGTATAACCTGTTGCAGCGTATGTATGTGGTCTACGGTGCTAAAGCCTTTTCGGAATCCGGCTTGTTCGGGAGGCCGAAAATCGTCAAAACTGCGCGCGAGACGATTCGTGATGACTCTTGAAAACAACTTGTAGACATGGCTTAGAAGTGAGATGGGCCTTTAGTTCTTCAGCCGGGAATTGTCGCCCTTTTTGAAAAAGAGTACCACCACACCCCTGCACCATGCCTGTGGCGTTTTCCCCTCGAGTATGACGGAATTTAACAGCTTCTGAAGGGCCTTAAGTACCGGTTTTCCACCCGCCTTCAGAAGTTCGGCCGTAATTCCGTCATCACCCGGTGCCTTGTAGTTTTTAAGCTGTTTCAGAGCCATCCTAATCTCGTACAGGCTGACATCCGGAATGTCTTCGGTATAGTGTCGGGTCAGTCTAGCTCTTGGGTCATTTGCTAGATTTGCAACGGGTTTACTGGTTGAAGTGTACAACTGCCCATAAAAACTCGATCTCCCTCAGCAGCTCCGGTTTGGCGGATACGATCCTGCCGTCGTCGGTCTTTAGTTTCGTGAGCTGGCTCTGTCCAATAGCCAGATCTCTTGAAAATACCTTGGAGCCTTTATTCCGCTCAATAGCGTCTTTAATACGTTCGGTATTAAAGCGGCGGAGGTCGCTTTTCAAGGATTTAAAGATCCGTCTATTGAGCTGCCGGTATTTCTACGCCTCGTCTGAAGACTGCAGGATCATCTGACGCCGCTCCTTCATGAGCTCGAGAGTATGATCAGAGAGTTTTTTGTTCTTATGTGCACGACGTATCTTGAAGAACTTAAACCCAGTCGTATGGACAGTTTCCACGAATCATCGTTGTATTCGTCCACTGAGCTTCCTAGGCACTCGAAACGATTCTGGAGTTCAAGCTGAAAGCTCTCGGGGTTTTAGATCTGGATCTGTGCTGGACGGGGCGTAGACTTCATCAGTCGAGACCTTTCAAGCTTGATATTGATGTTCAATGCCGTCGTCGACATAATTATTATTTGTGTATATATTTTTGTCTTTTGGTAGAAAAGTACTACTAAAAAAAAATTAAATCCATAATTTCGCAAAGTACAGAAAAAAACGTTCTCGTAACTTTATAAAATAAAATTTTGGTTAACTTACCTATAAAATTCGTCCCTGTCTTTGAACACAACACTTGCATCGTCAACTTCCATTCCTTTGTCTATGGGAAACGTCTCCCTATTAATTTTTTCATGTATCAGTGTAAACTCAAGCTTCCTTTCCCTTATAACTGTGTAGTCAATTCCCAAATACATCAGCACATACAAATTGTGGAATGTAGTTCGCGCTAGATCTGATATTTTATAACAATCGCCTGTTTTTGATTTCAATCTGAAAAAAAATATATTCATAGAATTGTAAAATAAAACATCGCCATTTGTATAGTAGGTCACGATTGCTGAGCTTGATCCAGGGTTTGATCTCTGGGGGCCTAAAATGGCCGCTTTAGCAGAATCATAATAGGACAATTAAGAGAGATCATTACTTGTAATTATAGTTCTGTTCAAACTTTATGGCGGTTCGGAAGTTAGCTGCGAGTGACGCTCTGCGCATGATACAGTCAAGACGATGCGTCCTCTGCGCGTCGCTGATATCTAAAATTGTGTTCTGCGCAGCATTACGTTAGATACTGTTTTAAGCTTTCACGGTTTTCACGGAAGATATCCCGTAAGTGACAGTATAAGTTAGATATTCGAGCCGGCACTGTACTGTTCTGGGATTTATGAATGTGGAGAGCTAAAATAATTATACAATGATTGTAGGTGATGTTCTATAGTTTTTATTTACTCCATGGGAAAAAGGCGTGAGTTTATGTAAAAGAAAAAGAAGGAAGAAGGTTTGTGTGGATGAAAAGGATAGAAATATGGACTTTCTATCCTTTTCATCCATCCATCTATCTATTTTAAAACTACCTCTGCAAATCGGCTATTTCCTTTAAAATTTAGAAATTTAGAAGTGCCTTTTAAAAGCCTAATTTATGTAATGGTCTGACTTTGATTTTGGCTAGGACAACCATTACAATATTGTACTTACATTTCCAAAACTCTGTTACTATTATTATTGACTTTGTTTCTAGAGAAAAAGTTAGTGATAGGAGCACACTTGGAGAACGCCCTCAATGCTTCCACAGCATCCTGTTTGGACTGTATCTTCATCTTGAGCTCCTTGGCTATCTGCATGATGTCGGGTCTCTTTAGCAGCTTTACATAGTCATCAAATGTAAGATTTGGTTCACCTAGAATACATACATATATTTAAATTAGCTTTGATAATCCAGGGGAAATTTTCTCCTCCCTCTTTTATACATAAAAAGGTTGTTTTGAAAAGATCAGTTTTAGGGATAGGACTACTTATTGTTTCACCTTAGGTAAACCTTTTTTCATATCTGCATGGAGTACAATTTTTATATGGAGTACATAATAAAGAGTATTCTGCCTACAGGGTGGATGGGACACCGACGCACAAACACTTACCACATATTCAGTACATCATTTTGAATCCCCACATAAAATTTTTTTTCATCAGTTATTAAAAAAAAAAACTGCTGGTCTATACATGTAAACGGCAGATCAAAAAAATAAAAAAAAAACATTTTATGTTTGGGGGTGATGTTATGAATATTTGATAAACATTTCAGCATCGGTGTCCCTTTCACCTTGTTGGTGTGCCTGAATGTATGAGTGAATATCAGTGGCGAAGGTTCCATATAACCCGATTCCTACCGGCTTCCCTTTGAAAAATGTCAGTCAGTATTCTATAGACAAATAATATAATCATATTAAAGATATGTACTCCGGCTTACCTCTTAAAAAAATTGACCCTTCGCTACTGGTGAATATACTTAAATTGTAGATATTATTATAATATTGTGTCTGACCTTTGCAAGGATCCAACATATTTAAAATGTTAAAGAAAACGAGAAAGTGAAGCTTTAAAACATTAGCTAAATGTTTTTTCTATTTAAGTAAGTTTTATTACAATTGGTTTCCTTATACCTATGAAAATTAGAACAGCATGAAAATCTCACCATCAGTTCCTGCCTGTGTGATCAAACCAAACCCTTTCAAACAGGCTATCATATTCAAAAGGTCTGGACTACTCAAGCACTCCTTTTCAACATCTTTCTTCTTCTCAGCGGCTATCTGGCTCAGTTCCTCCTTGCGAAACCAGCCTGGCTGGCGCCAGTATAAACGGCACATCAACTTCATGCCAGGCTTTGCCACATTCATGCATTTCTCTAATAGAACTTGTGAATCTTCTTCTAGTAAAGGCTTCAGAGTATCAGAGTTGAGATACTTGTCAATTATTGAAAAAAGAAATCCAGCTGCAAGTAGTCATTTATGTGTGCTTTAACATTGTTATAAATATTCATGGCTGTATGTATCAATAATATTATGATGATCACCAACAGTTAAAGACAAAATACAATGTATTGCTTACTTGGTTATTATTGTAACAACATAATTATCAATAATTTGAATTTAAGTCTTATAACAAGATTTTATTTAGTACTAGCTTTTGCCCGCAGCTTCCTCGCGTTAATTAAGAATGTGATAATCAATTCAAATTGTACTCTGCTAGTAGACACAAGACACGTGGTGCCATCTATTGTCATAAGAACGTTATTGTTGTTTTCCTTGGGATGAAAGGTATCATGTGTCTGTTACTGTACACCTGACAGTGTATATGCAAAATTTCAGGATGATCCGTTCAGTGGTTTAGGCGTGAAAGGTAACAAACTTACTTTCGCATTTATAATATTGGTAAGGAATTGGTAGTTTTTTTTTGTTCTTTTAGAATATAGATATTACTACACACAAAGGCAAATAATTTGTTTTATGCTAAATCAAGTACAAATCTTATTTCCTTTTATCATTTTTTCCTTTTATTCATCATCATTCTCCTGCTCTTATCCCCATTTATTTCTTTCTTTCTTATCATTTATTTGTTTCCTCTTATTATTTCACTAATAATTAAAATATTAGATTTGCTATCAGAAACATTGAGTCAAGGCCTTGCTTTTGGTCATACAGATAAATTATATGAAGTTAGTTGCCTTCATTAAATAAAGTTTCCTTAAAGGTTCAATATAATGGTACATTCACAAAATTTGTTACTGAGATTATTATATTTTTGTATTAAACAATTATTGATTACTTACTTTTGTCATCTCTATCTTCAACATTGTGAGCAAATCGTCTATCTTCAAATGAGGTGTTTGGTGAAAAGTTTTCATTGAATTGGCTTGCTAAGTTCCTGTTCACTGGAGATTTCTTCTTCACAACACGTTTCTTAGTTGGAGAGTAGAACTCTTTGGTAGAGCTTGGACTTTTAGATGAAGGGGTCTTTTGAGATGTAAGGGACTTTTGAGATGAAGGAGTCATTGGTGACCGTCCTAATACCGCCCTAGGAGACATATTGTACTCCATTATTTCCATAGAGGAATTTGAAGCACTAGCACTGGTTGCTAATACCGCCTCAGACTGTTCCCGACTATAGCGTACTGGCGTTTTGTCTCTTAGTGATTCTATAGGTCTAACAGATATGCCAACATTTCTTCTTTTTACTGGTGTTGCTTCATGTTCACTGTCACTTGACAAAGTCACTATTTCATCTTCCCTTTTCACCTCTATCATATCAGGACTCGTTACGGGTGACTTTTTCGGTGTTGAGGGTGACATTTTCGGAGTAGTAGGTGACAATAATGGTGTTTTAGGTGACTTACTCGGTGTGCTAGGTGACTTGCTCGAATTTCTCTTGAGGCTCAAACTACGCTTTTTAGTACTCATGGTCAATGGGATTGATGAAGAAATTGATGGAAAATAGTTCGTCAATGTAGACTGTCGTTTCATTTTGAGAGCGTCCAGACGATCCCACTGATCAGTACGTATATTTGGTGTAGAATACTTCAAAAAATATACTCACACTAAAATATCAGAACTGCTTGTATTGCACTACATTTAGTGACGCGTGTAGTGGAGTCCTGTCACTTTACCTACTTGACTTGTTCTGGACTATTCAGGATTGTGGTAGGGCAGGGTAGGGTAGGTTAGGTTGGTAGGTGTGCTCTTAGCTCACAAGGAACCAGCTACATTTAAGATTTTATCAGTCAGAAAAGACCGTCTGATCAATTCACCACTTGCTTAACTTTTTTGGATCAGGACTTGTTGTTGTTGTTGTTGTGGAAGTAGATTTTCTTCTCTTCACCGCAGAACGCGTTCGGCGCGAGAACCGCGCCAATTTGTGACAGTGACAGTGACATAAATAATAAAATAAACAAGCTCAGCTGATGGATGTTTTATGTACTGAGCTGAACTTAGATACTCGGCTTTTTAGAAATCAATTACATTTTTCCATGATTATTTGCGTTACGATACGTAGTGCCTCGTTATCATATTGACATGGAAACCAGAATGAGATCAATTATTTAAATATAATTCTTTAAACTAGAAACCAAAACCGAGAATAGGCTTTTTTATCTTCTAGAATTACTGTATGGTTTCAATCTCTATACAGCGTGTACCAAAAATCTGTGGTGATAAGGTCATATTTCAGAGTGTGATTCAGACTGGCATACAGCTGCATCCGGTTAAACTGGAAACCGACCCCAACATAGTTGAGAAAAGGCTAGGCAGATGATGATTATGATTCAGGCCATCAAAATTAACAACTTACTCCATGGGACCACCAAAGAATTCGTGAACAAAATAAAAACGGCTGTTTAGTACAAAACTTCAATAGGTACTTGTACGGACGAGAGACGCTAGCACATTCAGTTACCCCAAACTGTCAAATTTCCTCAATCAACCTTGATCCTTATTCTATAGCGATAAAGTTAAAAATTTAGACAGAAATTTGACAGATTATAGTAGCTTGATGTGCTGTCGTCTGTGCCTACTCGACCCATATTACCTATGTATGGAACAGCTTATTTTATTTCACCCTATTCCACCCCAATATAAATATAAAACCTGAAATATGACCACACCTTTCTGGTACACCCGACACACCGTACAAATAATTTAAACACACTTGCTTGCACACAACGACAATATTTTCGCAAAAAGCAATCGAATTTTAAGTCACCACCCGCTACACGCAGTCAGCAATGTTTTTTTGGCATAACGAAAGCCAGCGAGAAAAGCATGTAACTTTCCAGGGGGCATATGTTTTTTCCTACTAAAATGAATCATAATTTAAAAACGAGTTGGCTGCTCAAAAGTCGAAAAATGTCTCGTGAGTTGAGAAATTCAGTGGGGAGAACCAGTACTGTAATAGGCAGAAACGTCAGCTTTAGAAAGTGCAAAGCGGTAAAACATCCGCAGAGCCTGAACTTGCTAATAGTGGCATTTGTATCTAGTTTTTGTTTCATAGTTTCCGGTGATAATTGGCGACCACTGTCACCTCCCTTATTATCATTATACTTAGACTGTCACATTGTAGGACTGCTGTACTACCAAATGTTTAACAAAAAAGCGATATCAAGCTCTGCATAGCTATTCACAAAAGCTTCGATTCGATTTCGATTCGGAAAGTCCTATGTCCATCTCGCTCGCTTTCGTAATGCCAAAAAAAGATAGACATACGACTTGTCGAATGGAAATCGAATCGAAGCGTTTGTGAATAGCTAGCCCGGTTGGACTTCTTTTTTCATAGAGCCCTGTTATATTTAAGCTGACCCAGGTTCCTAACTAGAAATAATAGTAATAATAATAATATAATAATATAATATAAATAGCTCCGTCTGGATGATTGATTATTACTAGAATATATAATATTCTAGTAATAATCAATCATCCAGACGGAGCTATTTCTCACCGTTTTTGTCAGTAGTCAGCTGGGCGCGAAGGGCCGCCCTTCGCGCCCAGCTGACTCAACTGCTTTGGGGGCTATCTCTTATAAAGATTTTATTTTGAGTCATCAAAAGATCAAAAAACAATCTATCAGTTCCTAAGACCTTTACCGATGCTTATTATTTTGTAGCAGTAGCACGCACTAGCTTTTGTAGTTTCTAAGTTGAATTTTTACTTTGCTAAATGTACAACAATGATAGATCGTCCATTGATATGAGTGCGAGGGTGCAGTGTTGCCCTGGTTAGAATCCTGATACTGATTGATTCTTTTCTAGTAGGAAACCCCTACCTTTCAGTCATGTTGCTGTGTTCCCCTTGTATTTTTGTATTGATCCAACAAAATGACTGAAAGCCAATCTAAACAGGTCCGAATTTATCAACCTACTTACCGACTCAATCCAAAGAATCGTTTCGATGCTGAGAAAATACAAAAAGTCCTCAAGAGAGTGGTGGATGCCGAGTTGATGGAAATAGAATATAGCGAGAAAGTAATACCTGATTTGTGTTTGAGCCTCGCAGAAACGTTGCGTAACGCCGTGAAAGAAGAAAACTATGACAGGTAAGCTTGACAGACTTCATCACACAGAGCATCAATATAATACTGTTCATCATTCATCAAGCATTGTCTGGGGACAATTTGCACAATATCAACGCCATCATGTTCATTTTGCCGATCCTGACCGGCTGCTTGGTATTATCATGGTTGCACTGTTGCTGTTTTCCACGAAAATGTTAATTTGTGAATCTGTTAAGTTTATTTGTTTACCAGATAACCTGTGGCATCATAAGGACATATTTGTCAGTCATTATTTCTGGTTAGTCATAAAAAGTACAGGAAATACCTACCCACATCAGCCCACATGTGTTTCTCGATAAAAAATTGCCAGCACCGAAACATTAACCTCTACCTACTGTGCTGACAGTCGACGATAACATCGCTTCATTATTTCAATCAGTATCTAGGTATCTACAGTTAAAAACATAAAATTTGGACACTATCGAAAAAGGAGGCATAGTCTGCTAATTTTCATAGGAAAAAAACGCGAATTTGTGTGTTGAGGTTGAGGAGTGTTGTCCATGGTGTGGTCCATAGTTTATTTTATTTCAATTAACTTGATTTTATTTTGATTTTCCATTGCAGGTACAGAATTATTGTAAATGTGTGTATCGGACAACGCCGGCAGCAGAGCGTTTACGTTTTCCATTCATTTCTATGGGACCATGAACGGGACGCCTTCGCCTCGTACAGTTTTGAAAACCCCCATATATTTGCAAATGTTGTCGTCTACGCTGTTTATTTAGACTAAAAATTTTAAAGAAATAAATCGTAACATGAGGTCTTCAATAACGTCTATTCATCACCAATATCTAAGCGAGATGTTGCTGCTATTGCAGCTCTTAAACCTTCAGGCGCGTAACTGATTACCAACCGTATAAATAGTGGCGCTTTTTTACTATAGGTACGCCTAAAACTTATGTTCAGATATATTTTATGTAAAGATATTGAATAGAGCATACGCTGACTGATCACACTATTTCTAGTCTAGTACCTGCAAGTACTCTTGTGATAGGACTATTTTCATTTAACGGCATTGTGGAATCTGGTATCTGATCGTAAAAAGTAGCTGTTTAACAAAAGTTATCATTGAGGCAATCAATAGGTACATAGCCCCCAGAAACTTGGGGCTAAACGTATATTTTTGTTGTCATATGATCCAAGCCTTGCAGAATCTCTACCGAAGAGTGACACACATCAAAACGGAGGGATCTTGAAATAAAAGACTTTAGTAAGCATTTTTACAGATCATACATATTTATTTATTTATTTCATAGTATAGATATCACACTGGCCCGCCCTTATAAAAATAAATGTGTAATACAATAACGACCCAGTCTGCTATGAGCCTGCTGGCGTGACCGCGCGAGTTTCTCCTTCCTTCTCAACCCATCCTCCAGTTAATAAATATTGGCATCAATTTCGATACTAACCTACAACAATTTGGACACAATCACAAACGGCGCAGTCACCCCAGCTCTATTACTATTGAATTTCATCAAATATCCTTATAGAAGAAAATTCAGAGATAATTCTAAACCATTATACAGGTCGATATACACAAGATTTAATTAATATAGGTTTACATTACAAGAAATTCGCACATATTTGACACACAAAGCGAAGAATATTACTGATAAGAAGACTAAAAGTAGCTTTAAGATATTGGTCCGAGACACTGAAGCGAGATGTATCCGCGTACGAAACGAAACTAGCACCAAGCCACCGTACGATAAACAAAGCAGCATCATACACTCGTGTGCCACTACTGATACAAAAGCTACCTAGAGAGAGTGGGAGTGCGTCACTCCGGTGTTACCAGCCTTGCCAGGCTACTCGCAGTCACAACCCACGGCGGTGGTACTTCACTACTTTGCACCGGATACTGGAAGCGGTACAAGTTACAGGTTGGATCACAACACGCGCTCATGTTAAACTATGCTTTTGCAAAAATGTTCAAAAAGGGTAAAAGTTTATAAAAATTCAAGTCTGTCAAACAAGTCGGCGGTAGTATGAACACACGTTACAGAGCGCGGTGACAGGGTTGAGCCGAGTGGAGTAGTATGCAGTACGCAGTATGCAGTGATGCTTTACTCCGGCGCACCGGACTACGATCAGCCTCTGAGAGTTACATTTTACATCCGCATGATATGTGTTTACAGATAACATATTATTTAAGTAGTACTGGGTACATTTACCTACAACCATACTGTACATTTATATGGCCGAAAATGTTACAACCTTAAGAAATAAGGGGGTAGACAAATACAATATGCTAGTTATATCAAAAGAAATGCAGTGAATATTAGTATCAAAATATTAATCCTAATATACATCGTGAGAATGTGTTTGTTCGAGTAGATATGTGATAATCGTGTGAAAGATACAAAAGCTTCATTATATGAGATGAGACGCGGCACTGTCGTTTATTACTGGAATATAAAAATATTACTTATATCATAGGTGACATCGATTATGTTGATTCGTATGAACTTAGCCACAAAAATATTTCACATTTGGGATACTATAAGCTCGTCCTAAGTTAGGAGTAGAAGACTCTAGCTAGGCGGACGACCGTATCTGCCACACAATGACCGGTGCGTTCAAATAAACTCTGTGAAATGTCCTCTTAACTAGAAAATAATTTACAAAACGTTAAGTATAAAAATATAAAGAAAATCGTTTTTTTTTAATCAAAGTAATAAAAAAAATGTCATGTAAAGGCAGCATAAAAATACCGCAAAACATCTAGCATACCTACCACAAAATATCACACGTAAGGTTTTCATTCGTTAGTCGCTAACAACAGACAGTCGGACGTGAGACGCGGCGACGGAGCGACGGAGCGACGGTTGCCACCCGGGCGGGTGCGGCTGTGGGTCTCGTGGGCCAAATTTTAAACATTTACTAATAAAATATTAAAGCTTAACATACATAAAGATTAAGCATCTCTGCACCTTAGATATACAATAGCCATTCAAAATAACTGCAGATTAAAATATCTCATCTTAAAAATAAAGTCCTAAACATTAAACTATAATAAAAAAAGACTGTATGAATTATCTGTGACGATTCTTAACTTAGGCCAAATTATGAAATTAATTTATAAAAGAAATAATTGATTAATTAAAAATAAAAAATTCATTGTAGTTTCGCTGTCCTATTTTCAGTTAAAAAAAACTAGAAGAATGTGATGATAGAGACAAACCGAATAATTAAAAACTAAAATTAGCGTGCGACATCGTTCGATCGCGAGTTACAACGGTTACAAAGATGGAAAACATTTATAAATAGGATGTGGCGACCGAAGGATGTCGGGTATCAGACTTGTGTAAGATATGAAGGTGAGGCAACATATAGTAGCGCCGGCGAGCAAGCAAGGCGCGGCGACCTCCAGACAGCTTCATCTCTAAAATAATCAATTGGCGGTGGTTTATCTGGTTCAGTCCTCGAGGGAAGTAATTCAGCTGGATTCCTTTTCCTTCTCCTTTGACTCTGCAAATGGAGAAACAATAACATAATGAGTACAATATCAAATACTGAACTACGATAAACGCTCTTACTGCCAAGCAATAAAGGCGCTGTCAAAATCAAGGTTGAACGTGCAGTTAACTACAGTTCTTTCACAGAAATTTTGCCCCTCATTTTGCATCGATGTTAAAATTACAGTGAACTTTATTATGTTCGTAATCATAAGGTTACTGTTGAGCTGCTGAACCGACAAGTCTGTCAAAATCACAGTGGAAACGCCAGGGTAGTCCGCGAAATTCAAATTTTCTTACGTTTTTTGAACTTTGCATATTGCAAAATTTAGCGGGCTACCTTTGCGCTTCCACCTTAACTCTCCTTTCAATAAGGCTACTGTCTACTGTTGGGTTGCAACTGTCATTAGGTAAAACAACTTTGGAAGGACTGTATAGGAGACTTCTCCACAATACATGTGTCGGTTAGGTATACGAAGTGCCTTATTTCTTTGAGTCTGCATCCCGTTTAAATTGGGATGGCCCATTAAAACTTAATAGGCGCCCGCAAAAGTTTCAAGAGTAAAACCAACGATGCGCAATGAACAGACACATGGGGAACGTTCTTGGATTTAAATTATTACATTATTATTGTTCTACAGACTGAGAATATCTGTAAGTACTTTTCTGAAATTATTACCAATCTTGATTGGCAAGTTTTTCATTAAAAACTTTACGTTAAGTTAAGTTTGAAACAAAAGCTCTTGATGCTAAACCAAGTTTCAAATATATCCATATATTTTAAACTTGATTTAGAATCTAGATCTTCATTTGATATCATTTTTCAGTTATTTAAAATCATATTCAAATTAATACAATATGCATGCTCATGTTTTCAAAGCATCAATACGTTATAAATACTTTTAATAAGGGCCTGTTTCAAGAAGTCCGTAGGTATATCCGAATAAATTAAAAAAAAAAACAATCTCTATGAAATTATGTGCCAAATAAGTAATCTTAGTAGGTAACTTGTCTATGAAATTATTCGTAATAGGTGAATGAAACAGGCCCCAAGCATAAATATATCCTTATCCAAATTATACTCAAATAAATGCTAAAGCTATGAATATTATTAACTGTTAGTAAATTCAATCTTATCTACCTATCTTATAATAAGAAAACTCAGACTCGACTTTTTATGACCAAGCTGGCTAAACGTATATTTTCATCTAAGATTTCCATAGATTAAACAAATAAACAGCCCTTAGACATGATTTGTTGTTGAAATTACGAATTACCATGTTGTAGAAGGAAGATGACTGGTTAAAACAAAAAAATAATCAGGGATTTGTATTCAGTGAGAAGTATCGAAATTGTGTTGCATTGTGGCCATACATTTGGCCTGCAACACAATTTCGATACTTCGCAAGAGCATAAATAAACACGCGGTCAGAAAATAGCTTTTGATAAAGGTACCCAAAAGGTGCGTTCCAATTGTACGGGATAATTTTAATGATATACAGTTCTATAGCAATATACTCTTTTTTCATTTGATTACACTAAACCTTGTTTATTACGAGAAAAAATAATGACGAGCTGTGAATAAAACTAAATTATTATTTCTGTTCCATACGTATTTTTTTCTTATCAAGCAAAAAAAGTCATCCAAACGTCTGTACGTATTTAAATACAATCTGGATTAATAAAAGAAAAACCAAGTCACAACCGTATATGTTGCAGCTAAAATTTAAATATTAATGCATCCTAAATGTCTAGGAGGTAGGTACTTTCATAACTAAATGCTACTAACAAGTTTAAAGGCTGTATTAATATAATACTTGAATATTCTATCAAAATAGGACTCCGCAAGAACTCAATATATGCGTTTAGCCAATAAATGCGTGCGTAGTTAATTAAAATAAAAGCCATAATAAAAATAATAATAGGGTGAAACGCACAACTGCGGTCAACGAGCTTTAATTGGTTTCTGAACAAAAATTATATCCCTCCAATTGATAGACAAATTAGAGTTAAAAGGTCATCAATATCAATTTAGTTGAAAGGGTGCATTATAATTTCAGAAGCCAAAAAAGCTATTTGAAACCAACAGATGATAATTTTACCCGCATGATGAATAAATACTCATTACTTGTACCAACATTATTGAATTGTCTATGAAAGTCGTGCCCCGTTTACACAGCAGTTTCCACTGCAGCGTTTACAAGGGGTGACGTCACAGGCGATTCAAAAATGGAGCAGTGAAAGCGTGTTCGCACTACGCATGCCTGGTCACAATAGTTCGAGACTGACCTTCGTCGCTGTTACCGTTAGTGAGCGGTTCTTCACCGTTCTTTTCACCATTCTTTTCACCGTTCTTTTCCCCGTTCTTCTCACCGTTCTCAGCTGGCTTCTTCTCCTCCTCCTTGGTTTCCTTGTCCTTCTTGTCTTCGGAGCTCTCTTTGGCTGGTTTCTTCTCCTTGCCGGACTTGCCCTTGGCGGGGGTGGCGGGTTTGGGCTTCGGCTCTAGTGATGGGTCGAGCACAAGCTTGCCGATGTTTTTGCGGTCGTGCATTTTCTGCATGGCTTCGCCGACCTGGTGGTGGGGTGTGGGTGTTAGTTTTACAGTACAATACCCGGTGTAGGTGGAAAACCACAATACATTCAACTGAAAATATGTCTTTTGCTACAGTCGACTGTGACAAGCTTACGACTGCCTTATCGTGAGCTCAAGACCAGCTCTTTATTTAGCACTAATATGTCATGATCCTCAGAGAAGGAAGCAAATCGACTAACGTAAGAACTGCGTTAAATGACTGTGTGATTAGAGAGGCCTATTTCCAGCAGTGGGTTACTATAGGTTGATAGGCTTCTACATTACTTACATCCTCAAGCGCCCAGGTGGAGTCTACCAGCGGCTTGACCTTGCCCTCTCCCCACAGCGCGAACACGCGCTCCACAGCGCGGCGCACGTACTCGGCGCGGCCATGTTGGAACAGCAGGTGCCGCAGGTTCAGACCCGCCAGGCTCTTATTCTCGTCGAACAGCTTGATCGGGGACACCTTGTCTACTTGCCACCACTGGAAGAAATGGAACATGTTTATAGAAAGGTTCTAAGAGGTTAGGTTCTAAAAGATTCAGGATACGCCAAATGAAGCTGGTATGTTCTTAACTTGTCTTCCTGCGAAGAGTGAGAAGTTACAATGCAATGCAAATGCGTCAAGGATCTGGCAGGTGTGGCAAACATTCGGGCACCGCGAACAACGTGCTATCAGAACTGACCTTGATATTTTTTTTTTAAATTACTATGAATAAAAGGGTTATATTTTTTTAGTTCCAGCTTCCTTACGACTGTTTTGCAAGGCAACCCCAGAATACTTTTAAGTTCTAAACTATTGAAGTTCTGACAAAAACCACACAAAGCTGAACAATCTCATTTGAACCGATCATAGCACTATGTATTAGGGCGTGCACACACGCACCTCGGCGCAGTACAATCAGATAATTAATCATTGAGTACTCACGGCACGCGCGGCGCTGAAGAAACTCTTCGTCTCGCCGGTCACGATGTTAGATGATCCTGTGATACACACCATTGTTTACTAACACGCAGTTAAACACACACTCTGTAGGATATCACGTTTAATATATTAACTTATAATGTACTCAACAATACCTATCAAATATTTGTTATTTCCGAATCTTAGAAATAAAGACAAACTGTTAACAAATATGGCGCACATTTTAAAATACACATAAAATGTATTAATCATGTGTTCAATCATGAAATCTACCACCCTCCGAGTTGAATATCAAATGGAAATCAAACTTGGGGCCTTCATTTCCAACTGAATTTAAGATTTTTTTTTTTTTTAATTGGCGTTTATGAAGCCTCATGAAGACTTAAAAACTGTTGTTTTTTGAGAATTCAGCTAGTAAATTAATTTCCTCAAGATATCTATTAAGTGTAAGTATTCAATACATACCATACAAGATGTACCGTCCCATCGGCTTCAGCAGCTGGTAGCCACGGTTGCACTCTTCGCCGCAGAGGCAGTCCAGCACGATATCCACGCCATCGGCAGACACCCTGGTGACATCACATTACATTAAACAAAGCAATTAATGGAACATGGTAGGTTGGATGCTCATCATCATTATGAAGAGCAGTGGTGGCCAAGTGAAAACAACCAGTACTTTGAAACCAGATAGTTCGAGCCCCAGGAACTTTACCATCACCACTGCTCTCAAAACGGTGAAGGAAAACATCGTGAGGAAATTTGCAGTATGTAAAAGAACAGAAAATTCAAAGTGCTTAGATTACTGCTCACTCCCTTTCACAGAGAGGAGGCCTGTTTCCCAGCTGTGGGAACATTATAAGCTTATTATGCTATGCTAAGCATTTATGCTAATTTATTTGGGATCCACGTAGCACCTACATACGTCTTACGCTGAACCTAACTTGATATCAGTAGATAGTTTTGTATACTTCCTTTAGCAGTCGCTTCTACGAAACAAAGGATGTTGCGGAAAAGATGCGTAAACATGTGTTGGAATTTACATTAAGGCAGCTACACATCAACATATGGCATGTTAGCTAACTGCGACCCATGACCACACTACGCACAAATGCGTGGCTGGCAAACAAATTTGAATCGCCCAGCTAGCTTGAGTGCAAACCTCTCCGCGCATATCATGTGTACCTAGTAGTGGTCAGTCGCCTTTATTCAGTGATAGATCCACCAAAGACAGAAGAAAAAAATCGATCCTCTTTTCAGGAGACTGTGGGAACCGATATTCAGAAGATTAGAGCTATTTAAAACTTTGGAAATTAAATTCTTTCCAATAAAAGAGCGACAAATAATATTTTATAAGAATCTATTAATCATCAGCCTACTATTGATAGAAAACGATTTTCTGACTATCCGCCATTTTATTGGGTTGTAAAAACCTTTAATTATATTAAAGAAATATAAATGAATAGTAACGAGTTTTCTATTCATTTTCAGAAAACTAATGTGAAGTAGGTAAGTAAGTAGACAATAAAATCAAACTTATTTAATAAGATTTCTAACTAATAACAGCCAGCAGGTAACTACTTCTGATTATTATAAATATCTATAGCGGATTTCGAGTAATAATTTTATAAATACAAAAGATGTTAGTAGTCGTACCTACGTGTTTAGATAGCACACTTTATATTGTAAATCAATATGTTGTAAGAGCATTTCTACGCGCAGTAGATAACTGACTATTTATTTACACTGAACTTGTGTGGCTCGTTGTTTACGCTGTAAAGTGCTCACCAGATATAAAAATATCTTTGTCTATTTACGAGAATTAAATGACGCGCTTGTTACGAAGCAGCTGCCCTAAGGAGCGGGTTATAAACCTAACAATTAACGTGGTACGCGACCAACGAAACCAGACCTCAACTCCGGCTATTAAATCCCCTTTTTATACTGTTAATAAAAGCTTTAAGGGGGTGGGAGAGGTCTTCGTAAAGCGGTACTGCACATATCACACGAGGAGAACTCGCACTGAAATATGTAACTGTAATAAGCGTCAATTAACTAAGTATGGGATTGGGAACAACATCCTTGAGCTCTGAAACATCGGGTAGATCATCAATGATTCAACTTTGAATTCTTAAATGACGAACCAGTCGATTATGGCCCAACGGAATCCGGAAGAGATTTATGTAACACCGTCATAAAGATTAACTGACAAATTGCCGTAACTGGCAAGAATTTATTGTGACAATAATAGGAATACACGAGCATAAAAATCCTCGCATACCAAACATTTAGTGCGTGTAACGTAAACAAAGGTATTATTAGTAAGATGAAGGGCCGCTGAACGGGATTATTTTTAGCTCAGTGATATCACGAATCCGATCCTTCCCTTCATTTTTAGAATTCTTCATAATTGCTGAATAAATTAATTTGTTCTAGTGATTCATAGCGGTTGGCTTTACGTTCATTTTATCAGTTAATGACACTGTTTCCAGAAATGGAGATTGCTCAAAGATTAACTACAAATTAAGTTCTACGTTTACAACTACTAATAGCGTAAGACCCATCCTTCATAAACTCGTAATAAATGGGGCGGTACCACATTGATTTTTTCACTTTGGCACGTGTTCAAAGCACAATGGAGCTTATTCAAACTATTGATGATCTCACCGAATTCTTGATATGAACTTTAAAAATTCGATATTTATCGAACACTTGTGAGATCGTGTTGTTAAAGAACGCAAGGGCGATGAGGTACTTCAAGGTAGTATTACTGAAATTATTGATCATCAATAGATACACTGGCAATCTGGCATCCACTGCCTCAGTAATCCAGCGCCATTTAGTACGATCTTCCATCAATGTCATCGAGCTCCTACTAGAATACCTAGCCTGCAAAGATGATCTCCGCCTAG
Source organism: Noctua janthina (assembly GCA_963576755.1). Lineage (NCBI taxonomy): Eukaryota > Metazoa > Arthropoda > Insecta > Lepidoptera > Noctuidae > Noctua > Noctua janthina. The sequence goes on from OY755066.1 coordinate 11,502,032, forward strand.
TGGCTATGTGGATCTTCGTAGTAGCATAGTAGAATAGTAGATCTAGATTCTAGATAGCCATAAGCCGTCGGGCTGGGACTAGGGAACTATAGCCTGAAGGACTGACGTTAATCTACTTAGATTAACGTCAGTCCTAAAGAACTTAGGAATTACCTACACACATTGGAGGAATTACCTACACAATATCAACCAGAGCAGTTCCAATTTACAATACACTACATAGTGTTATAGTCCTATTTGCAAAAAACGTGGCTGAAAGTACGAATAGAGTCACAATATAAAGAGTGTGGGTATTGGATAACCGTTGAAGGGCTGATACGTCAGATAACGTGTTATAGGCAAAATAAGATTAGGAATCTCGTAATCCCAATTTGCAAGTGGTAGGTGTGGGTTTCGTGTTATCAATATTGAAAGGATCATAAAAATGGATCAGTAGGATAAAATATGCACAGTATAAATGTTGGATAGGTAATCTATAAAAGATTTGAGCTGCTTGCAGTAGATGTAGGGTGTGTTTTATTAGTGGAGAAAGATTGGGTTCTCTGGGTTCTGTACTAGGCCCAACTCTGTTTTGTTTAAAAAAGCTAAAAGCGCTGTTTTATTGTTCAAAAGTGTTGGTAAGCTCATGAGTAATTACTACGCTTTTCCCAATTTATCTTACTTTTTTTCTAAGTCATTCCTGAAAAATTCAAGATCATTTCAATAAAAGGTTATACTTACTTCCTGACTTCGCTAGTGTAGTCACTGCCGCGCTCTAGCAGATGATCGATGTTGTTGTTGTTGGCCTTCAGAGCCTCGTGCTTGGTCTTCGAGCAGACGCCGAACACCGTCACGTTGTCAACAGTCTTAGCCAACTGAGCCACTGCTTGGCCCTATAATGCAAATGGAAATATTAGATGTCTAATGACCGGTACCTACAGATATTTGATTTCTATTTTTATAGTAGTTATTTGTTAAATCTGAGACGTTTTCATGACATCCGCTTACGTGACGATACCTGTATACAAGCCCCACAGTAACTGTATAACCTGTTACTCTTTATAATATAAAGGTTTCTCCGCATTCTATTTCCCGTAATGATGGCCCCTATGGATTCCCTCGGTGGTCCCTTCTTTAACTTTGTAGCAAATTGTAACTTTCAAAGAATGGAACCGGATACCTAAGCAAATCGATCAGTTTTGATACTTACAAACATTGCGCATTTTGATACTTACAAACATTGCGCAAGACTACTGTTACAAGTCAATATCAATCGTTAGATTATCTTGAAACTTTTGATTTCCGAACCTACTATTACCGTCCATTGTGCCGAAGTCCTACAGAAACTAGTCGAAACTCAATATGTCATGGCAAGTTCTTCGCTCTACAAAGTTATCAAAAGCTTTCAGCCGCAATTAAACTAAAACAATATCCACATTTGCCATCACATTATCATCAATAGTTAGTATAGTCGTAGGTTATTTGCCTATAAATTGGTTTCCCCTGTTAATAAATGTGAAATAATTGATATTGTCACCCCGCCCAGCGGCCGAGCTTCAAATTACCGGTCGCTGACACGCTAGGGTGGTCGTTGGTCACGTCATATGGAAACTAACATTCCAGAGAAAACGTACTTTTGTGAACTATTTAGAGCAACAATTAGACATCTCGTTAGTCTGTTTGCACAATAATTATCAAGTACACAGCCGTGTGTGACGCGTGCTGTGTGCTCAGGCACTACTGCACAAGGGTCAATGCTACCGCGGAGTATTTTCGATTTCATTCGGTATTTGTCAAGCAAGTTCTGAATAAATTTAATTTTAGCTTTGCATTCATGAGTTTTGGGTGTGAGTCAGTTTTTATGGTCGATTAAAACGTGCTCTTGAACTTCACTTTCATTTTCTAAAGATACGCTTGTAGAGTAGATAATGTTTTACAATGACTTTACTTAACAGACGATGTTTTTATCTGTCGTCTAGAAATCCAGTCTACTTTGTAATGCCTTTTTTCTTATCCACAACAGTTATTAAATCAGTTCGATCAAGCCTGACGACTGTCACTCTGTAACGATTGTCAGGAACCGCTTTGACATTATAGAAAAACGTAAAAAAATAAAAAAACAATTACTTACCACGCCGCCTCCAGCGGAGTGCACAAGCAGGCTCTTGCCAGGAGTCAGGTTAGCCATCTCGAAGAGCAGCAGATAAGCCACCACGTAGTTGGTGGTAACGGCAACCGCGTCCAATGCAGTCATGCCTTCGGGCAGCGCGTACACGTAATGGGCTGGCACGGAGACGAGCTCGGCCCAGGCGCGGTACTCCGGCAGGGCTACAACTTGGTCGCCAACCTGATTACAAATGTTGGTAAGATTAGAATGAGCCCAAAAACACTAATCTCTAGTAGATTCACAAAAAAAATCGGTATTTACGCTACGATGCCACAGACAGACACACAGATACGTCGAAGTCGCGGAATAAAAAATCAAGCGGACGACCTACCCAATGTAACATCACCACCATCTATAGAAATTAAGCAACCGAGGCTTTGCCAGTGCGTTGCTATCAAAGAGACAGAGACAAGTGATAATCGAGAAAGTCGATGAGCTGGTGTTGTTTTGGTAACATAGGCAGTTTAATAATGAAAACGTTGAAAGTGTCCGTAAGGATATTCAAGAACATTTATTAAAATAATTTCATTTGGATCTAAACATGCATTCCAGCCATAACACTAAATCTTAAAAATGCCAATGTATCACTAGCAGAAACAACGGGAAGTGTTTATAGGGCCGTCAATTACAAAGCTTTGATGTAGATTCCTCATAGGCATTCGTAGAAGATTAATCGGCGGTTGATTTCGACTGATGGACTAAGATTCTGATTTACGACCTGATGAAATCATCTGGGGAAGAATGGAAAAGGAAGCAGTGTATCAAGTTTCTTTTTGAACGGGCCTTTAGTTCCGCAAAGAATAGTCGTTGTAATTTAGTAAATGGTAAAGAGATGATTAGCCCAGAAGTTAAAAGGGAATCCTTTACTCAACAGGGAGTACATAAGATGATAATGTTAACGATGAAGTTTAAGAAGCCACTTGTGAAATACAAGATGTATTCGAAATAGACCTCTCAGAAGTCCTGGTACTCGTAAAGTCGTAATCTTACAACATCACCATTCAACTATCCCAATTTTTTTAGGGTCGGCGCTGAATTTCTAACCATATCGTAATTTTATACATATACATAACTGAAATCGCAAAAAAATAAATTGCTCCGTAATGTTTGAATCACTCAACAAAATACATGAAACAGCAAATTATTGCTTTATTTCAGGCTATTCCCACAGTACGTTGTTCACAATGATGAGTGCGATAACCTTAAGAGGTTTTCAGTTATTTCAATTAAGTATACCTTTTATAAACCAAGCTAGCTGCTAGGTCTTTTTACAACTATAGAAACGGAAGTTTTATTACCCACAGACATTGCAATTAAAACTAATTTAACTTAAATTAGAAATAGCGGCAGTTGCAATCCGTTGCGTTGCGATATACCACGACACAATGACCGATTTACTTTGAGTAAAACTATCAAATGAAACACTAAAATAAGTGTAATTTAATTATTTCCACTAGGTTTTGCCCATAGCTTCGCCCGCGTGGATGTTGGAAATTACCACACGGGGACGTACTACCGGGATATAAAGTATCCTATATCCTAACCCCACTCATAGTTAATCCCTGTGCCAAATTTCATCAAAATCCGATGACCGTTAAGGTGTGAAGGCTTGATAAACAAATTAACTCACGTTCACATTTTTATAGTATTCATTCAGATTGCGATAAAACATCAACGGCAAGGAAGAAATTTTAATTAAAATAATTTCTCAGCCTGTAGGGACTCTGGTTGGTACATTAATTGTATTATTCATTCTTCGAAAGAGTCATTGCCAACCGCCTCGCCGGGCACCTTGCGGGGATGGGGCCGGATCTTGCGGAACACCAGTTTGGTTTCCGCAAGGGGCGCTCCACGGTGGACGCCATCATGCGCGTGAGAGCCCTCACGACGGGGGACGCGGTGTCCCGGGGCGGGGTCGTCTTGGCGGTGTCTCTTGACATCGCCAACGCCTTCAACTCCATGCCCTGGAGCTGCATTGGGGAGGCACTCCGGTATCACCGGGTGCCAACCTACCTTCGTCGTGTGGTCGGGGACTACTTGACGGATAGGGCCGTGATCTACCCTGGTCAGAGCGGAGAATGGAACCGGCGAGAGATGTCGTGCGGTGTTCCACAGGGATCGGTTCTAGGACCGGCCCTGTGGAACATCGGTTACGACTGGGTGCTGCGCGCCGACCTCCCTACCGGCGTCAGCGTAGTTTGCTACGCTGACGACACGCTGGTACTGGCACAAGGGAGGTCGCACGAGGCGGCGGCCGAAAACATGACACGCGGGGTTGCGATAGTCGTGGATAGGATCCGGCAATTGGGTCTCGAGGTGGCATTGCACAAGTCCGAGGCCATGTGTTTTCATGGGCCTCGGAATGCGCCACCGTCGGGATCCCTACTGACGGCGGGAGGGGTTTCCATCGGCGTCGAGTCGACGTTGAAGTACCTAGGACTCGTCCTCGACAGCCGGTGGAACTTCGTGGAGCACTTCCGACGTTTGGCTCCCAAACTGGAACGGACAGGGGCTGCCTTCAAGCGGCTCTTGCCCAACCTGAGGGGTCCAAACGCCTCCTGCCGGAGGCTATACGCGGGGGTCGTGCGGTCCATGGCTCTTTACGGGGCCCCGGTGTGGGCGCGTTCTTTAAGGCGGCAAGCCGCCCACTACCTGAACGCGCCCCAAAAGGTGATAGCCATAAGGCTAATCCGGGGGTACCGCACGATCTCCGGCGAGGCGGCTAGCCTCCTTGCCGGATTGCCGCCATGGGATCTGGAGGCGATAGTCCTCGCGCGCCTGCTTGAATGGCGCGCGGAGGCACTACGTCGGGGGGAAACTCCGCTGCCGCGGCAAATTGCCGCTCAGCGGACAGACCTCCGGCGTGATATCATGGCGACATGGAGAGAGCGACTGTTGCAACCCCGTGCAGGGCACGCTACCATAGTGGCGATAAGTCCCCTCTTTGAGGAGTGGCTAGAGAGGCGCCACGGCGCCCTCACCTACCGCCTGACGCAGATCCTCACCGGACACGGTTGTTTCGGGAGGTTCTTGCACCGAATCGGGCGGGAGGAAACGCCCGGGTGTTTCCACTGCGAGGATCGCCCGGAGGACACGGTGGAGCACACCGTGGAGGTCTGCCCCGCTTGGGCGGAGCACCGCCGTGTCCTCGTAGCGGCGATTGGCGGCGGCGATCTCTCGCGTCCGGCCTTGGTTCAAGCCATGGTCCGGAGCGAGAGGGAATGGGAAGCCGTCACCTCCTTCTGCGAAGCAGTCATGCTAGTGAAGGAGGTGGCGGGACGTGAGAGGGAAAGAACCTCACGTCCCAGCCGCCGCGGGAGACGCCCTGGGCGTCGGGGGTCACGTGGTGGCTCCCGGCCACCGTAGGCGCGGGCCTGTGGACGGCGAGTTATGGGCTAGCTCGCCGTCCGGCCGTCTTATGACGACAGGCCGTGTCGACGGCGCGTTCGTGTTCCACGCGCGCCTCAAAGAGATGTCAGCAACCGAGTAGGGGTCCGCATGGGCCGATGCCTGCCAGAGCTGCGGGATTGTTCGAAAGAGACACCGTGGCCCTGGAACACAAAGGGCAAAGAAGGAACATGGATGGGTTTTAGTCAGTACAAGTCTGACACTCCCTTCCGCTCCGCCCAGAGTGGGGGGGGTCATTTGATGATTTCCCATACAAAAAAAAAAAAAAAAAAAAAAAAAAATTGTATTATTCATTACCGAATTAATATTCTGAAGGCGTGTGAAATTTCACATAGTGATAGTAAGGAATTGCAAGAGGAGACGTATCGGAGAAACTAATTAAGAAAAGGGTTGCCCAAATGTTCTCTGAAATTCCTAAAATTACTTGCCTGAAAGAAGATTGGCTGTACTGGGCTTTCTTAATTTCAGAAGCGTTCATCAATGAAAATATACATACATTATATGAAGCAATTAAATAAATTAGTGACTGATGTTATTAAAAACCTGAAGTAGGTACGACGTAACGTTTTTTTGGAGAATTTAGCTTAAATGGCAACATTCAAAGTTATGTCGTCTATGATCAAAACAGAAGATGTCATAATTGTCAATTGTCACTTCTCTGTCTTGATCAATAAAAATGTTGATATGAGGTTTTGTTGTGAATAGTTGTGTATTTTATTTGTTTACCAGTCTTGTTTTTTTGTGGTGAAGTATACAACACGAGAAATGTACAGTCAAGGTGTGCAGAGATGATACGAGCCACAACAATGCCTTTGAGTACAGTTGTTGCTAGCATGTGCGAGGAGCATTTTATGGTGAATATGGTAATGCCGAAGAAAATGGCATGCCCACGCCGCCGGCCACTCAGTGATTTGAAGATACTCAATACTCTTCTTATAAGATAATTATGTTATGCTGCTTAAAATAAATGTGTACTTCAACTTCGTAATTAATATTTAATTTTTGCCTTGTCCATGGCGCAATTAAACATGGTCGTTCGCCCGAATTCGATTGCCTATTGCATTCGTCAAACGACCAAGTTTAAATGAACGCGGTCGAGTACGCCCGTCTTCAAACTGGTCCAGCTTCATTGTTTGTTTTTTCACAATGTAAGCTTGTATGTATTCCATTGCGATGGCTAGTATAATTGCGCCATTAGAGAATAAGCCGGCCAAAATCATAAGGCAATGTGATGCGTGGTGCAAGTGCGGGCTCCGCAGACTCAATACAGATATTGAATTGTATAATAATGAAAATATTTTTGAATGATATTACGGCTGACGTAGTTGTCTATCTTAAACAGTGTTATATGGATCTTTTGACGCTCCATTGAGATTGACAGGAGAGCGCTGTTGGTAAAAACTTGTCAAATGTATTGAAAAAATAAGATGGCGGCGTTTGTTCCGATTTTGTCCGTGCAACAAGAGTGGTTATTAATTATTTAATTCTAGCCAAATCCAATACTATAAAAATATGCTGTGATTACCTTTTATCTTAATTTGACCGAGACCTTTCCCCAGATTGCCTGGTCAGCTGCCTTTGTTTTTTGCGGTGTAATTGCAAAATCTTCGGAATTTTCCGACCAGACGAACGAACAGAAACAAAATGTCTTATTGTGATTGTTTTTACCTACCCCTTCAGACAAACTCCCTCCTTTTAGGAATGGAACTGAAATAGCTGCTGGCAGGAACTAAAAATGCTGCTGTAGCTTACGATCCTTACATACCCCATTTTCTTGTATTGTTTGCAGTTATTTTAAAAATCTGATGAGCCATTGGGTTTTGCGAACAGGAAATTCTCAGTAGCAGCCGTGAGTCTGAATGTGTGCCAGGTTGACGGCATAGCATTCGCTCGCCGTCTATTATATAGGACTTAAACAGACCTGGCAAAATGTGGGTGTATTATAGGCACACCGCTACCTAACCCTTCAGGGATTTACAGGCGTGATGTTGTGTTTTAATCATATATTTCCACGGTTACCTTGAAGTTGGTGACTCCCTCGCCGACCTGTTCGATTTCTCCGGCGCATTCGAAGCCGAGGATGAACGGTGTTTTGGGTGGCGAGTCGATGGCGCCCTGTCGCACGATCAAGTCTTGGAAGTTCAGGCCACTGGAACAAATCAAGTTTACGTTAGTATTTTGAGGGTTTGGTGTATGGTATGAATACTGTGGCGTTGCGGAAGCCTATATCCCGTACTAGAAGTCGATTGTTTAATGTGTAGTGTTCCAGATGTTTAGAATTCTCTATTATAAATCTGGGACCGTCAAATATTGAGAAGACGTATTCGTGGATCTTCATGCACGTATACGTCTCGGTATCGTCGTGCTCTTCAGGCAAAGTGTGCATTATGACGTGAAAGTCTAAGACCTAGAATTACAGCAGGCATCTGTAGTCCTTAAATCGAAAAGTGCTTGGTGCTAGTTAATTGAATGGTGTTACAATCAATGTCTTAATTCTGTCGAAACACCAACCGGAGCAATCGAGCAAATCGATACAATTTGAATTCATTAGATAATCTCCAAGTAATCATTCAAGTTGATCGTGGCTAACGATATCAATAAACAAGTGCGTACGTACTGGTACCTTGTTACTTAATTATAAGGCTGGACTCAGGAATGCGGCAGCCATTTGTTATTATGTTCTAGAACACGCGTACAGAATAAAGAAGCCCGCATTTAAATTTTTAAACGTGTTGACGAATCAATCAGTATGAATATGGCAGGACATAGGTGGCCTCACTATTGTTACAGATAAAGATAAAAGACCCCATAATTTAGGTTAATTTAAGTCACTGCTCACTCCCAATGTCAAAGATGGTGGTGTAGTAGCACACGATAAAAAAGCATCGCTTTTATTATTAAAAGCTCAGTTTGACGAGGTCTCCCATCTGGACGAAAGATGAATGGTTAATGGAATGGGCCATATAGTTTGAAACTGCAGAACCACAACATATCGTACGTCAGCATAAACGCACAAACGACAAACAGAAAGAAAATATAAACACGAAAGACTCTAAAAGGCCCAGACAAAGACTGCACTGATATTGAACTGGAAACAAATCTCACGGAAGTATAAACAGATCCAGATCAGCTATATTGTCAGATAAGACATGTATAAAATAAAACACGTTGCTAAATTAGCAGAACGCAAAAACATAAACACGTGTTGCAATATTGCGCGCCGCCATACTGGATCCAGTCACTGCGGGCGTCCTACCTACTCGCCCCTGATCGATATGTCTCGATGCGATGGTCCTCCCTGAAGTACCGAAGTACCTATACATACTGACTACAATACATTTACTTACACAGCAGTTTTATTTGCTTGCATATTGCATGTATAGGTCTTCGGGATTGATTGAAAGTATGTTTATTTTATTATCAGCTACCGTAAACTATAAAACTGTGTTTCGCCATATCTTTATCTATATTTATGTATCTATCGATCTAAAATCTAAAAAGTCCCATTTTCTGTTCCAAGCACACTTTCAGCAACTCTGTTTATTGTAACATCGTTTCAACAGTTTACAGTCGAAAGTAATAAACGTCTGGTGTGTTCAAACAACCGAATGCTTAATTTTCCAAAAGCCTATTGTACTTACGCCTAAACAAGGAAATGCCATTGGTCGGCTAATAGAACTCCGAAAATATCCATAGTGTACGAAACAACAAACAATGAAAGCTGGAAAACTCCGAACTCGTATTACGGTAACGAACAGAGTTTACCTAGCAACAGCAATATGTGGATACAAGAGTTCTCGCACGTCACATACTAAACATGAACACTGTTCTAATATAACCAATTGTTTTGAATCAATTTTGTTGATTAAATCTAGCCACATTGTAGCCCTAACGTAGGTACTCTAGGTAGTTAGATACCTACACGCAAACACTGTAATTTAATGCCCTCCCCCTTGTCTGTGTCCCTCCAGTGTTTTCCATGAGTCATCGTCTACCCCATTCCCAGTATCGATGCATTGTGGTGAAAGCGGATATTCGATATCATTTGTCATCAGCGCCGACGGTATTAAACTACCCGCAAATCGCAATTTATAACTCTTTACTTAGTATTTGTGTAGATAATTGATACTTTGATAGTAATTCTACCAGCTTTTCAGAATTTCTGGCAAAATATTCACAATTCAATCACGGTTCAATGACTAGTCGGAAACTATAAAGTTGAAGCCTACTATGTAAATCTACTTAGTGATCTATAGTTGTTGTTCTGGGATGAGTAGGCGTAGCAGCTATATTGTTGCCCTCGCCTACGATAATCTATGCTACGAATTTGTTAAATGTTGCTACATGGTCTAAGTTATTGCCGTTCAAACTGCGCAAGTAATCCTACATTTTAATGATCCTGAAAGGGTTAACGGACTTTTGTCCTTTACGTGCTATCGATGGCTGACTGTGAGTAGTGCGTTGTTAAACACTTTCCTCATTAATTAATTGAGCTGCTGTAATGCACAATAAACAAAAGTAAATTAATCATACCGATAAATAATTTCTCTATAAATATTACACCTTTGTTAAAACACTGAACTGATGATTCACTCGCATCTTTGTAAACAGTTAAACTTTGTTTCACGCATGAAGGAGTTAAAGAAAAATTGTGGTCGTAGCGTGTCATATGATATTAATGCATACTGAAGCCTTCAATTCAGGGTAATTAGTGCGGCATGGGAGTCGAATGAGTCGCAAGTCACCACGGTGTCGGCTGTCGCACGTCTGCCGCCCGCATACGTTTTATTGGGTAAATTGGGCGCGGGCACTACGGTTTAATCATGGAAAAAGCTTTGTCCTACATTGGTCCTCCATGGCGACGATCCTGGGACCCAAGGGTCGGAATGTTAATCTGAGATAATCTCCGGCGAGTCGCGCTCGTATCGACTTTTACGCACGCTACCTGACCGTTTATTCAACATTCATTGAATGGCTTCCATCTACAACAATAGTTCGTAACGAGCACGTCATGCGCAGGTAGACTAGTTTTTGTTGACGCTTGCACTACCTACTTGAAAATAAATACCGCGAGTTCTACTTTCAGGACGATTAAGAATTTCCATAAGAAACATTCTTGGGGTGCACGGTAAGGGTTTAAAGTTGGCAAGGTTTAATAGTAACACACTATTAAAACGCATGACGGTAATAGCGCAAAGGGTGGTTGGAACTTGAATAAATTATTATGTTAGAACATTGTTTCCAAGTCGCGTGTTTCAGACTCCTTATGTCAAGGCCCCGGGGTCGATAAAACCGACGACGTCGCACTGCCTAAAGGCCAAACTGCGAGTCGTCAACCCCGCCCTCCTTCGATTATCTTAATTGCAGAGCCATTTCCACAAATTCGAAGATAAACGAGTTAAACACTGAATGTTAACTTAAATGCTTATGGCACAGCATGAGTTACGTAATTAGGTATGAACTTACCTAGGTTAATATTAATAACATTCATAATTAAATATAGGCGTAAAACCAAGAATGTAATAAGGAAATGATAGGTGTATAAAATGTGTAATATTATAGCTTCAACAGAGACACGGACGCGGTAACTCCTGCGGCAATTAATTGGATCACGTACAAATTCAGGATTACTCAAAGGGTCTTCAGTATTCGCACGTACACAACCCCAGCAAAGTGCTAATGCGATTAATGCATTGCGTTGCATACAATTTCTATTCACGCAATTCAAATAACTTCACGGTTTATTGAACACTAGCAGAATGATATGTCGAGAATAATTTTGAATATGTTATTATTTGCGTTGCTGTTCGGCCCCTCACGTGTGCACGATCATGTAGAAAGGACATTAAAATGAACAAATGAACACCCTCAGTACGGGGTAATTTTAAAATTGCATCGGGGTTGGTGGTGGTGTGACGCGACCGAGCGGCGCGGAGGCGTCAGGCGTCGGGCCGCCGACGGCGTCGACGCGACGCCTTCCAGCCTGCTATACCAAGTATATCATGCTAGGTACGTAGCCAATACGTAGGTAGGTACTACAAATGGCTCCCGACCTAGGGAAAGTTTTGCTATAAGAAATTCACGTTCATTAGCATAAGTGCGAGCAACCGTTTGGATGTCTAGACTGTTATTTGTATGACTTGAAAACCTTCCCTGGTAATTTCTTGGTTCTCAGTAAAATCAAGTTATTCGATTTTCAGTAAGAACGTAAACACAATGATTGTTCCAATCTGCAACGTTTCGTGGCTTATTCAGTTCAGGCGAGGAACTTGCACAAGTCGGATGTCGGGCGTCACGTTCCAGTGCACTTCGGCGAAATCCACGGCGCGCGGCACTTAACTTACACGAACGAAATTGCTTTTCTGAACTTTGCACTTTCATTTTCATCGTGCGTCAGTGAAAACTACAGAACCGAACCGATCACTTGCACTGTCTGCAATTTTAGCCGAGACTTTTTATGACTCATCACACCTGCCGATTTAAATTCAGCAAAATTTACTAGCTCTAGTCTTGGCAGTACGTTGTAAAATTCGGAAAATTGATAGATTGTTTATTATATTCAATCCATTCAAATGACTATGACAGGCAAAATTCCTAGAAACATTAATGAATTGCGGTCGCTGAAACTTCCTTCCTTTTCAGATTGATGTTTTGGGAAACCCATGACTATTTGAGGTGCTAAAGTTAATCCCGTCGAAATGACGAAGAGGGCTACAATCACACAACCAGCACCACATTCCTAGAAACAAAAATCAATAGGCGTCAAAACCGCTGAAACTTCCTTCCTCCTTCTCAGATTTAGTTTCGGGAAAACTGCTACCTATAACCAATTTCAGGTGTTAGTGCTACAAAAACAAATCGATGCCGACTCAAAACACGTTTCTACAAAGTAAACCTTCTACGATGTCTAGTCTAGCGTGTTATCAAAACATCAAAGAACATAAAACCACGTACAGTCGATTCGTCAGAGCCTACCATTTCCTACGAAAAGTTGAGAGCGCGAACATCATTGTAATTCAGCGTATGTACCGTGTATAAGTTAAACTCTCCTTCCGCCCGCGCTCATGTTTCATGTTCCGAACGTGTTCACGATACTGGAAGTGACTGTTATCGCTTCGCTACAACTCCGTCAAACTCGTGTCTTTCACGAAGATGTTTATTGCTTAGTATATTGTATTGGAGTTGAAAAGTTGCCGAGTTTCACTTGTAGGGGGGTTGCCACTGGGTTACTATCAGTTATCTGTCACAACTCATGTCATTGGAAATGACAGAATATCAGACAGAAAAATTTATAATGCCTTTGTGGAAACAATATGGGGTTTAAATATACTATAACAGTCTCATATGCTCTTGAGTACTTTCCAGCGTAAATTGATAAATGGGCATGATTTTTTGTCGTTGTGGTTACTCTTCCAAAAAAAAAAACTAATCAAGAACTGGAGTGTCTTCTCACTTTCTTTTCCAAAACGACCAAACAACAGGAGTTAACGATATTTTTGAAAGAACCAAAAAAGACGAATAAAAGAGCTAATCCGGATTTCGGTTTCCGGAAATCACTATTCGAAACATTGTCCCGAGAAGCTGGCAACACCACAAAAACTAAATACGGGATTTGGGATCCCGAAGTCATATTCCCCATGCAGCGAACTAGAAAAACTCGCAACAAAAAAGGTCGTCCTGAGAATACGACCTTCCAAAACGCTTCATTGTCTCCGATTACAAATGCTCATTCTTCGTTACATACAAATGTGTTAATTAGGGGAGTTAGTAAAGTGTAGATGTTGGAAGTATGAGCGGTGACTCACAACCTCCCAGCCCGTACAAAAGCTACGACTTGTGAATAGGAATAGTTCATAGTATTACTTTATCATACATGTGCCTTTACCTCTACTAGTACGACTGCACCGAATGGAATTTCCTTATTCGCGTACTTTCTGATTCATTTGTATTCCACACTGACATGATTCGACGCCGAGTTGACGAATTAATACACATTAAGTATTATGTTATGAGCTTACAAAAAAGACACCGGAAGTTGAGCTCGCTGAATCGATCAGTCAACGCGTTTAACCTAAGTTCTCTGACGCATCTATGTGGCTGTGGAGTCATTGCATAATAATTAAAACTATTGTAGTTATTTATTATGTACTAAGACAATGTTTATTTAGTAGGTCGTTTATGGTGATGAATATGCGGTCTTTGAAATTTCCAACGCCTGAATGAGTTATGTATTATTTCTGATATTATACCTATTTAAATAATTTTCATCCTGTAATTTTCCCGTTTTACTTCATGCTCTTTTTCATTTTGGTACTTTCCCATTTTACCATAAATACATGGTATTTTAATTAAAATAAGGAGAAAAACAAGGGTCGTATTGATTGGCTATGTACTTTCCTTACGAACATTTACGAAATTCAGGATTTCGTAGGAGTACGGTGGGTGTAGTTACCTTGTCGTAATACAACCTAATCTTAATGATTAGACTTTAGAGTTACCGTGTGGTAAAATAACATCACTTACTTTGAAATACAACCTAGATCATAATCAAATAGGGTCACAATAGGGTATTTGTGCCAATGCTCATTGGTTAGCGAGACAATATTATGACCTTATTTAACTAACTACTTAAAGCTTACGTTTGGTATTTGCTTTATATCTAGAAACAAACCACATGCAAGTGCATAACATGTAGTTCAACAAAGGAAAAAACAATACAATTAATTGTGGCAACTAGGTTAAACCTACAAGCTGCATTGTGCGGCAATGTCATAAAGGGGTATCACGATAAGACCAATTATAGCCAAAACCGTAAAAGGATCCATAATCCGCGGACATTGAACGGTCTATATAAAATTACAGGCACGACGGCCAAACATAGTCAAAAATCAGAACGGATTCGAAAAAACAAAGCAGGAATCATAATAAGACCAATGATTTGTCAATAAGTCCACCGGTAAAAGTGCCCATTTTCAGCAGAATATCATACAGCAAAACATAGGTAGAAACAGCCAGACATTGCAAATAATCAGAAAGGATTCGTCAAAAAAAGCTATGCGTCCGAATAACTGCTAAATGACTTGGTGCCTCGGTGGGGGAGCAAGGCTTATCAAAGGCTCGGAAGGAATAATTGAGGTGGTTTAAAAAAGCGTTAATATCCGGCTAGCGGGCCGTGACGCTGACCAGAATGAATACACCATGACACGCGTGACGAAGCTATCGACTTCCGATCAGTGGCGATGACGAGAATGCAAGCCAGCCGCCTGTGACACCCGCTTTACTATTACGACTGTAATTAGTTGATGGTGATAATGCTACACTGATAGATGCACCCCAAATTACGTTTAAATGACATTTCTAATTAATGTTTACTTTTGAACAAATAGTCGCACCTATATTAATGAGGGAAAGTTTGTTTTAGAGGAGGCCGTAGAATTAACTGAAGCGAAGGCAAAAATGCACATTTTGAGTTTAGAACGCTTTCTTTCACATGCATTTCAGCGTTTAAGCCGAGACAATCTGAAATTCATTTCTACTAGACATATTGAAATAATCGCAACATGTGGTGGCCAGTATCAACTTGTTTTCACTCTAAAGCTCCGAGTTCATTGACGAACAGTCAATGCGAATCCTTAAAACAAATAGTTATTAATATACTTAATTTGATTAAAAACAGCTATGACAACAGCTATGTTTATTTAGAACTCGAAAAAATTCTTGCATTAAATTACATGGTTTTATGGCGGACGGAGCTGATTGTAATGTGCAAGTAGTTGCAACCTCATTAGTCATAGGAGTACATGCTAATGGAGAACCATGTCAACGAATGTTTCGGTCCGTACGTCAGTCACCGGCTTTAATTGTCGACTCAGGAAGTGAACTTGCATTCCGCAGATGGCTGAACGTCCAACGTTTAACTTTAGGGTGACTAAATAATTTCAATTGAGCCGTCATTAAGCCGGTCTCTCCGGTCTCGTACGTAGCATCCATTTCATAAATTGTTGCCCACAGTACATTAAGCGCACGCATTAGCCACGCACTGCCGTGCTCTATAAAACAGACAAGAATTCGATTCAGAACTGCAATTATCGCTTTCAAAATGTGTGTTACACAATTACTGATAATAGCTTTCTGTTAGGTACTTCCATCTACCTTCGCACCTACTGTTAAAGCTATGGATTGGTTATTTTCATTGGAGCTACAGAAAAGCTACGTGAGCGAAAGTTGGCTTTCGCTTCGGTGTAAAGGAGCTTTCAGCTTATACGTGCTTATTTATCTATAAACACTCATTTTATTGCAATCGTCGGTGAGAGTTTCATCAGATAGCTATAATATATAAATATTAATTTCCAAAAGATCGTGTCCGTCTTATTCTTCTTTCCTATCTATATTTTTGTTGTATTGGTAATCATAACAAAAGTTTTCGTTGAAACACAAATTGTTCAGAAAACTATCCCCTATCCAAAGATGGAACGATAAAGAAAACAAACAAGGATAACTTTAAGTTCAAATAGCAGACATTTTTCGGATGTGACTAATAAAACTTGTTGCGTTGACTTGAGACTCCCCTCACTGGCAATAACAGATTCATGAATTGCTATACAATTGCGATTTGATTGTAAGCAGAAAATCTATTAAATGCTAAAGAAAAAAAACCCGCATTTAAATAAAAAAACATATATAACATGAAAGTTAAAGCAAACAAACCGAGCCTCCCACATTACGTTAACCGTAAAACTTTTAACAATGCTATAATATCCGAAATCAATGTAGCCGACCCTCATATGGAATATGGAACATATGCGGGTCGGCAAAAAAAAGTCATCTACCCAGCGTGACGCGTCCCTAGTAGGGTAATAAACGGAATATCATATAGTGGCCGAGTCGAAAGTCGGCAAGCAAAAAGGTGTCGGAACGGAGCATATTAGGGCGTGTGTCGATTCTGTACGAGGGTGCCCTTACCGCTACCTAACTAAATATAGATCCGCAACGACTTCGCTACAGGAATTTGTACTTTATACACGTCTGCGATGTATCCACGGCCCACTGGCTTTGAGCAGATTTCTGTGGAGCTACCACTAACTCAACCTCCTAGGTCTATTGTTTTTTGGGACAGATAACGTTACAAATGAGTTATTCCTAGTTTGTCACGATTCCGATAATACGTTGCCTCTATGTTTAACTGTCAGCCTGGTTATTTTGGAATCATATTTAACATGATTTATAATGTATAATTCTTTAGGTTAAGGTCAATAACAAAAAGTAATTCGGATAAGGGTAACCATGGGGTTGGTGAGTAGTTAGGAATTTATTGTAGGTACCCTTAATTGTGAGTCGAAATAAATTATATTTGCTTTAGGTATAGCAGTAGCTACATCAAGTGCCAGTTAACGCTGCTTTCAAAACTTTTCAAATTTATAGTCCAGGTGAACAAAAGCGATAACAGTACTCGTGAAAAAAGGCAAAATAAGAAGACTAGTACCGCTAGTCGTGGTTAGAAAAAATACCAACATATGCTTTTATTCATTTATCGAAGAGCATGGTTAATGGGAGCTATAAAAAAACAAGCACTGGCGTCGAAAGACGTAGGGCCTGCGGAGATTGGTCGGGCGGCATGGCGCGGGTAGGGGACGCGCCGTATTGATCCGGCGCGCGCCCCGTACCCCCGCCCCCCCCCCCGCTCCGGGCTCGCCAGACATTACAGAAGCACTCGCAACCCTCACCCCCGCACACCCCCGAGCTCGACGCACGCCACCTAGCCGACACCCGGGTATAACGCAACCACACCCCTTTTTCATGCAGAATCGAGTCACGGGATTTTCCAATTCAATTTGCTAAGCAATCTAGAACATAAGCAACGGCTGTTGAGATCATAATGGATAGAAAATGTGATAAATAACCAGACTGATGTAGGCATTTTCGCTTCGACGCGACGGCAAAATTATGGACAAAAACCATAGAAGCGAAACTTTCTCGCCGCAAGATTGATTACAGATTAAGATTCAATAAGACATTCACGAAGATTGTAGCTTCCAGAAAAGCTTGCCGAATGTTCTGGAGTTTTATATGTTGTCACGAGTGTTTTATTTGTCAAAAAAGATGAAAGTATGCGACGTGTTTACTACCATATACAGTAGCAACTTGATTCGATTATGGGCACAATAAGCCAAGGAACATTTTCGTAAGTTCGTTGACTCCGCGAACAATGTGCCCGCGGGCGGCGGTTGGGCCGGCGCGACCCCGCCTGCCGCATCTGCTGTCCGACGATGGATTTTATAGAGACAGCATATGTTACAGCCACAGCTTCCGACAAGTACAACTTTTCGAGTAGTATGATTATAATGGCCGAACAGACATGTCGACACTCAAGCAACTTCCTTGTTCACAAAACTGAAAACGAGCGGGAATTTGTAATGAACCACACAATCTTCATTTTCTGGTGTCAGAGTTTTTATGCCGCCCATACCACACAATATGTTTGTTTCAATTGCTCTTCATTGTGTTCTGAATTGAAGGTTTTCCTTAATGTGCAAATAGCACCTAATTACCAATACACCATAGTACCGAAGACAGCGCTAATGATGAATCCCACTTCAATACGTAATGGGATTATTTAGTTAACCATTATCCTTGTTCAAAACTAATGTGTACTATAAATGAGAGCACAATAATACAAAACTTAGTTCGGCAAACACTTCTTGAAAAACGGGTACCAGAAATGGCTAAAACCTGGTGAAAGTAAAAATTGTTTGTTGAATCAAGAGCCCTAATTGAAGGGCTCACCTACAAATCGCAAGGATTTCGTCGATGTCGCCGTATTTATATTAGTGTATTTAGGTGAGTCAGTCGTGATAGTCTAACTTGCTCTGACTCATCTGTATAAGTTGGCTGTGCAAATAATACAGGAATAAGGTCGTGACGCATCGCAGCCCTCATACACACTAATTATTCAGCAAATGAAATAATGTTAAAACAACAAACTATTGAAGAATCAGTCCGACGTGAAGCTTTAACGTGCACGTGTAGCAACGCTGTCTCTCATCATATTTGATTGATGGATGGACCGTATCCCATAGGTCATACTAACGATAACATGTTATTATGAAAATACGAATATAATAATAGGCGTTGTTATTCTTATACCACAAATTATACTTCACGTTGAACCAACGACTACGAGTTAGATAGGTGTTACAGTAAATAACTAAATTAACTGTGAGGGATCAAAAATCAATGGCAAGTTAATGGAGATTAATAAATTATGAGGACATTGAATGCAATGATCAATTGAAAAAGCTACCATTTATGCTGAATAACAACTTCATAAAAGAACACAATATACCCCCATTATCAAATTGGCTTCAATGAGCGCATAATAGCAATAAATTGTTCTTTTATATTACTTAACTTAAAAAGTTAAAGTAATGAGACTAATCTTTCCAGTTTATTGAATACAAAAGAGTTGTTGTAGCAGGAGGCAGACAGACGTCTGAAGGCATCAAGGTATCAAATGAAACACACAAGGAAGCTATAGTGTCCCTGTCCTGTACGGTACTGAATTGCAAGCGAAACCACCCACTCGGTCCCAGTCAGGTACCACAGCAAGTTATTTGAATCGAGTTAGCTCAAGAACATAACTTTCTAGTGACTCATAGGAAGAGAGCTATCTCGCGCAGACGCTCTCAATAAGGAAGAGGGTAATAAACAAATTCATCTCTCCCATCTTATGCGGCTTCGGCGCCCATTAAAATGCACAATACTGCACTTTATACCATAGAGCCCGGCCCCTGTACTCGAGGGGCAGATGTTATTTTTAGGCTTTAAATTGATACGCCAACAAAGGAAAGGATGTGAGCAATTAACACTGCACTTTCGATACAAAAAGTACCACGATCTTGTACTGATAACTACACAGTGGAATCCTTGATATTTACGATATCCCTGACCCCAAAATAAACTCGTGTTCGAAATGATGTAGGCCAGACGCCCAGAGCACATGGGTGGAACAAAAAACAAAAGTCCAGCCATTACATTTCCCATCATCTCCACATACAATTAAGCACTCTTCATATAAAAAGAAAGCCACTTATCCGAGGCGTGAGTACAACCATTGTTCTTGGAAGACATCTCTTACTGACGCTGGCTTGACCTAATTGAAAATAATGACGCGTTATTCATCGGATCCCTTATGAAGTCTTACAAAACAATATATTAGCCGAAAAGGCGGCTGCACGAAAGCGATCCCTGGAGGCACTGCACTCATGTCCGTTACGTAACAAGATAAATTTCATCATTCTATAAATTGTAACGTATCATTTATTTTAGACCAAACGTTTTTGTATACGATAAACGTGACCACTTTCTGGAGAATCAGAAAAAAACACCATTTTTAATTTTGAACTCATTTTTACAACGCAACATAAGCAAATATTATTATAGTACTCCGTGTAAACTAAATCACCACGTGTTAGAATGTAGAACTCATTAATAGCTTTGGCAAATATTGATCACCACTTAACAGTATTTCAACGGGATGTCTCTTTGAGAACTTTATTTGTGGTGACCGTAGCGAGCGACGACTGCGTGACTTTAATACAGGTATAGTTTTAAACTACTGATGTAATATAACGACTTCTTAATTGCGGTTCAACACACTCTGACATAGAACTTTATACTGGTCCAACTTTTAAAAGTTCCGAACACAACGAGTAACTATCAAGACAAATAAAATTGATGAGTCTGCGTGTGACTTCGAGCAAAGTTGATATCCTTTATTGTAGATCCACTATCAATGTGATTTATGATCAGTTTAACTTATAGCCCTTCTACGATCCCATGTTTATTTTACTCAGTGTATATTAAAACTCTTCGTACAATTAAAACCGTTGTAATTGCAGCGAACTCAAACTGTTTCGAAGATATAACGATAACAAGGAATGTAGAAATTGGACCTCCGTCATCCGCGAAACGAGTTTGGTATCAAATCGCACAGGACTCAAGAGAGCATTTGTTTTGAAGAGAACTTTGCCGTATGAAAGCTTTTGGTCCTATCCTGAAATAAGTACCAATTACTTTCTGTATTTGGAATACCTTTGTGCTTTTCTTCGAATTTAGTTGATTGGTTCTTGCAATTTGTCTTTCTTTTGCTAAATCTCCATCTCCTATATTACAATAAGACTTATACAACTTCTGCGAATCTTGGATAAGATACTGAGTGGACCCTGGAATCTCCTCTGCTGAACATTGCAGAATTATGTACCTACATATCTGTGCTAATCAGTTTCATATGACCGATTTATTTGCAAATTCCCACAAAGGAATGACCCACAGTCGTCAGACTGTAGACCGCTTAACTTGGATTGTTCGCTCGCCATGTAGGCGGAACTCACACGTTTTTGCGACTCAGAGCTAGAGAGCAAACTTGTACTGGTACCGGTCCGGGACTCAACCAGTCAGTTAATATTTTTGCGGCAGATGGCGTCGGCTATGTCGCGGTCATTTACATAGTAAGTCGACGATAAGCGCGCTATATTTAGCACGCGCGGGGATGCGCCCTGGCCGGCCCTGCCTCGCACCTCGCACTGCACCTACACACCTCGCCTTCATTCCTCCCTTGCCTCTCTTGAACGCCTCCGTACCATTCTATTGCAAGTTGAAGTTACGAGGATTCGTGATAATTACTTCGCGTGAACCTAAATCTAACTTGAATTTGAAGCCAAGATTTTGCAAATGCTCAAAAATATTCCCAAGAAGACAAGATGATTGCAATCTTTGAAGGATTCCTTAAACAGACCGAATTCCACCCAAAATCCTTCCTGGAATCCAAGAGCTTTTATTATCAATTATTTCTGATAAAATTCCTGATAACATATGGAGCAAAAAAGAAAAAAACTGCCTGCCTTATCAAACATCCTAAGCCGTTGAACTTCTGACCTTATCCCAAAGTAGCCTCTCATAAAAAAGTATCTCATTCATGACTAAACGTTTGTGGTGTAACGAAACAAATACTTCACAGTTAAGTGAGTGTTTTGTTAAGCCTCTAACGAAGCAGTTAACGTTAACGAGAAAAGTGGCAGATAACTCATGTGTCGCGGTTGCAAGTAGCACGTTGACGCGACTCGTCCGTTGCATTATCTGAAGCAGTGGAGCGATAAAAACGAACAAAGAACAATGTCAGTAGGCGCTCAACTCCCTTTCGCACGAACTCGGCTCGCTCGGGCTTCGAATGACAAAATAACATTAATTTGTTACAACCGTCGGCGTCGGCGACGCAGCGTCCACGCAGCGACGCGCTCCGGTGCGCACATGCATGCAGTTATTCCGATGCCGATTGAAAACAAATTTCCATAGCCTATTGAATAAATAATCTGGCGAAATCGAATGAAATAACACGGCTATGTAAACACATTGTACGTCAAGTAAGCGAGAGGCTAAAACAAGCACATAAACATAATAGTTGGTCGTCGCATCGACGGCGGGCGGTCGACGAAGTGTAAATCCGCTTTAGGGCGCGTCGCACGATCGGGAGTGGGTGCCAGTGTGCGTGCAGAAATTTCAATCGGTCGGGTGCATGAGCTGTGCATCTCGACGGAGGCAGATGTTAATGAGGCAGCCGAGAGCTCGAGATGCGGCGAGCGACGACGACGGAGCGAACGGGACCTGTCCGCGCACATACCGTCTAAGTGGGTACACTACACGGAGAACACCGGTCTACCCAAAAAATATAATCCGAAACGACGTAAAAAAACAATAGGGCGTAAAAAATAGCACGTTCTTCAAGACCAACATGATTGTAGAGACGAGGGTCGTTTGCACCCACGTATTATTTCACAACTAAATTGCTGCTTAAGAAAAATCAACCTCGGAACGAAGAAATATTCAAACGCAACGTCTTTTAATCGTTCGAAGTGTTGGTATAAGTATAAACTTGAAATTTTCAATATGTTTTAAATTAATTTTAAATAAGGATGTGTAAGGAGTACTTACCATGCCTTCACACGAATGAGGACCTCGCCTTCTCCTAAAGTTGGTTCAGGCTTTTTCAGGATCTTGACAGTTTTGAGTCCGCCGAAGCCGGTGAGGACGACAGCGCGCATCTCCTTGGGTGGAGGAGTCTCCTTTTCTTTTTCTTCGGTTGCCTTTTCTGGGGTCTCTTCGGGCGGGGTCTCGGTAGTTCCATTCTCAGTGGGGGTCTTTTCAGGCGCAGCTGCCGCAGGGGTTTCTGTGCTCTCCGTCATGATGGCGAGGTGTTTGGCTAGGTCGTGCGATCGGAGCGGTGCGGCTAGCGGACGCGATGGGAATGAGCCCGGGCGAGTGCAACGGAGGCCGGCCGGCAAGTCTACGCGTCGCGAAACGAATGATTCGAGAGGGAGAAGCGCGCGCAGCGGCGTCGAGGGTGCAGGGGTACGGGCGGTGGGGGGGGCGTGGGGCGCGGGCGCGGGGAGTGCGGGGGCCGGGGCGCGGCGGCCCGGGGGGCACACGCGCGCCACCGCGCGGCGACAGGTGGCCACCGCGCCGGCCGGTTTACCCCCCCGCAGCCGCCCCCCCGCCCGATATTACACTACACAGGACCTGGATTAACTTTATTGCACGGAGGTCGATATAAAAAGCTGTATTAGTTATGTACTGGTCCACAAAGTAGACGCGCTGTAGCCTCGAATCGACACCTCCCGAAACTGTAGGTACACGTACACACCCTGAACGTGACTTGGCAACGGGATCGATATTGTAATTTATTGCGAGTAAAGTTGCATATATGTCGGTTCTATTGAGCGACCGTGGCCGACCAATGTGTAGCGAGCATACGAGGTTAGGCTGGCAGGAACAGACGCAGACGAAGCTAGCATTAACAAAATGGTCCAAGAATACAGCTACCCTCATTAGACAGCATACTCGTACATGAGTCTCTAAAGGCAACCTGTTGATTAACGTTGATAAAGTTAGTCCAATAAAAGCAAATATTTTCATTGTTTATTCAAGTCATATATCGGTTCATGTACTAATAACAGTGGGCACGATATGCATGTGGACTGAATCGCCTTTGTTTTATTGAAAATGTTATTAATGCATTGTTTATCTGATAAAAATGAGGTTGTTAATTTTATCAACGCGACCTTCGGCGATGAAAGGGTAAACATTGTAATTATGATATTACGTTACAATGTAGAATATCGTTAATTATTGTCAAAACAAATTACTATTTGTGGAACTTGTTAAGTACCTTATACTCTCCCAATTCAAAGCACTTTGATATATAGTAGTAAGTAAGTTATAGATCATAGAGGGTTCACTTACTACTTCAACGAGCAACTTCCACGAATTCACGGTGAGTCAGGGTTGAAAGAACGAACCCCCATTGACGGGAAACTACCCTAAATTATCTAAGATAGTTTATTTTCAGACAGATTTATTATTCGTTTTAATGTCCATTGTCTGACTGCCTTAGCCGGGCATCGAACTGATACACCAGCGAAAACATGACATACCTACAGTAATTTTTAAGTGTGTAGTAAGTTGTATAGTTTTTTTTTATTTATTTGAATTATTTTACTGCTCCACAGAAGACAAATACAGTTCTTTATGACTTACAACCTGTTAGACTGTTGACAGTTAAAAGTTTCCATCCTGTATTGATAACAAAATTCGTTTTCCTCGAAGAGGTCATAGTAGACTGTTACCATAAACCAGACATTTCCAAACTAAGCGCTTCTTCGTTCTTTATCGTGTGGTTAGTGCCTAACTTGGTGTCAGAGTTTTTATGTCGCCCAAGGGCCTCTGGCTTGGCTTTTTTTTCGTCGAGAAATATCTCTTACGCATGCTAGTTTGGTTTCCTCACGATGTTTCCTTCACCAAGGCAAGTGGTAGTTATACAATACGCACATGAATCCAAAAAAGCAAAGGTTGAACTCGAGACCTATGATTTGGCAGTCCGACGGTCACACTAGGCCATCCCTACTATAAACAGTGCAGTGCAGTGTGAACTAAGCGCTGCTACTGAGAAAATCTTCTGCAAAGCCCATCTCAGCATATACTTAGAGAATTACAGCATCATTAAAAATCATCAAGATCAATAAACGGACGGAGCGTTGGAAGGCCTCCCACTAGGTGGACCGATGACCTGGTAAAGGTTGCGGGGATCCGCTGGATGCGAGACGCACGGGATCGGTCAATGTGGCGACACTTGGGGGAGGCCTATGTCCAGCAGTGGACGTCTTTCGGCAGAAATGATGAGGATGATGATGATGAAGATCAATAAATAGACTATAAGGGCGCACATTTAGACAAAACCCATACTATCTACCAGTGGCGAAGGTTCCATACAACTCGATTCCTACCGGATTCCCTTTGAAAAATGGCACAGTCAGTATTTTATAGACAAATAATATAATCAGATTAAAGATACGTACTCCGGTTTACCTGTTACAAAAATTGACCCTACGCTACTGCTATCTACGTATCTGTCTAGCTACCTTTGATGAAGGGAAAGGAGAGACCTGGTGGGCAATGTCTCCCCCTACGTCTGTTCTAGCATTGTTGTTCAGACATCATCATCCTTCCCGGAGGAGTCCTTCAATATCCTGGCCACAGTAGACAAAGGCCTAGAAAAAGCTGCATTAATTAGATTTGGACGAATAGACAAGCATAGTACACTACTTGAGATAATTACAGCTTCAATATTTACGACGCCGTACCTACGTCCGTCTCACAGATTGACGGAGGCACTTACTTGATTGGACCACCTTGATTTACTCTGACCACACCAACATTAATTATCTAGATTTCTAAAAGTTTAGATATGTAACAGTCATTTTGGTACTATTCTAAGATTATAATGGGTAAAAGTTTGTATGTAATCACCGCAACTAATGACCCAATTCTAAAAATTCTTTAACTGGCTGAAAGCTACATTGTTCGTGGGTGCTATAGGCTACAAATTATATTTATATCATGAATATTAGACGAACTATCACAATTTTTCGAACGAAGTAGCGGGCGAATTTCTAGTACTAAATAATCATCGGTTGCAAACGTGACCGCTGAGCGTGGGGTTCGACCCTCGGGTTGAACAATGTGTTGGGTTTTCCCATTAGAAAATTCTTAGTAGCACACCGGAACCTAGATTTGTGCCCGGTTGATGACAATAGACTCGCCCCCTGTTGTAAGGGACTTATAGCATGACTGACGATGTTATGTGGGTGTACTATACAATATAATACAGGGTGGAAGACGCAGAAACGGTTACCACGTATTCAGTACATCATTCCAAACCACGTGGAAATTATAAATCGATAATTTAACAAACAATCAGCTGTTCCATACAGTTTAGGGTGGGAGGGTCGGAGTTATGCAACTGAATATGAGGTAATCGTTGTGCGTCGATGTCCCTTCCACCCTGTATACCTCTGCCCTCCCCTTCGGGGAAACACACAAGCGTGATGGATTATAAATATTACTTATACGTAAATATTCTTGCCGCAAAATAGAAATAAACGACTGTATACTAGAACAGTTCTGTTTTGAATGTCGATTGAAAAAACTAACGGATTTATTCAAATCATCAAATGACCCCCCCCACTCTGGGCGGGGTCATTTGATGATTTCCCACCCGGAAAAAAAAAAAAAAAAAAGCATATACTTAGATAATTACAGCATCATTAAAAATCATCAAGATCAATAAACGGACGGAGCGTTGGAAGGCCTCCCACTAGGTGGACCGATGACCTGGTAAAGGTTGCAGGCATCCGCTGGATGCGAGACGCACGGGACCGGTCAATGTGGCGACACTTGGGGGAGGCCTATGTCCAGCAGTGGACGTCTTTCGGCGGAAATGATGATGAAGATCAATAAATAGACTATAAGGGCACACATTTGGACAAAACCCATACTATCTACCAGTGGCGAAGGTTCCATACAACTCGATTCCTACCAGATTCCCTTTGAAAAATGGCACAGTCAGTATTTTATAGACAAATAATATAATCAGATTAAAGATACGTACTCCGGTTTACCTGTTACAAAAATTGACCCTACGCTACTGCTATCTACGTATCTGTCTAGCTACCTTTGATGAAGGGAAAGGAGAGACCTGGTGGGCATTGTCTCCCCCTACGTCTGTTCTAGCATTGTTGTTCAGACATCATCATCCTTCCCGGAGGAGTCCTTCAATATCCTGGCCACAGTAGACAAAGGCCTAGAAAAAGCTGCATTAATTAGATTTGGACGAATAGACAAGCATAGTACACTACTTGAGATAATTACAGCTTCAATATTTACGACGCCGTACCTACGTCCGTCTCACAGATTGACGGAGGCACTTACTTGATTGGACCACCTTGATTTACTCTGACCACACCAACATTAATTATCTAGATTTCTAAAAGTTTAGATATGTAACAGTCATTTTGGTACTATTCTAAGATTATAATGGGTAAAAGTTTGTATGTAATCACCGCAACTAATGACCCAATTCTAAAAATTCTTTAACTGGCTGAAAGCTACATTGTTCGTGGGTGCTATAGGCTACAAATTATATTTATATCATGAATATTAGACGAACTATCACAATTTTTCGAACGAAGTAGCGGGCGAATTTCTAGTACTAAATAATCATCGGTTGCAAACGTGACCGCTGAGCGTGGGGTTCGACCCTCGGGTTGAACAATGTGTTGGGTTTTCCCATTAGAAAATTCTTAGTAGCACACCGGAACCTAGATTTGTGCCCGGTTGATGACAATAGACTCGCCCCCTGTTGTAAGGGACTTATAGCATGACTGACGATGTTATGTGGGTGTACTATACAATATAATACAGGGTGGAAGACGCAGAAACGGTTACCACGTATTCAGTACATCATTCCAAACCACGTGGAAATTATAAATCGATAATTTAACAAACAATCAGCTGTTCCATACAGTTTAGGGTGGGAGGGTCGGAGTTATGCAACTGAATATGAGGTAATCGTTGTGCGTCGATGTCCCTTCCACCCTGTATACCTCTGCCCTCCCCTTCGGGGAAACACACAAGCGTGATGGATTATAAATATTACTTATACGTAAATATTCTTGCCGCAAAATAGAAATAAACGACTGTATACTAGAACAGTTCTGTTTTGAATGTCGATTGAAAAAACTAACGGATTTATTCAAATCATCAAATGACCCCCCCCACTCTGGGCGGGGTCATTTGATGATTTCCCACCCGGAAAAAAAAAAAAAAAAAAGCATATACTTAGATAATTACAGCATCATTAAAAATCA
The DNA here is from genome assembly GCA_963576755.1 of Noctua janthina. Classification (NCBI taxonomy): domain Eukaryota; kingdom Metazoa; phylum Arthropoda; class Insecta; order Lepidoptera; family Noctuidae; genus Noctua; species Noctua janthina. The sequence goes on from OY755066.1 coordinate 11,529,842, forward strand.
TCAAGATCAATAAACGGACGGAGCGTTGGAAGGCCTCCCACTAGGTGGACCGATGACCTGGTAAAGGTTGCAGGCATCCGCTGGATGCGAGACGCACGGGACCGGTCAATGTGGCGACACTTGGGGGAGGCCTATGTCCAGCAGTGGACGTCTTTCGGCGGAAATGATGATGAAGATCAATAAATAGACTATAAGGGCACACATTTGGACAAAACCCATACTATCTACCAGTGGCGAAGGTTCCATACAACTCGATTCCTACCAGATTCCCTTTGAAAAATGGCACAGTCAGTATTTTATAGACAAATAATATAATCAGATTAAAGATACGTACTCCGGTTTACCTGTTACAAAAATTGACCCTACGCTACTGCTATCTACGTATCTGTCTAGCTACCTTTGATGAAGGGAAAGGAGAGACCTGGTGGGCATTGTCTCCCCCTACGTCTGTTCTAGCATTGTTGTTCAGACATCATCATCCTTCCCGGAGGAGTCCTTCAATATCCTGGCCACAGTAGACAAAGGCCTAGAAAAAGCTGCATTAATTAGATTTGGACGAATAGACAAGCATAGTACACTACTTGAGATAATTACAGCTTCAATATTTACGACGCCGTACCTACGTCCGTCTCACAGATTGACGGAGGCACTTACTTGATTGGACCACCTTGATTTACTCTGACCACACCAACATTAATTATCTAGATTTCTAAAAGTTTAGATATGTAACAGTCATTTTGGTACTATTCTAAGATTATAAGGGGTAAAAGTTTGTATGTAATCACCGGAACTAATGACCCAATTCTAAAAATTCTTTAACTGGCTGAAAGCTACATTGTTCGTGGGTGCTATAGGCTACAAATTATATTTATATCATGAATATTAGACGAACTATCACAATTTTTCGAACGAAGTAGCGGGCGAATTTCTAGTACTAAATAATCATCGGTTGCAAACGTGACCGCTGAGCGTGGGGTTCGACCCTCGGGTTGAACAATGTGTTGGGTTTTCCCATTAGAAAATTCTTAGTAGCACACCGGAACCTAGATTTGTGCCCGGTTGATGACAATAGTCTCGCCCCCTGTTGTAAGGGACTTATAGCATGACTGACGATGTTATGTGGGTGTACTATACAATATAATACATGGTGGAAGACGCACAAACGGTTACCACGTATTCAGTACATCATTCCAAACCACGTGGAAATTTTTCATCGATAATTTAACAAACAATCAGCTGTTCCATACAGTTTAGGATGGGGGGTTCGGAGTTATGCAACTGAATATGAGGTAATCGTTGTGGGTCGATGTCCCTTCCACCCTGTATACCTCTGCCCTCCCCTTCGGGGAAACACACAAGCGTGATGGATTATAAATATTACTTATACGTAAAAATATTCTTGCCGCAAAATAGAAATAAACGACTGTATACTAGAACAATGCTGTTTTGAATGTCGATTGAAAAAACTAACGGATTTATTCAAATCTAGTTTTAATCGAAATTTATGTAGGTAGATGATATGAATAAGCTTATGATATGACCGAAGAAACGATGGATGGACTGTGAAAGATGATTCGGGGAATACTGAGATGACGAGTACAAAATCTGCCAAGTGCGATTCGGACTCGCGCATGAAGGGTACCGTGCGTTTTATTATTTGTTGTCATAGCGGCAACAGAAATACACATTCTGTGAAAATTTCAACTGTCTACCAATTACGGATCATGAGATACAGCCCGCTGACAGACAGACGGATAGACGGACGAACGGTCAGCATAGGCTTAGTAATAGGGTCCCGTTGGTTACCCTTCGAGTACAGAACCCTAAAAAGTATGGATAATTCCCCCAAATAAATTGGGATAAGGGCAGACGAATAATGATGATGAAATGACTAAGCTTCTCTCTTAGTAGACGATGCCTAACTTAATTGCTGGTATTTAAAACAGTATAAGCAGAGAAGGGACTTATCTAATGATAAAGTTAAAGTAAGCCTGCATCGTTATAAGATACCGCGGCCCTGGAACACAAAGGGCAAAGAAGGAACATGGAAGGGTTTTAGTCAGTAGAAGTCTGACACTCCCTTCCGCTCCGCCTAGAGCGGGGCGGAATAGAATCATTTGATGATTACCTATCCGAAAAAAAAACAAAAAAAAAGCCTGTTTCGTTCGAAATATTCCATGAAGTTTCAATTGAATTCGAAGATTAGAGCCTAGATATATCATCATGGGTCAAAAACAATAGGCAGAGGAATTCCGAATACAAAGCCAATTTTTACAAACTTATCAGATTTTGTGATAAGCTATCCACGTCATCCACGTGGCCTCTTGATGCGTCACAAAAATGTTTTACGATACATTGGAGTAATCACCATGGAATTCTTGCCATTCTTTAGTGCCAATTTTTTTCTAGAATAGGGCCAAATAGTGTTCAAAGGAAGGAAACACTGTCACCATACAAGTCGTAATTATCAGGCTCATTTTAGTGTTTGGTAAGTAAGCTACAGAAGTGGTAGTGTTAATTGGAGTGTTATTTGTACAGGGAAGTTCCAGAAAATGATTAGGACAACTCATCGGCCAACTCTATTACCTATATATAATAAATATAGGTAATATTGTATATGGGAGCTACATCTGCCAATAAACTGCTTTACAGTTTGGCAGAAGTAACTTTTTTTGTAATGCTTAGGAGGTCACCACGAATAAACGCTTTTTAATTTTTTCTGGCCGAAATGATGAACTTCATATAAACTGACACCCACATTTAATACATTTTCTTGTGCAAAATTTCAACTTGCAAAAAAAAAGATCCGCAAAAATCTGTCTCAAGAAATGACAGTATCTGTTTTGCTCCTCCCATCAGCCACTTGAAAACGCACCCAGTGCATTATAGATTAATCAACTCTCCAGACGGCATGCAATGGTAGGTACACTAAGTTGTCGTCATTTATGCCATTGTCATCATCATAACAGCCAGGAAACGTCCTCCGCTAAGGCTCGGGCTCCCTCGTAAGTTACAATAAATGGTACTTACGTCGAGGGACTGATGTTATCGGAACAAGAGCGTTTAGTTTTTGGGTGATAAGGAGAAACTTGGTTTTTGACAACTTACTCATAACATTACGCCTGTAATCCCCGAAGGGTTAGGAAGAGGTTTACCTAATACCCTAATAGTACACCCACATTTCACACAGTACATCTCTGCCTAACCCTTCGGGGATCACAGGCATCATGTACGTTATGTAAAATATAAAATAGATAAACCGTAAATAGCGCTTATTTTTACTAGAATCCCCTTGTATTGGAACTTTTTCAATATTTTATTTTTATTATTGCTTGACAGTGCGAAATACCAGCAAAATGAGCGCGGAAAATTGGCATTCAAACTGTGCTATAATATTTAGGCCTCCAATTAATTGAAACTTATTATTAATGAAAATGGGCATAAAACCTGCGAATTAGATTATTTTCCAATCTTGTATCTTTTTGTGACGTCAGCAATCAGTCTGTCTTGCAATAGCAATTGTTCCTTGAATTAAGTCAAGGAACAATTGCCATAGCATTGTCAAGAGGAGTTGTCCGTGTCATTATCCTTCAGAGAGGCGATACTTAAGTACATCCGGTGCTCCCGGGGCAGTCAGCTTTGAAACTAACTTTGCTGTCCTGTTAATCTAACTAAAGGGACAGACAGGAACAGATGTATTCGGGTCAGCATGATTCAGAAATTCGGATATTTAATTGTTTATAAAATTATGTTGATACACGTTAGGAAAAATAGTTACTCGATCGTGTAGAACTGAACCGAACATGATTCTGCGATGGTAGATCGGATCAACACAAGCAGAATTTGTGTAATGAATTTAGTGACCGACCGAGGGTTCGGTTTCGGTTTCAGCCACCGTTTCGGTTAGCCAATTATTGGACGAAACTTCGGCCCCGTCGTCGGATCGAAACCCGGTATTCGTGAATTTGTCGTGCGTCGTTCGGCTGTGTATGCTGCTCGTCGCCTTTAAATTGTTAATATAACAAAAATAAATACGTAGTTTTGATTTTTTTTTTTTTAATTACCATGTTTGAACGGTCTGCTATGTGTATGAGTAAAAAAATCTTTTTTGCAAAAAATAAAGCCGACTTCAAAAACACAGAAAAGTGAAAAATAACTTTAGCTTCTGAAGTCAGTGACTGTTTAATTCAGTTTTTTTGTCACCGACTTCAGAAGCTAAAGTTATTTTTCACTTTTCTGTGTTTTTGAAGTCGGCTTTATTTTTTGCAAAAAAGATTTTTTATTTTTCCATTTTTAGTGTATAGGATATTACAAATATTTGCTATACATTTATTTTATATTGTTAACGATACATTTCATGGTAATAGGCTTATCCCTAATAAAATGGAACCTAATATACCTAACTGTCGCAATCTGGGTGTACTGTACGCATCTGCGTACCTCCTCAGAGCATACAGCCGTTACGTTGTGTAAACAATACACATCCAAGCGATTGCAGCAATCACGACAGATTTGCTATCTACTATTGAAGAGTTCCATTGTATAACTCCGAAGATCAAATTCACCAAATTTAAACGTAGCCACCGCGGAATAATATTCTACCAAATTAAAAAAAAAACATCGAAATCGGTTCACAATTGTCGAATATAAAATTTAGAGATTTGTCCTCGATTTCTCCAGGATCCCATCATTGGATCCTGACATGAAGACCATGGGACCACATGGAAAGTATACTGATTCAAACAATGTTCATAAAATTTTAGGGTGCCCTTAATTTTTCTGGGATTACATCACCTGATCCTGACTTATATCTTTCATCATCAGCTCAGCAACATGAGATGATGATTACCATGCACAAATTTCTGAATTGTGTTAGAGAGTATATGAAAAACATTGTATGAGCCTATAAAATTTCAGGGTTGCCCTCGATTTCCCTGGGATTCCATCATCAGATTCTGATTTGGTGACAATAGGACTACCGCAGGAGTACCTATAGGCTTTCGAATAAAAAAAGAATTATGAAAATCGGTGTACAATTGGCGGAGAAATTGGTGAACATAGGTACTTTAAAAAAAATACGTACCGTCGAACATAGAAACTCCTCCTTTTTTTTAAGTCAATTAAAAATTGTCAAAGGAGTTTTGGTGAAACATTAATGAACCGTTAACAATACATGCCATGGTAATAGGCTTATCTCCAATAATGGAACTTCTAACATACCTAACTGTTGAAATGGGGGTGTACTGTAGACTGATCACATCACAGAGCATTCAGATGTTATGTTATGTTATGATTTTGTGTAAACAATGAATATCCAAGCGATTGCAGCCATCGCGACAGATTTGCTGTCTAATATTGAAGAGTTCCATTGTTTATCTCCGAAGATCAGCGTCAGATCTTCACCAAATAAAAAATGGGACCACCGCGGAGTAATATTCTTCCAAACAAAAAAAGAATCATCAAAATCGGTTCACAATTGGCGAAGATATAGCTGAACATACACACAAAAAAAAAAAAAAAAAAGTCAGTCGACGTGATAACCTCCTCCTTTTGGAAGTAGGATAAAAATACGCTACATTTTAACATGCCCTAAAAAATATGTATTAAAAATTGTATGTCGGATCCGGCATTAGTACGGACTTGGAATGAATCGCAAGCGCGCCAGTGGTGACATCACGCGATCTACTTACAAGTCTACCCACACCACATCGTGCTTCTACAGGGCCGTGATGTTTACAGTTCGACATTCAGGCTGATCGTAGCGGAGTTGAAACGTCCCGGAACTGTACCCGATTCATTGTGCTCCGTGTTATTGTGTTAAGTTGTAATTTCAAGTAATTTGTTAGTTTAATAGAAATAGTGTATCGCACCCAGTGTATTTTCATTGCTCGATACCCATCTTCTGCCCACATGATGAACTAGCCTAACGGAATAAATCGTAACAATCCGACATATGTTTATTTTACATAAGTTTCGGTTTCGGCTGAAAACCCTGATTCGGTCGGACGTTAGTAATCATTGCTTCACGTCGTCTTTATTGTTGAATACTGCTGCCCTTAACACTACTATCATATTGGTCCCGAGACGAGATAAGACGGAACAATAATAAAGTCATGCAAAGGATAGCATCTCGATCTTAATCTCAAGACAGGATATGATGAATTGCACTATCAATGTGTCATCTAATAAAATTTCATTGGTGCAACAAATTCTAGAAATTTCGATGACTAGTTGCAGTAGTGGGACTGACTGTGATAAAATAAATAGAAGTAGGAAAATAAAAAGTGATATTGTCAACAAAGATTTTTATGAGAGAAACGCGTCCTGTTTTTGTTTGTGTGGAGTTTGACCTACCTGCTTAGGTACAGAGTGTACCTCCAGGGACACGGACGTTTTTGAAAAAAAATACGCGTATCAATAATAACGTTGATGATGTTCAACAATTCAACATCCATGGTTAGGTAAGGACCTCTAAAGGTCGAAGCACCAGGGAAGCCCGCGAAATTCAAATATTGTTACGGTTTTTTGCAAATTGCAGGCCAGTGTCAGGCTGTATGTTGAATATTTCATAAAAAAGTAATTCAATGGGATTACTTGTATATGTTACGGCTAAAAGCCGAAGTAAGGTTGCAACTAGTTCTAGCCGGCTATACCTATGCGGGCTACAGGTCTTACCGTCTTACTATGAGTATCTATGAATGGCGTCGTCATTCGTGTTATGTCTACCGCCTAACGAGGACTCCCCAACGACCCAGCGAAGGCGTGGATGGAAACGTTTGGTAAACACAGATTAAAATTAACACGTAAAGGGAATATGTTGCCCGGCTCTTTAGAAACTAAACCCTCAGTTTAGTAGTCAGTTTGAGCTTCCGTAGTCGCTATAAAACGTATGAAAGTCGATGTTATCTAATTCCGATTAGCAGTTTATGGCCCATTTCGATCACTATCTATTAACATAAATAATAATAAAATCTTTATTAACAGGTGGTTGTTCAAACATCAGTGTAGCCCTGGCTCTTGTACTAGGATTGCCTGTATCACAAGAGCCAGACAACTCAATTCACAGAGAACATATAAAAAACAAGCAAAAACAAAAAAAAAAAATGGGGTACACTATAAGATGGCATGCATTAAAAAAGTGTTTACAAACATAAAATATAAAAGAGAGAAAAAAAAAAGTGAACATAATATGGGAGTATACATTTTATAAATTAAATTAGGTAACGTACCACTCACTGCGTCCTGAGAAAAGTGTGGGTAAGTGTGACTGGGGTGAGCGTGTGTTTGATGTGAAGGTGTGTGTGTATGTGTGATATGAGGGTTTTTGTGTGTGTGTGGTGAGTGTGTGAAAGTGACGGATTCGTCATAATCGTATTTTTCTAGCCAGTCAATAATAGTTTTTTTGAATTGGAAGTTGTTAAGTTTCAAAGTTTTTGTATCCCCTTTTCATGGCCGATTTTGTTGTAAAGACGTGGGGCAATATAGTGGTAGTGTTTGCTCGCGAAAAAGCTCTTAATACCTTGAACTGGGCACCTGACAATTCTCTTGGATGAGATAGGCAAACTCGGGATGGTGTATAGGTGGTATCTTGGCAGGCATTCGTAAAAAAAAATGCTTGCGGACGCTAAGCACTTTGGCTTTTCCGTATACCTCGGTCGTGGGCGTCCGGTATTTCAGCGACAAAAGTACTTTTAGGACGGCACGCTGAGCCCATTCCAGCTCGATCATGTGGGTCTTGCCTGCCCCTCCCCAAGCGCAAAAAGCCTATCCCAAGACACAATGGCATAAGGCTTTATATGTTTGCAACAGAAGTTTAAGACTAGTAACATGTCTCAGGGTTTTAAAGATATGGATAAACTTGCGTACTCTTTTGGCGGTAGCCGAGATGTGTTGTGTCCATTTTAGGTTATGGTCAACGATTACTCCCAGATATTTAATGGAGTTCACTCTAACTAGCTTAGGGCACGTGCAGGAGGAAAAGTTGATGCTATACCTATTGCAAGGAAATGTGTGGCTGCTAATATTGAAATTTTTAGGGCTTCCTGCTCTAGTCTTACTAAAACATAGATATTTTGACTTAGAGTTGTTTTGTGATAGCAGACTATCTTCCAGCCAAGCTGTTACTTTGGAAAGACCCGCTTCACAGACTCTTTCTAGATCTTTCCATGACTTTTCATGAAACAGAAGAACTGTGTCATCGGCAAACATTATGACATCGGCTTTATTTATTGTGATATCGCACAGTTCATTTAACAAGTTGCAGTTAATTTATCTAGTAGACAATTTCACGTAAATTCCGTTTCATTTCTGAACTAATCTATCCAGACACTTAAGTCCTTATTTAAATGCAATAATGCAATTTGATAAAATTTAAAAAAAATGCAATTTGATGTGACGCGGAGAAATGAGGAAAATGTCGTGAGAAAAGTTTTGAGTATGAATGTGAATGGGTATAAGAGTAGAGGAAGACCAAAGAAACGATGGATGGACTGTGTGAACGATGATATGACAAAAAAGGAGATGTCTGATGAGATGACGAGTAACAGACAGAGAAGTTTAAAAGAAGAAGACATGCTGCGCTGACCCCAAATAATTGAGATAAGGGCAGAAGAATGATGATGAATGAAATTTGATAAAAACAACAATTGAATGACTACTGCCGAATTCGAACCCCAGTGTTTGGTTACGCGCCCAAATTATGTCAAAAGGGTCATCCCCTATTGCAAAAATGTAGGTGACCCATTTAATATCCGCGTCTATAGCTTTGAATAAGTCATTTTGTGAATGTTACGTATATATAGATGACAAAACTCTTACCATTGTATGGCTTCACGAAGATGCACGATAAAGCCACGTTGACACGTTCAGAGGGCTCAGGCGCAAAACGTCTCTTTCGCAAAATGTCTAAGGGTAGTAAAATGTCTCTTTCTAAAAATGTCGCTTTCTCATAATGTCGCTTTCGCAGAATGACTCCTTCTCAAAAGGTCGCTTTCTCACAATGCCTCTTTCGCAGAATATCTCTTTCGCAAAATGTCGCGTTAGTAACTTAGAATAAAAATTAGCCAGGTTTAAAATGGTTGTTTTTTTTACAATTTCTTATTAAATATTTACAAGTTTTACAACATATTCAATCGTCGAATCTGACTCGGCTGGGCAGCGTTCGGGAAGTTGCGCGGTATCTTCTCGTCCAACATAACGCAGTGTCTCAAGGCGAAAGTCTATGACCAGTTTGTGTTGCTAATTCAAATTCAAATTCAAAAACTTTAATTCGAGCGGAGGCTCATATAGGGTTAGTAACATAATCCTTAAAAACAAAGTGTTAGTAAAATACAATGATTACATACGAGACCGAAACGTGGTCGCTCACAATGGGCTTCATCAGAAGGCTTAAAGTCACCCAAAGGGCAATGGAGAGGCTATGCTCGGAGTTTCCTTACGTGATCGAATCAGAAATGATCAATCTCAAAACGGATGGCCGGTGCACGATGGGGCCGAAAAGTTTTGGAGTGGCGACCGCGAACCGAAAGACGTTGCGTTGGAAGGCCTTCTGGTAGGTGGACCGATGACCTGGTGAAGATTGTGGCGGGGATTCGCTGGATGCGAGACGCACGGGATCAGTCAATGTGGCGACACTTGGGGAGGCCTATGTCCAGTAGTAGGCGTCTTTCGGCTGAAATAATGATGATGACATGCCAAAGGAGATGGCCAAAAATTGCATGAGCCTATTCCCCAGAATGTACATGTATAAAATCTATGTAATTTTAATAGTAAAGATCTTCTACAACAAAAATAAAAAAGGAATTGTCGCAATTTTTAAAGAGAATTATATTTTTACAATGTTCAATGTTCAATGTTAGGTGACTTTGAGATGAGAGGTGTAAATGCAAAGTAGGCCTTGTTACTGTTTATTCCATTTTTTTAATCAATAAAAAAATAAGTAGATTACAGTACCTACTTACCAAAGTGAAGACGTATATGATTTGTTTCCTTTTTTACAATATATCACTTTAACAAAATACGTTATTTTATTATTTAAATGTTTAACGTACTATACCACTATACCAGATTCTGTAAAGAACTCATAATAAAAGTATTTGTATTTTTGATTTCACTCGAAAAATCGAATTTACAACGTTGCCATACAATATTAACAAAGAACAGAACAGAACCAACCAAGAATAAGAAATTGAAAAAAAACAACCTTTTTTTTAAACCTGACTAATTTTTGTTCTAAGTTACTAACGCGACATTTTGCGAAAGTGATATTCTGCGAAAGAGGCATTGTGAGAAAGCGACCTTTTGAGAAGGAGTCATTCTGCGAAAGCGACATTATGAGAAAGCGACATTTTGAGAAAGAGACATTTTACTACCAGTAGACATTTTGCGAAAGAGACGTTTTGCGCCTGAGCCGTTCAGAGTACTAATTCATTTCTGTAGTGTCTGTCAACCCGAGAAAAAGGCGAATTTATTAATGTAAGTACACACGGCGACATCAAGCTATACATATACAGTATAACCGGACCTCACTTTGTAAGAGCTTCCCGTGCAATGAAAGATCAGCTTATACTGGTTATGCATACCTTGTTTGGTCGTAGTGTGTACGTGTAAAAATAAAGCAAATGACGTCACCCATCATCATTCTCTTGCCCTTATCCCAATTCATTTGGGGTCGGCGCAGATGTCATCAGACACCTTTCTAGCTATGTCATCCTACAAGTCCATCCATCGTTTTTTGGTCTTCCTCTACTCTTATATCCACATTCTCATTATCAGAACTTTCCTCACGATATTTTCTTCATTCCACCCGCATCACATGCCCATACCACGAAAACCGATTACCACAACTTTTCAGTCACCGGCGCCACTTTCAGACTTGCAAATGACGTCACCCATCTGCTCAAAAATCAAACTAAGCATAAATTCTGCAGTATAATAATTTATTTATCTACGTAACTACGCTACAGCTGTGGTTGTCTATCAGTAAGGTTGGTCAGCTCCCTGGGTCCAGTGTAGTAGTTGTAGCTCTCTTCGTCCTCGTCTTCATAGTATTCTTCGTCGTCGTCCACGTCCTCGGCAGTCCCTTCCTCGACTCGGTCCAAGAGCTGCAAGTCTTGGCGGGAATCTTTCATTCGCTTGTGGAGACGCTTTTGTAAAATCTGGAAAATATGATGTTTCTTTTTTGGTATTTTATTGACTGCATTGTTGGTTTAGGTGTTACAAGCGTGACTGCTCATCATAAGTCGGGAAAAGGTATTTATAAAGGAGTTCAGAAATTCCCTTTGAAAATTCCTCAGGATTTAAATAGCTTGTTTTGTCCATGTACATCCAGCAAAAACTGTTAAGTAAAAGAAGAAGGTAGTGTATATTCATACTGCAGAGTTTGAAAAAACTGCATTTTAATGTTTTACAACAAAATTTTGTCTTCAGTAATAATAGACCAGTAATGACTGGCCTCCTCTTACTGCAAAAACCTGGGTGTAAACACATTTGCCAATCCTTGTGGGGAATATAGACTGTATTGAAGTAATTACTAAGATCACGCACGAAGTCTATAGAAATAAAATTAATTTAAATTCTAACCTGTCTCTTCTGTAAGAAATCAGCCAATTCTTTTCTCTGGTCGCCGACCGGCTCAAGTACCTTATCGGCCGTCACACGATACGATATGACGTCACTATTGGTATTCAAGGTGCTCCAGGCATCTCGAGTCTTCTTCCTGGCAGCTAAAAGCCTGCTCATAATCTTGGAATGGTCCAAACCGAAGACATTGTGGGTCATTTCTGGTACTGGTTCTTCGAATATAGGTAGCTCTTCTTCCAGCTTCTTTATTTTTGCCTGGCGAATGTATATAAATTAGAATAAAAATCCCCTCATAATGCTAAGGGTTAGCAACAATATTAAAACGCCATGTGGTCTTCGTTCCACATGCTAAGTTCTAAGACGCCTTTTGCTTGGGTTGTAACAAAGCAGTTTGATGCTGCAGCACCACAACTTTGAAACTCTCGATCTGGGATTTTAAGTCACATTTAGCTGTCTTATCGATGTGTAACAGGACATACAGATATCCAAAGATTGATACTATTCCATTTAACTGCGCTGTACCAAAAAGCCCATAAGCAGCGTATGTAGTTTAGATTTCCGTGCAAACATTTTTTCCTGCTCTTACAAATAGAGACCACTATACTATTTCCAGATATTATCTTAAGAAAACATAGACAATCATAAACCAGAAAGACAGTGAGACAAACTAATATTCCAGCTAATCAAATATGAACCCTAAGCAAGCTGGTGAGTAGCGTCTCTTATACTACTGGTTCCCGGCGAAGGTTCTATCTATGACAGCTGCACTTATCAGCTTTTTACCGTACCTTCTTATTAGTTTTTGCGAATCTTTGTTTCAGCATATTAACAAGCTACTATCATACCAATATACCTTCATTTCGGGTGACAACTGTGTGTTTAAGGTGAATTCAGACTTCAGCAGGTGTCCCATATCAGTAGGGATGTACTCTCCGCCATAATCAGCCATAGCTAAACGACGATCCAAGTCTACAATATGAGCTTCTTGTTTATCTGTGAACATAAAGTAAGCATATTTTAAACATTACTTTTTTACGCTGTGTTCCAAAACGGGAATAGTAAGCGTTGGCAAGAATGCTGCCAGGCTAAAATGAGAATAGGCGGGTCACTTCAGCCGCATGCACGCTGATCGCTGGGCAAAATTCTCCACATGGCCGGACGGCGCCGCCGAGGCCGGCCCAGAAAGAAGTGGCGAGACGATCTGGATGCGTACCGTGAAGGTTCGAGGAGGCACAAGAAAAGAGTAGATGGAAGGCATTGGGGATGCCTTTGCCCAGCAGTGGGACAGTACAGGTACATAAGGTTTACAGACATCATTGGAGGATAAGTCTAAGGCTATGTGCGCACTGTTAGGTGACTTGTTTAGCACCTGGAGCCTAGTGACTTAACATCTGGTTACTTGCTAGAGAAGACATCAAGCATGCAGTGTACCCAGATATGAAAATGCTATAACGCTTGTTTCACTTTGCTACTCACTAGGCAAATAGTTAAGTTCTAAGGCTGTAATATAACTTGCCTTTAACAAACACAATGTAAGGTATTTCTCCCATGACCCTGAGTGTGGACAGCTCATGTCTCAGGCCACCAGCTACTTTGTTGAGTATCTTCTCAGTTTCGTCATCTGAAGTATTGCCTTTGCACACCCAGAACACATTCACTGTGTTCAGGTCTGGAGTTACATTCACCTATAAGCAAGAAAAATAGCTTTTAATACTGTGATTATAAGGCTTATAATGGCTTTGCTATATAACAACTGGCGTTGTGTGTTACTTGTGCAGAATTAACAATGTATTTCCTTTTCTACAACAGTGGAACAACAGATACAGTGACAGATCCCACCCGCACACAAAATACGCGCTTTGACGTGGAGTTGCAGACACCAGCCCGTTATACAATACAATACAATACAATAATACAGTGACAGATTCATACTTAATATTATAACTGCGAAAGTAACTTACCTTTTCAAGACTTAATGGCTGACCAGATTGTAATGAAATTTGACAAGGAAAAAGATTATATCCTGAAGATCTTTTTTTTACTCATGCATACTCATCAAAATTTCGACATGAAGTTGCAGGCAACAGTTTGTTCTACATAATAATAATTTACAGGAACCATACAACAGGACCTCGCAGAACCGAGAAGTAGGCTGATATGATGAAGTTTATCAAGATGCTAAACCATTATCATTTTGTTCTCTTATGTTTTTTACTGTATCTATATCAACAATAAGATAAATAAATTGTTTTGTTTTAGACCCAGCAGTCTAAACTGAAACCCAGGTTTTTTTTTATTAAATTAGGACATTTTGGCAGAAGAAGGTGAACCAGATTTAGCCAGAGACTGCTACTTACTTTAGAGATTTCAATGCCTCTGCCAACTATATCCATAGCAGCAGTGCCAGTAGACATCAAGTCAGTGATCTGCTTCATAAACATTTTGTTCAACATGGCAGTTCTGCGCTGCCCGCGCTTACCGGGCTCATGCTTCTGCTGAGTCAAGCTCTTTACTGAAGGCAGAGCGTTCACAGCGAAAGCTTGCGTTGGATGCCACTGCCTGAAAGCAACAAGAATATAACCTCAAAACAATAACAATCTAATAACATTAAAATTTACTTTAATCACTATGACAATCACCTCTTACTCTTTGGATTCACCATTTTACACAGTTTTAGCCCTTGCTTTTTTAAACTAAAAGCTACACAGGAAACATGGTAAAGTCGGTGAAAAGATATCATTTTTCCACAAAATATAAATGTTGTAAGATAGGTAAGATTATTCTAAGGTTGTAAGATACAATTCACTAAAAATACGGATAACGCGCATTCGACGCACATACAATACTATAAATTCGAAATAATAATGCCTTCTGTCAAAGAAAAATAAAAGAATACACAATTTTTCAAATTTGAATTTGGAACAGAAACAGAAACCATTACTTTTTTTGACATGTTTTAATTAATGTTTCTGTCGTATATATAATGTACTCTGTGGTTTCTGTCAAGTGTTTATTGTGTCTAAAGTGTCAATATCTACTAAAATCGCGTGGAAATAGTAAGAAAATTCCGGTGCGGTCCTCTTACTCTTACAATTCCAGTAAACTGTAAAGACCAGTAAGTCACTAGTGTGTGAGTGTATGAGCCGGTTTTATCAGCACTGGATTTACAAACACAATTTCATTTGTACTAAATTAAATCTTTGCAAATCTTGTTTTATTGTAACCCGCTTTAATGGTGATGATATTTAAAGATTCCTTGTATGTAACCCGTGTGTCTTCCACATAGCAATATAATATTGCAGCGCATTAAATTATATTATGAAATAACAATGTTGTTGGTTACGTTTCTCAATTTATAACAGACAGAAACACTCAATATTTGTCATCATTCTTATACCCTTGTCGCACAGCATGTCTTCTTCCATACGTCTTCTCTATACCATTACTCGTCATCTCTGCTGTCACCTCCCTTCTAGCAGTATCATCCTTCAACTTAGAGTCCTTCAGACATTTAGAATCATTTAAGACTATACTGGCCCAATGGCCTATAATTATTCGTCCATACAGAAAGAAAACTTTGGTGAGATCAGCCCTTTCGGCAGCCATGTTTAAAAACCAAAGACAAAATTGCCGCGCGTGGGAGGAGTCGTGCTATTCCCGCCAAATACCTGTCAAATTGTCAAAATCGGGATAAGTTTACGTGTGATAAGTTGTTTATTTTTATGTTTTATTTAAATCAATTGTGAAATCACTATAAAAATGTCTGAAGACAGTGAAGAAAGCTGTATGGCTAAAATGAGCAGTCTTTGTTCAGATTTAAATGTCGACCCAGTTGCAGCACAAAAAGCCAAGGAGTCCTTTTTAGAGATAAAACGAAATTATACATTAGATGTGAGTATTTTAGTCTAGTCCATTCATATTATTTCGACAATGAATTTTTCTTTTTTTTATTATTCTTCTATTCTCAATTGTGTAGATATTCCTACAAAAAATCTTGAGCATCATAACACTATTCTTACGCCGATTCACTAGTGCTTCCAAATGTACTGATTTTATTTACTTAGATTCAACCTAAGACTAGCTAAATACGCGTTCTTAACTCTATTGTTCATGTGGCAGATGTTACTTCCTATCTTGGTGATTTAGATTCATGCGATTTTTTTTAACCTGAAACAACTTTCACCTGCATAATGCACACGAGGCCCTTATCTAAGGATGCTCACTGAATATAATCATTATCAAGAAAGCAAGTCATTCCACAGAGGACACAAACATTGATATAATGTTTGCTGAAAGCATTTTCCTTAAACCTTTGTTTACAGAATCAATTTTTGTTGTTTGAAAACAGAGACAAGACATAATGTTAATGTTTTAAATCTTTATCACACATGTACCTTGTTTCCTCAGGGTGATACATTGCACTGGATGGCATGTTCCTTGTATGTGGCTTGCCGTACCTCCATAACTCCTACAGTGCAGTCTGGGAAGGCAGTGGAAGGGAATTGTGTCAGTCTTACCAAGCTTTTGAGACTATGCAACATAAGGTTATTATATTTTAATTGTTGAAACAGCCTTTGACTATACATAAGTTCTTTTAAAACTTGCTATTTAGATATATAAACAAATGCATATAATGTATACCTTCTTTGTATCTAAAACTGCTTTTTGATTTCCTCCACAGTCTAATTCAGTTTTTCAAAAAAATCAAGAACTGGATGGAGATGGCTTCCATGTCAACTGAGTTCAGAGACAAGATATCTCATTTGGAGCACAAGTTTGCTGTGTCCACTGTGCTGTACAGGAACTTCCAGCCAATCTTCCAGCAGATCTTCTCAGGATTGACAAATGAGCCTTTGAAAACTAGTACTAAAAGAAGACCTAAGTAAGTGATATCAATATTTGATGTAGATTATACTTATATGGATAAAATTACTGTCTTAAAATACAGTGAAGAGAATTTTATTGTTAAACTGGATACATCAATAGAATTGCCGTATGGCTATTCTATTTATGTATCCAGTTTAAAACACAAAGCACAAAGTAATTCAGAAATCATACTAGTCAGTAGACTAAGTGAACACAGCATACCAAAACCAAGTTTCCACACCAATAGTTAGCAGGATGCTTCATTGTTTTGTTTCCTGATTGTTGATTATCATTCAACTGAATCTAATATCCTGATATACCTCTTGTTTATAAATTTTCAACTTGAAATTATAATGTGTAATTTTGTTGATTGCATTTAAGTTCTTTTGCTACTCAGCAAAATATTAATGCATGAAAAGGAAATTCACAAAAAAAGGCTTTATTTCACATCTAAAAATGCTAAGAAGCTTTAAAAACATGTATTGTTCCTTGACCTATATTGTCCCACTGCTGGGGAGAAGCCTCTCGATAGTCTTCCACTCTTTTCTCTGTAAACATATGAATACACCGTGACTTTTTTGTCGTCTTACAACGACAGCCCACCTCATGTATCCAATTAATACTAAATATTCATAAAAAAAATATAGGTATTTATGAGATTTTAATAATTTAAAAATAAAATTATTATTCAGTATTATGACACATGACGTAGTTAAAACACCCTGTTGCGAGCGATAATCTATTGGACTCGAGTGTTCTCCCGTTTGACACGTAAACATCATTAACAGGATGTATCATAATTTTATTCTAATTTTTTAGTATTATTTTTCTTTGTACCTATTATGGAAGATAAAAAAAAAATCGCGCCTAGACCTATTTTATGTCGGGTACATTGAGTGGACGACCTTTGTAAGACGACTAAAAAGTCACAGTGTATATGTTATAAAGAGTAAGTGCAACTGGATATATTATATCTTACTTTCTATCTACTATTACCCAACCTTGCCTTTATAATATTGTGAATACTTTCTCTACACAGGACACAGCCATGTACTACAAATGCTCTGTTTGAATTTACCTGGTGTTTGTATATCTGCGTAAAGGGAGAGCACCATAGGTCCGCTCATGATCTTGTGGACATGTATCATTTGCTGCTTGCTTCTTTAGACTTTGTTTTTGCAAATGCCTTTATGGACCGAAGGATAGATTTAATTAATCCCGCATTTAAAGGTTCGTAGACAATATTTGTTTTATACTTTAACTATATTAATAGTAATAAGAGTTTTGTTTGAGTTCAAAATTAGTCAAGAATACCCAAAATAATTGTGAATAAGTGATGATGAGGTTGACTTGCCTCTAAGTTTGACTAAAACATGTATTAGTGTGAAAACCTTAAGTTAAATTAAATAAATAACTTTGATATTTATGTCTAAAATGCAAGGTTTACATAAACTTGTACATTATTTTTTTAGGTTTGCCTGGTGACTGGTTAAAAGACGATTTCAAAATGCCATCAACAGCACCCTGCATTATGTCAGCATTATGTGAAATCAAAAATGGACTGTTAGTAGATGCTGCAGCATCTAAGGAATACACCTGGAAGCCAGCAATAAAGAAATTTTTCGAAAAACAAGTGAGTTGTGTCTTTCTGCTTAAACATTATGGTTTCATTTATAATACTGAGATTTTCACAATTGTTCTCCCATAGCTGAAAGGATTGTAGGATCACCTTTGACATATTTGAGATATTTTAAACACCCTTTATTAATTTGTTTTTAATTTTTTAGATCTTAAAAGGTGATATTGAAGACTTTAGTGGAGTCCTAGAAGTTGGCACTTTTGACCAAAATCTAAAATCATTGAATAATTCATATGAAACTTATGTGCTAAGTGTTGGTGAATTTGACGAACGCATATTCTTAGGTAATTTATTATCCTAATATTGTTAAAAGTCTGTTACCTACAAAAAACATTTACTTTGTCCCCCCAGCAAAAAAAAAGTATGTAAAAATCTATGAAAAAGGTTTTTATTTTATTTATGTACAGGCCACAAATAAAACAACAGAACATACTTGAAAAAAATGTGTCAATTTTGTAATCCTTGTTGATTGGATAAAAAGGTGTTAATACATAATACAGGCCACTAACTGAAATAAAGTTTTATTTAAAAAAAAAATACCTTTACATTTTTATACTTCATTACTTCAAACATTCTTGAAAACAAAAATGTCGAATATTTATTATTTAAATCCAATTTTGACTTGCTTTGTCGATTACGAAGGTAAATTATGTTGCAGTTTGCTCAATTTTACATCTAAAATGTCTGAAAAAGTCAATATTATTAGTAATTATTATTAAGCTTTTATGTTTTTTTAGGTGAACATGCAAATGAACAAATTGGCACTTCAAACAAAGTGTCTGGAGATGAAATATCACAAGTTATTGCTACTTTTGGTCCTGTGAGTATTTTTTTAACTGTATTCTGTTATAAGTGTCTATTTTAAATGCTCAGTTAAAGTTAATTGAGTATATTACTCGAACTACAACTTGACATTATTGCTTATCATATTTGCAACTGCATTTTTGTTATGATTCATTTGAACATGACTGTGATATTTTATATTTTAACCTTTTGCAAGCCATGTGTGTGTGAACTCGTATTTAGGCCAAACAAATAAACTTGTATATTTTATCTGCTTTGCCAGATTGCAGTATTGCTCGGTGCAAGTTCATTATCCCAATCTTATAAATAATACTAATAAATAAAAAAAAAATAAAGGAAATAACACATCTAAAAATAGTATAAAACCAAGTCACTGTTGTTAATATGTCCCATAGTGCTTCTACTACTGGATTTTGATGAACTTTCATCTTAATTGGGAAAATTTCTTCCAAGAAAAGGATTATGGGCATTAAATATACTTTAATATTTAATAATAAAAAAAGAGCATTGAATTTCTGATGCCCGACTGTGGCATTTTGTCAGTTTTCATTGTAAAATCGAAGTTTCTTGAAAAAAAAAACTCAGAAACTACATGTGTCATAATTTCATTTTGTTTGTATGCATTGCGTTGCAATTATCAAGCCTTTGTGGTATTACTAAACATTATTATATGTTTAACCACAGCTTGTTGAGCTCATGTTTTCAAATATTATGTGGTGACAAAATTAAAATTTTATTTGTTCTTTATTTTAACTGTAATGGGCCAGATATATGTGGCCAGGTTTTTGTATACTAATATTTTTTCTTTTATTTATTGTATCATCGCTGAAAGTAGCTGTAAACTAGAATAATTAATTCCAGCTCCTATTCATTTTAATTATCTCTTTATTTTAACTGTGGTGGGCCAGAGTTATGCAGCCACTCTTTGGAATTAATTTTTTTTTTTAATTATTCAAATCGCGGTTGATAGTCTAGTTCTAGAATCAAACATTTTAAGACATTATGTGACATCTGTCAAGCCAAACTGGGCTCGCGTGCTGTCTCAGCAGTGAGTACATAAGAACAATTTCTTTTTATCAGAGTGGTCGCGCATGCCACGAGACCCCTCTGACCGGGCGGCGCTACTTGGCACGACGCGGTGAAGAACTGACCCCAGTGTCTGAAGCCAAGAACAGTCTGGCGCGTCTCGCTGCGTACCTGAGAAATTCTAAGCCGCAGCCTTCGAGGGACCTCTTGAAGCTGTTCACGTAAGTATAACGAACCTGCTGCTAGCAAAGATTTGATATTACCACGATCGTCATGTGACTCTTTTGTTATTGTGATAAGGTATAAATTTTATTAGAAAGATTGTTGGAACATCTGTTAAAGGTGAAAGCTGATAAGTCTATAATCTAAGTTAAGAACTGAAGAAGTTTGAAAATAATCAAATTTTTTATAATTTCACCTCAACTTTTTTTCTAATTAACTTTGGGATTGACCACACGTCTTATGGACGCGAATAGTTCGATTCGCGCCAGCAGATCCGCAATGAGGCGAATGACGTCTGTTTCGCATTTTCCGCATGATCTCAAAGCCTATTCCGCGTCGACAAGTTGGGTCACTTCCATACACGATAGAACGTGTTTTAAAACTAATCGATGCATTTAGATACCGGTGGTTATCATTTCCATTTTGAATTCATAGTAACAGCACCATTTTAAAGAAGTATTTCTCATCCGCAGGGACTGCAGCGTAAATATGGACACAATTAACGCGAATCTTGTCCTACCGTGCAACAATTGGATGGAGCAGTTCGCAAGCAGCTTGAGGGAGACCAACACTTTAAGTAGCGAAATGATCAAGTTTCGGAGCAATATGGTCACGTGCCTGTACTACAGAGTCTTTGAACACATCATCAGAGAGGAGCACAGGAAAAAGCCGCAAGTGTCTTTGAATGTAAGTAGTGCAAGAAAAAATATAATTACTCTAATGTACAAATAGTCTTGGTTGTTACGGGTCATGGTTGTCAATATCAGCGGAGACTATCCTTAGACGCGGGAGATATTAGAATCCACTAGCTGATGCCTGAAGCTTCGCCCGCGTGGAGTTCGGTAATTGTCCCACGGGATCGTACTACTGGGATAATAAGTATCCTATGTATTAACCCTAGTTATAAACTAGCTGTGTACCATTTCATCCAAATGCGTTCAGTAGTTTTTGCGTGAAAGAGCAACAAACATCCATACATACATCCATCCTCACAAAATTTCGCATTTATATAGTAGACTAGTAAGATAAGTGTGTGTGCAAACACAGATGAGCTCTCTTCCCTCACTTGGATAGTCCGCATGTAGAGGCAAGTGTTGAAATGAGTGATATACATTGAGATCCAGTAACACTGGGTTGGAATTACTAGATCAATGTGAATGCCTTTAGACGGCACGGTTAGCGCAGCTGCTGAGCGATTGGCTGGACAGTACCAAACTCCACGCGGGCGAAGCCGCGGGCATAAGCTAGTCAGCCAGAACGGCATAAATCATCTATCATGAGTATGTACTCATGACTTGTCGTGAGGATTCACCATCCGTTGCAACATTGGTGTTATTCCTTATAAAAATAAAAGAGCCTTAAAATAGATAGGTAAGCTTTTTTTCTTTTTTTTTTTAAAGACGTTGCCCCACACTAGGAATATCTCCTGTATCGTGAGTGCGTTTACAAACAATTTAAACTCACTCAGTCAATCGCTCAGCCACTGCACCAACCGTGCCGTCAAAAATTGGTTCTGTTTTGGGCTACTTGTAGCCATTTTGAGAAGCAATAGATTTTACATCATCCTCCCATGTTGATAATGGGCTACCTTTTTTCTTTTCCCTTGTGGCCCTTTTCATGAAGTTACTTGCAGTCCATATCTGGTCCTGTCTTGCTGCATGTCTAGCCCATTTCCATTGTAGATTTTTAAAAGTATAATAAAATTAACAAAAATAAAATGTTCAATATTTTTATAAACAAATATGGAGTAATACACTTGCATTGATATGCAAATCATATCAGCTGTTTTTGCAGTAATGCTAAATTAGTTATGATAAGATAACATTTAAATATATTTTGTAATCAGTTGATATTATGCTATCTTACTGTTTGACCTAGGTTAATGACAACTATCGATCGATATTCGTTTCATATCTATCTTTCAAAACTTACTGAATGATGGTGAATGAAAATCGCATTAATCTTGCCACACAGCTGATAATATAAATAATTATATTACTGTTTTCTTACATACCTATTAATACTTTTACAAATTCTACTATTGGATGATGTTATGACACATAATATCATACCTGAGTATTTTCCGTAGGTGCTGTGCTGCCTACAGTAAACCCACATAACGTAACATCGCGCCGGTAATCCCCGAAGACTAAGGCAGAGGTGTACCTAATAATACACCCACATTTCGCCAGTAATATTTAAGTCCCGTGTAATAGAGGGCGAGCCTATTGCCATTAACCGGACACACTCAGGCTCCGTTGCTGCTACTGAGAAATTCCTGATGGGAAAACTCAATAACACTTTGCCCGACATGGGAATCGAACCCAGGACTTCATGCTCAGCAGTCGCAACCACCATACCAACTAGGCAGTCATTGAGGAATATTAAAAAATTAAATGTTTTCCAACAGATGCTGTTAAATCAAGAAACATACCAACTAGCACTATACGCATGCTGTACAGAGATAGTCCTGCACGCGTACGGCGTTCACTCGCTCAAATTCCCGCGAGTGTTGCAGATATACGGACTCAGTGCCTTCCACTTCTACAAGATTATCGAGCTAGTAGTGCAGGCGGTCGTCGAGAAACTCAGTCGGGATGTCATTAAACATCTTAATGCTGTGAGTAAATTAATATTTTTATTTTATGGCAAACAATCACTTAGATGCCTATCCTATGGATATCTAGGGACATCGAAACGGTGTTTTACTATTCTTAGGTCCGTTTAATTTTGCTGGTTAATTGCTGAAACCTTTGGACCAGCTTTTCTAAAATTACAGCTTCAAAACTTGTCTTTATATTGGACAACACATATTGGAAAAAATATCAAAACTAAATACGCTTTTCCATTTTCTTAGGTGGAGGAAGAGGTATTGGAGTCACTGGTGTGGACTTCGGACAGCCCGTTGTGGGAACAACTCAGTAAAACGCCAGTACCTGCGTCTAATGTCGTCAGAGTACATGACTCGCCGCATCGCAGGTCCAGTAAGTACCTCATCTCTTCTTGTTCCATGGATGTTTCTGCAACATGACTTTTTATTCCATAGTATTTCATTTATATCGTGTTTCACAATCTATGAATTATAACTTTAGTCTGCCTTACAGTAGCGAAGGTGCCATACAACTTGATTCCTACTGGCTTCCCTTTGAAAAATAGCACAATCAGTATTCTACTGACAAATAATATAATCACGTTAAAGATACGTACTCCGGCTTACCACTTACAAATATTGACCCTTCGCTACTGCTGCCTTAGCTATCATCATCATCCTCTTGCTCTTACCGAATTTTTTTGGGGTCGGCACAGCATGTTCTCTTACGTACGTCGTCGTATTAGCCGTCATCGCCGAACCGCCCTTTTCTAGCCATATAAATCATCATGTTTATTATTTCAAACTGAAAATAAACCTTTTGCTTTACAGACGGTCTTCAGTCACCCGTATCGGCTGACATTGACCGTTACCTCTCACCTGTCGCCGACCAGGCGAAAAAGCAGCTATTTCAAGACCCTATCAAGCCTGGCCAATCGTTACTAGGTAAGTTATATTTTATTATAAAACTACCTTGGTGTATTCTGCCTCTAGAAGTACCCTATTTGCTTCCAACTTGAACACTTTGTTTTGGAATCAGAGACAAACGCAAATACTATTATCAACAACTATTTATTATGTTATTTCAAACATAGGTTTGGTATTTTGTGCTCAGTCAGTTTTCCTCATCCACAAATAAGGTTAATGTTATTATCTAATATTTCGTTCCAGTTGCCACAAACAATACGCCGGCAAAACAAGAGCCATCACAACCCACACCAAGTTGTTCCAACGGCGAAACGAACAGCAACACGTCCACACCTAAGAAAACTAATAACTCGTTAATACTCTTCTTTAGAAAGGTAATTTTTTATTAAGCCCTAATACAAGATCAACATTCAAAGGTTTTTTTTTCGTCCCTCTGCATACTTAAACCTCCTCTCCATTAAAAAGGCTTCTATAGCTGCTTGCATTCAAAGCGACCTCTGCACTATGACCCAGTGGAAATTTCAAAGCATTGGGTCAATAGTGACCTACACTTAATTGACTATGCCATCAAACCCGTCTCACCAATGGCTTCTAACTAGATGAAATAACAAGCAAACATTTTATTGCAGTTCTACAGTTTAGCAGTAGTCCGTATAAACGACCTGTGCACCCGACTGCGCCTCACCGACGAGGAATTGAAGCGCAAGATATGGACCTGTCTGGAGTACTCAATCATGCACCAGACGCAGCTCATGAAGGACCGTCATCTAGACCAGATCCTCATGTGCGCTGTTTATGTTATATGTAGAGTAAGTGTAGCCCTACTATTCTTCCCTTTTCAAAATTCTCTTTATAAATCTGTATATTATTTATTTATTTTATTTTTAACTTTCACACACTATCTTTACAGGATGACCCCAATACAATAGTGGTTTGACCCCATTACATGTCTAATTGTAATTACACATCAAATAAAATCAACTTACGGCTAATACTTAAAAATCTAACAACAAAAATCTTAACACAGAATGTTAATATCGCGTATTATATATTTATATTATTATATGTCGCAATCATAGACAGTAGACACAGTAACATCTCTTTTGTGTCTCACGTAGATTTACGTACATCGGCTAACAACATGTAGGTCATGTTACTTTTTAAGTACAAGTACCATACCAGATACAATTCTTACTAGTTGAACGTACTCCACACACGCTGCCTACCGCTCCGGGGGCGTATTAAGCCCAGTTTCGAAGTCATTTATGGTAACCAGCAAAGTCTATTCCACTTCATGCCTTATATAATCCTCGATTGATGTAATATACCCGGGTTACAGATATAAAATTTTTGATGATTTTATTTTCAGGTTTCAAACAATCCTACAAATCAAGTAGAGAGAACGTTTGCAGAAATCATGCGCTGTTATAGACAACGACCTTTAGCTGACAATCATGTATACAGATCTGTTCTTATCAAACAGACCGAAGGAGAGAGTGAGTAGTTTTATCTAAAATATTAATAAAGTTTGTGAGTAAATTATGAAATAATAGTAGGTAAGTAGCTAATAGGTTAACTAATTGACCTAGCCTCCAGTTGCGAAGGGTCAATTTTTGTAAGAGGTAACCAGGAGTACATATCTTTAATTGATTGTATTATTTGTCTATAGAATACTGACTGTGCCATTCCATAGGAATCGAGTTGTATGGAACCTTCGCCACTGCTAGCCTCGTCTACCGATATTAATTTTGACGACCTTAATCATTGTGATGTGTTTCAAAGGGATTTTATTATAGAAATTATTCTTTCTTTTCAGGTTCACCAGAGAGAGGCGATTTAATTAATTTCTATAATAAAGTTTATGTGCAATGTATGCAAAACTTCGCATTGAGGTTTACTGGGAAACATAAAGATGTAAGTATTGTGCAGATATTTAATTTTTTTGCATCCCTGTCTTAATAAGACCGGTGCTAAGAAACTGACCTTGCTGTTTCCTGGCCATGTAGATTGCGGTCTTTAAAAAGGTGATAATGAATATTCAGTGCACAATTTAAAAAAAAACTTCTGTCTTCGTTCGCATAGAAGAAACCCCTACCCCTACCCCTAGAGTAGTACCCTAGAGTGACAATAGTGTAGCTTTCAATCTGAGAAAGAATTTTTGAAGTCGGGATGGTTATGGAGATTACCTTCTACAACCAAACTTGAGCATCATCCACACTCGTGGCTACATAATAACAGCCGCTCGGGTCGATCTTTAGGGTTAAGCCGTGCTTGCCTAGGTTGGTCTGTGGATAGGTGACCACCCATTACATACCGAGTCTCCTCCGTGCCTCGGAAAGCACGTTAAGCCGTAGGTCCCGGGTGTCATTTGTAGATCTTTGACAGCCGTTAGGTAGTCAGTGGCCCAAACAGTTTGACAACCAGTTTTACCAAGGGGAATCGTATTACGCAGTACTAACTGGGTTGTGGAGGTTAGATAGGCAGTCGCTCCATGTAAAATACTGGTATTCAGCTGCATCCAGTTAGGCAGATGATGATGATCCAAACTTGACCTCTTCATAATATTAGTTAAGATTCAGTGATATGACCGCGGCTGACTGTTACCATGTGCGTGCTAATGTCCGGGCGTGTGCGCAGGAGTGCAGCCTGTCGCCGCTGCCGGCGGGCCGCACGTGGTCGCCGGCCGGCCAGCGCGTGTCGGAGCGCCACCAGCTGTACGTGAAGCCGCTCACCACGCCGCCGCCGCCGCAGCACCACCTCACCTACCGGTTCAGCCGCAGCCCTGCCAAGGTAACTAGCGGGAGTGCAGTCTGTGGCCGCACGTGGTCGCCGGACTATTTTATTCCCCAGATAAAAGTCTCTGATGATACGATGACAAGTGTAAGTTAGAGACTAACAATGATAAATATAAGTTAAATATGCTAAATACCGTTTGCAGGTCTCTGCAAGCTGTCTTAAAAAAAATCTAAGACCATGTATTACTTTTGCCAATACTGATAAACACACTTGTCCACCAGGACCTGCACGCAATCAACACGATGGTATCCTGCGAGGTGGGCGGGCTGACGTCGTCGCTGGGCGCGCTGGGCGTGAAGCGCGGCGCGGAGGCGGGCGGCGACGACGTGGTGAAGCGCGCGCGCCTGGCCAACGCGCACGTGGCGCGCAAGCTGCAGGGACTCATGACCGACCGGCAGGCTGTCTAGAGGTAGCTATTTTGTGCTAAGTAAACAGCTGTTAATATAACAATTTTATGCTAAGTAAACAGCTGTTAATAGCATTTTCTGAAGACCCTCCACTAGTCGTATCTATGGCAATCCGGTCGGTGTAGGCCGCATCATCGCATCACATACTAGAAAATCGTTTTCTGTGTTTTCGTTCCTTTTGTAATGCTCGATGTCATATTAACGCCAGGTTGATCAGTCTTTACAAGCATAGTTTTTACATATTACTTTATTTTTCTAATATCTTGCTTTTCTTTCTTTTCAGACTCAACAGACTCCATCCAAATTATCATTAGAGTCTATTTACGTTCTTAGTCATATTTATTTCGTTTCACTTAGTACCAAAAATCGCTTCTAGCTCTCTAGCCGTCGTCTTTCCTTTATAAAATGATTTGATATTATTTGACGAATTTAATATGTAAATGTGAAATCAATTTTGTCAAGGTTGACCATAATGATGACTAATGTTTAACTTGTCACAAGTTGTTTCAAGTGGTGTTTTCACGCCGCCCCGAGGCAGTGTCCCGCGTACTTAGCGCCCATAATGTTGAGAAAAATACATATTGATCTCATTTTTTTTATTTATGTTGATATACATACATATAGTATTGATATGCCATAACTTGAATTTTGCTCATTGCTTACGTAAGATTTAAGTTTTAAATAATTAGCGAGTCTTTAATGGCTGTGTCGGAATGAATTGTTGTTTCTGAGGTAAGGACACTTATTTTTATTTACCATTTTCATAACGCAACCAACTTCGTCCTTATGTTAGTTGAGTTTTTATTTCCCGTCTTACCATGATTGACTGAATAATTTACATGAAGCAATGTTTTATTATATCCCATAGATTTTTCATATTGCAGGTATTGATTGCACTTTACCTAAAACTGAGTTCCTCGTAAATTTCGTTTATTAAAATGACATATTTTCGTTTCTTCCATTAATTGTATTATTATTCCTTAGTTTGTAAGTCATCAGAGAAAATTATAATATCAATTTGTTTTAACTACCAATCAAAATTAAATGATTGTATATTTCGGACTTAAGCACTATATATCATGTATTCTATTAGATTTTAACCTTAGTAAATAAAAAGATTGTATCCAATACATTGTTTTAATTACACACACACTGTTTATAACCTTCAATTATGAACTAGCTTACAAATATAAATGGAGGAATTACATTCTAAGAACTATTTAATGATTATTATACGAGGGCGGGTCAATAAGTCCGTGACTTTTTGAATTTCTGACCACTTTACTGAAACAGCAACACTGCTCCTGTCAACAGGCATCTGTCAGTTGACTCCTGTCAAAATTTAAACTTGCTGCGTCAGTTAGTTTGTGTTTGACAGCTATTTTTATCAGACTACTCACTAATTTGAGGAGAAAATGGAAAAAAGTGAATTTCGTGTGCTTATTAAGCATTATTTCTTGCGAAAAAAAACCATTACCGAGACCAAGGCTAAGCTTGATAAATACTATGGGGACTCTGCACCATCGATTTAAATGGTAAAAAAGTGGTTTACTGAATTTCGTTGTGGCCGTACAAGCACTGAAGATGCCGAACGTCCTGGACGCCCAGTTGAGGTCTCTACACCCGAAACAATCGAAAAAATTCACGATATGGTGTTGACCGACCGAAGATTGAAAGTGCGAGAGATTGTGGAAGCCGTAGGGATCTCGCATGGCTCAGTGGTTTCAATTTTGAATGATCACTTGGGCATGAGAAAGCTTTCCGCAAGATGGGTGCCGCGTTTGCTCACAGTCGACCACAAACGCAATCGTGTAACAACTTCACAGGAAGCTTTGGCGTTGTTTAATCGCAATATGGAGGAGTTTTTGCGCCGTTTTGTAACCGTGGACGAAACATGGATCCATCACAACACACCAGAAACCAAACAACAGTCAAAACAGTGGGTTTCTAAGGGTGAATCGGCGCCAAAGAAGGCCAAGGTGGGTTTGTCAGCCAATAAAGTTATGGCGACTGTTTTTTGGGATGCACGCGGGATAATCCACATTGACTACCTTCAAAAGGGAAGAACAATCAATGGGGAATATTATGCCAACTTATTGGACCGATTCAATGACGATTTGAAAAAAACCGACCTCATTTGGCCAAGAAAAAAGTTCTTTTCCACCAAGACAATGCAAGGGTGCACACATGTGCAGTTGCCATGGCAAAAATCCATGAATTGGGCTATGAATTGCTCCCTCATCCGCCCTATTCTCCAGATTTGGCTCCGAGCGACTACTTCTTGTTCCCAAACCTGAAGAAATGGCTTGGTGGAAAAAGATTTGACTCCAATGATGAAGTCATCTCGCAAACAAAGGCCTATTTTGAGGACCTCGACAAATCATTTTTTTTGGAAGGGATTAAAAAATTGGAGAAGCGTTGGACAAAGTGTATAGAGTTTAAGGGAGACTACGTTGAAAAATAAAATTATTTTTTTATCAAAAAATCTGTGTTTTATTCCAAAAGTCACGGACTTATTGACCCGCCCTCGTAATCTTATGAATATATAGTGAAGCAAAATATTCAAAACACAAACAAAGATGTCCTAAGATTCCTTTCCCTATATATTTAACACACATACCATACACCAAAATTCATCAGGTCTATGGACTGTGAAGAGTGTATTACAGTAATAGGACTTATAGATTTCTGCAACACTTAATACAACAAAATATCAAGCAGATTCAGTGTTCACCCATTACACAATTGGGTGTCGCTTCCGTAGCTGACTGGAACTCGCAGAGCATCATATATAATACTCTGGAACTACACTGACTCTGAACTGGATTTAACATTATTTTTAGGAGTGTTATCATAACAGCACAACTTCCAATTATTGATCGAACGAATTTCACTAATAAACTGAACGCGATTAGTATATCGGTGCTGATCACGTTCAAGAGCTTTCAAAGTCATCGTTGCCAAGGAATGAAATTTGCACTATATTAATTACACTAATTTAAATATGACTGGCAATCTTCACAAATATCTAAACTATGTCTTCTAAATCCCTTGCCCGCCCCACAACACTTTAATAGTCCATGTAATAAAGCACCAAGTAGTGTACACTTCTACAGCATCGAGTCGCTTGAAGTGGCTTCGGAGCGGCTGGAGGGCGGGCGCTCGGCGGCGGCGGGTCAGGTGGCGCGGCCCTTGCCCTCCTTGATCGCGATCACGTAGCGCTGCGACACGCGCTCCGGCGGGGAGTAGCCGTCCGCGTACGACGAGTCCTGTCACATGTATAATGGATTGATCAAAGAAGTTTTGCTTGAATATCAGGGTCAAATTAAATTATCTAGGGAAACTCCGCAGACTTGATGGGTATCGATACCTAAATACAAAAAGAAAAAACCGGCCGAGTGCGAGTCGGACTCACACAAAGCGTCTATAAAGAGCATACAGAACCGGTTCTGCATTCGGTGCTGTTTCTGCTGACCGTGGAGCACTGAGTTAATGTACCATTAACATTCAACAGGTAAAATACTGAATAATATGGTATGTAATAGTACAACCACAAATTATTCTTAAGTCATTTTTATTATCTTACAGTTTATTCCTTAAAAGATATCCAAAATACACAAGAAGCTTTACCTCAAATAGTACTTCATAAGGATCGGCAGCATTAGCCGGTAGTCGATTCACCACAGCTCTATAGAAGCAGGTGGTCTGTGGGTACAGCGCCATAACAACAGCGCCCTTAGGGAACAAGGCATGCTCATCGACGCGAGGATCAGCTCGCATTAAAGGCAGTGGGACTACCCTGCGTTTGCTCAGGATGTGACGGTTCTTTTGTTCCTCGTCAATGTCGTCCACTTCGTATTTGCCTTGAGCAGGCAGCCAGCTTACTACCTGTAGCAATAAATCGACACGGGTTTGAGATTTGGAATTCAACTGAATTTGAAAGCTAGGTTCAATGCCTGTACTAAGAAGAATAATCCTTTTGTGTCAACACAAGATATTTTCACACTATTTACGCCAATCTGCTGAATTCCGCCCCTCAAGTAAAAAATTATAATTTTTATTAAAATCATTTGTACGTTCTTTATTTTAATAAAATCCTTCTTTCTTAACATCTTCTCTAATCTTCTTTCTTCAGATTCAAGCATATGGATTCGCATTTTCATTTTGCAAAAGTCCTAGATAGAATTTATATTGAGCTCTAATAAAATTAATGCAAGTTTTTCGACTAGCTATAAAGGTACAGTTAAAGTTTGCTGCTTGATTTAAAAAAGAAATACGAGTTCATAATATTAGTTACTTTTTTTTTCCTTAGCCTATGTTGTCCCAGTTCTGGGCAAAGGCCTCCCCGATAGTCTTCCACTCTTCTCCCCGTGAAATTTCCTCCAGCCAATCTCTCACAAACGCCTCTAAGTCGTCACGCCAGCGTTTTCTAGGCTTCCCTCAGCGACACGCCGAGTATTAGGTAGTTAGACCAAATAAATTATCTCCAACATCTATCGACAATTCATTATTCCCCACAACAGTACACCTATTTACAGCCATTTTTTTTTACTTTTTTGTCATATTCTTCCAAGTTATATAGTTGTTTCGTTATGCTACTGGCATACCTTTTCTTTCAATGTTTAAATGTTCTAAACATATCAAAACTACAAAATCATTAGTAAGAGCATAACAAACCGATTTATTTACCCGAAATAGTCAGGTTAAGCAGTAAGCAACCTAGAGTTAAACTGCAAAAAGGTAACCCCCCGCATTCATCCAGAAGGTGATTCTGCCCGTTATGCTAAATAAATTTAGCTATGAATTTCATATAGGATACATGAAATAAAAGCAAGTGTCATCCAAATCATCATCTTCTTGTCCCATATTACATGGGTTGGGGTGTGCAACTCGTTTTTTTTATCCATTCTCTCGTGACACCCGTAACATGTAAGAAAAGTTTCATACAAATAAAAAGCTATAATATATCTCATATAAATGCAAATTTCCTCAGGCTACCTCTGCCAATATCCAGTTTTCTTCCTTCTCCGACACTCTGACGAGTGCAGCAACAGCATCCCCGGCCTTCGCCACATGGCCGGAGTCTGGTGGCACAGCCCCACACAGTGGCGGTGCACGTTCACCCACGCGTCCAACGTGTAGGGGCAGGGTCTGTGCTGCACTTAGTAACATCTTCATTAGGGCTCCGCAACCGATTGTTTCTTTGTTTCCTGCGTAACGCGCCTGGAAACAGAGTTTAAAAAAAAAAAATATAAGGAAATTTTCAAACAATAGTTACATGGGCTGTTGCGGAATTCTTGTTGATAGTATGCTTTGATACTGCTGAATTTTTAAATAATTATTCTTGTAGAACAGACCTTGCCCAATGAATTGATCACATTAAGTTCTGCACAAAATCCCTTAGATAGCTGTTATGCAGATGAAATCATTTTATTCATTTTCACTGAAGAGTTAGTTGAAATGCACTTATCGATCTACTAAAATTTACCTGTATTCTTCTTTCATTTTTGATGCTACGAATCTCGTAGATGCGCGACAAAGCCTTCCGCAGTAGACTTTCTTCTTGCTCTGCTGCTGACAAACCAGCTTTGTACAAGCATTTCAACTGCATCTGTGATATAGATAACATACTTTCAGACAAGAACAACATTGAAGGTAATCACTGTGTTTGCTTAATTTTAAGATATTATTATAAGGACAATTGATAGCATTACTGTGGTTATAAGAGTAGAGGAAGACCAAAGAAACGATGGAGGGACTGTGTGAATGATGACCAAAAGGTGTCTGATGAGATGACGAGGAATAGAGAAGTATGGTATGAAGACCCCTAATAAATTGGGACAAGGGCAAGATTCTCTTGCCCTTGATGATTATAAGGAGCCCAGTTTTGTAATTGAAACTTTAGGACTCAAGGGATCTTCTCAACAATTTATTAATTTTTAATATTTTTATACGCAAACCCTGCGTAGGGTACTATAGCTGTTTTTGACATGGAAAGAAAAATTAATAAAAAAAAAAAAAAAAAATTATAAAAAAATAAAAAAATTATTAAAAATTAATTTATTAATTGTTGGGAATTGATTAATTGTTGATTGTTGAGTACTATATAGAAATCCTAATTATTCTAGAGTTATTACTCAAAAATGTGCCAAAATGTGCTTGCAGATGTTTTGGACAGTTCAATCACAAATCAGTCTTTGTTGTGGCACAAATAAAAACTTTACTTACTCTTGGCTAAATAATTATTAACAAACTATACCTGCTGTTGTGAAGAACTGGAGGAGTCTTCATTGGAAGTTGGTGACTCCACCACTTTTTCTGCTCTCAATATTGAGTCAATGCACTGTTCATTATGAGATCTCTCGGTTTCAATGTCATAAATCAATCTGTGCAAGGATCTGAGACGCTCCTGAAATTAATAATTCTTATACACACAACAGCTAAAAAATCACCCAGGACCATATTTGGTACATGGGACAGGAAAAAGGTTTATACAAGAAACTTAGGCATGCATAATACTGAAGACTTGAACATTTTCTAGTCAAACAAACATTGAAATATTATACTCACTATGAATCACTGCACTATTGTTTAGAGGTGCATGATAAACTTTTCTAATTTTTAATGTTATAGTGCAAATGGAGTTGAGTAATATGGTAGTGGCAGACAGACATGACCAAATTAAAAGGATTTAGTTATTATAATTACAATGGAAACAAAAATGAGGGCCTTCACTGAGCCAGTAGACCATGTAAGCAGTATTAAAGATTCTGTGTTGTGTACCTGCACTTGTTGAGCAGCCACATCAGCTGTGAGCGGCATCTTTAAGCACTGGTGATAAACTCCAATGCAGATATATTGCATGGAACCAACAGACAACAACAAACACCTGAAAGTACAATTTGTTTTTGTTATATTTGGTTTAAAAATACAAGGGCCGTCAATCTACGAAAGTATTTTCTCAGAAAACAGTGGTGTCGCTGCATTATGACATAGCGTTAGAAGGCAAATAATAATAACAGCATATTATTTTTGCAAGCGAATGCGAATGAGACTTGGCGAGTGTATTATGTACACAACAAAATAGTTTCGTTTACATGCTTACCGCAACTAATATTTTGTATATTACACTAGTATACACCATCAGTGTATTACAAAATAGTGGTAAATAAAGTTGTCTGATGTTGTTGTTTATGATAGTGAGTCAGTGATAAGATTTGTTTTTTTTTTAAAGCAAAGTGAATGATGATTCTAATTAATTCTGGGGTTCCTTGAGCCGAATTAGGCAGTTAGCGCAGAACCGCAGGGAGTAGTAGTTTTTTTATTTATCCTATGGAATTATCTAAATATCCCACAATTCAAGAGCTTCCCTTTTTCAGTGACAGTGACAGATGTGATATTAATGTCAGCTTCAAGGTTGCCAGCAGAGTGACCACAAAGTTATGTAGAACCGAAGCCTCGTCTTTAATATAATTATTTTCGCCTGATCAAAGGAGACGCCAAATCAGAGGTGGGTAAGTGCTCTTCTAGTCGGAATATAATTTAAAATAATTGTGAAGATGCATTGTATGTTACTTGAGAGAATTTTTTTTTTTTAAATTTCATAAACATTTTTTATTATGGTCACACTGTCAGTTGTTTGGTTTGGCGTTAAATTTTTAGGTGTTTTGGCCAAAACGAATCTGTAAATATCTAAGTAATAATAAGATGTTCAGGAAATTACCACGTTTACAGTGAAAGCCAATGACCCTAAGTGGTTAATGTGAATAGTATTTTAAAAGTAGGCCATTGGCGTTCCAACGGATTTGGTTACCGGTACGTCAAAGTAACTTCGTAATCATCAAAATTATTTTGACCGTCGAGTTTCACTAATTACGTGTTGTTTCAGGGATTTAGTGAAGTGTGAAGTTCTAAGTGTTGAATTCATGAAACAAGCAGTTAGTGACCATGGCAGAAAATGATGATTATTTAGAGACGATTGACAACAATCATTTGGACGGGACCAACGGTTCCCTAAACATGACTGACAATAGTCTTGGAGTGAGTATTTCTTGGTCTATTGCCGTATATAGTAACATAATGCTTGTGTCTAAACATGTAGAAACATAGTTTATTGGTAAGCAAGAGAAGAAAACAGTTATTCCGAGGTGAAATGTTACACTTACTGAGTATTAACGGTAATCGGCCTTTACACGACTGGTTTACAAAGCTAACCTGTAAATCATCGATTACACGTACGTGTAACATAACTTTCGTGTTATTTTTATTACATTACTGTCCAATTTCATGAGAATTTGTTATTTTGGACTAATGAAAGATGTTACAACTGGCATTTTATTAATAGATATATGATATATAATGATAAACACAGATGATATTGATAACATACATGATTTGATTTGGTATGTCAGGTGATAAGACCCAAGCTATGCATATTTATTTAAATCATATTGACTGGGGATTATTGTTTATTCATTTGTTTATCAATAGTCTGATGATACAATTCATTTCATGACAATCAAGCTACAGACAAAAATGCATTTAAAATGAAATTTTAATTTATATTCAAACTTGAAAAGAAACCTAAAGGAGCCAAAGCTTCTTCTATAATAAATAAAATAATATATTATTGCTCAGGGTGGTGATGAAGCTGCTGGCGGTGAAGTGCCAGACTTGGCAGCCATCAAGGCAAGAGTACGTGAAATGGAAGAAGAGGCTGAGAAACTGAAACAGATGCAAACTGAAGTAGACAAGCAGATGAGTATGGGTAGCCCACCTGGACTTAGTAAGTTTTTGTTTTATTCCTTATGATAAATCATAGTTCTCTGCCTAGGGCATCATAGATAGATTTTAGGTAAATAGAAATAGGATTAGTCCTACCTGGGCAGTACAAGACAAAATTTTGTATACCCAGGGATTCAAATTAAAATGATGGAGCATTTGTTGTTAATGAGTCCTTCATAACAGCTATGCTATTCTACATACACCATATCTTGGAACATGCTTTGCTTTCTTTAAACACAATATACAGGGTGTAAGGGACACCAATACACCAATGGTTACCACTTATTCTGCACATCTGTCTGAACCCCCCCCCCCCACACACACACAAATTTTTCATCGGTAATTTAAAAAAAAAACAATGTTTCCTACAAAAGATTTTTTTTTTGAACTATTCATGAAAAATATCTTTGTTGGGGGATTCAGAAAGATGTACAGAATATGTGGTAACCGTTTATGTGTCCCTACCACTCTGTACAACCTGTGTTTGCCTTGACATTCACATAACGTGTTGTCTGATTAAAATTAAAATATAAATATTATAAGAGAACAGAAAAAGATAAATGCAGATTTCAACATGTTTTATGTGAATATTTCGCCACTGTGAATGCACAGTAAGATTGGCCATCACTGTACTGCCTAGCATGGACAACATTAACCATTTGCTAACTTATGTAAACAACAGATCAACAGACCATTGTACTAAAGTTTTCAGTCACTGTATAATACATACTCATAGATTAGCTCTGTAGCTATTCAATATTTTGAGTATTGTTTTAGAAGCTGATGTTAGGTACCTAATTCACTAATATACAGCTTAGCTTTCTCACATATGTATAATGCCTGTTTTCACCAACACTAAGCTAACACCTAAAGAATGCCTTGAGATTATTGAACTGTAGTATGTAAAGTATACCGAGGCCCTAGCACGAGTGTGCGGTGTAAACATAACATAAATATGTCGATTTTAAAATTAAAAATACTCATTTCACATATATAATATACTCATAATTTTAAGAATTTATTCATATCTATGGATGATCTGAGTGTCGTTTTTGCATAAAAAAAAATATAATTCTATAGGATAATTTATTTATTTATTAAAACTTTATGCACAAGTAAAAACTGTACAAAGGCGGACTTAATGCCTTGGGCATTTTCTACCAGTCTACCTTAGGGTGATGCAGAGACAATACACAGTAGGTGCAATAACAGAAAAAAAGACTAGAAAATATTTATAACAAAAATATCTAAAACATATAAGAATAAAAACATATATACAAACATATAACAAAATATATAAAGATAATTGTATTTTCGGTTTAAAAAATCGACGTATTTACGTTGTACACTGCACGCTCGTGCTGGATAGTGTTGGTGTAAGCAATATATGTTTGGTACTTCAGTATGGATAAAAATACAGGTTTAGTCTCCCCTAGAACAAGAATAGTTAGGAAGGTGTCAGTATACTCCTCGGCCCTAGCTCATTGCTCTTAATCTTTTTCTCATTACAAGGTCTTGCAACAAAGTATTAAGGATCTGTTCTGGTAAACTTTAATATAACTTCTGGTAAAACAAGGTGCT
This sequence comes from Noctua janthina, assembly GCA_963576755.1. NCBI lineage: Eukaryota > Metazoa > Arthropoda > Insecta > Lepidoptera > Noctuidae > Noctua > Noctua janthina. Next base: position 11,567,064 of record OY755066.1, read on the forward strand.
CTGAAAAAGAAAAAAAAATGGGTTTGCATGATTGATGTTACTTTTTACAACATTCACATGTGCGCCTTTTTATTTGCCTTCTTCCGTTTAATTATATTTCTTACTAGCTGTACCCCGCGACCTTCGTCCGCGTGAAATTATTATAAAAATGTTATTTCCCTATTTGAATCGAATTTTATTAAAACAATTTCAAGGGTTTTAATTTTTTCCTTCCTTTGAAATAAAAGTAGCCTAAATTACTCCCGTCGAATTACCCGGAACAAACAGACGACAGATCATAGACAAAAATTTAAAAAAAATTGTTAAAAGTACCAGTGAGAACAAGTTTAAATAAATAAAAGGACTAGTAATACCAGACCATAATGACAGTTAATTCATTGCTAGTGTTTATTACCTATTAATAATAACTGTTCTAGCATTTTGTTATACCTTGGCTTGTCATTCTTGTCAGCATTAAAGTTAATGGTTTGTGGAGGAACATAATGAAACCTTACATAACGTCATCTGCACTTGGATTCAGAATTATTGATCAAAAAAACACAGAGGGAGTAAGAAAGAATGTTATGGGCAAGTTCTCACAACCTGAAATAAGAGCCAGATAGTTTATTTCTTGTTTTAGTAGATTTTTGAAAAGAGAAACTTACTTTAAGATGCTTACCTATTTTAGGTTGGCTTGGCGCATATGCGAACGTTGCATTGTAATAAACTTTACAGTACGCGATAGTTTGGCGACAGCTACGAATTCACATGTGTTTAAAGGAAATTTGAAAATAGATTTGCAGTAAAGTTAAAAGATTGTAGCCAAACTGCTAATAAAACGCACTCTCGATACGTCGCCTACTGTACTTATTTGTTGTAATACAAAAAAAATAATGTTATAAAGGGTGTAAATAGACCCTTAACATGTCCGAAAGGCACTTGTTCTCCCCGTCTTTGCGATCATTTTTTTTTGTTCTAGTCCATACCTGGGAACCATCTATTTACGGAGATATTGGGGGTCAAAGTTCCAACTTTTTCAATTTTTTTTTTAAATACATGTTTTTGCGTAAAGTTACTTAGTTTGATGTACAGAATGCTTGGTTGACGGCTATGTGAAGGGTCTGTTTACACCCTGTATTATAACATTTTTAGAAAAGGAACTTTTTCTAATGTGTGTTTTCTCCTTTTCCACAGCAAGTCCATTAAACATGTCTATTGAGGAGAAGATAGAGGCAGACAACAGATCAGTGTACGTCGGTAACGTGGACTATGGTGCCACTGCCGAGGAGCTGGAGCAGCACTTCCACGGATGTGGATCTATTAATAGGTAGGAATTATATACTGTTGAACATGAAGTAAAATTGTTAATTGAAATCTGTATTGTATAACGGGCTGGTGTCCGAAACTCCACGTCAAAGCGCTTATTTTGCGTGCGGATTGAGATCTGTAACACATAAAACATGTTGTCTCTATTTCTTTGTCTCTCTCATCTTATATGAATTCTTTTATCTCATCAAACAACATGTTTTATATAAATGTATGTCGCGCGCGGTTCACATAAAACCGCGGAAACATAGGCCAATAAATAAGGCTTAGCTCCCTGGAAATAATCTAGACGGCTGCGTTGTTTTCAAAGCGTGCATGTTCGCGCCGTTGCTTGGCAGACAGCAGAAACTACACGTTCGGTTCGGAAGCATAAAATAAACATCCTACAGCCACAGCAACGTGGCATTAATTTATAACGAAATAAGGCCGAAATTGTCTTGGTACTTCTGCTACTTTAAAAATTACTTAAAATAATTCAAAATCATGCTTACTTCCAGGGTTACAATATTATGTAATAAGTTCGACGGCCACCCTAAGGGATTCGCCTACATAGAATTTGGCGACAAAGACAGTGTACAAACTGCAATGGCAATGGACGAATCATTATTTAGAGGGCGGCAAATTAAGGTACGTTTTTGAATTTTTTATTTGAAAATGACTAACCGAGTGGATGAATAATCTGCGCGACTTAGGAAACCGTATAATAATTTTGTATTAACTTAAGGCATTATTTCTACGACTATTTTTGCTTTGTACTTAAAATAATTTTCTAGGACTGCTAAAAAGTAGCCAGTTCGCCAGCACATATCAAAGAAACCATAGCAAAATCATTGATTGTAGTTCTTCTTTATTAATTAAATACGACTCACGACTTACAATGAGTTTGTTACCAACTTAAAACTTATCATGATTAAAGTTACTGTTATAATTGTGGATAGAGAATCAAGTTCTTATAATTTGTGTTGCTACCACTTCTCTCCAGTTAAAACATTAGAGGGTGGGAGAGTGTCCTATGCAATTTTGATGTACTGATTCTCAGACTAATTTGAAAAAAAAAAATAACATAGCTAGTACTAGAATAGCATGACGTTGTGTGTGCAGGTGATGCCCAAGCGCACCAACAAGCCCGGCCTGTCCACGACGAACCGTCCGCCGCGCGCCATGCGCGGGCGCGGCCGCTCGTTCCGCGGAGGCTTCTCCCCGTACTACTCCGGCTACCGGCCCGTGCGCCGCGGCAGGTACAATCCATATTAACACTGTCTACATCTTCAACTTCTGTGGTTTTTTTTTATTCTGTTACATAATTTGCAACTGTTACGAGAATGAAATTGTCCTGTAAACAACACTTTTCTACAAAGTATTGTAGCTAACGATCTTTTTACAAAACTTGTTTTGTATTGTCTCTGTATGAGCCTTGGATATAAAGCTATCTTTAGTGTATTATAATAATGATATTTAATAATACGATCTCAAGACATTGTCCCTGAAAGGCCAGAAGATTATTAATTTCGTTCGATAGTTTGTGAAAACCGATAGAAAAATGATCTTTTATTATTTTACTGAGAGACCGTCACTCTTTAATTATCGTAACTGATTGTAAAATTTGAACTTTTATGAAGAAAAATATGTTAGAGACTTGTGACTTATTTGGTGTTTTATGACTGAATACTTGTAGCTTAAATTTAAATTCTGTCCAACAAATTGTTATGTTGGTTTGTACAAACAAACAAATTATTGTAAAATGCAAATATGTAGTCATTTAAAATTGAGAACTAAATATAATTCAAGATAAATAAATTCAATTGTTTTACTTAGGATGACATCCTGTCATTTAATACTGTATCCCTGAACTAAGAAAATATTTTATATTTTTGTTAGGACTTATTTTTGTTATTTAATTTAACCTATCATGTTAATAGGTATTTTTTGTTTGTCATTTTGTTTTCATCTCATCTTTATTTATTTAAATAAATCAACGCATATTATTGCCTCCGCATAGACATTCTAAAAGGTTTTGTTATTATCATCATCATCAGTCATTAGGTCATATAATGTGCAATCCACAAGTCTGAAATAAACTAAGGCTCCAATATCAGTATAGTTGAAAGAAGTATACACCGTTTGATGTGACACTAATGAGAGACGAAGTTTGGTACCAAATAATGTAATACATTAACAGTTGCAAATTACACCAATTTCTACACTTCCTTGTGGAAGATGCCACCTCTCTCTTCACTTATTCTACTTCTGTTTTATAGATTTAGAAGTCGAAGGATTTTAGTCAATTTAATATTGACGCCTAACTAGATGTGGCATCTTAAGCAATGACACTCTGTGGACAGTAGACACTTGTAAAATTCGGTACAAACTGTTGTAAATTGATCAAAAGAACATAAAGACAATATTTATACACACTTTTTACAAATAAAGTTTGTAATAGAAAACTGAGTATTTTCAATACGGCGCCCCTCCTTCGTCGTGACGTAGCTTGCATGGCAGTGCGTAGCGCGTAGCGGTAGTTTGGTATCTGTAACGTGTAGCACGTAGCTGTAGTGACTAACGGCGTGCCTTGTTTGCAGAGGTTTCAGGCGCGGCATGTATTACTCTCCGTACTGAGTGCGGTAGAGAGGCCCCCGGGCCCCGGCCGCCGCGCGGTAGCTTTGTGCGAGTGTGCGGTATAGCTAAGTTAGTGTGTGGACGCCGCGACTCGACTCGGCTAGAGCTGCTCGCCTGCGCCACTGGACTCTAGCTCTACCTTTTATCTTTACTTTCTAAACGTCGTTTACGATTATTTAGGTAAGGGATATATACGGACTCCGGTGTATTTATGACGGATCGCGGAATATGGATTTTATTTGTATAAGATTACTGAAATGAAGTGACTGTTTTGAAAATGTGCTGTTTTTGATTGTGAACAAAAAAATCCTTCATAGGACTCGTTTAGGGCGATGTGTAGAAATTAAGTCTAGCAATAGATAATAAAATTATCGATGTTGACTTCTGTTGCTGTCGTTGCTGACCGCCTGAATGTCTGATTATATTGTGTCGACACAACTTAGATAGTGTTGAAATATTTTCTTGGACACTAGTTTTGTATTGTATTCGCCTTAAAGATGTCGTTAGTGATTTTGTGAATACTATTTTGGCAATCATTGTTCATATCGCGTTTAGGTGTTTAGATTAAAGTAAGAATTGTACCCGTTGTGAGTTTGCAGAGGCCGATAGAAATGCTAGTATACAGTTAAGTCGTAATAGACAGTATTTTGTAATTCGCACGGTTGGTGAATGTTTTTAAATTATGTACGTGAAACTTGACCGAAACAGCCGTGCACGCACCGCGCCCCCTTCGCGCCTGCCCGTAGGTACAGCTTCATTGTGAAAAGCTATACATAAGGTGACTTAACTAACATTATATATTAGAATAGCTAGTTACATTTACACTCGTGTCGAAGAATTGTTGTAATTTAATATTTGACTGTATCTACATTATGTTTGTTACTTGATTGAAGTCTCCATAACCCAAATATGTCTGTGTATAGTAGTATTTTCATGGTAGTATTAGTTCTTATTCGTCCACGCCACTTAGGTGAAGATTTTAAGTATTGACTATTAAATATTTGAAATATCAAAATGGTAGTAAGAGGATTATTTAAAAAATAATTGAATGCAGAATTTGTTACTGCTCCTATACAGAGTTGAAGCGACTCCGACGCACAAGCGGTTTACTAATGTTACACCTAAACTCCTTTGACAAATTTTTAGTTTACAACCAATGTACTATTTATTTCACAAACAACTTATTCCGCAGATGGATTATTTTATAAACACTCACTTTACAAGCATTCATTTGGCAAGCTTTACAGATGTTTCACGTGATATTTTATCATTTATTAATTTTTCGTTTATTTTGTTTTTTGTTCAAAATCACGTTTAACCTGAATATTATTTTATAATAAATCTTCTAAACCAGTCACATAGAGATCATGAGGGTACTTATTAAAATATCTGAAATTAAAAGTTTAACATATAATGGGTCAAATATCTATGGTTATACAGAATGTTAAAGTGCAAAATACCAACGATGACAAATGGCGCTGCCGAACGATTTCATTTTGTGACGGCGTGTTTTTGTAGTACTATTTTTTTCGGGTAGTTTCGATTGCTTTAGCGTACAAATTCACCTAAAGTCCAAGGTAAATAATATCAGTATTTTGTAATAGGCGCAGTCGACGTAGCCCCGCTGCGCGGGTCTCCTATTTCTGTTCGCAGGGTTTAAAGTAACCTAACCTAACGTCGGGTGCCCCAAGTACCGAGCTCGCTTTGCTCGCTTTTGAATCCTAAGTGTTTGTTGTTTCATTAATTAAAATTACCGTTGTGCCTATTTAATGAGTTGAAAGTTTTTATTTCAAACGTTGGTTACGAGATGACATGGATATATGAATATGAAATGAATTGTTTGTCAAATAATACGTTATCAAATAAAAGTTTATCCGGTAAATATTTTTAAAAGTGAATTATTTGCCAAACTTGTTGTAAAATGAGGAAATGACCAGCATCTTTTTGCCAATCGTTGCTTGTCAAATGAAAATTTGTAAATAAATTTTAGGTGAAAAGGCAGGATACCCGCACAAACACTTACCACGTATTCAGTACATCATTCTGAACCCACCAACAGACATTTTTCATCGGTAAATTAAAAATAAAAAGGGCTGTATCCTACAATGTTCAATACCTACAGGGTCATAATGTATGGACCCGCTGCTTGTTTTTAAATTACCGATGAAAAATTAATAGGTAGCATAGAATTTTTTCCGAATGATGTCGGTACTGGAGACGTGCGAAGCGTTTGCTTCGGTTTCCCTTCCACCCTGACTACAAATTGAAATCCAAATCTTATCGATTTAATTATAAAGTACAATGTACGCGTATGATATAATTATCTTATAACTGTGTAATTTTTATGTTCTTTTTCAAAAGATATGAATAAAAATAGCACATTAAAAAGCTCGAAAGAAAGAAACGAAAAAGGTGAAATAAGAGTATTTTAAGAATAATTTTAAGAACGATGCTGTTGTTTTATTTCTATTACCCTTAGCTCATACACTTTCTCTAAAGATCACTCCTGATACAAAATGATGTAGCCCACAAGCAAGGTTTCATTTGCATCCTGGAAGTACTACCCTTATACAATGTTCTGCGGAATGTATAACATCCGGAATATGGACATCTTGTCGAAATCTGTACAGCCAATAACGGCATAATACAAACTTACAGTTTACAAAGGATGCTTCATATGGCACTCACGGAATGTAGACGTAATTCCTGGCACAAGGCAATTTATAAACGAGTGGAACTGTCTTCGTGACAATCTCACCCAACAGGCGATTTTGCCGACGTATTATAAGTCGTCACGGCTGCGAGACTGATGGACGTAGATATCTAGTCTACTGACTAGAGCGTTTTAAGGGCGTCGCTAAACCAAATGGAATGGCTTTGGCGCGTGTCACGGGTCTTCCAAAGAGTAAAAAATAATTATACTATGGGGTTTTCTACGGATATTTCGTACCCGCGCCGTTGTAACGGTTGCCCTAAGAGTACTGTGTCGTGTATTCCCGACGTGAAAGGGTCGGCCGTGTAAAGACTTCCATATATGAGGTGTATGTTTTGCGTTGTATTGTACCTATATGATGATGCTCTGTGCCTGCCCGTCGCAAAGAGCATCATTATATAATAGGCATGTATTTAACGCGGCGACAAACTAATCTGATTTAGGGTTTTAAAAATAATTTTTAATATTTTTATACGCAAACCCTGCGTAGGGAACTATAGCTGTTTTGACATGGAAAGAAAAAGTCACCGTAAGACGTTATTAATGGAACGAAAATTTCGAGAGCTGTGAGCAGGGTGCGATGGTCTAGTTGGTTAAGACATCCGGTGTACTGAATATTAAAAATAATTAAAATGGGTAGCAAAAATAATAGGTTGGCAGCTACAGTAGAGATCAATCTGAAAAAAAACCTAAAACAAGGTAATCATAGAATAAGGAAGGTAAGGCAAGGCAATCATAGGTTTAGGTGGTAATCATTAGATTGTAGATAAGGCGTAGTCGACGTAGACCCGCTGCACGGGGCTCCTATTTCTGTTTGCAGGATTTAAAGTAACCTAACAAGAAGGGAATTCCGGGGTCTTAGTTCGCTCACTAGACGCCGCCATCCCCTTCGAATCTAACCTGTCCGAATCGGGGTGCCACAAGTCTCTGTCAGCCTTCGCTCGCTCTTGCTTCCTATATTCTCCTTGCCGCAATGACCGGATAAATAGTTAGTTACTTGGTACAATAGCCGCCCATTCAGTATATTGGTCACCAATTAAATTTTTAATCGGGCGATTAATAATTTCCCTAAATAATACTCCCCGTCATCTACTGAAATACGTTTCCAATCAATAGACGATCGATTCTTAATATTTTGTGCTGGCAACATTGAAAGTTTCATGTTTTTCTGTCATACACAAAGTGACAACTTTCATGTTTTGACAGTTGTCTCCATAATTATTCGATTGATTTCAGAATTTCTCATCGTAATCCTATCGAAATATTAATTGAAACTGCATAAACCTGTTCTAAACGTGAAGTGCTGTGGTGTTGCTTTATTTTTATTCCATAATCGAATCAAAATTAGAGGACCTCCGGTCCCATGATCGAACAAATTGTGAAGGAAATCCATCAATGAAATAAACAGTTTGCCAGGAAAGTGTAAACATGTTTGCAATGGGTCCTGAGTTCTTTAGTTTTATGAAAAATCTGGAAGAAAATGGTGACAAGTTCATTTGTAGTACTCCATCTGAGCAGCTTCTAGAGTTTGAATTTGATGTACGTATATTGAACTTCGAAATAGTTAATGTGACCCACATTCATGTGTATGAGAATTTGAACAATTTGTTACAGAATTCTACTTGTCATGTTTGCAATGGGTACTACGGTCCTAGCTTCGGCGAGCCAGTTTGTGTCACATGTCACGCTTTCCTCTTCCCTGACTTCCCCTCGTACTTGCCTTCTTCGTATTTCTACAGTGAGAAGACAGATGATGGTGACTCAGGGAACGATGAACCCTCTGATTTGAACTACAGTTCTGAACGTAAAGTCAACAAAGCTTGCTTTGCTGCAGTACCGTCCTGGTGGCATTACAGAGTAAGTGAAATATTAACAGTAAATAGATGGTTAAGCTGATATTACATGTCTGTAATCCTCAAAGCATTAGGCAGAGGTAAACTTAATAGTACAACCTACATTTCACCAGTTTTGTTAAAAGTCCCACATAATATTAGGAGGAAAACCTGTTCCACAAATCCAGACTCCATGGCTGCTACTGAGGAATTCCTAATGAAAAGCCAATAAGACTTTGCCAGACCAGGGAATCAAACCCAGTGCCAAATGCTCAGCAATGGCGCTTGGACCAAAAACCCAGTGCCAAATGCTCAGCAACGGAGCTTGTGACCAAAAATATGACCTGAAATTGAAACTGGATGGACACAAAGCAAATATGTAGAATGAATTGTAGGTAAGGATCATAGCAGTTGGCATTCTGTAGATTTTGCCAACTCCTTGGGAAAAATGCCTGAGTTTATGTATGTTCATACTTTCAAGAGCCTTTGCTCAACAGTAGAACAATAAGTATGCTCAACAGTAGTCATATTGGCCCTATATGATTAATGTTGAGCATGATGATGATTATTTATCATTTTTTTTTACTAATTATGTTGGTGTATAAATTCAAACCTGCTATAAATAATATTGTATTATGGCAGAGTACAAACTGCACCACCGCATTTAATGAAAATAAAGACTATAACTAGTTGGTAGTCTTGGTCGGGGTAGTCTTGGTCGGGGTAGTCTTGGGGTAATTTGATCTCTTTTGAGAAGACTGTATAAAAATTACACTAATTAGTAGTGAAAACCCAAAAAAATGAGATATAAAATGGCGTTTGCCCTATAGGACCGGAGCTCGTATTAATAGCGCCTACTGTTATTAAATTATTATTGAGATTTTTTCTTTAAATTTTAACATGGCAATTATAAAAATACCAAAAACGAAATTTCTGGGTTGAATAATTAATCACATCATATCTGCCGTCTTTTATAGAGCTCAATGGACAGTGAAACAAGTCCAGAAGACGAAGCTAGCAGGGCAAGTAACTCAGGCGCAGGCGCAAGCAGCAGTGGACACTGCAGTGTTGTTGGAGGTAATGGAGGCCCGGGCCGCGCCGATGGGCCAAGTGGCGCAGATGGACCAGGCCGCGCTGACGGACCAAGCCGCGCTGAAGTGCCGGGCCGTCCCGATGGGGCACTTCGTATTGAGGGACCGCTACGCCCCGATGGCCCTATTCGTGTTGATGGATCCATGCGTGTCGACATCCGTGCCTTCGCTGATGATCCACCACTTGTTGATGCACCAATCCGCGCCGAGGGCTCGGTCCCGGGCCCCGCAGATGGGCCTGAAGCAGCCGGTGATGAACGAGCAGGGCTGGGGCCTCCGCCGCACCCGCCCTGCCTCGCGCGCTCATTACAGGCGCTGTCAACACCTAGGCCGCCAGACAATCTTGCCGCTGGAATTGTGGAGCAGCTGCCTTCTGAAGGTATGTCTTTATTGGGGTATTTTATAACAGCTTTATGTTAGGCAGGTTAATAAATAGAATCGCAAACTTCAATTCTTTTTTACATAGAAACAATCTCTTTTATTAGTACAGCAACATCCAAATTCATTAATTTAACCTCAGATTTAGATAATTAAAAATTTCTATCAAATTAAACATCAGTTTTTAATTCGGTTTTTAATGAACTACTTAACTAAAGTATAGTAAAGAAGTTTTCAACCATTCATATTGGGTTGCCAATCTCTTGAGTCTTGATGTAGAATGACAAGGAAGTTAGGGGTTTAAACATTAATTTATGTAGCTATTGTATATCTGTCGTTGTTAATCCATTACCAGAAAGCTAGAGCTGCGGCGTAAATGAGGGATATAGAAATCTAGATTGTCACGTTGACGAGATATTTGGAGGTGAAGTTCTAATAAAGTAATCTCTCTCCAAATAACTATAGGGCACCATATCTCTGTAGTTTCTACCAATGTGTTCTTAATCCAGTTTCAACGTGCGCCGCCATTTTGTTTTGAAAACTCAAAAAGGCCAAAAATGGGCTACTTTGTTGAAAATTCAAAATTGCGATGGGGTGACAAAGCCACTCGGTTATTATGCCCTTTATTCTAACATAGTCAACGGTATGGTTGCAGTGCTGCTGTGCATATTCAGCTACTTGGACGACCTGTCTCTGTGCGCGTGCGCCTGCGTGTGCGCGCGCTGGGGGCGCCTCGTGAGGGCGCGCGTGGCGCCGCCGCGCTGGGCTGTCTTCACCAACAAGCGGTTCCCGCTCTACCGACCCCTAGTCTCCAACGCCGACTGGCACAGGGTAACTTGCTGACCATCATACTTAAAGTACCGTAAAACGGGGTGAATAAAGATGCAGGGGTGAATCGAGACAAAACTTTGAAAAGGATTTTAATGTTGAATTGAAATAGTATATTGCCAAAAAGGTTTCTAAATAATTATGTATAACTAGCTCTTGCCCACGACTTTCGCCCGCGTGAAATTATCAAAAAAATATTACTTCCCTATTTGAATCGCATTTCGTTAACATTTTCAAGGGTTTTAATTTTTTTGCACGGAACCCCAACCCTTGTTTTTAAATAAAAGTAGCCCAAGTTATTCCTTCAACTCTATCAGCTATCTGCCAGTAAAATTCGGTTCAGCCATTTCGGAGATTGGACCCAGTTATGGCCACCCCAGTAGCAGCATCAGTGGCGTTCATTAGGTATTCCAAAAGTGCAGTTGTAGGGTCACTTTGGACAGTCCATTAAGTAAAGCCAAATTTAATGCTTTTCTTTCAATCGAAACCATTTACAGGCGCGTTTGAATTGTCAAGGTTTTGGTCAGTAAGAAACTGAAACAGAAAAAACCAAAAGGCGCAAACACGCTTTGAGCTTAGTCAACAGAAAGGCTTAAATAGTTTACTTTCGACATTTATTTCTTTCTCTTAGAAGTCTCTTGTATGTCTTTTTATTTATCTCAACTTCATGTAGACTGATCTAATGTCACAACGTATTTTGTGCTCTGACACATAATTATCCTCGACCCACAAACAAAACAGCAACTCTAATTTTAAAACACAGCATATCTTCCTATTTTTTTTAAGTAAATAAAATCCTGTGCTAATATTTCATCCTAAGAAGCTGGATCTATTACTTGGTTGTCAATTGGCGGTGTACCTTCATCATTCTTTACTGCAATATTGTGTAACACAGTCGTAGCAATGATTATTGGCAATGAATGATGTACTGTATCTCCTAAACCAATTGCCATGGATGGGAAACGTCTTTTCCAGAGATCAAGTAACTTTTTACACTGTTCTATGTTTTCAAGTAACTTTTTACACTGTTTCATGTTTTCAAGTGGCACTTGGTTATACAAGATTTCAGCTCCAGTTTGGCACCTTTCCAGTGGAGTCATCATATAACGGGTACATGCACATCTTGCATCTCCAACAAGTACGGCATTCCCGTATTGCACCTTTTAAAACACTGATTTTCTATGACAATTATTGAAGATCTGCAAGTTTTCTGCACGCCCGTGCAACAATATCAATAAATTCCAACTTGGCATTACTGATGGCTTGAATATTAAGTGACCAATATTTTTTCTTGTTACAATTGTGGGTCCACCTAAAAAAATGAATTACGTTTAACATCAAAATATCTACATTGATTTAGGAAATAATATAAAATAGAATATTAATGCTTGACCTGGGGATTTTATATACTTCACATGAGTGCAACCAATAGCGCCAATAATAATTGGAAATTTAGCTATCTGAGAAAAAATCTTTTGTGTCTGACGTTTTTCATCTGCTGATTAAGGGAAGTGCATAAAGTGCTTGCTAATTTTAAGGACATTATTGTAAATATGTAGCTGGAGTTAACAATGTATTGTTATACCTAATAAAATAAACTTTAATTAAGTTATTTGTACTTCAAAGTATAATATAGATTAATGACAGGACTCGCCAGAGGCGCCATTTGGTGACCTCAAAAACGATAGGGGCTCATCGCGTCGTAGAACTTACAGCGAAAAGTTTATAAACATTGAACGCACCCAGAAGTGCGGGATCCTGTAAAGGCGGCTAAACACGGGCAGTTTGAAGCAGTCATGACCTAATGACTTCCAGCTGCACCCGCCCTAAGCAATTAATGTTTTTTTACGTTTTTGCGATTTACCGCTTAGGTTATACTGGGTCATACAAAAAAAAATTACAAAGAAACAGACCATATGATCTAAATTATAGTAACTTTGTGGTTCAGTGAATATACAGTAAACACTGGCTTTTTGATACACAGGCTGGTACGATATTTACAAATCTAAATAATTGTTATTTCAGAAATACCAATGCCTGGTGGAGTCGTGTTTCTGCCGCAACTGTTTGGTGCAGATGTGTGTGCAGGCGCAGCCCGCCGGCGAAGAGAATGCCTGGCGCCGGAACCGGTTGAGGATCGAACTTAAGGTATATTTTCTGCTACAGATCCAATTTATCCGGATGCACCTGAATACCAGTGTCTTACATGGAGCGACTGCCTATCTGACGTCCACAATCCTTTGGTGGCTGTCAAACTTTCGGGCTTCTGACCACCTGTGACTGTCAAAGATCTACAAATGACAGACAAGACCAATGGCTTAATGTGCTTTCCGAGCCACGGAGGGTCCTCTGTATTAGTGAATAGTCCCCTATCTGTGAATTAACCGATTATGTTAATACATCTATATTAATTTACCCCTGAACCCTTTACACATTACAAAAAAGCCAATGAATACAGCCGACTAATTTATTTATTACCTAAGATAAAAACACATTGTTTATCTTATTATACTCTAAACAATCGCATCGCTTGTCATCGACAGATGCTACGCAACGACCCCCCCGAAGGCATAGCAGCGACCCCCCTTGACCCCAAGTGTTGCCACTGGCAGGCGAGCGTCACCGGGCCTATCGGCTCGCCCTACGAAGGAGGCGTATTCTATCTGTACATACAAGTGCCGTATGCGTAAGTAGCTGGACCTTTGTACTATTTTGTAGTAAGTATTATATTCACATGATATGACCACAGGAAGGCCTATCTTGTTGAAACAATATCTAATCAGCTGTTACTTGAGCACTTTGGTGTCAATATCAACCGTATTTTTTCTTACAGTCTGCAACATGTTCGATTTTACCTAAACATACTCATTGTTCAGTATTCTAATTTCGAAATAATTAACAGGTCGTACAACGTCTTAAAGCAGGAGAAATTCCATTGTAGGAAAGAGATGGCACTAGACGACTGTATAGCTCTGTCTCTTTCCCACACTGGAATTACTCCTGCAGTTTGCACTGTCTGGTGTCTGCAGGAGTTTGGTCATTCGGACTCGCAGCGTACAGACGTGCTCATTAGAAACATTTAAATAATATTTTAATAATAAGTGACCTCCTTTAGTGCAGGTATTACTACCGTAATGCATAAAGTAAACTTGCTTAGTGTGAAGTTTTAGTCAATAATGGTTAAGAAATAGTGAAGTTTTAGTAAAAATAACAAAATGGAAAACTGCCCCTGTAATCCAAGGGGGCCAGTGCAACCCTCCGTCTCGCCGTCACAGATGGCCACGACCGAAGTTATTGTTTCAACGCCCGACATCCAACGATGGATGGCCCAGATCCAGCAGTACTTGAATGAAGTTTGCTCTATTGCCGCGGATGGAAAACTCAACACCGAGCAGAAAATGAAGATTACGAACCTTTGCCGTAAAGTCGAATCTGGTACGTCACAAATGGCAGTCCTATACCAGTCACTGAAGCAAAAAGCTATTCACGCGACTAACACGATCGAAACCCTAAAACAACTGCGCGACCTGACAGAACATATTTCGGAGCTCAAGCAGACGATACGGGAATCTAGTTCTACGGGAAATGCTTCTTTTGCCGATATGGTGAAAAGGGGATCAAACAATTTCGTTCGACCCAATAACTTAAGCTCTGTCGTTATTTATCCCAATGATAAATCGAGAACTAGTGACGAAACAAAAGAACTGGTGCAAAAAATCATAAGGCCCGAGCAAATGAAGCTGCAAGTACGTGGTGTCCGAAAAACGAAAAATGGTGGCGTAATAATAAGTACCGAGACGAAACATGATGCCGATAAGCTAAAGAACGCAGTCCAGCTGTCTACATCTGGACTTACCGCCGGCGAACCCAACAAGCGCAAACCCCGGATCGTGGTTGTAGGAGTGCCGACTTCCTTGGCTGAAAATGAGGTCTTTAAGTGCATTTTCGAGCAAAATGTAGCCGATAAGTTACCAGCGATGTCCCTGGAATCCTTCTTGACCTTGGTAAAATTAAGCCACAAATCTGGGAAGAGAGAGGCTGCTACCTGTAACTACGTTATTGAAGTTGCGGCCAATATACGAAAAATATTAATACCTCAATCAAGGATTTTTATAAATTGGACATCATGTCCCGTCAGGGACTTCACGTTAGTTACGAGGTGTTATAAATGCCAGCAGTATGGCCATGCAGCCAAATCTTGCAGGGAGGTAAATTCTACATGTGGTCACTGCGGTGAAGCAGGTCATATGAAGTCCGAATGCGCGAAGAAAGGTGACACTCCGAGATGCGCGACTTGCTCCTGCTTTAAGAAGCCCAGTGATCACAAAACGGGAGACGCTGAATGCCCTGCTAGAAAAATAGCGGAATACAGATTCATAAACTCCGTCGATTATGAGGGCACCTAGTGCGTCATACTCTAAGCCTTTCGTTAATAATTCGCTGTCTAAGCAAATTGTCGCCCGCAACAAATGTTTATTTGTTAATACTGCTGACAATCATATTAGTATTAGCAAATAAGTGCTACAAATTATTTTGCTTAGATTTTACATACATGTGTGACCTTAATTATTTTTGTTCGTATCTTATAATAGCGTTTAAGTACATTAGGTATATCATAATATATAATAACCCATACTAACTTATTTTACTATAATGTTAAATATTGTTAAGAAATCCATTGTCCTTATAGTATTTATTAGAAACATGCCGCCTGTGATACAGGTTTAACCTAGTACAGGCATCGAACTTTGTTATTCCAACATTATCTAAGATTTAAATTGTATTTACTGTGCCAATTCTAATTTTTGAATAAATATATTATATTATATTATATTATTGTATCCAGAATCGTTGAAAAACGCGGTACATATTCTTTTACTACTCTTCTACTACTACTCTCCTTTAGAACTTATAATACGCCTAGTTTCGCTTATGTCATCATCTGCCTAGCCTTTCCCCAACTATGTTGGGGTCGGCTTCCAGTCTAACCGGGTGCAAATGCGGCTGAATATTAGTATTTTACATGGATCGACTGCCTATCTGATCACAACGTAGTTAGTACTGGGTAATACGATACCCCGTGGTCCGACTAGTTTCGCTTATATACGAAATATTACGAATATACGGGACAGGTCAATGTGGCAACACTTGGGGGAGGTCTACGTCCAGCAGTGGACGTCTTTCGGCTGAAATGATGCTGATGACGATACGGATTTACGTGCTCCATCGATCCTTCATGGAATTCTTTATTTAGCAACACTTCGATAACAGAATAATACTTTCTCCCTCAGGTACCCGATGAGTCCCCCAGTGGTTCGCTTCCTGACCCGCATCCTGCACCCGAACATCTCGCGGCACGGCGACGTGGGCATCGACTCGGTGCACCACAACTGGTCGCTGGCGCTCACCATCAGCAAGGTGCTCATCTCCATACAGAGCTTGCTCACCGACCCGTACACCGCGGTGAGTGTAAGGGAAATTGTTTTTCTAGCATGGATGTAGCCAGATCTTGTGTTTTTTTTTTGTTATTATTCTATACATGTCTATAGAGAGCAGCGGTGGCCCAGTGGTGGAGACCCCGACTTACGAGCACTAAGTCGTGGGTTCGAACCCAGCCAGGCGCATTACTTTGTATAAGTTATTTCATCACCACTGCTCTCAAAACGGTGAAGGAAAACATCGTGAGGAAACCGGCATGTCCTAGAACCAAAAATTCGAAGACATGTGACATCTACCAACCCGCACTGGGCCCGCGTCGTGGATTATAGCCCATTCCCTCTCATATAGAGGAGGCCTGCGTCCCAGCAGTGGGAACATTAATAGGCTGATTATGTATGTATGTATGTCTATAAATGAAAGTCGCTTTTCGTGTTCGTTTGTACCGCCCGACCCTTGCTCGACACAGCTCGCGCTGCTGAGCCAGTAGCTTTAAATTCCCTAAATAATAATAATTCGACCCAGCCTGTCGCTAGCTGCCCCTCTCCTCAATGACGCTGCACTATTCCAAAAATATTCAATTAAGGAAAGAACGTGTTTCTCTTATTAATAGATTAAATAACTATCAGATTAAATTGGAAGATAGTATAAATATTTATGAAATAGACACTCAGCGCTTGCAATCTGAAATTCAGGCTCTGAATATGTCACTAAAGTCTTTGTATAATAAGTATGATAGTTCTAAAAAGCAAATTAAGGAGCATATTCTTGCCACAAACGAGTTGATAGACACTTGTACTTGTCGGAGTGAACCCAGTTTTGATGCTCTCCAGCCTGAGGCAACGGAGGACCCGTCCCAGGCTGTGAGTGCTCAGGATGGTATCATCATCAACCAAGATATAATACCTGACATTACACTTCATGTTTCACAAGTAGTACAACCTGAGATTGGTAATTTTGTCTCACCTAATAGTCATGATTGTAATTATTCAGTCATGTTCTCTGACAGTATAGGTAGAGGGCTAGGTAAATTAATTAGTAATAACCTGAGTTATTGTACCCAAAACAATTGTATGCCAGGGTCAACCTACAAACAAATTATGGCATCAGTATCTAAAACTGTTTGTGATCCTAATACCACCATTACTATATGTGTTGGTATTAGTTCTAAGATTAAAAAGGAAGACATCACTGACTGGGTATCAGAGTTGTTAAAGTTAAATTGTAATAAAATCATATTGTGTGCTTTTCCATACTTTGGAAATGCATCTGATAGAAAAAACAATTACATACACATGTTAAATAAACATGTACATTTTTTAGTAGGTCACTATAGTGACAAACTTATATCTCTTGATATCAACACTTTTGTTGATAAACTTCAGTCGACTCGGGGTAAAGTGTATCTACCTATTAGATGTAGACACAAAATAGCTCGGCTATTAGCTTTTAATATTCACTCAGACATAAGTAGTATGTCGAAGTTTAGTTATATTATTAACACTGCGACCTTAAATAAATATAGCATTAGTGCTATAAATGTTTACGAAAATTGTACTGAGGAGGATCCATGTGTCACCATGGAAAATTCTCAATTAGGGTATATTAGTAATAGGATTTTATTGTCTGGTGATGGCACGGGAGTCTCGGGGCTCACTCCAGATATTAAAATTAATTTAAACTAGGAAGTGAGACAACAGAAGGTACCATTAACAATTTTGTTAAACCTACCAACATCAAGGTACCTTCTTGCACTCATTTAAATATTAAAAAAGGGCCTCAGCAGAACACCTTAAAATTATTCCACCAAAATATCCAAGGCATTTCTTCCAAATTATTAGAAATTGAATTATTTTTAGAAAGAAGTATGTTTGATATTATTTGTTTTACTGAACATTGGCTAAAGGATTACCAAATGCTTATTAATTATGAGAACTATGCGGTGGGTAGCTGTTTTAACCGTAAATCTATGCTGCGTGGAGGTTCCCTAATATTATTGAAAAATTGTGTTAAATATAAGCAACGTAATGACATAGTAGGTCTCTCGGCGGAACATTGCGTCGAACTGTCTTGTGTTGAGCTAGATAAGCATGTAATTGTGTGTGTGTACAGACCCCCAAACTATCAAAACTTTTCCTTATTTGAATCAATAATGGAAGATGTCCTGGCAAAACTTGCAGCCAGTGATAAACCTATAATTATTTGTGGTGATTTCAATATCAATATTTTAGAAGAAAATTCTAATAGCAGTCGATTATTAAATCTTTTCAAGTCATTTGACTTGACTAACATTTTTATTGAACCTACGAGAGTCACTTCATCTTCTGCTACTTGTATAGATAATGTTTTCTGCAATTGTGATTAGTTAGATAAAACCATAGTAAATTGTTTGCCGTTTGACCATAGCGGACAAACTGTAACTTTAAGGTGTAACATACCATTGCAAAAAGTTCAGATTCAATTTAGACCTATAATAATTTAAAGAGGTATAATATTTCCCTACAGAACAAGTTAAGTGTTATGAGCCATCATATGGACGATATTAATATAAATCAATTGTATGATAATTTCTTTTCAATAGTTCATACTGAATTTAACAAAACTTTTGAAAAGAAGACAAAATGTATTTGCCCTAAATTTATATTTAGTGATTGGGCAACTATGGACTATTTGAGCTTTATGGCCTTAAGCCTTATATAAACTCTGAAACTTTTAACAAGTATGTTGCTAAGTATTCAAAAATTTTTAGAAATACATGCAAGGTTGCCAAAGCCTTGCACATTAGCAACAAGATCAAAACAGCAGAAAACAAAATTAAGACAGTTTGGAAAGTCATAAATAACGAGACTAACAGGAAGAAAATACGTAACACTAGCTACACATTAGATACAGCATGTGGTCCTAAAAGCTCTAATCAGGAAGTAGCTCATGAGTTTGTAAATTTCTTTACCGATATACCGTTAAAAACTACGGAGGCTCTTAATTCCTCTCCTGAAGTCTCAATTGGTTTATTAAAGGCGAATGTGTCTGACTGCCCGGCTGAATTTAAATTTAAACACATAAACCCTATGATAGTTATTAAAGCTTTCCGGCAAATAAAAGTCAAACTGATCGAAGATCTTTGGGGAATGTCTATCAAAGTTTGTACATCCATAATTGAGACTATAGCACAATACTTAGCTTTAATTTTTAATTTGTGTGTAGATCAAGGAGTTTTCCCGGACTTAATGAAATACAGTAAAGTCATACCTCTGTTTAAATCCGGAGACAGTAAAGATACAAATAATTATAGACCTGTATCCGTGTTGCCAGTTTTTAGCAAAGTGTTTGAAAAGGTAATGCTAAATCAAATGCTCAATTATTTTAACACCAACAGAATCTTACACGATCAACAGTATGGTTTCACCAAGGGACGTTGTACAACTGACGCTGGTGTAACCTTATTAAAGCACATATTTACTGCGTGGGAAGAGTCCCAAGACGCCATTGGAATATTTTGTGACCTCTCCAAAGCATTTGATTGCGTAAATCACGACACATTACTTTTGAAACTTGAGCATTACGGACTAGGGAAACTTGCACTTAGTTTGGTAAAATCTTATTTGAGTGATAGACAACAACATGTGCAAATAAATGGTGTTAATTCACAGGGTTTAAAAGTAAAAAATGGGGGTACCGCAAGGCTCAATATTGGGTCCTTTCCTCTTTCTAGTATATATAAATGATCTCCCCTATTTATTGAAAAACCAACCTCAAAATATGGTGTTATTCGCTGATGACACTTCCCTAATTTTTAAGATAAATAGACGGGCCCAAAATCTAGATGACGTGAATAATGCCCTACTTCAGGTCCATAATTGGTTCACAGCAAACAATTTAGTGTTAAATGAAAAAAAAACGAAATGCGTAAGATTTGCTTTACCGAATGTTAAAAGTAGCGATTGTGATATAGTTTTGAATAAAGAGAAACTTGAATTTGTAGATAAAACGGTTTTCCTGGGGATTACGCTTGATTCAAGGCTACAATGGGGTTCTCATTTAACATCTCTTGCGGGGCGGCTAAGTTCAGCAGCGTATGCTATAAGAAAAATCCGTCAATATACTGATGTAGATACCGCTAGACTGGTCTATTTTAGTTACTTTCATAGTATTATGTCTTATGGCATTTTAATGTGGGGACGGGCTGCAGACATTGAGTCTATATTTATTCTGCAAAAAAGAGCCATCAGAGCCATATATAATCTTCGTAGGCGCGATTCTCTAAGGGAACTGTTTAAGGAAATTAACATCATGACGCTACATTGTCAATACATCTACGAAAACATAATGTATGTAAGAAAAAATCTACATCTTTTTAATAAAAGAGGTGACAGACACAGTTACAGTACTAGAAATAGAGACCAATAAGTTCAGCCGGGCTTCAGACTCGCTAAAGTAGACTCATCTTTCATGGGGTACTGTTTGAGATGCTATAATAAAATTCCACAAAGTATTCTTGAACTGAATGAAACGAAATTTAAAACATGCATTAAACGCACACTATGTAAGAAAGCATATTACAAGTTGGACGATTATATCACTGATAACAATGCTTGGCTCAATGCCGGTCCTGCTCCACAAGAACAGGGGTGCCTAAATTGATAGCATTAAATAGTGTTGTTGGAGCTGCTGAAGATTGTATAACTATCTTTGCATTGTATAGATTCAATCTCTTTTGTATTATATAGCCGCCTAGCCCATATTGTGTGAGTACTATGTACTAGAAAGCTGTCATTCGCTGGAAACCTGCGTCTTTTCTTGACTTGAATGTGCCCTGGCGGTTAGGAGTATGTCATGCTCACTCAAATGTCTCGCTGATGGTGGCACGTGTGTCGGATCATTTAGTTCCCTTCAAAATGGTTGAGTTGAATGGTGCTGATACATGCGTCATGTTCGTGAACGGGCGCTGTCAGTTGTGACTGGTCATCTCTTATTTGCCACGGCTTATTTGAATTAATTATTTTATTTTTGAATTGTTTTTACTATGGACACTTTTAACGTACACATCTTGCTGCATCGTTCTCACATAATGTACCATCTCAAAATGAATGATGTAACCAAGGTTTTGTTAAAGTATTCTGATTTAAAAAAGTGTCCATGGAGTTTCTTGCCCGTTCTTCTCCATAGAGATCTACGTTAGGGAATGGGCAACTACAGTACTTTCACAGTTTTTGTGCCTTGTGACTGGGACTGTAGCTATATTTTACTGTTGCCTTTGTTTCGACAATTCAAAAGTGCCTGTAACTGGCCTACTTGAAATAAATGCTTTGATTTTGATTTTGTAAGGTTCGAACCCCACAGGGGGTGCCCTTAGCGAGCGATTATTTAACTTTATAATCTGTTTGGAAGCCCTGACTGGGAGCCTTAAATTCATTTGAGGTCACCACAGGATAGTCCGGTTGAGCAGTGACCATGTCAAAAATAAAAAACTTTCTGCGAAAAAATACCGACTTCCAAAAAGTCGGTAGCAAAAACGTCATTGAAACAAACAAAGTCACCGACTTCCGAAAGTAAAGTTATTTTAGACTTTTTTAGTGTTTTTGGAAGTCGATTTTTTTTTCGCAAAAAGTTTTTATTTTACTATTTTTAGTTGTAGTATAACCACACAAATTCTTGTCATGAATTAATTTTTACTTTGTAAATAGAATTTATTAAGATATCGTCATGTCATCAACATAGCCCAAGAAGAAAAAATATGTATTAACGTTCATTGCCAAGCCAAAATGCTGAATTTACCTAGATGCCCAAAATAAAAAAATTCGTTGAGCCTTCCCTAGTGGCCTAAACAAATACCAGAACCCAATAACCTGCAGCCATTATTTTATGGCTCGTACGTAATTGTAAGGCAATTTCACGCGACGTCGCGTGATATCCTTTCATATAAATGAAGAATTTTTCAAATCAGTTTAGAAATGACGGAGTTATGAGGTAACAAACATAAAAAAGTCGAAGAAAGTCGGTTAAATAAGTGTTCGTACGTGTGGCTGCGTTGTTATTTTAAACTAGACGATTACAATTCGAAAATTGATTTCGGTAGGTTATGATTTGAGATGGAATATTCAGATGCATATTTACCTAAAGTTTTTCCGCACGTAAATACGCGCTTGGACGTGGAGTTGTGGACACTAGCCCGTTATACTATACAATACAATAAACTTTGAGTGTTGAATATAATGGAACACGCGTCGGTACGGGAAAATTGTTGTATACCCCTTTTTAACCCTTCGCGGGTAGAATTATCAAAAATGCCGTAACACGTATAAATTAATTTTCAATTGTCAGTCTAAACACAAAATTTGGAGATCCTAACTTCAAAACTGACGGATTTTCATATAAACTTCCATCATCCTTTAGGGGTGGAATTCCCAATAATCCTTTCGAGAGGAAATAAGCTATAATTCACCACGCGGGCCCAGTGCTGGTTGGTAGATGTCATGTTCTAGGACATGCCGGTTTCCTCACGATGTTTTCCTTCACCGTTTTGAGAGTAGTGGTGATGAAATAAATTACACAAAGTAATGCGCCTCGAACCCGCGACTTACTGTTCGTAAGTGGGCCGCCACCACTGGGCCACCGCTGCTCTGCAAGACTATAAGACTATTAGTAATTTATAGATCACAAACCTACTAATTTACTTAGTAAAGTAGTAGGTATGTGTATACTTACATACATATTATGATAATCTATAAATATTACCTAAAATCTGTATGATTCAAGCATTCACAGGTGTTCATGACTTGATCCAAATAGATAGCCTTATCGTATCTATTGTTTTATTATAAACAAATTCAAATGTCTCCTTTGCTTTGATAAGTTATATTGATGTGTTTTTATAACGTATTTATGGAAACAGTCTTTTATTCTTATTAGTTGGTATCATTGCATCCACTTGAGTGACTCAAAGAATATTCTGTACTAACATATAATTCTTATACACATTCTTAGCCTTTTGAACACCATTGTCACATATATGTGACAAGTAAGCACGTGCTCTGTACGCCAAACGATACAAATATATGACAAAATGGTAGGTAATAGAGTGGCATGAAGAGCACGCGCGTGCCTGCCCTTCACGCCACTCTGGCGTTCAAAAGGTTAATTGCCTCCTTTCTAATACTTAAATAAACTCAACTAACTTGTACGGCCAAAGAGAAAAATGTTAAACAAACCTTTCCTAAATAGCGGGTCATGGCACTCTTTCAAACTGTCAAAATGTGTTAGCAATGCGCATTGCGAAAATTGACAGTCTAAAAAACACCAACAAAACAAAAACAGTAGGAGCAGCACCTTGTGCTTTTTTTGCTATATTCAGTGTTTTGTGTATACATGAATAACATAACATCACGCTTGTAATCCCCGAAGAGTAAGGCAGAGGTGTATCTAATAGTACACCCACATTTCTTATATGTTAAAGTCCCATGTAATAGGGAGCGAGCCTATTGTTATCAACCGGGCGCAAATCCAGACTCCGTGGCTGCTACTGAGAAATTCCCGATGGAAAAACCCAATAACCCTTGGCTCGACCCGGGAATAGCACCCAAGACATCATGCTAAATCAATATGAAGTAAATAAAAATCAACCTTCGTTGATTGTACCTACACTACAAATTAGCATAAACACCAACTTTTTTCTATTACTAGCTAAAGCTTCTGTTTTCACCAGGTCTGCATGGAACCGGAACTAGGCGAGATGTACGTACGCGACCGAGCGCGCTTCGAGACCCTCGCCAGAAACTGGACCTGGCGATACGCGATGCACGACATCCTGTCCTACTGAGTCCGGTCATGGCCTTGCCTGTGCCCAGACTGCGTCCGTGATATGTGACAAGACAAGAAAAGTAATATGGCAAATTGTATTTATTGCCTTTTACTGAGAATTTTATTCTTCAGGTGCTGAGCAGACGATGGACTAATTAGTGCGCTGGACAGAAATTACCGCTGCAATGAATTCTGTATATTTCTTGCCGCTTTGCTTTTCACCCTTAGGTTGATGTCCATTGACTGTTGTAAATTGTCCGCCGGACAAATAGTCCATCGTCTGTTCAGCGCTTTATTTTAGGAGACGGATCGAGGAGTACGGTATTGTAATATACCTTTAGATAGTTTTTACTTTTCAATCCCATAATTTATACTTTTGTGAATTATCAATATCGATGTTTTATATTACACTTACATGACAAAAGACAAATTTAAATGCACTTCTCGAACTTTCTTGTAGAAAGGCGTGTTTTAAATGAAAATAAAGATTAAGAAAATTGTATAACCGCAATAAAAATGTACGAAATTAATTTGACATTTTACTTTTTTTTTTCGCCTCTGCAATATTCTTCCTGATGAAATTGTTCCATTCGTTTTTAAGCTTTTCACAGTTACACAGGGTTGGTATACATCGTCCACTGCCGGGAGCTCTACAGTATCCTGGATAAGGCAGTTCACCTTTGGGCAACCATCTTCTGGTGATCTCAAAACGCAGAAGGTCAGATGTGGGGTCTTCTATTAAGTCCCGTAGTTGACCTAGAGGAACTTTGTATAGTTTCGTGTTAATTTTTAGACTGCCTGGTACGAAGTAGTGAACGTAAAGAGCGATTGTAAATATACCCTGAAATTAGAATACAATAATAAAGTTCCTAAAGGTGATTAACCTTAAAGGTGATTAATCAGAAAAGGTTGATGAGGACAAAATACCAAGGATGTAAGTGGGACAGATGATTAATTGAACTGTTCTTAAGAGGGAAGCGTCAGTGGAGCCTGCAAAATCGAAATATTCTTAGGTTTTTGCAATTTGCAGCTCAGTGTCAGGTTGTATGTGGAACAAAATATAATTCGCGACCACAAGAACATATGGCGTTACATAGTTATAATGATTAAAATCATTAATATAACCCTCTTAAGTTCATTTTTTTTTTTTTTTTTAACGAAATGTTGCCCCACACTATGAATTTCTCCTGTATCGTGGGTGCGTTTATAAACATTTAAACTCACATACACAAACAGCCAGACCCGGAACAACTACCTGTAGGCCATACAAATATTTGTTCCGTGCGGGAATCGAACCCGCGACACGCAGTGCAGCAGTCAATCGCTCAGCCACTGCGCCAACCGCGCCGTCATTTAATCCCATTGTATGACTTTTTCAGGAAAATAGACCGGCAAATTGCAAAAAAAAAACCGGACAAGTGCGAGTTCGACTCGCGTGGAGAGGGTTCTGTACGTTTATTATCTAAATTCCGTAAGTTATTTTAAATCTAAGATTTTTTCCTTTCGGAGTTAAGGGGGGGCGGGGGGGAATGTTCAATTATCACCTATTTTTCTTGAATAACTTGAAAACTATTTATCTTAAAATTATAAAAAAAATATATATTTGAGATGCCCACAATGAGCCCTTTCATTTGATATGTAACACAATATAGTTTGCAATAGTTTTTTTTCATTTTCTAATTTACCCCCCAAAAGTGGCCCCCATGTTTAAAATTCATTAATTTACGTTACATGTCCGTATTAGACTCACCGACTTACATATGTGTACCAAATTTCAACTCAATAGGTCCAATAGTTTCGGAGTAAATTGTCTATGACAGACGGACAGACAGACAGACACGCGAGCGACTATAGGGGTTCCATTTTTTCCTTTTGAGGAAGCGAACCCTAAACACGTCAGAAAATTTGAATTTTGCGGGCTACCCTGACCCTTCCAACTTAAATAAGGTTAGGCTAGGTTAAGGGAACCTGAAACTACACCTCTGCTCTTCGAAGGTAATGGTCAGATGCATTTTCACGTCACCCTTGCCCAGGTGCACAAAGTGTTCTTCCAACTACCTCTGGCAGGGGCTAGGTTTTGGCCCGCCAGGGAGTCATCTGTGACCGTTATCCTACTTCGATCCTCCTCCAAGTCGAAGCCCTCTCGAAGCCGTTTCGAGCCTCTATCTGAACCTGGCCACTTACCTTGTTTCTTATACAATCCGGCTATTTAGAAAAGCCCGGACGAGGAGCCATAAAGCCAAACAAGTCCGGAATAATGGTAACCCAGTCGCACGTATACCAAGACACCTCTCATCATCAGCCCAGCTTTTTCCCAATTATGTTGGGGTCCAGCTCGTTCCACCATCTCCCTTCTTCTATCGGGAGCCCCGACGTATTGCAGGTTATCACCCATACCTTATCGATGTTCCACACATTCGTGGGAAGCGCTTTGCTACATCGTTTATTATGCGCACAGCCAAGGAGTGAAATTCCTTGCATACGTCGGTGTTCCCAAGTTCATGTGACCCCAATATATTTAAGTCGCGAGTTAATAGGCTCTATCCTCGGGACTAGATTGAGGTCAAGAGTATGCCCATTTAATATATATAAAAAAACCGGATGCAGCAGAAAACTAGTATTTTACTTGGAGCGACAGCTTATCTGACCTC
Source organism: Noctua janthina (assembly GCA_963576755.1). Classification (NCBI taxonomy): domain Eukaryota; kingdom Metazoa; phylum Arthropoda; class Insecta; order Lepidoptera; family Noctuidae; genus Noctua; species Noctua janthina. Next base: position 11,593,711 of record OY755066.1, read on the forward strand.
CACAACTCAGAACAACACACCTCTGCCTATCTCTTTATATAATGTAAGCGTGATGTTTGTGCATGTAGAAGTGGAGTGTACTTACTTGAATGTCAATAACTTCAGAGTGTATTTTATGGATCGACATTATTGGCCGCAGTGGCTAGGTACAGTGTTATCTGACATGCTTATTTTACTTTGCATTCAATCATACTATGTGATAACAATACGATTATTATTTGATACTCGTGCGTGTTAAAAAATGAGTAATTGAGTTATTTTGGGATTTTATTTCTGGAGAAGTGATACGGTGTTTTGTTTTGTAGATATAACTGACTTAACGACATAGCTGGCGAAATGTGTGTGTATTATTAGTTACACCTCTGCCTTACCCTTCGAGGATTACATGCGTGATGTTATGTTATACAACATTATTTTTAGTATATGCGAAACCTGAATATAGTTTGTTCAGAATAAGTAACTGAATCGATTCCAATAATTTTTAACCCATGTTAATTTTGTCAAAAAATTTTTAAAAAAAGTTACAAGTTGGATACCTATCGCAATCATTTAGGTACCTACTGCCAAATTATTATTATCAATGAGCTCAAGCTAGCTCAAGACGACGCTGGAGGCGCGTGCGCGGGCTCGCTGCGTGGTGACCACGTTTTTGAGCGGACAACCATTTAACAGAACAAGCTTATAACTTTGTGATTTTTCATGATACAGTTTTGAAATTTTGTATACAGATGTAAACAGACCCTTCACAGAGCCGTTAACCAAGCATTCTGTACATCAAAATAAGTAACTTTACGCAAAAATTATTGCTGGGAATCGACTATTTTTTTTCGGGGTAAATAATCACGTTTTACGGTATTACTCGATGGAAAGCACTCAAAGCATTGTGCTGATGGATGGATTTAATAGTGCGGGGGTCGTGGAGGTGTGTAAAGTAAAAATTTTACATTAAAATCATGTATTTAAAAAAAAAAACTTGTGAAAAAGTTGGAACTTTGACCCCCAATATCTCCGTAACTAGAAGGTTCCCAGGTATGGTCTAGAACAAAATAATGATCGCAAAGACGGGGAGAACAAGTGCCTTTCGGTTATGTTAAGGGTCTATTTACACCCTTTATAGATTCTTTACAAAAAAATATTAGACACGTGATTCAGGTTTCGCATATATACTAAAGCTAATGTTGTATAGTAGGTAGAATAAACAGTGTGATGATTCATCTTAATATTATAGTATTTTTATTTGCTAAATTTTAAACTATATTCATTATAATAACAGAGTTGTAATGGAATGGGTTGTATAATAAATGCTATATTATTTACGAACTTTATCTGTAGGCACTAAAGATAAAGTTATATTTATAGACATATAAAAACCTACTTTTCATAAAATCCTGTAACTTTTATATACTTCCTAAAGACATGACATCATATAATGTAGAATAATTCTTTATCCAGATGGGTCCTAATTTTTTTTGTTGTTTTTATACATTTTCAGCTTTTTTTTTTTTGTTTTTACATTTTTTTATTTACAAGCTATCAATATTACTAAACTTACAACATACATATTATCCAGCCCTAAACTATGCTACAAACTACTGTTTTCTTGCTCTTAACTCACTATATTTTCTTTTTCTCGTCCACACTCACACTTGACCTTTTTATCGCACATCGTCACGTTGTGTCACTAATCCTGGTGCGCTTTCCTTGTTCTTTTCCTAATAAATTTCCTCTTCAGAAAACACTTCACATTTACAATTATCATAACGGTATTTTATAACTATAGTTATAGTTTAATATTGAATTAACACTATTCAAACTTTTTTTTATGATTTTATACCTCTTTTGTATCATTTTTTTAATTTTTATTTTTGTTCTTTTTTTGGATCTTTTTTTCGGTTTTTTTTTGTATTTTGTTTTTTTTTTATCTAGAATGTCCTCTAGATCTTCCTCTGGAACGGTCCCTAGATTTTCCTCGAGAGTGACCCCTAGATTTTCCCCTAGAGCGGCCGCGGGATCGTCCCCTGGAGTGACCCCTGGAGTGGCCCCTGGATCTTCCTCTGGAGTGACCCCTAGATCTTCTTCTAGAACGTCCCCTAGACCTTTCCCTTTCTCGTCTTCTTTCTCCGCAGCGGCCCACACATTTTTCACCAGACTTTGCTCCTGTCCGTTCTATACATTTACCCCTTGTTGCTACTGGAGACCTTTCCCTTGAGTGGCCACGGGATCGTCCTCTGGAGTGGCCACGAGATTTTCCCCTGGAGTGGCCTCGAGACTTTCCCCTGGAGTGGCCACGAGACTTTCCCCTGGAGTGGCCACGAGACTTTCCCCTGGAGTGGCCACGAGACCGACCTCTAGAGTGGCCACGGGATCGTCCCCTGGAGCGGCCGCGAGACCTACCCCTGGAACGTCCTCTAGACCTACCTCGTGATCGATCTCGACTTCTCGACCGATCTCGAGAGCGGCCTCTGCAGCGAGAGCACACCGCATCAGCTTGTACTTCGGTACTTACTTCTTGAGTCTTAGAACTTCCTTCTCCGTAGGTCCGAACTCCAACGACGACTGTTTCCATCCTTACGGCGGCGTCTCCGATTTCTGTAACAGACTAAGCAGAACTGTTGTGCTTAATGATGACTGTAGTTGTAGTACACTTAGGTGTCTTACTTGTGACGACTCTCCTGTTTGAATGACGCCTGGCACGCAGGGATTCAGCTTATATTCATCTTTGTTATCTAATATTGCGTAATGATTTCATAAATTGCGCAATTTTTGCTTAATCATTTCACGTAGGTATTGCGAAATAACCCTTGATACCTATGTTAAAGGTTTCGGAAAATTCCACTGTAGATACAAAGGTACCTCTACCTATATATATTATTACATTTGATTGTGGTTTCTATTGACTATTGTAAGTACCTAGCTCTCCAATCGGCGTGCGCAACTGTCCAACAGTGTAGCACAATAATATGAAAGTATCAGTCTATATCTAGTAAGTTTCTATAATATACTAACTCAAGGACGGCCGCCCCTGGTCACCCCTTTTTATCCCACTTCAATTTCTTGCTTATGTAGTTTGGCCACAAAACAGATAGGTCCACCAAAGGACGAGTCCGATCCGACACCGAGCGAAAATGTACGCACTCAGTAGTTGACTCTAGTAAGACATACTGTGCACCAGAAACTTATTGCATGGAACAAACCTCATAAGTAGCCATCCTTTATTGCCGTGAGGTTTATGATTTTTTTGATTAAAAAGATTAGTTTGAGAAACCGTTTTTATTAAAAGGTATCATAAAATTACTTTAACTTGTCTATTGCTTGTGATTAGTGCAATGTTTTGTGTTTTCGAAACATGTTGCGGACAAATTGTTGCAAGATTTATACAGAAACATTAAGAAGAAAAGAAACTAAGAAAAGAGAGAAATAGACATTTCAATATGTTTTATGGGAAAGTTTCGCCAATGGAAATGCACAGGGAATGCAATTTCGATCTCACGAGATCTCTACCTAATCTTCCGTAGACTCGAGCCTATTTTCGAGATTTAGGTTGCGTTTCCACGGTTCCACCAGAGTTGTGCTACGCCGCTGAGCGGTCCGAGGATGCGTAGCGGGCTCGTATCAGATACGGGCGGCAACCACACCGTCTAGTCACTAGTGACTGCTATTTTTTCGCTCGCGTCCGTCCCTATCGCACATCCCTCGCACACATCCCTCGCAACACAGTGATCCCTCGCACACATTCCTCGCAACACAGTGATCCCTCGCACACATCCTTGTTTTGTTTTGTAAGAATGTACAAAAACGTCGCTCTGCTTAGCCGCTTCGACTAGAGCTGTGCTAAGCGAGGCTAGGTAAATGAAGTGATTCAATTGGTTCTTAACAAACACATCCCTCGCGACGCCTCTGGTGGAAACGCAGTCTAAATCTCGTGAGAAGACTATCTTGTTCGAGATTGTGCATGCATTGTTTGCTCGTTTCTTGGAGCCGACTTTCTGTACGGATCTGTTTTGTGCCTTGGCACTCACTTCTACTGTGTGTCAATGACTTGTTATCCTTAGTCATTCTGAAATGAACTTTAGGAGCATAACTTAAGGTGGAAAGTATGAACTCCAATAAATATTACTAGTACCTACTATAATATAAAATTATGTTTATGTTTCTTGCCCGTTCTTCTCCAAAGAGATCTATAATTTAAAATGGGCTACTACATTATTTGCGCAGTTATTATGCCTCTGATCACAGAACTTTTTGTTTTCATGCAATAAGGTCGCTTTTAGGACTTTGGGTAGTTGCTGCTGTCGGGATGGATACGTGACTGAAATTATCTGCTGTGAAGGGACTGTAGATTCCTTTCAAAGAGCTAATAACGGTTTATTTGAAACTAGCCGCCGGTGACCCGTGACTGCGTCCGCGTAAACTTTCTTATCTACGATACGGGAGAAAATCCTCGTGGTGGGTAGCCTTTTATAAAAAAAAAAGAAAAAACGTGAGGCATGCTTGAACTCGGCAACACTTAGTGCAGTTTTCTATCAGGGAAATTGAAATCGGATCAGTCGTTTCGGAGCTTTCTCCTCCATCCAAACTTACACACTTACCTCTCTTTAATAAACGTGTTGATAAATTTTCGAGTCTCATTCATTTCTCCCGGGCAGCGGATGACGGTATCCGGATGAGGCCGTTTATCTAAACAATAAAGGCGTAATTTTGAAACTGTTAACCTTGAACTCATTCTAATGAGGTTTTAATACACATCATTATAGTATTTTAGGCTCGGGCCCCCTAATGTCCCATCGTATAGTGAAATTGTTCACTATGATGAGAAAACAGATATACATAGATAGACCGATGAGAATAATGACCCCAAGAGATGATAATTTATTTCAATTTACACCATATAGCTTGTTCAAACAAAGTCGCTGTTCGTGTCGGTCTGTTTTTCAGCTTTTTCGTCACAGAATACGAGTATAGTCTACAAAACTGTTCAATGGAGTTTGATGTGGTTTTCGCCATTTTTATACATTATAAAGAATGCTAGGTCGGATACTTCTCATCAGGGAGTCTCTTATTTAATGCATTTTATGAGTTTTTATTTGGCAATACCTTAATCAGCTTGTTCTCATTGCTGGAGTTGCAACTTTTGTGAAATAATTAAATGGTAACAGTAGTGGTGGGCCAGCAGTAGCGGCCCCGTGTCACAAATTGTGGGCCCGAATCCAGACAGTAGGAGCATTAGTTTTGAAACCAAAGCCATTCTCAGGAGTAGAAACGTAGTCTGCGTTTCTGCTGATAGTGGCATTGCTTAGCTCCTGACTGGGCCCGATTAAATTATGCCTTGTGAACGTGGGCTAGTTCACGAACAATCCGGGCCGTCCTTGTGTTTGTTTTGGTTTTACGTGTGGAAATCCTCATGGATGTCCTCTGACCTGGACGGGTCTGTCAGACCCTTACTGACTAAAACCACACGATGTTCTTCCAATTACCTCTGGCCAATGTTAGCACTCAAAAAAATGTGTTGATGGATGGATTGAATAGTACGTACGGGGGGCGGTAAAGTGAAAATTTTACATTAAAACATGTATTTAAAAAAAACTTGTCAAAAAGTTGGAACTTTGACCCCCGTAACTAGAATGTTTCCAAAAGGTTCTAGAACTAAAAAATGATCGCAATAACATTGAAAACTAGTGCTTTCAGTTTCGTTAAGGGTCTTGTTATATACCCTTTATAAGAGTCATTCTCACTATTGTTCAGTCGCCAGCGCATCGTTACCACAAAATGTCAAATTTTCTCATTCGATTTTGAACTTAACCACCAACATTTTATGGTTTTGGAGAAATTTGACAGTTTGTGGTAACTTGATGCGCTGGCGACAGTACCTTAGCTTTAAGCCTATTGTAATATCTTGACACATTTTGGAATGAAAATAAAGATATGAAGATGAATATTAGTCATTAATCATTGTTGATATCATAGACCAGTGTAGGCATAGGCTGGTATTATGTAGATAATAATGTTGGTAGGTAGGTATACCTACATCATTGAATCATAATGTTTGATAAGTGTTGATGATGTATAATATAAGTCAATGTTTAGGGGAAAAGTAGGAGGTACCTAAAATGGGATATAAATTGCAGTTTTTTAAATGCAGAATGTGTTTTTCTTTTTTTTTTGTTCTTTTTCTTATTTCTTTCATCAAAATCTTATCCACATGTTCGTGTGTGTGATTTACAAATTCCGGAAATTCTATTTTTTTTTTTACTTAAAACAAGCTATCAATATTACTAAGTTAGTTACGACCACAGACATTGTGGTAACAATATACAATCTATCCAGTCCTAAAGTACGCTACAAACTACTTTCTTAACTACTAGGTACCTATATTTTCTGGCGAAGACTCCCCTCACCAGAGCCATGCGTTTGGTGAACGAGGTTCACGAGAGGGTTGATGTATTGTGTTGCAACTTGAGTGAATTTGCAAAAGCTGCATTATGTATAATATGTTATTTAGATGTAGGTTAAGATTTAGGATGGTACTATGTAATTTTATAGGATGTAGATTAAGAATTACATGAAAAGCATGTAAGGCCACTCTATCACATTGGATCGCAGATCTGTAATGGTAGTTGTAGGTAAGAGTTCGTAAATAAATCAATAAATACATTTTTTTTCTTCTCATCCACCCCACGTCTTGACCTTTTTATCGCTCATGATCGTCACATTGTGTCACTTTTTCTGGTAAGCTCTTCCTGTTTTCCAAAATTCTACTTCACAGCACACACTTCACATCTATTATATAATTCCTCATTAGCTCAGCTTATTTTATTTTTGTACCGTTTTTTTTTGTTAATGCTTACGTCTAGAGCTTTTTTTCTGCGATTTTTTCTTTTCCCTGTTTTTGTTGTATTTTCGGTTTTTGTATTTTTTTTTATTCACGACTACTATATTACTATTTCGATAACTTGACGTTAGATTTTTTCATCTAGAATGACCTCTAGATTTTCCCCTGGAACGGTCCCTAGATTTACCTCTGGAGTGACCAATGGATCTTCCTCGGGAGTGACCCCTGGATCTTTGCCTTTCTCGTCTTCCTTTCCTTTCTTTACAGCGATCCAAACATTTTCCACCAGACTTTTCTCCTGTCCGTTCTATAGAGCGGCCACCGGACCGACCCCTGGAGTGACCACGGGATCGTCCCCTGGAGTGGCCTCGGGATCGTCCCCTGGAGCGGCCGCGAGACCTTCCCCTGGAACGACCTCTAGACCTACCTCGTGATCGATCGCGACTTCTCGATCGATCTTTAGAGCGGTCTCGAGAGCGGTCTCTGCAGCGTGAGCACCTCGTATCAGCTTGTACTTCGGTTCTTACTTCTTGAATCTCAGAACCTCTTCTTGAACTTCCTTTCCCGTTGGTGTGAACTCCAACGACGACTGCTTCCATCCTTATGGCATCTCCGATTTCTGTAACAGACTAAGCAGAACTGTTTGCTTTGTTAATGACTGTTGATAGCTGTAGTAATACTTAGGTATCATACTTGTGACGACTCTCCTGTAGGTATGAATGATGACTGGTACACAAGCATTCCGCTTATATTCATCTTTGTTACGTAATACTGCGTAATTCTGTTGCGCAATAATTTCAAAAATTGTGCAATTATTATATTGCTAAATCATTTCAATTATCGCATCAGTATTGCGCAATATCCCGCTTTTGGTAAACAACCTATTAGTATCACAAATATTATTGCAAAATCAGCTGATAATTTTCCCATTGCTGGGACAGAGGCCTTCTTTTTATGAGACGGAATGGGCTATAATCCAACGCGCGGGCCCAGTACAGGTTGGTAGAAGTCACTTGTCAGATTCCGAGCAGTCGGGTCCATTACCATTGGGTCAATCTTGGCATTTGGCTGTTTTTTTTTACCAAGCTATTTTGTATCATGTGCAGACTTGTACAACTCTCAACCTCGTTTGGGTATTTATAGTAATTAGAACGTTTGTCAATTCATAGAGATATAGGAAGAAGAAGAAAGTGTAGGTGATGGTCCCCCCGCCCGGCGCTCATGTGCTCGATAACTAATTGATGTGTAGTAGGTACCTACATACATCATAAAATTCAATTTGCTCACCTCTGTGGAAAACACGGGTGTCATGTTATGTTTCTTTCCCATATTTTTTTTAACTTGTCGCAAAAAAAGAATATGGCAGCGGTGGGATTCGAACCCACGCCTCCGAAGAGACTGGTGCCTTAAACCAGCGCCTTAGACCGCTCGGCCACGCTACCTCTTGCTCTCGTGCTCAAAATAGAATAGCAATTTGCGTTTATAGACTTCTATGAAAATAGGTCAAACTCTCTCTAGATGCACCATAAACCGGGAATCTTCTTGGTTGGGATGTAATGTACTGTATTGTCAATTTAAGTTACACCCCTCCGTCTTCTAAAGTAATGCACTTCCCTGTCTATCCTATCTTGGAAAATCGAGTAGAAAACTGAATATAATTTACTTCTCCTTTGTTCTTCCAAACTAGGACTATATGCCACACATGGCTAAAATCGCTCGACAATTTAATAGTACTCATACATATGTCTTCCTCTTTCTCATGATCTTGGTCCAGGACCTGGACCTTTGGAAGGCGTGTAAGGTGCCGAAGCCAACTCGCATAGGACCGTCAGACACATCTATTGAAATGAGGCACTAATCAACGCTTATTCTTAGACCCTGTGAACATTATTCAATCCTCCAAAGGCACATTTGCATCCTTCGAGCACGTTTAATTTTGACTCAAACTGTCCAATAAATCTCAGTTCCTTTACATGTTTTCTTCGATGGGCCAATAGAGGCAAGCCAGAGATGAGAAAGAAGTCTTCTCTCGGGTTATTAGGTTCGTGGAGTCGCAACTTTCCAACGGCTAGCCTCAAATGTCTTACGGGTACAGTATTATTTTATTTTTAGCCTGTTATGACAGTGTCCCAATTAATCATGAAACAACAGGAACAGGAAAAATTGTTATGAATATCAGATTTTTCTTCAAAAAAACTAAAGGTACTTAGAATCGTTTATTTTAGAGTCGTACAGGGTTGTTGTTAGTATAGTTTACTAATTTTAGTTTATTTTATCGTTTAATTGTTATTGTAATGATGTTTAAAGTTAGTTTATTAAATAAAAGTCATACGTAAGTAATACAATTTTGTGATTTAAAATAATTAAAAGTAGTTCAGTGGAATTTCCCAAGTTCGTTCTTGGAAAATTTCAAGGTCGAAGTTTTTTTTATTGCGCAATAGTGATGCAATAATTGCAAAATTTACGAAATTATTGCGCAACAGAATTACGCAATATTGCGCAACAAAGATGAATATAAGCGGAATGCTTGTGTGTTTGGCATCATTCACACAGGAGAGTCGACACAAGTAAGACACCTAAGTATTACTACAACTATCTTCAGTCATTAAAAAAGCAAACAGTTCTGCTTAGTCTGTTACAGAAATCGGACACGCCATAAGGATGGAAGCAGTCGTCGTTGAAGTTCAAACCAACGGTAAAAGAAGTTCTGAGACTCAGGAAGCAAGTGCCGAAGTACAAGCTGATACGAGGTGCTCTCACTGCAAAGACCGCTCTCGAGACCGTTCTAGAGATCGATCGAGGAGTCGCGATCGATCACGAGGTAGGTCTAGAGGACGTTCTAGGGGAAGGTCTCGCGGCCATTCCAGGGGGCGATCTCGTGGGCACTCTAGGGGTCGGTCTCGTGGGCACTCTAGGGGTAGGTCTCGAGGAGCATCACGAGGTAAACCTATAGAACGGACAGGGGAAAGGTCTGCTGAAAAATGTGTGGATCGCTGCGGGGACAGGGAAGGACGACGAGAAAGAGAAAGATCTAGGGGGCGTTCCAGAGGAAGATCTAGGGGTCACTCAAGAGGCAGATCTAGGGGTCACTCAAGAGGCAGATCTAGGGGTCACTCCAGAGGTAAATCTAGGGACCGTTCCGGAGGAAAATCTTGAAGTGTCCCTTAATCCTAAATAAAAAATTAAAATATAAAAAAAATACAATAAGCTAAGCCACGTAATAAAAATAGACTTAAAAAAAAACTATAAATAATTATGTAAATAATGGATATAATGAAGTGAGTTCTGCTGAAGTGTAATCAAAGAAAACAGGAAGAGCCCATCAGAAAAAATAAATCATAGAGACGACGATTGGTCAATAACAACAAGATTGTGAAGGAAAAGCAAGAAAAGTGAAGTAGGTATAAGAAATAATAAAAAATAATAAAAAAACATTCATCATAAATCAAAAATTCTGTATTTTATTACCTGTTTCTACAAAACACCATAATTATCTTGACAGAAATATAGGTACCTTGATGCAGAGGTGTAGGCCTACGGGTGGCAGACAGGGGGAGTCTGCTGCCTAATCAGCCATGGGCTCGAGATGTCAGCGCGCCGTGTTCCGCGCTCGTCTTTCAAGAGGAACAGCGACCCTAGGGTCACAGAGGGTGACTGGATGCACCAGAATATACATTAATTGCAGAGGGTGAGAACAAATTTTGAGCGTTCCCAACCTCTGGCCTGAAGCAATTGGACAGAACTAAGAACACCGTGTGGTTTTAGTCAGTACGAGTCTGACAGACTCCTCCGTCAGCCCCGGTCGGAGACATCCATGAGGATTTCCACACGTAAAACTAAAAAAAACAAAAACAAGGCGGTTCGTGATAATTTGTGATTGTAGGTGTTGGCCCCCATTATGTAAAGACTTTTTTTTTTGGGATAATGGTCACAGAGCTACTTATGATTGCATAAGTTTTAAAAACGGTAGTTTTGTCTTGTTGTAGTTGTCGTGTTTAGATATCAAAACTAAGCTGTTTGTTAGCTATTTAAAACCCAATTTCGCTAGTATAATGTACACCCTTGACATCGGGAAGTATATATATATACGTCAATGCCACGCTCGGTACAAATATAGGCTGCGGTCTGCTCCTGAGAACTTCCTAAAAACCATCAATGCTTTTCAAAAACCAACCTCTTAGTTGCACACACATTTCTAGGCTTCTCACAAACAAAATAACGATAACCATCGATATTGGCACATTTGCCACACACACAGAATAGGCCTGTCTCCAGCAGGCGGAACATTATCCGGTTTCACGATCCGGTGAGATCAGCGGTGGCCCAGCGGTGGCGGCTCCGACTTACGAGTGGTGGGTTCGCACCCAGGCAGGCGCATTACTTTGTGTAAGTTATTTCATCACAACTGCTCTCAAAAACGGTGAAGGAAAACATCGTGAGGAAACCGGCATGTCCTAGAACCAAAAATTCGAAGATATGTGACATCTACTAACGCGCACTGGGTCTGCGTGCGATTATAGCCCATTTCCTATCAAAGAGAGGAGGCCTGTGTCCCGGCAGTGGAAACATTATAAGCTGATTATATGTTATGCTTATGCGGTTACTTTAGAAGCCGTCCTCAACATAGTTGGGAAAAAGCTGGGCAAATGAGGATGGGAAGGAATATTGGCCTACGGGCATCAGACCAGGGGAGTCTGCTGCCTAACCAGACATAGGTCCAAGATGGCGGCGCGCCGCGTTCCGCGGTCATCTCTCAAAAGGACCCGCGATCGCTAGTCGTCCTCTGTGACTCCTCGTTTACAATTCCTCTAAGGAACGAGCGCGGAACAAAAATTGTATGCCGGGTTAGTCAATAAGTGTTTCGATACGAGCCAGGAATGTCTTAGTTTTAAGAATAGAAAATTATTGTAACAACTCACTATGCTCCTATTCTAGTGCAATAATAGCTAGTTAAATTAGTATAAAATGTTAGTTATGTCACCCATTTCGTTTCATTGTTGTTATAAGCTTTTATTCTAAGTTTCGTATACCAGAAATGGTTAATATGAGGATCCTTATATTATGTAAAGTAACATATATGTGCCATCTATCTACCCATATTATGCGAATAAATTATTTGATTAGATTTATGAAGAAAGCCGCATACAGCTAGAAAGGGGCACCCTGGTGCATGCTGTTTGCCGACGACATTGTTCTTGTCGGTGAAGATGGACCTGAGATCCAGAGTAGACTGGAGTAGATTGGAGAAATGGTAACAGAAGCTGGAAAAAGTTGGCTTGAAAATCAGCAGAACTAAAACCGAATACATGTTCTGCGATTTCGGCGGTCTCTCCATTCCTGGAGTCATAGCGCTAGATGCACGGTTCTTACTGTCTGCTCCGACTTTCGGTATCTCGGTTGACTCGTGCAAAGCGATGGCGAAATAGATCGTAGTGCAAAGCATAGAATTAACACGGGATGGATGAAATGGCGGCAGGTCACGGGAACAATCTGCGACTCCCACATTTCCATTAAACTTAGGTAGATTTATAAAACAAAGGTTAGACCTGCTGTCTCGTATGGATCAGAATGTTAAGCCACAAAAGGGATGAATGAAAGGCATTTGCATGTGACTGAGATGAGAATGCTAAGGGGGATGTGTGGTATTACGCGAATGAATAAAATAAGGAATGAGTACATAAGAGGAAGTCTGAAACAGGCGCCGGTGAAAGTTTTGAGTATGATTGTGGATGGGTATAAGATGACTAGAGGAAGACTAAAGAAATGATGGATGGACTGTGTGAAGGATGATATGGCACGAAAAGAGGCGTCTGATGAGGTGACGAGTAATAGTAAGGAAAAAGAAGACATGCTGCGCCGACCCCAAATGAATTGGGATAAGGGCAAGAGGAAGATGATTGATTTAATTTATGAGTCATTAATCGTTGCTGATATGGTAGATTTATGGCATTATGTTGATATATGTATATCTAGACATATCATTGTATGTGATAGTGTTTTATTGAGATATCAATCTTGTTACTTATAGGTAGTATGGGTACTAGGAGGAATTCTGTAAGATGAGTAAGAGGTAAATCACTCCTGAAAAATATGGTTTTGAAGAAACTGAGTAATAAAGTGTTTAATGTTTTTTTTTTAATGCAGAAAGTTTTATTTAATTTATTTTTTATTTTTTTTGTTCATTATTCTTCTTATCCACATGTTTTTCTTTATTTTTCACGTTTTCTGGTGCACTCTTTTTGTTTTACAAAATTTTGCAAAATATTAATGTGTTTTAGGAAATTCTCAGGAGCAGACCGCAGTCTAGATTTGTGCCGAGCGTGGCATTGACTTATAGGTCCCGATGACAGGGTATACATAATTCTTACGAAATTGGGTTCTAAATAGATAACAAACAGCTTAGTTTTGATATCTAAACACGACAATTACGACAAGACAAAACTACCGTTTTTACTCTAATCTACTGCAATCACATAAGTAGCCCTGTGACCATTATCCCAAAAAAAATGCCTTTACATAGTGGGGGCCAACACCTACAATCACAAATTATCACGAACCGCCTTGTTTTTGTTTTTTTTAGTTTTACGTGTGGAAATCCTCATGGATGTCCTCCGACCTGGGGCGGGCGGAGGGGTCTGTCAGACTCGTACTGACTAAAACCACACGGTGTTCTTCCAATTGATTTAGTCCAGAGGTTGGGAACGCTCACTATTTCTTACTCACCCTCGGCAACCATTATATATTCAGGTGCATCCAGTCACCTTCTGTGACCCTACAGTCGCTGTTCCTCTTGAAAGACGAGCGCGGAACACGGCGTGCTGACATCTCGGGCCCATGGCTGATTAGGCAGCAGACTCCACCTGTCAAGGGAATTATGGTGTTTTGTAGAAACAGGTAATAAAATACAGAATTTTTGTTTTATGATGAATGTTTTTTTTATTTTATTTTTTATTATTTCTTATACCTACTTCACTTTTTTTGCCTTTCCTTCACAATCTTGTTGTTATTGAAAAAATCGTCGTCTCTATGATTCACTCTTTCTGATGGGCTCTTCCTGTTTTCTTTGATTACACTTCAGCAGCACTCACTTCATATCCATTATTTATATAATTATTTATACACTTTATTTTTGTAGTTTTTTAAGTTTATGTTTTTTCGTGGCCTGCTTATTGTATATTTTTTTTATTTTAACTTTTTATTTAGGATTAACGGACACTTCAAGATTTTCCCCCTGAACGGACCCTAGATTTACCTCTGGAGTGACCCCTAGATCTGCCTCTTGAGTGACCCCTAGATCTGCCTCTTGAGTGACCCCTAGATCTTCCTCTAGAGTGACCTCTGGATCTTCCTCTGGAACGCCCCCTAGATCTTTCTCTTTCTCGTCGTCCTTCCCTGTCCCCGCAGCGATCCATAAATTTTTCACCAGACCTTTTCCCGGTTCGTTCTATAGGTTTACCTCGTGACGCTCCTCGAGACCTATCCCTGGAGTGGCCACGAGACCGACCCCTAGAGTGGCCACGAGATCGCCCCCTGGAGCGGCCGCGAGACCTTCCCCTGGAACGTCCTCTAGACCTACCTCGTGATCGATCGCGACTCCTCGATCGATCTCTAGAACGGTCTCGAGAGCGGTCTTTGCAGTGAGAGCACCTCTTATCAGCTTGTACTTCGGCACTTACTTCCTGAGTCTCAGAACTTCTTTTTCCGTTGGTTTGAACTTCAACGACGACTGCTTCCATCCTTATGGCGTCTCCGATTTCTGTAACAGACTAAGCAGAACTGTTTGCTTTGTTAATGACTGAAGATAGTTGTAGTAATACTTAGGTGTCCTACTTGTGTCGACTCTCCTGCGTGAATGATGCCAAACACACAAGCATTCCGCTTATATTCACCTTTGTTGCGTAATTCTGTTGCGCAATAATTTCATAAATTGTGCAATTATTGCACAACCATTTCACGTATTGCATCACTATTGCGCAATGAAAATCTTCGACCTTGAAATTTTCCAAGAACGAACTTGGGAAATTCCACTGAACTAGGTACTTCTAATTATTTAAAATCACAAAATTGTATGACTTACGTATGACTTTTATTTAATAAACTAACTTTAACATCATAACAATAACAATTAAAAATGATTAAATACACTAAAATTAGTAAACTATACTAACAACAACCCTGTACGACTCTGAAACAAACGATTCTAAGTACCTTTAGTCTTTTTGAAGAAAAATCTGATGTTCTTAATAGATTTTTTCCTGATTCTGTTTTTCATGATAAATTAGGACACTTTGTCAGAACAGGTTAAAAATAAAATAATACTATACCCGTAAGACATTTGAGGCTAGCCGTTGGAAAGTTGCGACTCCACGAACCTAATCACCCGAGAGAAGACTTCTTTCTCATCTCTGGCTTGCCTCTATTGGCCCATCGAAGAAAACATGGAAAGAAACTGAGCTTCCATGTAGTAAGATGCTGCTACGTCCGGGAAATGTTTTACCTTTGGCGTTACATTACTTTGTATATGGTGGTAAACGGGTAACGACTGTTTTTCGGTTATACGACCCATTATAGTGCTAGACTCAGGAAGTAAGTGCCGAAGTACAAGCTGATACGAGGTGCTCTTGCTGCAGAGACAGCTCTCGAGACCGTTCTAGAGATTGATCGAGAAGTCGCGATCGATCACGAGGTAGGTCTAGAGGACGTTCTAGATCTATCTTAGATCGTCCCCTGGGGGACGATCTCGTGGCCACTCTTTGGGTCGGTCTCGTGGCCACTCTTGGGGTAGGTCTCGAGGAGCATCACGAGGTAAATCTACAGAACGGACAGGGGAAAGGTCTGGGGAAAATGTGTAAAGCGCTGCGGGGACAGGGAAGGACGACGAGAAAGAGAAAGATCTAGGGGTCACTCCAGAGGAAGATCCAGGGGTCACTTCAGAGGAAGGGCTAGGGGTCACTCCAGAGAAAGATCTAGGGGTAACTCAAGAGGCAGATCTAGGGATCACTCAAGAGGTAAATCTAGGGACCGTTCCGGGGGAACTCTAGAAGTGTGCTTTAGAAGTAATCCTAAATAAAAACTAAAATATTAAAAAAAAATGTAATAAGCAAAACCACAAAAAAATATACTTAAAAAAAAATACAAAAATAGTATAAATAATGCATATGAAGTGAGTGCTGCTGAAGTGTAATCAAAGAAAACAAGAAGAGCCCATCAGAAAGAGTGAATCATAGAGACGACGATTGGTCAATAACAAGAAGATTGTGAAGGAAAACCACGAAAAATGAAGTAGGTATAAGAAATAATAAAAAATAAACATTCATCATAAATCAAAAATTCTGTTTTTTATTACCTGATTCTACAAAACACCATAATTCTCTTGACAGAAATGTAGGTACCTTGATGCAGAGGTGTAGGCCTACGGGTGGCTGACAGAGGGAGTCTGCTGCCTAATCAGCCATGGGCCCGAGATGCCGCTCGTCTTTCAAGAGGAACAGCGACCGTAGGGTCACAGAGGGTGACTGGATGTACCAGAATATACAATGCTTGCAGAGGGCGAGGGACAAATTTTGATCGTTCCCAACCTCTGACCTGAAGCATTTGGAAGAACACCGTGTGGTTTTAGTCAGTACGAGTCTGACAGACCCCTCCGTCAGCCCCGGTCGGAGACATCCATGAGGATTTCCACACGTAAAACTAAAAAAAACAAAAACAAGGCGGTTCGTGATATGATAATACGTGAATGTGGTCGTTGATGATTCATAATAAGTCAAATAAAGGGCCTATAAGGCCCAGGGGCGCCTGTAGGATTATTTACAGGGGGATTTATTTCCACACATGGTATTGACGGACGTAGCTATAGCTTTTAAGGTCATGCGAAATTTCATAACAGTACTTTTTAGCAGCGCTGACTTTTTTTTAAATGTTGCAGCACAATACTGAGATAGCGACCTTTTGGCCTCGCACAGGATCAATTTAATTTGTTTTATCTTTTTCTTAAATATTTTTTTCGTTAATAATTTTTGTTTTATTGTGATTTCAACCATTTTTTTTTATTTTCTCCGGTGTGAGTCTAATAACAACTTATTCTTTCTTTCTATAAAGGCACCAAAATAAGTAAGTTGACTGCCTCATTGACCTAGTGGTCCCAAACGCCGCTGAGCTTTAATTGAAGTCCTGGGTTTGATTCCTAGATCGGGGAAAGTTCAGTGTTGGGTATTGGATTATTCCATTACGGATTTCTCAGTAGCAGCCCGGAGTCTGGATTAGTGCCCGATGGAAATAGGCTTGAACCTATTACATGAGATGAGTTAAACATGACTGACGCAATGTGGGGTGTACCTCTGCCTAACCCATTTGGGGAAAACACATGATGTTATTTATGTGAACAAAAGGCAGAGCCGCAGCAACCCCAGTACCTATACTCATTTATAGTCTGAGTTGGTTCAAATTAAATATACGAAAGTGATGCAGGACGTTGCGACAGGGCCCGCCCTTAACTGCTGGCATAGTCTTACGGCACTCACTTGGAGCAGTCGCCTGTAAAATAACACTTCAGATTCGAGCATTCTCTTTCTCTGTGGGTGAGGAGAACCGAGCAACAGTGCACAATCTGTAACGAGATAATTTGAAACAATTACTGACTTAAATTCTGTACAAACTGGAATCTTAGAATGTTATCTACGTTACAGGCGAAGATCCCTCCCTGGGAACGTCTATTTGTAACGTAATGCTCAAAATCGAATCTTAGATTGTCACATTACAGGCGAATGCTGCGATGAGGGAGCACCCTAAGACCTGGACTCCACCGAAGCGGAGAGGAGAGGAGTCGTGATTCGCATTCAAGATGCGACCAATCATCGGAAAGACGAGAGATGCTATAAAGATTTTAATAAATGTGATTGATTGCTTTCCGTATGTCTCTTCTCAGCTCCCTAGTCTCCACTTTGATGGAGGCCCGTAATAGTATAATCCAGTATGACGTACAGCGTCTTAAACACATTTTGTTGGGCTATTTTGAATCTCGTAACAAGTGGTAGCGTGGCCGAGCGGTCTAAGGCGCTGGTTTAAGGCACCAGTCTCTTCGGAGGCGTGGGTTCGAATCCCACCGCTGCCAAATCTTTTTATTTCATGAAGTTCATAAAAATTGTGAGAGAGACATAATCACGCCTGCCTCCCGAAAGGGTAGGCAGAGGGAAATGTGTGGTGTTCCTATTGCACCTATGCCTACGACTTTCACATTAATGAATCACCAAATCACATGGGACCGGCCAATGTGGAGACACTTGGGGGAGGCCTATGTCCAGCAGTGGACGTCTGTCAGCTAAAGTGATGATGATGAAGTTATAGATGTTTTACCATTGCGATACGGTTATCGCCCTTTCAATTAAAAGAATACAATATATCGATATACATACAATTGATAACCTAAAATGCTATATTTTCGTTTTTAAAATGAAGAATGTCAATAAACGTAGGGCCAATGACCGCTATTGCCATACAATAGTTGGAAAATATTTTATCTACTAATCTAGCTAATGAAATCAAGGAATCAATGGATACCTAATCTTCTTCTTCCTGCCTTTATCCTGTTACTCACTAGGGTCGGTGCAAATTTGATATTTTTATTTGATAGATTATAGACTGCACAAATTGCGTTAGTATTGTGCAATAAAAACACTACAGGTTTCGGAAAATTCCACTGTGATTCCTATTGTTTCTTCCACAATATTATGCAATACATACAGTTATGTAAGAATGAGTCATACTTATAGGTATAATTATATTGAAGCATTTTTGGGAAGCCCAATAACTAGTACTAATACAGCCAAACATTGAAGAAGAAAGATGGAGAAACATGGAGAACTACAAATTAAACTTCTAATATGGATCATTCTTTATTGCTCCTTAAAAATAAACTATTACTAGAACACATTTTATTGTTGATGACAAGCCGAAGCCTAATGCAATAAATTGATCAAAGAAAAGTTAGTAATATTTAACCGATTTAAACGGATTTTATGCTTACAACAAAAATCTTGTGTCAAAAATAATGTCTGCTAAATTATAATAAAAGGTTGATTGAAGTATGTATTTTCAAATTACATACGGAATTTAGATAATGACTCAATTATTAACACAACACGCCCCAGCTTCGCATGGGTTCAATATACACATAAATCTTCCACTTGAATCATATATCTATCTATTGCTGAAAACTGCATTATAATCCGTTGCGTAGTTTAAAAGATCTAAGTGTACAAACAGCGGGAGCGACTTTGTTGTATACTGTAAAGATTCCACATAAAGAAAAAGTTCATCTGTTACTAGAATTCACGATAGAACATTTGAGGTGAACATAACTATGGAGAGTTGGAAATGTCCATGTTATCAGGAGAATTCTTTTCATCACATACGTCAGAAATCTTATTTTCTAGAACAGAAATGTTCTTTTCTTCTATAACGGAAAGAGAGGGAGTTTGATCTCGCGACTTTCGGTCGTGAGGCGTTTTAGACTCCCTATGCGAGCGACTCTTAGAAAGACGGCTGCCAGACCGCGAACGCTTACGATCTCTGGATCGAGACCGCTTTTTGTCTCTCGACTTAGATCGTTTCCTATCCCGAGATTTAGTTCGTTTTCTGTCTCTTGAGCGAGAACGCTTGCGGTCTCGAGACCTAGACCTCTTTCTTTCCCTAGATCGAGATCTCTTTCCTCTGGAGCGCGATCTCCTGCGGGACCGCGAGCGTTTCCTGCGAGATCGTGAACGAGATCTGCGCCGAGATCGGGAGCGGTCGCGTTTTCTGTCTCGAGATCTGGTCCGCTCCCTCTTCTTTGAAGGAGACCTGTCTTTTTCCTTTTCAATTTCTTTTTCTGGTTTGTCATCGGCTGGCGTGGAAGCTTTGGACTTGACATCGGATGAATTGCCATTGGTTTCGACGATCACTGGTTCTGGTTTAATTTCTCCCTTTTCCTCTTTTTCAACTTCTTTGGGAGGTGGAGGTGGAGGTGGAGGCGACTTGGATTTCTCCTTCTTCTCCTTTTCAGCGGCTTCCTTTTTGTCCTTGCGATCCTTGTCTTTGTCTTTATCCTTTTCCTTGTCCTTATCTTTATCTCGCGAGCGGTCGCGCTTAGAGCGCAAGCTGCGGTGGCGCGAACGCGAGCGAGACCGCCGGGAACTGCGGTGACGGGAACGAGATCTGTAATAAGAAATTATTCAGTTAATAACAATAAACACAAACATGAAAACGACAGAGGAGGTCCACAGGCTGGGTGATAGCTGGATGAGCGTGGCTAAGGAGGAGCTGATTTGAAAGAACTATGTCCAGCAAGGGTCTGCTACAGGCTGATGCTGATAACGTCTCAACTAACCCGGATTCGCTCGGCCAAGGCTATGGACGTTTGAAGATAGATCAGATCTACTCTTTCAACACTATTTATTATTTTTTGCAAAGTCCCATTGCAGAACAAATACCTTTTCCAATCTCTCTCTGTTGCCAATCTTTGAGAATCGAAATCTAAGTTTGAGTATAACATAATATCACGTCACGCGTGTTTTCCGGAAGGGTTAGGGACTCTTCCGTTAAGCAGTCAACGGCATCTAAGCTTAATACTAAATGAATAAATTTCCACCAACCAAGGTAGTTTCAACCATATCAATAGTATCAGGGAGTTGATGACCATTGAACCGGATAAAACTGACCTGGTAGAGCGGTGTTTCTGACGTGACCTTGAGCGACGGGAGCGGTGTCGGGAGCGTGAGCGGGAGCGCTTGGAGCGGTGGCGCGACCGGGAGCGGCGCGAGCGAGACCGAGACCTTCTTCGCGATCGGGAGCGAGACCGTGTCCTGGAAGCAATTGTAGATCAAGTTGAGGTGCAAGAATTGAACCTATTTTTTATGAGCATTTCTGCTATTAAAAAAAAAGTAATTATCTATATAAAAACATTGACACATTAATATTTTTTTTTAAATTGTTTAGGACAAGCATTTTAGTATCCAGCATTAACCTTTTATCCGTAAAGGCCTCTGAAACCGTAAAGGTTATTAAGCATCTGTGGCTTCCACAGAGGCTTTATAACGAATTGATTTCACCATTGTATTTGCAATGGCTTGAAAAAAACATGTTCTAACTAAACTGGTTTTTATTAGCATAACTCAAATTACATTATATCAAAAATGTTTAGATAAGAACTTTGAGCTTAGGCAGTAGAATAAAAAACAATGAGAGTTTATAAAACATGCTTGCTAAAAATGTTGTTTTGATCAGATTTTACAAATAATTTGTCACCTGAATACTGAATAGATTACATAGGATTACATGGCCATCAAAATATTTTATTACACATAGGCCATCTTGTGTACTTTTAACGGTTCGGGTTAGTTGTTTCCTGTGGGGAAGAACCGGCAAGAAACTCCATGGTTAACTCTTTTAAACGAAACAGCCATATCTCCAAAAAAATGAGATTTCCTTTTTGTTTTTGCATTTTTTTTTTTTGAGTATCAAAAAAACCAGTAAGAAAATTATGCTATCTTATTTGTGTTTTATGAGAAATACATTTTCACCATAACCTTGTTTTCTCAAAACCTAACGAATTCAATTAGTTATGTCAACTTTTTCATCTCATATAACTTAACAAAAATCAAGTTCACTATTTGTATGTTTGCCTACCTGTATTATAAGTGATATTGTGTTTTGCTTTGCTTTTGTTTCCTAAAACTCTTTATTCTATTTAAATATTATTTTGTCACAAGTGTGCTACCATAAGTACAATTACAGTGAACGAGGAGAACTGTTCCACCGTAATACAGTCTATACTAGTACGGGGAGTGGAGCAAATCAGTTCTGTGTTTACAACCATAATAAGTAGGTACAGACACCTAACAAACAAAAATTGTAAATACATTTATTGCTTATTAGTAACTTACTGAACTGTGCAAGGTTGTTATTTTGATTTGGAAATAAAGAAGTTTTCTTTTTTTTTAAAATTACCACTTTTTGGCTTTTGAAGAATTATGGCAATATAAAGGTGAATGGCAATGAATTGATCTTACCTCCTTTTATCCTTAGACAGAAGCCCTATGACTGGGTCAATAGCAGCTGAGATTAAGTTCTGTGCTTCCTTTACTCGGCACATGGCTTCTTCAATCTCTCGTTGAGCTGCCTCGTTGCTCTTCGTTTGTGGCTTACAAATAGCTTGTGTAGCATGATGGACCTGTAATTTGTGAAATTATTTAACAATCATATTACATACAAAATCACGCCTACTGAGAAACTCATATTCATATTGATGCAAAATGAATGATAGTTTGATTTATAAAGGATCTTTGATTATATTTTAGAGTAATAATTTGTTCCCAAGTATGGTTATGGTAGACCTATGCTTACATGATTGTGCCTAAATAGGTATTTAAAAATGTCTAGAATACTGACCCCCAAACCCCAAAATAATTGATAAAATCTAGGCAAAATTAAATAGATACTTGAAATATTTCTGTTAACTAATTCCAGACTTCATTAGATAGATAAACTACTTGAAAATGTATATCTCACCTTGATAGCCTGTCCTTCAACCAGACTGCCGTTCAACTGCAGTGCTTTTATGATGGACTCCTGCTCTGACATCTCAATCAGGGCATACCTCTGCTTGTCTATGTCTCGGTCACAAAACCTCATGCATTTCACTTCACCGGCTTGACAGAAGTGATCTATTAACTGCTGTGAAGTTAAATTGTCCACATCCCCAACTAGGACTGTCCTCCTTATTTCCTCTATTTTTCTGGAGTCGTAGGCAGCCGGTAGCGGCGGATATGGCGGCAACCTTAACGCAACTATTTTTGGGTCGTGACTCTGGATCACCTGGTTGGGAGGAACCCCATCCAGGGCGTTGATAACATGCGCCGGTAGACGCGGCTCCGCTGTGCTCAGTCCCGGCACTAAAGTCCCGTTGCTCGACATTTCTAAAGCTTTGTGCTCGTCCGGAATCTCTCCTGATTGCATAGGAATCACTATAAGTGCCCGATCAATGAACACAGTGTTCGTCATATGCTGGGCAACGTTTACGGTTGCCGAATCGTAATATTTTACATAGCATATTCGAGACTGCACTGGGCAGGACACATCTCTGATAGTTGGATACAATCTGATATCGTCGATCTTCCCCAAATACCCGAAGAGTGTTTGCATCTGATCTTTAGTGGCCTGGGGTGCGATGTTGGTGACTTGAATCACCCTCGTGCTGCCCGAAACCATTTTCGACGATTTGCACATTAAAGTTACAAATGACGAACACTAACAACTTGAGAATGAGTTTTAGCTGTATTTAGAAACCATTATGATTCTACATTTTGTGCAATTAGATAGAACTTTCGTGAAATATTTTTCACAAACTACCACACGCTTTCTTTCCACAGATAAAATAAAACAGTACAGAACATAAACGTCAGAAACAAAAGCACAGAGTCAACAATACTTTATATATTAAGAAACTTCTTGTAATTAATTCATTACGCTAAAGAGGATAGAAGAAGTTTTTTTTTATACTTTAGTCGTGAGATCAATATAACCTAGAAGTACGCATATTATAAACGGTTATTCTAAAAAAAGGGGTTTGAACTCTGGTTCAAACCACATTACTAACCATAGAGATATTACATTCAAACGAACCTTGGCATCGCCGCTGGCGGCAAATACGATTTTTGGTTTTATCCTTGGAAGATTAGTAATAAATACCAAAAATGTTTGCTGATAATGATACGCTCGAGTCATTAAAATTAAGACTCAAATCTGGTAAGTAGAACCAAAATGCATTCAGGATACCGAAACCCGAATATGATTATTCGCGATTCAGTGTTTCGCCAGAAGCGAGACAAAAAAAAATTAAATTAGCCATTGGTCGTAAAATTATAAATTTATATTTTTTTCTATTGTGTCCCAATGCTGAGCGAAGGTCAAAATTATAATTATGCTATTAAAATCTTTACGACGTTTGATTGCAGTGACCAAACAGAAGTTATGTCAAGAAAGGGAAGTATTAAAATTACGTAACAAAGAACGATCTCTTAAGGACGAACTCAATACGATTAATACTGAAGTAGAACATTTAACAGAACACTTGGAGGTAATCTCCCCTTTTCGTCAGCAAAGTTTTTTTTATCAAAAACCATAGGATTAAAAAATATATTCCTACAGTCCTCATCTCAACATGAATGATGTAAGCAAGATTTTACAACAATGTTTGGATTTAAAAGAGTGTTTTGAGTTCCTTGCCCATTTTTATCGATAGAGATCTACGCTTTGGAATAGGCAATAACGTGGCAACAACAGTACTTTCACAAGTTATTATGGATCGTGACTAGGACCGTAGCTTCATCTGTTTGGTTTTTGACAGTTTAAAAGTGCCTGTAACGGTCTAATTGAAATGCTTTGAGTTAGAAACTTCCATTGTCTGGATACTTTTTTCTAGCGGTCATAGTACATACGGCCGATAATACATTTATGTACACCGTGACTTTTTAGTCGTCTTACAAAGGTGGTCCACTCAATGTACCCGACATAAAATAGCTCTAGGCGCGATTTGCTTGATTTTTTTTTTTTTACTTACCATAATAGGTACAAAGAAAAAAAATAATATATTAGAATAAAATTATGAAACATCTGTTAATGATTTTTAAATGTCAAACGGGAGAACATACTTACCCAGCGCTAGAGTCCAGTATATCATCGCTCGCAACAGGGTGGTTTAACTACGCCATATACGGTTTAATACTGAATAATAATTTCATTTTTAAATTATTAAAATCTCATAAACCCCTATTTTTTTTTTTTTATGAATGTTTAATAGTCATTGGATAGATGAAGTGGGCTACCGTTGTAAGACGATAAAAAGTCACGGTGTAGGTACAACATGAACCGTATAGATAGAATACCTAATTGATTATTGATATAGCTCCTGAAGGATCAACTTACCCAGAGTAAGCACCAGATTTCAATGATCGATATTTGCATGGCATCTGAAGATTTGAAAGTAGAATCGCACATTGATATCCTGAATGAGCATCTGGGAGGATTCCAACGACTGTTCGACAGAGGTTTGTGATATGGACACACGCAGGAGGTACCCACTTCATCATCAATCTTCTTGAGCCTTTAAACCATTGGGGCGGCGCAACATGTCTTCTTCTTCCATACTTCTCTATTAGGGACTCGTCATCTCATCAGACACCTTGATTTACTTAAGGTTAGAAAATAAATATTTCGACGAATTGAGAACCTGCTCCTTTTTTGAAGTCGGTTTAAATCTATGAGCTTATACAGTGCACTGCGAGCCACTATTTAATTCACCAGATAAATCACCAAACCAGATTTTTAGGAACTTTGCTATTACATTTCAATTAATTTTAACCGCATTTGTTGTTCTATTTAATTCATAATTATTATCTGTCGAAAGAGACTGGATCCTGTGACACAGGGTATCCTAGTGCAGGATCCAGTGTCATACCTAAATATTGTAACACTTTTTATGAATCGATAAATTTTTTATCAGAATTATTTTTAATTTACATAATTTCCAGTATAAGTTGACCTTCCCTTGTAGGGAAAGCTTATACAGTGGCAAAGGCCAGCTTATATTGGAAACGTATTTACATCTTGATGTGTCGCCGTAAGTGCATACTCAAAGCAGACCCTAATCACAGATCGCAGAGAAATAGAACAACGTATAAAGGAGCAAAGAGAAAAGGAAGCTAAATTACAAGAAGATGTGCGTCAAAAAGAGAAGCAGATAGCTGAAGAAAACCTACGGCAGATGAGAGAAGCAGCCGCCATTGAAGAAGAATGCGAAGTTGTTGAACGCGAGTGCGCTGTGCTAAAAGTACCTAATTGGCTAAAAGTACCTAAGTGGCCTTTCAGTTATTTTTATCTCTGACAACAGCAACCTTATTGTATTGAGAATAAAGATGACCATAATATTGACAGACCAGACAGACTGTAGCCTAACAGCAAATTTGTACCAACCTTGTAAATAAAGATAAGAGTGAAATAACTATGAGGGCGCCCTGCTTTACATGTTAGTCCCTTCTAAAATAGATAGGTACTAGCCTCCTAAGCGAATTATATCAACTGACTAACAGTCAACATCTGCCTAGCCTTTTCCCAACTATGTTAGGAGGGTCCGCTTCCAGTCTAACCGGATGCAGCTGAATACCAGTATTTTACATGGAGTGACTGCCTATCTGACCTCTACAACCCAGTTAGTACTACCCGGTAATACGATACCCCTTGGTAAGACTGGTTGCCAGACTTTTGGGCCACTGACTACTCGTAACGACTGTCAAAGATCTAAAAATGACATCCGGTACCAACGGCTTAACGTGCTTTCCGAGGCATGCGGGAAACTATATGTGGGTGGTGACCCATTCACAGACCAACCTAGGCAAGCACGGCTTCACCTAAAGATAGATCGGAGCGGCTGTTATTATTTAGCCACAAACTGACTAACAGTGTAGTACTTATTTCATGATGGAGATATGTAAGGTTTTGAATTTTGCTCCCTTCTAAAATAGTTAGGTACTAGATGTAGAGACAGGTCATCTATGAGTTACTCTCACTCGTTTAGACAGCAATTGATTTGATAGAGCATTAGCATAGCTAGCTTGCTTATAGCGCTTAGAGCCTGAGTTACTTGCTAGCGATGCGAAGGCGCCAAGCGCGCAGTGCGGCGCGGGATACTCCAAAAAAGGAATCGGCCCATAATCAAACCGCCACTATCAATAGATAATTAATTTTTTATATATATTTACAGAAAAGAAACCACGCGATTATGTTGAAATTGAGAAAAAGATTGCTTGAAGCTGAAAACACCAGACGCGAAGTCATGAAGCGAAAAGCTTCACAGATTAGCACCAACAATGAAGATGAGACAAACTAAACTTATTCTTATAAATTAAAAATAAACAAATGTGAAATAATACAATTTACTTTATTTAATACCATGATTAAAAGTTAGTTGCAATAAACTTGTAGTTTCTTCTAAAGTAGCAATCAAATGCGAGATTGCAAAGGTAATTTTTGATATAATTTTACCTCAGTACACAGGGCAAGGCATTACTTATACAACTTAAGACGTAACTAGACATGTGATTTTGACTAATAACACTGGGTATAATACCTGGTGCTTAATTAGTTACATGACGGCAAAGGTTTGTAAACATTATAAATAAATGCAATCATACCGATCGATTTACTCGTATTTTCCTACTCTCAGAATGAATTCTCAAAAACAATATTGTATGTCGTGTTATGTTATTCAAGATAGTTATAAAGGGTGTAAACAGACCCTTTACGAAGCCGTCAATCAAGTATTCTGTGCATCAAATTAGGTAAATTTGCGCAAAAAATATTGCTGGGAAACGACTTTTTTTTTTTAGGTGAAAAATCACGTTTTACGGTAGGACTCGATGGAACGCACTCAACGCATTGTGCTGATGGACTGAGTAAAAGTCTTACATTAAAAACAAGTATTTAAAAAAAAAAACTTGTGAAAAAGTCGGAACTTTGACCCCCAATATCTCCGTAACTATGTTATATTAATGTACGTTGCCTTTTGGCTTCGTTAAGGTTCTATTTACACGTCCCTTTAAAAGATAGTTTAATTTAGGACCACGCTAACGCATTAGGAATTCCCTGTAATGTTAGTAGTGTTTGTGATAAATCTTATACATATATACAGGGTGAGTGGATCTGGACCCGTCATAGCAAATTAGCATATAGAAGTCATTTACAAATTATTTATTGAACCTTACTTTCCCTAGCTCCTAGTTTTGTAGTTTGGAAAATATGTCAATTTTTATACTTCATTGAGATTTTTCCAAAGTGTGACCTTCAAGCATTAATAACTTTTTTTTTACATTGTATTAGTAGTTTTTTTTATTATTTGTTGGTAGACATAAACATTGGTGATTAAAATAAGTACCTCAAAACTTCCCTCAAACTAGGGTTAAAAAAAGACTGTAAGATTAAAAAAAAAAAATACAAAATAAATATTTACAATATTATATACAAATTTAACCTGAAATAATAAAAAAAGTACTGTGTTTCAATAATTAATTTTAATCTAATTTAGTTCTCTAGTTCGTCACCTTAAAAATAAAAATTGTTATTCCTCCTAAACTATAAAACTTTCGCTCCGGAAAGTAAGGTCTAATAATTAGCAAAAGCTCTTTATGCGGATTTGCTATGGCGTCCAGATCCAGTCACCCTGTATAAAAATCTCGTGTCACGGTGTTTGTGGTTGCACTCCTCTGAAACGGCTTGACCGATTGTTATGAAATGTCTTTATGTATATTTGGTAGGTATGAGAATAGGTCATAAAGTATATTTTACAACGCTTATTCCACGTGGACGAAGGTCGCGGGAAACAGCTAGTAAATAAATTAATTCCTTCTTACCGATAAACAGGGTAACAAGAGAAACGGTTAATAACAATAATATTAAAAAAGTTTCCTACCTTAACAGGGTGTCGTGTAACCCTGTTACATTAATTCGTGCGGACTACGGAACACTTCCTTTATGTGCACAGCCAAGGAGTGGAATTCCCTGCCTGCGTCAGTGTTCCCAAGTTCATATGACACCAATCTATTTAAGTCGCGAGTTAATAGGCTTCTTTAGGGTTAGCTTGTTCCATCATCGACCTCATCTCTGTCCTCAGGACTTGATTGAGGTCAATAGTAGGTCCATTTAATAAATGTATAGTTCCAAAATTTATACTGTCTTGTACTTTATACTGTTACTTACGGGATATCTTCCGTGATTGTTAATTATTTTGAGTTCCCGATATGACTGACCGAAAGCTTAAATCAGTGTATGTATAGTTTCGTTACGAGCCGCAAAAATAAAAGACACAATTTTGGTCTTTAGCTTTTGGTGCGCCACAAGGCAGCATGTTGAGTCCTTTACTGTTTCAGGCTCGTAATTATGTCGACTATGTTCCGGTATCCGCCAACGGGGCGGCGAGTCTTCCTGTCATACTAATTACAATTACACCTTTAGTGTACCGCGATTCGCGA
This sequence comes from Noctua janthina, assembly GCA_963576755.1. Taxonomy (NCBI): domain Eukaryota; kingdom Metazoa; phylum Arthropoda; class Insecta; order Lepidoptera; family Noctuidae; genus Noctua; species Noctua janthina. The sequence continues at coordinate 11,622,595 of OY755066.1, forward strand.
AGTTGTTTCATATTATTAATGTTTTTAAAATTACGTTTCCTAATGCGGCAGTTATTTAATTGTTGTTGCTGACAGTTTTAAGAATTAAGAATTTGACCGTAGAGAAAAACGTTTTCACTACTAATCCTGAAGATAAAGTAAACCTATAATAGTAAAAAGTTCGGTTGTTATCAAACGAAGGACTAAGGGTTTTTGTATTTTTGAGTACGAAAAAAGACCTCTTTTACTACGAAATGTCCTTTCTTTATGTTATTAACTCCTAAAGTAGTAGGAACACTACCGCGCGGCAAAGAAAAAAAGATGCGGCAGCAGACGAATGCGATAGTAACTCAGCAAGGGAAAACACACAATTAAATAAAGCTAGCGCGACATAGTTTGCTCCAACAAGAGAAGACAACATTGAAAAAGATGGATCAAAGCTTTTAATTGTCAAGCTGAAGCAGTAAGGCCACGCTACGTAGAGTCCAATGATCTGAGGGTTTATCTGATGGTAAATAAAACGCTAAAACGAAATTAGATGAATGACCTGTTGTAGCTAATACTCCTTTCCTCTCTAAAGTCTTGTAAAGAGGGCATTTATATCTTTTGCCTTCATGAAAATCTTCTTTCAGTTTGGGATAAAGCCATACAACTGGCATATTGTCATTTAATATTTTAGGAAATTGTTCGTTTATAGATGCGGTTTTCCGATCCCAACGCCCTCCATCCATAAACAGACCCTTCACATACACTCCTGAAACGGCGGGAATATCTTCATAATCACTCTTACGGACATCGAAGTCAAAAACTAGCAAATCTATAGGTATTTTCTTAGCTCTCGCGTAGTTTTGGACGGATCCGGTGAGGAATGCCTGAGTGAAAAAGAAACCAGACAGCCAAAATGTCGGTGGTTTCCCATGCTTATACCAATCGTCTAACATTTCCAGACGCTCTATGAAATCTGTAACATAACTAGGAAGTGGCTTCAAACTAGGATAGGAAACTTTCTGCCAGTTTTCTGGAATTTTTCCAAGTAACATAGCGCTGGATTGATACTCTAATGATGGTGACATCACAATAAGACCTTTGACTGCATTTTGCAAGTCTTTTAAAGAAATCTTTACCTCATTTAACAATTTGTTAAAACGTTCCATTTCTTGAATTAAAACCGTATTCATGGACTCATTGTAATCAACAGGATATTTTTTTTTCGCCTTTTCCAGGTCGAACTGTTTTGGTAGCTTAGAAAGAATTTCAGAGGCCATTTGGACAAGAATTGTTTCTGTATTTCCACCCTCTCCGCCGCCGCCGCCACCTTCGACAAGAGTTAATGCCGCCGTTAATGCCATGGAAGTAGTGTAATCACGAGTTATTCCTGCATTCATATGTAGTCCGAAAACTTCAGGTGGGGGATTTATGGGAACCGTTTCAATATGCTTGAGGTAATCTTGATATTCGCATCTCCGCGGCAAGCCATATTGTGGGCCTATATCACAAAACGTGTAATTTGGGTCATTTACGACGCCTTCATTAACAAAGTTATCTAATATTGTAACTATTAAACGACGATCCCAATCATCAGTCACTCTACCACCGTAGTTGCATTCTCCGGTCAAATACTTAATAGCTACATATTGAATTTCTTCATATTGGTTTAAAAACAATTGCAACTGCATTACTGATATCTGAAAGTCAGAGTCGTTAAAGCCGTATTGAATATTCCATCCTAACGGACCAAACTTTTTTCTTTCTTGCACTACGGCATGGAAAAAACTGATTCCGTATAAAAGCTTGCTAAACGCTTTATCTTTGCCTGGGCACCCTTCGAAAAATTCAGTTTCCTTTACAGGCTCTGAAATATAAGATCGATTAAGATTATGTTGAAGTCCCGTAGGCGGCTCGTTTGTCATTTTAACCGCTACTTGTACAACAGATTGAGGGAAACTCTCAGATGGATAACTAGTCAGCCATAATCGAAAACTTAAATCTGTGTTCGTTAAATCGAAACCTTCTATAATTTTCTCCATAGTTGGGAGCCACGAAACCGCTAAGTGACAATTTTGCAAACATACCCAGCCACCTTCAAGTTGGGCACTTTCGATCATTGTTCGTGCTATTGGACCTTGTCCTTGTCCCAACGATATGGAGTTGAATCTTTGTGAAAATCCCATTCGTTCACAATATTTTATCAATGCTCCCATTGGATCCGAGCCCGGAGACAATATAAATAGTAAGGGTGCAAGACAGTTTGAATCTCCGAAAGATTTACTAATATCAAATGGCGGTGGCGTGATGTATTTCCGGCCTAATTGTTTTTCCACAAACTCTGATATTGCTGTTGTCAATTTGTCAGGCCTTAAAACCCTCACAATCAATAATTTTTGAAACATAGACAATGCCTTGTCCCACTTTCCGGGCAATGGTCTATTATGTGGTTCCATATCATCATAGACTTCCTGCCAATTACTTATATTACTTACAAAATCTTTTTTAAACCCATCATAATTGGGTAAGTCACTTATTCTACATATTTCATCCCAGCTTTTATCAGGCAACCATTCAACAGGCTTTTTTAATTGATTTTCAATGGCTATACCTCCAGTTATAAGAAAAATATGTTCATCTAAGTTCATTTCGCCTGTAGAAAGCATCATTTTAGAGCACATAACGTAAGAAAACATTAACTTGTCTTTGTCAAAGAGTGATCTACATACGTTACTGTATAAATTATAAGTAAAAGTATCTTTCAAAAACTTTAATCTTTTGTCCAAATCTTTTGATTTATTAGCATTCTCTATTGAAATTACGTAAAGATTTATAAACCAGATTAAGGAATATTGATACATAGGATCAACGTTAGGCAATTCCGTGACACAATAATATAATACAGCAGAATGTGAAGCGATTGGTCTATAACCAAGACGGAATTTTTCTATTATAATCTCGGTCTCTACGCTAGCTTCTTGTTTTTTCATAATATCAACAGCTAAATTTTTCGACGAGTCTAGAACTTCAACAGCAGTTTCATCTTCCAATATATCCCCTTTTGTTTCTTGTAAAGTACGTAAAATATCATCTTCTACTTGTTTTAATGCAGCTCGGTTACCAGCACTTTGAACGATTAATTTTTCTCTTTTCTCTTGCAAGTCTGGTCTTTCTTTTGCTACTACTATACCTAATAACTGATCTTCTAATCCATCTTTGGTAAGCGCAAAGTTTATTAATGTAACTTTGTTGAAAACTTCGGGCAAATAATGTGGATTCCTTAATTTAGTGGTCATGTAAAGCCTAAAGTTTTGATGATATTCTATTACATTGTCACCAACGGCAATAAATTCTTTACCTCCTTGCGTATATGTATTTTTTAAAAGAACTGGGTCTAAAGGTGCATCTAAGTCTTCTAAAACACACTCTATGAGGGCAGGCTTTCCGTATTCCAAACAGGTTTCCATAACTTTCATGTAATTTCCGTCTGTAAATTTAAGTAGTTGCAAGTCGTTAGCTTTTTCCATCGTTTTTATCCATTTATTTGCTTGGCCTTGCGGATCAATCATCAAAGACCATCTCATGGAATTGTCTTGTATGACACCATTATCAATTGAAAATGAATCTCTGGGTAATCCAGCTATACACCAATTTTGAATCTTGATATCGGTTCCTAATATATCTTTGAATAAGAACGTTTCGGAGTGTGGCATTTGTAATTTTATAACTAGATCACGCCATTGGTCAATCATTCTTGTTCTGATAGGTAACGTATAAGGTGACAAATAAGCCATTATACCACATGACACAAGAATATCCCCAGCTAAATGATCAAATAACGTTTGTAAATTTTCAGCAGCCAATGTCCAACGTACTCTTTCCCCACCTAAGCTACCTATTAACTTTTCAGCCCTAGTCAATTTATCAATACACATCTGTACTTCGTTTTCTAATGCTCTCTTCTTAGCATTAGCTTCTTCTAATGCTTCATTTAATTCTGCTAATCTAGCTTCTAATCTGGCTACCAATGCTTTCTTCTCTTCCAAAATAGCCATTGTTTCTGCGAATTCTCTTTCAGCAGCTTCTAATTTTGCTTTTTTGGGAGCTACGACCTTAGCTACAGCATCGTACATATCCATAGCAATAATCCATTTGCATAGACCTTCGGCTGCTGTTGAAGCTTTTGCAATAATATGAGGCTTAAAGTCTTTATGACAAAGATACTCTTTTCGGATTTTTTGCATAACAGGAATAGGGATATTGTCCTTGTCGAAGTTTTTTAGAGACTCCAAGAAACCCATATCCCCAAGTATTCTTTTACTAGGGCCCCAATAATCTAATATCTTTTTTCCAGGGTTGTTTGGATCTGGAATTTTATCAGGTTGAATACCTTTTATCACACACACTGCTGCCATGACTAACTTCACGGTAAATGGGGGATTCTTCATAGATTTTACAATCGTTATGTCAGCTGGTTTCAAAGTATTTAAAGCTGCAATAGCGTCTTCTAAAATTGGTAATGCGAGGGCTAAATCAGCTTCACAATCTTTTTTGAGTTCTTGTGCAGCTGCCGCTTGAACATTTGCAACTTTTTGATCTTCTCTTACCTGAGCGGCAGCTTTATCAGCGGTTTCTGTTTCTACTTCTATTTCTTGCGTCATCTTAGCTGATTTGGCAGCCATAATCATAAGTTGAGGTTTCAAGGCGGATAAATCTCGTTGCATTATTGATACAGCATCTGCTGCTTGGCCCAGTTTATCTAAGCCGTTGGTATATCTAAGTTTTGCGGCTCTTAATTCTCTTTGTCGTCTGTTGGTCAACGACGTAAAAGATTTGATTAAATCCAAATAAGACGCAGATGTAATATAGGTTTTCCTGCCAAGTGTGTTGAAGAATTCGGCTGATACGATTCGAGCGTCTACGTGAAATTGTTTACAAGCTATTACGGCAGCTGCTTTTACTTTATCGGGCACATTAACTTTAACCATATAGTAATGTGCAACCATTTCTAAAGCGTCTTCGGGCCAGCTGTCGTACCAGTCAATAGTGCAACAATTAACCAAAGACGGATAAAGTCGTAGTCTTGTTCTAAAAGAACTTCCTATAGGGCTGAAACACAATACTATGTGCAGCTTTGCTTTGCAGCGCCCTACAAAAAAAGACAGTATCTGTAACGGACTTATGTCAAGATTCCTGTTACCACCCTGTGCACCTAAACGTGTTAATTCAAGAATGTCTTGTTGTTCGTCTAAGCCATACAAATTAGGGACTTCACCAGAGTTCAACATACTATCTAGATTCTGTATATACACTTCTTCTTTTATTTGACCTTCAGTAAACAAGAAAGTTGTATCTTTATTCAAGCCACCTGATTCACGAAGAACTAATTTTAAGTCGTCGTGCCAATCTTTAACGCTGTAAGTTTTTGTAATCTCTGGCTGAAATACTGACAGACCCAATATTGTGCTGGCTAAACGCGTCAGAGATTGTCGTCCAGAACCACCAACACCAACAAGCAAAGCATTTCCTGAAGGCATGCTCAAAAGCCTACAAATCTTTGATAAGTGTTCTAAAGCATAGTCAAAGAGTACAATTGTCATTTTTGCTTTGTGCATTGCATTGTATTCTGCTAGCATTGCAAGACCTACGTTCAGTACAGCTTCTTTTGACGGCATTTCCTCGTATCGCCGTTCACCTTCTAGACTGTCTGTGTCAAGATAACAACCAAACATCATGGCTTTGATTGTATCACGAGTTACGATCTCTTTCTCATTTTGATAAGTATCTAAGGCACTTTCAAATGTGTCTTTCATGAAATCTCTGGTGGATTTTTTTAGAGTTTCGAAAAACCAAGAACGATCATCGTCGTCGACAAGTCGGTCATAAAATACACGTAAAATTTCGTGAACCCAAACCCTTACAAATGTTTTTTTATTATCAACAGATTCTTTTCTTAACAGTGTACATCCTTGGATCACTCTAGAAATGTCTCTCAAGTTAAACGTATAATGTGATTTCGCAGGCGTTGGTCTTAATCCTTCCGTAGCTTTATCATACACGTCCATTGTAGCAGCAATAATATTAACTATAACAGGCTGTGTGTCTTGGCTGAATCCATTTCTTCTCCAACCCAATTGTAATAAAGTCATAAATATCTTGGTCATACTATCTTTTGAAAACTCATTAATTGAGTAAATATTAAAATGTCTTAGCATTCTGGGGTAAATAAGCTGGCGGCTGCCTCCAACGGGTCCAATAGCCCCATAGAAAAAGGTGTCATGTACGTACAATTTATCAGTTGTTTTTAGATCATACCAATGTTTCTGATCGAAATATAATCTTAGTAACTCTATTGCTGGCTGAGCACCATATATTTCTTTGGCAGGCATGTTCATATCATCAATAAATATGATAGCTTGTTTTCCTTTAGTGGGACCGTAATTATTTTTTCTTCTTTTGTTTAGTTTTGAAAGAACTAACTCTTGCGTTTGGTTAGCAGAAGTTGTAGTTGTAAAAGTTATGAATCCTGGTGTATACATGTCCATGGAAATGCGATTCATCAAAAAATTCTGGACTATGAAGCTTTTCCCGGTACCCGTAGGTCCAACAAAAAGCAAAGGCTGCTTGAACTTAGTATGATATTGTAACAACGTATAGTATTTTTCGGTTTCCAATGTTGGAATAACAGTTTGAAGTAAATTAATTTGTTCTTTCACAGCGACTGTTTTCACAGATTCTCCCCACGGTTTCCAACAACCTTTACCTTTAAACATGTAATAATGGTCGACAAGCAAACCTTCTGCAGGAACAGATACATCAATGCGATCTATCGACGGCGGCAAACCCCTTTCGCCCCTAAAGTACTCTCTAACTAAAATATCGTATCGTTCACGGGAATCAGTATTAAGTATTCCTCCAACACCCCAAATGAAACCAGTCATAAACGCAGCGTTAATCCAAGTTCTAGTATACTTTGTGTCTTCTTCACCTTCAATAGCATCATCCATACACATTACCATAAGTCTAAGCGTGCTTATTACTAAATTGACGTCTCCACCTGTCACTAATTGAATACAATTTTTTTTTACGAAATAAATCAATGGTTCAAATAGCCAGTCGCATATTGTGTAAATGTATTGTTCATTTTCTTCATACCATATAGGATTCAAGGTATTCACCCAGGATGTGTAGAACGGTCTGAATCCCATTGAGACTGATTCCATGTAAATCATACCACATCTAGAGACAGTAGCTGGGGAGGCCTGAGCTAGGTCCATGACCTCAAATATCATGGACATAACACTACTCATAGCCATCACTTCACCTGACGTTAAACAAAGCTTTTTATTATCATCTAATACAGTATTCATATTTTCTATCCAAACTGCATCAACTGGGCCATCAAAGACGATCCATTTCTTGACAGGGGTATCTTCTGTGGCAAAATCTCTAAACATAGTTGCTACGATACCATCAGTCCACTCGTACGAAATCGGGTCAAACGCACCGTATAGCTGACCCATCGTGACTGCTTTAGGGTTTAACACTTTGTATGTGCATGCACATCCACCAGGTTGCTTTCTTTCTTCCATTAATGTTAACGATTCTGATAATATCTTTAATGTCATTGATTTTCCAGAAAAAGGATCACCTACTATCATAAATCCATGCCGCACGATCATCATTTCAAATATCTGTATAACTTTAAGAAGGAAACAATCTTCCGGTTGGAGATTATTTATTTTACATGTGGTATGACATGCATCCAAGAAATTGACATAATCTGGTTTTGGCAGTGTTATGCCGGGAAATAAATCCGAGATGATGCCTTCAAATAGAGGTACATCGCAGGATAAGAACTTGGGTAAGTTGACATCTGTAATAGACCGAAGGAGTAGAATGCTCTCCTTTTCATTAGGGAAATCTCTTTTTAAGTTACCAGCAGCTGACAAAACAGTTTTTACAGCTCGCATTCCATAATCGTAGTGATTTTGCGAAGATAACTGTTCAGAACACAATCGATATGTTGTGACGATTTTTACTGATAAACTTCTAGCATCAACGAACCCAAAAGAATACAACGAAATTTCACCAATCATTGCATAATCTGGTACCATCATTGCAACTGTTCTAAATAGTACCTTTAGATTGTCAGGCAGCTCAGACCGTCCTGCATAGCCAGGATTCATAGTAATGCACACATAACAAGCAGGGTTTAGATTTAATGTGGTGCCTTCAAAAACAAATGTTTCTAAATTTTGTCTAATGGCTTGAACTATACATAATATTTGTTGGGCAATGACAGAGAGTACCTCAACATCTATTCTATTGAATTCATCGAAACACGCCCATGCACCACAACTAGCCAGCCCTTTAAAAAATTTACCCATTGCTTTGTAATCTAATCCATCAGAACAGTTGAATACAACACACTGAACGGCTAATGCTTTGGCTAAGTCTTTCGTGGTTTCAGTTTTACCAGTTCCCGCTGGGCCCTCTGGAGCACCATTTAAATGTAGATAGTATGCTCCTATAAGAGTTCGGTAACATCGATCTGTCAACGGAGTTATTACTAACCGATCACTATTGCCCAAGTATTCGTATGCATAGTTCACTACGGCATTAATTATTTTCACAATGACCTTCTCCTCCTCCCAGTAGTAACGAAGTTGTGCTAGCCACTGAAAATCTGTTACTTCAGTAACATTTTTACCTACTAAATCAAATATTACATCTTTGGCGTGAACATCGATTACAATGAGAGCTTTTATTGTAACACCGTTTAATTTAGTTAAATCTGTACGGCGAATTATGGCAACCGTTTCGTTTAGTTGTTTAGTCAACGAACGATGAAATGCGTCTAACTCGCTTAATTTATGTGTTGCCAGAGATTCGTGTACATCAACTGCCCAATATATTTGTGATATAGCTAGTACTACCATACCTTCCCATGAAAGTATCCATTCAGCTCGGCTTATGTTTGGATAGTCATAATAAGATAATTCGGTCTCTGATCGAACGGCTTTTAGCATTTGATCCTCGACTTGAACCAACCACTTCTCTACAGACCCCCTTGCAGCTTGAACACTTATAATTTCAAGTAATTCAACTTGCTCAGTTTCCTGAGATATCATTGCAGATATATTAAATTCTTTATCGAATACTAGTTTATGGATTCCTTCAAAACATTTCTTTAAATGGGGTTGAACTTTAAGAGGATTCTTTGTTTCGGATAAAATTTCCAACATTTCGTCATTTGATAAGAAGAAGAATCTTGGGAAATATAATCGTTTCTTTTCAAGGTAATTATTAACTCCATCGTTAATTTTCTCCAGTAATCCAGTACAAATTTTAAAACTTTCTAACACTCCGATACCACCTGCGAGCTCAAGCGCATGAGGATCTTTTTCTAAGGCAGTCATGTATCTGCGGTATGTGTTATTTACTTCAACAAACAGAACTCCTTCTTCGGGCATCTGGGCAACTATGTCTTTAGAAGAAAATATGGGTAATAAATATAACCACTGACTTTGCACTTTACCCCATTCGTCGATAGTTGCATTAGCCCTCACAATTTTTTCATACCATGCTTTAACTTGAGTTTCAAAAGGTTTAACGAATGCAGAACCTCTCATACCAACAGTTTTCACGATATGATCGTCTAATACACATTGAATATCGTCGAGAGCCGTTAGTATATTTATTCCAGTGTCCTTATATGGATTCGTTTTAAAACATATATCTGTCCATTCAGCCATCATTTTATTGAGATTTGTTATCAAAGCAAGTTCTTTTGTTGCTGCTACACTTATAATTTCATACTGATCAATGTCATCCCAGAGATTGTAATCAATAATCTTTCGCAACGTAGTACCCGCCGTAGGAGTCAAATCAAAACCAGCAATTAAGGACATTTCATCCCAGTGCCTCTGCACTAAAGCTGGATTACACATTATATGGGCCATCATTACGTTAGGTCTCCATTCCTTCAATTCAGCAATAGCTTGAGCGCATAATTTCATTGGAGCCGGAATATTATTTACATCAGGATCATCTACCAGTCCCTGGAAACGTTTTTCTACGCCTTCAGCAATTTGTAGCTTTATCTTATTTCTATAATTTTTCGAGAGCTTTAAGAACTCTTTATAATAAAAATCGTGATCAAATTCTATTTGATTGTGATCCATATATTCGAAAGGCCCATCCATCCAAGTATAATAGCTCCGCTTCCATTTGTGAGCTAAGAAAACAAGACCGTGAAAAGGCTTGACATAATCTTTTAACTCTTCTAAATCTGGATAACTCGTATTCGGAAATTTAAATGTGGTTTCTTCGGTATTAATCAAAGTTACGAGTTTATCACAAGCATCTAAACGATGCACTAGTGTTCTCAAGTATTCAAGGTATTCAAGTGTGTGGTTAACATCATCCATGTTGTCTAAAAGTTCTAAATATGGTATCATTTCACGAACTTCTTTGTTTAGGAATGCGATTTTAGAAAGAAGATTTTCTTCCATTTCTGCTTTGTGGGATTCGTATGATGCAGCGTTTCTATCAAATATTGGCTTGATGTCTTTGAGCCAGTTTACGGTTCTTGTGTTAGATGCTACGTGATCTTCAGTTAGTGAAGTCATCTCGAGAAGATTCGATATAATATTAATTTGTCTTAAAATTCTTTCTTTTAGCGCTTCAACTAAAACTGTTTTTGCTCGTAACATATAAACTCCTTGTTCTATTAACTCTTCCGCATTTTCTGGATCTTTGAGAGCTTTGGCTTTGATTTCTTCAAATGCAGCACATATGCTATAATTTTCTTTTAAGTGACTGCAGATAATACCTCCTATCAAATCATTAACAAATTCCATAGCTTTCCGTTTCAAACCATCTACCATTCTGAGTTGACATACGGTTGCACAATTAAAATATTCATTTTCTAAAACTGCTGTTATTTCAGAATCAATTTCTTGGAAATATTTAATTTTATCCCGGAACACTTCGAACTTCTCACCTGCTTGAATAAGTTTGAGAAGGGCTTCCTTCGCCGGAGGGCCGTACAGCATACTGTAATCTACTCGTAACTTGTCTAAATAAAGACGTAGCGGTTCAAATACTACATCTAATTGTTTTTGTAATCTCTTATGGCCGTCTTTGAGCAGCCAATCATTGTATTTTACTGGTAACGCGTCAAAGTTATATTGTATCCTCAGATACTGCTCTATGGGCATAAGTCTTTGCGAAATGTTGCATATTGTGTCTGCAATGTTATGAAAAACTTGGTAAACATGTTCCAGTGGTGGATTGAAAATAAATTCTCCGTCAAAATCTAGATCTAAATTCAGAATAAGAACCGTTTCTGGGTCCTTAAGACCATCAATCATAGCTTCAACAGACCTTCGCATAAGCTCTTGAATTTGCATTGCTATCATCTTTGTTGCGCATCTTACAAACTCAGGTATTTTCTTACGACGCGTTCCTCGGAGACATCGAGGATTTTTGAGCCAGTTAATAAGGATTCCGTACCATGAGCTAGACACAAGATACTCGGCACGTTTGATTGACTCCAAAACTTTTGTCAGGAAGTTATCCAATTTTATAGCACCCTCCGCCCTATACTCCGACAAGTTAATAATAAATGCGGGAAACATTTTTTCGGCAGACTCCAGAACTAGCCTTATAAAAGGATGTAATATAAGGGCACCATCAACTAGTTTTTTACGAAACATAACCATTTTCTCATAATTTCCTGTAATGCCTTTAAATTTGAAGTATGGTTCTTGATACCTTATCCTGGAAACCCCGGGTTCATCTCTGATGATGGTCTTAACCGCGAGGTCATGGAGCTTTTTGTTCCATTCTTGTTTACTCTCAGTGATCAATTCCTCCATTAAAATAGGAAACATGTTTCGTAGTTTGGAGGGGACCAAGCTACAAATTTTTCGCTCCCATTCCTTGGACATGGGTGGCGGTTGTATTTTTTGTGCACATTCTCGCAACACTGCAATGTGTCGTGATTGCGATATCTCTAACCTGTCGCGTTCTCTCCGCTGCGGGGGCGGGCGAGCTATCAGCACCTTCCTCTCGGTAGCCTTTTCCTCGAGGATCTTGCGAAAGCTTTGTTGCTTGTCCTAAAATAAATAATGCTCTTTAAAAGTCTAACACTATAGTGTACAGTCACGAGCACCAATATGTATATACTTTCCTAAATTTAAAAGCAATTTTCGCGAGAAATAACGATTGTAACTTGGAGATAGGATCTTTTTCATAAAAATATGAGTTCCAAAATACTATGTTCCTAACAACATAAAATTTAATCAGAATAGTAGGAGAAAAACACTTGTAAAAGTTATATTGGTGCTCGTGACTGTACATTATACCTAGTTCATTTAAACATAAAATCATGTTTGTAAACCCCGAAGGGTTAGGTTATTTCGCTAGTTATGTTCAATTCCCGTATAATAGGAGGCGACGGCGCAGGTGCGGTCCAAGGGGGGGAGGACATCACAGGGGTCATGTCCCTGTCATTGAAATAGTTAGTTTCGTAAATTATATAAATTGAAGCTCGCATCGCTCGCTATGGTGTCCTACCCTTTTTTAGTTCTGTATTGACGAAGTTACTTTTACTCTCATCTCTGTATTGAATATTGATGAATAAAAAGAACCTTAAATCCGGGCAGAGGCGGGCTGCTTAAATTTAAAAGCTACCTTTTCTCACTCTTGCATTCTATTAGTACCAAGAGCGAATCCGGGGAGGGGGGGGAGGTCATGGGCGTCTTGACCACCCCGCCCTGGACTGGGTCTAGGTCAACCGTGATCATGTTTCTGAGCTCATTGATTTAAAATAAATATTTTGCATAATTGCAAAAGACCAAGTCACTCCTGCAATTCTATTTCTGTATGAATGCACCAAAAGAACCTAACCTATCCGAGGTCCACTCGCCGGCTGGCTTCGCTGGCTCTTGCGTTCTCTTCATCTTGAAACTTGAACATCTAATTCATCTCAGGGACATTGCTAAAATTATCGAGTTCGCTTTGCTTGCTTACTACGTTCTCTTAAATAATGTTTTTTTTCTGTAGGAATCGACATGGTCAGTCTTATTTTTGTTTGGATAGAGACATACAAAAATCTGACATTTCCGGGGTGAATACAGTGCAAAAAAAGATCAGCGTTACGCTCGCTTTTGCTCACTTGATTATTTTTTAAAGTTTTATACATGAGTTGAAAAAGTAACTTCTAGATTTCCTTTATTTATTTTTATACAAATCTTCTACATTTTTAAATATTTCATAAACTAAAAACAATATAAAACACATTTAAAAATATAAAAAATTGTAGCCTACCGGTATCGGGAACAGGGTCCAAGCTACCGGCGGTCAGGGCTCCAGAGAGAGGAACCTCCTAACAATACGAGCCGTGTCCAGGAGTACCGCTTTCTGAATCAAACCCTTGATCCAGCTGCCTAACGAGAGCCTCCTCAGGTATTGGTCGAGGCTCTTGGCAATTAAGCCATGGGCTGATACAACTATCGGCACAATGATCGCTGAGTCCACATCCCACATGTCGACAACCTCGTGAGCCAAGTCAAGATACTTGATTTGCTTATCTTTCTCGGCTTTCACGAGGTTCTCATCATGCGGGACCGTTATGTCTACAATCATTGCGCGCCGCTCTGACCGATCCACCACCACTATATCAGGTTTATTGGCTACAATAGTCCTGTCAGTGATGATGGATCGATCCCAGTACAATGTGATACTGCCATTTTCGAGAACTGGGTCGGGCACATACTTATAGTACGGTACTTCCGAATCCACAAGGTTGTATTTGAGAGCAAGTTGCTGATGGATAATCCTGGCTGCAAGGTTGTGTCTATGCAAGTACTCTCCGTTAGCCAGACGAGAACACCCGGAGATAATGTGACGGATTGATTCGCCTGGACGGTGGCATGCCCGACATATACTCAATACTCAATTCTTTATTGCGTTCCACAATGTAGGCTTAGGTGGTAAACATTTTTTGTAACAATCATGGACCCTGTCGGGCACAGCAAAAGAAATTTGAAAGAAAGAAATTTGGAGAGGACCTATCAAGAATATTAAAATAAATAAATCATAAAACTTCTTTGCGAACATGGGTATACAAATTGGTGCATTGGTATTGATATGAAGTTAGTTCTCCATTGTTCTGCCGTCACATGGGTATGCAAATCATTAACAATTAATTTACATTTAAATAACAATTAAAATATTACTAAAATTCATGTAAAATAATTCTTAATCACAATAAATATAAAAATGTCATAATATTACATCAAATGTCACTGGGAATAGGTATTAAGTAGGTATGTCAATGGGTACAAAACAAGTCAGTTTAAATTAGTAATAAAAATAGAAAAGAAATTATTAATTTTATCTTAAAGTACAATTACATTTTAATTATTATTACAAAGAGCACCGTGCTTGTCAGGAATGATGAACTAAATATATTTGCAAGGTTCTTATAATTTAACTTATTCTAATAACATATGTCAACCGTACCGTCCTTCACAATAAATCTCCGGTAGTTATTCGTCATCATAACTTCATCCATAATTGCACAGACAAAACCTTCGGTTTCTCCGAAGAAGTCCCCGGAACGTAGCCAGGCTACGGACGCTGATAGGTCTACATCGGGCCCATGCAGGGCCCGGAAAAAGCGTCCGTGAAGCTCCTTACTCTGCCATACCTCCATGCGGTCGTTAGTGTCAAGCACTACAGGTTTGCGCCAGTTCTCTTTAGCCAGGGAGAGCGGGGTGAGCCCCTTGTCCACTGCGACCACATCTCGATGCATCCCCACGTCGGTTTCAAGGAAATATTCCCTGAGACTGCATATCTCGCGATTGATTATTATTATTATTTATTTATTCAATAGTACACGTACATTTTATACATTTTAAGTTGGTGCCAACATAAACTCATTAGAGTTTTACCGTGCACCAAAATCATCGACTACATAATTTAGAGAGTAGGTACTTAGTTAAAAAAGAAACTACAACTAAAAATTACCGCGGGTATTAGGCGAAATAATATCTAATACTCGTACTAACGAGCGAACCTCGGTGACCAATACGACCGTCCATTCGAAAACAGCAGTGGCGAAGGAAGTTTCTTAATTGATACAGGTTGTTCCCAAAAGTAAAAATTTTAGAAATAATGTCGTTATTATTATTTTTTTGTTTATGTGTTATGTTATAATTGTTAGGTATT
The DNA here is from genome assembly GCA_963576755.1 of Noctua janthina. NCBI lineage: Eukaryota > Metazoa > Arthropoda > Insecta > Lepidoptera > Noctuidae > Noctua > Noctua janthina. The sequence continues at coordinate 11,637,802 of OY755066.1, forward strand.
ACTTTTACTTCATCGTGTATGCTTTCAATTATTCATCTATGATCTGCATGAATTATGAAAAGAAACTTAACCTATCCGAGACGGGTTGCTAAAATTTTCGAGCTCTGTTTGCTCGCGGACCCTGGCTCTTTTATCGCTTACTGGGAAACGCGTTTCGCGAGACGACAAAAGAAAAAAAAATTATAATCAGGTAGGTATTGTTATTTGAATAAATTTGTTTTTTTTTTTATTTCCTTTGGTATATTTTTTTTCGTTTATGAATAACATCAAATTCAATGGATTCATATTATGGCGTAATAGTGTGACCTGCTTGCATCCATTTAATGCCAATTTGGTCTGTTTCTTTGTTCTTTATTCATGTTATGCATATTGAAGTATTTTTTGGAAAATTTCCTATTTTCTGAAATTATTTTTAAAATATCGAATTTATGACTAAGATTTCTTTTGAAATTGGTAACTGATGCTTATTCACAGATAACTAGACGTAAAAATATTCAAGAAAACAACTTTTACGAGTGAAGTGACTAATAATGAATTTAGAATTATCAGGAAATCGTCTTAGTAGTTAAAAAAAAAAATTCGCCGTTTGCGAATTTTTTTTTTTACTTTTTTCTCCACTCCTCCCAGAACTTAATAAAAATAGCCCCATGAAAATCGGACCACTAAAAACTTCGTTCCACCTTATTGTCTAATAATTGCACTCGACTATTAATCAACAGATGAAAATAAGCAGTGACAGCCTAGTGGTGTGACCGTCGGACTGCCAAGTCATAGGTCTCGAGTTCGAACCCAAGGCACGCGCCTCTGATTTTTCGGATTAATGTGCGTATTGTATAATTATCACTTGCTTCGGTGTGGAAAAACATCGTAAGGAAACCAGCATGCCTGAGAGATATTTCTTGACGGCATGTTAAGTCAAGTCAGGTTAGGAACTAACCACACGATAAAGAAAAACAAATGTAAATCTGATTACATCCGAGGTTAAGTGAAAAACTTTAGAGCATCTTCAGCTAGACGGGGAGTGGAGCTGAAGATGCAAAGGAAATAATATTTGCCAAGCAGTATCGTGTTAGCGAGTTACAGTTGAAGCTACCTGGGAATTGAACCCAGAACTTGTCAAGATTTCCATCTCAAATGTTACTGTAGCAGGACTAGCAGGTATGGGTATTGTCTTATTCAATCTCATAGATATTGGTTGAATAAGTTTATGACTTGGATCTATGGCATACACACCAGTAGCGAAGGGTCAATTTTTGTAAGAGGTAAGCTGGAGTACATATCTTAATGTGATTGTATTATTTGTCTATAGAATACTGACTGTGCCATTTTTCCAAGGGAAGCCGGTAGGAATCGAGTTCTATAGAACCTTCGCCACTGATACACACACAGCATGGAGTACAATCCGGGACGAACTCGGAACTAGAGTACCTACGCTAAGTACATCATCTGCCTAGCTTTTTCCCAACTATGTTGGGGTCAGTTTCCACTCTAACCGGATGCAGCTGGCTGAGTACCAGTATTTAACATGGTGTGACTGGGTACCAGGTACGCTTAGAAGGTACAGCTAAACTCTATAAAAGTCCGATAGCTCCGAGATTTAAAAGTAGGTACTGCAATAAATCAATAGCTTTACCTTGAGTCTGTTATACGGCGGTAGCGGTACAAAAGGCAGTTTATCCATCTGGTGTACATCGGGTATAGGCCGCATCAATGGCACTCGACACCCATTTTTCGTCGTCAGCAACTTCCTTAAATCGCTCTCGTCCATTTTGGCAGTATCTAAATCAATAAAACAATTATTTGTAACAAAATATCGTTTTTAACAATTAAAAAACATTGCAACAAAACCCATTCTGACGTAGAAATTGACTAAGTATGTTGAGTAGTGTATTGATGTCACATTTGAATGTGGAACTCAACAATACCATGGCAACCGTTTGGTAACATGCAGATAATAAACTGCAAAATAAATAAAATAATAATAGGGGATAGTCGGGATGGAACGGGCTTCTTAGTCTTCAAACTTTGGCCACCCAATGCTGAGTGTAGGTCTCTTCCAAATCTCTCCACTTTTGGAGAACGAACGAAACGGGTCTTCATCATCATCATTTCAGCCGAAGACGTCCACTGCTGGACATAGGCCTCCCCCAAGTGTCGCCACATTGACCGGCCCCGTGCGACTCGCATCCAGCGGATCCCTGCAACCTTCCCGTTTACAGAATAGCACTGCAGGTCATCGTTCCACGTAGTGGGAGGCCTTCCAACATGGCGGCGCGGGGCACATGACGTTTAACCATCAGCGCGCGAGGTGCAATCCGTCGCATGCCATTTCACAATTTGACGTTTCACTTGCAGTTTACAATCTCGCTAGATAGATTATAATCTTACGGTTTTTACAATTTTACGGGGAGATATAATAAGGTCTATCTTTTCATACACGAAATATTTTAAGAGTAACTTATATAAGTAGTAAAGAGGCCATCCCAAAGAAAAAAAAAAAATATCTAAATGTTTTTGTTTTTACGAAATTATTATAATTCTAAAATTTCTTGAGACATTTTGCATAAAACCTATTCTATGAATGAGACGCGCCCCTCACCCGCGCCGCGGCGACGGGCGACATGCATCTTGTTTATTGTATGCTGGGCAGCGTGAGAGGTTGTGTTCGCTCGTCATGACACCGTGCGACCGCGCAAGAATGGTAATCATTTCGGGTCCTGATGGTTACCGCGCTCCAACTCCACAGTAGTCTACGTAAATAACAATACCATCTAAACCTAAGAAGATGTAGCCTATACTTAGATAAAAAATTTTTGCCCTTGAAATGGCTTCGTTATATGATTCTCTGAAAATATTTCGTGTATGAATAGTTAGACCTTATATATAATATGGAGTAATAGCGTATATCATACGCGATGCGAACGCGCTTCACGCGTACGATTGTAGATATCGTTTCGTACGCGCGTATCGTTTCGTTTGAATCGGTACGAACGCAGCAATCTCCTTATACGACGCCGAAAATCACGCGTCGTATATAAAATACGCCGCGTGAAAGCACTCTAAGATTTAGGTACTGGCTACGACTAAATCTCTTTTAGCCTTCTGAACGCCAGAGCTTAAACGCAAGCGCGTGCCCTCCACGCCAAGGCCCATTTTTGTCACATATTTGTGTCGTTTGGCGTACAGGGCACGCGCTTGCTTGTCACGTGCTTGCTTGTTATGTGACAATAGCGTTCAAAAGATTAAAGCGCGTCAAACGCGCGTCTTCGACGCGTATAAAACACACCGCATGATTAGGCCCTAACATCTATTGATATTCGGATATTCAGTTCAGTTCAGCTCCTAGCAATTACAATACACCCAGACTAAGACTACCACGAACCTAATAATTGTAATCATATTATAAATAAAAAGAAAAGTCCTGATTGACTGACTGACTCATCAACGCCCAGCCCAAACCCTTGGACTTAGAAAGCTTAAATTTTGCACAGAGGTTTCGAAATTTAACCTTTTTATTCTCGGAGTCGATTGACTTGAAAATTAGTGTACATACTCTTCAGATAAAATTATGAGAAACGTGTATCACAGTTTTTTCAAAATCATCCCCCAACATAAAATTCAAAGTCCTGACTGACTGACTGATATATCAACGCACAACCTAAACTGCTGTTCTGAAAGACATGCAAGATGAGTGTATTATTTGTGAAGAGTATCCACTCTTCAGAATCCACTATCTCATTCTTCCCTTACGTGATATCTTTGCAATGATATTATATTAATTATGATGAAGCTACTGAACAGGAAAGAAGACAAATAATAATATAAAAATTTAAATTAAAAATTAATGAATTAAGCAGCTCTAGCTGTCTGAGGAGTGCACGTATTAGTATGTGTGGGCGTGACGTTCTTGTATGTACGTGTGAGTTTGTATGTGTGTGCGTGTGTGTTTGTATGTGTGTGCGTGTGTGTTTGTATGTGTGTGCGTGTGTGTTTGTATGTATGAGCGTGTGTAAATGTATGTGTGTATATGTGTGAGTATCCAGCATGTTAGGTTACCCTGATCAGAATGTTTTCTGTTTCTTCGTATGTTACAGATCACTCTGTTTTTTTACATTCGTATAACAAGAGGCGATATATTCCATACTCTAGGTTCAGTTCAGTAGTTCATACATATATTACTTATTATTCCAGAAGTAAAATCCCGTGGGCAATTCCCGAACTCCACGCGGGCATAAACTAGTTTGAAATAAAACTACAATGAACACGCAGTGAATTATATTCGCACAAACAATGAACAGATGCACAAATATGTTGTAATGTTATATGGTTCGATATACACATCATAGTTTTTATAAAACTTGTCCTTATTATCAATATTTACATTACATCACAATCATAGATGATTTTTGCTTTCATAAAATACTGGTACCTACTCATTATTTGGTAAAGTAATATCATTTATTTAATTTATATGGAATCAAATCAGATCGTAGTTAGATAGTTATTCAATTATTAATTAGTTATCTATTCAATGAGAAATATTAATGTTTAAAATAGTGTGACATAACAGTTTATTGCTTTAACAATTCAGAAATATACAAAAATATGGCTACCCTGTAAGTAGCTTGAGTTTCGAATATGAGCTTTCGATCAAACATACTTGATCGTAGATTATGAGCTATAACTGACAGTCAGTTGCCAGAAATGGCAACAAACACACATTTATTTTCTTAAGTATGCGCATTTGCAGTTTGTGTTCCAAATGCCATGAAATGTAACGTAATGTAGATGTAATATAAAACAAGTGTAAAGCTACCCTAAACAAGTGGAATTCAAATGGAATTTAATAGGAAGATATGATTCCCACGACTTTCTCAGTCTTTATTCGATGTTGTACATAATATATAAAAAAATCAAAATAACATGGCACTACTACGAGGATCTAAGTACTATACCGTGTAGGAACATTAAAATTATTATATTTCCAAAAGTAAAACGTATAAAAATATCTTTTTTATTTAATATAAAATTCGTTTGAAGCAAAATGGCATATTTGTACATGATATACTTTAATTACAGCGTTCAATTAGGTAAGCGACACCTCAATTCCACACATGTTTGATCCTGGAATTATTTTAATAAGTTAACTAACCTCATTCAAAAGTCAGAGATATTCACAGATATCTCATAGAGTACAAATACCTCATTTTAATACATACAACAAAAACAATCTATTAAAATTATGGCCTCACTTTGCATAGCAAATATACTATGCTAGCAAAATCGTCCAAACTACCAAGTCTTGCCCTCAAAAAAAGCAAAAATATCAATATAAAGTCTTTTTACAATAATTTTATGTTATTTTTATACAATAAGCATTTATAAAAACTAAAATAATTGTGATTCGATATTACTAGAGGAAGTTTATATTATAGGTAATTTTAAAATGTCTAAATATGTAGATATTATTTATAATAGGTGCCATGTAAATATACACCATGTTTAACTAGCCACTCTGCGGTCAAAATTTAATAAGGACTGACATCGCCCGTAACCGCTTAGCTTCATATGGATATGTATCCGCGTTTTTTATTCGTTACAGCATGACCTAAGCTCCCTATTTTGATCGCAAAGTACATAACTTGCCATACCCACTAATATACATTTAATTTATACATATATACAAAACATACATTACATGGTATCGATTACAATTCGAGTAAAATGGAAGTGAAAAATCATTAGTCAAGTAAGTATGGTTAATTGATTTTCAAGATTTCATTATAGTAAGTTGACTACTGAGCGACTAGTTGGCTGGCCGGAGAGTCGTGTGAGTGGATGATTGAGAACTTCGGCAAGTCAGTAGTGGACCAGTAGTTACTATTACTTGCCAACGGTGAAAATTAAACAACTGCGTATATGCATCCCCCCCATCTACCCCCTCAAGCCAAACGTTTTTTATTAGTGCCGTTGAATGAACTAGCAGACACCACAGTTTTTTTCTTTGTAAAAAACACTTCGATTTTAGGTCGGAAACCCCGATTAATATTCAATTAAATGTAAAATTTTATTTTTCGTTTATTTGTAATCAATAAATACTTAGTAGTGCCATTGAGTTAGTAAATTAGTGACGTCGCTGACGTCACAGGTGGATATAGCAATACAAAATTGATTGAGGAATCGCGTTTTGGCAGCTCATAAAAATAAGTCAATTGATTGGTGGGATTAAGAGGGTAGCGCCAAGGTAGGCCGCGAAATTCTAATTTGATAACATTTTTTGCAATTTGCAAGTCAGTGTCAGACTGTATATTGAACAAAATATGATTCACGACCGCAACAACTATGTCTTTACAGAATTATATTAATTAAAATCATCAATAAAACCCCTAAGTTCATTATTTTATTTTTTTTATAATGAATGGGCTTACTCTTGACCTCAATCTAGTCCAGAGGACAGAGATGAGGTCGACAACGGAACGAGCTGACCCAAAAGAAAAATTTAAATTTATTGAATGACTTTTTTTATACGGAAGAAAATTTGAATTTCGCAGGCTACCCCGGCGGTCCCACCTTAACTACCCAATTCTATCAAGCATTTGGAGGTGACGCCACGACGAGCAGCTGTCTAATGTACTAGGTTCGCTAGTTCTACTCTAAGAGATTACGATTCAAGCCCGAAATACACTGGGCTTCCTGTAGGGTCATACGCTGGCTCCTAATAGACGCTCGTCCGCCGAATCTCTCTCTTCCTCGGAACCAGATTTCTCTTTCTTGATGGACTGATATCTCACCTGTGGGAAAATTTTATAAAAAAAAGTATTATTTACAAACATTGACAGTGACCAATCTGGTTCATGGACGGCTCAGATCTCAAATGTGTATGCGGTGTGTCTCCACAGACAATGGCCCACCTTTTATCTTGCGCTGCATGTCCTAATACCTGCGCACCTTGACGATCTTATGACTGCATCAGCGAGCAGAGTTCGCGTAGCTGTGTTTTGCGTCAAATATATTTGATGAAAATTTGCTATCGAAAGGCTAAGAAGAAGTGAGCAATCTCAGCGGATTACCCATCGGTTCTGCGAATATTATACCAACATAGGTGTACTCTCCCATCCCTTATTCTCAGTCTTAAGAGACGGTAAGGTTGCGTTTCCACAAGAGATGAACGAGGATGAACTAACCAATCACAGCTAGAATAGCTCAAGCTGTGAAAAAGAAGCGATATTATTGGTTAGTTTCACACACATCCCTTGCTACTCATCCTCGCTCATCTCTGATGGAGGAAACACAGCCTTATCCACCATGACCGGAGAGACATCAGGCTCAGGGCCAACGTCTGAATATTTTCCTGGAACGGATGCACCTGTTTCATATCCCAGTAACGCTTTGCCCGACTTCGGATTCAAATCCAGGAACAGCGCTGAAGTCGCACTTACGACGACATCAACGTGGCAGCTAACTGACTTATCATTATCAACCTTATCTATAAGAAATTATGATCTATATTACCTTGGTCTTCAGCTTTGAGCTCACTCCTCGCGGATGGTACATCAGGAAGTTATCCGTCACCCAAAATATTAATATCTGAAACAACATCTTGTGATGCAATATCCTCATTTAAAGATTTTGAAGGACCTACCTATCAATAGCTCCGTGTTCTGTTAATGTAAAATAGCGGGTCTCAATGTCAATATGTTCGTACACGCTAATCTCCGAAATCACCCAACCGATTGCAATGGAATTTTGTGAATAGGATAGTTTTGGACCCGATAGGTCGCGCTGGGAGATGCAGATACGGGTAATTGCTAGTACTGATATAATTTATCAATATTTTAATTATAAGTGCTAATAAGCAGACGATTCCGGAGCTAATTAACCTACATCATAATTGGGCGACGTTATTAATAATAATTAGAGGATTATTCAATAGAATTTAAATTCTATTAATTATGTTAAAATCAATAGGTTTGAACTATCTTATATCTTGACCAAGTCTAGGTCAGCGATAGACCCATCTGACTTCCACAACCCAGTGGTTTACGTCAGATAGGTACCTAGTTAGGTAGGTAATACGATACCCGTTTTTTTTATTTTTTAGGTTGGTATGCAAGTATGCAAGGAAAACATCGTGAGGAAACCGGCATGTCCTAGAACCAAAAATTCGAAGACATGTGACATCTACCAACCAGCACTGGGCCCGCGTGGTGGATTATAGCCCATTCGCTCTCAGAGGAGGCCTGCGTCCCAGCAGTGGGAACATTAATAGGCTGATTATGCTTATGCAAGTATGCTACCCGTTCACAAAACGTTTGACCAACATTAACATTTGACAAGATAAGGTAATTTATCTTTTAAAGATTCGCTTTTATAGACAGTGAAACTGATAATACAGTTCATGGAATTGGTTACACTAGTTACAACCAGTTCGGATACGTACCTATTTTGATCAAGGCTTTTACAATATAGGTCACAGTTAGGTTAGGTTAGGTTAGTTTATTGTTCACATCAAACGTACTGTCTGCCACCAACTGTGAGTATATTCACTGTCGGCAACGCACTACGTAAAGGCGTATAGTCGGTTCGGTGTGAGCGAGAAGTTAATTAAATATGGAAAAGCGATAAACTGCGTAACGCGCGATTACAATCAGAGGCCGACAATACGTTTGGACTGAACAATGCCTTATAAAAAGGTTCTTTTAAGTTTGTTCCTTCAATTACAGGAGACCACAGCATGTACATAAAACTAGGTGTTAACATAGAAATTAGTATTTAAAATAAAAATATAACAAAAAATAAAATAAAAACCAAAATAATAAAAAGCATTTGATGACAAGAAATCAGTAATAATTTTTTTTCACATACAAATTATAATTATTGTTAGCGACGATACGAGTAAATAACGTGATCTCTAATTAGTTCCTATTTTATTGTGATATTAATCTAATAAGACGTTAGTCCAGTAGGATGATAAGTGTTGATTTTTTCTAATTAGTAGTTTAAGTGTTGCGCATTCCTGCCACCTGGCGGCGCTACTTGTATTAAAAGGCTTAAGTACCTGAAAACTTTACCGTAACGAGAGCCGTTTCACATTTTTGTTATTTTAAGGTGTTAAATAAGGGAATATTGTATTGTTTTTTATTAATTTAAGGAAATTAAACTCATCCTGAGGTCAGGAAAGTAAGGGAATATTGTAAGGGATGTGTGATCACGAGAAACAACATAGTTCAAGATTTCTATAGAAAAGCCACCTGCGCTCTGATTGGTCGAAGGGCGGAGATTAGTGCCGTGTGCAAAATTGAGAGACTGTGATTGGTCAGAGCTGCCTATAAAAAGGAGCATTTTTCCGTGATCAGGCATTCCGAATCCAGCAGTATTATGAAGAACTTGAAGAAGCAACAAGAATAAAAAAGAAGTTCTGAAGACTAGTGTTATTATTACTCCACCACCGCACTCTCTCCAGTCGACATCCCGCCAGCGAACCCTCTCCACCCAACATTACATGAGCGCAACATTTGGTCCTTCGAGCCGGATCGGGTTCAAGAAACTAGGAAGATGCCTGCGAATACGAGATCAAGATCAGTGCAGTCGAAGACTACAACTACGAGTGAAAGTAACGCTACTACTGGGACTACTGGTACCGGTACGACGGATTGGAGTATGAATACGCCGAGTGAACCTACAAGCGCGACGACTACGAACACGTCGATTTCAAACCGATCGACACTTACAAGAAGATCGCCGCCGGGCAGCGTACAAGAACATCAGCAACCCGTACATCATCCCAAAAATACTACTGGAGAAGAATCAACACCGGGGGAAGTGACTCGTACCATCCCCCCGACCCGCACCGTCGAAGCGTCGATTCCCATCCGCCAAGAAGAGAGTCATCCAACGCCGCAGATTCAAGAAAGAAGTGTCGCAGTGAAAACGCGTCTGAACGATGGAAGCACACCAACGTCCAGAGAAGAGAGTCTGCAGCGGCCTCACCCTAAGAAGACGACCCGCGATCCAGACACACATTCTGTTCGCTCGTCGCATAGGAAGAGAGCAGAAGCGCAAGCAAAAATGACTGTAGCACTAAGGGAATTAGAACTGGCAGAAGCACGATCGAAAGTGGCTCAAGCTGAACTGGAACTTCTAGCAGCAGAGTCAGAAGAAGAAGATGGTGCCGGAGAAGAGCTGTACGAACGAACTCAAGAGGTCGAGCAGTGGTTCATAACGACCGGAGACAGGCCTAACAAGGGTCAGAGGCCGATCGAGACAGAAGAAAAGAAGAGCGACATCCAGGAATTGGCTTCAGTCATACTCAAGTTATCCGAGAAGTCACGTGACCCCGTTTCATCGAAGCACATCGAACTCCCTCACTTCAACGGAACCTGTGAAGAATGGTTGGCGTTCAAGAGATCATACGAAGATATGGCCGCTTCCTTCAGTAACAATCAGAACCTAGCGCGCCTTAGAATAGCAATCCAAGGAAAAGCTAGAGAAGCCGTCCAAAGCTTGTTGTTCACTGCTGAAGATCCACGCGAAGTAATCAAGGGACTTGAAGCAAGATTCGGAAGACCTGGAGCGCTGGCATTAGCAGAACTAGAAAAAATGAAGAACCTATCAAAAGTCGGCGAGAACCCAAGCGACATATGCGTATTTGCAAGCAAAGTGAAGAACGCCGTTGAGACAATCAAAGCCTTGAAGAAACCACAGTACCTCAGTTCTCCTGAAACACTAAGAATTATAGTAGACAAGATGCCAACATCCATGAAGTTTCGTTGGTTCGCCTACCACAGAAGCAGAAGAGATGAAGAAATCCAAGAACTATTACTCGTCGAAGCGTTTTTAGAAACAGAAGCCGACATGTGTGGGGACTTTGCTCCACCTGAAGTGCCATCGGAGCAAAAGAAGCAAATAAGAAGACCTGTACATAATATGGTACAAGAAGCGTCGCAAGAGAAATACAAGAAGTCATGTCCATTTTGTGAAGAAGAGCATTTCGCAATAGAATGCAAGAAGTTTAAAGAAGCTAACCTAAATGAAAAATGGGATATGATCAAGAAGGCAAAAATATGCTTCAAGTGCCTTCGTTTCAAGCACTCAAGAATCAACTGTAAAGCTCCAGTCTGCAAGCAGTGTAAAAGATGGCATCATACCATCCTGCTTTCTGACAAGCCACCAGTACCAGTAGAAAAAGAAGCGAAGAAAGAAGACACAGGAAGCACGTCAGAAGAAAAGGTCGCCTCAATCCACAACGCAAAAGGAGAAGAGAAGGCATACCTGAAGATCATCCCAGTGGACCTTTATGGTCCAAAAGGCCAAGTCCGCGTGCTGGCATTGTTGGACGAAGGGTCAACAGTCACACTCCTAGACGCATCAGTTGCTGAGAACATTGGAGTCGAAGGGAAGCAAGAAAAACTCACAATTGAAACAGTCGGCGGGAAGGTGCTAAGAAAAGATAGTTCACAGAAGATCAAGTTCAAGATAAAAGGGGCTCATAAAAGGGAAAAGAGAACTATCATTGCAAGAACCATCGACGACCTGAAGCTGTCCAAGCAATGCATCAACAAGGACACCGTGAGAAACTGCCAGCATCTAAGGGCAATTGAAAGTCAACTCCTCTACGTCACCGAAAGGCCTAAGCTGCTGATAGGTCAAGACAATTGGGGGCTGATAGTAACAAGAAGACTGAAGAAGGGCAAACCATCCGATCCTGTAGCCTCCCTCACCAACCTAGGGTGGGTGTTACACGGATGCGAAACAGGGGCGACTGCCTTAGTAAACTTCACCCACTACGGCAGATCGTCCACTGACGAAGAAAGCATAGAAGAAATCGTCCGAGAACACTTTCAGTTGGAATCTCTCGGGATTCAAAATCGGTCGCCAACCAATGACAGCGATAGAAGAGCACTAGAAACCCTCGAGAAGACTACAAAGAAACTGTCAAGCGGTCAATACGAAACAGGACTCCTGTGGAAGAAAGAAGACGAAATTCTACCCAACAATTACAGTCAAGCCATCCGACGCCTGGTCAACATTGAAAAGAAGTTGGATCAAAACCAAGAAGCTAAAGAGCACTACGAGAAGCAGATCCAGAATCTAATTGAAAAAAAAATACGCAGAAAAAGCTCCAAAAACCTCAAGCAAAGGAAGAATATTCTACTTACCCCACTTCGCCGTTGTACATCCAGTTAAGAAGAAGCTGAGGATAGTGTTCGACGCAGCTGCCAAGTTTGAAGGGAAGAGCCTCAACGACGCCTTGCTCACGGGCCCAGACCTATTGCAGTCACTATTTGGCGTACTGCTACGCTTCAGGGAAGGACCAGTGGCTGTCATGGCCGACATCCAAGATATGTTCCTTCGGGTCAAAGTAAGAGAAGATGACCGAGACAGCCTCAGGTTCCTGTGGCGCGGAAACCGAAGAACTGGCAAGCCCGAAGAGTATAGAATGTCGTCAATCATCTTTGGAGCAGCGTCATCACCAGCAACAGCTATTTATGTGATGAACAAGAACGCAGAAGAATTCAAGAACACTCATCCCGAAGCAGTAAAAGCAATAAACAGAAACCATTACATGGACGACTATCTACAGAGCTTCGCGTCTGCAGCTGAAGCAAAGAAGATATCAAAAGAAGTAAAAGATATTCACGCAAGAGCAAACTTTCATCTGAAGGGGTGGGCCAGTAATATTTCGGGGGTACTATCGGAAGTAGAAGACACCAATAAAGAAGATTCTTTGCAACTAACGAAAGAAGAGAAGATTCTGGGGCTAAGATGGCTGGTAAAAGAAGATACACTAGCCTTCAATGTTGGACTGCGTAACACGTCAAAGGACCTGCAAAATGGTAGAAGAACTCCAACGAAGAGAGAAGTCACGAGCGCAGTGATGTCTACCTTTGATCCGATGGGTTTTGCAACACCAGTCTTGATACAAGGGAAGAAATTAATTCAAGACATTTGGCAAACGAAGATAGACTGGGACGAATTAATCAACGAACCACAAAAAGAAGCCTGGATGAACTACCTAGAAGAAGTATTGGCGTTAGCAAAACTGAAGATTCCAAGGTGCGTCTCACCCCGCGGCAGAAAAGGACAACTGCACACGTTCACCGACGCGAGTGAAGAAGCCTACGCAGCAGTAGTCTACTGGAGGACAGTCGAGCCCGGAGGGAAAGTCCACGTCTCCATGATCGCCGGCAAAGCAAGAGTAACGCCAACGAAACCAGTTTCGATTCCGAGGTTGGAGCTACAAGCGGCGTTACTCGGCAGCAGACTAGCAGCCACGATCGAAGAAGAGTCTGAGCTCGAAATATCAAAGAAGACCTACTGGACAGACTCTAGCACAGTACTGCAGTGGATAAAGGCGGAACCAAGGAAGTTTAAAACTTTCGTGGCCAATCGACTAGCAGAAATTGAAGAAAAGTCTAAGCCAGAAGACTGGAGATGGGTACCAACTAAAGAAAATCCAGCAGACGACGCCACGAGGGGAACTCCAATCGAGTTTGACCACAACGCTAGATGGTTCAAAGGTCCGTCATTTCTCCGTCATCCAGAAGAAGAGTGGCCGTTTCACGACTTCAAACCAGAGAGTATCATGCAAGAAGAGAAGAACAAGCAAAAGGTGATGGCGATTAAGGCTGCTGAAGACACGCTTCTGGACCTAGAGAGGTTCTCAAACTGGGAGCGACTACTGCGCACAACGGCCAGAGTGGTTACCTTCGCACACCACTTATTGAAGAAGACCCGCAAAGCAACCGCCACCGCTGTGCGCCAGAAGGAAGAACCCTGGAAACCTCAAAGAAAAACCCAGAAGAAAGACACGAGAACCTTACATCGATCCGCCAACAAAAATGAAAACAAGCGGCTGTACCTACCCCTGGAAGAAGACCACTTAAAGAAGGCCGAAGAGTTATTAATGAAGATGAGCCAGAACGATAGTTTCGCAACAGAAATGAAGAGTTTGAAAGCGGAAAAATCCTTAGAAACCTCAAGTCGGCTCAAAAAGATCGACGTTTATATAGGAGACGACGGAATCATCAAGTTAAGAAGTAGGACGTCAAAGTTCCACGATAACAATGAAAGAAGAATGAACCCCATCATACTAGATGGAAAACAGAAGATAACGCGTCTTCTCATACAACATTACCACAAGAAGTTTCTTCACGGAAATACAGCTACAGTAATGAACGAGATTCGACAAAAGTATTGGATCCTGAGTTTAAGAGCGACTTTAAAGGCGGTCGCACACAGCTGTCAATGGTGCAAGACAAGGAAGAGTTTACCAGAAATACCCCCGACGGGGGACCTACCGAGCGAGAGACTACAGCATCATCAGTTCCCGTTCTCTTGCACGGCCGTAGATTACTTTGGGCCAATGCAAGTCACTATTGGGAGAAGAACCGAGAAGCGCTGGGGGGCATTGTTTACTTGCCTCACCACAAGAGCCGTACATCTAGAGTTAGTGCCCTCACTTAGCACGAGCTCGATGATTATGGCACTTCGACGAATGGCAGCCAGAAGAGGAACCCCGAAAACCATATTCAGCGATAACGGGACCAACTTCGTCGGGGCCAAAAGGGAATTGGAAGAGGCAGCGCAAGAGAAGGGCATCAAGTGGAAGTTTATTCCCCCGGGAGCTCCGAATATGGGAGGCGCCTGGGAAAGACTTGTGCGAACAGTCAAGACCGCACTATCAGTGGTTCTCAACGAAAGAAACCCACCCGAAGAAGTACTCCACACGTTAATGACCGAGGTCGAACACATTGTCAATTCTAGACCTCTCACCTCAGTTAGCATGGACCCCAAAGACGAAGAGGGTCTGACCCCGAACCACTTCCTACTGGGGAGATCCTGCGGAGCTTATATGGCACCGGGAGAATTCGACGATACAGAGTTAATTGGGAAAGCAAACTGGAGAACCACCCAAAGACTTGCAGATCATTTCTGGAAAAGATGGATCAAAGAGTACCTTCCCCTCCTAATGCCGAGGAAGCTCAAAGGGAAAGAAACCAAAGACCCTAAGGAGGGAGATATCGTGCTAATAGTGGACGCCACATTACCACGAAATTCGTGGCCTCGCGGAGAAGTCATCAAGACGTATCCTGGGCCAGACGGAAGAACCAGAGTGCTGGACGTGCGGACATCGGGAGGAGTACTTCGCCGCCCAACTCGACGGATCGTCGTGCTGGTTCCTGCCGCATCGTCGCCTCCAGAGGATGAAGTGCTGCGCACCGTGGGGGAGAATGTTAGCGACGATACGAGTAAATAACGTGATCTCTAATTAGTTCCTATTTTATTGTGATATTAATCTAATAAGACGTTAGTCCAGTAGGATGATAAGTGTTGATTTTTTCTAATTAGTAGTTTAAGTGTTGCGCATTCCTGCCACCTGGCGGCGCTACTTGTATTAAAAGGCTTAAGTACCTGAAAACTTTACCGTAACGAGAGCCGTTTCACATTTTTGTTATTTTAAGGTGTTAAATAAGGGAATATTGTATTGTTTTTTATTAATTTAAGGAAATTAAACTCATCCTGAGGTCAGGAAAGTAAGGGAATATTGTAAGGGATGTGTGATCACGAGAAACAACATAGTTCAAGATTTCTATAGAAAAGCCACCTGCGCTCTGATTGGTCGAAGGGCGGAGATTAGTGCCGTGTGCAAAATTGAGAGACTGTGATTGGTCAGAGCTGCCTATAAAAAGGAGCATTTTTCCGTGATCAGGCATTCCGAATCCAGCAGTATTATGAAGAACTTGAAGAAGCAACAAGAATAAATAAGAAGTTCTGAAGACTAGTGTTATTATTACTCCACCACCGCACTCTCTCCAGTCGACATCCCGCCAGCGAACCCTCTCCACCCAACATTACATGAGCGCAACAATTATCATTCTACATTTATTGCAGTGGTCATTATTTTTTTTGGTATTTATAGATTGGGAGTGGATTGAAGTTATTTAAAAGTGTTAAATAAACCACAGACGCTCAAAAAAAAACACATGGAGAATACACAAGAAAAAAAAGAGGATTTCTGATATCTGGAATAAGGTCTTGCGTAATGATAATGGAACATAATTTACGCGACCTCCAGGGGACACAGCGCAATTTAAGTGTTTAGTTGAACTGTGTGTTAAAAAAAAATTCTTAGCTGTGTGCTTAATGACGAGGTTATCAACCTTCTAAAGATAACGATTCAAGATTTTTTTATGTCATTTAAGTAAATATTTACTCATACTTAATTATGTTTGTGTGATGTAGACGTATTCATTTACCTAGCCTTGTAGTACCTAGAAGGCTATCATTGGGTGGGAACGCAAAACTCAACGCAACATCACTTCCAAACGTATTATATTCCAGTCTACCTTATTTTAATAATAAATGCGCGATTATACCTCTGTGAACCAATGCATGTCTTTCTGCGCTAGAACGTAAACGTCGAGGGTTCTTTCATAACGGAAAAACCTGTTAGTAACAAAGGGTAACTGGATGCTAAAGAACTCGATTCAATTTATTTGAATAGCATTTTGATTCGTGAGCGGTGGTCATTGAACACACTTGGTGGTTACAAAAAGATTTCCTACCGTTTTTATAGTACTGGCAAGTAAATATGATCTGAGTTATAATTACTTTAGTATAATTCCATTGAAGTATCACTACATAGTATAAAACAAAGTCGCTTCTCGCTGTCTGTCTGTCCCTATGTCCCTATGTATGCTTAGATCTTTAAAACTACGCAACGGATTTTGATGCGGTTTTCAGTAATAGATAGAGTGATTCAAGAGGGAGGTTTATTTACATAAATTGCACCCGTGCGAAGCCGGGGCGGGTCGCTAGTTAAATATAAAAAAACTAGATGTACAGTTCCTTGCAAATGTCACATCAGAAAGTGTCGTCGATTAAATCAAGTTAAAATAAACACAAATTCTGATTGACTAAACACAAATTCGAACTTACACCGTCCACTTAAAGTTGTTTATTAAACAGGAGCATCGCACGTCACTATGTCATGTTTCAAATTCAATTCTCGAAAAACAATGGCTGTGAAAAGTGCGCACAATATTTTTTGCGTACGATTTTGAGACGCTGATTGTATCTTGGATTTTTTATAATAATAATGATCATCATCATCATCATTCTCTTGCGCTTATCCCGATTTGAATGGGGGCGGGGCAGCATTTGAAATTCTTCTATACTTCTTTATTACTCTTCATCACATCAGACACCTCCTTTCTTGCCATATCATCCTTCACACAGTCCATCAGTCGCTTCTTCGGTCTTCCTCTGCTCCTATACCCATCCACATTCATACTGAAAACTTTCTTCACGACGTTTTCCTCATTCCTCCGTATCACGTACACATACTAAGCCAATCGGTTTTTTATACATACATTAATGGGCAATTCCCATATTATTCAGAACGTTCGCAGTCTAATCTCATTCTCAGTCAAAAATACATGAGACTTTACTGGAGTTTTTGGCATTCTTTCATTTTCAAATGAGATGAGAATTCGACTAGATTTTCACCTTTAATAAAGCGAAATTATAGGCCTTCTGATGTTCGAAACTTGGCGAAGAAAATGTAGTGCCTCTCTCTACCTACCAGTGGTGAAGGTTTCGTACAACTCGATTCCTACCGGATTCCCTTTGAAAAATGGCTCAATCAGTATTCTATAGACAAATAATATAATCACATTAAACATAATGTACTCCGGTTTACGTCTTACAAACCTTGACCTGGCCCTTCGGTACTGCTAACTACCTATGCAAGAATGCAATCCATGTGACGTTCTGTTGTTGCTCTACCCCCATAGAAAAAAGGGGTGTGAGTATGTAGGTAAATTGCAGCGCCAATGTTCAAGACATTAATAAATTACTTAACGACTGAGGCAATAATTATTACCTACGGTACGGTTGATGTTTTGTTGACTCTTATGTCGATTGACTCAGTTTACCCAGGTTGCATGCGACGAACATTTACTTTATATTGGAAAACGAACTGTTTACTCAAGTGCCTACAAACATTACCTTCCATTTCTGCATGAAGTGTGTACATATTGTATGATGTAGTCCTTATCGCATGAGACGGGTAAATGTCGCCCGATTACGCGCATATTATGTGTAAACGAACTGTTTCAAGATCATTTCAATAATAAATGTAAAGAATTTACATAGCAAGATCGCACCTACATACATAGTATGCTTACGCCTTTTTCTTATCGGGGATAGGCAGCAACTACAGAAAACCACCTGGTACGATCCTGATATTCTTCTTTCTCTTCGTCTAGTCTAATTACGATTATTTTTCTATGCTTACGCCTTTTTCTTATCGGGGATAGGCAGCAACTACAGAAAACCACCTGGTACGATCCTGATATTCTTCTTTCTCTTCGTCTAGTCTAATTACGATTATTTTTCTATCTTCTTTAAGAAACCATCGAGTGTTCAATAATGTTAATTTTATTTTCAAATGGAAAAAACCTGAGTATGGGAATATTTCTACGTCCGCCTGATGATTCTTTGATGACTTCATCATTGGGCGCATGATTGGTGCAGATAAACGTGTCGTTACAAATTGTAAAACACTACTTCCCACTGTCTGTTATCAATGGCATAGAGTCATAGCCCGATAGACAATGGGACGTAGCGTTGTGTATTAGATAATAAGTATCATAGATGCTATGCACTAATGCGGCTTTAACACGAGAACCACTTATCCTATCAACGGTATTTTAAAATCAGACGTATTCTCGTCAGATTTAAGTTTGTATCAGAAATCAGCAGTAGAATAGAGAAAAAATATTCGTAAGATGATCACCTCGTGAGCACTGTTGTTGCAGTGGTTACGGCCCAGACTTACATATCGTAGGTTCAAACCTAGACAGGTACTTGACTGTGTATTATTTCATCACTACTGCTCTCAAACCGGTGAAGGAAAACATCGTGAGAAATCCTGGTAAGTTCTAAAACCAATATTACGAAAATATGTGACGTCCACCAATTTGCACCAGGCCTGAGTGATGTACCTATTGTTGCCCACTTTTTTATCACAGAAAGGAGACCAGTTTCAGTAAGCAGTAGGCTTGATTTATGCTACAGTTATTCAAGTAGAAATACTTACATTAACAAAGAAAGGTATAATGAGCATGACGACCGCCAGTTCCAGTCGAGGGTCGGAGACGGGCGACAGTCGCAACGTGGACAGTACAGCCACCACCGGAGGTAGCCGCAGCACCAGGGCTAGCACTGACTTTGCGAAGGTAGCCAGCGCCGCGTATAGTATGCACTGGCATATCCATGCCGCGCACATTGGTGGCTTACCTGATGAAAAATTTTGAAATATAGTAAATGTATGCTTTAGTTAGAGAGCCAAACCTTTGGCTGAGCTATTTCGTACGGCTAGTAGATTTAATCGTATGGCTGGATGAGCTATTTAGTGTGGCCTGATGAGCAATATCGCACGATTTTTCGAGCTATTTCGGGCTGTCGGCTGAGCCATTTCGCACAGGCTGTTGAGCTATTTCGTACAGCCCATTGAGCTATTTCTTTGGGGCTGTTTAGCTATTTCGTGCAGTTTTTGAGCTATTTCGTGCGCCTACACAAATGTTCGGGCGGCAGGTTGAGCTTTTTCGTACAGCCTGTTGAGTTTTTTTGGCCAGAATACTTCATTTACTTTTTAGAGCAAGCCGGTCAAGCTTCTGTATTTTTATCACAATTATATTAACGCTCATCTCAAATTTTTGGTGTAATTAAAATACTGTAATTTCTTGACTTATCCCAAAAGGCTATTAAAATTAAAGTTTACTGGTTTTGTTAGGCCTTCAGAATAATTATGATTATAAAGACGACAAATTAATACTTGCAACAAATTACGAGTAGGCATTATATGGCCTTAATGCCAGTTCCACAAGGTTTAAATGGCTATGATACATACACATGAAATGAAAAAAAAATTATTGTAAAATGAAAGTCTGTTCAACACTTACCATATTCGCCAAAATTAATGAGTGGTATGTCATAAACTCTTGCACAGTGCTGAGCTAGTCTGATGCCCGCCCATATTATTAGTAGGCCGAGTGTGGAATCAAGCATAAAGTTCACTATGTACCTGTGCAGACAAAGTATAATAATTACACTCTTTTATAATGATGTTATGGTATGGTGACTTGTGATTGTTCTTGTCATTAAGAAGATATTTTACTATGGGAATAATTTAGCTGTTCAGTACATTTATGCTTGCCTACATACATAGAAAAAAATTTGGGACAGCAATTTATTTTTGCTGGTTCTGTGTTGGTTCCAGTACTTCCAGTCACTGGGTTTTGAAGTCATATAGGCAGTAACTTCATGTACAATGCTGGTATTTAGCAGTATCTGGTTAGACTGGAAGGTAACCCCAATATAGTCGGGAAAAGGCTAGGCAGATGATGAGAATTGGATATATATGGTAAAAGTAGGTCACTAATTACCAGTCACCCTATATACTTAGAATAAAGCAAAAAATAAAATCATGTTGGTTACAGAACTTTGCAGGCTTCAGTAAACATGCATGGGATATCAGACTTTACTGCTACAGTTTAAGGTTCATAATTGATTGTTTTACATTCATTTGCATAGATAGCAATTACAATAAAATTTGTGAGTCATGGTCAAAGTTCTACTGTTTTCCCAGACCTTAATTCATGCAAGAATAGCTGGCAAGACTTTCTACACACAAGTCTGGTCTATTGTATGTTGTATAAGATTCGAGATAATTAGGTTAGCAACTAGACATAGATTTCTATCAATATTTAATGGATACTTGCCAAGTAAATATATAATGCTGCCTTGTACTTTAGGATGGCCTTAGTTATCTATCACACATTGACAGAAATAAATAGAGGTGATGAAATTCAGTGGATTTGCAATAACTAGAAGCTCTTTCAAATATTGGTATCTTAGTTGCAGATTTGTTTTTAAGTTAAAAAAAATCTTGTATATTTAATTAATATTATAATTGTATCCTTTATTTATTTTTTTACAAATCATTTACATTTTTAAATATTCATTAGAAAAAAAAAATATAAAAGCATTTAAAAATATAAAAATTGGAGCCCACCGGTATCGGGAACAGGCAATAATAATTCTTTTAAGTATATTTCTGTAACTTTTCATACCATGTGCAAGGGTTCCCAGTGAGGTGTGGTGACAGCCAGACATTGGCTGCATGTATTATCAGTGCTCCCAATCCTTGCTTTGAAGTGTCGTAGAACCAAATAAGCCATGGCCTCCGTGCATAACGTGGCTCACAAAATCTTTTACCTTCAATGAAAATATTTTATTTCTTCATTACTATAGACTATACAAACAGTAGTTGTTTATAATACAGATAGGGCAATGCAGTGCAACCAGATATAAATAATCTTTTACTGTTTCAGTCCAGTACACTTAGATAACTTATCTTAACACTGTCAATATTATTTAATCACTTTATTAGAGGGTATTATGATCTAAGTTTAAAAAATTGTAGGCACATGAAATCTATTGAGTCTCATTGATCAACATATTGAAGAAAACGAACGCAATATGTGGTATCGCGAGATTAAACTACCTTGAACTCCGGCCTGTATTTCACAACTTCTTACCTACTAGACAAGTAAACGCCAACACCGCCAACAGGAACTGCATGAACCAGCCATAGTTATCCGTAAGAGCATCTTTTGAGCAATGAAGCTCGGACCAATAAATATAATCCGAGCTGTTATTCATTTTTCATTTCTTGGAGATTTGTAGCACTTTCACTAGGTATTCTTCATGGTATGTGTCTTCCTAAACACAAACTACAATTAAGAAAAATAGACCTAATAATAAACAGACTCACAATTTGTAACAAAACTATATTATCTCGCAAAATAATATTTAATCGCATTTAACCCAATCGGCAATCACACACTTTTGACAGCTTTGTTTGACAATTTGACATTGTTGTTTTATTTTTTTAATACAAACAAAACGGTGAAGGCAAAAGTATTATAGCTTGGAACAGATGTTACAGTTCACTGTTACATCTGTTCCGAGCCTTGGCAGACATTCTCGCCTATGTAACACACTTTACCATAACTTAGAAGTTCTCGAGTAATTTATTAAAATGGTAAAGTTTGGCTTTGTCCTGCCTTAACCCGCTGACATTTTAAATACTCAAAAATTATGTTAATATTCGTTTAATTTGGTCTACCGTAAAATATTTTAGACTCAGCTCTTTTCTATTTTCGTTATTATTTATTTCTTTGATTTTAAAGCGATTAAGAAAATGGTAGATTATATGAAGTGTGGTCATACAATGAGAAAACCTACCAAACATCTTTTTTTTACCATTGCCGCCATTTTTTTGTGGTTTCAGGTTTTCCTGTTTCGCAATTAATTTGGTTAATAATTCAAGTTAATTCAAAAACTATCGTTGTTTGCAAGTTTTGCAGAAGATATTCATTATTGAATTTTGTCTAGTGAAGGTACGTGAATTTTATAATTATTATGATTGCTTCGCAAATTTATGGATCACGACCGTCATGCCATGTTATCGATTGTTTTAGCAACCGGCGTTGATTTAATTGTAATTATACACAACTACACTCAAAAGATTTACACATTTATTTATCGTTGAAATTCGCGAGCTAAAGTTGCGGTAAAACTCAATTGGTGTAAGTCTCAAGCAATTGTTTATTTGTAATCTTATCTTAAGTGGGTTAGTTATGTTAGTTTAGTCATGTTCTGGATTAGAACAGAAGGAGTTCTCGAAACTTGTTTTTAAATACCATTACATTAATACATTTATAAATATACGACACTATGTCAAATTATAAATGACCTCAGTGTTCACTACAATGTAAAAAACATTGGCTTACAGCATTCTATTAGTTCTTTATGTGCCTATAATAAGAAGCATAAGTGTTAAATTATTTACCTTTTTTCATCTCACACTTATTATGATCTTTAGTTTACTTCATGACTAGAATCTGACCCCTATTAATCCCCCCTTTAATGTATTATTCAAATTCCTTGCCTTCGAATTGTTGGTCAGAAAAAACGTTATCAGAACCAGAATGATATGATATTGCACCTTTATAGGTAAACCTTTTCTAAAGAAACATCCAAGTTTTACACGGGAGCCAAAATTAAATAATGCCCATGTTTTTGTAATACAATTAAGTAATGATACCCAAAACCATTTTTTGAGGTCCCAAGGTAGATATTGATAATGGCAAAATTTAGCACCATCTGCCCTTAAAGTGGGTTTTCAAAAAATATTACATTTTTAAGAAAAATGGCATTGTTATCTCAATTCATGAAAAATCTCATTTATTGGGGTCTACCGTTAAAGGTGCAATATGGCCAATGACTCCGCCCCCAAAGACAACCCACTAATACAATTATTATAATATTGAATACTAAACAAACTCGAATCATTATCAGAATGATTAATGATTGAATAAGACTTTTCTTCCATGTTACACTTTAGATACATGTTTTAATCATATCAAACATGTTTAATACTGATGTGTTAAAAATGAAGCATAAAAGAAAACATTTAAAATATTGAAGTAGTTTTAGGCACTTTTGAATTTTGAAAAACAAAACAAATGAAGCTACAATCCAGCCACAAGGCATAACAAAAAGTTGTCCATTCCAAAATGTAGATCTCTATGGAGGTGAATGGGCAAGAAACTGCAGGACACTCTTTGTAAAACACTGAGGCAGCTTTGTTACATCTCTTAAAAAAGTAAACACTTCTTTCGACTCCTATTATTAGCAAAAACTATTATAGGTAAGAGGTTTAAGCTAGCATAATAAATAATAATCAGTACATAATATTGTGTTGTTGGTCTGAGAATTGTTTATGACACGTAATTATATCAGTTAATAAACTTAAGACGCTCAGGAAAATTCGTGTTCATTATTCCTGTATTCATGGAAAGTAAGAAACACTGTTTATTTGGCAGAGTAACTGCACACACATTATAAATTAACATAATAACAATAAGAAGCCATCATGATTAGTATTAAAAATATTAAATTCAAGAACTTGGTACCAAAGGTCAAAAATTTAATTTAAAAGGATAACTTGAATGAAAAGCATGAATTAACACAATATGAGTATATTTAGCAGAACTTAATTCATTATTATATACCTATTTGTTACATTATTGGCATTCTGAATTCTGATAAACTAAAAAAATAAACAACAAAGATATTCCTATGTCATTGTCGAAGTGCCATGAAATAGTGGGGCAAGCCATATAACCATTAACCAGGCAACATCTTACTTGTAGTTTAAAAAACCTGCTTTTGATTTCTACCATTCTAAAGTATCTGAATGATTGAATTAACTAGTTATGTATTAAATATATAGTGCCATACACTAAACCTTTCCTTGACAATAAATAAATAAAATAATTTATTTCAGATAACTTGTACATACAGTCCGATTAAAATTAAAATTAAATAAATTAACATTGAAATCAACATCAGATATTAAAAAGAAATTATCATTACCATCATAATTAAAATTAAAATAAATTTAAGTAAAATAAAATAAGATAAAATAATAACAACACACAAACACAATACATTGACAATGCATTGTTGGTTCTCCCATTCTCTTTTCGTGTATCTTGTCCTCATTGTGCAGTGTTTAAGTAGGCTCTAGCACTTACAAGTTCTGTAAATTCACCCTTGATTTAGCCTAAATGGTCCTCAGGTTAATTCCCAACATAAGTAATATTATCACTGGCAGTTAGAAAATGTATTACAACTCTTTCCCCATAATAGATGCAATAATGGCAGCTCCCTGCCCACCTCTAGTCCCCCTAACCCACTCTAGACTGCTAGGTAGCTTTGATAAATACTTAATGATTAAACAAACTTACCTGTACCTGAAGTTCGATCATAATTATGTGAGGTGTTTCTTTTGATGAGATTAGCCCCCAAAGTTTTGACAATACAATATCACCATTTTCATAATTAAAACATAATTAGAATGTTACAATCAATCATGTAAGTGATTTCTCAACTACCATCTATTAAGATGCTTCTAGGTCTCTAGAATTAGTTGATATGGCCCTGTTATAAAAAATGAATCAAATCTAAATTGACAACCACTATGAGTGCGAGAAGTACTGTGAGCGTGTCTAATATTGTGAGCAGAAAACGGGGTAACATTGTTTCCACTGACCTGTAAGTAACTTTTTATCCACCAACTTAGTGTTTCAGCGCAAACTTTATAATGTGGTTTTTAGTTACTTATAAAAAGAAAAGTGTGATTATTACATAACGATTCGGTTACATGTAAGTAATCTACTAATAATTAAACTGGACATATTTCGGGTCTTTCCGGAAAATATGGTACTAAATGTTTTTATCAAATCAGGAATCTTGTAAGTATATATTTCTTTAGATGAAGTATTAATATTTTTAACTTTAATTTTGGATAGGGTTTGAACCTTTGATAAGGTTTGGGCTTTAATTTTATCTAACTGTAGCTGATCGTGGTGTACCCAGCTAGCCAGAGTTTCTATGACTAATGAGATATCCCAGGTCGAGTCGTATTTGGGTAAGGGTAGGCGAATTCTATATTATTAAATAATCTTTGTACACAATCATCTTTACTGAAGTGATTACCTAAAATTAAAGTCAGTGCCGACCTTCAACTGTTCAAGGTACTGTAGGGATCGTTTGTATGTGGTTGTGGTGTTTGGGTATATGTGCAGTTAATAAATAAAAGGCGTTGAGACGATTAATTGAGATTTTAATTTGGAAACAAATTATTCTTTTTCGTATCACACTTTTTACGCGTAGCTGTCTCTACTTTTTCGTATTCTAATTTCAACCTTATTTTTTTGTTTCCTTTTTCTTTACAACGTGTCAGAGTTAATTCATAAATGACCACAAAAGTTAAGGTCTCAGCTACGCCCACCTTATGGCTAAAATAGAGCTAACGTAGTGTATTTACCTAATTTTATACATCTGAAATAATCACTAAGCACCTGCCTATACTTAAGAGAGATACATATGAACCGGGTAAGACTCTGGAGAGGTGGCTTAAGTCATGATGACCGGTATGCGACAATGTGTCACCACAAGTGTCATCAAAATTAAACATTAACTTGTGCCAACGTGCATCCATACTCTAACGTCATTAAACTTGAGCCCTATTCCTATAGCTTCCCGCTAAATTAAAACCATGATATGATAATTCACATCTACCCAGAAGGGGTTGAATGAAAATGTACAGAAAACTTAACATCTATGGCTTAACTTCTTCAGGCGCCATTGAGTTTGAGGTTTTGCTTGTTCGTTATAACCTTGGGTTGTGGACCGGACTTCAGCTCAGCTCCTGACTTATTTATAGCCTTAGCCGTTCTCGGCGTCTCAGCGAGCTCTTGTCCGAAGAGTAAACTAGCAATTTTGGTCAGCTGCACCTGATCCTTTAAATCCTTTTTTTAGCACAACAAGGATGAAATTACGCCTGGTGACAGAACCTTTATGTTGACAGTCGCACAAGATGCGCTCAGTGTCCACAAGTAATCTCAATTGTCCACGAGTAATCTCAATATGTTCGGATCTTTTGGCTCTTGAGACAGAAGAATAATAATAACTGCACTTAGACAGGAAATAGCGCAATCTGCTTCTGTTTCGCCTGCATAGCCTTATCACGCTTCACTATAACGTTAGTGACTACTGCCTTAATCTCAGGATTAAGGGATGGTGCGTCAAGCTTAAGTGGCGACATTGTATATTATGTGACTACAAGTGTATATATCGAATTTCGAGAACGAAACACAAAAGCATAATTCAATGTATTTGTTCTAGTTTTGCGACGGATTTACGATTTGTTTTCGTATTGCACAATAATAAATCAGTCATGCATGTTTTAATGAAATTAAAAATCAGAACTAATTTAGATAACTTTATCTTTGGGGGACGCAACTACAGAATTGCGTCGAACCTAAATACACCCATGTAAACGTAATACAAGTTGGCAGTAAAAATACCCTTACAGAGTTATATAAAAAAACCATTGGCCTCATTTTCTCTTAATACAGAGTAACTCTTTCTAACAGTAGTGGTTAATTAATGACTGACTCCCTCTCGCCCTTTAAACGTAGCGGGGTTCTGAAGCAATCCATCACAAAGTCAAACATCTATGAAATCTCCTAAGTAATCTATCTCGAGGAAAGCGATGGATCCGTCGGGGCTCGACAGTTATGTATCTATTATACATCTTCTAAATATAATTCAGTAAATAAAAATCTCCCGAAGCAAGTAATTGACTCCGGCGAGAGCATTAAAGTAGCACATAAAAATGTTTAATGATTTTATTCAATAACCTATCCACGATGTTTGCCCACGGGGACATTAAATGGAGCCACGTTATTTATTGCCTTGCGTGCCCTACACCGGACTTATGACTGCTTTTACCGTGCCTGCCGTTTAATTTGACCATACATGCAATACAGTATTGGAGAAAACGGGCATCTAATTGTCGCCTCATCCCTATGGTCGTGGTGGTGCGACGTCGCGGCGCCACCACAGAGCGGGTGGCGTCGATAGTCACCGGAATCGAAAGTAGAACGTAATAATTATTGGTGGTGGGACTGGTGGGCCTGGGCCGTGGGGGCCGGTGGTCGCGGTTCCCGCGGCTCGACCGTCAACAAACCGTCGCGAGGCAACTGCTCATGACATATGCATGAGAGCGGCACGGACGACGCCGCCGCTTAAATATACAAGGACGGACGGACGGGGAAATTACTAGAGAGGCAAATACATATAAGATGTCTCCCGCCCGAATGCGCTGCCGTAGCGTGCGGCACGCCCACGAGCCTCCAATTATACTCACGAAACGTCCGTCCGATACCTTTCTTACTATTCTAGACTATTTTTACTTCGAAACCACCACATCGGTCGCCTCCATAAGTCATGAAGACAACCCCATTACGCCCTTAAATGCATCATTTGATATTCTTTTTACTTTATCGACCTGCACGCTAATATGCAATACGGAATTGTGTAGAGGTATATTATGGTTTACATTTTTTTGGTCCGTCTGTTTCGAAAAGATAATTCGAACTCCGGCGCCATTTAGTCGTTTGGCTTTTGGTCGGCAAGTGGAGGACATGTAATGATATAATTAGATTCGAGACTTGAAATAGAGCAATACCATTTCAAGTGATCGCTTATTCATTAAAAGAATTCATAACGGCCTCTTTTAAACTGACTAGCAATTAGTTTTTGACTTGAGTAATTGGTTCGATTAATCCCCGTTACAATATCCCGGATGTTCAATTGGAATGTCGACCAAATTAGTTATCCCCGTGATCAATTTGGGAAAAAAATTATGTAACGCGGCATCTTCGCAAGATAAGCACGAAACACGGTCGCGAGAACCACTGCTTACCCTCAATAGTACTAGTGTCGAATACATAAAAATACAATTACTTGGAACTGACTCTGCGGCTGATGAACCAAAACATGCATAGCAAAACACATTCTTAATATGGATTCAAATGAAAACTTCCCGGGAATTCTGATAGAAGAGAATAACAATTGCTATAAATGTTTAACGTGAACCATTGTCTTTTCAAGTAAATGCAGTCTGATATATTAAAATAACATTCTTAACCGTTGCTATTGTAGAGGGCCTTATTCGGTACCTCATAGCAACGCAAAGAAGTTATGATCGATAGAAACATCAAATATTCACGCACACCGGCCCACGAGGAAACGAAATGGATAACCGTTGTCTGAAAGGCCACAGAGGGCGACCGAGGCCCTCCACGCTGCCCCTTTCTCCTAATTACCTAAATGTTTTCTTCAAATAGAAACAATTCTTTAACTGCGCTCTTAGCATTTTTAGGTAATAATTAGGAATTAGTAATACGCTCGACAACTTCAAACGCTGCTTACGAACATTCTTAGAACTTATGTTAAATTACAAACCCTTGCACGCATCGTAACTTGTGTGGAATCAGGTTTTAAACTTAAATAGGCGATTAATTTGAGTATGTTTTTGAATACGTTGCCCGCTAAAGAACCGCAAATAAAATGCTGTTTTCCGTGATGTACCACCTCGTGATCTCTTCCAGACTGTAAGTTCCTGTTACAGGAAGCAAAAAGCTTAATTTGTTTTTGGAAATGAAGCTGCTCTGAAAGCTAGTTTGCTGCTAATTTATTGATGTCTCAGTTGTCCCCTAAAACATTATCACTAACAAACACGGCAAAACGGGATATTTACCATGTTTACTGATTTGTTTGAGTTCCCGATATTTTTTTTTTTGTGGTAATGATAATGTTAGTGACCATGATAGTTTAAAATCTTATATTTCCCCTTAAACGTTTATTTTGGTGAGGTAAAGCAGGAAAGAAGCGAAAAGCAAAACTGTGCTGCCTCTTCAGCTTCGCAATAGTAATTAAAATAATGCAGCCATGTTACTCCGAGACTCAAACGAAACGAATGTTTAGATTAAGTGGTGAAACTTTCCGGAACCCTTTCTGTTATGTTCGGGATTAATTCCAAAAGGTCCAACTTAAGTTTTTATGTTACACTAGCGACCCGTCCGAGCTTCGCACGGGTGGAGATTTTTTTTATAGCCTATGTTACTCAGGGAAAATGTTACATTTTAATGGTGAAAGAATTTTTGAAATCGGTCCAGTAGTTTTTCAGTTTATTCGTTACAAACGTACAAATCTGTCCTCTTTATAATATTAGTTTAGATGACTTAGATATCCAAATTAAGTTCTTGATCAGGTAGGGTTACACTTACAAGATCGTTTACCTCGCAGAGAGCTGTAAAAGTAGCGAATATGAGCCTGGTAACGTCGTAAGTAAGGTTGTAATGCTTTCATGGTTCGTTGCACATTATACTAAAGCGGATACGACAGACACGGGCGCCCAACGTGGGACCTCGAGCGTGAAATAAGTGCGATTGCTTTGTATGAAGTGGCAATCACGACATACTAAGCACAACACTACGTAACGATGATTTTGCCAAAATATTCTGTAGATTTTATTATACAGCGCGCGCCTGTGTTATGAATAATTGAATGCTGTCGGATAAAATCTTAGTCGTCAATCTCAGAGGGTTAAGTGGATCCTTTCACAATTTACGAAAAACGTTAGTGGTAATGTAAGCTGGGAAAAACAACGGTGATTTTATCTGATGTTGTTACTTCATCGTGTTTAACAATGATTGTTGAAAGGATAGCGTTAAAAGGATTTTCTTCGGAAAGCTTACCTAATTAATTCGAGCAAAGGAGTAAACTACGCAATAAACTAGACTAGATCATTTATGACAATCTATAAGGGACAGCTTTTTTCCTTTAATTGCTAAAGCGATGGACTGGTCACCAACTCACCACTAAAGATTATAAATCTGTGTGTGATCACGCGCTTCTCAGTTGTAATAACATTTACATTCATTCTCATTGTTCTATACTACCCCCATACAGCAACATAATCTGAAATATAGTTCGTTCCTTGATGATAATAATATTTATCCTTGATGTAAAACTTTTTCCCTAGTATATATTGAATAATTTGCTCAAAATAGCAAGGTGTTTCACGACAGCACCATAATCGAATTTCCCCTTGCCCAAAAGGCTTTTTCCAAAGCCTCTATCAATAATAGATTAGGTCCTTACGAACCTTTGGGCAGACCTCGTTCTCTAA
Source organism: Noctua janthina (assembly GCA_963576755.1). NCBI lineage: Eukaryota > Metazoa > Arthropoda > Insecta > Lepidoptera > Noctuidae > Noctua > Noctua janthina. The sequence goes on from OY755066.1 coordinate 11,668,487, forward strand.
ACGTCCCCAAATTTATAAAGTAAGAATCGTTTTAGCAAAATATATGTGACAGGCGCGTACTCCTCACTCACAAGTACCTGCCGCATGCGTGCTAGTTCAGAGAAAAACCACATGTTTTATTCCACGAATTATCCCTTATATCCTCATGGCATAAGTTGATATAGTACAAAGCTTCCTATTCTACAAACGACGCAGTATTCACAACGTATTTCAAATAAGCACTACGTTATTATCGTATTAAAAATGCATGCTCCGAGAAATTTCCTTTGAAACGGTATCAATCAGACAGTTTTACATCGTGCATTTTCAACTTTAAAATGCACAAGAAACATCGAGACTCGTAATTACGGCCATTTGAATTATAAAGAAGAGGCCTCAAAGACACCTGCATATTCTCTAGAAGGAGGAAGTTAATGATATGGGTGGCGGTGGTGTAGCCTCCAAACATGACGTGTCCCAGTCACGGGGTAGATGGCGGACGGTGGCGCCTTGCAGGTTCCCATTGTCGCTGAATATTTTAGGAACCTGTGTCTGGTAAATTACAGACTTCACTCAGACTATACTACAATTACACATTTAAAATAATGTCGCTGGAAGAAATGCGAGCTACAATTAGGTCAGCGCCGCATGATTGTCCCAACAGCCGTTGGTTCTCACGACTGAACCGATACTTCACCTTCGAAGCACATGGTTTATCTCACGTTAATATTTAATCAAAGACAGTGACCATTTCGTATTTACTTTTCAAGACTTCGGTATAAATAATCTAAAAGTAAGATATTCGTAGAGTTCCGGCCATCAGGCAGTTTCAAACATCCTTGCAGAAGGGCGCACCTCCCCAAATCGCCACGTGTAACGAATTAAATAATAATCATTGCTCTCGTATTTTTTATCTCAAACGAAAAATATGAAAATAATATTGATGTCTCATCAATAGTATTTTCCGAAAACATAAATGACGAATTACAGCTATTTACTCATAATGCTATTTATCAGTTCTATGTTTTCATATTTCCGCAATATCTCTTGCATATTGGTCACCATCATAATTCGCAGTCCCTAAGCCAGAGTATTATTATAGTGCGCATTTTTGTTGTCATTAGGTTGCCTAGGCAACGATTGTCTTCGACGTGGCTCATCGGTAGACTATTAGCTATTGACATATAACTACAAATATTAAATGTAGGCATGCATACACACATTTATGAAATGTAGTCCAAACACACATATCGGACTTCGATCGCACGTATTTGGATGGTCTGATTGATCTTCTGTCCGCAGTGGAAATAATTTACTGTCCACTGTCATTAGGACTATTGAATTTGGTCATATCCAGATAATGGAAATTATAATCCCCATTCCTCTATCTGATGAAGGTTTTCTTTTTGGTATTTTGGTGCAACATCGAGGAAATCCTTGTGTCTTGTAGATTTCAAATGGTGGAGGAGCAAGTTTTGGCAAAGTATCTAGCTTTTGTCATGATTACAAATTAATATGGCTCTAACCCAGATGATAATCGCTTCATTTATCCCAAACCGGCTGATTTAGAAACAACTGCGTTTAACTAAAAGGTTATTAATGTTATTATTATTGAGGTGGACGTGTAACAACGAATTTAACGTCCATTTATTGTGGTCAATTTGTTAAGTGAAGTCGTAGGTGGACATTAGTGGCTCGTAATGACAGTGTCGCATGCAAGAGTTGCCACCTAGGATGTTTATTATGTAGATTGCTCTCTCATCGATCACCGATAAAAGTGTGTTACCTAACGAAATAATATGAGTTTACGCTCTTTAGTGAAATTATAGTGTGTGGTTCTAATTGGGTCCGCCTAGTATTTATTTGTATTTTTTGGAGAATTTTAGTTTTTATTAAGTCATTTATTATTTCTTCTGTGCTCCATTATATTGCCTGAAAAGTTGTCTATTGTTTCCTAGTATAATATTTTTTTTTATTTCAGAAAAAAAAAACATTTAAGCTTCACAAAATCAATTTTGAAATAAAAATGAGCATTACAGACAAAAGTGAATCGTTGGTGCCTTTACTAATGATTAAAAATCATTGTATCACAGACACCAGCTCCTTCCAAACTATATATAACATAAAATATATTAATCATCATCGTCATCGTCTTCATTATTTCTGTCGCTAATTAGCCAAAAAACGGAACCATTTTGCAAAGTGTAACCGGCTGACCCATAAGTTCGCGCAAAGCAGAGCAGCGTCATGGCATACGAGAGTAAAATGCTTTTCCTGTGTGTATATCAACACTAATCTTAGTCACATTGTTACAAGATATCTAGGTAGGCTTAGACATAGAACAGGGTGTCGTCTTGCGGCGTGACTCGTTAAGTCGTCGTTTCCGGGGCCACAATGAGAGGCAGGGTGTTATTGACGGGGCGGCGGGTGGCGCGCATGTGCACCTCCGGCGCCCCGGCGTCTCGGGGGTGCTATACTAAAGCCCGTCGGAACACAAACGATGTCAGTCCACCCGCGGATGTCTTCACAACTAGACGCGAAGCAACCCTTACAGCATGAAGCCACACGCGCTCTTTATTTTACAAAGTCGCTAAGTCGATTCAATATTTTTTCGCGTTTCAATATTTTAATTTCAATCAATTCGTACCTGAATTTAATAGGCTCATGTTTGGTCTTTCGTATTATCTGCCGCGGCCTATCGCTCCTGAAAAATTTCGGTGAGTATGTTGCGTTTCCGCGTTTTCGCTGCCTTGCTTCGTTTTCCTCGGTTTTCGGAAGTTTTCTTAAATTTTAGGGTTGCCTCAGTTGGTTGTGAGTTTTGTTGGGCATACAATTAATTTATTCAGCATCACCGCTCTCGTTTCGTCTAAAAGAAAATATTATAAAAAGATACGAAGACTTTAAGAATCCATTATGTTTATTAGGTTATTAAGTAAAAGGCAGAGGGTTGGCTAGGTAAAGGAATGGTACACAGGTGAGGCAGGACAGCTGGTAGTGACATTTTGAGCGACGGTTGCCTGTTGGTTTTATTTTATAATATTTTTTGCGCGAGTTGGTCTTTAGGTACCGGTATGTCGTTCTTTGTGCGTCGAACACCTGCCGGGCTCCGGGCCCGTTTCACTCTCGCCTGTTCTATTCACACATTCGATTATACTTTTAACCGTCCTTAACCTGGTTCTAATTCCAGAAACTCTTGGTTACTGTTCTTTGCACGTGTGGCAAACATTGCGTTTATCGAATTTTGCGATTTATATGAACCAACGTTTATTTTTATACTACTTAAATACTTTTAATTTTTTTGATATTTGTAGGAAGTCTGCGTTTTCTACAAGATCAAGGGAAAACCCTGGGAGGATAAAAAGGATAATTATACCTATAAGAAAAAAAAATCTATTAAAATTATTTGATTATAAACTACTTTGAAATTTAGAACGAATTCTGACAACTCCGCAACTCTTAATATTTCAACACTTGTGGAACTAATATTACGGCTAAACGGCTCCCGGTGTTGGACTGAAAAAGCGAAGTCGCAGGAAATGAAGAAAATTGAAGCTTTGTCGATGGTTGATAGTTAGCACACTGGTACCCTTTGTGGCGCGAACGCGATTTGCGAATGTAGGCGTGCACCTGCGGGTGTCAGTGACCCCGTTCACCTGCTGGCCGGCAGACGGTCCCATTAGCATACGCTGGACCAAACGTGCCATCTGCACCCTTGTACTAATTCTCGGACCTCCGTTTTTATTGGTTCTATCCATTTATCTGCGCACACAAGATGTTTAAAGATTTAGCTGGGCTTTAGGCTCTGCGGCGTAGAGTCTTTTCTTCTTTTAATTTTTCAGTAACTCTGCATTTTCGGTTTTAGATTTTTTGAAATATCTACTTTTACTTTAAATTTCTGATACCCAGGTCTCCTTAAATGGGATGGCATTTACGTTTTAAGGAGACCTGGGTATTGTGTATTGTGTCCAGATAATACTAAAAACATTTAACATACAACAGAAAAAAAAAATAACATTATGCTGTCCAAAGTTTTTCCCAAATTACAGAAAAAGTTTCTATGTCGGGAGTTTAATATACACAAATAACGGATCTGAGTGAGTTGTGACCGTAATAAATTTTGTTTAATTTTTTTTTTCAACTTCGATTCCCATTATAATATATCTCTGTTTATTCTAGCGGACATCTTTATTTTAAGTTATACACCGTAACTTTTTAGTCGTCTTACAACGGCAGCCCACTTCATGTATGCAATGACTACTAATCATTCATATAAAAAAATAGGTGTTTTTGAGACTAATAAATAAAAAAATAAAAATATTATTCAGTAATATGACGTATGGCGTAGTTAAAACACCCTGTTGCGAGCGATGATCTACTGAACTCGACCGCTGGGTAGGTATGTTCTCCCGTTTGACACGTAAACATCATTAACAGGATGTTTCATAATTTTATTCTAATGTATTATTTATTTTTCTTTGTACCTATTATGGTAGGAAAAAAAACAAAAATCGCACCTAGAGCTATTTTATGTCGGGTACATTGAGTAGACCACCGTTGTAAGACGACTAAAAAGTCACGGTGTTTACCCGTGACATATCCTGTGGCACTCGGTGGTTATAGTGTAACATTACATCAGTGTTTTTTTTAAGTATAGATATAGTGCATCCGACTGCAGTTTTATATTTATTATTAGCTCTACAGTAGCTCTCAACACGCCAACTTTGGTTTCCAACAGTTTCCCAGCAAACTTTCAACACGAACTAGGTTCAGTTAACTTGAAAAATAGTTGAGTGCTCGCGAGTCGCGACATGCAACTATGCTTTGTGAACTGAACTGAAATTAAATTCCGTGTGGATGCAATGTCACAAAGTAACAATAAAAGAAGAAAATACGTCCCTTCGGTCCTTTGAAAAGTTTCTACTTATAAATGAGTATTACCCGGTATCCCGGTAATGAAAAGCTCTTATTATTGCATTCGTATTTTCCTGGTTCCCCAAGTTGCTCGTTATTTCGAAAACCATTAAGATGTTGTGTTGTTAGACGTGAAAATTAATTAAGAGGCCGATGACGACTTTTGTCGATGTTTTAAGGATTAAGCCTAGTTTTGGTGAAATAATACATATTTAAATGGTGCTTAAGTCCATTAAGTCTTGAAACCAACCCTTGAACAACTTTATACATAGAAGCTACGAACTGTTTCAAAACTTTATTAAAATGTTATTGTAATTCTAACGATCCCCTAAACACACTCCTCAATTTACTTAACAACTTGAAGGGCCAGGATTTTTCTTTAATTAATTTATATTGAAGTACTTATTGTTTAACTTTTATTCTTCTATATTTTATATTGAATCCGGATTTTTTCGTTGGTAAAGCGACAGCCGATGCCTAGGTTCCTATCATAATGAAATCACCGGTCACCGTCGTCGCCAGTTTCCGGACGCGCGACAACGGAAAATTGAAAACGCAACTATTAATCCAACGGAAAAAAATTCTTCAAAACGAGAACATACTAAAATAAAACCATTCGTCCAATCAAATATGATTTATATGTATTTATAGCTTATTCAACTTTGAAGATATTTCAATTAGTTTTCCGATAAGTAGGAATAATACCGTATTTTTTTATTTTAAGTCTATAGGCGTATCAATGGTGCAAATTAAATGATTCGCTTGATGTACGTTTATGATTGCATACCTATTTTATGATTATTAATGATTTTATAGGTTTTATAGGTTTTCTGTGAGCTAATAGGTCTTGTAAAATCTCTAATTATTTCCAAGGCCAATTTAAAATGATTCTGCCGAATAGGATTGTTTTTTTATATCCTGTTACTTAGCATTTTTTTTTTCCTTGAAACAATAATCTAATATGTTGTCAGATTTTCGTCGGTACCTATGATAAAATGAATTTAAAGTCTGCCCCCGGTCATTTTAAATTAAGCTCCTATTTCGTAGGTATTGTAATAAAACGTATGACTGTGTAGTAAGTTCATTAGTAATCTATTCGCAAGCAAGGTTAATAGGGGTATAGCTACAGGGAGGATGTAGGTCATCGGTCCGCTTCGCCAAGTCACGTCTACATCCTGTACCCAGGACTAAGGTCGTAGCAGTCCCTTATTATACAGATAATCTAGTTACATTCGAACCTTATTACACCTATGAACATGGAACTTAGCATTTATTGAAAATACTAGAAACGGATGTCAGAAACTGATCTACAAATTACAGTAATAACTGTGTTTCTTAAATTAGATCATGTTCAAAAGTACAGTAGCACTGAGTTTGTCGAAATCGTTTCTTATAATAATAATAATAAACCATTAGAAACTCGTAGACTTGTAAGTAATCGATCAATGTAAACTAAAATCGATACGGATGCTCATAAAATTTGATTCGATTTGTCATTATTAAATACGCGCGCAGAAACGGACGCATGGAAAATTCTCGCGATGTGAACGAAGCATAAGTAGCGTTTGTTCATTCATATCATTCGATGAACGATTAAACGGAAGGCTAAAGACGAAACAGCAATTCTTTAGGCGTTTCAAAGCAACACAATAAATGGATGGATTCGTTCTCGCAGCCGATAACCGAACGTGGACACGCCCGCTACGGTACATAATTTAATTAGAAACCCGGTGCGTAATTGACGTTAAAATTGTACATAAAATAAAAATGTTTTGTTAATGATCCTTGAAAACAATTTCGATACAGTGAAAACAGATTTTTTGGCGGTCGAATGACTGATAAAGAGGGTCTGTCTACCCTTTGTAGCAAAACTTTTATTTTGCATAACAGCGGATAGCATAAACTTCATTTCGCAGAAAATCGTTTGGCAGACACTCATTTATCATATATATTAAAAATTCATAATTTTCGGAAGTCAGAATCATCTTTAGGCATAAACATATCCATAAGAATTAAAAAGTAGAACCCTCACATCTCAGAAAGTTCGCAGTCCGAATCGTCTTTTGGCATACATTTCATATCGATAGTCATTAAAAGGCAGAACATTAATAAATCAAAGCATCAATCATTATAAAACAGTTGATTGTGAATATACAGGGTGTAAACAGACCCTTCACATAGCCGTCAACCAAGCATTGAATGCTTGGTTGACGGCAACTTTACGCAAAAATGATTGCTGGGAATTGACTATTTTTTTTGGGGTGAAAAATCACGTTTTACGGTAGTACTCGATGGAAAGCACTTAAAGCATTGTGCTGATGGATGGATTGAATAGTACGGGGGTCGTGAAGTGTGTAAAGAAAAAAAAAATCTTACTTTAAAAACATGTATTTAAAAAAAAACTTGTAAAAAGGTTGGAACTTTGACCGCCAATATCTCCGTAAATAGAAGGTTCCCAGGTATGGTTAGAACAAAAAAATTATGGCAAAGACAGGGAGAACAAGTGCCTTTCGGCTATGTTAAGGGTCTATTTACACTCTGTATGTGGTTTTTATTTCCCTGTAAGAAGCATGCAAACAAGCAAGCATACATCATGCATGCAGCAAGCATACAAACAAGCATACTGCTTGCATGATAAGCAAGCATGCAGCATGCAAGCGACCATGCAACATGCAGAAAACATGGTTTCTGTCACGTGTCCGGCGCTGCGCCTCCGGCGATCTCACGCGAGCTTTTCTTCGCAGATTTGTTACAACTCACATCACCGCAGCTTCGGCTTGCCAACCTCATCCGCGGCCGCGAGTGTTAAAATCACCTGCTCCTCAGTTCGCGGGCCGCTTTGCCACTCCGCGCCTACGCGGGTTTAAATTACACTCTGGCAGGGTAGGGCAGACAAGACTATGTGGAGTCGGTTTTGCAGCGATTCGTTTCTGTCACTAACTTTTGTAGCACATCATATTGACTTTATAAAACAATATTTTATATTTAAGGTTAAAAATTAAATTGAAATTCTACCAAATAATCGTCTCTCTAAATAAATTAACGAAATTACGCAGAACTTTGTCAAAGGTAATTATGCCAAATAAAATTCTGCTATCTTAAAAGTATGCCATTATGAATTCGGACACATAATCATAAACATTCTGCCAAACAATAATTATATTAAATATTTTTTATGCCTTAAAAGAAGGTTATGCCAAGTGTGTTATGCCAAATAAATTTCGATTCTGGCAGATAGAGTGTACCCGACAAAGGAGTGTTGTTGATTAACTAAATAATAATAATTTGTGTTTTTTTAGATGTTTTGAATAAACAAGATAGCGGTGTTACTTGTTAGTTCCGATTTTGGCCAAGCGCCAAAATATCCTTGTACAGCTATATTGACAATACGCGCTTACGACAATTATGCCAAGAAATTGTTGAAGCTACGTGAAACTTTAGAGCCCCTACAAGGTCAACCGATGACCTGGGGAAGGTCTTTTGAATCGGCTGGAAAGCTTCGGCGAGGTCTATGACCAGCAGTAGACGTTTTTACGTTTTTCCTCTGAAGGTTTCGGAGCTTAACGGTAATTGTTTTGTTGTACAGGTAAAATGAAACGAGACGCATATGGAGACGAGGGGGGGCCCGTGCAGAAACGTCCTCGGCAAACCGATGACGAAGTCACCTTTCTGATTCCGAGCAAGGTATTTTTAACCGACTTTAAAAAGGAGGAGGATTTTTTATGTATGATCGGGCATTACTCCGTCATGTATAGACTCGACAGGATTCGCAAAATTATTTTTTTGTTCGAAAGGGATTTATTCCGAAATGATCCCAATTCTAAATTTCATATAGATCTAATGATGAGTTTCGGAGACAGACAACGGAACTTTTAAAAAATGACAGCAAATCAACCGCGATTGCTGCTATCGCATAAATATGTATTGTTTACGCAATCACACAACATAACATCACGACTGTACACTCGAAAGGGTTACGCAGATGTGTACAGTACACCCACAGATCGACAGTTAGATATGTTAAGTTAAGAAGCCTACCATGAAATGTTTTGTTAACAATGTAAAATAAATGCATAGCAAATATTTGTGTAGGATATTACAACTAAAAACGGAAAAATAAAAAAACTTTTTTTGCAAAAAATAAAACCGACTTCAAAAACACAAAAAAAGTGAAAAATAACTTTAGCTTTAGAAGTAGGTGACAAAAAGACAAAATTAAACAAATAAAACTTAACCAAGTTTTTTTTAAATAGTTTTCATAATTTTAGTGGCGTTGAACCGGGATCGCTAGAGAAATTGTAACGAGGCCTTTGGCCAGATGTGCGACAGTACATTAGTTCAGGCTAGCTACAATAATATTTTTAACATTTTTTTATTTATTTATTTATTTATTAAAACTTTATGCACAAGTAAAAAAACTGTACAAAGGTGGACTTAATGCCATAGGCATTTTCTACCAGTCTACCTTAGGGTGATGCAGAGACAATATACAGTAGGTGCATCGATCAATTTTAACCTAGGAGCAAATCTGCTGGTGGTGGAGTCTATAATAATAGTTCTAAAGTACCATGAAAACACTTAAATTGACCCAATACTGTGCTCTAAGTAATTGCTTAACACATTCGGAATTTCAATTACTTTCATTTTGATAACTCATCGTTATCGTTAATATACATTGAGTATTTTTGTTACCAGGCAGACTATTTTTTCAAAGCATACATGTAGCAAAGAATTATATTGAGGCTTTGTCATTTCGAGTGGTACGTAATTAGGGCGCTGGACAAAGGGATGCCGCTCTTCTCTCAAAGTTACTAAAAAATACAACGCTCACATATTTAACAATTCAATGAAGTTGTTGTATAACAGCCAATATAATACACAAGTACAAAACAGGATTTCGTGTTAGGTTAGATTACAGTTGGTTTGCCTTTAGCCAACCCTCCAACGCCGGCGAAGTCATTAAAATTGCATAAAATCAATTCAAGCCTGTGAGGTTGCAGTTCACGGGTTGTGTTTATGTAGAGTTTGCTGAACATATTGTATTAGCATATTAGGTCCGCTAGTAATAGGCGCCTATTTCCACTTGTAGCTATTTCAGCTTTTCATTTATGAATGGAAGTTTTTGCTTAGTGTTTCAAGTTGTAAAATTGGCATCAGAAGGGTTAATGTGTGTCAAATGCACGTATGAATTTATTTATTGTATAAAAAATCATTAATTCAATGATTGAATTAATAAATTTTACTTGGAATTAAAACAGTATGACATCAAACATATACTTTCCTTCTTCAAAATTTACTACGAGAATCGGCGAAAATTCTCCAGAGAATGACATAAATTACTAAAGAAATGATCATCAAACACGTTTTTGCATATGAACTGAAATGATGTGAAGGGGCTATTTCCATTATGTGTTCATTGTCATCAGGTCGCCGGCTCGATCATTGGGAAGGGTGGCTCAAATATTTCCAGGCTAAGAAATCAGGTCAGTATTTAAAATAATGTCCGCAGCTACTCGTGAAGTAAGTAGTGAATTGGTTACGAGTAGACTCGTTCAATAAATAAGCTTGACACATATAAAGTATTACTTTATAGGTACTCCAATCTAGTTCTTCGTTGAGTAATAATTTTTGTAAGCTTTCAAGCAATAGCAGGTATTTACAAAGTATTGATTAAAGTTGCTTAGAACAATCAATAAAAAAACATTAAGTTTATATTCGCATTTTTGTTTTTCATTGTATGCCTATCTGAATGTTTTTATTTAATTAGTTTATATATTTAACTTTTAACCATTTTTTCGCCACAGGTACGTCCACCAATCTTATAAACTCTAAAAACTGTACTGCTCTGTGTCTCTGTTGGGTAATACAAAAACCTGTCAAATCCGTATCTTCTATGCTTAATCAATTACGCTATTCTAGTCTGTCTTGTAGATAGCAAAGAGAACTATAATGCACGAAGAAGACTGTAAGATTCGATGGTTCATCTCGGCATCGAGTCTTGCGACAGCGGCGAGTCCGTAGACTTAGACAGAATAACCCCCCGGCAGCCAGTTTGCAGGTCATTACTGCCCCCGAGACGCCCCTGTGGCTAGTAGCGCCACGCGCCGCGCGCCTACACTCGTACCGACGCCGTTGGCCACCTTCAACTCGCCTTACTGGTAGTGTTACATGAGTGGTAGTAAGAGTTGAAGTTGGCCACGCGCGCCTAGGGTTAGCGAGTGTAGGCGCGGGGTGCGCCGCTACAGCGTGTCTTGGTTGCCGGTCCCGCCCCGCCGGACGCCGCTGCCCCGCACCCGCCGCCCCGCCACGCAGTACAAAGCCTCTATAACAGTCCCAGATTGCCCCGGCCCCGAACGGTAAACTATATCGCCAACATCTACTCTCAAATCTTAATACAGCCCGAGTGGAGTTCTTGCACTACTCGTCAACAGTCAGGAGTTGGAATCTTGTAAAACATCATTAGCTCCCGGCGTTAGGCGCTTTACTCCGTATTTCGAGCTCCCGTCCTCATCACCTCCGCAGGATTGCACTGTGTCGCACTGGACGCCTTCTGATCTTACTTTCACGACCTCGGTGTCCTCGCATCTCGCTCATTAGCCGCTATAAGTCTGTTCCCTTAGGACTGAATCCTCTCACTCGACTTACTTCTGTCCACGCTGGAAGGCATCTACTTATTGAGTACGACACGTACGGACATTAAGTTTCATTGCCATCATGCTTCAGATTACTTATAAGTTCAGACCTCCCTGACCGTTGATACGTCTGTACCGTTGTTCAATATTGTGCTGTGAGTTTATTTTCCCGAACTGCGAAAATAGTTTGCTTTAATGATGCTCGTTTTTCAGGGTACTATCGATAACGGCGCCGGATGTCGACACGATTCTGGATATCGTAAAAGAAATCCTTCCATGTCTGGCTGAAGTAAGTATTATGTAAATTATGTAATGCTCTGTGCGAATGAGTTCTGTTTCCGATATCAAGTTAGGAAAAGTTTATTTTGTTAGTCATCATTTCACATAATTATCACAACTACATTTTCATGTTACATGAAAATAAGACCTACTTGGCTTATTAACTTGTATTGTATAACGGGCTGGTGTCCGCAACTCCACGTCAAAGCGCGTATTTTGCGTGCAAACCTTATTAACTTAAAACTGCTCGAGTAATTACTCGAGCAGTTTTACGTTTCACTAACCAACAAGTTACAAAATCTGAAAACACTCGTATCGAATTAAGATTCAAATGATAAACCAAAATTATTCATTAGGGAGGTCCAAAGAGCAGCAGTAACGAAGATCTGGACGTCCGCCTACTGATCCACCAGAGCCGTGCCGGCTGCGTCATCGGCAAGGCAGGGGCCAAGATTAAAGAGCTGCGAGAGGTAAGCAAAATCATAAAATAGGAAATATAAAGAATGAAAGATGAAATATTTTTGATCCCTAGGATTTCTGGAGTACATCTCCAATGTTTTTCGCGCAAAACACAATGAATTTCGACCGCCATGAGTCTTTCATCAATCTGCCGCAACAACAGAGCGGTCGAAAGTCAATAAGTCTCCCTGAAACAATCACTGGAATTGATTTTGCCGGAAAACAGCCGGGTACCAGACCTGTTAATATAGTAGCGAACCATATTAGCTATTGAACACTGAATGATATCATTGCTATAGGATGTATGTTGATAAACTTCTTTAGGCACGTGTAAAAGGGTGTATTTCTAGGCAATATATTATTAGTCTTCAACTACAGAATTTCTGCTCGGGTTTGTTTATTACTGTCATCTTCATATCTTTCGCAATTAAAAGCATCCCGTTATCTTCAGCTAATAATTGAGGAGAGCAGATGCGTCGAGCTTTAACGACTTGTTAGCAGTCATCTGCCGGGCGAAGGTGCAGTTATACTTAAGGATTTTTTATCGTGTAGACACCGATGGCATTCACCCACGTGGAGCACGGGCTTCAAGGCAGATGTGAAAGCAGCTGCCGCTCCGAATCCCGAGCCTTTATCTCTTTATCGACAATGTAATTTTTAGATACACTCAATATTGTTACTGTAACAAAACGTAGACTCCTTTGTTCACGGTATCCTTTTAGATTGAATCGCGACCGACTACGGAAATGGTGAAGTAACTAAAATGCCGCATTCCACAAGAGCTACGACAGTAGACCTCATAATTTGTCGTCAAGTCGAACAAACAAGGCAAAGCGTCTGCATAACTGCAGAGTGCATCGCGGAGGATCAATTACCACTCGAACAACTTCGCAGAAAGTTATAAAACGTGTACGTGCCGCCGTTGTCTGGGTGGGACACCCGCCGACAACTTCGCAATCTAGCTATTAGCGGTGTTGCATTTCACAACTCGAGCTAGTTAGCCAATGTTTGTCCGGAGATTTGAGAAACGAGGGCTGATGCCTCAGACGGGGCTAGTAGCGGCGCGATGCCTCGGGGTGTCTTGTCTATGAAACAAGTTTGTCTATTCCTCGCGAACAATGCAATTGAATGCATCGATTTTGATCTTCTCCAGAAACAATTTAAAAATTCGCTCGTGATCTACCTGAGTCCATTTTGCTCCCTTTTTCTTTGCGTTTTTTTTTTGCTTTTGATCAGCTGTTCTCGCAACTCCTTTGTTCAATTTACATTTCGACCTCAATTTAACAATATCCCCATGAAAATACTGTCTAAATAATGAATGCGATGAATGGGGATGTCTTTATGACAATGGTAACATTGTGTTTTCGCGCAAAAGCTATTATTATTGGCGTTATTCAAAACGCAAGTGAATCGACATGTGCTAGAGGTGGAATTAATAGGAGGTTAGCGACCTTCAAGTATCAACTGTACCTAGGGCAGAAGTTTTCTTGAAGTGTGTTATCGCTGGCCATGCGTCGCGGCGCGTGCGCGGGTGGCAGCTGCCCTCGGCGCGGCAGGTGCGCGCGCAGCCGCCGGAAGGCCTCACAAAAAGCTCGCGCGCACCTGGGCTTCACCCAGCCTACCTACTTGCACAATGCTCCTCGCCCCTCGGAGGCCTCCATTCTTACATAAATAGAAATTTTGAACATATGGTATCGCATCCGCCGTTCCAATCTTTGAACCGTGCAGGTAAACTTTGTACAATGTGTTGCATTTACGGCAATGAGAACAGATTTAATTCACACATCGCGCATCGCAGGTCTTCTGATTTAAATAAACTTGGAGTAGCCTTATTAGCGCGAGTTCTCCCGTCCATTTTCTGAAGGTTGCGTAAACTTTAAAACGTTTGGCTTCACTTTTAAAGTTGGAAGTTGAAACAAAACGTTTTGTTAAGCCCCGTGCTATTTGTGATGAAATCGCGGTTTTTGGTAGTTGTGAAATAGCCGTAGGGTAATATCACATGTAGGGTTTCATCCGTCGGAAACGCGCGGCGCCGGCGTCGGGTTACCGGAGCTATGCGCACGTGACGCAGGAAACTTTTTGTAAACCTCCTCCACATCCTCAATGTACACCACAAAAAATGTTACAGCGGATATGTGGAACCGCTCTCATGATAGTATTACTATTATTTATACATTGTAATTGAGGGTTCAAATGGGAATGAAACCAGTTTTCTGGTATACAATGGGAATGCTATTTACATTTAGACGAATAACAGATAGCAGCCGCCGCGCACATGTTGTCGGTGTAATTAGGCGCGGGTGACACCGGGCTGTGGCGGTGTCCCCGACAATTACGGGCTACGGCAGCACGCGAGCTAGCCGCTTCCGTTTCCGATCGAACCACGCCGGTTCACATACGGCTTCTTTACTTTTAAGCGTATCGACCCGTTTTGTTTAGATTCGGGTAAAATTGGCTCCTTTTGGCGATTTTCAAAGTTGTCCTGCTTCTAGAAAAGCCTAACCCCGAAATACAAGCAACAGGTAAAATTCAAGCGCTCGGATCAATACTACAAGAGATCGATGGAGGGTTGTTGATCCGTATTCTAATTTCGAAGTTAACTGTGTCAACATTTTTGGAATTTCTCTCTGTAATGCTACATTGTTTAGTGGTTCGGGGAAGGGAATACTAGCGTTGCGTTGATCTGAATAATGTTAACTCGGCGTGTTTGGAAATATTACGACTTGCTCAGTAGCTGATTAGCGGTGGTTTCCCGGGGGAAATATCCTGCCACCAACCCATTTTGGGCTTGCTGTGTGTACTGAAACATGCCTGTGAATAGAATTAATTATTTACGCAGTGTTATATCCCACTATCGATTAACTTTCTGGTAACCTAGTTAGCTCTGGTTAGGCAATCTCCTTCCTTTTAAAGGCACATCTTCATCAACTCCAGTAAATGTCTTCTGCTGCTGAACTGTTCCTTCAAACTGCATCAATATACTTAGACAACGGTTAGAACGAAGTAAACCACCCTATCGGTTAGCACGAAGTAAACCACCCTATCGGTTAGCGATTTAGCTTCAGCACAAAGACGGCTTCACTTTTGATCAAGACAAATTGTGTTCAAATATTTGCAGCAGCTTTTATGGTTAGACGAGCGAACTTCATGATTGATTGAAGGTGCAAAGTGTAGTAAGTTGTTATATAACTCTGGCATGTTTATGATTTATAGTCAACTTTATTTTGATACTGCTAAGTTTGAAAGTCGAGTCACGAAGCAGTTTTAGTCTCTATACTTCAGTTACATAGTTTGCTTGCGGATATAAGCTCGGAGTATACTGAATCTGATAAATTATGTCGCGGACGTCTCGCTACCGGATCCTTTTCATAGTGAGTGACGTCTCGGACTCGCGTTCGTGACGAGGATCTGAAGCGGTTTTCTTTTGTGATGGATGCTGGATACGAGCGTAGCACGAGTAGTCGGCAACAGAAGGCTCTTACTCATCTCTTAATAGTAAACAATGATGAGATTACTTTCTTACAAGCCTAACGAAACCGAAGCAAACAAAATTTGTTAAAATTCGGTCTACGGCTTGGTAGATATTCCAATTTTAAAGCGCTTTTGTCTGACCGAGATTTTTCCATATTGTTAGGAATGGGAGTTCTGTCTGCCCATTACGTAGTGGCATGTGGTAGGCGTGGCGCGTGCGAGCTTTCCTCGGAGCCCCACAAGTGCAAGGAGGGGAGTCGGGCAGGTGTTGCACGCGCCGCTAGTCGTCTGCTCATTCCGCGTCCGACCACCCTCGAGGAGGTTCGCTCCGCCCGCTCCTTAGTCCGCGTAACATTGTACCTACGACTTTATTGTTCGTTTGCCGTATTCCAAATATTTTTTATTGTAGTGTTCAATTTTTTTAAAATAAATAATTGAGTTGCCTCGCCAGTGGTTGGGTCTAGGCGTTAGTGTAGTGTATAATTGCTTTACAAACAGTGAAGTGAATTGAGTTGACGCGCGTCAGTATCGAGCAATGGCTCGTAGTAGGCGGTGCGTTGCGGTGCGTGGCTCGTACGTGCGGAGGGCGGGTTTCAGCGGTTGTTTGTGCGTGCCACGTGCGCCGGTCGATGGAGCCGCGCATGCGCCCTGCCCGCTGTCAAACGTCACCGACACCACACACCACACACGTACTCTGACGTTATCTAATATCGGTAATTGATCACACATCGATTTCTCATGCCACTCTATAACAGCTCGACTATGTCGCGACAGATTGCCGTAAACAACTCGACTATGTGGGTTATGTAATTTGTTTTGAAATTAGGGCGTTGGATTTAGAATTGCTCGGAATTAGGTTACCATTAATTGTTAAGTAAATGACTTTTGTTTGAATTAGTTTAAAAGCTCACACTACTATTTTATTAGAACTTTTAGTAGTTTTCTGACTGATAACAAAAAGTAAAAAGTATTTCTTTTTTGCAATATTTGGCAGTCAATGATTTTTTTGTGACTTATTTCAGTTAAAAATTTCAGTGCCTCAAATAAAATGAATAAATAAACTCTCAGACAAATCTGCCTCAACCCAAAAAAATAACCGAGTGCCATCAAATCCGTATCTGACTGTAGTGTTTCCTTACAGAAAACGGGCGCTCGCTTGAAGATATTCTCGAACCCCGCTCCTCAGAGCACGGAACGGGTCGTGCAGCTGGTGGGCAAGGCCGACGCCGTGGCCGCCGGCGTCAAGGAGGTGCTCGACCTTATTAGACAGGTGAGAATATAATAGACCTTACAGTTTTGGACATTTAACCATTTTCTAAGCCTTTTCCCAACTATGTTGGTGTCGGCTTCCAGTTTAACCGGATGCAGCTGAATTTTTTAAACTGATTTTTTGCTTACATTTTTAAAAGATTTGTATATTTGTTTCTTGGACATACTGGCACATTCGATATTCGGTACAAGTGGCTAACTTGTAAAATTGCAGGTTCCCGTCAAAGGCGGGGTACAAAATTACGACCCGCACAATTACGATGACTTCTACGCTGATGAGTACGGAGGGTTCGGTAGCGGGCAGGCAGGCGGCGCGGGCGGCGGCGCCGGGGGCCCACCGCGTGGGGGCCCGCGCGGCCCGCCTCGGGGCCCGCCGCGCGGCATGCCGCCCATTGGGCCCGCCGGCCGGGGCCCCGCGCCCAGGGGACCTCCCTTAGGTCGCAGCGGCCCGCCTGGCGGCCCCCGAGCCCCGTTCAACGATTTCGGTGGGCCCGGACCTAGAGCTAGCTTCAGTGGGCCACCGCGCGGTGCCTTCGGTGGCGGCGGCGGAGGTGATGGCGGCGGTAGTAGCTTCGGAGGAGGGAACTTCGGAGGTGGTGGCCGCGTAGGAGGGGGCGGCGGCAACTTCAGCAACAACGGCGGCAACCAACAGGACACTACCACGCAAGTCACCATTCCCAAAGATGTTAGTATAACTCTTCTTCATAATTCCACATCAAAACAAAATCACAATGCTGGTAAAACTTATCTAGTATTCCTAACTAGGTCGCTACATCAATGTGACAGTATTATTTCCGTTCCAGTTGGCCGGCGCGATAATAGGCAAGGCCGGCTCCCGCATACGTAAGATCCGCGCGGAGAGCGGCGCGGGCATCGAGATCGCCGAGCCGCTGCCCGGCTCCACCGACCGCATCATCACCATCACCGGCACCCGACAGCGCATACAGATGGCACAGTATCTCTTGCAACAGAGGTAGGCTATATAACAACTAGAACCATTTCCCAGCCCCCTTTCGTGTCTGTCCTACGAAAATGAACACAACTGAACTGACTTCTAAGATGAGAGCATACAAGATGAAAATAAATTATTTCACTGCCTAATTAATTTCATCATGTTTTCTCAAAATCATGTGTATTGTTTTATTTCGAAATAATTTAAAGCATGTCCACATTAATTTCAATAACTTCCATACTGTGCCATTGCTAATATTGCCAGTCAAACTGATTATTAATTTGTGCTGTTAACAATTAATTTGGTTGAGGAGTTTCCTGAAATCAACCATCACAATAATTCAATATAATTACTAACACAATATTGTTTTGACGATAGAATGTTTGAAGAGTTCCCTGACTTGGCACCAAACCAAACTAAGATTAAGTAGAGTTTGTTGAACGGATTTGACTATGTGACGGCGATGTTGTGACGCTAAGGTAATGTGCACACACTTGTTAGTAGAGGGAGCGTAGACATCGAGAGTGTTCACACATGTACCTACCATTCTTGTATTATTCTCGCCGAACTACCTTATTCTAGTGTACCTTAGAAATGATCACTCATCACAACTGTATGTTCTAACTCATTTTAACCTTTTTTGTGACTAACTCTTTTGGTAAATAACCTTTATAGGAGTTCATCAACTAACGAGCTTCAGCCACCGGCTGCGCGTTGTATGGAAGACTAGTGATTTTGTTGTTTTGATTTGAGTAACAAGAAATCACTAATCTCCCTACAAAGCGCTGGCCTGCTCTTCGGATCAAGATAATCTTCTGTGTTGCTGTTCTCTGTAATACTAACATTGTCTATTTTCTTGTGTGCTTTTGAATTTTACCGTGTTTGTGTAACTAACTTTTCTAAATTACATAGTTGTAGCAAAATTCACAAACGTTACTTAAAATGGTACAATTAAAACTTTATGTACCCATTTCTGAGTAACGGGGGACCTATATTCTGACCGGCCGAAGTGGTATAAAGAATATTTTACGCTATTTCTGCCTGTTCCGAGCCTCACGTTCGCCTCGCGGTCTTCACAAGGTCATTAGACCGACGGCCGTATTAAGTTTTCTTAGGAGACTTTGTCAGTACACTATGTGCCTTGGGCATAAAGAATAATTTACTAACATTCCCTTTATATCCACAGTGTGCACGAGAGTAACCCGAATCTCGGCGGTCGCGGAAACTTCTGATTACAGCCGCAAACGCAAACTGCGTTGTTAATATTATCAAATGCTACACCTCAGATCACGTCATTATGTTTATTATACAGTATAGACTCTGCGAGGCTCACCTAATTATTATATATGTCTGTACATAGTGACTAAGCCTTACCAGGAAAATAAATGCTTAGAATTAGTTGCATGGCATTTTAATGTACTTTATCTTAAACAATTTGAAGTCGATTGATTAATTTAAAAAATAGGCTGTATTTTGTCTTAAATTATTTGCAACATTTTACACGGTTGCAGAAAGAGTGTAATATAAATCCATATATTATTTATCTGGTCGGGTTTTAGCTATTTAAAAATGCATTTATCATTATTAATAAAAAATAATTGTTAAAAGAATTTTAACTAAGATTGTGTCAATGGATTTACCGATTTATTTGTTACATCGATGTATTTTTAAGTGATAGCAAGGAAAATAAATAGTTTATTTTGTGAAAACTGTTTTTCATTATCTTCTTTCCTGACTTGAGTCTGATAAAAAGCGCTAAGTCGCTCCCGCCACATGGAACCACACAACTAAGCAATGGATTACTGCTGCTAATGACTTCTACTGTCTGTGTTTTATTATTAGTGTCTAGAAATCTAAATGTCTAAAAATAGACAACTAACCTATCGATAAATATAAAAGTGTTTCAATAATAATAGACAATAGTAGCTGGTTAATCAATCAATAAAAAGAGAAATAAAACCTACCAATGAAGTAAGCAATTGTTTTATCAATAAATAGGCAACTGCCCAATTAGGATAATGGCAATATTAATATCTGTGTATAAAATGAGCTGACCAATCAATTTTGAATGTACTTTTTTACCTACTTCCAATGTATTAGTACCGTATCTTGATTTAACAATTTCAAGGGTTTTAATTTTTAGACAAAACTTTTTAAAAATGATTTCCTGTTATAAGTACCGTAATATACTTTCATATGCATTCAGTATAAAACTGTTATTTTGAAATTACAAACAGATACTTAGATTTTATTTGTTTGTATAGATGAATATTAATAAAAACACCGAGGGCGAGTGAGAGTACCAATAATAAACGTACCATCACGCCTGTAATCCCAGAAAAGTTAGGCAGAGATGTACATAAATCGCTTTTGAATTCTGCTGATTTTATTGCTCGTGACTATACAGTGTACACCCAAATACCCAATTCGTTTCGCTAGTTGTATTTTCAGTGCCATGTACCATGGGGCGGGCCTATTGCCGTCACCGGGCACAAATCCAGACTCCGTGGCTGCTACTGATGGAAAAACCCAATAACACTTTGCTGACCTGGGAATCAAACCAGCTGAGGTTTGATTCCCAGGTCAGCAAAGTGTTGTCACGCTTGCAATCACCAACGATAAAACGACGACGAGGCCTATAATAAATGGACGTTATTTACAAAAGACAAACTGAGTCATGGACTTCATGACCCCTCCTCTCCTTGGGCTGGGTCTAGGTCGACCAGTGATCATGTTTCTGAACTCATTAATGTAAAAAAAAAATACTTCGCATGATGGCAAACGACTAAGTCCTGTAATCCTGTTTCTGTATGAATGCACCAAAAGAACTTAACCGAGGCCCGGCTCTCGCGTTCTCTTCATCTTGAAACTTTATTTACATTAATTTGTCGCAATTTTATTTTTAATGGGCAAAAGAAAATCTAATTTTAGCACTCCCTCTGGGATGATAACTCATCCCAGAGGGAGTGCTAAAATTATCGAGTTCGCTTTGCTTGCTTCGTAAATTATAAACTTTTTGGTAGATATCGACCTATATAGGCCTACGTCCAGCAGTGGACGGCTTTCGGCTGAAATGATGATGATTAGAATTTTGAGGGTGTCCGCTAAGGGTTGCGCCTCATCTAGCAGCACAGAATCGTATTTTTCCGCGAAAAACAGAGCGTGCTGTCGAGCGCATCGTCGATCCTGCCGCGTGCGATAGCACTCCCGCTGTTTCTTGTTCTAGGAAATAACGGTTCTGAGCGACAGAAAAGGATAGGAACATGAAAAAATGCGATTCCGTGCTGATAGATGAGGTGCAACACTAAAACTCGCGCGGGTGCACGGCGCAGCGAGCACTGTCAAAAGATCCTTGGTAAACCCTTTGCACGCACCCGCGCCTTTTAGCGCTGACTATTTGCAATACAGACACCCGAGCGTCCACCCGCAACAGCGCCCGCGCATGTTTTAGCGGACGCTCTGAAACAAACAAGTTAGATTTGTATTTTAAATTAAACTTTGAGTCAGCTTATTTTGAAATGACATGAATAATGTATGTAACTATACCAACTATGTACCTTTATAAATCATACATACAATAAACCTAACTAAATTGATTAAAAAATCATTGAAATCATTAAGCACTTAAACTATAAATAAAAGCAGCATGGGTATAGTACTTATAGTGATAAATTTTATTAAAAGAATCACAAAGTGTTCCCTTACAGTGATATATAAAAATTGATTTATAATGCTTGCTATTACAACTTAAAGCTTTTCTATCAGATCGCATTATATAATTCAGTCATCGATTTGAGTGTAACGGTGGAAGATCCGAAATTTCTGAATGTTCATGTTTGTCTAAATAAAACATAACATACACAAGAGGTATCACAACACCTAAGATGAGCATACAGCACACTAAATGGAACCATTTCAGTCCAAAGTCAGCTCCGTGTGAGGTCAGCTCTTTTACCACTACTGATTCTACAGATATCTTCTCTTTATTATTTGGCAAGAGTTGAGTACCTTCTGTAGCTTGTTCATTTTGCTCCGAGTCTGTGTATGGGGCAACAGATGGCGCTAGTGTACTGTTCATCACAACTGTGTTACAGTCTATGGAGCAGTGCACATCTTCCTTAGGAGCTGCATTTATAGATACATTATTTTGGTTTATAAGTTCATTGTAACAATTAGTATTTAACAATTCTTGTATGACTGTGTGAGATGCATTGTTTGAGGTCGAAGGCACAGGTTCTGGCTTCTGCGTGGGTATCAGCTCTGTCAACACTGAATAAGGTGTTACTGGTACCTTTATAGTCCGTCTGGCAAATATTTCATTATCTTTATGTATATGGTTGATCCTTTTTAGCTCTGATATCTGTAAAGTGTACAAAACACGATGAATTAGCTAGATATAAGATAACAATGATAACAGGAAGTAACTGATATAATTAAATTTAAACATCAAAGTACCATTTTGTCTGTAAATTTTAATTAATGCAGTAACATGAATAAAAATAAATTCTTTAATTACTTACAGGACAATAAAATCGCAGCGCAATAGCTTGTAAAGTGTCCCCCTCTAGAACTTGCGCTTCTATAAAATGATCCTGGGGTTTTATTCTATGCAGTTGTATTCCAGCGTGATCACCAAGGTCGTCAGCCTTCTTCCCCATGGCGTAAGCCACCAGGTCATCTCCGCCGTGCATTGGGCGAGCCCTTCACAAACAAACACTTTTGTCAGTAACACGTAAACAACATTGTAACACGACTAAACTGGTTCAACTTCAGCTACACTTACCTTTGTTTCATGTTCAAATACAATACTAATTCTAATAAGATCTACCATGGCCTGAATAAGGAATACAAAACTACCTGTTTGTTTCCCAGTTTTAATTAAGTTTTAGATATAAAAATGTAAAACAGCTGTTGATTCACTCTGCCTTGACAAAAATTTTGACAATGACAAATCTTTTACAATATTTCAAGCGAATAGCTATGACGCATGGTATAAAGTTGCCAGATCTAAACACAAAATCAATCTTACTAAATAATCGTTTTTCTGTTGTTTTTTGCAATTATTTGTATAATACTTATTTTTTGGTAATATGCATAATCGGATCGCCTGGCTGTTTAACGAACACCCAAAAGTATAAACAACAATCAATAATGCCTCACTCAGCTCTGTGAACCCTGGGTAGGCTGGGTAGCCCGCGAAGCTCAATATCTTAAAAAGTTTTAACTTCCTGTCTGATGCCACAGAATTAGTAAGTACCTACGACGATCAATCAAGCCACAATACAATATAATATTCTCATTTTTGTATAAATTAACAAAAGGAGTGGCGGCTAAAATATCCTGCTTCACTCGCTAATACATCCTGTACTTTTTCAATTTTCTATACCTAATTTGACAGAGTTCCTCCTAATCTCATTCCTGTATGAATGACCAAAAAAGAAATTAATTTATCCAAGGAAGGGTGCTAATATTTTCGAGCTCGCTTCGCTCGCTCTTACGTCTGAGTACCTGCATAGTTCTTATAAGAATGGTCAAAAAAAATCTAACCTTGCCATAGCACTACATAGGGTGCAGTGCTAAAATTTTCGAGGTCGCTCTGACATTCTGCGTTCTTTTCAGTATTTTTTTATAAACTGACACTATTACTGAAAACCTATCAAATTCGAACTGGGTGCTAAATTTTACGAGGTCGCTGCGCTCGCTCTTGTTTCCTGATTTTTCTAATGCGAACTCTATTCGTTTGAGATAAAGTTCATTTTAAAACGGTTTTTTGATGTCAAAATTTTGTTCGTACTCATTCCTTGATTCTGACTTATGGTTATATATAAATAATATTTGTTATTTATGCAATGCCCATGTCCACTCAAATAAAGATCGATGGTTTGGTAAGATATTGAGATTGGGACACTTCCCTATTCATACAACTGGGTGAAACGGATTTTTGAAATATATTTAAAAAAAAAATCTTATTGTGTTTATGTATTCTCAGTTTTTTTTATTATGTAGAGTGGTTTTACTACCTAGACAATTTATAAAAAGTAGTGATGATGTTGTATGTAGTATGATGTAGTGGTGATGATGATATTAGGCAGAAAAACATATTTAAAAAATGGGACATAGGCTTTAGTCGATTGTAGAAATATTTTGAGAAATGCTCATAGAGTAGGTTCAATAGTCTGGTTAGTTATGGGCACCAATCTCCGGATGGCGCTACTTTCGACAGGTTGGCATAAAAATCTCGTGACTTGGCATTCTATACCAGTATTATAATATGATGCTCTTTGTGCTATTGTCTCACTATAGAATCGATGTACAAACCATAGACTACTATTATATACTCTTTGATAACCATTCCCCATACATACATCGTCGGTCAGTTTGATTTTTATTTTCCAGAAAGCTTTAATAACTGTCTTAGCATAGGGTTTATGTGTTTAAGTTTAAATTCAGCTGGGCAGCGAGACACGTTTGCCTTATATAAAGCATTAAAAAGAAACTCCATCCGTCTTCCAAAATCATCCCCATTAACACTTGCCACGCTAAGAACTATTCAACCCTAGATAAACTGGACTACCCGAACTCACACATTATCGAACCCTTGAAAGAGATGCCCCTCCGGGCCAGTTCTCCCTTCGCGCCGCCCGATCAGATACAGTACACGCGAAGAACGCATCTCCTTTAAACGGATCTGACTCTCTTGTAAAGATGTTTATACAGTCCGACTAACGGATATCTCTGGTGGTAGTGGGAGGGGGTCGAGGTCCTAGGGGAGAGAGTTCTCCCTCTTCTTCCTCAGCGAAGGACGTGGTGCGGGGGCAGGGTGCAGCAGCGAAGTCGTTCACGAACAAAGCGAGGTGAGATGGAATCGGAGTCGAAGCGGAAGTGAGTTGCGCTCTGTTCTCTGTCACGTGTGCGCGTGCTGCTTACTGCGTTACGTCTTCTGATTCGAATGCGAATCTGGAATGAAGGATGATTTTGTTATTATCAACTGTTGTTAAAAACATGTTTTGTGAAGGCCTTCAAAACTTGTTTATTTTTTTGGGTTACGTTAATATTCTAATATGACTCGGACTTGTTTTGGAGCGTTAAATTACATGAGAGCTGTTGGTAAAGCGATAGTTTATTTATTATTTATTTATTTTACACTTCAAGCACAGAAGTACAGAGGCGGACTTAATGCCATAGGCATTTTCTACCAGTCAACCTTTGGGTGATGCAAAGACAAGCAGTGGTAGGTGTAAATCTGAAAATAATTTTAAATAATAATAAGATTAACTACAAGGATATATAAAATACTATAAATAGATAGTTCAGAGAAAACACGCTTATATACGTTGACTAATGAGATAAAATAAATTAAATATATACATTCTTGCGAGATCCCCGGTAACTTGGCAGTGCTTTAATAAGTGAAGCTGTACACAAATACTTTTTCGTAATCTTAAATTGAATTAATCGAAACTGCGAGTGACGTCCACCATGGCTGACAACGACACGCAACTTGTGCGTACTTCTGCAGCGAGTGGTGATGCTGTGAGACAATTAATAATATACCGATACGGAATATTATTATACACTTCGTTTGCACTGACAACAGTTACGTTGATATACGGAGTCGCAAATAATGCATTATTTTAAACTAATTTAATTACCATAAAAAAGGTTTTAGTGAGTCAACCTTAAAAGATAGACATATGCTACCGGTATCACTTACAAATAAAAAACTTTCTGCGAAAAAAAACCAACTTCAAAAAAAAAACACTAAAAAAGTCATAACTTTACTTTCGGAAGTCGGTGACAAAAAAGTCACTTACACACACAAAAGTATTTTATTTTACCCTTTTTAGTTGTAGTAGTTATACCACACAAATTCTCGTCATGAATTAATTTTTACATCGTAACTAGAAGTTATTAAGAGATCATCATGGCATCAACATAGCCCAAGACAAAAAAATATGTATTTAACATATTCACTGCCAAGTCAAAACGCGTTTTTTATCGTATTTATGTAGTGTACCCTACTGTAATGCTCGGTTCGTCTCAATCACTAGCCATTGAAGTAATCTCGCTAGAGTATTAATGTTCTGTGGATGTAATGCTCGCAACTGAACTGTTACATTACAGGCGAATGCTCCCAGTGAGGAGTAACTAACCCATACCAACTCGGGGTCCCTATACCTGGTGGGTGCTACCTACGGAGCACCGAAATTTTTACGAATAAGTAAAACATCGTATGACAGTAACGCCGCGTCTGCGAGGCTTCTTTCGTGGGACTTCTGATTCTGTGATGCAAAATCAGAAGGGATTAAGTGACCTCTAACCTTTTGACCACCATAGTCGCATATACTAGACAAGCAAGCGCGTGCCCTGTACGCTAAACGACACAAATATGTGACAAATTGTAATTGTGGCATGGCGTGGAGGACACGCGCCTGCGTTTATGCTCTGGTGGTCAAAAGGTTAATCGCTTTGAAATAAGGTTGTAATTTCAAAATAATAGAGAAAACTACAGGTTAATGTTCGTGCTGGTACTCATCAGGTGCCTACTTGAAGAATCACCGAGTCCAATAAAGAATTACCAGACATGGCATAAAGAATGCCTTACGTTTGTATTAATGAATTCTTCATTTTAAAAAAGGTCTCTGGGTCAGACTGAATGTGGGAGGTGGAAGACGACTGTTGTGGCGCAGGCGCGTAGTTAAGGAGAGGAGAGACTCGTGCCCAGCTGTGGACTGCGAGTTGCGACTTCATGTCGATGTTTTTTTGATGAAGTTCCGGAGTAGATAAATAAAAACCAAAGTAATCGTTTTCGATCATTTCGTTATAATTTTAATAACTCAGAGTATTTTACACAACAGTTACAGAACATAAATACCTTTGGTATTGCGCCATAGAGGTGGTAGTAATTGCACATAATTAATTTCCTCTAGCTACATTATGTACAAAAAATACATTAATACAAAATCGACGTCATCACTAGTATATAGGTAACATTAGTTTACATGAATACATTTGTTAAAGTCGCTATCAAGTGATTATGGGTCGTACGGTTTATATTGAAGGTACATTAATCATAATTAACGGATAACATTACATTTTAGAACTGCAACAATATAACTGACTTTCAGGTTATCCTAAATCAGTAATTCTGCCACATTTCTATTTGATTAATGCTATACGTAGTCAGTATTTTAAGTCAACATTTTATTAGTTAAGTTTATCTTGTCAGAAATAGACATTTTCATTTAGAATTTTATTTAATTGCTTTATGCTGATTATTACATAGAAACAAGTGCATAAAATTAAGTAAAAAAAGACTTTCGGGAAAAATCACAATAAATTAAATTTATCACAGTAATGATTCACTAAACATAAATTCCACAATATCTTAGAAGTTCGCTTTTACATACTATATTCATCACTTAAAAAAAAAACTTATTAATAAATTGCAATAAAACATTATAAATGTATGATTTCTATTTAAGTTAATGAGATAGAAAATTAATTTATTCACAATACGTATCAGACTTTGAAAACGTACATTTGATACCAAAAGCATTTTATAGATATAAAATGCTTTTGGTATCAAATGTGTGCAAGTTTTCGACTACTATTAAATACTGTTTCGTATGATGTTTGAAAATGCATTTTTTTTTATTTTTTCTTTATTATTTCAAAATAGGTTGCAATAAACAGAAAAGGTATGATCGGCACAAGAATATAACAATTTATTACATTTTATAAGTATACAAAAATGTTCTAATATTTCTTGATGATGTGCTCGAAAACAGTTAAGCAGTACAAGTACAGTCGTCGACGTAAATAGTTCAATTGATTTACAAAATATTTACAATACCAATTTAAATACTGTACAGATTTGTGCCCAAACTTACTTTTGGAGATAACTTTCATACCTAGATTTTATTACATAGACTTGCTAACTTTTAGTCCAAAATAATTAGTATCATAGGCTCATAGCAGACCGAAATGTATAGCGGAGAGTTTTTCTGACGACATTAAATAATTTTCTTAATTTTAGTAGTTTAAAGTTCAAATCTGTTCAAACATGAAAGTGCGAGCGATCTCACCGGCGTCAAACCATTAACGTTTGTACAAATATGCACTTTATGTGAATCATTATAAAGCATGTTTTTCAATGTAATCAGTAAGCCCGTGCTAATATCGGCCTGTGAGCGTTATAGTATAAAATCGGAATGATTGTTTCGTTATTAATATAAAATACATAAGATATTTGATCCACTACGTCTACGAATATGTGCAGTCTTCTAAATAAAGGGTTTATACGGGGTGGAAGACACACCGACGCGAAAACGGTTACCATGTATTTAGCACATCATTCTGAGCGCCCCCACATAGAAATTTTTCATCGGTTATTACTACAAAAGTGCAATACCTACACGGTCAAAATGTATGAAACAGCTCATTTTTTTTTAAATAACCCATGAAAAATTTCTGTGGGCGCTCAGTATGATGTACTGAATACGTGGTAACCGTTTTCGCGTCGGTGTCCCTTCCACCCCATATACCACATGTTTTTATTTACAGGCAAGTTGTATTTATCCACTGAAAAACTAATAAAAATCATTTTTATTTCATCTTTTTCACATCCTTTTTTGATCTCAGCACTTTATTTAACTTAAAAAGAATAAGCGTTAAAATTGTAAATTGAGTCTGAATTCATTAAAAAAAAATACATTACAGTATAAAAAGCATATCAATGTTTAAAACTTATTTACTTAAACGATTATTTAGAAATTCATACAACGCTACTTTTAACGAATTTTGACAATAATTTGAGGTAAAAAACAAGTATTATACTTATATTAGGAAAGCGCAGAAATAAAAAGGGGGCGTTGCTTATATATATCACAGGTTGCGTCTAAAGATAGATACAGGCAGGACGGGGGCTCTTGTCTGTATATATCTCAACATATACATAATACTACGGCGATAACGGTCAGTGTAATACAAGGTGTAAAAGGACCCTTCTCGAAGCCGTCAACCAAGCATTCTGTACATCAAACTGAGTAACTCTATGCAAAAATATTGCAGGGAAACGACTTTTTTTTGGGGTAATAATACGGCTTACGGTAGGACCCAAGGTAACGCAGTCAAAATATTGTTGTGCTGATGGAGGCATTGAAGAGTAGAGGGGTCATGGATGTACTTAAAGTAAAGTTAAAACAACAAAATTTTTAATAAAAAAAAGTTACGTAAAGTTGAAACTATGATTGTCAATATCTCCGTAACTGGAAGGTATGGTTTAGGTCAAAAAAATCTCACAATGACGGGGAGAACAAGTGCCGTTCGACTTCGTTAAGGGCCTTTTTGCACTCATTATGCAGCCTGGATTGGTTTAAAGTGTTTTAATTCTAAGGGGATGAAGTACTCATAAATATAAGTAACTTTTACTACGGGACTAACTCTGAAATATGGAAAAAACCAGCTGTTTCCTACAACATTTTTTTCAAGTTATGCGACCATAAATTGATAGAGCAGGAGATTTTTTTAGTGACTTTTGGTTGATCCTGTAATAAAAATTGTTCATTTTCATGAGTACTACACGCCCTGAAAGTATTGCCCACGTTTAAAAAATCACTCGGCATTATTTACTAAATAAATTACCCCTAGGTAATCAATAGCGGCATGTAATCTTAAAGCTAAGGTATCTAACAGGTTGTTTTTACTAACACTAAGCTACATCGAAACGAATGCTCAAATATTATTGCTGGAATCCAAACTCTTGGCAATGAGTCGAGCATCCAACATAACACATGTAGGCATTGGATTAGGTGTTCCGTAATGTTAGTGAAAACAGACGTAAGTCTTTCACATCATTACACAACTCTGTGAAAAGAAGTTCATTATCTATGGTCATAATTCGTTCGAGAATGTTATAAAAATGCATAACTAAAACTTAATGCGTAACGATGTGAAAAGCCTTTCAATTTGAGAACGACCGTGAGATTATTTTAGACATTTATCTGGGAGTCTATCGCACAGGGTTAGAAGAGATCCATGGAAAAATACTTAATTTCTATGGCAAGACTCTTTTCATTATCAATCCTCCTTTTTACAACCTTAATGGAAGCTACCCAACACTTGACGGTAGAAATTTCGAAATCTTATAAGAGACATTGAGCCATTGATGTGTAAAAATAAACTTCCTTTTATTTATTTTTTTTCAATGCACTGAGCTTTGATTTGGATTGGATTTGCAGCGTTCGGCGCAGTGCTGTAAGTTGAAAATTCATCAGCACCCTTAATGTCCCTTACAGCATTACCAATTTTTACTATCGACCTCTATTTGCATTCCTCTCTATCCTAATACTCAAAATGGTGGCGTGTTTTTATAATAATTAGTATTTTTTTATAGTAACAATAAAATTGGCAACGCAAATTATTTACTCTTAAAATACGTTTTTTATTCTCATAAAATTAAAAGATAAAAATAAATAGTACGATGGTATGCAAATAGAGGTCACAAAAAGTGGAAACAGGGATGATAATGAAATGTCTGAAAATACAATTTATTTTTAAGCAGTCTCTAATAGAAAAATAAACTTTTAAAACAAGCTCTTTCCGTCTTCCCAAACCATCCCCATTTCCACTATCCACGCTAAGAACTATTCAACCCTAGACAAATCGGACTACCCGAACTCACGCATTATCGAACCCTTGAAAGTCTCCGGGCCAGTTCTCCCTTCGCGCCGCCCGATCAGATCCAGTACACGCGAAGAACGCGTCTCCTTCAAACGGGTCCGACTCTCTAGTAAAGATGTTTATGGAGTCCGACTTACGGATATCTCTGGTGGTAGTGGGAGGGGGACGAGGTCTCAGGGGAGGGAGGTCTCCCTCCTCTTCTTCGGCGATGGACGCGGTGCGGGGGCGGGGGGCGGCGGCGAAATCATCCTCGAACATAGAGCGAGGTGAGATGGAGTCGGAGTCGAAGCGGAAGCGAGTCGCGCTCTGTTCGCTTTCGCGAGCGCGCGCGCTGCTTACTGATATCGGGGAGGCTGTTACGTCTTCTGGTTCGAATGCAAATCTGGAATGAAGTTTGTTTTTTGTTATGATCAACTCTTGTTAAAAACAAGTTTTGAGGTCTAGAGTGCCTTCCAAGCTTGTTTCGGAGCGTTTATTTACATGATAATTATTAGTCCATTGACAGTCTCAGAAGCAACACGCTTATAACAGTTGTCTTATGAGATAAAATAAATTATATCTATTATTGTGAGATCCCGGTCTCAGGCCAGTGCAATAAGTGAAGCTGTACACGAATACTTTTTCGTAATCTTAAAGTGAATTAATCGAAACTGTGCGAGTGACGTCCACCATGGCTGTCAACGACTCGCAAGTGCGTGCTTCTATAGATCGTGGTGAAGCTGTGAGACGATTTAGAATTTACCTAAACAATATAATGGCTGAGAACGACACGCAAGTGCGTGCTTCTGCGGAGCGTGGTGACGACGAGATACAATTTATAAATGACCTATACAATATAATGGCTGACAACGACACGCAAGAGCGTGTTTTTACAGAGCGTAGTGACGATGACGCTGAGATAGGAATTGTAGGTTACATATACTGTATATTTTTATACTCTTCGTTTGCACTGGCAACAGTAACATTGACATACGGAGTGATATCATGGTACGTCTTGAAGAAATTTCGGAATTACAAAAACTTTGTGTTTCTTAACGCAACTTTAGGATGTTTTTTATTTGTTCTGACAATTATGCTCCGTTATGTAATACATAGTCAGTCAGAAACTATGGCATTTCAGCAGCTTAAAATGCTTTTTTTCTTTCTAATTTTCTACTTATCAACAGTGCACATGTACTGGTCAATAGTTATAACTCACATTTTTTACGTTGACATTGTTGTAGTTTTCAATACCCAGAGGAGACATTTCAAAAGTTGCCTCTTTGCTTGGGGTCTGCCTTTCTTAAGTAGCGTAGTTTATGAATATGTTACTTTTGCTGTTTTCTACTCAGATCCCAGTGGTATATTTCATAAAATTTTTCATTCTTTACCTATGATATTAAACAGTTTACTTTACATTAGAATTGTTTTTACACTTTTTCGTAGTTCCAACGCGAGCTCACATACGACATCCAAGAAATGGCGTCGATTGTACATCGCCACTTTGATATTTTTACTGAGCGACGTCCTAATGTCGATTCGTTATTTTTTTAAAATTTTCAACCCCACTGCAACGGTACAATTGCTTGAAGCTTTTTTTAGTCTAGTAATACAGCCACTATTACTATACGTTTATTTTGTTATTGGAAAGAGGAATCGGGTCCTATGGTATGAATTTTATGTTAATAAATTAAATGAAAGGCAACGGAACCATGATATCGAAATGGATCTTAAAAGTGTTCGTCCAACTACTGACAGTCGACCGCCAGTTATGAATACATAATATTAACTATAATAAACTATTTTTATTAATTAGTATAAGTAGGCAGTAAGTGAAACACTGTTTTAAGCTTTCACCGTTTATAACTAAACTTATACTGTCACTTACGGGATATCTTCCGTGATTGTTCATTATTTTGAGGAGCCGATATTTCGGCGCTGTTGCAAGCGCCATGATCGCGGGTTGACTGGAGAATGCGGGTGGATGGAAAATAATTTGTTAAGAGCACACAAATCTATCCACCCTCTTTCTTCACGGAAGATATCACGTAAGTGACAGTATAAGTTTAGGCAGTGAGTGAATATTAAAATAAGTTGTGTATCTGCAATATGTATTGTTGCTTGTTGGTGATAATATCAAGTTGTTTCCTCTAACTATAATCAGACATAACCACTTGACTTTGATAGTGATTGGTCGTTAAGTTTGTTTCAGTAAATCTAAAACACCATTATTTAACACTAGATACTTATTTACTCAATTGTTAATGGCGAATATTTGTAAGTAAGAGGCCATATTCATGTTACTAAAAATTGTACCTACATGTAACGTACCTAGCTGTAAGTTTTCCAAAAAACGTAAAGTAAAAAAAGCTCAACTGGCTCCTGGAACGTAGATATGTAAGCGGCAGGAGAGTGATGATGAACTACGAGGAAAAATGTAAATAAAATCGAATAGTTCCATAACAAACTAGTTTTATTTCTTTTTCCTTGAACTTCTAAGCTGGCTGTAACACCGCCGCATCTTAAAATGTATTATTCTTATAGGAAACTCGCTATACGTATTGGTTTTTGTTATTGTATCCGAACTAGTTCTTCCAGTTCAATATATCTAACATTAAAATGATTGGACAGACGGAACGCCACATGCAATTTTGACTTTATTTATTACGGACATAAATACATAAACATGTTGCAGTCTAAAATTATGAGTCGTTACATCAATAGGTAAACTTATAACCCACGTCATTGTCCACATCGTCGGTTATAAAACGAACTAACTTAAAAAGGAAACATATTGATGTTTAGGGTTGACTATTTTGTCTTATATCGTTTGAGTTAGTTAACTAATTTAAGATTTGAAGCTATTACATCATTGATGGCTTTCTTAATAACTGATTGATATACCTACTGTTATTATGAATAATATTGTTATTCTAGTTGGCATAATTTTATTCCGTTTGACTTTATGGATAGTTTTTTTTTTATTTTATTACTGTGACTGGACTGACATTTTCTTTTTTTGAATTTTTATTGTATTGTGTTGTTGTATCCAATGACATGCCATATTTTAAATTAAGACTTGTATAACTACTTATTTGATAACCTTTTTATAAAAGACCTACTATATATGTACCTATTACCAAAGTTATATATATTATGTTAGCAAAGAAATATGTAAATGATTTGATTTGAGATTAAGATTGTGGTGGAGTATATTTATAGCTAGCGTTCGAGTTTTCTTAGTGCTGTAGCGATAAAGTTGAAAATCTATTAAAGAAATTTGACAGATTGTAGTAGCTTGATGTGTTAGCGTCTGTAACGTACACATGTCAATATGTCCATCAAGTGTGTGGGCGGGGCACGCAAAGCGTTTCAAATAAAAATAGGAACGTGAATTCTATGTAATCGTTATTGTCTTGTTAATGTTATCTTCAAATGATTATTGTTTATTTAGAAGCGTAGAAGTGTTGAAAGAAACGCCATCTTAGAAACGTTTGGTTTTATTTACTAAAGATTAAGATTTAGTCGATTAAATTTATTATTTATTTATCTTTTTTTTAAGAGCGTGGAAGAACATCTTAGAAACAACTGGTCTATTCACCAATTGTTTTATGTTTATGCCTCCGAACATGTTTCTTTTCGTAATGGCATATTATCTATCTGCATTGGTCCGTAGGCTTTCCCTAGTTTGAGGCCAATCTTAACCCTTTTTTGTAATTTTCTTGGCAATATTTTTTTTTTTATTATCGAACCTCTTTTTTTGCTAGCCTTACCCAACTTCTTCGATTTCAGAAAAATCGTTACAACATAGCGGGAGGTCAGTCCTATTCTTATTTGAAACGCCTTATTATATAAAACTTGTTTGTATTCATTAATACAGGTTTTAATGCATGACCGCTATTTTAAAAATAAAATAACATTGCGGATGAAAGGCAGGCCACGCTTCATACAATTATCTTCCAACCCCTTAATGTTAAAATAACTTAATATGACTACACAGTGACAAATGTACCGAGTATTTCATACATTCGTACATATACATTTATTTTCGTAATGATAAGTCAAAATAGGACCAAACGAAACTCAAGATTAAAACTACACTACATGTGGTCGGTCACCTCTAAAAAACATTTTGTTTTTACGGTCGGCTGCTGGAGTTTGTGGCTGATAATGATGGAAAACACAACATCACGCTTGAATCCTCGCAGAGTTAGGCAGAGGTGTACTTAATAGTACACCCACATCTCGCTAGTTATCTTAAGTCCTATCTAATTAGGGGCGAGTCAATTGCCATCTACTGGGCAGAAATTCAGACTCCGTTGCTGCTACTGAGAAATTCTAGATGGAAAAACACAATTCAAGTTTTTCCGACCCGAGAATCGAACCCTGGAGGACCTCATACTTAGGAGTCGCGCTTGCGACCACTAGAGCAACGAAGCCGATGTTAAAAAAGTGAAAAAAATACATACCTAGTCCCCTCCAAACTAGCGTAGGGCGCCCTCTTCTTCCCCGTCGGCGTCGGAGTATCGTGGAAGTCGTTGTCGAAGGGCGAGGCGTGTTCCCTGTCGCGCGGCGAGAAGTCGTTGGAGAAGCGGTAGTCGCGCGGCCGCCGCGCCTCCTCGCGCCGCGCGCGCCGCCGCCCGTCGCGCGGCTGCTCGCGCGCGCGCCGCGCCGACCAGCCCAGCGTCGACCCGTACCTGCGAGAAGGGGGAAGGTTCTTTTATTTATTTGATAACAGAGCTCTTTAAAAAGAACTGCACTCTAATAGATGAAATAAAAGCAGTGCAAATAACGGGTAGGCGAGCCCAGAGGATTTTGCAGCAAGCATATTCAGCGTGAAAACTTGATAGCTGAGTAGATAGTGAGTGATGAGAGAACGATAAAACTACAACGTGTAACAGAATAAACGCAATTCCTGAAAGTAGTTGGTTCAGAATCTAAACCGATTTCCGTCATAAAAAATAGGTGTTAAATGTTGACGGAATAATCTTTTAAATAACTTAAATTAGAAACACAGTATCATGACAAATTAATACAATCCTTAATTTAAGGAAATTGAAACCTTAACTCAGAGCAATAAAGGCCACTTAAACGTACATTATTTGTAGTTCGCTCATAGCTCGTAATACACACACGCAAATAATATCAATGCATTTTACATTAAAAAAAGTAGCGTGCATCAAATAAAGTGGTAATTTAAAGGAAATTCAACTTTATCTCCAATGGGTAAGGCTTATTTGAATACACGACCTAACTTAGTTGGTCATCAGAGTATCCCTACAAACAATTTTTACAATATAACATTATTTAATTTGAAGAAATTTAGAACTTATTGCAAAGAGATAAAGCATTTGTCGGCAACCTCTTTGACGGTTATGCGAAATTTATTTTATTTATTATTAACTTACACACACTATCTTTACAGGATGACCCCAATACAATAGTGGTTACCAAATAAAATCAACTTACGGCTAATACTTAAAAATCTAACAACAAAAATCTTAACACAGAATATTAATATCTAAATATAACTAACACAATTCAACAACACTCTTGCGAATTCACTCAGATTGCACGAAAATATGTCAATTCTCTCATGAACTTCGTTTAATACACATATTGTGCGGGTGAGGGGTGTTTTTGACAGCAGATTGGTTCTGGCAGCAGGCACGGCCAGCAGTGGCGGTCGCCGCCGCCTCCATACATACCGGTCTGGCACGCACAGCTTCAGGTGACGCAGCACACCCGGGTTATGAGCTGCTCCACGCAAGAGCTTTAGAGCATAAGCCGCAAGCGTAAATTCCCGGCGCACTCTGAGTTCGTTGTACCCCACCATACCCAGAACAAACAGTGTAGGATACATCAGCGGGTATTTCGCTTCATGAGGAGCCCAAATCACCGCACTGTGTTCCAAGTGACTCCTTACCAAAGCGTCATACAGCACCCTAAGCGTGTTTAAGTTTGTGAATCCCTGCGACTGTCTCAGCATGAAACCAAGGTTTCTGTACGCCTTTTTGCAAATCTTAACTATATGATCCCGGAAAGTTAGATCCGGGGTAAGCAGTACTCCTAGATCTCGTACCTGAGACACTCGCTGCATCGGCGCTTCCTCTACTTTGTATTCGTAAGCTAAGGCAGTCTTCGCGCGTGTAAATGTCATCACTGAGCATTTCGTTGTGTTGAAATAGAGTTTATTTTTATGGCTCCACTCTACCACCCTATCTATGTCTTCCTGCAATCTCTCACAGTCCGACTCACCCTTGACCTCGAGCAGCAATTTGAGGTCGTCTGCAAACAATAAACATAAACTATGTTTGACTACGTCTGGTAAGTCATTTATCATTAAAATAAATTCGAAAGGACCCAAATTGCTGCCTTGGCTCACGCCTGTCCTGGTGTAGTATGGCTCGGATTCGAACCCATTGTAGTCAACGTACGGCTGTCGGTCTTTCAAGTAACCGGCGAAGAACTGTAGTAGGTGCGGAGTGCAACCAATTTTTGCCAGCTTCAGTAGCAATACATCATTGTCGACGGTATCAAATGCCTTTTTAAAATCAAAATATGCCACGTCTACCTGCACACCAGCATCAACGGCCGGCACCACCCTCGCCATAAAGTTAAGCAAATTAGTGGCAGTGCTGCGCGCTGGCCGGAACCCGTGCTGCGCATCCGATAGCTGTGCGCTCACTTGAGCCTGCACGCAACGTTGGATGGCAGACTCGAACACTTTTGCAGGTGTCGACAACACTGCTACCGGTCTGTAGCCATTTACATCAGGACCTGACTTGCCCTTGGGTACCGGAATCACTCGCGTGATTTTCCACCTAGGCGGAAATGCCGACACACACGCCGCCGAATACCACGAGTGGCACGAGTACCTAACATTAAGCCAGTCATCCGCCGGTAGTGATCTAGTGTAGTTGAATTTAATTCATTTATTGCATGTTTCCGCGCGCGATGGCTTTCCGGTATACCAACATACCATACACGGAGATAGTGAGGACACTGGCTCGCTGTCTTGATAATGCCGCGTTAGCTTGTCGGGAGTTTAATGACCGTTTTGGCTGCAGTGTGAGCGCCAGGACGATGCTGGCTGCAACTCAGCGACTGAGGGACTCTGGGACGTTCCTTCCTAATACGGCTTTGAACAGAGGGACGAATGTGCGGACTACTCGTCTGCAAGAGCGTATTCTCGACCATTTCGACGAACATCCAGAGGACAGCTCGAGAGAAGCAGCACCCCAGTTCGGCTGCAGCCACATGTACGTGTGGCGAACGTTGCGTGCTGATGGTGAACACCCATTCCATCTTCGACGGTGTCAAGACGGTGCTTACAAAATTGAAATACAATTTAAGAAAGCGTGCAAATAAGTGCATAGAACAAGGCGGTGGTCATTTTGAAAGTTTAATGAAAGTGGATCGCAGAAATAGTGCAAATTAATAACCTAAGTGTAAAGTGTAATTAGTCCAGTTCTGTTAGTACCTACTTCTTCCTATCAATACGATTGTATTCTTATCACTGTAAATATTATGATTCAAATCTTTCAAACACGCGGCTCTTTGAATATTTTTGTAGTACAAACAATAAACTGTACCTAAACACGACTTATCAGGGGGTAGTTGATATCGCGAAAGTTACGCATCTGAGATACATTTTTTACCCGCGTGTACCGCACGGAGTCCGGGCGCTTCGCCCTTCGTTAGTTTCGTAGTTCGGGTAAAAAGTCGCTGTTTTAAATGCATCCCCGTTACTAAGCCTAAAGTGTTAGATTTGTGTTGATAATTTCACTTACTAGAAAATTATCAATCATTACACGGTAAACTCAATGAAGTATCAAAAGTTATTCATAATATCAGCCTGTGACAGTTTAGGTACGTAAAATTCGTTCATTGAACTAAAGCACATCTAATGCCTACAGCTATGGTCAGCTGGCGGGTGCTCGAGTTTGCGTGTCGCGTCGGCCGCTAACATTGCATGAGTGTGTGTGCAGGGATGTTGATGTACATACGTTTTGCGTTTAGTAAGGATAACTATTTTATAAAAAATTGGTTTGGTTTAAATTTATTTAATTACGGATGTTGTTTTAGACTTATAATTTAATATTCTAATTGGGGTGTCTGAGGTATTGCGCTTAATCTGTTACACGTTGTATAAGCATAAGCTTAATCAGCTTAATCAGTGCTGCGACACACGGCTTCCTCTCTTTTGAGAGGGAAAACTATACTATGAAAAATTTCAGATGGGAACCCTTCGGGTAGGGGGCCACTTTCGGTTTTCATATAGTACCAAAAATGAACAACGGGCTGTTGATTGATTATCATCTCACCGTACGATGCTTATACCAAAACGACTCCAACTGGCAAAACTCCTCGAAGATATAGTGACTTTTCACTACATCTGAAATACCTGATCTTCTTAAATTCGTGTAAGTATTCAACGTAGTACGATGACCGATGTGCTGATTGTCCCTAATTAAGTAGTAGGCTACTTCAGTAGGGACAATCAGCAAATCGGTATGAATTTGGCAGCGTCTTTATATCTTAGCAGGTTTTTGTAGTTTAAATGTTGACTTGCGGTAGGTCTAGACTGCAATATCCTTATCACCATGTATCATAACTGGTTTAATGCTACCCAGTCTATCATTAGAGATCCGATATTAGGATGCATATTTACCAAAATTTTGAGTGTTGACTAATATGTAGTGCGAGTTCGAATATCAAAATAATCATTGTTATAAGCCCAGTCATATTTTCAATTTTATTATACTTGAATATTCAGCAGCAAAAATTGAATTCACTTACTAAGCAGCAAAATGTTGAAGTTGAAGCTAAGTCTACGTGTATCCAGAAATATCTTGCTTAGTTTGAAATATAATAGAAATATTTCACGAATAGTAAAATATATTTTTTTTAATGAAATTTCACGAAATCGTCGTCGAAATAAGTAACTAATATAATATTATAAGAAGCCACTTTCACACTTTTATATCCTTTGCCTTTTCCTTTGGAAAAAAATATTTTCAGGTAAATATGCATCCGCAAGCATATCCGATCAGTAGTTATCACACACAAACCTTCTTTCACTAGAGTCTTCACTTTGTCTTAATTCAGCTCGACGCCTCGTCTCCCGCCAGCCGAGAGAGCCGTAATTTCTCTCTGAAAATGAATAAATAGTTCTTTATCATTCGCCTAAATTAGGTATTGGTGTCAGGTGATTCGGTATCTGATCGACGTTACTTTTTAAGGAAGCTCGCTTCAGGGTAATAGATACGAGCCGGAGACCAAATATTAAAAAAAAATCAAGTCACTTGGAATGATCCAAGACGTAATGGGTTTAAATGGAACATTAATCCGTGCTCCTCGTCATTGCGATCATTTTTGTGTTCTGGACCATACCTGGGAACCTTTTAGTTACGGAGATATTCCGACATTTTTATAAGTTTTTCAAAAATACTAGTTTTTAAGGTTATAAATTTACTTTATAAATACTCCATGACCCAAGTTTTTTCTTTTTTTATTCAATCTATCCATCAGCACAATGTTTTAAGTTCGTTACATTGAGTCCTATCGAAAAACGTGATTTTTCACCCAAAAACGAAAGTCGTTTCCCAACAAATCGTAGAGTTAGTTAGTTTGATGTACAGAACGCATAACGGCTTCGAGAAGGGCCCTTTTACGCCTTATATACAAGGTATAACACTGACCATCTCTCCTCCATCTTTGGTCCGGCCACCGGTCCCTGGGTGACGATCGTCCTGATCCGCAGCCGTCACTGTAACTGAATAACACAATATCGTTGCTATTAACTCTTTACATTGAGTTTATTTTGCAAAAAAAACTTCAAACATCAAATATGTCAGACTTTAG
Organism: Noctua janthina; assembly: GCA_963576755.1. Lineage (NCBI taxonomy): Eukaryota > Metazoa > Arthropoda > Insecta > Lepidoptera > Noctuidae > Noctua > Noctua janthina. The sequence continues at coordinate 11,708,969 of OY755066.1, forward strand.
GAAAGAAGTAGGTGAAGGTCCATGTGCATTTTTACTCTGCGCGTAATGCCAACAGAATTGAAATATATCTCAAATAGTAGTTCACAATTAGGACTGCCCTTCATTCTAAAACTATAAGTATCTAAGCCACAACACACAGAAGAACACAGAAACAGGGAAAGAAATAGTGTTACTTGATATATTTTTGCCTTTTTATTTGACGAAGCTAATAAGCTGTCATGGTCATGGACTAACATTATCATTAACACTAGAAACTGGATATTTACCATGTTTACTGTTTGTTTTGAGTCTTTTATTTTATTTGTTTATCCGTGATCATAGATGGTGCTTGCAACAGCACCGAAATATCGGGAACTCAAAACAAAGAGTAAACATGGTAAATATCCCGTAAAAAAAACCAGAAAAAAAATACTCAAAATAAAAATAAAAAAATAAGATACCCATTAGATCTGAAGTTTCGCTAATTAATTGAATTAGATATATTGATAGCGTGACGGTCGCGTGAGAATAGAAGAAAAAAACGTGTTGCGCCGACACCAAGTGACATGGGACAAGGCCAGGAAAAAAAAAACATAAAATGGTAAAGTGACTGACTGGGTGATATATCAACACACGGCCCAAACCGCTGGTCCTAGAGACATGAAACTTAGAGGGTGTGTTCTTTGTGAAGAGTAAGTATCCACTAAGAAAGGATTTTTGGGAATTCGACCCCTAAAGGGATAAAATAGGGGATTGAAGTTTATATGAAAGTCTGTCAGTTTTGAAGTTAGGATCTTCAAATTTTGTGTTCAGGCTGACGATTGAAAATTAATTTATATGTGTTACAGCGTTTTTGATAATTCTACCCCCGAAGGGATAAAAAAAAAAAAAATTAAAAAAATATCCGATTACTTATAATCGGATATTTCGACATCCACACAGGCGAAGCCGCGGACAAAAGCTAGTACAGTATAAACTTACTCCTCATCCTCATCATACGAATGCCTGGGTTTCCTATGTCTATCCCTGTCCTTCTCCCTGTAGTCTTTGGGTAGCCTCTCTCTACTCCTGGAGTCCCGGTACTCTCTCTCTCTGCTGTACGTCCTGTCTCTGTCCCACGAGTCGTTCTCTCTGTCCCTGGACCTATAAATAGAAATAGGAATCATTTATTTTCTTGAATGCACTTTTAAAGGTAAGATGGATTGTTGGAACATAAAATAAGAACATTATCATTTCAAATTCCCACCAACATAAAATATTTTCCAGTTTTCAAAATGAAATGCAATGATTCTAGATAGTTAACGCTAATTTATGCTAAATCTGTTCGAAGCATACTTTTTGAGTGTATACAGAGTGATTATGTTAAGTCGGGTAATATAGGGAAATCAATTTAAATCAATAACCAAAGAAACGATGGATGGACTGTGTAAAGAATGATATGGCAAGAAAGGAGGTGTCTGGCGAGTAATAGAGAAGTATGGAAGAAGAAGACATGCTGCGCCGACCCCAAATGAATTGGGATAAGGGCAAGAAAATGATGATAAATATGATAATAAATGGAGAGATACCAAGAAACTGTCTAAGGAAACTCTAGCTCTTTTTAATTACACAACAATTTTAAGTAAATAACTTAGCAATACTACAAAATAATGTACCGTGTCAAACCACTATGATGCGCAAAAGTATTTATTGTATGGCCCCAGTTATTTATAATAAATTGCCAAGTGCTTGGAAAGACTTGAAAACAATGCAATTCAAAAGTACACTTCGTAAATTATTAATAGATAAAACGTATTACAGTGTAACTGAGTTTTTAACGGACAATTTTTATCAAACTACCTCGAATTGTTAATTGATTAATTGATTTAGGTCTATTAATTAATTATTGTTTTGCCTACGAAATAATTATGGTGTATTGTCTATGACCTGGAATTTTAATGTTTGTTTGTTTATTTATCTTCGGACCACGATTTTGTATTTCTTTTTGACCTACTGTTACTGACAATTTTTGAGGTTTAATGTAATAATTAAGTTATTTTTAATGAATATTTGAATTTTAATAATTTTATTTAATGAGAATGACATAACTAATTCAATGTTCCAATAAGAATTTAAATTTTAACAATTTTATATAATAAAAATGTTTACATGCCGAATGGTGAAATATGGCAGAACTCTGATGTAAACCTACTACTACCTAATTATGTACAACCCATATTTGCAAATAAATGTTATTCTATTCTATTCTATTCTATTCTACATGTTTTGGTCTACTGTGAGTTGTCTATAAAACGATTGCTTTTAATGCTGATCGACTGAGTTTTACGTGAAAATAATTTTATTGTAAAGGAAGAAAAAAAAATTGGACAACAGAAGTGGATAAAGGGGGGTCGTGGTACACAACAAAATATATATTATCAAACTTATTCCATATATAGAATTACCTTCTGTCCCTTCTATCTCTATGGTCTCTATGGTCCCGCTCCTTGCTGACGTCACGTCGGTCCCGCCCACTGCCGGAGTCCCGGGCCGAGTCCCGGCGATCCCGCGCGGAGTCTCGGCCGTCGCGACTCATGTCCCGCTCCCTGTCCCGCATATCGCGTTTGTCCCGGAGTTTGTCTTTCTCTCGACCGCTGCCTGAATCCAGGCATTCTCTTGAGCCGGATGAGTTATGCCTATAATGTAACGAAGAAAAAGATAAATAGGTTTTTTATACTGTTTGTATTTATGGAACTCCTTAGTTAAGAACTATCTTTCGTACCACCATTCTAGTTTGTAATAAGGTCAATAAATTAAGAATAGATTAGATAGACTTTTTGGGGTTCCGTAGCCGGTTGACAAAAACCGGATCCCTTTTAGTCTGTCCGTATGTAAGTCACAGCCACTTTATTCCGAAACTATTAGGACTACACTGTTGAAATTTGGTAGGTAAATGTATTCTGTGAACGATTTTTATACAAAAATACATAATACACCCCATACATGGAACTGAAACTAATTTTTTTTTTTCCATCGAACCTTTACGTGCGGTCCCTAAGTTTTCTCAAAGTCAATCGTTTGAAAGATAGACAATTCCAAAGTGGTAAAATGTGTCCGCCCCCCCTCTAATTTCTATAGTAAGAGGAAAAAATTTAGGATTGTAGAACGTAAAAAAAACTTTCAACGAAAATTGGTTTGATTGGTTGATGTTTAGTTTTTGAGATATGGGACTTTTTCATCAACTGCAGCAGTAACTTTGTTTTTCATCAACATACTACGAAAAACAAATTTAGTTTTGCTGTTGAATGTAATACAATAGAACATATCAATGAGCCTTCAAAATATTTTTATCATATTATTTGGTTTTTTTTGTTTAGTCCAGTGAAGTAGGTACTGCCGAGTTCACTGACGCTCGATCACTTTTCAACCTTATTACTTAGGGCATAAGGGTGAAAAGTGGCAGATCGTCAGTGAACTCGGTAGTACTACCAACACACCTATTTCTTGTCGCCAATAAGCGTTGCTGCCTTCCAGTTTTTAGGGTCGGTTTTACAAGAGACGTCTGAGTCTTTATAATAGTTCTTTATAAATGAATTCTTAACCAAACGCCAGGTCTTGGAGATGAAAGTGGCCAGTTCGACAAAACGCCCATTTCATATGGAAGGACCTTATACTGAATACCTAATCTAGTGGCAAGCGCGACTGCTACTAATAGGGCTGTGTTCAGTCCACAAAGTAAAGTAAAGTATTCTAGAAATATCTACTATCTACCGGCTTCTAATTTTAAATGTTATGTAAAATATTTTGCATGTCATGCTCCCAAACCTATACTCAAAAAGGTGAGCGTCTATAGGCATGCTAATTATTTCTTATTGCTTTTCCTGCGTGCATTTTGCGGGCAAGGGGGCGGTGCTGCATCCTGCATCCTGAATATTTTTCGCGGAATTAAAACGCAATATATTGTATAACAGTTAATGTCATGGATTTGATAGGCTCGCTATCTATTACACGGGTCTTAAACATAACTCGCTCAGCGTGGCGTACTGAACATCTCTATTCTTTGCATGCCTAACCCTTCAAAAAATACAGTCGTATTGTAATACTAACCTTGAATCTCGATCTCTATGTGACGGCGGTCGCTGCAGTCGGGGCACAGGCGGCAGTTCCTCTTCCCACGGAGAGACGTCGCGCGAAGATGACGATGTTTGTACTGAAACATGTTATTGGTAAATTCACATGTTATGTCTTTTATCCATCAGTGTAGTTTTGTCGTCAAATTGATTTTCAGACTGCCCCAGTCTTTTACCATCACATCGGTCGGGTCGGTTAGGGGTGCAGTTACCTCTGGGCGCGCGTGGCGGCGGGTCGTGGTGCCTTGCGCGGCGCAGGCGCACGCGCGGCTCGGAGTCGCGCGAGTCGGACGAGCCGGCGGAGGTAACACCTGTGCATACTGTGCCGCTTGGCTCGGTCGGGTCGGTTAGGGGTGCAGTTACCTCTGGGCGCGCGTGGCGGCGGGTCGTGGTGCCTTGCGCGGCGCAGGCGCACGCGCGGCTCGGAGTCGCGCGAGTCGGACGAGCCGGCGGAGGTAACACCTGTGCATACTGTGCCGCTTGGCTCGGTCGGGTCGGTTAGGGGTGCAGTTACCTCTGGGCGCGCGTGGCGGCGGGTCGTGGTGCCTTGCGCGGCGCAGGCGCACGCGCGGCTCGGAGTCGCGCGAGTCGGACGAGCCGGCGGAGGTAACACCTGTGCATACTGTGCCGCTTGGCTCGGTCGGGTCGGTTAGGGGTGCAGTTACCTCTGGGCGCGCGTGGCGGCGGGTCGTGGTGCCTTGCGCGGCGCAGGCGCACGCGCGGCTCGGAGTCGCGCGAGTCGGACGAGCCGGCGGAGGTAACACCTGTGCATACTGTGCCGCTTGGCTCGGTCGGGTCGGTTAGGGGTGCAGTTACCTCTGGGCGCGCGTGGCGGCGGGTCGTGGTGCCTTGCGCGGCGCAGGCGCACGCGCGGCTCGGAGTCGCGCGAGTCGGACGAGCCGGCGGAGGTAACACCTGTGCATACTGTGCCGCTTGGCTCGGTCGGGTCGGTTAGGGGTGCAGTTACCTCTGGGCGCGCGTGGCGGCGGGTCGTGGTGCCTTGCGCGGCGCAGGCGCACGCGCGGCTCGGAGTCGCGCGAGTCGGACGAGCCGGCGGAGGTAACACCTGTGCATACTGTGCCGCTTGGCTCGGTCGGGTCGGTTAGGGGTGCAGTTACCTCTGGGCGCGCGTGGCGGCGGGTCGTGGTGCCTTGCGCGGCGCAGGCGCACGCGCGGCTCGGAGTCGCGCGAGTCGGACGAGCCGGCGGAGGTAACACCTGTGCATACTGTGCCGCTTGGCTCGGTCGGGTCGGTTAGGGGTGCAGTTACCTCTGGGCGCGCGTGGCGGCGGGTCGTGGTGCCTTGCGCGGCGCAGGCGCACGCGCGGCTCGGAGTCGCGCGAGTCGGACGAGCCGGCGGAGGTAACACCTGTGCATACTGTGCCGCTTGGCTCGGTCGGGTCGGTTAGGGGTGCAGTTACCTCTGGGCGCGCGTGGCGGCGGGTCGTGGTGCCTTGCGCGGCGCAGGCGCACGCGCGGCTCGGAGTCGCGCGAGTCGGACGAGCCGGCGGAGGTAACACCTGTGCATACTGTGCCGCTTGGCTCGGTCGGGTCGGTTAGGGGTGCAGTTACCTCTGGGCGCGCGTGGCGGCGGGTCGTGGTGCCTTGCGCGGCGCAGGCGCACGCGCGGCTCGGAGTCGCGCGAGTCGGACGAGCCGGCGGAGGCACGCGCGGCGCCCAGCGGGGCCCAGCGCGCGCCGCCCGTCACGCCGCCCACCACGCCGGTGCACACGGTGCCACCTACTACTACGCCGCCTATCTTCTCTGGAAGGTGCAAAAGATTTTTCTTATTAGTGACTAGCTGTGCCCGTGATATTCGTCCGCGTTAAGTTATAATTCAAATATTACATCCTTATTTGAATCGGATTTCTGTTTCATGGGTTTTAATTTTTTTTCACGGAACCCTAATCCATTTTCTAAAATAAAAGTGGGCTTAGTTACTCCTTATAACACAGCTATCTGCCAGTAGTAGTCCCGTTTAAATTCGGTCCAGCCGTTTCGGAGATTAACCAGAACAAACAGACAAAAATAAAAGTTTTTTTGTTATACAGTGCGTTTGGCTACCGGTTACCGATACTAGATGAAGGGTTATAGGGCATATTATATACTCATTTCTATCGACAAATACATGTTTATAAATATTCCTAACCCCACACCCCGCAAATGGCAGCCATCTTGTTTTATAATCGCTTGATCTAGGGTATGTTCAATGAAATGCTAATATCTCTGAATCTAAGAAACCTAGAAGTGCAAATGGTCTTATTGCAAAGGTAAACGCTGAAGCTAGCGAATTAGTAAATATTTTTTTATAAAAAATAAGCAAAAAGAGCCTAAAAAAATAAGAAATTACGAAATTTTACATAAAATTACTAGTGCAAAATTAACCCGTGCGTGTTGCATATGTTTTTATGTTTAATTAGAAGTATTTGAGTCAACCTACAAAATGATATCAAAATATTGACTCAATACCAATTATTTTATGAGTTACAGCCATTTCAACATAGCCCTGACCCAGCGCATAGACTCCACAATGTTGCAGGAACCCCCCGCAGCAGATGGATAAGGCACCACATTTACGAGTGAGAGTAAGACAGCTTGGTGGTAGCTTCAGTGTTTACCTTTGCAATAAGACCATTTGCACTTCTCTAGGTTTCTTAGATTCAAAGATATTAGCATTTCATTGAACATACCCCAGATCAAGCGATTAAAATTATGTCATTATTGTCAAGAGGGAATAGGGCCTGCGAGGAATTTGAAGAAACTATTGCCGTCGCGCTGCGTCAAGCTTGCCTTGGGTTCCGTACCTCAGTCGGCAAAAATGGAACCCTTATAGGATCACTTTGTTGTCCGTCTGTCTGTCAAGTACTTTTTCTCAGTAACGCGTGGAGGTATCAAGCTTAAAATAATATAAAGTACTCAGGTCTGCTACCCCTTGGAGCAATGAACAAATCAAAACCTATAGGGTACTTCCCGTTGACCTAGAATTATGAAATTTGGCATTTAAAGGAAAAAAAATCTGAAAACCGTAAATAGTTTAATAACAAAATACCTACAAGTTTACACGGAACTCTCGCTGCGCGAGTCCAACTCGCACTTCACACTTGGCCGGTTTTTAAAAAATATATTTGCAAAGTTAACAAAAAGTGCTGTTCAATATAAATATCATTTGTAATCAATTTCAATATTTCACAAACTTACCTTTCGTGTCAGGAGACGATCCACTAACAACATCACTAATAGACCCTGTCGACAGCCTCGTAGGAGGCGCCAAGTCCCTCACAGGCAACGGCACAATCTCCACAATAGGCTCCTCCTTCTTTTCAACCTTCTTCACCTCTTCCCTCTCCCTCTCTCTGTCCTTCACTATAGGACTCTTTCTGAACGCATCCTCTACATGAGTAAAAGAGAGGGAGCTATTGTCAATACAGTCGAAGAAGTCAGAATTGTCGAATCCGTCCGATTTCTCGTCGGATCTCTTTCGTTCTTTAGGGAGCTCTGGTGGTAGGGACTCGAATTCGTCTTGTGGTGGTTCTGTTATTGTGATCTCGCGTAAGGCTGCGTACCTGGAAGGATTGGAAAGGATGCTGCAATTGAAGTAAATTCAATTGGAGTATATTAATTAAAAAGAAACAAAAAAAATAAAAATAAGAGCAAAGAAATAAAGACAGAAAGTTTCTCAGTAGCAGTCACGGAGTCTAGATTCGTGCCCAGTTTATGGCAATAGGCTCGCCCGGTATTACATGGGACTTAACGACTGGCGAAATATGGGTGTACTATTTGGTACACCTCTGCCTAACCCTTCGGGTATTTCAGGCACGATGTTATGTTATGTGTAAATAAGAAACAAACCGTCGTCTGTGTAGACCTTATTGCTAGACTTTCTTCTACAATAACTGGACTCCAAAGGCATGAACGAATCGTAAAAAAAAATACTAAACTATTGCAAAATAAAATCAAGCTCAATTTCTTACATGTTAGAGATATTCGACGAATTCAATCAAGAGAGAAGGAAAGACGAAAAAAAAGCAGAAAAATAACAAAAATACATACCTATCATTAGTATCCTCTTGTTTCACATCAACATGTCCATTATCCCGCGGCGACACACTCCTTCTAGACTTCTCAATCTGTAAGGTCTTCATCACAGACTTGATATCCTCGATCTTCGCATCAATCTGCGACGGCTTAGGACTCACAGAATTCCTGAACATATTGAAAGAATCTAACGTCAATTCGTCCAAAGTTTTTAAAGGACTACGCGCTGCCTCTTTATTTTCAACTTCTCGCTCCTGATTCGCTCTTATCAAATTATCTATAGCTGTCAATTCTTTTTCGTCTGAATCCTGTTTAGGCTCAGATTCTAAAGCGTCAATAGGGGCTAAAATAGACTTCGCTTTTAGCTCCTCTTCTTGTATTTCTCTAAAAGCTGCGTATCTGTCGTACGAAGGGTTCGCTTTTTTGTCGAAATCATCGAAGTTAGCAACAAAAGTGTCGCTTATTTCTGCGGGCGGTGTGAAGTTGTCTTCGAATTGCGGTTTGAATTCGTTCTGTTGTGGCAGTTGGGTGTTTATTTTCTCTGGCTTCTCGAGTATACCGCTTGGGGTTGATAAGTCTGATATTTCCGTGACCGATGGTAAAGGTTTTTCCTTTTCGGTTTTTGTTACTGGTTCTACGTGTATATGCTGGAATTAAAAGTAAATATCGTAGTGGTTTACATAAAACTTAGGTATCGTTTTAGCTTCAAGGCTGAGGCGGTATCTTCAACCAAGCTTTGCTTACTCTTTAACCTACTACATAATCTTAGGGTTCTGTTTGTACATAGTTTGCTTGCCTTCATTGGGACATGTATTGTAACTGGTTTTCGTTATAAATTTGTCATATTTCGGGATAAAATGCTGACTGTTATAAGGAACTGCAAAGATTACTTACCGCTCTATCGTTATCAGCTGCTAGATACGATCTGAGGTAATCGGTTAGTTGAGGTAGAGTCATCGAAGACAGCGTTGCGGTGGGAACTCGTAATCTAGAAGAAAAATATGGATACTAAGGATATTTTGTATATCTAAATTAATACTATGCACAGTGCAGTGTGCACTCTACTGAGTTCGGTTAGCTTGAATCCTGCAAATTAATGTTACCATCAAGCCAGCGCAGAGATTGAATTGATGATGTTGCTGTCATCACTGACTGAAATCTTAGGTTATCCTAACTTCGGCTTAACTTTTAACTTATTATGTTGTAAACGAATATTACATCTCATCTCGACGCTGTAGAAAATCAGTCATTTACTCATACTATTTTGGGTTCCGGAGGTGTTCTAGGTTTAGTTGGATGTAGATCTGTCGGCTACTTCGGTTTTTGGTGACGACTGCTGGTACCAGTTGGTACCTGTGGAACTGGTTACCTGTGCGCCAGCTCGTCCATGGTGCAGGTGAGCAGCTGGCTGAGCGTGATGTCGAAGCGCCGCGCGGTGGGGAGAGGGGGCGGGGCGGGCGTGAGGTACTCGTCCTCGCTGCTATTGGTTGCCGCTGAAGATAGGCGGGGCTTCATGCTGCGGTCCGCCTGGACAACATATTTTTTCTAGGTAAGTTTTTGATAAATATAGACAAAAGTTAGGCCGCCTCACAAGGTCGCCGTTTGATGAAAATGGTCGGCCGAGGTTAGATTGGCCAAACCGTATCGTTTATTTTGGTCTCGATGAACCCAGATAATAGGCACATATGGAGCACATTGGGATGTCCATATATTAAAAATTCTGCAAAAATTTGATACCTCAAAAGCAGATTTTTGTGACTTTTTTCTTTCACGAAGTATAAAAGACAGAAAAAATGCCAGGGACAGATACGTAGTTTAACTATCACATGCAATACCAATGTTTTGGACATTGGTAATAGTTTCAAAAATGAAAATGATAATTTTCAAAGAAATACAAGGAACTTTAAGTTGGCAGCAAAATAACCCAAATCTGCACAACCCACCAATGGCTCTCTCCTCATCGCCGGCTTGGGCAGCGGCGGGCCCACATCATCGTCGTCATGGTCATGCGGCGGGCGGGGCGGGGGGCGCGCGGCGGGCAGCTCGCCCACCTTCTTGGGGGGCAGCGGCGGCGGCGGCGACGCGCCGTCTGCGCTCAGCTTGTGCGCCTGCGGCCGCTGCCGCACTGTGCTGCCTGACGTGTTCTGTGGACCGAATCGCGAATCATATTTTAATCATAATACAACCTGACACTGACCACCGAATTGCTAAAAATATAAGAATACATGATATTCGCGGGCTACCCTGGCGCTTGGTAGCGCGATTACGCGGTCGTCGCGTCATGTCACGCATTTGTTTGGACAACCGGACACTCTTTCGGCGCGACGACGCATTCCGGTTCACTAAACAAAATGAACTTGACAGTCGTGTGTTCGCGCTTCGAACGCTTTTATGGACACGGACATAGTAGTTTTTGAATATTTGCTTTTAGAAAATTGGATATAAAGCAATGAACGCTGGAAATGAGCGTTTAGGGAGCAATGGAGAGGTACACAGAGTTGAGAAGGGACAAATATGTACGCTTAGATTAATGGAAATTACCTGTCTCTGCAGCCGTGGCGACTTGGGCGCGGGCTCCGGCGGCAAGCTGACCTGCAGCGGTCCGTTGAACACGGCCTTCCCATTCTCCAGTGGCTCAGCCTTCTCCACCGGCGCTTCCCTGCTCAGTTTGCTCTTAAGCTCATCCACTCGCAATACACTCGACTTCGGGAACTCCTGCATACTCGTAAACGGATCGTCCTTAAACGAATCCGAAAACGGATCAGTGTTATCGAAAGGATCCGTCTCCGCGAACGGGTCCGAGGAGAAAAAGTTCCCCGTGAACAGTGCGCTCTGCGTCGGCTTGACGATCGCTACGGACCCGCCCGAGTGCCGCGAGAGTGACGTCATCGTCGTCGCCGGCCCGTAATGCTCTATCTTAGTGTCTGTGGTGACCGGCAATATGTCTGATATTAGACTCTGTGTCGACACGAGGTCTTTGAGCACTTTCTTTGGCGGATTTTTGAGCTCCTGAAAGAAGAGTTTTTTGTCAACGTAAGGTTTACTCCGGCCGGTGCCGAGGGGGTCTAGTTCCGTGAATACGTCGTAACTGAGCGACTGCGTCGTGGACGCGCCGGGCTGGCAAACCTGTAACACAGCCAGTCACCATAACACTAAGTATATGTAGACGTGGAGCGCATACAAACTTCAAGAGAGCAAGAATTACTCGATCGTTGTCGATGCGAGTAATCCAGGGATTTTATTAAACAATTTGAATTTTCAATAAACAAAAAAGGTTCGTTCTACAATGATGAAAGCGTGCGTCTAAACACATAACCGTAGATTGTGCGTTTCGGAGTGCGTAACGTAAACCGGGCGAGATTGAGTCGTGCGGGGTAGTTCGTTTAGCTTAGGGGTATCACAGTGACACTGCGCGTCGCGAGGTAGCGTCATGCTCGGGTAACGGTTCTCGGTACAGTAATGTTAAGCGTCACGTCCACATAATTCAGTCTTATAGCACACAGACCAGACGTTACAGCACAGGGAGCTACTACTGACGTTGAAATGTTATTGCGAAAAATTTATTTAAAACGGAGTTTTTTTTTACCGTGCACTTTCAAATCCTTAAGCCAGAACTTGCAATATTTTTTTCTATATTTGTTTCCCAATATTAGCGTTTCTTGGATCACACAAAATATACCCTTTTTGCAATAAAGTTTACTTTGAATTAGCCAAATTAGGCGAATATTTTCATAAATATTAGGCGAATATTTTCATAAATATTAGGCGAATATTTTCATAAATACGCCAAGTGAAGTGCCAGCATTACAAATAGTGACAAATAATTTTTGTGCCCATTTATTTTAGTCACCTTTATAACGATAGGTAAATGGTCAATTAAGATATACTAAACTCTTTTCTATATGTATTAAAGTAGATTATCGCAATAACATTCTACGCCAGTAATTTTCAAGCAATACCACAGACAGACAGAGATCATGCACTATAGGGTACTAAAACAGTATATATTCACTTACACATAACATTAACATAAAGTACACAGCGTTGCCAAAATAAGTACACAACTACAAGAAAAACTTTAATTGATAAATAAGTATTACATCTGTCCAAAGGGCCGTTTTACAACATAAATAAAAATATATTTAGGCATATTTATTAACATCAGTATATAATATTATATTGGGGTGTGAGGGACTGTGACGCGTAAACTGGGTACTCGAATTCATACTAGGTAGTAGTGTTCTATTATGAATTCATCATATGATTCTAGCCCCCAGTGTAGACATTTTTCTTCCGTTTCTAAAAATAAAATCTGCTGTTTCATACGCCAATACCTACACGGTAAAAATGTAAGGAACAGTATTTTTTGTTCAGACCGATGAAAAGTTTCTACACTAGGGGTCTAGTATCGAGATAAATTCGTGGTATCCACAGATATACATATACCTAGATAACGCAAGAGTACCTACATCATGTACCTGGCTTAAGCATTTTATGCTTAACGTGGGTACTGTCGCAGCAACCTACTTTGTTTAAAACAACAACGTTACAACTCAAGATCTTAATTTTAAACATTTAAAGAACAAAAACGTAGTCTATTTTGTATAGTAACTTGTTTGTATAATAACTAAATAGTCCTTATCCGTCACATCACCATCTCAGGTCCAGTTGAAAACCAGCGTCGGGCACTAGCTGCTCGGCAGTTTGCTGAACTGGGCCTATTTGGCGCAGCCGTGAGACACACAATATTATCTCCTTTTTTTGTTGTTGTTTTGTTTTAACATTTTTATTGTATAAATTTAAGATTTTTTTTTTTTATTTTTTTTTTTTGTGCTTGATGTGTGCAGTTGTGGCATGGGCCAAATGTTTTCTTTCTTTCTTCTTCTTTTCTCTTATGTCGTCATATTAGGTAGACAACAAATACTTGCGTTATCTAGGAATATCGGTATCTGTAGTGGTATCAGTATGAGCGTTGAAGTCCCTTACACCATAGAAGAGTATCTATAAGATTATTAGTATGTTTTATCATGCGTTCCACCACTACGCAATTAAAAAAAAATTTTGATAATAGTTCATTAACTTCCATGAATATCAAGATATTTTATTTTAAGTTAAGTTGGACTTATACACAGCGTGTGGTGAGACAAGACATATGCAATTATACATCGTTCGCGATCTTAAGTAGTTAACATTGTAGCTAAAGCCACTTGAGACCGCGAAAAACATCAATACACAATGACTATCTAGTATTGGGAGTTTAATTTGTTTGGAATTTAATCATTGAGATATACAAAGTTAAATAAAATTAGCTAGCAAAACTGCTCAGAATTCGCTAACTAATTTTATTTACACTTTGTATAGTTTTTACGACAACTGTTCCAATAATAGGGTAAATAAGTTGGTCACAAATGGTACCACTATCGTACATAATATTTAATAAGTAAATTTATTTAATTGACATGTCCGGAATAATAAGAAAATATCACAACACAAATGTCACATAGTTTAAAAATATATGAATAAGTACGCAAGTGACGCCACTTGTTTTCCTACTGTCTGTTTACTCCATACAGCTATTTATATTTAATCGCCGGTTTATTTTGTTAATTATTATAAAAAGGTGGGAGGGACACCGACGCACAAACGGTTACCACGTATTCAGTACATCATTCTGAGCCCCCCAGATCGAAATTTTTTATTAGTTATTTTTTTTTAAATCAGATGTTCCATACTTAATGTTGACCGTGTAAGTATTTCACTTTTGTTGTAGGAAACAGCTGTTTTTTTAACAAACTTTTATTTAACTTGCAATGTTTGTATGTTTGTTTAGATCAAATCTTGCAACTGAATTTATCAAACAGTTATCCCCAACCGATTGGACCGATATTTTGCATACACGTTTAGTTTAGATAACAATGCATGCTTAGCTAAGTGACGTCATTCTAATTTCAAAATGTTGGACTAGTTATTTTTATGCACCTCCATCATATGGGTATCAATTATAAAGGGATTGCAGAGAAGAATTCGAAAAAAATTTAGTAAAAAATTATGTAGAAAAGCTTGTTTTAAAAAATGTTGTTTTTTTACTATAAGCTTTAAATTACTGATGAAGAATTTCGATACGGGTTCAGAATGATGCACTGAATACGTGGTAACCGTTTTCCGACGACGTCACCCGCTATGATGAGAAGTCTTGGACTCATTTTACATTTTATGATCACTCGGCGAAGACGAAGCAACTGTATTGAATTATCTTTTCTTTAAAAACGTCTTATAATCGTCTTGTCATTTCATTCATTGACATGCAAATGACAAGGGCATATATATATAGTTATAAAACGTTTATAAACGGTTCTAATAAGAAGGGTTGTAGAAAATGAAATACTGCAAAGTATGGAAGCGAAACACTTGTAAATAACGCGTTATAAGACGATCCATAGATAGATTGAGTAGTCGTTGTCGCTATTGTTTTGCAATCCTAACACTGAATGACATTTGTACGTCATAAAACGACAAGGACCTATGTGTCAGTTAGATATTTCAACCTAAGTGTCAGACGGGGAATTGTTGTTATTTGTATACAAATAAATAAAATTGAAGTGTCTATTTGTAATTTCAAAATAACAGCTTTTTACTGAATGCATATGAAAGAAAATTAAAAGTATTTAAAAAAAAACTTGTCTGTCTGTTTGTTCCGGCTAATCTCCGAAACGGCTATACCGATTTTGACGGGACTTGTACTGGCAGATGTTATGTGTCTAGCTGATGTTACTTTTATTTTAGAAAAAGGATTAGGTAGAGAAGATTTACCTTGAAATTGTTAACAAAATCCAATTCAACCCAGTCATATTTTTATAATAAGTTCACGCGGACGAAGGTCGATGGCAATAGCAAGCACCATATGTAACCCAAATAGATGCGAGCATAAGTAGTTACATATCGTTTTCCAATAATACAGCTCTAATCAGTCTATTCGTGACGTAACTAACGTTAGTTTCACTTCCATACTTTTCAGATTTCCTTTTCTACCATTTTCATAAGTCTTAAAAAAATCTCCAAAGCATGTTCTACTAACCGGTGTATCATTGAGATTGTCGACTAATGCGGGTGTGGGTTCGAACTCAGCGGCTACGGTAGCCAGGTCGAAGGGCAGCGCGGGCGCCGCCTTGCCCGGGCTGAACACGCCGCGGGTGGAGGGGGGCGCCGCGGGGGTGCTGCGCCCGCGGGAGGGGGCGCCCGGCGGCGGCGGCGGGAGGAGGCCCTTCTGGAATGAAAACAGAGAGATGTTACATTTTGTTCACAGTTAGAGATTTCAAGAATGTTTAAAAGCCACGGATTGGTTTCAAGCAAAAGATGGAATATGAAAATGCTGTATGATTATGAAACCCAGTGTGATTGTGTAAAAGTATACCTCAATCAAGAAATAAAAGGATTACACAGTAAAGCAAATATGGTAATTGCAATCATGGCGTAATGCCAAAATCGTTGTCTAGACCTAACATTCCAGGGAAAAGCCAAGTTCAGCCGTGGACATTTACTACCAAATACGTACCTATAGTTACTAAAATTCAATGGCGAATATCACCAATGAAATTGAAAGCGATCAGCACGCCTAAACCACGTTCAAGAGCTGTAACTGTCATTATTGCTATAGTTCTTAAAACATAACTTGATTAAAATGACAGCTGTCAGGAAGAGCATAATTAACTCGATAATTTTATTAAGACTATGTTTTTATAGTTTCATTTACTTGGCCTTATTTAATACCCATATTTACAGAGCGTAAAAAAATCTTTACATAGTATAAAACAAAGTAGCTCCCGATGTTTGTGCTTAGATCTTTTAAATTACAAAACGGATTTGGGGATGCAGTTTTCAGCATTAGATAGTGATTCAAGAGCAAGGTTTATACAGGGTGTAAACAGACCTTTCACAGAGCCGTCCACCAAGCATTCTGTACATTAAACTAAGTAACTTAACGCAAAAATTATTGCTGGGAATCGACTTTTTCTTTGGGGTGAAAAATCACGTTTTAAGGTAGGACTAGATGGAAAGCACTCAAAGCATTGTGCTGATGGATGGATTGAATAGTACGGGGCTCGTGGAGGTGTGTATAATAAAAATCTTACATTAAAAACATGTCTTTAAAAAAAAACTTATGAAAAACTTGGAACTTTGACCCCCAATATGACTAACTAGAAGGTTCCCAGGTATGGTCTAGAACAAAAATAATATTGCAAAGACGGGGAGAACAAGTGCCTTTCGGATGTGTTAAGGGTCTATTTACACCCTTTATATATATTGCACCCGTGCAAAGCCGGGGCGGGTCGCTAGTAAATAATAAATATGCATTTGTGAGTATTAGTTTCGATATGACACGATTTTGGCAGCTGTCATTTTCATCAAGTTAGATTTTATGGACGATATGGAATATAAACGCTGACAGCTTGTGAACGCCGTTTAGATATGCCGTACTTGTGGTTGCCTGTAATTTAGTGTGCGTTACAGGACCATGTATTTTGTAGTAGTATTAATTTTATAGATGATACATTTTAATGTAACCCGTTGGTAATCCTATGTACATAAATACATCGCGTTCAGTGTCATTGGCAAAATCCGCTGTGATTGTTATTCCAAGTTTACCTGCGAAGGCAAAGCCGTGAAGGAGTCTCCGAATGGGTCATTAGAAGGAGTCAGACCCTCAACCTGGGTCAATCCTCTCCTAAGGGAACTGAGCTCCTGTTCCAAATCCACCAGCTCAGCCACACCCCCCTCTGCCCCAACATCCACGACCTTCGATGTGGATGTAATGGTTTCAGCACCCGACGTGATATTCTGAGGAAAATTGCGATACTGCCTTTGAAATTATTGTCTGCCTTTGTAAAGTAGTTCAGTTCCTATAGTGGGACGTGGTGTGGAAAAAGGAATTATAGTTCGTATAGATAGAATATATTTGATTGTACACAAAAAAAATTAACACAGCGTTTATTCAATTGAAATTGGGCGTACCGTTTTACCATAAACTGTAGTCTAATACGTGATTTTGAACACGTTCGAAGTTGTTTTCATCGAACCAGGAAATAGAAAATAAAAGATAAATACACGATACATAACATAACATCACGCCTGTAATCCCCGAAGGGTCAGGCAGAGATGTACCTAATGTACCCCCACATTTTGTCAGTTATGTTTAAGTCCCATGTAATAGGGGACGAGCCTATTGCTATCAACCGGGCTAAATTTAGACTCCGTGGCTTGGTTTCTACTGAGAAACTCGTGATGGAAAAACCCAATGACAATTTGCCCGACCTGGGAATCAAACTCAGGACCTTATGCTGAGCAGTCGCGTTTGCGACTACTAGACCAACGAGGCAATCCTAACATAACTATGCAATTTTAAAAGTGGTCGGAACAGGAGCTTCTATACGGAGTATTATATTTTTCTCTATGGATGGGGGTTATCTCTATTTTCATTTAAACTTGGAACTAATCTTGTATCGATTTAAAATTGGAATAAATTAATTTGGATCCGAGCCAACTTTAATTTCCAGCTTTATAATAAATAAGCTCTCCTCTTATAACAAGGTTCTCATGTTTGTACGTATACCCTCTGTCCACCCCTCGGGGTCTACAGGAGTGATGTAATAAGATACACGGGGTCAAGTTATGAAGGTTTATTATTATTTTATAACAAAGGCATGTTTCTTTACGTTACAAAGAGAATTTTCATTGTTTTCTCAAAGTTTTTTAATGAACCAAGTTTGCGTTGCCACGAGTCAAGTGCGAAAAGTCACAATAAAATAAAGAAAACATTTTTTTTTAATTTCTTTAGAAATTAAGCACCAGCCATGTTATCTTTCCACCTCCCTTAGCTGACTGGTTGGGAATGCCTAAGGTATAAAGTCCGCCTTTATGACTTTTTTGTGTGCGATTTTTTTTTAATCAATACAAATAAATAAAATAAAAATGTCTGTTTGTAATATCAAAATAACAGCTTTTTACTGAATGCATATGAAAATATATACGGCACTTATAACAAAAACACATTTTTTTCAATTTTTGTCTGTCTGTCTGTTTTTTCCGGCTAATCTCCGAAACGGCTGGACCGATTTTGACGCGAATTTACTGGCAAATAGCTTATATTATAAGGAGTAACTTAAGCTACTTTTATTTTAGCAAAAGAATTAGGGTTCCGTGCAAAAAAAATTAAACCCTTGAAATTATTACCAAAATTTGATTCAAATAGGGGAGTAATATTTTTATAATAATTTCACGCGGCGAAGGTAGCGGGCAACAGTTCGAATATAAATATAAAAGAAGCTATCTCACAAGGCCGAGGGCGGTCGTCAGTATCTTACACAACAATATTCTGCAACGGATATGATAAGTCCTCGACCATGACCTCAGGATACAACGTGAATGTGTCGGATACAAAGAAATTACTACAGAGAGTGATAACAGGGTGATCGCCTTTTCAAGGAAGGACTTTGTGGTATGATAATGAAATCTTAAGCTTTTGTCTTGTGAATGTTAAAGAATAACTTTGTTATATGGTGCCGATGATTCTTGTTAATTGTAATCAGTCTTTAGGCTTTGGTTGTGGTTATGGTAAAGAGCTTTTATTTCTTCAAAAAAAAGAAAATTGCGAAAGGTGCCGTAAGTTATGGATATATTGAGGACTGCGTTATATCAATGGGGAAAAATGTAAAATAAAAATGCAGTTGCGATTAACATATTTATTTATGTTTACGTATTGGTAAAGAAGTTTAGTTCATGCGATCACAAATGATAATCTTGATCCCAGAAATAATGCTTCTTTCATGCTAGATCTAAGCCCTGGGGGTTTCTAAGCTGCAAGATCGCAAAGGACTTGTTTAAAAGAATTTTCTACTTAACTCTGAAAAACCAAACAGTGAGCCTGATCGAATTTTCCAACATATAAAAATTAAATCAACATGCCGCCAGTCTTTAGTCAATTTAACTACAAATTTAAATAAATTTAACAGATTTTAGCTTATCCAGTATCGATCTACCAGTTAAATGCCAAAACTCAGATTGCATGATTTCAACGGTTTAAAACAAATCGCGTGAGTTATAAAAATTATAGTTGGTGAATATTAATGCTCTGACTGAAGATAGCTTTGCGAATTTGTCATGGCGATATTATCTAATGTTATTTGCGAACCGAACTGCAGTTAGGTTAAATTAGTTCCTATAAATAAGCATTTTTATCTCAGTCTATTTATTTTCAATATTATAATGTCTCATCCATGCTAATATTGTAAATGCGAAAGTAACTCTAGCTAACTGTCTCATCCCTTTTCACGCCTCAATGGCTAAATGGATTTTGATGTAATTTGGAAATCATGTAGAATATGACAGCCAGACAGAATTTGTTTTATCCTGGTGTTTTGTCCTGTTGTTTGCACATCCCAGGTGCTGATGGAAGCTACTGAAAGTGCCAAACTCGTTGCCAAATTTTGGGCCAATTAAATTGTTCTTGCCATCGACACGCTAAAAAGAAGATCCCGATAGAACGTTCCTGTAAGATATTTTCCGTCCCCGACACAGGGAAAGCCGCGGGCAAAGGCTTGTTACAAAAAATCTATTTGTGTGTGTTTCTGTCAATTAGCAACCTACCGCACTCATTAAAATTATGGCATGAATATCAAATAAGTGCTGAGTTACAGTCAGACTCAAAACAAACAGTCTGTAGGTCACACAAATAAATTACGTAGCACGAACATCGTTCCCGCGACCTTTAGTACAGTCACGTATATATGTATACTTATACTTAACAAATTCAAAAGCGATTTTCTCGTAGAATAACGATTGCCGCTTTGAGATAAGACCTATTTCAAAATAGTACGGGTTCCATAATACTATGATTGTAACCACATATACTTACAATCAATAAAGTAGGAGAAAATCAGCTTCGAAAGTTGCTACTTGTATATAGGGTCTAACTATTCATACACGAAATATTTTCAGGGAATCTACTAACGGCTATAACAAAGCCATTTCAAGGTTTTTTTTTTTATCTGAGTATATTTTTTTATAAAAAATAAATAATTTAAAATTACTTAACCCACAAAATAAATACTGGCTCCTATTTTTAAGCATCCATTACGCTAGTTTACTACGTCGTATTTACCCACTGTCATTGTTAGAATATGGGAGTAAAGGTTTTATGCAAAAAGTCTCAAAAAATTTTAGAATTATAATAATTAAAAAAAAAAAAATTACTCGAATATTTTTTTTTTCGTTGCTATGGCGACTTTACGACTTATAGAAGTTACTCTTAAAATATTTCGTGTATGAAAAGATAGACCTTATATGTATACATACAAAGTGTAAACGGACCCTTCACAAAGCCGTCAACCAAGCGTACTGTACATCAAACTAAGTAACTCTACGCAAAAATTTTTGCTGGGAAACGACTTTATGTTTGGGTTGAAGAATCACGTTTTTCTATAAGACTCAATGTAACGCACTCAAAACATTGTGTTAATAGATGCATTGAACAGTACGGGTCTTGCAGGTATTTGAAATGAAACAAGTTTTTATCTTTTTAAATCTTTGAAAAAGTTGGAACTTTAACCTCCAATATCTCCGTAACTAAAAGCTTCCCCTTACATTTACACCTTTTATTAGTGCTAGTGATTGTACACCACAGAGTCCCAAATATACAGGGTGTTTTTTTAAACGTGGGCAATACTTTAGAGGCGTGTAGTTTTCATGAAAATAAGCAACTTTTACTATGGGACCGACCATGAAATCGCGAAAAAAATATCAGCTAATCCATACCTTATTGGTCGCGTAACTCGAAAAAATGTAGGCAACAGCAGATTTTTTAAATCATATTTTATAGTTAGCCCCATAGTAAGAGTTGCACATATTTATAAGTACTTTTATCCCTTAAAGTATTTCCCACGTTTAACAAAACACGCTGTATTAACCGGTCGTCGAGAAAACAGAATCTTAACTTCAATATTATCGTAACCAGACTCAACCCAGAATAAAAAAGAATAATTTCAGATAGAAAAAAAAAGAATAATATCTCATTAGCGTTTTAGATATGAATGATTCAACATAGGTCAATCATCCATTAGATGATTAGTTTCAAGATATAAATTGAAGGAGATTGACGATTAGCGTAGGCGATAGCATAACTGCTGATGCAAGACTTATTTTCGAACAGTGTATGTTTAAAATAACTCATATTTTTTTCACTGCTGGGTCTCTTGGTGTGTGCTTTCGTGAAAATGATGCATTTATTCAATTTTTTGTTAAAAGACAAGTGACAGGGTCCGCCACTCCACATCAAAGTCAGGGCTGAAGTATTTCACGAACACCGTATGGTTTTAATCAGGAAGTACGACAGATCCTCTTTCCGCCTCAGGGCAGAGGAAGTCTATGAGGATTTTCACAGGTAAAAAAGCCGGTTTCTTAATATTTTTTTCCTTCTCCGTTTTTACCCGACTGCGTCAGGCTATAAATGCTTAATTTTAGCACTCTAAAGAACAAACGCATGAGCCGATTCTAAGGATTCTTTTGGATCGATTTGTTTTATTTATTTATTTATTAAAACTTTATGCACAAGTAAAAAAACTGTACAAAGGCGGACTTAATGCCATAGGCATTTTCTACCAGTCTACCTTAGGGTTTTAATCTTGCGAGTGGCAATCGTGGCGACGAAAAGACACGAAAAAGAAAAAAAAAAGTGTAACATCTATGTTAAGTGCAGTATCATTGAATAGGTATTTGAAATCATCTTTAAGTTTCTCTGATCATTTTTCGTTTTGATTAGCTTTTTATTAAAATAGCGGTAAAACAAAGTTAAATTCATGCCCGCCTGGATACGAATCAGTAAAGAACCTATTCGTGTCTTCCCAAGCTCAGAGAAACTGCCATCAAATAAGATCAATACTGTAATGTAAATATCTAGGTAGTTACGTCATTTGAGTCCTGAAAGACAGAGTTTATTAGCTCATCTTGGTTTTACTCTCGTTCTTACTTATACTGCTATCCTTTTCTTGCATTATGACATTGATCGAGCGTAACCTAACGTAAACAAATTTTTTAAGGTATTATTTCAGATGATGGAGGTTGCCATCTCATGACCTTTATTCCGACGCAAACGAACACAAACAGGATGAGTTAAAAAACTTCAAAATTGGAAAGCGAATAATATGAGAACACTATTTCACTGTAATGTATAATATTCCGCAGCGTCGAACAGAATAGAGTTGAATAATAGAGAACAACACGCGTGCACAAAAACATTTGTTTTAACCAAGTAATTTTTCTTACTATTGTTACTATTTCATGCAAAAACTACTGAACGAATTTTGATGTTTGGCACTCAGATACCTTATAACCTAGATTAACACATAGGCTACGTTTTATTCCGGTAGTACGGTCCTGTGGGAAAATTACAGAACTCTAAGCAGTCGAAGCCGCGGGTCTAAACTAGTATTGTAAATGCCCATAACCAAACGTGGCTTTTCCACACACTGCGCTATAAAACATTATTGAAATACCATAACACCACCAATTAAACACCCAACTGTTTGCGTAAAACCCCCTAAAATCAAGTTCCATCCACGAGGAGTCGAGTCAAAACACGAAAAATACAATAAAAAATATTGAAACAATCACTAAATCACACTGCTCCTTTTTCTTAATTTTCGCAGGCCAAGGCGGTATTAGGAACCACGTCTCCATTTTATTCACGATCATTCGGGACCTGCTATTCACATGATGTGAAGTAGGCATTACCGTTTGTTTACTGAAAAAGTTATTCATTGTTTTGAAGAATCGATTCAACAATACACAATGAATTATTGATTAAATGGTTACGTTATAGTATTTTTAATTTCATTATGCGTAAGTAGATTAAATTGGTAGATAGGATAGGCGGACTGACGACCTTGAAGGTGGCTGGGACAGACTAGAAGCAGAAGTCGAAGAACAGGGTATTGAGGCGTACCTTGGGAAGGCCTATCTCTATAAAATTGACTTCAATAGGCTGAGTTAAAGAAGCCAGGTGTGTTATAAGCGGAAGTCGATAATTTGCACAAAAGTATCCCAATTCACTTTGCCCGACCCGGGAGTAGAACCCAGGAACCTTCGCTCAACGGTCGCGCTTGGGACCGCGAGGCAACGGGGAAACACAATGCAATGGAAGCAACTTGCACACTTTTGTGTAATTACAGGCATGTATAAATACTTAAACAGAAGAGACAATTTGAGGGAATTTTTAAGTATCTTTCCAAACAATGTTTTGCTCTAAACACACCGACAAATGTGAAGCATGCTATATTTAGCATTAGCTGTTTCCAAACACAAGAAAAGTCTAGTTATTTTCCTAAAAAATATACACAGTCCAGCCACTATACGTTTGGTAGCAGCATTGTTTTCAAAACAGCCGCTTAGAAATCTAAGGAACGTCAAATATGTTTAGAAGTTTTAAATACTCGGCGTAATGTGTGTTAATATTTTGGGGAGCCTGAATAGTTTAGAATGCTGAAATAAGGCCGCGGTCTCATGAAAACGGAGTGATGTGTTATAGGGAAAATATTTATTACGATTCATCTCGCTGCACAAAACGCTACGCTAAAAGCGATAACGCAGCCTTATGAGATACGAGGCAAAGTCGCGATTCAATGTTCTGTTTGCGACGTCTTGACAATCACTACATAGTATAAAACAAAGTCGCTTCCTGCTGTCTGTCTCTATGTATGCCTAGATCATTAAAACTACGCAACGGATTTTGATGCGGTTTTTTTTAATATGCATAGAGTGATTCAAGAGGAAGGTTTTTATGTATATATTGCACCAGAGCGAAGCCGGGGCGGGTCGCTAGTATACACATAAAACAACAACCGATTTCAATTATAAATGTGGATTTATTTAGTCAGCGAACAGAACAGTTTTCTAGAAAATAGATATTGCGACCAAGTTAGGGGTACAAACAAACGCGTCAGTGGCGCCAACTATGCGGAATTATATAATACTAAAATGACATTCCTAAATTATTTGGTATATGTATACATTTCTAACATAAAAGCCTCGTTTTCACGAAGTGAGATATCGAACCATGCGTGACTTACAAGCGAGGATCGTCAGGCAATGTATCGCACTAATGTATTTATTTCTACTGAACCGAGAAAGAAAATATCGAATCTAATAATGTCGTAAGAGTCTCGCAAAAACAATTTCGGGAACCGTGACTCAACTCGGAATATGATTTTGCACCGTCTGTTTTGAAAAGCCTAATTACCTTTTCTTGTCTTTCGTGGTGCAAATACCGTAAAATCTAAGAACTTTTAAAATTGCCTATTCGAGCCAAGTAACTCCCATCGTGTAAACACTGTTTTATAATCACAAACGTCACTTTTAAAATTTAGTAAATCTATACTAATATTATGAAGCTGAAGAGTTTGTTTGTTTGGTTGAACGCGCAAATCTTAGGAACCACTGGTTCGATTTGAAAAATTCTTTTAGTGTTGTATAGCCCATTTATCAAGGAAGGTTATAGGCTATAAAATTTCACGCGGACGAAGGTCGCGGGCAACAGCTAGTTAGAAAAATAATAAAAAGAATAAATATTCCCAATTTCAATAATTACCTTAGTTTTAGTCTCAGTGGATGCGTTAGTCGTGTGTCGGACTAAGCTGCTTGTGACTGTCTTGCCTTCCAGCTGCTGCTTCGCCATTTCCACTTCTTTCTTCTTGAGCTCGAATACTACTTGGAATAAGTCTCTCATCGCTATTACTACCTATAACAGAAAGGTTCCAAAGTGATGATGACATGTGTCATGTTTTGATGAACTGAGAGCGGAATTCATCAATGAAACTGAACGCGATCATTCAAGAGCTGTCAGTGTCAATATTGCACACCAATTTTAACTCTACAAGCTGAACAGACACTTTATGAAGCCGTTAACCAAGCATTCTGTACGTAAAACTAAGTAACTCTGCGCAAAAATTACTGCTAGGACTTTTGTTTTTGATCTTAAAAATTATGGTTTACGGTAGCGCTCTCAAAACATTGTCCTGGTGGATGCATTGAATAGTACAGGAGTCATGGAGGTATTTCACGTAAGGTTTACATTAAAATTTTGCATTTAAAACAAACGTGTGAAAAAGTTGGAACTTTGACCATTGATATCTCCATAACTAGAAGGTTCCCAGGTATGACCTATAACAAAAAAATATTGCAATGAAGGAACAAATGCCTTTCGGCTTCGTTAAGGGTATTTTACACCCTTTAAACCGACAGTTCTTGAACGCAGTTTAGAAGTGATGATCGGGTTCAGTCCTATTGGTGATATCCTCCTTTAAACAATTCACTATTTCAGACAGGCTTTTAATGTTAGTCTGACGTAACTAGAGGAGAGTGTCCTAGACTGTTTGCCGGATAGTGCTATTCACTCACTGACTAGTATTATAGTATGCTTGTATTCAAGTAGAGATGGAAGTGGTAAGTTCTAAACATCCTAATTTATCAAAACGTGAGGCGTGCTCCACACTCGTTCGCCTCGACACTCCCGCCTAGCCGGGCGGTTAAATGGAAAATAAAAAGTTCTGGAAAAAGCCGATCGGCTGAGATCGAATTCGGTTTAACGGTTACTTTTTTGTACGGTTATTTGTTTTAATACATATTTTTATTTTGTAGATTGGTTCGTTTGAAGCAACTAAAATAAATTTCCAAATTTCCAAATTAAAATTTTGCATTTAAAACAAACGTGTGAAAAAGTTGGAACTTTGACCGTTGATATCTCCATACTAGAAGGTTCCCAGGTATGGTCTATTACAAAAAAAAAAAGATCGCGATGAAGGAACCCAGCCTTTCGGCTTCGTTAAGGGTATTTTACACCCTTTAAACCGACAGTTCTTGAACGCAGTTTAGAAGTAATGATCGGGTTCAGTCCTATTGGTGATATCCTCCTTTAAACAATTCACTATTTCAGACAGGCTATAAATGTTAGTCTGACGAAACTAGAGGAGAGTGTCCTAGACTATGTTTGTCGGATAGTGCTATTCACTCACTGACTATTATTATAGTATGCTTGTATTCAAGTAGGGATGGAAGTGGTAATTTCTAAACATCCTAATTTATCAAAACGTGAGGCGTGCTCCACACTCGTTCGCCTCGACACTCCCGCCTAGCCGGGCGGTTAAATGGAAAATAAAAAGTTCTGGAAAAAGCCGATCGGCTGAGATCGAATTCGGTTTAACGGTTACTTTTTTGTACGGTTATTTGTTTTAATACATATTTTTATTTTGTAGATTGGTTCGTTTGAAGCAACTAAAATAAATTTCCAAATTTTTGTATTCCAAGCTGTAGTATTTTTTTATAAATTTCTAAACTTTTGTTCGTGACGACGTCAGAGATGAGGCTGAAGAGTTCGATATCTTTGCCACGTGTAGTACAAGAATAAAACAACTAATTTGAAATGCTTCAGACTACCTTTGTTGTAAAAATTATCGCCGAATCGTATGTCTAGATTCAAACACGTGGCTCCCATCAAAAGTTTTGGATACTGACAACGCCGAGTCGAGTATACGGTTGAAAAGCTGTACTTTAAAATAAGCCGAATGCTGGAAATTTTCTCTTTTATCAATAGGTTGAGTAACACAGTAACAGTAACACAGAAAATAATTGGTTGAGTAGCACAAATACAATGGTTTGTTTACTCACTTGACTAGCAGCTTTATCAGTCTTGATGCCGAAGAACCGGTGGCCGGTGTCGGGCGAGCCGAATATGTACCCGAAGGCTCTGGAGTCCGTCATGTCTTGCGCGATGAACGATATCTTGTGGACTGGGTGGTGGTACAGGGAATCCTGGTAAAAAATACAAATTATGAATAACGCTGGCTCCAAATGTTGGCCTCTAATATTGGGCCAATGTTTGGATTGATCACGCTGCTGTTTATTGTGCCTTGTGACTGGCATTGTATTTTTTTTGTTTTTGTCGATGCTGCTTACTTTGACAGTTCAAAAGTTTCTGTAACTGGTCGATTTGAAAAATGAACACTTTGTTTTTGATTTTGACGCGGAGTTTAGAACTTTGGCCAATCTGTAAGACTTGAGAACCAATATTGACTTTAGCGAAACAGTTGCAGAGCCGAGATTACTTAAGTAGGTACTTGTACTCTCAACTCGGAGATGATATCATAATTATGCATTCGCAAAAGTAAGTGCCTAAGTGGCACCATTTGCATCGAGTAAAATCTTCTATTTCACACATGGCAAGCGGATTACTGTTCGCATTTGTTTTATTAGTTCACTGATGAGTCCTACTTATATCCTTCTGACCTATTCCCTTAATAGCCTCGGCGCCACATGTGTTCCAGCCATGTTACATCTAAATAGGAAATGGGACAAACAAAATGGGGATAGATCGTTACTATTAATGCCTTTAATATACCGTGGGCTCGTGGTTAAATAATAACAGCCGCACCGGCCGATTTTCAAGATAAAGCAACGCATTTCGAGGCCGGTACTTAGATTGGTGACCATTAATTACATACCGAGACCCTTCCGTGTCTCAGAAAGTAAGTTAAGCAGTTGTTTGGTCCAGGCTGGATTCGTAGATCCTTGGCTGACGTTACTGGTAGTCTGAACTCTGGAAGTCAGTGAGCCTGCAAGTATTTGCCAAGGGGTATCGTGTTCCGGCCTTGGTTCAAGCCATGGCCCGGAGCGAGAGGGAATGGGAAGCCGTCACCTCCTTCTGCGAAGCAGTCATGCTAGTGAAGGAGGTGGCGGGACGTGAGAGGGAAAGAACCTCACGTCCCAGTCGCCGCGGGAGACGCCCTGGGCGTCGGGGGTCACGTGGTGGCTCCCGGCCACCGTAGGCGCGGGCCTGTGGACGGCGAGTTATGGGCCAGCTCGCCGTCCGGCCGTCTTATGACGACAGGCCGTGTCTACGGCGCGTTCGTGTTCCACGTGCACCTCAAAGAGATGTCAGCAAATAAGTAGGGGTCCGCAAGGGCCTATGCCTGCCAGGGCAGCGGGACTGTTCGAAAGAGATACCGTGGCCCTGGAACACAAAGGGCATAGAAGGAACATGGATGGGTTTTAGTCAGTACAAGTCTGACACTCCCTTCCGCTCCGCCCAGAGTGTGTTGTTGGGGTCAGATAGGCAGTCGCTCCATGTTCAATACTGGTATACAGTTTGCATCAATGTATCGAGGCGTAATCTGAGCTAATAGGATGATGGTTCCGTATTTCACCTTCCCTTTCATTAGTGACCTATAAGTACCGAGTTACGCATCTACGCATTCAAGCAGGAACAAGTATCTACTACACAATTATATTTGTGGAGGGCTAGCATGAAATCCGCCAATTGCGATGCGTATCGCTGAAAATTAAATGCCATTCAGATTGTCGACACTGTTCGAGTTAACAATTTAAAATTGAACAGGAAGTATTTGCTTCTACATACGGGGTGGAAGGGACGCGAAAACGGTTACCACGTATTCAGTACATCATTCTGAGCGCCCCCCACATAGAAATTTGTCATCGGTTATGAACCTACCCAGCCAAAATGTATGGAACAGCAGATGTTTTTTAACATGCGGCATTTTTTTAAATTCCGTGGTTAGTATGTCTTGACTTGGCGCCGGTAACTGAAAAGTTGTGTGGTAATCGGTTGTCGTGGTATGGGCATGTGATGCGGAGGAATGAAGAAAATGTTGTGAGGAAAGTTTTGACCACGAATGTGGATGGGTATATGAGTAGATGCGATGGATGGACTGTGTAAAGAATGATTTGGCAAGAAAGGAGGTGGCTGATGAGATGACGAGTAATAGAGAAGTATGGAAGAAGAAGACATGCTGCGCCGACCCCAAATGAATTAGGATAAGGGTAAGAGAATGATGATGATGATAGTTAGTATGTCTTGACTTCTAAAGGATTATGATATTGTCACTGATTTCGGCAATCTTATGTTTCTTAGTCGTAGTTTAAAATCTGAATTTTGCAAAATATAAGGGCTGTGCGATGCTCGACGGCAAAAATCCGTTCATCCATTCCATACAAACATTTATCCTTTTAAAATCCGTTTACGGAATGAATTATAAAATATCCTTAGTGCTCACTTTTGTTATAAAAAGAAACTCTTGCGCAAAATGTCATGCTTCTAGACCCGTGGTATAGACTGCGTTGTAAATCAGTAAATGAACTTGAGATTTTTATAAAGTAGAATACTTACCCCAGTCTTATCATCGCGCAGCCTCAGCCCATCAATAGCAACGTGGACCTGTATCCTCTGCTTATGTTCTCCAGCGGCTCGGATGGCCATCTTCAGGTCAGCCAGGGCTTCTTGGCACATCCTGTCGCCCCGCGCCTCCGGTACCTCTAGCACTCCGATCAGCTTCGCGCGGAACGAAACGCCTTCGCCCAAGAACCGGCCCGGCTCGTTCTTGTCTGATTAAAGTCATATTTATTATGTTAGTCATATTTTTTTCATAATTATTTTCAAGCTAGGTGGAAGGCTAACAAATAATATTGACCTTTAATGACGCAGATCAGAGGTAATCTGGCAAAAAAATTGAACTACCTGATGCAAACATTTTTTAAAGTCCTTTTGACTCACGGTTCGGTTTACATGCTGTCCCTACAAGTATAGTCCATTGCTGGTCTTCAACGTACACAAGAAACGGCTTTAACGACACACAAAGACACACAAAAACAGACACACATATCTTACAAGGGCGATGACTTGAACTTTAACGCAATTGTTTTCTAAATAAATCAGGACTTCACGTAAATTACCGACAGTCGGCACAATCAGCCGATTAACCATAGGTCGTGGAAATAAAAGCATCGTAAAGACAATCGTAAACGAGTACTAGAGTTATAAACCAAGCAAGTCAACCAGCGATCTAAATATAACAAAGCACATTAGTCGAGCACAAGTGCACACACATAACATTAGTTTGCATATCACCTTTGCTAATTAGACTTTTTGATTCAATCTTTTTCAATGTCATGGTTTTATTTTTGCACTTATTTTTCTATAGAGCACTCCACCGCGACTGAAGTTCAGCGCAAAATAAAAGTGAGCGCGGGTGTCCTATTTTGGCCCCTGTTTACGGTGCATCATTCCCAGTTAATTGAATATCCTGTTTTTAAATTTAGAACCATGATTGTCGCACTGGCTGGTAGGTACCTGTTGGATGTGACCTCTTTGAACTGAAGATTCACAGTGATATTTTTTTTAAATCTTTTCTCTCACAAGTGTGAGGAAACAGAAATACTTCAAGGATGTTGTATGCAAACTGCGCAATCATTGCATTCATATACATAGATAGAGGTATGTATGTTATTTACGAAAGAGCATGCTTTGTTATTGAGGATAAGATGTTAGTCTAGTCGCGGTATTCGATGTTTTTTGCTGAAGTTCTATAATACCGAATGTTACTAAACAGTAAGAGCGGTGTTGTTTCTAACAATTTTTCGTCAGCTAGAACCGACATGAGGCAGTTAAAATGCGACATAATTGCAGATACGATGGTATTGCAGTGAGAGCAGATAGTCAGCGTAAATTAGTCCTTACCGTAAATAAATTATAGAGCCTTATAAGGGCCTTTTAATTTTTAATTTACCAACCATATCCGCTTTTAGTGTTGTTACATAGGGCTATACACTATATACACATACATATAAAATTAGACGGACATCCGCTAACATCACCAAAATCATCACAAGAATGTGCTTTAAATAGTTTGGCGTAAAATACATATATCAGACGTACACACAGTGCCTGTTCATTTTTAATTAACTCGTAAGACAATTTAGCGGACAAAGTTTTTAACGAATACAGTAGCGGCATTAATTAAAAATAATAAACGAAGCAGACAACAGGAATAATAAAGGAGTGAGTACATGCGATGACATTGATACAGATAGGTACATACGTAGATACACAGCACTCAAGCATGATTGTCGTATCTAAGGACAGATGTACTCACCGAACTGCCGTAAGAGGTGCTGGAAATGGCACACCTGCATAATTCCCGTACAAACCGACAAATAGCAAGTTATGGAGTTAGTCCCCCCGACGCACCGCCGCTCCACTTCCGCCACGGGCCCACAACACACCCTCTGTCCAAAACACCACGGGGATCACTAATTATGACATGGACTGGCACGCGACTCCACACGCTGCTGACTCCATGTCTTAGTTAGTAGGGTGATAGTACTGAGCCTATCCATGCAGGTTACAACATAAACCGCAAAATATAAGAAAGCTAAGATATGCGAATAACGTGGTTGGGAACATTTAGCGCTATCTAATAACACCGCATTACCGTAATATTAAAGTATAGAAAACATGGTGATCATGAAGCTGCTCGATCTAACTTTATTACGTTACGGACTCACATTTGCATGGGCTGGTTTTCTTACGAAGGGTTTGCATTGGAAAGTCAGTCGGTAACTTGTGATTGAACATCGGTAACTTTTTATATCTTCACTGAAATACAAATACACTATTGGAACACACTCCACACCGTTGCGCGACTACATATCAGCCACTGTTCATATGAAAATGCAATATCAAAGTTTCACTAGGAGATTATTGATTTTTACGTCGTCGCTCGCAATACGTGAGGATGCGTGAGGTCGCGGCCACCGACCGGCTCACATGATGGAGAGGCTCGGTCGTGGGCGAGTTAGGCAGGAATACTTGATATTTGGTGGATTTTAACATTAGTGTATAATTGGGATGGCGATGGAGGGTCGCAGCGGTGGCACCACATGGGCGCACTCCGGCGGCGGCGCGCGCAGCCGTCTCCCCTCGCCGCGCCCCGCCGCGAGCGCGCGCAACCACCCCTAATCAATATTCGCGTCCGACCTCCACTTCGTACAACTTTTATGGTTCCCTTCAATGAAACAGTGCTCAGTATTCTGTGTCGGGACTTGTAAATATTAATGCGACTTTTTTACTTTTTGTTGAGAGCACTTTTAATGGCGCAATTGAAATGCTAAAAGGGTTCAACTGTCTCGACTATTATGCAATAATTTCGTTTTATCGTATTTGAATTATATGTTATTTAAATACATGAGAACTGCTTTAAAATTGTTTATCAGCTTCAAGATAAAATGAGAAATAATCCCTGGGCTGATGGTGTCAGTCCATTTAAGTATAGATAAGATAATGTAAGAGTTGAAACGAAATGGGGTAGTCAACATTTAATTTAATTATGACTATTCGATTTTTTATCACAGATGATAAAATTATGTTTCTGTTAATTACAGACGTACTGTACAGTGTACGTGGGGAATCTCTGAAACCTACCACTGTATCAAATAAAATTATGGTAAAATACTTTAGTAGTAAGATTAGACTACAGAGTTTTCATTAGTTTTGTTTTATGTATAATTTTAAGTGTTTAATTTTCTAAATAAATATTTAATTTGTACTTTAATAGATATATCTCATGCTCTTGCAATTTAATCCTCATTGCCTAATTCACAGATTTTATTTAATTATTAAACAATTTTTTTATTACAAACAAACGAAGAACCAGGACCAGACCACCACCACATAGGACACATATTTCAGTTCTTACCTACTGTATAAAAATAAACCCTACCTTAAAAATTATATGTGAGACAATTTTATCTACTATTCTGATTATTCTATCTTTGTGAGATTACAGAGTTAGAAACTTGTTCAGTATTTAGCTGTTCATACAATGCTTAGTTATGTTTAATTGAGTAAATACTTCTTGTAAATGATTATATATTATTGATGAAATACTATAACATTTTTGCTTACATAACCAAAATTCTAGAATTATCTTTGTACAAAAAAACAGTAACCTGAGTAAACATTGTTTCCTATTTCTTAAGTTATTCAATATTATATCTGGGTTTTTGATTAGTTTATTAAAATAGTTAGAGAATATATTGGTCATACTTTCTTGATCTTTAATTTCAATTAGTTAGTCAACACTTTCATTGAAGAAAGTGTTGAAAAATTATAATTTAACTTTTTATATAAAAGTTAAATTTAATTTTTATTATTATAATTTAACTTTTTATATAAAAAGGTTAAATTATAATTTTTATAAAACAAAGAACTCTCTCATAAAAACAAGTTTTTATGCAGTGAGAGTATTGGTGGCCTTATTAGAGACTACTTTATTTAAATGAATATTTATTTAAGTTTAATGCAAGCATGATGCTCACTCAGGCTATGAGCATCAACAGATAAAAGAATAAGTAACATTGTTAAGAATGTAATATAATACAAGTCACTAGTAAACCGGAAAAACCGGAAGGCTATATTTTTTAGTAAAATATATATAGTTATATATTTACAAAACCCGAGTCGGCGTCCTCAAGTAGCAAGGCCGTCTTTTATGTTGAATATTTAACTACACAAATTCATAGCAAAAAACTATGTTACAGCAAAAATATAAAAGAGAGTTACCTTTATTCACAGCCATGATCTAAACAAAAAATCCTCGAATAAAAAACATCGTCATCAAATTCTTCAAAAACCGATTGTTTTAATATCAAAACAAACTTTTAAGATAATCAACTATTCAGCGAATCTGATCACGTAATATGCGCGAGATTGTGTTTGTAGAAACTTATAACTCGTGCAAACTGAATATACAACAAACCGATGAATTAGCGTAGGTAGCTATCGTGAATCTTCCAACTTGATTCGCTTTTAGCATCGAGATAGTCTTCCTTGATTTCTCGTTTTGACAGTTTACTTGACAGCAATAAGTTGCTGAGTAAAAAAAAAAAAATTCTACCAATAATTGGTTGTTTTTTGGTTTTTTGTCATTTTATAGAAATAGACCTGTACTTTTTAATATGACGATGTACTACTTTTGAGACGTATTATCAATACTTGCAAACTTGTTATTATGGTAATTTTTAAGCCATATACTGCATTTTACACATGCGTCCCCGTGATTCGCCATTCGACTAATTGATTGGCGAGATATTCGTGTGGCTTTAGGCTACACGGGTGACCTTTTAGACATTCGCGTCTATTCATTATTATTTCAGCTTGATGAAATGAAAAGTCAATGTAATTATTTAAAGGTATATTTTACTATATTTATAGGCATGCTTTGGATTTCAAATGACTAGCAAACTTTGGTAAAGCTGCAAAAACATGTAACTTTATTGTTGGGCTAGTCTATTTTGTTATGTTGCTTGATAGACTGATTGCTACGAACCGAACTAGAAATTGAATGTAAAAACTCTAGTTCGTCTGGCCACTCTTTGAATTGAAATCTATCTCTTACCCATTTTTGAGAGTTTGAATTTTTGTGTGAGTTTGCAAAGAAAATGAAAAAAACTACCATTTATCTTATTTGATCTAAAGTTGGCAACTTATAAAGAACTGTCATGAGTGTCACAAAAATGGCATAATTTTAGACAAGGACAGAGTATACGAGTTTTACTGGTAGTGTGAGTAAGATAGGAACCATAATAAAAGAAATGACAATCAAATTGACAACAATAAATTTAATTTTTGGATTGTATCCAGCTGATCGGAACAATATTTTATTGACTAAATATGACTGAAAAGTGTTAAAGCTTTGAGTTGACAACAGCCTCTATGAATCCTTGAACAAACTAAACATATTTGAATTAGAATTTGACTTTATACAGATTTTTCGATGGTTTGCGCTCCTAACTAGAAAAACGAAAAATGGCTTTGATTTTTAAGAAATGTGATTTTTACTTGATTGATCACAGAGAATTTATTAATAACGTATATAAAAATACTATAACGAGTGAAAAAGAACCAACATCATTGAGTATACTAGCAAAACTCTTTTCTATTATAAATGTTGATAAAACTCAAAGCAACAGGAAAAGAACTCGCAACTCGGAAAGTTTGCAAGAAGAGGTAAGTTTAAAGTTCTTTCTATTGTTCATTTTATGCAAATGGTTCTTACTAAATAGGTACTGCTTAAAGTAATTTCTCTGCTGCTTAGGGGTAAGGCTGCACACTAACATAATCTCCCTAGCTCAATGCTGACAGTTTAAATTCCAATAGTACCTATAAATATAAACTCATCATCATCATTCTCCTGCCCAATTTATTTGGGGTTGGTGCAGCATGTCTTCTTCTTTCATACTTTACTATTATATAATAATAAAATATAAGTATTGCTGACTATTTTTTCAGACAACAACAGTGAAGGGAATCTATGAAAGATTAATTCAAGAAGTACCTTCAAATATAAAAGACAGTTTGAACAGTAAATACAAATTACTGGAAACGTCAGATGTAAGGGATCTATCCAAAGAATTATTTGAAGCCACCATCTTTGACATTGCTGGTGTAAAGGGTGGTAATAATGCTGATATTTCTGTGAAATGTAGGGTGAAAGAGAATGATTTCTTAATACCACCCAATTCAAGGTATTGTTCTCAAAGTAAGAATTGGATTACATGTTTTTTCATTATTTAGTGATAGGTTTATAGAAAGCAGTAATAGCCTGGAATCTAGATTTGTGGTGTTTATGGCAAATAGGCCAGCTCTCTATTACATCAAACCATAAGTACTGCTGCACTCACTGACGGTCAACTACTTTTCACCCTTATGCCCTGTGTAAAAATGTTGAAAATTGGTTGAACATCAGTGAGCGCTGTTTGCCTGACCCATGTAACACAGGTATGATGCAATGTTTGTAAAATTCAATTGCTCTGTTGTACTAAAAAATTAACTCATATCCTTAATTTGTTAAGCAAAATGTTTTTGGTGTTTTAAGGAGATATCATTCCATCTTTTTTTATTTTTATTAAATGACCGTTCGCTAAGGGCAGCCCCGTGGGGTTCGGACCTCGGCCTAGGACTTCATTGAAGGGAGCTAGGGACAGGCTGGGTTGTATTATTATTTAGTGGGGAATTTAAAGCTACTGGCTCAGCGGAGCGTGATGGCACGTTAACCAAGGGTCGGGCATTAGTAACATTCCATGTCAGTCATCTACAAATTTTTATACATTTGACTTTTTCAGGTTTTACTGTGGGTGTGTTAAGGAACAATGCTCTAAGTTAGAAGGTAGTAAGTTTGACATATTAGTTGCTGATCCACCATGGTGGAACAAGTACATAAGGAGGCTAAAGAGTGCCAATGCTAAGTTAAGGTAATAAACTGAAGTGAACCCAAAGAATATTGAAAATTATACAAAATATATTTTTACTAATAATTTGTCTTAAAGGGTATTGTAAAACCCAGTACAAACTGGGTTGTGGAGGTCAGATAGGCAGTTGCTCCATGTAAAATACTGATATTTAGCTGAAGCCGGTAAGACTGGAAGCCAACCCCAAAATAGTTGGGCAAAGGCTCTGCAGATGAAGCTTATGATAATGAAAAAGTAGTAATAGGCATTAAAAACAGGTGCTTAGGTACCTACAAGTTTTAGAACCCAGCAACAGTTCTTGGTAGGGAAAATAGTTCGAACTTCCTTTTTTCTCTTTTGGGCCTACATAACCATCATTTGATTAAAATTTGAACATTTTCAAGAAAACTTGTCCTAACATACAAATAATTGAATCTGCATCTTTGTTGAAACATATGTAATGTAGATGCAAGATTCATAATCCTTGATATTTCTTTTCCAGTTACTCAATGATGTACAACGAAGACATAGCAGCCATACCAGTGCAAAACCTCCTTTCGGAAAACTGTCTCATTGCAGTATGGTGCACAAATGCACCAAGCAATATTGCCGCTGTAAAAAATGTAATATTCCCCAAATGGGGAGTCGAGTATGTAGCTACTTGGTACTGGCTGAAAGTGTCGGTAGATTTGCAGCCGTTATGTGGTTTTGGAACTGGTAGTAAGAAACAGCCTTATGAGAGGATAATATTGGGTAAAGTTGGAGATGTGAATGATGTGCCAGATTGTCAGTTGGTTGTGAGTGTGCCCAGTGCTTTGCATTCGCATAAACCGCCATTGTTAGGTAAGTAACTATTTCAGGGTCTACATTTTTTTCGAGCTGTGGGCCAAAATAACCACGATGTGGAGGCCTGACAAAGATAGAAGGCGACGCGGTAGACCTTACAGGAGTTGGCGGAACGAGCTGGACAGAACCAAAGACTACAGTGGTCCACATTCGCCCTGGATCGAAGGATTTGGAAGTCATGGGGAGAGGTCTTTGCCCAGCAGTGGGATGACACAGGCTAACAATAACAGTCACATTTTTTTTTCTTCCTGGAAGGGCTTTTCATTATCAGATCTTACAGAAAGATGTGTTGCAGGGATGTGTGGTAGGGAGTTGTTTCCGCCACTTCTTCCCAACTAAAACACTAGGAGGTGGCGAAGAGCGGCCGTGTAGCGGCATTATAAAGAGTACTACAGCAACATAGAACAAAAAGTACTACAGCGCCATCTATGACACAGACGATGAACTAAACATCGAAATACATCTAAATCCTACATCGCGCAAGTAAAGTTATCCGCGACTTAAGACTATATAGAAGAACCCAAATACAACCGTCGGGCTGTAGCCCACCAGACATAACACCCGTAGGGTCGGGGGATCCTCCCTTTTCTATGGGGGATGAAGAGCTTTATTTACCCTATTCTTCATACCCCCAAAGCCGTTTTGGGAGACAGTATAAGTAATTTTGACGTTGTTAAACTGCTGATTCTCAACTTAAATTCAATTAATGACTTTGGAATTTGATTTTTAAAACCAGAACTCTGTTGAAGTACTGTGTCGCTGGACATTTAGACCGCTTTCACATTTAGGCGACTTTAGCAGCGCGACAGCCGCGCGTCTATCGTCCAGACGGTAAAAATCTTTTTTTTTTTAGTTTTTGTCTTCGACTGTGCTTCTGTCGCGCTACTGTCGCGCTGCTAACGCCTTAATGTGAAAGCAGCCTTAAACACTGGTAAATTCATGGCGGGTCTGGTACAAAATATCAATACGTGCGTACGTGAATTCTACAGCCTTGTAAAAATCCTTGCAAGACCAAATACCAAACTTATCCTTAAACATGCTTCTCTTCCAGATATCCTATCTCCTTTTGTAAAGACAGAAAATCCTCAGACTCTAGAACTGTTCGCAAGATATCTACTACCAAATACAACCAGTGTCGGTTACGAACCA
Source organism: Noctua janthina (assembly GCA_963576755.1). Taxonomy (NCBI): domain Eukaryota; kingdom Metazoa; phylum Arthropoda; class Insecta; order Lepidoptera; family Noctuidae; genus Noctua; species Noctua janthina. The sequence goes on from OY755066.1 coordinate 11,747,205, forward strand.
CTGAAATGGCAACATGTTTCTTTGTATGAAGAAATAAGATGAATAGAAATAAATAAACAGTTAGACGAGACTTATATTTTTATTGTTCAATCAACCAGTATACTGCTGGACATATTCCCAAAATCCCACTGGGTTGTTTGTGGAAAACATTGCCGCAAATGTGTTGTCTTGTCTAGTCGCCAAATGGTTGCTGTTACTTTTCCGCAAGATAGCGCTAAGTGTGTTTACTTAGCGCCATCTCGTGGCAAACTTTTAAGCGTTGATTGAAATTGAAGATCCACAACGCCACGAGATGGCGCTAAGTGTTTACTTAGCGCCATCTCGTGGCAAACTTTTAAGCAAGTCAATGAGGATTTCAAGCAACTCCAAGGCAGTTGATTGAAATCCTCATTGACGACTGTAACACTAGTAGTAACGGCTCCCTGATTTATGAGTTGTATTGCGTCTCCAATGCAGTGTTTTCCTTCACCGTTGAAGGAAAAAAATGAGAAAAAATATAGGTCGGTATTTCCTAACAGACAACTGAAAGTTACACCGATACAACTCCTAGGACGCTGTTTCTCTTGCACTCAGACAGATCATGCAGATTAGTGTCTAAGATGGTTCCTTTTAGGAAAGAAACACAGATTTGGGCCTGTGCGTTCAGTGCACGCATAGCAGTACATATGTTCAGGGCAATAAAACAACTTGTTATAAATAGTAGGTATACTTATTTAATAATGAACTATAAATAATAAGGATGAATATGAAATGCATGTTAACTGTTTCCGTTTGCGTTGACGATGACGCTCGTCTTCTTGATCTTCTTGGGGTAGCCGCCGGGGTTCATCGTCTGCCATCGCCAGAAATCAGTGCCTAGACATTAAAAACACTTATAAATTGGCACTATTTTGTCTAGATTATTCTAATATTACAGACAGATGTGTTGCTGGAGAGTTTGTTCCGCTACATAAAAGGGGTGAGGTTTAGGCGTTTTGGGGTCTGTCTTCGGCGTTAAAAAGGCCAATTATACTCAGACGAATTGAATAAGTAAATGACTTTTGTTTTTTTGTTTAGATCGTTATTATTTAATTGAACTGAAAAACCAATTTTCCCTTTTAAGATAAGAGTGACTGAGCGACTTTTTTGATCATACAATTTCAGAAAGCGAAAAATCTATTTCATAGGCCCAGTTTTACCAGCATTCTGTTTTTTTTTTTGTATTGGCATTAGGAAACCTTGTTTGCCATTTTCTGTCAGGGTTAGAAGTTTATTTGTTAGTGTATCTTTCTTTCATCCGGAAGGTCAAGTCTATCCGTTTTAGGTAGGTAGGACTAGGTTGGACTCAACCAATTTTGTCATCAAGTCAGGGAAATGTCTGTAAAAGAAGACTACGTTTTAAATACTCACACATCTCCTCAACGGTCAACTTAGTAGACCAGCCCAGCTCTTCTTTAGCAAGGGTCGCGTCTGCCCACATAGCTGTGATGTCTCCCAGTCTTCTCGCGACGTACTTCAGAGGTATCTTAGTGCCGGTCACCTTTTCAAACACGTCCACTAGTTCTTTGACTGATACCCCTCTGCCGGTGCCCAGATTGTACACCTAAAAATTAAATAAATTGTGAAGATGGAGGAGGAGTTTTTTGAGGGGATTTGTTCGGGACAAGCGCGACACACTATCCCCAATCACTGCAGTATCAGTGATTGGGGATAGTGTGTCCTAAACACAAGAACCAGTAGTGGCGACCACCAGAAAAGTGCCGTGACAATGTAGCTCGACGAGGGAAAGAAATGTTTTTGAAGGAGTTGATGTCTTTTTTGGGTTGAGAACATGCCTTTGCGCGTATCACTCCTTTCGGAGTACGAAGTGGTATTGTCGGGGTCAGTTTGGTACTTAAAACTTCACTGTACGTCTACAATTCCACATCCGCTTTTATGACGAGCGTTTTTGGCCCAGAAAAAACTTGACCATTCCTTACGATTCCTGTTTGCATGATTTGACGCTCAAGAACCCTGATTTTGGTGATTTTTATTTTATCATTGTACAAAAATGTTTTCGCAGCACAATCCCAAAAGCTCGCATTAGGATTCTCTGCCGCAAAATCTCAAAAGACCAACAATTTTGTATATAATGGTCCTCTTATACGAGGTCCACCCGGATGCAATTTTAATCGATGATTACCTTTAGTTTAACGTGATTATTCTCGAGCAAGTTCAGCGCCGCGACGTGTCCGCTTGCCAAGTCCATGACGTGAATGTAGTCTCGGACACCTGAAACCAGAGACAATGAGCATCGATATTATTGTTGCACAATATGATATCGCATTAATGAGTTTTGGTGTGATAACTGGTAGGTGTTGCCGTGTTGTTGTTTATGATAAGGGGAAATCCCTTTTATGACTACAACTTACAGCAACCTACGATGGCATCTGGTTAATCTTTAATTTCAACATCGAAACAAATAAGGATCGGTTTAAACAAGGACCAGTGGTGGCTCAGCAGTAACGAGGGACATACGTGTTTGAAGGTCATGGTTTCGAACACAGACAACCGCATTATTTGCATAGTTCATTTCATCACCACTGCTCTCAAAAATTTGAAGCATCGTGAGGAAACCGGCATGTCCTAGAACTTAAAAATTCAAGGACTTGTGGCATCTACCAACCTGCATTGGGCAAGCGTGGTGGATTGATGATAGCCGATTCGCTATCATAGAGAGGAGACCTGTGTCCCAGCAGTAGGATTATTATACGCTGATTATGCTAAGGGTCTCTTGAACTTTCTAAAATTGTATGCTTACCGGTTCCATCAGGGGTATTATAATCGTTTCCGAAGACAGTGAGCACAGGTTTATTGCCGAGGGCCACCTGTGCCATGAACGGCATGAGGTTGGAGAACTCCTTGGTCGGGTCCTCGCCGATCAGGCCCGAAGGATGCGCGCCCACAGGGTTGAAGTAGCGAAGGCATATTATGTTCCATTTCTGGGGAAAGAAGAACATTTTATAGAATGTAGCATTTTGGAGCAATGCTTCGAAGTAGTTCTAAATATGTCTTCTGCATATGTGACATAACATCAGATGTAAACAAAGCCAGAAAGATGCTTAATCAAAGATACACACAGCAGGTATTTTTTTTACACTTAGGTACTCTTTAGAATTAGGTAATGATCGTTTTATCACCTTTGCGGGGGTATTCATGCATGACCAGAGATCGTACAGATGCCAGCACATCAAGCTACTACAATCTGTCAAATTTCTTTAATAGATTTTTAACTCTATCGCTAAAGCATTAAGTTCAAGGTCGATTGGGAAAATTTTACAGTTTCGGGTAGGTTGATGTGCTGGCATCTGTACAAGACAGATAGGTTTGGTAGGAAAAAGAGGAGGTATTTTCAGGTTCAGCAGTGGGACACGACGTAGGCTACCGAAAAAAAACACTATAATGAGTTTTAAAAACTTGCATAGATGAACGGTTGCAGAACATGCATTACTTTAAGAGCAGGAAATAGATTTGTTCTAAAAATGAAACAAATGAATGTTGATTTAAATGATCTTAAAATGTCAGTCAAAACCAAAAAATAAGAGCGCCACAAACCACAAAATCCAGTTTAAAATATCTAAAATTAATGCAATAAATAAAATTATATCCGACAGATAGATTTAATTCATTTAAATAGGGCATTAAGAAAAAAAGTGATTGGTATCATTGGAATGACATAATTTACGCGGATGACACGGTTATGTAGGTGTCTTTCGACCTTGGCATTCATGGGAGTAGGCCAGCGATACCGGTATTGAATCACACCGACTAGACTTGTCATTTAGAAAGTGTACCTACCCACCCATTGACTAGTTGGCGGTTTACAACTTAGAAAACGTTTTCCGTCTAGTACTAAAAGATTATTATCGGTTGAATTTTCTGCTGCGAAAAATGGTATTTTTGTCCAAATTGAAAATTGGGCCTTTATAAATACTATTATCCATGGTATAATAATATACTTCGCCTGGTATTCTCTTCCCGTGACAGGTAAGTCACGTGATTGGCCCAAGAATACGTCATCAGTTGCGATACTGTGGATGTGTTGCCACGGTGTGTGATTGAATTACCCGAGCAAAATGCATTTTTTAACTTAACAAAGTAATTATGAACTAATAATTAAATATTTAAATTAATTTAAAACTAAATAGATGAATCACACTAGTTACTAAATAGTTACGCTAGTTTGTAATTTATTTTATTTTCATTCACTAAATGAGAGTCCCTAAATTTATCGAAAAGGACAATCAATGGTAACACTTATCGTGACGTAGTCTTGGGCCATCGTGGGAAGAGAATACCAGGCGAAGTATATTATTATACCATGCTATTATCAAACTCTTAATCTTAAGAGTTTAAAATAAGTCTGAAAACATTTAGAATTTTGATACCTACTAAATGTCAGTAATTTAGAAGAGCATTTTTATCACCCCAAAATATCGAGCGTTATCACTTGAAAGCTTCTATGAAAACGAAAATTCAATTCTGAAAACGTGCAACAAGGCGTCGAAGAAAAGCACCCGCATCGTTTGCAAATGTCACCTTATGCATGTTGAAACTAGCCAAAAAAAATGAGTCAACACCACGTCGTAACAAGTTAAGTAATATTACTGAGCGTTTACTGGCGAAACATTCACATAAAAACATTTAGTTTGATGAGATAAAAGATTTCATCTAAGACCAACGGAGAAATAGAGATTTCATCATGTTTTGAGTGAATGTTTTGGCGTGCGTGAATGTCCATATGTATGTACCTATTAACGTAAATAGTGCCTCTGCCGCTGCAATAAACATGGCCACCTACTGGGCCCAAACCGTCTAATATGGAAGGAACATCGATACGATAAGAAGAAGAAGAACGTGGACAAAGTAAAAGGAGTGCCTATATAACACAAGGTGTAAACGGACACTTCTCAAAGCCGTCAACCAAGACTTCTGTCCTACATCAAACTAAGTAACTCAACGCAAAAATTACGACTGGGAAACGACTTTTTTTGGGGTGACAAATCACGTTTTACGGTAGGACTCAATGTAACGCACTTAAACATAGTGCTCCTGTGCACTCAAAACTTGTGAAAAGTTGGGACTTTGACCCCCAATATCTCCGTAACTAGAAGGTTCGAATGGTCTAGAGTCTAGACCATACCTGGTTGGGAACCTTCTGAGAGTCTAGACTCTAGAACAAAAAAATGAGCGCAATGACGGGGAGAACAAGTGCATTTCGGCTTCGATCTTAGCTGTGGCATTCTGTAGTTCCTGCAGGAAAAAGATGTGAGTTGTTGTAAGTATGAATGATGTGTAAATGTGTCGCCAGTATAAACCGAAGATTACATAGTTCAACTCATAGTTTGCATAGATTTACCTCGTCAGCAGCACTAAGATCTTTGAGCATCTCCTCGATGAAATACTTGGTCCTTCCGTACACGTTAGTTATGCTGCCAATAGGATGCGTCTCAGTGATGGGCAGATATTCAGGCTCGCCGTACACGGTACAGGACGAAGAAAACACAATTTGATAACAGTTGTGTGATCGCATAACCTGTAATTAAGGAAAATAGTTAAAAGAACAATTTGGGAAAGATCTGGCAAGAATCGCTTCAGATTTTCGTAGCGTTTGTTTGGCGCGATACAAATCTATAAGGAAGTATGCCAGGTATGTGCCGGCCAACCTCTTGTATCTATTCGCTTCGGGTAACGGTAAACATCATAATATCTTAAGGCGCATTGTAGTACCTATTGGTAACGGCGGTCTTGAACTGAGAACTTGTTTAAATAAACCTAGCAAGCAAACAATAAGACTGAACCGTATGCTTTGCTGAAGTAGCTTGTTGGTATGCAGGTTCTTTAAAGAATATAGGATACTAGCTGTTGCCCGCGACCTTCGTCCGCGTGAAATTTTATAGGCTATAACCTTCCTCGATAAATGGGCTATCTAACACTAAAATATTTTTTTAAATCGATCCAGAAGTTCCTGAGATTAGCGCGTTCAACCAAACAAACAAACTGTTCAGCTTTCTATTATTAGTATATGTATATGCTTATGGATTTAAGAAAGTTCCCTGACAGAATGTAATTAGGGGATGCCTATAACTACAAATAAAATGGAAAATCGGATGGTTGCTCTAGTTATGTGATTTAAAAGATTAACGAAAGAAAGTTAGGCAGTCCGTGATAAATACCTATTTAAGTCTCTAGAAAGTCGTTTAATGTCGGAAAGAATGTTGAGAAGAAAAAATGGCTATCATAAATAATTCTTGGTTACGAATAGCCTCCGGGATTTTTAAGGCATTCTTTCCTGTTTTGAAAACTATCATTGGATTTGATAGGTACGATAAGTAAATCAAATAATTTAGGTACCAATGCCACAAGTTGATAAGAAAGTAATTAAGGTAAACACCGGAGTAACTAATTTAATGTAAGTAGGTACTTATCTACCTAAATAATCGGAATTTCCTTCGATTAACTCTGTGAACTAGATCGTTTTACGTAAATTCGGCGAGATATAAAATTTTACACCAAACATCAGTTTAGAATTTCAACGTAATCATTTTAAAATCTTAACTAGATTAGCATCTTTGAACTGTATTACTCAAACTTTAATCTTTATCAATTTTACTACACAAAATATTTAATATTTATGCCGCACACATGATCGCGATAAAAATCTGGCGGAATTTTTCATACACTTATACCTGACATGTGTGTTTTGTGTGCTAATGTGATGCATTAAAGCTGAAAGAGACATTACAAGCGTCGATATTTGCAGTCAGCCTACTGACTAGCGGCATATACATAGTCTATGCTAGCGGCTAGCCACTATATATCTTGCAACCTGGCAATTTTTTTATCTATGATACACTCTTCAGTTCTTGTATGGCTCATGGACGTGAACAGTGTTCCACAAGTACAAAACTTTGTAATTTATTTTATGATACATACAGGTGTTTCGACTTAATTCCACATGATGGAAGACGGCCGATGATTTGTGATCTTCGGCGACCTGACCTTGAACTAACCTATTTAGTCTTACTCCCTTAACTAAGAAGTTCTTTCTGTTGTAAACTAGGATATTTTTTACCTCCAATAAGTTGAGCATGCCAAGTAGATTGTTCTGGTAGTACAGGAGAGGTTGCTGCATGGACTCGCCGACGGCCTTCAGCGCAGCAAAGTGGATCACGCAGTCTATTGGGTGCTGCAAACAAACTGATATTTTAGCATTCACAGTAAAATCTGGGGGAGATTTTTTCCATGGAAGCAGCCTGTTGGAGTCGTATGGTACGTACCTATGACTTGAATCAATGATATATAGGATGATAGGAATCGTGGGGGACAACGAAGTAGTGCGGGTCGTACACTAAGGGCGTACCACACTTAAAGACGTGCATTTGGCTTGAGCCAGTCAGAAAGAGCTTTATATCCATCATGGACATGGATAATATAGGCTCAAACCGATTTCGCGGCGATAATAGGGTTTCCCCAATTGAAATTATCCCGCGCTGATTAGTCAGAAAGCTTACTTTGGATTCGTTGTCTTGAATTTTACCGTTCATCATATCTAGGAAGCAGGACCTATCGGGGCTTCGTGATTCACAGGAAATTTCATGCTATCGGCGCCAATCAATCATGGTGCAGGACGCATAGGACAGGGGAAAAGGAGAAAGATGAAAGTCTGACAACCCGTAACAGAAATTGTGACGGAATCCTCACCTTATCAAATATGTCGTTAATCTGAGGCTTATCCAGCAAATCAGCTCTGTAGAAACTAATCGTCTTGCCAGTAATCTGTTCCGCCCTCTGTAGAGCCGGTGACCCATCCTCATCTCCCACTGCGTTGGCGAAGTTGTCAATGGCCACCACTTCATGACCTGCTTGCAGGAGGTCTACCACGCAATGACTTCCGATGTACCCTGCGCCACCAGTCACCAGTATTGTCTTGAATCGCGGCATTTTGATTGTTGGTAGTTCTGTAAAGGGTGTTTTTTTCATTTGTGTTTTAGGGCATCTGCTGCTTAAAGTAAGTAGGATAACAGATTTTTTTTCCCATTAGATAGGCGTAGTCAGTCGGGGGAACGGACAGTTGCATACTTTAAAAATCGACTAATCTGCCACTGCTAAGTTAACACAGACAGATTGGTCTAAGGTCAAGATCTATAAACGTTACCTAGCATCTTGTCTAGTGCCCGTCTATATCTTGAATTCTAGCCTCTAGTTTGACTGGTTTCGCGACGCGACTAAATACTACCTAATGGGAGAAAACATGGGATTTAATAATAAAAGCAGCGGACAGCAGCCTGTGAGGTAATTGTATTGTAATAAAGGGCAATGGCCATGGTCAAGGGCCTTTATTCTCATACCTATTAATTTCAAAGTCAGGTGCATGCTCCGTGCACGCAACCCTATTAATCGTTTTCTGTGTTATAGACACCGACAGGTGAGGCATAAATTCAGTTCGTCCGTGAAGAATTTATTGGCTGCGTTATAATACTGCATTCAATGAAAAATATAAGATATTGTACCTAGTTCAAAAGGGTTGGTAGCCCATAAGTAGGGGTCCGCAAGGACCGATGCCTGCCAGGGCTGCGGGACTGTTCGAAAGAGATACCGTGGCCCTGGAACACAAAGGGCAAAGAAGGAACATGGATGGGTTTTAGTCAGTACAAGTCTGACACTCCCTTCCGCTCCGCCCAGAGTGGGGGGGGGGGGGGGGTCATTTGATGATTTCCCATCCGGAAAAAAAAAAAAAAAGGTTTGGTAGCCCTTACCTAGCCTTTAATCCTTTTCGTAGGATATCTACATACCGGGTGGAAGCAACACCGACGCCTCACTCAGACTCAACAGTGGACTTAGACCGACGCGACGAGGCAGTAATACAGGGTGGCAGGGACACCGCCACACAAACGGTTACCACGTATTCGGTACATCATTCTGAACTACCCTAGATTTTTTTCAACAGTTTTTTTTTTTTAATCTGCTGTATCATACATTTTGACCGTGGAGGTAATTAAATTGAAAGATGTCTATGTGGGCAGGTTCAGAATAATGTACTGAATACCTTCCACCCTGTATATCTACTAGTAAGAAGTCCAATCCAAGGAGTAAGTCAACTCAAGCTAAATATAGCCCATATTTTGCTTGAGTCTTAACCTGACTCGGAACCTGAGTACACTTGGCTTGGATGTTACAAGTTGAAACAACTTGTAAATTCATGAACGTTTGCTAAAGTTTTCTTCCGAAATATTTTCAGGCAATTTACAACCTTCAAATTATGATTTGCAGCCTTAATAATCTCAAGGAAGACTCTTCGCATCCGCAAGCATAACCTATTTCCTAATGCAATATGAGCATATTCTATTGATCGAAAACAATGCTCCATTAGCCAGCTGTGTCTTTGTGAGTCATTCAGGAACGTGCTTAGGCCGAGATCTATAAACCTTACTTAGACGTGCCTACTTACTTAGGCTAAGGCGTTATTCCTGGCAGTGTCGCACAACAGGCAGGTGGTAAGGCACCATCTGTTGTAGCAGTATTATTTCAATACTAGCTTTTGCTAGCGACTTGCGTTCCCGTTACGTACAAAAATTAACCCACGGGAACGTTTTAAATGTAGCCTATGAGACTCGGGGATAATGTAGCTTCCCGTTAGTGTAAGAATTTTCGGAATCGGATCAGTAGTTCCGAAGATCACCCCCTACATACAAACTTACAAACAAATATAACTCTTTATATTAGTATAAAGGGTTACACCCTTAACATAGCCGAAAGGCACTTGTTTTCCCCGTCTTTGCGATCATTTTTTTGTTCTATGCTATACCTGGGAACCTTCTAGTTACGGATATATTGGGGGTCAAAGTTCCAACTTTTTAACAAGTTTTTATTTTTAAATACACGTTTTTAATGTAAGATTTTTACTTTACACACCTCCACGACCCCCGTACTATTCAATCCATCCATCAGCACAATGCTTTGAGTGCTTTCCATCGAGTCCTACCGTAAAACGTGATTTTTCACCCCCAAAAAAAAGTCGATTCCAGCAATAATTTTTTCGTAAAATTACTTAGTTTGATGTACAGAATGCTTGGTTGACGGCTATGTGAAGGGTCTGTTTACATCCTGTAGATTACTGCAGTGTGTGAAAATGGATGGAGCTAAACGTCCTGTATATCTGGTACAGTCCCTGTGCAAGACAGGAACAGAACATGTCTAAGACACAACACGTTCTAAAGAACGTTTGTAGATCTCGGCATCACAGAATCACGTCTCTCTTCGTTTGATTGATTGAATGTTTGTTAATTAGCGCTCTATTAAGGTCGTCGAACGATTATTTGCGATTATTGGTCGTTAAGTGCATATGGAAGCTTTTATTTTTTGTTTTCCTTAATCGATCGACCTTAAAGGTACCTACCTACTTGAAGTGAGGACATTTTGCATTATTTATAGCTGGTGAATGTAAAAGTTTCTAGTTAATATTTTGCCGAATAATTTAATAAGCAAAAGCAATAATCGGCATACATTTCCCACTTTTGGGACATAGACCTCCCCTCTGTAAGACAGCCTGGGTCTTTTATCCATCATACGGGCCCAATGCGGGTTGGAAAATAAATACATTAAATCAGCGGTATTTCAAAGAAACTCTATAAAATTAAGACGTTGGCAGATGTCAACAGCGAAGTATACCTAACTATTAGCCCGCTGTTGCTAAACAATAATCAAGGAGCAGCTTGCACAACTGCAAAGGATGATACTCCGCTGACATCTACCTACGTCTTTTTGACGCAATTTAACTTCTGAGCCACGGTCGTGTTAAATGAAAGGGTTTTTACTGTCAACATGACCTTACGGCTTACCTACTATCTTGGTAGGTATATCTATGTAGCATAGCATAGTAAAATACGAATCAAAGCTTCTAAAGATAATTAAAGACTATGATCGTGACATTAGCAAAAAAAGCATTACCAAACAAACTTGCATCCCTTATGTCTGACTGCTGGACATGAGGTCCTGGTTTCGATACCCAGGTTGGGCAAAGTGTTATTGGATTTTCCCATCAGGAATGCAGCCGCGGAGTCTGGAGTTGTGCCCAGTTGATGGTTTGAAAATTCGTCCTCTAACAGTGTTAGAGGACGAATTAGAATTACGAGAACGAGGAAGAATTTTCAATAATTCTTCCTTGGTTCTCGCCATAGTTGTTTAAGAAACACTTGTCCATAATATCATGCTCCTTGACCCGACAGTTTAGAAAGTACCTTGTACTTTAAGATTTTTATTAAGTAAAGGCTTTTATACGGCGTCATACCTAGCAGAGATCAGATACCCAGGTATCAGGAATCTATACTAATCAATGATATTATAAATAAAAAGAGGTAGATGTCGCACTCGCGCACGCAAATTGTTACAGACAAATTCAGACAATTGTCGCAGTTTAATTACTTCAAGCGCAATAGCTATCTCTTTCTGTATCATACGTTCAGTATTATCCATCGCAGTCGTAACAACGCAACGACATTTTACCGCCGCGCACCGCTCAGTATGAACGTATATAAGAGGTAAAAAGAATGTAAGTTTGTAGGAATGCTTCGGAACTCCTGATCCGATTCCGAAAAAAAAAATATTTTATACAATTCCAATGACATGCCACTTATTTGTTTGACATTATTGATAATATTTTTTATTACTTTGATCATATTGACATTTTTTATTTTTCTTATTTTTATTTAATTCCGTTGACATGCCGCTTATTTTAAATTTATAATGATTTGTAAACCAACTATTTGCATGCCCATGTGACGGCAAAATCTGGAGAACCTTATTATAAAAAACATCTATGTACCTATTACCCATGTTTGCAAAGAAATAAATGATTTGATTTGATTTGAAAATTCTGTCGTGAACGGGAAGCTACATTATCCTCGAGTGAGGCTACATTAAAAACGTCCCGTGGGCTAATTTCCGTACATAACAGGAGCGAAGTTGTGAGCTAAAGCTAGTGTAAAGATAAAGAAGGGTTTTTTTCAAACAGTTCCTAGATGAATCACAAATCAATGAAGCTTAACTATCATAATCCAAAGAGGATACTCCTCGATAACCGCAACAAATTACGTCACCGTAACACTAACAACAATTAAACAGAAATCACGATACCTACCGTCAAAATCGTGATAAAATATTGATACGGGGATAAATGCGAGTGTAATTAAAATTACTTTATCAGAAATAAATACGGATTCGCTGTTTTGGTCAATTATCAAAATGATGAGCTAAACAATTTATCAATCACGGTTCTTTAGCTTTATCTTAAGAAGCGTGTAAGTATTATTTTCTAAGAATCTTTTCCGCATTGACGTCATTAAAAATAACCCTGTAGGTACATGGAAGCAACACTATGTAGCCAAGGCTACATTTCTAGTTTTATAAGAATTGCCTACGTTTTAGATTTTAGTTCCTCACAAAATGCATCCTTAAGTTGCCCTAGGGTCCTAGCTTCTAATGTATGGTTGTGAATGCAATTGTGTACCCGCACCCCAGCCAGAAGTGACGAGGAGGAACACTGTGGTTTTAGTCAGTAGGAGTCTGACAGACCCCTCCGCCGGCCCCACGGTGGAGGACATTCATAACATTAGGATGAAGATTACCAAACGTAAAAAAGGGTCCTAGCTCCTAGCCTTTCGTACTTACTCATCTTAAGGAGTAATATAAGGTCATCAATTCATCATGCAACTGTTCTATCATCATTTGGCCGGCTGCCAGTCTAATCGGATGCAGCGAAATACTACCATTTTACATGGATCCTGACATGGACCTCTACACACAACCCATAATACCTCATAGTACTTCGATGATGTAAGAAAATTTAAGGCTTACTTAAATGCCTATATTACGTAACTACATATTAAAAATCAGGAAGATGAGTTTTCCTCCGAAGAAAAAATTTACTAAAAAGAAGGGTTAGGTTTGTACTCCCAATTTTCTTGGAAAGTTAAATCATAATAATTCAACGGAAGGCTCGTCGCTAAACGTCTTCAAAATACCGATGAAACGGGAAAAACCCATGATTAAAGTACCGTGCACCATAATTACTAGCCACGCTTGCAAGGAGCAAGGGTATAAAGACTCCATGTTGCTTTGCTCTTTTTACAACATCCTGTGCTCCTGACGCGTAATTGAGTTCATGCACCCCAAACGCATATAGAAATGCATGGTAGTGAGTCGCTATATTATGGAGGCATTAAAATACAGTTGGTTTTGCTAATAAGCTGGAACGTTTTTTTATTTTAACCGTTCGTTTTGACATGACTTGACAGTGAATTATTTGACATTTAATTTAGCTCGAACACGCTACATGGCATGGTACGGTGTGATAGAGATTGGCCAAAAATATTAAACAAAAACAGCTTCCTTTATATTTATAATTTACGAAAGATTCGTCGGTTCGGTTTTAAATGTATCACATAAAAGATATTGGATTGTTATGCTGATCTCGTTTATTAACATAATTTATTTAAAACTACATTCGGCACGTTGATTGACGGATTTTCTGACATGATGTGACGAATCCGTTACTGACTTACTGTAACGGCATGGAAATTTTTGTGTGCCTCTTTCATTTGTAGAAAACCCTTAAAAACACAATGTTGTTAAGGAGTGGGGATTTCTCGAGAAGAGTTCATCGGTTTTGAAATAGCTTAAACTTAGCATTACCAACTAACAGTGAGTTAGACAGACAACACTTTCCCAACGAACGACTTCCCTACGATGAGTTGGAACCTCAGAGCCATAATGGAGCAAAGTCATATCAATGTATCTACCATTGATAACAGAGTTCCTTTTCAAAATTAAGATCATGCAACAGCTAGAACCTTTGGACAAGAGTCTGGTAAAATCATCTGGTTGGAATAATCTACCACAAATAGCACAATACAAATTCCGAGATCCCTTCGGCCTTCCCAGAATTGAAATACGATACATTTGGTTTAGACTTCTTCGTCTAACTAAATAAACCAATGACGTCCATTGGATGCTCTCATGGTATGAATAATTTATAACACATGTGTGGAGTTACTTAAGATGCTTCCGTTGATCCGTTCGGCCTGTCTGACTCACGATACACGATGCAGTTTTTATTAGTTAAGTCTTTGTGGTTTTACATGATGTTAGATCGTGTAGTTATGTCGACGAAGAAGAATCAATCAAATACTAAGACTATAAAGAGGTAGAGTTCTTAACTTTGGATGTAGAAGACAATCTCCGAAACGGCTCATTCAATTTAAAAAAATCTTCCACAGATAAAAAAGATACGGTATTGCCGAGTGCCATAAGATACTTTTATTTTAAAACAAAGAACTGTACGACGAAATTCCAGGCATAAGCTTGTGTTTTATAATTAAGTGCAACCATAGCTGAATGGAAAAGCGGATTCTAATGATTTCTAAAAATCCGAGCAATTTGTGAGATTGTTAAAGTGTAGTAAAGGAAGGGTAAAGAAGAACTATAAATTCTGGTGGTCCTGGTAATACGTTGCCAGAAGCACGGAAGAAGCTCGATACCTATCTATGATATGGAGACAGACGTTAAGCTGCAGAGGTGATGCAGATGGCAATCAAACAAACACATCTGGCAGATTAATAAAAGGTCTTAAAAACAACTGAAAGACTACATTATCGCACTTTCAAACGTCCAAGATAAAATGATAAGTTTTGTCTATGTTTCTCAGTTTGTGGACTGCTTTTTCTGAGTCGATTCATCTATAAATGAGTGCTGAAGATTTGTGGTGCAGCAGAGATTATTATAGTCTACATTACCGTGCCCCCATCAAAAAATTGGAGGTATGACAAAGCAGATAGCTTATAGCTAGTAAACTCCTAAAATACTTTTTCTAATAGTAGTATGCATTGCATTAGGTACCTATATTTTGTCGGCAAACTGGTTTAGAGCTGGTTCTTTTTCTCTAAGAGAAAATATCTTGTAGACAGTAGACTGGTAGTAAAATAAAAAGAAAATAAGCGTCAAGTTCGCTTCAAAATACGCGTTCCATTTTAGATGTCTTTGTTTTGCTCGAGACTGGATTACGTGGAAGGAGATAAAATGGAAATAATAATTGTTTGTCTGCAAATAGAACCAACCAACCTCTATAATAATGTGTAACCTTTTCGGTCCCTGGATGAGGGTAATCGAAAATATTTCAACCTCAAGTATCAAACTAAATTGTCATTAAATTGCACATCAAATAAGTATATATCGATATTTTTCTTTTTACTGCCTTATACACTGCAACTTAAAACAGCTCCAAATAAAAGAGTAAAAATGAAGTTTAATCAACCGATAATTTAGGTGCTTCGCAAAACAAAGTCATTCACCCTGGCAGAAAATAAAGCACGGTCAATAAGGATAACTTTAAGGAAACTCCAAAAAGGGACTAAAGTATTAAACACAGGTATTTATTTAAACATTTTCAATACAACCAAAGACACAAGCACTGATCAGTGGTCGCATGCATCCGCACAAGAATCTCATCTAACTAACTGTTTTCACAGAAATCGCCGTTCACTTTCGAACACCGTTAGAAAAAAAAAACAATTCAGCACTCACCTTTATTTAACTATTCCCATTAATTAGTAATTACACTAATTATAACACTAAAGTTACGTTAAAACTAGGCTAAAACTAAATTAATATTATTAAAATAAGCGGCACGTTCAGTCCTAGTCTGATCGCACGCGCATCTGACGGGTTGAGGGCCGTGTCCGCACAATACTCGGTGTCTCACTTCGACGTCACTGTAGTGTAGTTTGCAACCTGCTTGATTGCAATCACACCGAATTATCGGTGCGAATATCAGACTTGGCGACTCCCAGAGATAATAACAAAAAATAAGGCAGGTACCTACCTAAGATAATTTATAGGTAATGGTGGTGTGTTTTATAGGTGGTGGTTCGTGATTGGTTCCTAATACTTTCTAATCGTATTTATGATGCTGGTGATGTGGTGAGCAATTTACTCTCGCAAAAACGATGTTTTAAATTGAGCACGATCAATAACTTAGTGTTCGTTTGAGATCTGTGGGTTAACCCTTCAATTCGGGATCAGCCAGTCGATGGATTAATCTCCTCGTCATCTTACCGAATAGAAATCCTGTAGCTTTTTAAAGCCGCCAAAGGTAAGGCTCAAACAAATATACAAATATACATAAAGTCACGCCTTTTTCCCATGGAGGCATCTGGTTATACACGTAAGCCGTTAAACAGTTATAGAAACTTTATTTATTCTAAGCTGCGTGAGGCACACCGACCCTGGGGAATGTCTAGTTGACTGCGTGCAGTCGTATTCACCACCCCAAGATCGGAGAGTCCTCCCTATCAGCCAACGTTCTAAGAATGGTGTTGGGGCTGGCGCAAACACGGCGTAGCAGAGAGACGCATCTCTTGCGCATGATGGCCGATAAACTCTATCAACGTCCGCTGCAAAAACGCGGCAGCTCTATCAACACCCGGAACGTGTTGTTATATTGTGTGCGCAGGCCACTATATGCCCTTTGCGTAAAGTTCACCCACACTGCACGTGTAAAAGGATTGGCAGTAAGCTTTGAAAAGCGTCACCTTAACCTGAGCTCTATGTACAACATTCAAACCTATGGGCCAACATCCCACATCGAACAGCCAGCGAGCTGCGCTCCCGTTCTACGTTAGCATTATCTTTTAAATCGTCTGAGACCCAATGACCTAGATATTTAACATAAAGACTTCTCATAATTAAGTTTGTTTAGTCAATTGTTTTGTAGAACTGAAATTATACAGGGTGGCGATAAAGTTACGTGTACCTTCAAGGAGCTGAGCCTACGTCATATTAAACAACTTTTCCAAAGAAGCACAAATCCTATTCGTGAAAAAAAGTAATAGTTTTTCATACATGCACCGAAATATTCTGTCTACTGTTGCATGGGAATTTGTTTACTAAATCGCCATCCTGTATAGACGCGTCATTCAAAGTAACTTACCTGAAATAAGGTTTTAGTTAGAGTTTTGTAAAGGTAGTCAAATAAGTTTTAGAAGCTATTTAAGAGTCACACACATCCACAGAGCTACCAATTTAATCAGAATTTCCAAAAACCAAAAAACCTACATTGAAAGAAATCGTATAGGTTGTGTCGTTCGTTTCGGTGTGACTGCAGCCCAGCAGCCAGCGACAGTGACCTCATAACGAGCTATACGTACAATCTATCTATGCTAATAACACAGAATACCGTAAGTTGTCTAAAAACTTGGCTGCCTCATCGTTCCTATATCCGAAAGCTTCCGATACTAGTCACGAAACGGAACTGTGTACAAAAAAACTTGCTTTATATTTGTACCTATCATCCATCATTCATTGGTTTTATGCTGTCGCGCTACTAACATCGCTGTAGATTAGTTCAGTAGGATGTTATTGAAATAACTGCTTACACACAGTTTTGATATTTTATGTTTGTGTACTGATAAATCGTGTTTCGTGTCCGTTTCAAGTTTAGACAATTCACGGCCACTGTGAGAAAAGGGCTGCTGAAAATAATTCAGATAAACGCTCGACTTCGTAACTATGCCATAAAGTTGAATGTCACTCAGTCTCAGGTCTATTGGTCTATGTGATACCTAGATTGTTTCAACCCTAAGATCAGGTTCGCACGGACAGGTGGGTTGCTCAGCGCCTGGAGCCGAACGCACAAGAATTTCCGCATCCAGCCGCAATGTGCTCTTGTGCTTTCGCGAGCAAGTAACCAGATGTTAAGGGTTGAACCTCATCAAGCAGTACGGAATCGCACTTTTCCATGCTCCTAACCTTTTCTGTGCGTGCTGCCGAACGCATCGTCGATGCTGCGGCGTGCGATAGCAATCCCGCTCTGTTTCTCGCTCTAGCAAATGACGGTTCTGCTTTTGAGCGGCAGTAAAGGATAGGAGTATGGTAAAATGCGATTTCGTGCTGATAAATGAGGTTCAACTCACGTCAAGTCACTAGTCTGTACCATCAGTGCGTACGTCCCCGAACGGTTCTCCGGGAATAATTGTCAAAGACGGTCGAACAAATACGAGATCGAAAGCCTGCCGTGTTTGTAGCAATATTTTACATCTACTTAAGAAAGCAACAAATAATAATAATCTACCAACCCGCACTGGGCCCGCGTGGTGAATTAGAGCCCTTACCCTCTCATAAAGAGGAGGCCTTTGTCCCAGCAGTGGGAACGTTAATAGGCTGATTATGCTATGCTTAGAAAAGCAGTCCCTCATCATTTTTTATCAGCTTTAGCTGTTTCGTACGAAACTGCAATACCTACACGTCAAAATGTATGGAACAGCTGATTTAAAAAAAAAAAACGATGTCAATTTAGCCTCTGTGTTCCACCTTGTATATTATGGTCGTTTTGGACCTTTAATCAACTAAACTGGGCTGATTTTGCCCATTACTTACAATTTTATTTTTATTTTTTCTAAACAAACTCGCTGACTAGGTACTTCATATCATCATCATTCACAGCCCGAACTCACCCACTGCTGGGTACTAGGCCTCTCTTTTCCTGTGCCAGCCTCATCCAGGTTTTTCCCCCCATGACAACTATGTCGTCTGCCCATCTCGCCGCCGGACGACCCACGTTTCTTTTGACAGTTCTTGGACGCCATTCGGTGACAGCCTTAGTCCACCTGTTATCACTGCGCGTTGCTAGGTGGCCTGCCCAACTCCATTGGAGTTCCGTAACGCGACTACTTACCTAAACAGAACTTCCTGTTTCGGTAAATAAAATGAAAATAAAATGCGACGTAGGTATCTACTGTAATCGATAAAACTAATAATCTTGACTTTATTTACCTGTACTACAGTATCTATCTGTGATTTTTAAAATAAATAGAGTAAATGATGTAATTTATAATCGAACGTACGATAACCGGTAACCGGAGATCCGGCACACCAGTCACTCGGAAATTTCACGTGGTTTTCCTTCTAAAAAAAAAAGTCTCTTTTTTCGCATTGAAAAGGCGTATATTTATGCTTTCATAATGCGGTATGTCTACGCACGTACTGTGAATTGATTAGCATTCCAAACGCCGTGTTTATAGTGAATTTTTAATTCATCTCTTAAACGTTCGAAATCAAGTTTCACGACGTGTTTTCTATATGCTGCTACGGTAGGTAGATAAGTACCAGATAAAAAGGTAAATCGAGACCAAACCTTGAAAATAATTTAACGATTTAAAGGATTTTTTTAAGAGAATCCTTAAAAAAATCCTTTAAATCGTTAAATATAATATTATTTATTTAAAATAGGTACGTCAACTGGACATACCTACCTACATTTAACAATAAAAGTATACAGGTTAGGTTTTTAATGTAGGTACCAATTACAGGTTTACGCAACATTCTCTTAAGTACAATATAGCTATGAATATTATCGTAAAGTTATAGAAATAAAATGTAACATAAAATAGAAAACAAAACATCTTTGACTTAAACTAAAGAACAGATAAAAAAATTGACTTACACTTATAAACAAAAGACAAAATATCCAAATAAAACGAATAAAACTAACAAGAAACTACATATACATATACATATTGGACTCTACTGAACAAAATCCTGGCCACCCTGAATAAAATATCTTCTAATTATAGCCGTATATTATTTACATTGATAGATCTTACTGGAAAATCTACTTATGACGTAATTAGGCTGAACACTTTCGGCACCCCTTTCGACATGGCCAAATTTTATTACGACATTTTATTAAGCTTTTGTCTCTGTCATTTCGTTCAGTACCGATGCGGCGACGAGGCCGTACGTGGCGTGGGCGAGATATTGATTTAAACAACCCTTGGGGTTGGTAAATAGGGGTTGTTTCCATATGTCAGTGTGGCTCGTTGGTCTAGAGGTATGATTCTCGCTTCGGGTGCGAGAGGTCCCGGGTTCAAATCCCGGACGAGCCCGTTTTCCCTAGCTTTCAATGTTCTAGAGAAAACTGACGATATAATTTTGTTAAAAGTTGAATAAAACGGTAAACATTGGAAGCTTTTCGTTATTTCTGAGATATATCTTGAGATCATCTCCATAATTTATAAACATGATAAGTGATAAAAGGATGCTTCTTGGTACCTCGCATATAAGTGTCAAGATGATGATGATGATGAAGAATGCTAAAGAATTTAATTAAGTTCAAAACTAGCATCAAATGCACTACACGGGTTTTTTTAGTGGTTCGTTAAATGTTCCGACTCCTGAAAGCCTCCTATTCTAAATGGTAGATACCTACGTACTTACCTAGTACAAACTTAGATACTATAGACTATAGAGAATCACAAATTCACGACAATGGTGGATTAGGTGAGGTAACATGGTGGATGGAAACAAAATTGTACGAAACAACTAAACAAAAATCGGTGAGTCGAAATTAATTAAAAGAGAATTATTGTGTAGTTCTGCACGGGTAGCATGACCACCGTGGAAACGGGTTTTGTCGGCGAAAGAATCGACAAAATAACAGATTGTACAAAGATTTCTACCGTCGTAAGCATGGCGATGTTAAAAATGTAGAAAACCGTTTTCCCCAACACTAAGTGACAATTAACTCTGCCTTTAGCCCGTTTTCACCAAAATGACACGACGATCGGGATTAGTAGAATATCGACATCACTATATAGTGTGGAGAAATAAATAAAAATATGGATTCACTTCACTTTTGTAAACAAATTAATAGAATAGAATATGTGGTATAGATAAAGTAAAAAAATACAGTGCTATGTTTCAGAATTTTTTTTTTTTTTTTTTTATAAAAAATTAAATTGTTAAAGAAAATTTTTTTGTTTAGAAGTACTTCTTTGCAAAAAATGTCTTTTTAATTTCGGATTTCTTTTTTTAAAACAAAATACGCAATTACATTTGACAAAATGGTTAAAACAACATTAATATATTAAGCTATCTTTTAAATGTCCAACGTCTTCATTAGAATACACTATTTATGTATTTCACTGCTGTTGACTGTAATATTCTTAAATAGTACCTCGATTTCAGAGATAAATTTTTAAATTTGGATCCTGAACGTCTCGTCGCTCCTTTCGGAACTTCGTTCAAAAGGGCGTGCCTCCGGTAACGCAGGACACGCAACCAACCTCGCCAGCGACTTTCAATAGACGTGTTTCCAGATTGGAAACTAAAATATATAATATTTTAGGACCTGAAATATTATGACCCCTTCCACTGATTTTCAACCTATAACAAACGAAATATTCGGTCTAAAATATCAGTTTTCAAGGACAAGATCATCAGGAAGAGAAATATACCAGGATAAATAGGATGTTCAACTAGAAGATTCAACCATCAATACGTACCAGGAAATAAAATGTTTTTCATGTTTTTGTTTTTTTTCGCTCTAGCCTAGCCTTTTCCCAACTATGTTAGGGTCAGCTTCCACTCTAACCGGATTCAGCTGAATACCAGTATTTTATATGGAGCGACTGCGTATCTGACCACGACATCCCAGGTACTGGGTAATAACTAATACGATACCCCTTGGTGGGACTGGTTGTCAGACTTTTTGGGCCACTGACTGACTACCTGTAACGACTGTCAATGGTCTACAAATGGCAGCCGGGACCAACGGCTTAACGTACTTTTCGAAGCACGGAGGAAACTTACCCATCCACGGTCCAACCTAGGCAAGTGCGGCTTAACCTGAAGATCGACACGAGCGGCTGTTATTATTTTGCTTTGATCACGTTCAACACCCCCCTTAAATGGACAACCAGTCCGTGTATGCCAAGTCTTGCTTGCATCGTTGTGGGCTGGCGGTCCATGTGCGACTCAATACAGCTTTCTTGTGACAAGGTGGACACTGGATACTCCTAGCTCGTTTGGGTAGGACAATTGCTGACTAAACGTTAAGTGAGCTGGACAGCGGAGTACGGACGATATTTATGGAAAGATCTGAATAATATTATACTTAGGTAGTGCCTGTTGCGCATGGAGTGGGACGGAGAACTTCGCGCCGAACCGCCAAAGCTGCTATTATAGTATATTCTTCTGTGACTTCATGTCATGATTGCCAATACATGGTGAACGGGGTTGGTGTGAACTTACATGCATATTTTTCTCAAGCCTGTCAGACTGGCCGTTGGGACATTGTTAAATAAAATTCGGCATTGAAAGGTTTATAAATTAAAACTTCAAAATTAATAAAAACAATTTATTGCTTCCTTTAGCATACCCAGATGTCATTGAATAAGAATAGCATCATGCAATATCAACGTGTTGAAAGATGTGATCCTCGTTGCAATGCACCCAGCAACTTAGTCAGACCTTTCTTACAATAAAGCACAATTCAAATAATCCTAATAAATAAATTATTTTATTGTTTTGATATGATAAAATAAATCATTTTATTGTTTTAATATAATTTGTACACGAATAAAATGTTCCTCATCGCATAGTGCGAATCGGTCAGAATATTCATAAATCTAAAACTTATCTTATGATTGCGCGGAAAAACTCAGCCATTTTCCCGGTTTTTTTTATGTAAAGGAAGTCGGCTTAGTCGATTTTCGTTTCGTGAACTTAAACATAAAAATAAAATTACAATGCTCGATGGTTTTTTTTTTTCACTCAGGAAACACTGGTATACTGTTTGGTACCAAGCACCGATTAGAAGCTTATATTATAATATTGGTAGGTTTTATAAATTATTATGGCAAGTTTTATAGCATAGTTGATACTGTGGATAAATACTAAATGTATCACAATTTTTGGCAAAGATTTGCTTGTAGGAACTGAACAACTAAATATCAACTACTTACACCCTCTCTCTAAGTACATAACGAAAACGCATACCTCGTCATAAACAAAACATTTATAAACTTTAAGACTAGTGGATCTTAAAACTAATGAAATCAAACTTTGGTCGTTGTGCCATTTTTTTAGGATTTAAAGGTTTTACTATTTTTTTTAATTTTTCCTTTTTGTTGTATTATTTATTGCCTATCGGTAAAGCCGTCGCATTTTGTATTGTCGGTGTCAGTTGATTACGTAGCGCAAATGTTGCTGAATAGAAAATGCGACCTGAAAACAATAAGAGTTGGTTAGAATTTAAATTTCATACAAAAGTAGTTGACGTTTAGAAATAAATAATTGTTCAAGTAGTGCCAGTCGGCAAGGTAACAATGGGCAAACTGCCCTGAGGGCAAGTTACACAAAGGCTAGACAAAGTGACATTCTGTGAGCGAGAATGATGTTTGAACAGTCAAAAATGTACCTATTGGATTGTCATCGGCTTATCGAAAAGCTTATTTCAATCCTGATAAACGTTGTTGTAGTAATACGAAACGAATTGAAAGGCTTGCCGAGGTTCTCAGGATGCTCTGGATGAACTACAACTATTATGAGTATAACCCATGGAGGCTGGAAAGTTTGTTACGCCACTTCTTCTGCCCAACTAAAAACTAGGCAGTGGCGAAGGGCGGGTTTTTCACGGCATCCTATATGTGACATTTAAAAAGTGCTTATTCTTAGCCCAATTTGATTAAATGATTTATTTTTAATGCCCATCAGATTTGATATAACTGTTTCATACTATGGTACTACGCACCTGTGGGATAGGCTAATTAGTTTTTTTAGTATCCTTAGTCTCCTCCTTGGGCTGTCCCTTGCCCAGCAGCTTGGCGAGAGAGTCCCAGATGCCGCCGAGGAACAGCGCACAAAACAGGTTCTCGAAGGGTACGAAGGGATCGTGGATGCCCAGGAGAATTGATGATAGCTGAGGAAAAAATTATGTGTATTATTAATAGCAGTCATTTGAGAGATCTCCCGAATACATTCTAGCCGAAGCTATTATTTAATTGGATATGGCATTTTTTTTCAATAAAAGCTCAACAGCTAACAGTTTAAGACTCAGTTGAACATAGCATTGCCTCCACTGCCAGGACTCAGGCTTCCTTTCTGTGAGAGCAGTGAGCGCTGTGTGATTTTGGATTTTTGATTCTAAGGCAAGCATGTTTTCTGGATTGAATTTCACTAATGTAATTTGTCACTGATTCGCTCAAAAAACTGCAGAATTACAGCCCGATTTTTTTTTTCTTTATTTTTTTAACGGGGTTTTGCTGTTTTTTTGTTACTTGCAACTTTGTCCTTATCGCATAATTGACTAAAGCGGTACGCACCTTAAAGTAAACGAAGAATATCACTATGCCGAAGTACACGAGAGCGTGCGGCGCAGAAATGAGGTCAGTCTTCTTGTCCAACACGAAGATGATGGACGCAACCAGAGATGCTTTCGTGTAGCTGGAACAAAAACAAAATATTTTAAATAAATAACATTTAGCCAACCTTTGAACTACCTACGGTTTGCGTGCTTGACCCAGGTTAAGAAGCGAGCTTATAATCTATGGTTAGTTAGGGTTAAAAGAGGTTACCTTTGGTGGTTCGACAAGGATCTGCATGCAGTAAAATGTCGTAGAAAGGGCAGAAGCTAGTTTTAATTAGGGATTACAGTTGTCAGATGGGTTTAGAGGAGTATAGTCCATTTTTAGTAAGACAAGAAAGAGGAAAACGTGCTGTCTGTCTTGGACGATAGTAAAAATACCACTGTCTGCAAGAGCAACGAATCCCTAAGGACCTTTCCAGCCGCCAAAAATTGGCAAAAACGAAAAGACAACTACAAACGAGTTTGTTTGCAGTCGCCGGCTGTATAAGCAGTCGGTGATCAACTTTAATATGATTTTGTAATAATCTCCTTTACTGACACGAGACCAAAAATGTATTCTGTTTCTCGAACGATTAAATTGAGTCGACAGCTAGTCGCTTCATCTTCAGCGGTGGGATAGGTGGCTGGAGTCCATAGAAAACCCTGGCGTATTTAAAATTTTTAGCAGAAGTCTGAACCCGAAACCAAAAAGTGTTATTTCAAATCCAGTTGCAAGTTGTACTTACAAGCTAGGCTGCATAGTTTCCATGGCAGTTGGTGTCCAGGCTCCGCGGATGAGTCGCTCCACCAACTTGGTGAAGCCTGCTCCGTTGCCCTTCAGGGTACCTGAAAGGATAAATGCAGTGGTGTTGTAGAAATATGTCCATTTGTGCAAAGATCAACTTCCAAATTATCCTTGGTACAAAACTGATAAAACCTTCACAGTAAATACATGGAGTTTCATTCAGTTCGGTTTAGTGAGCTGTACCAGTAAGAGAGTCTGGTCGAAGTTGAAGAAACTAGATTCAATAAAAACTGATATTACAGAATTTCTGGAATGTGTTTTTTTGTTTTCTTTATTTATTATGGGATCTTATTTTACAAGCATCGATTCGAAGTGCGTCGGTGACGTTTCCTTAGATGACCTTTCCTTATTGACTGGCCAGAAATCGAATACCTATTAAGATACAATTTTCGCATAATCAGCCATACGAAAATCTACAAACCAAATGTATGGGAAAAAAACATTTTTATCACGGCCTTATCAAAATAACCAAATATTTATTCAGCGTAACCAAACGATATCGGACTACCAGATTAGCACTGATAATCTCACTTACCGACTATAATCATTATGACGTAAGCGTTAGGGTATAATTTCCCGGCGTGGCTGACTCCGTCATACACTTTCTTTGCGCGATAGATCTCTTTCATGGCTGAAGCTACCACCTTTACAGGTAGAAACTTTGCCACTTTATACCCCACGTCGAATGGTGTGTAGAATACTAGGTACCTGGAAACATGAAGAGGTATTTGTTAGCAGAAAGTCGATGCAAGTTTAAAACTTGCCCAAAGAATTTTCAATGGTGCATTTTGATCTCCAAAGAGTATAATGGTATCTAGTTGACATGGTCTTCGTCTAAACCTTATAGGACTTATCAATGCAGAGCCTTTCAGCAAATTCTGAACAAAATTGGTCTTAAAAATTTCCATTTTCTTTACATTCTTAAACATAGCGACGGAATAACCTTATCGGTTACCCTGCTGAGTTAAGAAGTCCAGCCAGAGGTACCTGACCATGTTGTTTCCGCAGTGAAAATCGGTTGGGCTATGCAACTTGTAAAATTTAAGTATGTGGCGAGAAAATGTATTCATAGGACTTAAGGCAACCATGCAGTCAATTAAATTGATGATGTCGGGATTTAGTTCTAGGGTAATAAAGTCGCCTCTGTATTTCCTTTCGGTGCAATGTGCACATGATTGACCTTGTCCCATATCGTTGTTACAGCTGCGAGGAAAGAGATCTCTCTTGACTGTATCATATTATGTCTAATATCCATTATCTTATCCTGCAAGCCTAGTCGAGAAAAGATTCTTAGTGATATGGAAGCGACAGAGTTGCTATTGAAGCTCCCACGGCGCAAAGAACAAGGCATGCCTTATCTGTATATAAATCCTTAAAAATATGCATTTCTTATCCTATATGCATAATTATCACATTTTAAAGACTGACTTATATAATTTTGGGGCCATAATCACTTTGAATTGCATGTTCTGTTGTTATGTGCATTTTGTGCAGTTCTTGCTAAGCAATATCTCATTTAATTCTGTGATAGAGATCAGCCTACTTATTGAATTTAATGACTTGCGTCAGTAACGCAGTACTAAGATGATAAGTAGTTTCACCTTCCTTAAATGGTAGGCAGTTAATGACTATAGAAACTTTAATAACGTGTCCTACATAAGGCAATGAATAGCGTAATGTCTACGCCGATTCATTTAGTGACATCGTTAAACGGTTAGTATCGTAATTGTGAACACAATACTGACTGCAAAAAATAATTAATGTAATCTTGTAATCTTGCAAAACAACTCAGCGGAGGTCCATCATCTCTTATAAGCAAGGATGAATGCCTAGATTCATACTCAACTGCACTACTAATTCTACGGGACTTATTTGACGGGAATT
Organism: Noctua janthina; assembly: GCA_963576755.1. Lineage (NCBI taxonomy): Eukaryota > Metazoa > Arthropoda > Insecta > Lepidoptera > Noctuidae > Noctua > Noctua janthina. The sequence goes on from OY755066.1 coordinate 11,774,090, forward strand.
CGAATCCATATTCTTCTCCAAGTAAAGAGATCTCAGTGTTTCTGACGTTGAAAGTTTTTGAAGAATGGTAGCTTAACTTATCGATGCTCGAAAAGTCAAATTATGGAAAAAGATAATGTCAAAACAAAAAACATAACATACCATGTAACTGTTCCAATAATGAGTTGCGGTGTGTTCTTGAGGGGCGCTAGCATGGGTTCTCCAAGCAAACCGTTGACAACCATGCCACCCGCGAAGATCACTAGCATAGTGGACAGCCAGCATGACAGAGGGTGCTTTCGGGAGAACACTTGAGCACCTGGAAAAGGTAAAGATGAAGCGTTGTAGAGAGAACAGCTTGAAAGAAGGTTTTTTTAGGTGCTCAGATAGTAAACAAGCCATTCGAATTTTGGTCCACTTAATCAGTTTCATGTAAGTACAGTATTGGAGACCGCAGGCTATGAGATGCAACACACAATTATTCTTTTGAGATTTGCCCAAATTGAACGTCATGCTACTGTGCATCGTGTGTTTAAGATATAGTTGTGGTGATAGCATTTTATTTTGCGATTCAGGAACGGTGACAGCAGTACCTACATGGTAGACCTTTCGACCGTTATACTCTACAGTCTACTGATTTTGATTTTGTAGATCAGCTCATCACTATGAAATTATTTGTAAATTATTTTTTTTTATATTTTATTTTTTTATCCACGATCTTACTGTAATAGCTTGCCCTAGCAAGTTCTTTCACCCACGATAATAACCTACGTAACACCTACCTGTTGAGGGTTCGATTCAGTGACCCAGATTATCGTACAGCGAATGCCGTTTGACCCCCGCCACCCATTACCGCAGGGCACAGAGAAACTAGAGAACTAGGTTTTGGCAATGTAGGTCATAATAATGTCCCTACATCTATAGGTCTATACATCAAGCCGTTGAGTCGTACCTTGCTGAACATCCATGCTATTGAAACGGAGTTTTTAGATTCTGCTCAGGTCCATATTAAACGTTACGTCGTCGTCGGTCTGTTGATCATGGCAACTTCAGCTCTACAGCAAGCCTTTGCCTTGTTTTCTGCAAGATTTTCGATCTCAAAAATTTCAGATGTAGGTTTGATTGGATTTAGATTTTGCTGCCCATATTTTTGGCATCCTTGAGTTAAACGAGATGGAGTGACCTATTTTTAACCAAGAACTAAACGACGTGGGCATAAACATTGCTTTGGTAATATAACGACTTGCAATCATGTATTATTAGGTTGTACGAGTACGTGGCTCATGTGGACGCCATTAAATTATGGCTTGCGGTAATGCGGTGCGGTCGTAGTCGTAACAGTTATTCCCGTTTTCAACCATACTAAGCGTCTAAATGCATGTCAAACTAAGAATGTTCTACAGAGCAAACTTAACCATATTTATTATGGAAATTATTTTGAGACAAAGGGTTTGTTAACTTGAAGCTAACCCTTTGTTTGTAGGATACAGGGTGTCATATTCGCATTAGCGAAAAAACTCTTTAAGATGAAAGTGCCAGGGTAGCCCCTGAACTTAGCCATCCATATAGATGACGCTATTAGGCATAGCCGTTTTAAGTGACAGGCTATTTGTGTTACACTGAGTAAACAAAGTCGACCTATTGCTTTTCAGTCAGCGATTCAGCGCCACAGAAACGTAAATAAACGTTACCTTTTTTTTTTTTTTTTTCCGGATGGGAAATCATCAAATGACCCCCCCCACTCTGGGCGGAGCGGAAGGGAGTGTCAGACTTGTACTGACTAAAACCCATCCATGTTCCTTCTTTGCCCTTTGTCTTCCAGGGCCACGGTATCTCTTTCGAACAGTCCCGCAGCCCTGGCACAGATAATATAATGCCCTGGCAAAATAAACGTTAGCTTTAGTTTAGACATTGAGACAGTAGGTAGGTACATGTCTGTGCGTCTGGGAAAATATACCGTAGTCATTCTATTGCTCATAACCTGTGCTCATAACATAACATTACGCCTGTAGTCCTCGAGGGTTAGGCAGAGGTGCCAAATAACTACACCCAGATTTTGCCAGTTATGTTTATGTCCCATGTAATAGGGAGCGAGCCTATTGTCTCCAACCGGGCACAAATCTAGACTCTGTGGCTGCTACTGAGAAATTCCTGGCCTGGGAATCGAAGTCGTGCTCAGCAATAGCACTTGTAACCACTAAACCAACGAGGTAGTCCAAGGTAGTACTTCTATTCGTTCAAAAGTCAATTAACTTGGTTGGCTCTAGTTATGATGATTGGAGAAAGTTCGTAAGTCGCTCGAAAGTAACTAACCTAAGGAGGTCAAGGAGGACTTCAAGGGTGCAGTGAAAATTAGTTATGGACTGTGTCCACCCTTTATAAACAAAGCGCAGTCAGTACCCTGTAAATACCTGACACCAATTTCCCCTGACTGAACTTAGGTGGATACCTGTCACGGATATGACGGGAGCTACAACGCATGTTTAAGCACGTTTAAATGCATTAATTCTCCCACATTCTCCAGTTATGATGAGCAGTATAGATGATTATTAATAAAGAAATTTTCCAGTTTTTTGACATCGGCGGATGTGCGTGTTTCGTGACCCGGATTATCCAGCTTTTTATAGCCTACAGATCAGCCATAATAACATGAATACACGTCATATTAAATAAAGTACCTACGTATACATTGCGTCTTGACTTACTGAGCTAATCTATGGAAGGCAGAATAAATCAAGTAGAAAAATTACAATGTATTAAAATTGCTAGTAGTCTCGCGTCTGTCATGATTTCATGGGACAACTGTGTTTAGTTGGCTTCAGTCCAGCAACCTGCCTCTTGGCATTTTAATAATAAAATACCGCAGGTTATCTCTACACGTGGTCTTTAGCGGTTGGCGGTTGTTAACCAATTCAGTGTGCGGTTTGAAGCATTGCTCATAAATTTTGTAAAGGCACTGATGGATGACACAGCCTCCGGGTTCAGACGTTTTATCATCAAGATCCACAGCCCGACTTCACCCACTGCTGGATATAGGCCTCTCTTTGTTTGTGCCCGTCTCTAAGTCTGCTCATCATGACGCTGACGACTGACACGTCTCTTTCTAATTCCTTGGACGCTACACGACGGATTTCGACGTTTAATATTGAACCTTAATTGGAGTCACATAAGGTTTTTATCTCAAAACGAATGATCGCATATTTCGCTCGGTAGAATAGTATATTGTATAGTTGTTCACTTCCAAAGCGCGAATGTTGCCTACTACACATCAGTAATGTAAAGGTACACAGCACAACGCTTCATAAGTTACCTAATGACTCGGAAGATTAAGCCGGGATCAGATCAACAAAAGCTCACTTGCAAAATTCTCTTTTCTTCACCTGGGCCTGCTATGTGACATGGAGCTTTATAGGACGTAATTTTCCATCTCTTTTTCACATTTAGTAGGCCACGTGAATTGTTACGAAAAAAATAGTTTGTTATTTCTATTATCAAGAAGTAGAACTCATAAAGTACCTGCCACTAATAGACCTGTAGGTACCTAAGTCTTCATGTGGATTTCTTTTGACATCTCGTTCAGTTTCCATGTCCTGCTCATCAGAGACTCGCGTAGAATGTTGAATGAAGTTGTTATGTTGGTACAATATTTTGATTGATTTCATTCAGACGCTATATGGCTGTGCGACCAGCCAAAGGATACAACAATGCGTGTGTTATGTATAATTTATCAATGAAGCAACGCCTAATTTAAAGTTTGTATAAATATTTCGATTCAATTTTGTACGCTTTTTAATCGTAAAGTCCAACACTGTAGAAGACGTAGTACTTCGTGAAAACTAATCCGTAATTTCATCCGTGAGTAGCATGGCTCGTTGGTCTAGGGGTATGATTCTCGCTTCGGGTGCGAGAGGTCCCGGGTTCAAATCCCGGACGAGCCCGTGAGAAATCACTTTTAGCAGCGCGAAATGGTTTTATAGACAGTGAGCTTACGGATTCTTTTGTCTTCATTTTTTGGGGATAGATTTTACTTTTTTAGTTTAGCGCCATCTATTTGCTAGATGTCAAAAGACGTAAGACGTATAAGTCCTCAAGCTTCAGACATGACGGAGAAGCCGGTACAATAAGGTTCTTATCAACCTAACCTTACCATGGAATAATAATAAATTCCAAATAGCGTATTTTTCAACAAGTTACAAGTGTCCACGTCAGTGATAAGATCAAGCGATCATGCATTTTTGATAAAAAAATAAATATGATACTCCGGCAATTATTTATTTATAACATTTTTTACCTACTTATAAATAGACGCTGTAATTTCAATACATGAGGATATTGTCATTCTCTTTCATACTTCATTGTTTATGCAAGTATACTGTGTTCGGTTAACATTAGCTGATATTGGAGCTGTTCGTTCTGGATGCTGCGGGAACAATCTATTTATAAACGCGTTTAGGTGTCTTTTATTTTAGAACATTCCGTACAAATTAGCTTTCGAACAGAAATTGATTCCAGGATGCGGAAGTCCGTCGACAAACCCCATTATTTTGGCGGGTTCCATTTAAAAATAAATCAAATACCACTTACCCGATCCTAAATCCTCTCTGACTGCAAGAGCGCATAATAGAGAATGCGCTATGTCGAAATATGGGTACATTTTTAGTTTAATGACCTGGTTGGCCAGGTCTAAGAAGGCTTCGGGATCCATGGTGTTAGATTTTAGTTTATTTCACGGTTTATTAAGAATTATTTGCACAACTAAACACCGACAATGCGTGACACGGTGACGCGCGTCCGCGACTAACCGCGGCCGATGTTGCCGCGAGACTGGGATACGGACAGCTCGCTCTCACTAATATATATAAGAATGCCTTTTATTATTTTGGCTAGAGTGCCAGACGCAACAAATATCTCGTTTTGTCTCCGGGTTTAGCGTTGAGCGACAGGTTGCTTGGTTATAAACATCTTGTGTCAAATATTTCAAAAATTTTGTACCAGTTTGTTTCAATTCAGAAAGTGAACAGTATTTTTGACATCATTATTCAAGTTTCCGTAGTGTAGCGGTTATCACGTGTGCTTCACACGCACAAGGCCCCCGGTTCGATCCCGGGCGGAAACAGTTGCTTTTTGTATTTTTACCTGATCATTTTTCATATCTTCACGCTTTGTTGCTAAAAGCTGATCAGAGATATCCGAAAATACAACAATTTTGTAAATACATATTTTGTTGAAACTGAATGTTTTATCTGCATAGAACTTGTTGCCTTGGAACTTACGTCTAGAATAGAAAACTATGATTGTTTCGTTATCAAGGCCAAATATGCTACAACAAACAATTCGTAAGACGAATGGTGCAAACATAATGTTGTATTACGAGAGCTCATTTCGATTGTAATTAAATCTGTTACTAAATCATAAAAGAAAGGGAATTCAATAAAAACCAATAAAAATATAGTTAAAGATATATTTGTAACAATAATTTCATAATTTACAACATATCAAACTATTTAAAAATAAAAGATTTTATAATTTAGGAAACGAAAACATTTATAATAATAATAGTTGTTACAATTTCATCAGTCTTTTATATTATTTGATCTGTACACAGCCAAATCTTTGGAAATATGAAAAAAATATAAATAATTTTATTGAAATAATTTCAACACAGTATTCTAATGTGGAGATAATTGCACTTCATTTATGGTACATTTTAATGCGTCTGTTATAGAAGATGATTGTTCAAAAATGTAAACTAAGCATGAGTATTCTAGTCGAGCATTAACGTGTATTTTATGTAAAACAAGGAAAATTATGTACAAAAGTCGTCATTTTTCAATGATTAGATAATTATGAACTATTCAGGAAAAAGATATTTTTATTTTTGCAATGTTTTATTTCCTTTATTTTTCCTTTACTCTTGCTTTTCTCCTTCAGAGAGAATAATATTAACTTTTTCTTTGATCATAAAATTTGCCTCTTTATCTTAGCCTTACCCTATTAAAACTTATATTTATAATGGTAAATAAAATAAAACGATTACGTGAGGAACTCTAAGTAACTTACACACCCAAGTTTTGGGTTAGAATCGTTGCAAATCACAAGCATGCCTCATGCGATTTTAAAGTCAACGGTTTAAGGCTGAAAATGCAATAAAAGCGCGCTCGTGAAATGCAACAACTGAACTAGCAACGGACTTCATAGTTACTACTTTTTGCGACAAATCTGCTTGCTTACAAACAATTCACGCGTTTTAAAAGATTGTGCTCCCGGGGAAACTCAAGGTTAATATTCTTTTGTGGGTATGGTAAATTAGATGTTGGTAGACCATGCCTTAACAAAAACTGACAATACGTTTATTGTGACTTGAGAAGTTACTCTATAACTGTTTTTAAGAGCTAAACACAGAAATAATAGAAATGAAATAGTCGTTAAACGCAGTTAATGACTTCAGAAAGACTTTTAGACTTATTTAAATTTACATAATAAATACATACATTTAAATGAATTGTAGTGATTCATTTTCTCTACGAGTGTGGAGTGTAAAGTACAATAGACAGTAACTACATGACGTTACAAAGATATACATAAATATAGAAAATCTTGATATCCCCGGGAAATAAGGTCAAAGTAATAAAACGGACCATATTCCGAGATTCGACCATTTAACACAAAACAGTAGTTATTAGAATAGAAAACATATATTTATTACATACAAACTGCATTTATGTACAAGTCCCGACTGTTACCAGTTTTACATCGTCTACAGATCTATTTGCACTTTGATAAATGGAAAATATGCAAGTTTATCGCGCATTACTAATTATCGTAGCGGTGACGATAATATCTTGTGGTAATGTATACACGTCGTATGCTAATTGAGACAGATGTGTTGCACTAATTTAAGTGTATACATGCCTTAACGTCTAGACAACAACGGAAAGCCTCACTAATGTCATAATACGGGCAAATTGTCGTAGATTATTAGTTTTTTCGTGTTCAGAGGAATAATAAGTTATTATAAGTATGCAGAAGTATGTTTATACCTACATAATGATGTATTCAGATGATTTGGAATGCTTTATGTAAAAAAACTTTGTGCTTGTATGACATAAGTTTTAAATAACATCTGTAGGTATGCAACATAGCATTCGACTAACTTGATTGTATTATAAATGTTCGAATGCAGAAAATAGCATATCAGAACGCAGATGCTTTGTAAGTAAGCGTTATAGTGCGTCTAAAAATGTGAATCATACAAAGTAATAATAATCATTTTACGTACTAAGAAGGCACTTAATTCCACACACCGCAAACAAAATTGTTCATTTAAGACCTGTTTCACAGATATATAAACTTTCTACCAGATAAAAAACTGGAACATTTATGTTCTAAATTATCTGACAGATAAGTTACTAAATGGTGGTGAAACAGACCTTAAGTGTACAGTCACGAGCATAAATAAGTATACACTTAGCAAACTTCAAAAGCTTATTTCTCGTGACACATGACTGTACTTCTCGTTTAGTACAAAGCGGCCATGTTGGTAATGTTACCGATACATAATAATATGAACAGACAAGACAATACACGTGAATTAACTTAAGCTAATAACAAACTGCACGGCAGCGTCCTATGTTTGACTGTGCGAGATTTACTGTAAAAAAAGAAAGAAATATACTTTTAATATTATACAACTGATGTCAGTATGCTTGTACATTTTATGGGAATGGACTCACAAACGGTTACCGCGTATTAAAAAAAAGTCAGCTGTTCCATACATTTCATCACCAGTCATTTTTTTATTTTTTTTGTTATTATAATTCCTTAAATTTTGACCGTTCTGGTATTGCACTTTTGTAGGAAACAACCGATTTTTTTATTATTATTATGATTTCGTGAGGGACGCCCAGTGGATCGTCCTCAGTCATTAAGTAACGACTTCCAGTCCTTGCTAATTCTAATTAGTTATTGTAATTACTATGGTTACAGCCCTAAAGCTCTGCATTGTGCTAAACTCATGTCATCATTAGCTTTTGATAAGCTAATGATCTTTGTTTGATAATTCATTGCTATTCATAGAACTATTAAGAAGTTATGAATTATAGTATGAAGTTGGTTAATAAGTTATTACCTTAATTATGTGTAATTCTCAGTAATTACAATAACTAATTAGATTACGCAAGTACTGCTAAATTGCAACAAAATCGTCAATAGGTCATTAAAGTACTCACCTTTTATTTAAGGAACTGCTTAGTTATGACTAATTCTCAGTAATAAGTATACTAAATATACTGTATGAATGCTTTCTAGGTTCCCAGATGCTTGTTAACTTTTTATTTTGTTCTACATTTTTTGTGTAGTAAGCAACGACTTATTGTCGGGCCTACGCTGTCCCCTCATACTTAAGTACAAATGCTGTGTTAGCAACGATACGTCAACAGTTGATCTCTAACTAGATATACGTAACTGTGATATTTAATCTAATAAGATGTTTAGTTTATATAAGATGATTACTGATATTTTTTTTTGCTAATTAGAAGTTTAAGTGTTACGCATTCCTGCCGCCTGGCGGCGCTACTTATACTAAAAAGCCTAACTACTAAGGAACTTTACCTTAACGAGAGCCTTTTTAATATTTTCTTTATTTTGAGGTGTAAAATAAGAGTTTTCGTATTGTTTTTATTAAGTTTATGTAAAGTAAACCCGTCCTGTTATTACGGTTATAAGAAAAACATTGTAAGGGATGTCGGACCACAAGAAAAAGCATATTCAAAATTTCTATAGAAAAGCCACCTGCGCTCTGATTGGTTGAAGGGAAAAACAGTGCCGTGTGCAAAATTAAAGGGCTGCGATTGGTCAGAGCTGCCTATAAAAAAGAGGCACTTTTCCGTGGTCAGGCATAGTCAGACCTAATCTCTGATTTCGTTCACAGCCTGCCGACAAAGGCATTCTTAGAATGCCTGAGTCAGCGGCGGCGTCCTTTGTCAACGAGGCTCTTGACAGCCCGTTATCGCCCCCGCTCGCCGACAAAGGCATTCAGATAACGCCGGCGTCATTAGCGGCGCCCATCAAACGGTCAAAATCCATTGTTGCAATGGATCGCCCCTACACGACCGTTCCAGTTTCCGAGCCAGAGTTCTCGGAAACATATCACACATGAACATATCTCTTCCTCGCGGGACGACTATCAGGTCGTCGGTAAGGGAAAGAGAAAGAAGAGCAAAAGTGTCCAATTCAGCTCAGCCAAAAAGGCCGTAGCTAATGTCCCCATCCCCGCGTCCCTCTTCCCCCGTTGTTGCCTCTGTCCCTACCAGTAGGCCAGCTAGCCCTAAAGTCAACCCGCCGGTCGCTTCGACCAAGAAGCAAAGGCCTGCTCCCCCGCTATTCATCCAAGATAAATCACAGTGGACTGCAGTGTCCAAGATGTGCATGAATAGAAATATCCACTATACAAACGCCCGAAGCACCCTACACGGCATTAAAGTCACGGTCCCCTCGGCCAACGACTACAGGGAGCTATCCCGTCAGTTGTGTGGAAGGAACATCGCCTTCCATACCTATTCCCTACCAGAGGAGACGCCCACCCGCCTGGTATTCCGAAAGAAATTCCCACTGAGGACATTTTAAATGACCTCATTAAACAGGCTATTCCAGCCACAGCAGTACACCGCCTTCACAAGGCGCGTGGTGGAGACCAGTACGACATGGTACTGGTCGTCTGCGACCCCGTTGAGGGGCATCACCCGATTTTCAAGCTGAAATCAGTGTGCTCCCTTTCTGGCATCTCGATCGATAAGCCATTCCGTACAAATAAAGTCGGGCAATGTGATCGTTGCCAGCTCTACGGTCACAGCTAGAAACACTGTTTCGCACCACACAGATGCGTAAAGTGTCTGGGCGATCACAGTACGACTGACTGCCCCCGTCCAAAGGACATCTCTCTCTGCACAGAGCCGCCTAGCTGCGTTCTCTGTGGTCAATCGGGACACCCGGCAAATTACCGCTGCTGCCCTAAAGTCTCTAAGGCCTATTCCTCAAAGCTGGTGAAGCGTGCTCACGCCCGCCAACAAAGAGAGAGCCCGTCTGTGAGGACCCCTCAACCCAACTGCCCGAGAGGCTTAGTCCCCAGAGGCCATCTCATATAGCATTTTTTTTAATACTTGTGAAAAAGTTGGAACTTTGACCAATGCAACTCAAGGCGTAAAAAGACCCTTACGAGGGTATTTTTACACCCATTATGCCTATGTTCAGTTATCTAAGTATATCAATAAAGAATGTCAGTAATTATTACCTTTTTATCCTCCTTACATGGTGTTATTTCCTGATATGTTTTTCCCATCTGTGTTTCGCCTATCTTTCTCCGATATCGGCGATCCTGAGTACAAATGAAAAGTATGTAATGATGTTCATATGTGTGCAACTATAGCTCTTATGAAGTATGGAGCAGGCATTATCAAAGTTGATTTTGGTATGAAAGATATGAACATGCTAAAACTTATATTTCTTTCTTTCTTTGGACTATAGACCTACCGCTTTAATGAGTCCTCCGCCTTGCCCCATCAAAGGCACATTAAGCGTCTACAAAGTCCTAACAATATCCTACAGATTATTTGCTTTAAAATAACGATAATCCACGTAGGTATTACGATACTAATTGAACCAATACGTGATCTACCTTCAGAATATTCTATTTAAATTGATACCTTTGCGAGGACCCATTAAAGCGGTCGGTCTATAGATATGGGTATAATATTTCCTACCTAGCTGTGTATTATAAATTGACTAGCGAGATGATTGGCTCCTATTTCACACGGGTTTGAAGACATGACAAAACAATTTATTACACATATATCTTCCGCAATAAATGCTCAAAATGATTTTGAAAACCGTATCAAACTTCATTGAATCAACGAGAGTCATGTAATACCTATTTTTTTTAAATATTCTGTTTAAAAATTAGGTATTTAACAGTACCAAGTTATAATAAATATAATTAATACAATATTTTATTAATATTTAGAATCATTTATATTAATAATAACTTTTTACAATCTATTAACATAATATTTATCATATGTTATTGATTTTATTTTAAGTTAAATTTACGGTTTTATATTCATAATTTATTATTTTTAGCTGTCATATACAAATCATACACAACGCGAATTGTTATATGCAATAATAAATAAATAAATAAATAAATTGAGCAATGACACAAATACGAGATGGAAGGGACACCGACTATAAAACGGTTTCCACGTATTCAGTACATTTTTCTGAACCCACACAGAAAATTTTAGTAGGTTTAAAAAAACAGCTGTCAAAACCTACACGGTGCAAATGTAAGGAAAACCTGTTTTTTTTTTTATTTATTTATTATTTATTTATTTATTTATGTACACACAAAATACTCAACAAGACATAACAAAATTAATAAATTTTTTTTTTTTAATTTTCGTTAAAAAAAATAATGTACTGAATACGTGGTAACCGTTTAGCGTCGGTGTGCCGTCCACTCTGTATACACAAACTTTGTTTTATGATATGTATGGATGTGAATTTGCAATAATAACATCTATTTACAACGGCCATTAAAATGGATACTCGTCAATATTTAAATAGCTTTGTTATTAGGTATAATGATCTCAAAAGGCAGTAAGATTCCTAACAGATTGTTCCTGACAAGTATTACCATATTTTTACCAGCTACACGACAAATAAACACTCAAGAGCAATAGATCATAAAAACGAGAACTAATGGATTTTTTAACTATGCATTGTTCACGTTCGAAGACCGCATCGAGACAATACTAGACCAAGTCTACATTTACTTAAGTTATGTGTGATAACCGCCGTCTGCTAGGACCGGTATTTTGTTTCTGGAACTTTCCTCAAAGGAAGTTCGACTATCGGACTCGGGTTTTTATAAAAAAAAACATCTTATTTACAGAACAAATAATTTCATTTCATTTCGATCCACTATATTATGGGACTGTTTAATTTAAATTTAAATTTGGTTTAATATTGTTTCATTTTTTTTGACATATTTTATTAATATTTTAGATCTATTTGTAGTGTAAAAAATATGCATACTGAATTGAAATAAATAAAGTTAAGTTTGAAATATTGTTAATGTATTATTAAAAAGTAAACAACATAGAGATAGAAACACTAGGTTTAGAACAAAATACTCTTATATTCTGTTGACACCTCCTTCGCAAATCACAAAGATTTATAGCTAGCTATCGCTCTTTGATATAGAATATTGCGTCGAGTTATGAGTATTTATAAAACTTAGAGTTATTTTTTAACTAAACACCTACGAAAACTTCAGAGAAGTTCTCGAAGGACACACGAGCTAGATTTTCAATAAAAGAAACGCTGGATTAATCAGAAAAATATGCAATATCTTTAAGTGACGATTACTGACAAATGCGTACACTGTATGGACAGTAGTTCTTTTCTCAAAAGCACATATCAGACACGTATCTGCATGATCCTCATATGAGTTGTTCATGATTTTGTCTGGACTTTAAAAGAGACTGTAATCTCTTAAACTTACGGGCGAATGTGTTTGTAAGAACCAATTTACAGTATATCATTGCATTTTTCAAGGCAGCGACGGCGTTAACATTTACCAAAATATACCTATTTCAAAGTATATAATAAAAAGCAAGCGGTCAAATGCAAAGGCGTTTCTACAACGTTGTTTGTAAAAAAAGGTCGTAACAACGAGTTTTATCGCAAAAATTTGGTTTAATGATGATTTTTAATCAAGGCTGCGTAAATGATTTTTACGGATCAATGAAGTTACTACAAAAACATTTAAGAATAATAATGAAATTGATAAGGTAAACGTGAAAGGCGTCTTTTATCAGAGGAGACAGATAAATTGCACTATTTTAAAGATTTATATTTATATGTGTGTTGTAGATTTTTACTGAATACGTATGGAACTATATACGGAACTTTTAACAAAAATATTTTTTTGTCAGTCTGTTGGTTCCGGCTAATCTCCGGAAGGGCTGGACCGATTTCTGATGTTTTAAGGAGTAATTTAAGCTATTATTTAAAAAAAAGAATTAGGGTTCCATGCAAAACTATTAAAAAACCCTTGAAATTGTTAACAAAATCCGATTCAAATAGGGAAGTAATATTTTTATAATCATTTCAAGGTGCACGGCAGGTTCACAAATAAAAAAATGAATCATGCTTTAGAGGGAAAATTGAGCAAGCAAAATTACTATGAAGAATTCTGAGATCGCATTTCAACTGATAGAATGAAAATTCAAGCTTCTGTCATAATATCATCAGAATACCTTTCTTTTTGCTGGGCACACTCTTAACCGTTCGCCCATTGGCTGAAAAACAAAGAAAAAAATCACGTTCTCGAATCTCTGAATACTCAAACGTACCAAGTGATGTATGATGTTGCTTAGAGAATTTCTCTTTCATTTTAATAGACCAAATCTTTAATTTCGTACCGATTTTCTGTTCGTTATTCGGAGTTCTTGGGATTTTGGACGGCGCCATTTCGTGTTGAATGAACTTTAGCGTTGCTTCTTTTGGTGACAAGACTTCTGGCTCTAAAAAAGGTTCTTCTGAGTTCTCCCTTATGGGGGGAGTTTCTGGTTCCAACGGTAATAGTACTTCTGATGTCTCAGGAGTGGAGCAAGGTGCCTCAGACATGTTGTGCAAAAACGGTGACTCAACTAGCTGGCTGTTGCTGTTTTCTTCGGCTGGTTTGCTCGGGATGTTGTTGTGAGATACCGTGTCTTGGTCCGATTCTGTCGTGAAGTCCGATCGGTCGCTCTTTGGACTAGTCACGTTGGTTAACTGTAAGAGAATAGGAGGATATTGGTTTATTATTAAAACTAGCTTTTTCTCGCGGCTTCGCTTAACCCACGGGAACGTTTTAAATGTAGCCTATAACACTCGCGGATAATGTAGCTTCCCGTTAGTGAGAGAATTTTTGAAATCGGATCTCTAGTTCCAAAGATTACCCCCTACATACAAACTTACAAACAAAACGTTTTTATAATATTATTATTATAATATAGAAAGTATAGACGAGCAGACAAATTAGTGCATTGTATTATGTTGTCAAAGTCGCATCATTTCTTTTAATTGGCCCATTTACAGTATCCAAGCAGGGTACTTTTAAATAGTCAATTAGACTCAATTATCATTACAATATTCATGAGCCACTACGTTGACTTTGAGTCAAAATATGACAGCCAAAAGCATGACGTATGAAGAAAAGGCATTTTTTAGCTGTCTATCTAACATACAACATGCCTGTATCTGCTGCAGGGATGGCAGGTGAATATATAAAACACCCTGATGCATAAACCACTCGAAACCAGCGCGCGTGTAGGACCAGAGCCACTTCTGTATTTTTAAGAATGATGCCATTCTAATATGTCAAAAATTGGACGCATGACGTGAGATTGAATTTGAACGACTCTCTATTACGACAATTGGCCATCATAATAGACATGGACAAAGCAAAAAGAGGATGTGTAAGTATCGGCAAGCGACGTTCTATATTTTCTGCTTACCTCTATGGGACCTATGCTATAAAGATGTTAGTCTATGCATGGCGTAGCTCGGTCATGAAAAGACTTGTACCCGTACCTATGATCCTCAATAAAATAATATGTTTGATTTGTTTATGTATTTATAAAATACCGTAAAGCTGGAGTCCTCATCAGAGTCGGCATCAAGGTCCACCATCATCTTCTCTATCAGCCTCTCCATGGTCGTCTCACTAGTGGTCGCCGCAGGACTCGTTTGCTCACGGCCGCGCTTAGTTCGCTTTACAACCTGGAAGTCATTAAAATAATAAAATACAGGTCTCACATGACATAATCACACCTGTAATCTTCGAAATATTAGGCAATTGAAAATACTGTCGTGCTAGCGACACGAAGAACGTATTTTTTTAATTAACGTATTATTATAAAAAATGCTCGTCATTCCGAGCATTTTTTTATGTTTTAGACCATACCTGAGAAACCTTGTAGTTACGGAGATATTAGGGGCCCAAGTTCCAACTTTTTAACAAGTTTTTTTTAAATACAAGTTTTTAATGTTATAACTTCACTTTAAATACCTCCCGTATTATTCAATCCATCCATCAGCACAATGTTTTGAGTGCGTTACACTGAGTCCTATCGTAAAACGTTATTTTTCACCCCAAAATCGTTTTGCCAGCAATTTTTTTTCGTAGAGTTACTTAGTTTGATGTACAGATTGCTTGGTTGACGGCTTCGTGATGGGTCCGTTTACACCTTGTAGTCGCGAATTCGTCTATCAACGCTGCGGAGCACTGGTGCCTATGCAGTCATTTGTTCCTAGCAAGTTTCCTCTGATATTCCGTAACACGTACCTGCGCGATAGTTTTAGGGCGTCACAATTTAACCGGTTAAACTTTACTTCAAACTTACCAATACTTCGTCGTTGTTACTGACGCGCGTCGTGTTATTGTTGCCGTAGTGCGGCGAGCGGCGGAAGCACATCGTGAACTCGAATATGGAGTGCAGCGCGTTGGACCAGGACTCCCGGGGGGCCACGGCCGTGCTCGTGCGCGCGCGCATCATTCTGTTGCCTTGGTACTTCAGCGTGCGGAGGTAGCGTCTCTTGCTTTGGATGTACATTACCTGGGGAATATGGAAGAAACGTTGGGTAAAGGATAAGTTTAAATAAGGAAATTATTCATGGATATGTTTTGATGAATGGCTTAGTGATCACCTCACAAAGACGGTGTTAAAAATTGACAATATGTTTTACCAACCTTCTTTTTGACCACGTCTAAAAACAGTATGATCACGCTGTTAAAAAGGTATGTAACATAACATCACCCCTGTAATCCCCGAAAGGTTGGGCAGAGGTGTATCTAATAGTACACCCAATAGTACGCCAGTTATTTTTAAAAGGGTAAGTAGATTTTAGTATTGCCATAAGGACAATTTAAAATCGACGCTGCGTATTACAAACGCTAACAACAAGAGCATAGTGCGACGTTAACCTAAACAAAATAGAATTGCAACAATTACCTACCACCTATCAAGATTTAATTTTACATTCAAATAAAAATAGCTGTCCAGTATGCTACATACTGATCGGACAAAATTGATCTCATCTCCACGAAAATAAAATGATCAAACTGAAATACACATACCACATCAGCAGACCTTAACGGCGGTTTCCCCATGATGAGGTTAAGCAGCGAGATACCCTCGCGCGTGATCCTTAACGTCACTATCATCATCAGAAAGAACACCCACGGCAGCGGTCGCACTAACTCCGGCTGAGGACGCTCGTCTTGATCCACTGTAAATACAAAAGAGGTTCTTCCATTACATCCTTGGTACAGCCTGTGCCGAGCCTGCATGAAGGAAGACGAGACAGCAGCCAACGTGCTTCTACACTGCCCAGAGGTTACTTCATACAGGGCAAAGTACTTCGGTAACCCATGTACTCTCCGTGAGATCGTCAGCAACACCATAGCGTTGCAGGCCTTTCTCGGGGAACTGGGGTGGATCGAATGATTTTCGCACTCGTACGCAAAATACGCGCTTTGGACGTGAATTTGCGGACACCAGTCCGTTAGACAGTAAAATACATAAAAAAACGTAAATAAAAGTTCGTGAGTACATTCGGAAGAAGCTGGCAGTTTCGTCACAACGGTAATGTTTTCCCCATGGTTTGTGTTTTTATTTTAGTATATTCGTGGAAATGTCTATTAACATTAATTAAAATTTTGATATATATTTATAGTATTATATTTATTTATTTATTTATTTATTATTCCTTAACACACACATTTGTTTTAACAGGTAAGACCCAAGCTAACAAATTTGTCATAAATTGCAAAAATCCAGTCCTAAGTAACGGGACTGGGTAGAGGCACAAGTTAAACAGCAGACAACATACCAAGTGCCACCTTCTGGAATTCCGCCAAAGAGCAAGAAAATATGTCCAATCGCCGAGAGACACTATTAAGCATTCTTAATGCACACAATACAGGCGCAAACTTTAATAAGTTTGTACGGGTTGCCGGAACCTTAAAAGGCCCCTCCCTCGGTCCTAACCGTAGCGTCCTGCTTGGAACAAGCAATCCCAACGATTCCAGTATTTGTGGATTATTTAGCATACCACGAAAAACCATAAAAACATATTTTACGAGAGCGAGGTTGCGCCTTACTTCCAACTTATAGTACCCAACCATCCCAATAACAAAGAGAGTTGGATACATAAGTGGGTAAAAAGGGTATACACCAAACTGCTTCCAGTAGAGGTATCGGGTAAATTTGTTCTGCATCTTTTCCAGCATCTGGGAATACTTCACTGCATAAGGATTCCAGATAATAGCACTAGTTTCCAAGTTGCTTCGCACCAACGCATTATAAAGTGTTTTCACTGCTGCCATATTAGTGAAGTCACGAGTTTCACGCATGACAAAACCAAGATTTTTAAACGCTTTTTTGCATACCTGCACTACATGCGCACGAAACGAAAGATGCCCAGCGAAAGTAACCCCGAGATCTCGGACTGACCCCACCCGCGGTATGACGTGACCGCCCATGCAATAATCATGGCGTCGGGGTACCACAGCCCGCGTGATTGACATTACGCTGCACTTCGTCACATTGAAGAGTAGTTTATTCTCTACACTCCACGCTACTACCCGATCGATGTCACGCTGGAGCATTCCGAAGTGTGACTCCTCTGTAATCTGCAAGAATAGCTTGAGATCGTCAGCAAATAACAAACAGCTGGCGTCTTTAATGACTTCAGGAAGATCATTAATCATAATTATAAATTCTAAAGGTCCTAAATTTGTCCCCTGACTTACCCCCGTAAGAGTAAAATACGAGTCAGAGGTGTAACCAGCATATTCTACCATCTGTTTGCGGTTGCCCAAGTAGCTAGCAAAGAACTCTAGGAGGGCTGGGGTAAAACCGACCCTCGCAAATTTATTTAAAAGTATGTCATTATCCACACTATCAAATGCCTTCCTGAAGTCGAAGTAAGCGACGTCCAGTTGGACACCAGTCTCCGAGTCCAGCACTGTGGTGGCCTGATTTAAAAAACACATTAAATTTGAATTTGTGCCACGGCCCACACGGAACCCATGCTGCGCGTCGGTAAGCTGTGAGGCTACTTGCGAGTGGATAGTTGAACACAACGCGGACTCGAAGACTTTAGCAAAAGCTGACAATACTGCAACTGGTCTATATCCGCTAACATCCGAGCTTGGAGTCCCCTTCGGTACCGGAGTAACCCTAGTCAATTTCCAGCCGTCCGGATACGAGCATTCCCGTAAAAAGCTATTAAATAAATGCATGAGCGGCCGGGCCAGTACTGTCCTACAATCCCTAACGACGAAGGGTGGCACCCCGTCTGGCCCAACCGAACGCTTGGGTTTGAGGCGCGCGAGCGCGGCACTCACCTCGCCGACAGATAGCTGACCCACGTGAACGCGTGTGCCGCGCTCGGGCGCCGTCTGCCCAGCAGCAGCTGCATCCAACCGCGGTGCCACCGCCCCATAAACCGAATGAAAGTAGTCAGCGAACGCCTGAGCACACTCATGCTCTGGCAACGGCACATCATTCCTAGTTATCTTTGGTCTACTACGTTTCGAGCGCTTGCCTCCAATAAAACCCCAAAAGGAACTCGGTTCCTTCACAAATTGTTGCTCCGTACGCCTCTGATAATCGCGGTATGCGGTACTGATTTTGTCTTTGACAAGAGAACGGCAGTGAGAAAATTTAACATAGTCGCTGACGGAACCAGTCTTCTTAAAAGATTTGTGCCACAAAGCCTTCTTCTTAATATGACCTATTATGTCAGCAGTGAACCATTCAGGGTAGTTATAACGAAAGCAATCACCCTTGGAGCTCTTTCTTGGAGTGCTATCATCCAAAATTCTATAAAATATATCATAAAATATTCTATATGCTTCGTCGGCATTACTCGTTTCATACAGGGCGCTCCAGTCTACCCCTGCAAGTCCCAAGTACAAATAATGGAAGTCCGCCTTCCTATAATTCCATCGTGGTAGGGAGGTAGAAGCCTGCGGAACAGGGTAACCAGGGTATATATATTCTTGTAGTTAATCTTAGTATTATTTAAAATTATTTTCAGATATACACCTACCACTGTTTGTCTCTGCATCACCCAAAGGTTGACTGGTAGAAAATGCTTATGGCATTAAGTCCGCCTCTGTACTTCTGTGCTTGAAGTGTTAATAAATAAATACATCCTTGGCCAATTTTAACAATTTCTTATTGTGATTTGCTTTTATAATCTCACAAGCAGCCACTTCAAACATTTGTTTTGTATACAGGATGGAAGGGACACCGACACTAAAACGGTTACCACGTATTTATTGGTTCCCTATCCATTAGCATAAAATTTTAAGACCTAATATAACTTAGCATAATGTTGTTTGGCATAATTATTTTTTCGCATAATATAATTACGCATAACAGCTCATGCATAACTTTTTTAAGCATTATGTCTGTAACCATAATAATGATTAGGCATAATATTTTAAAGCATAAACTTATTAAGCATAAAGTTCTAAAGCATAACTTTTTTAAGCATAAAGTTCTAAAGCATAACTTTTTTAAGCATAATATCCTAAAGCATAAAAGTTAAGCATAAATAACGCATAAAAATATTAAAACATATTTTTATAGGTATAACAGTGAAATAGTTGGAAATTAAATGTTTATACGCACTAGCTTTTTTGCCCGAAGAGGATATACCAATTTATTTCGACGATTGGAGAAAAGCCATATCTCCTGAATCAGGTAATATATAAAATATTAATATATTATAACGTATTGAACAATTTTGTGAGTATTTTTTCGCTGTAGGAAGCAAGCATTGCAAGCATACAGCATGCAAGCAAGCATGCAGCATGCAAGCAAGCATGCAACATGCAAGCAAGCATGCAAGCAAGCAAGCAAGCAGCATGCAGCAGGCAGGGTTTCTGTGACGGCTCCGGCGCTGCGGCCCTCCGGCGGCCCCACGCGTGCTAATCGTCGCAGACGGCTTTCGCTCACCACCGCAGCTTCGGCTTGTTGGCCGGCTTCGCCGGCCAGCCTCAGCCGCGGCGGCTAGCTCGCAGCCGCCTGCTCCTCAGCCCGCGGGCCGCCTCGCCCCTACGCGCCTACGCGATTTTAAATAACACTCTAGGGGTAGGACAAACAAGACTACGTGAAGTCGGTTTTGCAGCAATTCGGTTCTGTGACTAACTTTTGTTGCCCAGCATATTAATTTTTTAACCAACAATATTATTTGATTGTTACAGGTACTATAGCTAATTGGTTTGCTCAGAATTATGTATGGGGCACTACAAGTTCACCACCACCATTTCCACCCAAAGTCTGGAGTACGTATTTACTAGTAAAGGAAAATATACCCAGGACACAAAATCATGCAGAGGCATGGCACAATAGATTTGCTCATTTTGTGGGAAAACACCATACTGGATTTTATTTTTTGGCAAAAAAGATAGTTCAAGAAATAAGACATCAAACCATTGAAATAGATAAACTGGATATCGTAACATCACTTATACTAAAAAAAAAGAAAAAATACACGGACAAAACCAAAAAAATTGAAAAAATCATTGGTAAAAAAGATGAGTATCCTTCTAAACTAGAATATTTACAAGCAATTGCTAAAAATATACACCTAAAATAAATAATTAAGGACTACTATTTCAATCAGTTAACTTCTATCTGAGGAATAACCGCCATATTTATTTCTCATAATAGAAGTTAACTGATTGAAGTTAACTAATTCACTGCTGTGTGAAATAAACGTTTCCCGCGATTGAAAATGTCATGTATATTTATAATAAATCATGTGCATGAACATTGTTTTTGTTATTTATATTAATTGTATGCCTAAATATTATTATGCTAATAGCCAGTAGGCCTACTAACGTTATGCTAAAAGTCTTTAGGCCTACTAACGTTATGCTAATAGTCATTAGGCCTACTAACGTTATGCGAATCAAATTTATGCCAAAACAAATTAGTCTTTAACATGATTATGCCAACATAAAATGTATGCCTAAAAAAATTATGCCAAAGTATTATTATGCCAAAACAAATTGTGCCAAAATCGTTATGCCGAAGTATATTAGGGCAAAAAACATTATGCGAAAAGAAGGGATCCCGTATTTATTTTATTTATTTTTATTTATTAAAATAAATAAAATAAATACGTGGTAACCGTTTTAGCGTCGGTTCGTCGGTTCCATGTACTAAAGTACAGCTAATAAAAACAAACAAAAAAGGAAACCATAGTCACCAGAAAGCCTCACGTATAGACTTAGAATAAAAAAAATATGGTGTGAGCCAGTAGCGAAGGGTCAATTCTTGTAAGAGGTAAGCCCGAGTACATATTTTTAATGTGATTATAATATTTGTCTAAAGAACACTGACTGTACCAATTTTCAAAAGGAATCTGCTAGGAATCGAGTTGTATGGAACCTTCGCCACTGGTGTGAGCACAAACAGAAAACACACCGCTAAGAAGAATATAAATACTTGGCTTGCAATTATATGACTAAGATATATCATTCTAAACCCAGACCATAGAAATCAACCTGAACATAGAAATTTTTCGTAGGTTATTAAACAGCTGTTTCCTACAAATCTGAAATATCTACATGGCCAAATGTATGAAACAGCAGATTTTTTTTTGGAGTGGCGTGGCTAGTGTCCAGCAAGGGCAAGGCTCTTTATATATAAATCCCTAACATCATGGAGAGTAGTCGGTTAAAAGCGCAAACCAAGCTTGTAAGCTTTTATGAAAGTACCCCTACTAACTGCATGTTAGTTCTAACTCTGTACTGTAAATATTAGTCACACAATGCCGCAATCAGCAAACGAACATTATTAGAAGCATGATTCACATACGCAGATAAAGTGACAGATAGCATCAATTAACAAAACACAGCTAAATGCCTGATAAGCTTATCTCTTAGAAAAAAGTAACAGAATAGAGAACAGTCTCCATTCAGCTAATGCTTTATCTATTCCAGTTATCGCATAAAGAAATGGTAAAAAGGACTTTAAACATTTCGTTTTTTTTGTAAAGGTAAAATTCTTGAACAATTAAACCCGTATTATAGACCGTTACTCAGCCATAAACCTCGTTTTAAAACTGCATTTGAGCTGAGATTAGTTTGAAATACGTCAGTGTTTAAACAAGATTTAAAACTGAGCATTGTTATATAATATTGAACCTTGAAACGTTAAAGACAATGTTGTCATTCAAATGCAATGCAATGCAATGTTGTTGCAAACTTGACAATGATTATGATTAATGGATACTTAGTTTTGCTTAAGCACTCAAGTTCATTCAACAAGAGTACTAGTCTTAAGGCCAAGTGGATGTAGTTAAGCGAAAATGATCCAATCCACTACACGACCAAAAAGTTCTAGAGTGGCGTTGGAAGGCCTCCCACTAGGTGGATCGATGACCTGGTTAAGGTTGCGGGGAGCCGCTGGAGACGCACGGGACCGGTCAATGTGGCGCGATTGGGGCAGGACTATGTCTAGCAGTAGCCGTCTTTCGGCTGAAATGATGATGATGATGAAGTAAAACACTAACAGGGTGGTGGGACAGCCCATCTGGCGCACTTCTCGACGACCCACAGCGTGCGGTCGAGGTGCCTCAGCGCTGACTGCCCCAATCGATAGCTCGCCGCATGCTCCGCTATCGTCTGAAACACCTCCTTTGCCAGAGAGACCAGCTCCATATCTGAAACAGTTGAACATACCGCTGAATATTTGGATTAAAGTGATGGTAATGCGACGTTTTCAATGAGCTGACAATGCATGCCCACCACTACTCACAAAACGGTGAATAAAAACATCGCGACGGATGTCCTAGAACCAAAAATTCGAAGACATTCGACACTAAAAGACCTGGCCTGGGCCCACATGGTGGGATTACGCGGCCCACTCCCTACAGAGAAACCGTATCTCAGTACTGGGAACATTAGGCTGATTATGTTAAGATGGCAAGTATGGCTTAGGTTCTTACAATACGCGGGAACGAGCTCATTTATTAAACCAATGCATAACAAAGCGCATCATTGTCCGGCGAGTGTGTCTTGGATACTTATACCTTGCAGCATTATAGGTATCAGAGTAAATTCTGACTTTATTGCGACTTGTTCGTTCGTACAGTGACAAGGTTTTCAACCTCTAACTGCAATTGTAAAACTTAGGCCTTGGTCTTTGTTTCAACTTAAGTAATTACCGTCACATCATCATCTGTCTAGCCTTTTCCCAACCATGTTGGGGTCGGCTTCCAGTCTAACCAGTTGCAGCTGAATACGGATTGGCTGCCTATCTGACTTTTTGCCGCTTAGTTTCAATCATTATACTAGACTGTATGAGCAGTGTGCAAACTGCAAGTTTGTTTAAATGCAATATTGCTGCGTTCAAGATAAATATCAATACTCACTGATAAATAAATCATGTTATGGTTTAATGATGACTCCCTCCAAAGTAAAAGAAAACAATCCATGTCCTATTGCCCTGAGTGCAAGTTGTAAAAGCTGACAGAGAGATTGTAACAAGTTATTGTAAGCTACACTTACAATCTCCATAATTATTTATTCTCATATTTTTTCATTATTATATTGGAAACAATAATTGATTAACAGAATGTTGGCCCACAAAAGGGCTGAATGAAAGGCATGTGGCGGAGATGAGCATGCTAAGGGGGATGTGTGGTGTTACGCGAAAGGATAAAATAAGATATGAGTAGAGGAAGACCAAAGAAACGATGGATGGACTGTGTAAAGAATGATATGGCAAGAAAGGAGGTGTCTGATGAGATGACGAGTAATAGAGAAGTATGGAAGAAAAAGACATGGTGCGCCGACACCAAATGAATTGGGATAAGAGCAAGAGAATGATGATGAATAAATTAACATGTCCGTGCAAGGAAACCATTAAATCAGTTAGCCCGAGTTCGCAGGGGCGTTTTTTAAACGCTACGTTTTATCCGCGCACTGAATTCCCAACGGTAACGCCGCACAATGGATCGTCCCCATATAAGAGGTTGGACATCAGAATCAAAAATTGAAAAGTATTTAATTTAAAAAATATATATACAGTTGCATTCCTCTATTGAAGAACAAGGAAAATTGTTACTACGCTTTTTTATTTGACCAGCACTTTAGGAGCAAATCGATTCAATCCTGTATTTTTGTATGGAAACGAACACAACAATGTCTGTATCTCATGATTTCCTCCTTGTTTCGATTTGCGGTTTTCATTATTGTTATTTACCTATTTTATGCCACATTTTCTTCAAGGACACATGGTGCCCCCAGAGTACCCCCCTTCCGATATACTTTGTTCTTCTTCTCTTTGTACTTTTTTTATTTATAAATTATTATAGGTTTAATTGTAATTTACTTAAGGTTTAATGATACTTTACAGTGTTATATTATATTAATTAAAAAGATTTAAATACATACTTTCTTATTCATCATAAAACTTTTCTTTTCGACTTGTTATTAGACTTACTTACAACTCATTAACGATATTTTTTTTAATATATAGAACTCACTAATGTGCCTTTTCTTCATTTAACTTCATAATTAAGTGTAATTCTCAGTAATTACAATAAATAATTAAATTAAGCTAAGTACTTACTGGTAGTCGTAACGTAATGATTTATTAACTTTTTTGCTAAATCGCAACAAAAGCGTTAATAAGTCATTAAGGTACTCACTAATGCACCTGTTGTTTGAGGAACTGCTTAGTGATGACTAATTCTCAGTAAAAGTAATACAATAACAAAAATAGTTACAATAGGCAAAATATCTCTCACTCTGGAGGCACAACGTGTCCTTGAAGAAAATGGGGCATAAAATAGGTAAATAACAATAATGAAAACCGCAAAATGAAACAATGAGGGAATCGTGAGATACAGACATTTTTGTGTTCGTTTCCATACAAAAATTAACAATTTCATCGATTTGCTCATAAAGTACTGGTCAAATAAAAAAAAGCGTAGTAACAATTTTTGTTGTTCTTTAATAGAAGAATGCAACTGTATATATTTTTTAAATTAAATACTTTTTCAATTTTCGATTCTAAGTCCAACCTCTTGCATGGGGACGATCCACTGTGCGACGCCGTGTTGGTCGCCGAGGTCAACACCTAACGTTACTGAAGCACACGGTGCATTGGTTTAGACATGTCCCCGTCTCTGTCTTGCAGTTTTATTAGACAGCTGTGCGACAGTGACCGGAATAATGCTTAGCCAAAGTACAGTTATACCAGAAAATGTCTGCACTTCGGTAATCTTCGTGTTTCCGAATTCCCTACTGAGCGGAGCTGACTTCTAAAACTGACCCGAAAAACCGGCCAAGTGCGAGTCGGACTCGCGCATGAAGGGTTCCGTACCATCGTAGTAGTAAAAATACACATTCTGTGAAAATTTCAACTGTCTACCTATTACGGATCATCAGATACAGCCCGCTGACAGACAGACAGACGGGCGGACGGACTGACGCACAGTGTTCTGGAAATGGAGCTCCATACTCATAGAAATTCAAAGTCAAGAATTCAAAAAATTTGACTTTCGCTATTCTCTAATTAGGTACCTATATTACAGACAATAGAATTTTATTATGACAGGCCCATTTAGCCCCGCTAGAGCTTAACTGGTTAATGATCATGTCATTAGTAACTAATTATAACTCAACCATAATCACAGTGATTAACAAATAAGTTACTTAGTTCCTGGAATGCAATTTTGTAAAAAAACGTAATGAATCAATATCTTATTTAATTACTCTCACCATCAAAGTCATTAGCAGGTTATAAACTAACGATAGTATTAGTAAATCGATCGGCAACTGCATTTAACCATGTCAAAATGTTGAAAATTAACAAATCAAAAATTAAAGAAATTGCAACGTGGAAAGCGGCAACCAAAGTCACATAAATTAGATGTCATCTTGATCGCCGTGTATGGTACAATAGCTCATGTGAGCACCAGCCCTCCAATTCCATTCAGTTTAAAAAAATGTACTTTAAAGTGTTTTCTCCCATACAAAATAAAACACAAATCTTTTTTTCACACGCGTGGACCTACATATACCATCCAT
This sequence comes from Noctua janthina, assembly GCA_963576755.1. NCBI lineage: Eukaryota > Metazoa > Arthropoda > Insecta > Lepidoptera > Noctuidae > Noctua > Noctua janthina. The sequence continues at coordinate 11,800,236 of OY755066.1, forward strand.
ACGTTAATATGACGTCAAGGGAGGTATACCAGAGCCATTGCAATTTTTTTTTTAAATTCCTGGCTTGAGTTTCTATAAGTATGGAGCTCGATTTCCAGACCACTGTGTGACGGACGCACGGACAGCGGAAGCTTAGTAATAGCCCTTTGGTTAGCCTCCGGGTAGGGACCCCTAAACTACGGAACGATAATAAACAATTCCCGCAAGATTGAAGCTAAAATACTGCCGCTTGGTATATATCCGCAATGAGTAAAAGTATTCAGGATTTTATCTCTGACAATCGACCAATGTCGACCTTTGTTCCCTTTAAGAATGGGCCAATTTATCTCTTCCCTTCGCTTTTGTAAGTCTCTTAAACCGCACACAAATAAGCTACCTACTTCCCCGTTCAAATTCCAATAGTCAGTAAATATTACATTGTGTACTTCAAGTAGGTACTTCGAGTAGACGATGTTGAGGAGATGTAAACAACATAAATATAGAAATTATAGCGTCCGGTCCGTGTCTAGACGACCAATATGCAATATAATACGGTAATTTATCAGATTGTGTCTCTAATTAAATTAGAATCACTAATTGGAGCAATTAAATCATTCATGCATTCATGAGAAACATTTTTGTGATAATGTTATCGTTAAAAAATTGGCGTGTCGAAATAATCGTCACAAACAACATACGTAGATGTCGTAGAACGTAGTATTTTTAAAGCAGTTAACCAGTTCCCTTGGTTATCCAAAAAAACAACATAATTATCTAATTTAAAAACTCGTAATTATATTTTTTTCTTGGCTACAACTTCGAGGTGATAAAGGGCTTAACTCTAATAAAACTTACATGACCATAAAAAAATAATAGATTGTACCTATCAAAATATAATAGGTAATTAGTTTATTATAAATCTCCAGTCACATCACAAACGACCGACTCGCATCGCTGCTTATTCCCAAAATTATCACAGAAGACAAATACATTCAAAACAAAAGCCATTTAAGATATTATCTATACTAATTAACATAATTTATTAACATTACCTTCACAATTTCCGCGGAAATATTCTAAGTCGATTTAAAAAACACGCAACTATGTTATAACATTCACTTAGCGCATGTGGTGCACGCACAATAAAAAAAAAATCTCTATGCACTTTATTTTTTTATTTTTACTGAGGCACTGGTAATGAGTGCATGAGCCAGAGTGAATACATCATTTTGACTTCTTTATACCTTATAGATAATGAGGCGCAGGGGACATAGGTCAGTGCAATCATAGACAGATACCGTGAGGCCAGTGAGACAAATATCCAATATATCTAATTACTAGTGATTTTCTACGACTTTGCTTCTATCATTTTGGGTATAGCAATAATTGCTGATGATAAGCTGTAGCTTAGCATCTGATTTATTTTATAGTAAATTACTCTGTTATTGAGGGCTGCTACGCATACAAATTCCATTTGGTTTTGTATAATATTATGTATATATATTATATTAAGGATGAATATATTATAGACTATGGTTTGCTTATCTTGTAAGGACATTATGTATTATATTTTCTGCCACTTATTATTTCTGTTACATGAAGCAACTACTTTAACTGTGCCAACTAACTGGTTCAAACAAATCTTTCACAAATAAGGAAAACTTTAACTGTTTTCGACCTTGTACGGATAATGTTTAACAGGATAATAAATACACATTAGGAATAAAGATATAGTGATATTGATGTAATCCGTATTTTTACATTTTACTGATACAAAACTCTGTAAAATTATATTAATAAATTTGATATGAACAAACTAACACACCAACTACCTGTTACAATTTCATATAGATAATGCAATAAAATTATTAATAACAGCACTATATGATTTTATTTACTACATGATCAACATGTTATACATGTACTTATGTGTGTTAATTGTTCATTAATATTATTTGTATGTATGTAGGTACCAGACTACAGTCAATACCATAGTATTTACTTAAACTTATATACTACGATTTTGTTTAAATAAAGATTGCTTAAGAGCATTCATCTAAAAAGTTGGCAATGTCGCAAATAGCTGTCAAATATTTACCTATTTTAATTAATTTGGCAATATTATTGTACGGGAGTAAGAAATATGGCTTACTAGTAAACTAGAATATTAATAATGAGTTGCAATTAAAACACTGAATTTGATGTTGTAACCATTTTAGCTAAAAAAAAAGTATTTGAGAATTTCATACTTTTGACAGGAGTCTTTTGAAGGCTTTAAAATTGTTTAATTTTATACACAATACGGAGGTACTTTAGTTACTTACCTAAAATATCTTGTATGACAAATTAAAGATTACTTGATCTAAAAACATGAATTAAATAAAAGTCTTCTGAGCTGAAGTTGAGGCTCACTGTTACAATATTAAACGGTTATTGAGTGTTTATAGTTTGGCATGGGAAAACAGCTAGGGAAATGTCTTATAGCCAGGTTTAGTAGTAGATGTCTGTGGTATTTGTTTCTTTTACTATTTAAAATAAAATGTAGGTAGCCGGAGCTAAAATAGAGTACCTATCTACCCATATATTATATATTTCTGGGCAGACAGGTACAAATAAAAAAATACCGGCAGGCGAAAAAACACATTTTTCATGCAAATACACTTACAACTCAATCATTATTGCGTCCTCTTTTGATTTGAGTCAGTAATAGTACCTATCACTTATGAGTATTACACTACAAAGCCGAAAGCATTAATTAATGACTAGTAATTATAATTGATCGCGTGTTAAAAAGTTGCAATGATTTCTAAACTTTCATAGGTTTGTAGTAGGTACGTAATAAAGGTTCTCAATAGTTAAAGGATTAACTACTAACCATAACAATAGATTTATTATAATATAATATACATACCAATATGATTTAATTTCGACGCCGGGATTTTGTTTGTGTTTTACAAGTTCACAATTTTCTTTCAATAAAGTTTGTCCAATCGTGTAGAGATGAACATTTGACCATCCACATTTTAACTTATATCGATAAAATTAATATTTCCTTTTTACTTAAACAACTTCGCGTTTATATTTTTTGTTTACACATTTTCAGTATAGGCTTTACTATTTTCTTGATAGCTTGCTTTTTCTTGGTAGTAGACCTATATATATTGGGACCATATATATTGGACCAATATATATTAGTCTACTACATCATCATTGATGGTGCTATCAATAAATTTATTTATGGAATTTGTTTTAGAGATTCGATTAGAGGCTCGAACCATCATACCATATTATTTGAAACATGAAAAAAATAATGTCCCGTTTCTTTAATACTCTAATTTAAAAACCCGTGATAGCAATTTACTAATCCCAGCGGTTATGTGATTGACGGGTTTAGTCTGTATAAATAAAGAATTTCACTATAGGATTCTACATCAGATTAATTTGATTCAAAGTTCCAATATCGTGTGTTTTTGATTGTACTAATAATTTTTTTGTTTGCTGGCAAAAACTATAAACGAATTCCAAAAAAAACACTAAAAGTGTTAAACCACTTTACTTTAGGAATCCGGTGACTTTTGTTTGGTTAATACTACTAATAATTACATTTTCATCGCACAAAAAAAATGCGTACGCGCTGTATGTAATCTACACTCAAGAGACAGTTGTAAACCATAATTTGAATCCCTGAAGCTTCTAACATTGCCGTCATTATACATCTTTGAGGTGGCAGTGTTTGTTAAGACAAACCAACAGCTTTTCGAAATAAGAGCCCCACCTGATCCACGGTTAAGGAAAAGGGATTCGAACATTCTTTGTGTTGATCGCAGTAAAACAGCCCTCCTACGTAAAAGTATTTCTCGAATGGCTCCAGTTATTTTTAATAAAATTCCACGACGGATAAAAGATCTTAACAATAATATGTTTAAAAAGAAACTGAAACAATTTTTAATTCAAAAATGTTATTATTCCACAGCTGAGTTTATGGAGGACACTCCTGACATTTAGATTATTGAAATATTTAATTTTTTTATTATTATTATGTTGACATTGAAAATTGTGTGTTAGTACGTAAGGAATTGTGTGTTATTAAGTAAGTAATTGAGTTATTTTATTTTTTTATGTTATTGCACCTACTGTATATTGTCTCTGCATCACCCTAAGGTATACTGGTAGAAAATGCCTATGGCATTAAGTCCGCCTTTGTACAGTTTTTACTTGTGCAAAAAGTTTTAATAAATAAATAAATATAAAAAGCATGGTGGAAAACATAACCTCCTCATTTTTTAAAGGTGGTTAAAATCTGATGACTACATCTCTATCATCGAATAATGTCATTTTTGACAGTGCCAAGAAATCATACTAATCCACAGACTAATAATATTTTAGCCCTAGTCCTAGACCATTCATAGCCCCTCTGTCTTAACAAAGCACAACATACGTGCATAATCGACCAAAACAGTAGCAGTTCACTAGCAGAGCCAGAGCTAGCACTACAATATTAGAGCAATTTATGACTATTACACCAGAATCTCTCGCAAAGACACTTCGGTAGCCACTATTAAATTATTAAACAATCGGAAATACTGATAATATTAAAATGGATAGATGTTTGGCGGTGCAGCGTTTATGGTTTTCTTTAGTCGATTAACGCTGAACCGCACAGCCGACATTTTTTACTTTGCTCGTTACCCCCTCCCCTTGCCATAGAGTAAAGTAATGCAACGGTACCTCTTGCGTGAAGTTGCGTGCTACTTTTAGTTTGTGTAGAGCTATAGCGTTAGCAACATGGCGTAAATGGCGCGTTTGTAGTGTCGCGTTAGTTCTGCTTCAGATTAAATGTGTGACTTAGTTTGCAATATTAATTAGTGAATTTTGATAATAAAAATACATTTTATTGTGCAGAAACAAAAAAATGAGTGCATAAAACAAAGTTTCTCAATAAGAATGAAGTGGTGATGGAATCCTTTGAAGACTCAAATTGTCACTCCATGAGCGATAGTTTTTCTTTGTACGAACGATATTGTAGAAGTTTTAATGTTGTTGATCCTTTGATAGAGGAAAGTGTTAAACGTGAACCGAACGAGGGTTTATCTTCGAACCACTGTGATTCTGAGAGTTCCCACAGCAGAGGTAACATAGAGCTATCTATCGTAACATCAAGTAATGTTAAAAATAAACATTGTGAAACAGCTGAAACTGAGAGCAGTTTATTAAATCGAATTGTTCGTGATCATATGACTGACAAAGGATCTAGTTTAGATACAGATTTGTGTGTGAAAATCAATTCGCCCTGTTCGCCACTCGCGGTATCGTTACTTGAGAATTCATTCGCGACGATCGACCACAGTCTTTTAAACGAGAAGTCTAACCAAACCGACCTTCAAACGTCGGAGGACTCCAGAACTGAAATAGTAAAACATCCCATGTTCATAACCCCTACAATGGAAAATAGCAACAATGCAGTTGACAGTGTGCCTATGTTTAGAGCTGTGGGGCCATCAGAAAACGTATTCAAGTTACCTATAAGTGAACTATCTTTTAATGGTACAATTAAGAATGTTCAAAAGTTGAAACCAATAGTAGACCCTATCTCGGCAATGAATTCTAGCACCAGTTTAGCTAATTTGGAAGAAAAACGTGGTTATGAAAGTTGTGGGACATATACAAGTAGCAATGATAATATGGAGTCAATTATGGAGAGTAACGACAGTGAGCAGAGAGTTAGTGATGCATCTGACAATGTTAGTGACAGATTAGATAAGAACTCTGAGAGTACTGGAGACTCTCACTACGAGGAAAGTAAGAAGAATGGTCCAGTAACTGATGATGGGAGTACAGCAAAATGGAACTCGGAGCAAAGTTACTCTTCGCTCGAGGGATCTTTTGACAGTGGAGTGAGATCTCCAGATATGTTTTCTGATAATGATAATGAAGATGACCCACCTCCAGAACCAGAACCAGAACCTTTTTGGAGTTTCCTAAAAGATTTTGAAATTCTTGACAAAAGAAAAGTGAAGAAGACTGAGGTAAGCATAGATATTGTAGAATGCCAGTGTTATTTTTAACCTTACCTCTGTCATTTACATAATAACCTGCAAACCAAAATTGTCTTATTTTGCTCTACAAAATATGCAACTTGATAACTGCAATACAATAACTTCTAAAGAATCATAATCCTAAGTATTGTCAGTGTTGTTGCAATGTGAGTTCTGCAACTTGCATTCTGTAATATTAGTAGGTATGCAGTTCTTATCAGGTTGCATGTTCACGGTTGAATACTGACATTTTTTGTTGCTGACTTTAAAGCAATACATTATGTGGTTAGTAATGTCCTTGTGTGGTTTACACCTAAATGCTATCATTACCTACATGTTCCATGACCTCATTATTGTCTAATATGACAAGTTTAAAAATCAATAGTTTTATTTGAATGGACTTTTAATATTGAAGTAGTATGCTTGAAGTACATGGTTTAAAACTAGTATTTTCAAAGCTACTTGTTTCAAATTCAACATTAATTCTGAGTATTCAGCAACTTTAAAACACGGTTTTAAGAACACATAATCATTTGCTGTAATGTCACATTTCTGCTACATTATGGCCATGATCTAATTCTAATTAGCTGATGAAGTCTCATTACTCATCATTTATACTAAATACACATCTATTAACTAATGATTGACAGGAAAACTAATGATTGGAAACAAATTTATTTTTGGAACTTCTTTATTGCAACAGCCTATTGTCCTCAATATAGCTTCAGGAACCCTTTTACTATTTATAATTATATTTCCATTCCCTGAAATTCTGGTTAACTTGCACGATTATCGTAATTGACAATTCTGTCTTTTGCCTGTTGCTGTTTTTTTTGTTTCAAACATCAACATTGTCAAGTTTAGATAGGCAGTTGTTCTTTTTAGTACTCTGGTATTCAGCTGTATAAGACTGAAGCTGCTCTCAACATATTTAGAAAGCTGTAGTCAGATTATCATCTGCCTATCCTTCCACTATGATGGAATTGGATTCCAGTCTAACCAGACGCAGCTGAATACCAGTATTGGAGCGACTGCTTATTCAGATAAGCAGTCGCTCCAATACTGGTATTCAGCTCAGATCTGGTTGTGGAGATCAGTCTCCACAACCCAGTTAGCACTGTTGTAGCTGTTATATGATGGATCCATATATATTCAACTTAATATTTCAACAGGCAGCTCTACAGGGAGTCTTACCACCACCATCCATTACTATCCTGAAGACTGATGTGACAGAAATGCTCAAGAAGTATTATTCGTACCTGCCTTTGTTTGATGCAGAAGCAAAAGTTGTTGCACCCGAAATAAACTCTACAACCCCTACAAAACTGGTGTCATTTGTTGAGATCCCTGAACTCGCGAAAACACTAGATACTGAAGAAAGTTCTAGCAGAAGTTTGAATGGGAAGAAATCAAAGAGTTCTACGTCTACTGAGTCTTCAGAGTTAGATACTAGTGTTAATGATAAGAGTATACATTTGAAGATGAATACTGAGACAGAGGCAGCTGAGATGGCGTGGCCAGATGCGGTGAAATGCAGATACTATGATGTGTAGTAAGTATCTTTTAACCTTATTAGATGGGGACAACAGCGACTATAGCCGGGCCGCATCGCATCGCAATGGCGGACAATAAATATGCCTGACAAGCGGTCCGCCAGTGCGTTGCTGTGTTTTGTGTGATTATGGTTCATTCAAAATGTACAAAAGTGATGGATGGGGATTTTCACTATACAATGTAATGTGGCCCTATCAAGAGATGACACAAAATTACTGTTTTGCACATCCCGCTCAACGCGATTCCTAAAGTGATTTGGCTCACTTTTGCAATGCGGTCGTAATGTGGGCTTAGCTTTACAGATTTTAATAATAATACTATTGTTGTATTTTATAACGTTGTATCTATTATAATTTTGAATAGGTACCTATAGGGAAAAATATTCCTCACAAAACATTTCCTCATACATTCACATGTTTAAGACATATTTCACTAATTATCCGAAATATTATTATTATTTGTTTTTCATTTCATATTCAAAAGTTTTTCTGATTTAATGTAGTTCATTCCATCAAAGTAATTCCAATTACATGAGTGGGTGATTACATTTAAAAAAATGTATAAGTTGATGTTCTAACTTTCATTGTTTCTATTATTTTCCAGCTACAATGTGACCAAGCACACAGAGAAGCTAGAATTACTTATGTTACGATATGGAGAGAGATATGTTGGAGCTGAGACTGATACAAGTGTTAACATTTATTCTGGAGGCCTGCAGTCTCCGAGCAGTGCTAGCAAGAGAAAAGCACTGAGGCTCAAGTAAGTATATTATAATAATAAACTTGTTTAACTTATGTCATAAAATATGTCAATTCAAACATTTACATCAGATTTGGTTATTTTTTCGGATATCGGATAATTTCGGCTTTGCAGCTCTATACAAGGTGTAACATAATAAATGCAAGAAAGACCTCTTGCGTGGTCTCTGAACATGAAACTGAACAACTATTGTTCTACGAGTTCTTGAAGTTCGTAAAATAAGTTTTGGTCTTTCTATAGGAATTGACGCAATCAGCTGATCAACATGTATGGGTAAGCTAAAAATTTTTTATTCATTTCCAAAAGTCATAGTACAAAAGTGGTTTAGTTTCATGGTCTGAGTCATTACTCAAGAGGTCTTGCATTGATTCTGTTACACCCTGCCTCTAGTATCTAGCCCGGCCGCCGAGGCATCTCCATGCTTTACCTTTAACATTATCACGTAGGCAGTGGTGTTTAGTTTACCTACTTATTTTTTTTTTCAAGGTATTGTTATTAAATAAGACCCAATTATCTAATTATTGTTTTATTCATGAACTACTCAGCATTAATCTAATGCTCTCATTAACTAATTAGTCATTGAATTATTCCTTGTATAACAGTAATCATCTCAAATGACGTGACTGCTTATTAATTGAGGTAGTAATCATTAAAGAATAGTGGTTAACCACCCAAATGACACATGCACGGTTTTTTTACTTTCACTAGCAGAAATTTAACATGTTGTAGCGTTTATTTTACGCCTTTGGTAAACAGCCCTGCCTAGGTTAGAGGTTATATAGCAGTGATAGCCTAGTGGTGTGACTGTCGGAATGCCCAGACATAGGTCTCGAGTTCGAACCCAAGGCACACACTTTTATGTTTCGAATTTATGTGCGTATTGTATCACTTCCTTCCCTCGCTTCGGTGAAGGAAAACATCGTGAGGAAACCAGCATGCCTGAGAGATATTTCTCAACGGCATATAAAGCCTAGTCAGGGGCCTATGGTCGGCATAAAAACTCTAGACACCAGGTTAGGCACTAACCACACGATAAAGAAAAGGTTACAAAGCGTATAAAATCTAAATGCTTTAATTATAATAATAAGAGTCAAGCTCATCCCGCGACCGCCATCTTCCGCCGCCTGTATCTGTCATGCTGTAATAACCAAAACTTGTTCACAGGATGGCCCAAGCTAAGTCGCCTGGTCGCCGTCTATCGCACTTGGCTCGTCGGCGGCAAGCCTTCGCCAGTGCAGCAACCATCCACGAGAGGGCGCAAGCTTCCACCGCCAAGATGGTGCTCATTGATAAAAAGTAAGTATACTATGCAACTTATACCACAAAAACATCACATATATTTTGTCCCTAAGCCTTGGGGCCTTTTTTTGTCTACCATTAAGGGCGTAAGAGCTACCTACCTAGCTAGAGTATTTGAAATGGGACTTAATCTTTGTGAATGCAAATTTCGAACAATGATATGAAGGAAAAAGGAGTAAATAATAGCGTGACGAATGACAGGAGAGAATGGAAGAAAAAAAGCACCTCCCCAAATAACATGGAACAAGGGCAGGAAGTTAATGCATTGATGATGAGTTATTTCACTGTTACAGGCACAACATCATTTAGTTGAATCAAGTTCCATTATAAAAAAATGTTTTGTTTCTGTTATTATTTTATTTGAAATATTTGGGTAAAAACCTAACCTACCGTTTTGTCTGAACAATGCCTTAACTGCCATCCAAGACTTCAGTATTCCTTCTGTTTGACTTATTTATGTCATAATAATTTTTTATTGTTCTACCCTCTCGGACTCTTCTGTGAATTTTCCATCTCAATACTAATATCGAAATCTTTTCCAGTTTCTTCCCACACAGAAAACTGGTCAACTCATCGGAGAGAAAGAGCCCCCGCACTCGACGCACTCCTGGCAAAAGAACACCTATTCGCAAGACTCCAGGCAAGAAGACGCCAGCGAAAACTCCCAAGACGCGAAGCGGCGGCTCTAGTAAGAAAAAAGCCATGCGAAGATTGCTAATGGACCCTGAACACCTAACGAGGTCGCAACCTGCTCGGGAGACTCTCAAAAGAGCCTTGTTTAGCCCTGAGAACCGAAGACCTATGCCTCAAGTTGCTTCCACATCAGTACCAGCTCAAGCAATGAAATCCAAACGAACATTATTCGGCTCACCAGCTCGAACAGCCGAAACAAAAAGCATGGATGGCACTCAAAGCGATCATTTCTTGAAGAGAAAGCGCGATCCCTTTGATGATGACTCTGATAATGGAAGGAGTAAAATAGCAAAGAGTTTGTCGTTCGGAGGCGATAATATAGGGAGTTCGCATTCACAAGTTGCGATCGCACGACGGGCGTCGGAAGCGTTCGGTACGAGGACATCTAGTGATTTGAATGAGACAAATAAGAAGGTTAGTAATTTACAGTACTTATGTCATCCATACCTTAGCTTTTGTCAGAAATCTCGACTCGAGACGCTTACAGAGACTTCTTTTTTCATCATAGCAGAAAACATATTGAAATCAAAAAATCACTTTAGTTAAAATACACATCGCTTCTCTCGTCTCTCTTTTGGGTCCAATCTTGCACGCCTGCTGCCCCCCAACTCCTCTTGGCTTCGCTCTTGTGGCACACAGGCCTTGGAACGCAGAGGTAGTGAAGACATTTTTCCAAAGTATATCTTTAAAACATGTGTTTCTAATGTCCTTTACAGAAGCTGTTATGGGCAGTATCAGAGGCACTGCGCGTGCACGGCTGGCGCATGTCATCGCCCGGGTTTCGAGAGAAGGCGTCGTCATTGGCGCGACTCACGCGCCGGTTGTTATCGCTGCCGCCACACGCTGCCAAACTCGCGGCACCTAAGTTGTCTACTTCTGAAACTATGCTGAAGTGAGTAGCCAACTAATTCTTTAAATTATGTGAACCACCAGAACTGTTTTTCGTTCTGTAATATTACATACTACAACCAAGGTGTAAAAACACCATGATTTCAGCCCCGAATCACCAACTGTAGGGTTTAGACAGTGTAGACCTCTCCTTTTTTTCAGAGAAAACCTTAAAAAAACTGAATTTAAGTAGAATTTGAATATTTGTACTGCTTATAATTTGCCCGGCAGCACTGGTCTTAGTAACAAGTCGTAACACTGTTATCATTATTTAGTTTACTATATAAAACGCACTGTCCCGAATAAGTCCCTGTCCTAAGCTTTTCTTTTGTATTTAAACGACAATCTCTCGTCCTTTGCAGGCTAGCGCGTCAGTACGTATTCGCGATAATACAAGGTCGCACGATCGACGAGTGTTTCCAGGAGGAACAAATGAAAATCGCGAACGAAACCAAGAACAAAGTGACGGGCTACATATCAGCTAGTGCTTACCAGCAGATGAAGGCACGGCAGAACGTACCCAGCACATTTACCTCGCAAATCAAAGAAAACACGCACAGCAGCGGAATCAAGCAGGATCAACCAAAAAGTGCCTCCAAAAATATCCTACAAGACAAATTAGTGAATATAGATAGTAATTCGGACAGCAACAGCGGACTTAGCATGCTTGACAAATCCAGTCTTGGCCTCTTCAAGTCCAACTCGATGCCTTCATTCGAAGACGCAGCTAAAATGAGAGCGCGACGCCAAATAAGTTTTGACAATGCTGATTTTCCTAAAAGGTGATGTGCAAGCGCAAAGCGTCAGCTGCGTGATTGCGCTGAAAATGACAATGTATACCGACGCTTGTAAATATTAGTGACAATCATAATTTAAGTGCAAGTGGAATAAACTAAAACTGTAGTGAAAACTGTTATTATTCTTAAGACCTGAATTTCTCGATTATAAAAATGTTTCTTTAAATTTTCAATCTACCTATGTTAATGTTAGTCACTCTCATATCTTGACGCTTCCATAAATGCAAGTTTATCAAAGTTTATTGTTGTCTCATATATTTATTTCGTTGTGCATGACTTTCTAGCAACTAGTAGCCGTAGAAATGACATTATTGTGGGACAATTTTATTAGCAAATTGTAGAGTGAATCATTGTATTGCTGTATTTGTATTGCATTGACTTTTCGTGTGTGTATGTGTTACTATAGTATGATCTCTGGTGTTATTATTAAACAATAAATTATTTTTCCTTAATATAAATTAGCAGTTTTATTTGTACACTATTCATCTGGCGACGACGTGGCGACGTCACAAAGCATAATAGGAATAACCTTAAAATCGATATCATTATTTTTAATTGTTAATAGAACTGATAAGATAATTTTTATAGAACGATTAAGTTTATTAGTATGCACTAGGATTTCCGATCAAGGCAGTGAGTGTTAGTGATTATACGGAAATAAACAGATTGAAAAAAAAACATGGGTAGTGCACAATCGTATCCGGGATTGACCCAGGACGTTCTCGAAGACTACGCATCCTTAACTTACCTGAGTAAGGGAGAGATATTGTAGTAAGTGTTTCGTAGCTATTCCTCACGGTATGGCGATTTCATCAAGTTACCCAATTCTAAGCAAAGACTACACATGTTTCAGCTTGATGAAAAAGTTTTATTCAATTGATCCAGAAATGATTAAGAATAACTACCATCACAGATTTAAAAGAGAACATATTGTGAACAAGTTCTGTGTGTTAAAGGTAACAATTGTTTTATATTTATAAAATTTCTGTGAGGTAGCCAAATGAGGCAGGTTTCCCTGACGAGTGTCTGAGTAAAAGAAGCCATTTGAAACTTAATATGTGGACCATACTAGCTTGTTTTGATCGTATAAAAAAAAATAGGATCTTTTACCGAATTTGGGATGGGAAACAGACAAATTAGGGAAGAAATAGCCACTTTAGATTCAGACACTTGTCTTTCAATTGTCAAATTAGTTATGAATTGTAGATTTCGTTTTCTTCCAGAACAATCCGTTTCAAGACAGGATATTCCGTGTGTTTTCTTCGAAAGAGGATGATTGTTTCTCGTTTGAAGATATGGTGGACTTATGTTCGGCCTTCAGCTCTGCCTGTCCTGCCGAAGTCAAAGCAGCTTGGGCGTTCAGGATTTATGGTAGACGTTTTATTGTATGGTATGGGGGAATGGGCGTGGCTAGGGCTTTTGAGTTCATGTTCGAAGTCTGAAAGCAAAATATTACTTTTGGTTGTAAATTAACAAAATATAGTTCGGGAATTTCGCACGGGATCCAGGTTCCCATACATCCTCACAAACTTTCGCATTTATAATATTAGTAGGATGTACCTATCTAAAAAGAAGAAAAAGTACTACCAAAGCCTATAAAACAAAATATCTAGTTTAAAAACTCTATGAGAAGTTTCTTAGTAGATATCGACTTCATCAAATTCTGCTACAGTACTGCAGAATGACTAATTATTTTGATGATATTGCATGACCGTATTATACTCGTATGGTAAGACGATTGGTGACAAATTACAATGGGCTGCCGAATTATGCGATATTGTAGCGTTTACTCAGCTTGTAGTGTGATATTATCACAATTTTGTACCAAAAAAATATTCGATCAACATTTTCAGATTTAGATGAAGACGGCCAGATAACAGAGAAGGACATCAGCCACATCGTGGACCGGTTGACGTGGAGTGTTATCGATCACCGTATTACGGATAATCACATCGACCGGGACTCCAAACTAAAAATTGCTAAAGTTGTAAGTAAAATTCCTGTTTTCACTAATACTAAGTGACATCTAAATGAACACCTAATCATTGAACACCGAAATAATTGTTACATAGTTCTGTGGACTGAAATAAAAAGTGGAGTAGTCTGTGATAGTCAACTCTCGGGACGGAACCAAGCGTTGAGGAATAGTCCCAACAGTGTACTGCTCAGTTATTCTGGCATTAATTTTGGTGCCGCGTGAAAATTTGTACATATTCTATCTGCGTTGCTATGGAAGGTAGATAGTTGTCCTACTGAACCTGGGGCAGGTATAAAGGCTGTAAATAGACCCTTAACACATCCGAAAGGCACTTGTTCTCCCCGTCTTTGCGATATTTTTTTTGTTCTAGACCATACCTGGGAACCTTCTAGTTACGGAGATATTGGGGGTCAAAGTTCCAACTTTTTCACAAGTTTTTTTTAAATACATGTTTTTAATGTAAGAGTTTTACTTTACACACCTCCACGACCCCCGTACTATTCAATCCATCCATCAGCAAAATGCTTTGAGTGCTTTTCATCGAGTCCTACTTTAAATGTGATTTATCACCCCAAAAAAAAAGTCGATTCCCAGCAATAATTTTTGCGTAAAGTTACTTAGTTTGATGTATAGAATGCTTGGTTGACGGCTATGTGAAGGGTCTGTATATCGACCGACAAAATGTTATGACATTTTTAAACAGTGAATACTTGAAAGCGTACGCGTCACTGGGCAAATTATTTTGATAAATGCAGTTCCATTGCAGCTGTTCGCCGCTATTTTAGATCATCGCATTTGTGAATGGGGCTAGCAGTTTATACTATTTTCGTTCCATCTTGACGACTGGACTTCCGATGTCCATTTCTAGTATTTCAACCTTTGCCTTGTAGACTGTAGATCAAGGGACCAATAGGATTCGAATTCGTGGATTCGATTATCTGATCTTTGCGAAGATAACTTTGTCCTTCAGTGGGACAGTTACAAGCTGGTAATATGAAGAGGCCTTTGATTGCGTGCTCTTGTAATAAAAGATATGACATAGATACATAGAAAGTGCTTTATTGTAGGTACAGTTGTCATCATCATTATCTTATATGGAATGAGATAACATCTCTCATATCTTTTGTTTGACTAAAAAGGTCATACCTTTATTTGTCATACTTATTGTTACCAGTTTTAATTCTTTCGAGGAGCTTGTGGCTAAATAATAACAACCGCACGGCTCGATCTTTAAGGTTAAGCTGCACTTACCAAGGTCGGTCTGTGAATGGGTGACTATAATTACATACCGAGTTACCTCCGTGCCTCGCAAAGAACGTAAAGCCGGGTAGTGCCAGCTGTCATTTGTAGATCTTTGACCAGTCGTTACAGGTAGTCAGTAGCCCGAAAGTCTGGCAACCAGTCTTATCAAGGGGTACCGTATTAGCCAGTACTAACTGGGTTGTGGAGGTCAGATAGGCAGTCGCTCCATGTAAAATTCTGGTATTCAACTGCATCCGGTACGACTGGAAGCCGACCCCAATAAAAGGGTTGGAAGATTTTTGTAAGAAGCCTGGCCGGCCTAACTTCCGCCATTTTATGTTTTTTTCAAAGTTGCGGCCACGTGTAAAACCTATATTAATCGATAGCTGGCATCGATACGAACAAATTTTGAATGGGACAAAATTTTCTAAAGTGTCACGTTTCCGAGATGTAAGCTCTCAAAGTTAGAATCTATTCACTGTTGATGACATCAATACTACTTTGACTGTATTAGCCTCGCATAAAACCTATAAATCAATAGCTGTTATCGACACCAAGAAGTATTGCATGAGACAAAATATTCAAAATCAAAATCAAATCAAATAATTTATTCGCATAATATGGGTCTACATAGATAGTAAATAAATGTCACATTACACAATATAACATTAAGAATCCTCATAATAACAATTTTTTTCGGAATATAGTAATGGATAGGTTTTTCAGTCCACTAGGTGATTTGTTAAATAACTTAATTGACAAAGGGTAAGTTTCTTCTATACAGATCAGTTTTTATGTTTGGCAAAGGAAAGCTATTAGGATACCGGGTATTAAAATTACAATACTCACCAAAGGATTTGTATCGGTACTGATGTGTTTTGATGAAAATACAAGACTCAAATATGTATATTGACGGAGCTGTTAGTAGATTTAGCTTTTGGAACAATGGTTTGCATGAAGTTAAAGAATCAACGTTACAAAGTGCGCGAAAGCACTGTTTTTGAAAAAGCGTCACGTTTCTGAAATGTAAGCTATCAACCCGAGCTCAGTTGTTTTCGGTGGTGGTCGTTTCGAGATCTTTGGAAATCTTTGCAGCTTTGTAAGAACAACTTTGAGAGGGAGGCTAACAGAACAATTCAGCTGGGCTGGACAACGTTTGGGAAGCTCTTTTCGTTACGTATTTCATAAAGCCTAAATATTATGGCAGTGCGACGTGCTTACTGATAGTACGTCCATTAAACAGTACACAGACACATAGTACACAGTGTGGACAGTAGACCATAAATTAAGGACCCCTCAGCGATATGGAGATTCCAAGAGCTCATATCTCGGAAACGTGACACTTTAGAACATTTTGTCTCATACAAAACTTGTGTGTAGGTATTGATACCAGCTATCGACTAACATAGGTTTTATGCGTGCCCATAACTTTGTAAAAAAAATGGCGGAAGTTAGTCCGGCCATTTAATTCAAACCGCTTTGGAAAAAAGGCTAGACAGATAATGAGTTTTATTTTCTTTTTTACAGATATTAAATGAAATTAATTTAGACAAGAGTGGAAGCATCGGACTAAACGAATTCAAACTTATAATGGCAAGACTTCCGGAGTTCCCAACGTCATTTTATTTTAGATTGTAAATTATACCTGATAAATTTATTAGCGATTTTAGATCTTAGGTTATTATAGCTATTTTGTGGTAATACCTAGTTGCTAAAACATATAGCGTCGTCCTCACGTAGCACGGGAGTAGCAATTAAATGTTTTTAATACTTAATACTTTTTGTTTGTGAGGTTTGTTTGGTGGAAATTTATACAAATACATTTTTTTTTAAATTTAATTAGGAAATATAATTAGCATTGATTAGATAATAATATTCCCTCTCATAGAGAGGAGGCCTGTGTCCCAGCAGTGGGAACATTATAGGCTGATAATGATGAATAATGATGATGATTGGATAATAATACCTAAACTTCTTCCCACTAAAGAAGAATATGGACATACCTTTCTGAATAAGTAATCGGGTTCTTAGGATTGAAAAAATTTGTAAAAACTACAATAACAAATTTAATGAAATTATAGCAGTGGTTATTTTGATTTAGCATCTTTATTTTGTTCAAAACAAGTGGAATATCAATAAAAAAAGGATAATGTTCACAATGTGGTCAAGTAATGGAAATTGATTTATCTATCTTACAGATTAGTGATCGAATCGAACAATTTATTGTATTTTATACGAACAGAAGATTAAAAAATATTAATTGTATTTATTACACGACTGCTCAAGAAAAGGAGTGTAATATTTTTTTATTTATGTATCTTTCTGTAACTTCTAAATGCCTGAACCGATTTAAAAGTGTGTGGTATTGTTAATATCCTTATGTTTTCCCGAGTGACATACCTTAATTGTCAAAAACCACCGTAAAAAAAAATAAAACACGACTGCAAACTTTTTCTACCTAAAAAAACTGTGCCCCGACTGCTAATAAGGTGCACAGTTGTATTTTTTAATTAATGATATTTCCAGGCAAGCAACACAAAAACATTAGAGTCTTCATAAGAGTAGGTAGATGACATTATCCAAAATCTGATTCTGAAAGGCATGTCCGTATTATCCTTTCGTGGGAATAAAAGTTAAATTTAGATATAGTAAGTAGCGCCCGATTATCCGATCACTGATAGTCTTCCAAATAGTATTGTCACTCGTCAGAAATGATACCAACTTAATAATGAATAGTAGGTACCTACATCCCGAAACAAGAACCTTATAACGAGACGTGTTCCCGTGTTGATAGCAGAAATAAGTAAGGCGCAATATTAAAAAAAAACAGCCTTCTAATTAAAAAAAAAAGCGTTGTAACCTAACCACCCGTTTGGAAGCAAAAATGACAAAGACAGACTTACAACAGAACGACAGAGCCGTCAAACTTATAGAATGGCTATACAGTATACCTACACAGTGGTGTAAGCGAAAGGGACAGTGAAGAGCAACAGTGACAGTGAAGAGCAACAGTGACAGTGAAGAGCAACAGTGACAGTGAAGAGCAACAGTGACAGTGAAGAGCAACAGTGACAGTGAATTGTATTCAGTACCTAGGCACTAGACGCCAGCACATCAAGCTACCCGGAACTGTCAAGTTTTCTAATGGTTTAGCGATAAAGTTGAAAATCTATTAAAGGATTTTTACAGATTTTAGTAGCTTGATGTGCTGGCGTCTGTACATGATTCTAGTTCATTCTAGACTTACCAGGGTTGACATTTTTCTTCGGTTATTAAAAGAAAAATCAAGTAGGTACGTAATATATTTATTTTAACCGTGTTATATTGCAATTTTCTATAAACACTGGTTTTAAAGGGTAACTATTTGCGTTCGATATCCCATAAACGTTGAATAGAGTTAGTAAATAAGAAAATAGTTACCACTCCAATTCATCTGACGAAGACTTTGCAGGCGGCCTTATTGAAGCGTCCTGCGAGCGTGCGGCTCGGCAACGACGGCAACTCGGAGGTACGGCTTATGGTGTTAGGCAACATGGCCGGCTGCTTATACTTCACATGGTACATCGGGAACGAGAGGTATACCCTGGGGAGAGGACGGCAAGTTAATGGACGAAATGGTTTAACTTGCAAAGCACTTGCGGCTCTGATAGGCAAATCTATAGAGCGAAAATTGACTTAGTTCAGTCGCGCTTCATCCGAAAATGAACCTTATTTGCATAATGTTTTTAGGTAATTAAGAACATATTCTCTTCTTTTCTTGAGAGATCATTTACTGACACGGGAGCTATTGTATCGTACGTTTCTTGACCGAGAAAGTCTTCTTCTTAATAGTCGGTAGCTAAGCTAGTTGACAAGAATGGCTTGATTTTTTTGGAGCGTATAAGCTCGTTTCTGAAATGGCTTGTGTAGGCGCGTATGAGTGCGTTTTTTGCCTCTCGTGCAACTCACACGAACGTTGACGCGGTTATAAGTTCGTATAAGCGCGAACCGCGAGAGATCAGACATATTGCTACTGATTGAAGCCACCGGTTCGAGCGAACACGCTGGAATGCGCGTGAACGCATGTTCGGTTTTTTATAGGGCAACATCTGGCACACATCTAAGTGCGTAATCCGATACGAGCGTACCTATACGCGCAGAAAACTACACTAGACTAATACCGTTCGTTAGCGGTGGGCGTAGGAAATGGTGGCTTATAAAATTTTGCGGTGTTGCTTGGGAGAGGCCAAGGCCGTGTTCGGTAGTGTAAGTATAACTTTTGGCTGATTTAATGGCTTAATCCTATGATGTAGGTGTATATATCATTGTATGGTTTCCATTAATACATTTATGATTCCGGCGTGGGCGTATTAGCAGATGTATCAACGTGGACAGCGTGGAGAGCAGCGGTGGCCCAATGGTGGAGACACCGACCTACGAGCAGTAAAGCGTGGGTTCGAACCCAGCCAGGCGCATTACTTTGTGTAAGTTATTTCATCACCACTGCTCTCAAAACGGTGAAGGAAAACATCAAACCGGCATGTCCTAGAACCAAAAGTTCGAAGACTTGTGACATCTACCAACCCGCACTGGGCCCGCGTGGTGGATTATACCCTATTCCCTCTCATAGAGGGGAGGCCTGTGTTCCAGCAGTGGGAACATTAATAGGCTGATTATGCTTATGCTTATGCAACGTGGACAACACAAGGTGAGTACGAGGAGTATGTAAGTATGAGGAGGAGAATGTATGAAGGTTCGTAGCAGGCCGCGTACTTACATCACCATTCTCTGTGTTGGAGTAATATAGCCAGTTTAAGTAGCAGTCAGAACTAATGTATGCATTACAAAAATTAAGGATGAAAATTGAAGATCGCGATGTAGGTACTTTTGGAGACGTCAAAGGCTGTTACCATTAGACCAAAAAAACTTAAGATGTTTATTTCTCTCTGTAATAGGAAATACTTACGGAGTCATGTCTCGAGGACATTGCCACATGTAATCTGCGTCCTCGAAGAAAATAAGAGGATGGTGAGCATTGGGATAACCTCTGTAGAAGTCCCTGTGGCGCTGGGAAGCCTGTAAAATGCAATAAACCCATTCTTATCAACCCAAATTAATTATATAAAGCAAAAATTGTTTTATTGTATCTACTTCATAAAATGTTTCTATTTCATCTTGTCTTGCGTTATCCACGAATAATATATTGTCCATTTCCTAAAAAATACTGTAATTTTGCTAGTGTGATATCGGAATTAATAATTTGGTTTACGCGCCAGTCTTACCTACCCCGGTGGGTAGTTGGCCGAAATTGCCCAAATCCAAGAGTAGAATACTGGCCCTAAGTGTCAGTGTCGCTTGTCAGTGTCACAGTAGTCTCCTGTCTATGGATAAAATTTATTCTTTATTTGAAGTAATTATGGTCAGTAGCAAACCTTATACAGTTCTGGTCTCCCATCAGTGATAATCTAAACTCTAAAGACTTGCAAGATTTTTGTATGAAGCGAGACCGCTATTTTAAAAATAAAATGACAAAAGTAGGCAAGCCCAGGCCAAACAATTCAGAGCATTTTGTGCTGTGCACATTTACAAAATGTTTTTACAACTAAATAAAACTAATAAATTAATGATTTTAAAAGTTTATTATAAAAAAAAAAAAACTTAAAAGAGCAAGTAAAAATGTATAAATCTTCTGCGATAGAGATTCTTAATCTTCAGTTTATCTGGTATAAGCCTTACAAGGGCCTTTATTGAATCGCCCAGCCAAGGTTCTGCCAGGTAGTGTGGGCATTTCAGAAGTGCGTTCCAGAGTTGCTGGCCACGCTGCAGGTTGTTTGTATTTCACACGGAAATGCGGGAAGCTTATGTATACCCTGTTAAATAAAAAAATAATAATGGAGAGATAACATCAGTCGGTCTGAATATTATTATGTATATGGCATTGAGTCCGCCTCTATACTTTGTGCTTGAAGTGTTAAATAAATAAATGGACGTAAGGCAAGGCAATATGGTCGAAAGACTATTGATTTCCCTTCGGGGTAAATTAAAATAAATAAATAAATATTAATATTAACGGACAGGTTCAAAGAGCCGCCCCTCAAACAAAACTGGCTTCATGTAGGTAATCTTAAAGTATCAATTGACTTACGAAGACATGTCTGGCGGACATTGCCCCTTAAATGCAGCTTCTCTGAATAAAGTAAGTGGATGCTTCGCATTAGGATACCCTCTATAATAATTTCGATGCATTTGACAAGCCTGTGGAAGAGGTAAATGAAATACATTTGGAAATAAATTTTCCGTTGTAAATATAATGATATTATTATGTGCCCATATAAATAAATAATTTTAAGTACGAACCGTGTAAAATAGTTCTATTTCTTCTTGCCGTAAAGGGTCAGAGAATAAAACAAATAGAACCATTATCAACAATTGGTAGTATATTTCTGATAACTCAATCACTTCAAAACAAATTATAATTATTAGCCATCAGACCGCTTACTCTCTTTATACACACGTTTACTCTTTGCCGCTTACTGTCAAATTGAAAAAAATAGCATAAAGTTAGGACATCCAAGAAAAGGCTGCGTGATACACAGGCCGCGCCACAAAAGCAATTTGGAAAAATGTTCGTAAAATGTTCATTATTGTTCATGATTTAAATAAAAGTACTACAACGGTTTGCGAGAAATTGAACAAAATTGATGGCGCATCCAGGAAGTATGCTTCTTAGCCGCGCCACCACGTACACTGCAATAAGTAGTTCAATACTCTACAAAATCATTGGTAAACAAATGTTCGTCTATTGTTCATTCTATTTATCATTAGATACTGCTAAAAACATATATAAAAATAATATGAATATTTTACGAGCATTTTTTTTTGTGTTAACTTCGATTCAAATTGCTTTTGTGGCGCGGTCAGGAAATATCACGCAAAAGACTCCCTGGTGTATGCTGTTTGCCGACGACATTCACAACCGAGAGTGGCCTAGAGTCTAGGCCACTCTCGGTTATTAGCACATCTAGGCCCTAGAGGTCCAGAGCAGATTGGAGGTGTGGTGGCAAATACTGGAGAATGTTGGCCTGAAATTAAGTAGAACAAAAACGGAATACTTGTTTTGTGATTTCGGCGGTCTGTTCAGTCCAGTGCCTATAACCCTTGCCAGAACGCCCATACCGATCTGCTCCGTTTATCGGTACCTCGGGTCGCTTGTTCAGGGGGAAGGCGGAGTAGACCGGGACGTAACGCACCGGATCACCTCAGGATGAATGAAATGGCGACAGGTCACTGGAACGACATGCGACCCGCGGACGCCTCTCAAATTAAAGGGCAAAATATACAAGTCCGTGATTAGGCCTGTCGTACCATATGGATCGGAATGCTGGGCTGTGAAGAAGATAGATGAAAAAAGTTTGCATGTAGCGAAGATCATGATGTTGCGGCGGATGTGTGGTGTGACAAGAATGGATAAAGTGAGGAATGAGTATATATGACGACGACGACGTTCCGGAGGTGACTGGGGTAGACCTGAGAGTGGCGGTACGCAGGATGAAAGCCAGAAATACCGCCCCGGGACCCGATGGCTTGCCTGGCAAAGCCTGGGTCCTGGCGTCTGAGGCTCTCGGGCCCCGACTGGAAGGGCTCCTAAGCGCATGCTTGGAGAGAGGCCAGTTCCCGCTTCGTTGGAAGACGGGGAAGCTGGTCCTCATCCGGAAGCCAGGGCGCCCTGCGGACTCTCCGTCCGCATACCAGCCCATCGTGTTGCTCGACGAGGTGGGCAAGCTCTTCGAAAGAGTTATTGCCAACCGCCTCGCCGGGCACCTTGCAGGGATGGGGCCGGATCTTGCGGAACACCAGTTTGGTTTCCGCAAGGGGCGCTCGACGGTGGACGCCATCATGCGCGTGAGAGCCCTCACGACGGACAAGTCTGACACTAGAAAAGCAAAATGGCTTCCAAAACAACAGTTCGGAAGTACTATTTAAAATCAGACTAAATTGCTCACAAGCTGGATATTAGTAGTCACAGTAATTATTATAAGGTATCTCGTATTTTGGACTATTAGTATGTATTATAAAATATGTATTAGTTTATTTTATTTGACTGTATATGTGTGTATTAGTATGTACCTATTTATGTATATCAATTTATGTTAACAAAATGGTATTTTTTGTTATTTTTTTGTTGAATGGTAGAGAATGCCTTGTGGCATTAAGTCCACCTATGTACTACTCTTGCACATGAAGTTTAAATAAATAAATAATGTTGCGCCAGTAACAGAAAAGTTGAAAGGGAATCGACTGTCTTGGTATGGGCATGTGATGAGGAGGGATGAATCACATGTGACTAAAAGAGTAATGAATATAAATGTTGATGGATCCAGAGGGAGTAGAAGACCAAAGAAAAGATGGATGGATTGTGTGAGGATTGATATGAAGAAAAAAGGAGTAAATGATAACGTGACAGGGGAGAATGGAAGAAAAAAACGTGTTGCGCCGACACTAAATAACGTGCGACTAGAGCAGGAAGGTGATGAAAGTTTACTTTTTCACTATCGATAGATTTAAGGGAAAATGGTCCTGAAAGGGACATATCAAAAGGTAGCGTTGTCCCTCTCGCACAAAGTGGCAATGTAGATTAATCTACTAAGTTATAAGTATAATATTTTGGTATTTATAGTTATTTTTTGAGGAGCTCGTGGCTAAATAATAACAGTCGCTCGGATCGATCTTTAGGTTAAGCCGTGCTTGCCTAGGTTGGTCTGTGGATGGGTGACCACCCATTACATACCGAGTTTCCTCCGTGCCTCGGAAAGCACGTTAAGCTGTTGGTCCCGGCTGTCATTGGTAGATCTTTGACAGTCGTTAAAGGTAGTCAGTGGCTCAAAAAGTCTGACAACCAGTCTTACCAAGGGGTATCGTATTACCTAGTACTCACTGGGTTGTGGAGGTCAGATAGGCAGTCGCTCCATATAAAATACGGGTATTCAGCTGGATCTGGGTAGACTGGAAGCCGACCCCAACATAGTTGGGAAAAGGCTAGGCAGATGATGATGATAGTTATTTCCACCATTTATGATACCACTGTGAATGAATCACAAGTAAAACAAACTGTGAACCAACTGAACTTTGTGACGAACGTCTTCTCATTTCTACCGCTCATTCATTTAGACCGCTGATCATAGTTTGCAATCCGAATCGTCATATAAACATAATTAATTATCACAAGAAATTTAGCGTGCCATTTATGTCATGTAACATAACATCACACTTGTGTTATGTTGGGAATGGAATAAGAAGTTCAAAGGCACTCCACAATTCTTAAAATAATAGCAAAGCATGGCTACTAGGCATAGGCGCCCCCAAGCGGACGGCCCGGGCCGCATCACAGTTAGGGATTGCAAACCAGCAAAGTGGGATCCAGCATAATTTTAGGAACTGCGGGATCCCGCAACAGCCTGCGGATTCGGAAGCATCAAACCGCGCAAATTCATTCTAATTTGCCACCTTATTTACTTCGCAGCCATCGCAGCGCACTGTGCGACGTGGGTGGACGCAACGTTGTTGCGTTCACAAGAGGAATTAGAAATGCAGCTAAAGCAAGACATTGAAGATTATCTACACTAACATACAGGAACTAGAAAAAAGAAGAGACTCCAAAAAATATAAAAAAGAAAATAGTAGCAGCATTTGAAACTGATGGAGTGAATGTGTTTGTGTATTTCTCTATTTGGGTGGTTGTTTTTTGTTGTCGTGTGCGTTTATAGCAATAGGATCATGTCTCTGTGTGTGATTGCCTTACCTTGATTCCCTCAAAAATTGGCAGAAAATTTTGTTCGGCGGCGATTCGCTCCTTGTTGCCTCCATAGCTTATTACTCTATGCTATCGAAACAACAAGCGTGGAGGCAAAAAGAACCTTTTCGGCCACTGGCTATCAAATTATGTAGTTCTATAAGATACAGCTTAGGCACTAATTGGGAGATAACACTATTGATGCCATTTGTTTTTGAAGATCATAAAAAGAGAAGTGACCTGTCATGTGATATATCAATTTCTTATTTGAATCTACTTCGAAACTACACTTGCCCCCACACAACCCACACATTCGCTAAAAGAAAAAACTTTCCAATAGCTATGATAACTATAGACAACCGAGTAACAAAAGTCATTATTTACGTCAAAATCGCTTTCCATTGATAGTCTGTGCCAGGTAGTAATAAACGTCAAAACAACATCCCAAAATTTTGTTCTACTATTTTTTTATTTCTTTGATATTTACTGGGAATTTATCGTTTTTATTGTTAATTGATCTAAACTGTGATTAGGAACTGTGTATAATATTTGTTTGTGATAATTGGGAATCAGTTGCCAGCGGTCGCTTTTATTTTGGGTGAACTATTTTTGTCCGCTCTAGTTTCGGTGCATTGGAATAAATTTTGACATCCAGGAAAAGAATGTTCTTCCTGTACGGTAAGTTCGTTAGACCCTTGCGTACATTTTAGATAACAGCTGTAGGCTAGAATTAGGTTAAATGTTGTATGAATCGCACATTGGTGTATCGCGTGGGAGTATGATCATTAGCATATTTTTTGCTGCAACATCGCTTTCTTGGATTCTTTTAATGCAATAATTACTACCTGTGTCTTCTCTAATTTACGCACTTCATATCTTCTCTAATTACTTTCTTCATTAGATGTGTAATACAAAACATTTTTGGAATGATTTCCTTGAAATCATCAGAAAATTATTTATTATCACAACTATCAAACAGGGAATTTAATAATCCTAATATCACATGGCTTCAGATTTTTGTTTTGTAAAATAGTATTGCATTTAATATAATGTAAGCTGAATAATTTGTTTCTGTGAAGCAAAGAATACTAAATGGTGCTAATGTTTTTATTTATTGTTTACATAGGACTCAAAAACCTTTTCCTATTAACTTAGCTGACAAAACATGGCATCTCAATTTTCTTCTCTAGTAACAATAACAATGTTTCCATCATAATAGTTATAATAAATTAATAAATAGCATTACATGTCCAAATATTAAATAAATATTATTTTACGGGTACAACTAATGCTTAAAAAGTCAAAAACATTACTATTTCATGATTTTATTTGAATCAGAATGAAAACACATTGATTTTTTCAGTTGAATCAACACCTATTAAGCTATCTAAGTACATACACAACACAGTAAGTAATATTGTATGAGTCATATCACACACATGATAACTCTATCTGTATAAGTTATCTTATCATACAATTATATGTTCTAACAATTTGACTTCTTCATTTCTTATCAAGGCAGACCATTATCAGCTCATTGACTGATAACAATTTTATGGAATCACACAAATAAAAAATTGTATTGGAATTTATAGTTTTTGTCTGGTTCTGTGAAATAATAAGACGGTTTAGGTTTTAAATGTATATTTTGTTGTAATTTATCTTTTATGTTTTTTATTATCAAACTGACTACCTCATAGTATCTCAAATTTACTCAAGGCTGGGACATCCCTGACCAATTTATTTGGTTTAATGTTAGTCACTACTTACATACAATAAAAAAGAATGTATGGAGGGGCAAAAAAGAAAAGAAAATGCATTGATTTTTATTGGCTTAATAACACTCTTGTGCTGGGGTTGCCAACCTCATAAATCGGTATAAGGGCAGGGGAATGATGATGGATACGCCACAATGAGGAGTGGCTGACACCATCCCTATATACAATGCAAATACAACCCCACTGATACTACTTGATTATATAAATCTTTTAATTTCGCTGTCTGATTTAATATTATCTATTTTGGAATGGAGTTTAATAGCCTGTTTTACCAAATTCTGTAAAGCTTTGCCATTTACAAATCTGGCTTATTTGGTAGATAGTACCTACTAGTTGCAACAAATTGTAAATACACATCTTTGTTTTAAATCTTACATCTACATTATCAGCCAAAGATATTATCAAGTTTGACAGCAATACCCATAGCCTCACATTATGCCCTTGTATGCCTCAAACAGTTATAATAATTCATCATCACCTATATAGTATAAAAAAATATATACTCCAAAGTAAATTAACAAGACTGATGTTTTTCATAACTATTATTGTTATCATATCATAGACATTATTGAGACTGGGTGCATTGTCCTCTCCACTTCAAATGGCACATATTACTTCACTTTTGGCTTGGAGAGGGTAAAAAGCAGAAGTAGCTATACTGGCTTTTGACATATTTTCTTCAAGCTGTTAGTGCAGCTTTTAACAGCATTATAAACCCCACCTGCATGTAAGGTGGACGTAGCATGACTACCTCATCATCATGTGGTCACTAGTGGTGTGACCGTCGGACTGCCAAGACATAGGTCTCGACTTTGAATCCAAGATATGCACCTCTGATTTTTCGGATTCATGTGCATAATGCGTATTGTACAATTATCACTTGCTCCGGTGAAGGGAAACATGGTGAGGAAACCAGCATGCCTGAGAGATATTTCTCTACAGCATGTAAAGCCTCTAACTTGTTAGAGGCCCATGGGTGGCATAAAAACTCTGACGGGCACTAACCACACGAAAAAGAAGAAATGGATGCAGGTCATGCAGGGGAATACCAGTATTTTACATGGAGCAACTGCCAATCTGACCTCCAAAACCCTGTTACTGGTACAGCACTAACTATGATGATTAATATACTTATCTTCTAACTTTGACCCCTCCTCATTCATGCACTAAACATTCAATAACAAACATCTGTTCAAAGTACAAATGATGACAAAATATTATGATACAGCTTATGATTGGTACACCAACACACAAAACATATGAATGTCATATGTGCGATCAAACACTGACCACGTAGCAGGTGGGAATAGTGGCTTTATTTTTATTGTTAGTTTTGTACTATTGGCATTGTTTCTTACATACGTAACAGATAATTAATGGTATGAATACTATGTAACGTAGCGGCTAAAATAACGCGTATCTGAAAATCGAAATTTAGTAATATAATAAATCCTTCTCCAGAGGTGCTTTCTGTGAACCAAGGTATCTGGAGACTGGTTTCTATGAAAAAACTTTACGGCAAGAAGTGCTATCTATGGTCAGAGATCTCTATCAACAGTGCTTCCTGTGTACCTAGATGTCTACAAACAATGTTTTCTATTAACAAAGTTTTCGGCCAAATGTGCTGTCTAGGAATACAGATTTCTATTAGCGATTTCTAGCTTTGCTTGCTCTATGTAGTCATATCGTACAAGCGTGTTTCTATCTTAGGTTCCACATATTGAAACACAAAACCAACCCGTAAACCGATATTACACAAACATTGTCATGATTTCGTGAATGAATGAACCATCGATATTTGCTGAACAATGCTTGCATGACTCACTCGCGTATTGTGCGATCCGCACTTCAATAGCTGATTGACTGCTTACCCCCTCTTATTATACTTTGTATCTACCAGAGCACGGCACGGCAATGTACTTTTTTCGAACAAAGGATTTGCAATTTGTGTACTCATCGAGGTTTAACATCCTATACTATTGGTTGATTATTCATGTTGCCATTAAAATTCGTTTTTATTTTGCAAGCGTGAAGGTTAGCGCTTTATCTTCTTTTTTGGAAGGTAAACTAAATACTCTGCCATTTTTGGGATGACCCTAGCCCAGCGGGTCACCCTGTGATCAATGCAGTAGAAAGAGGATAAAAACAACACAACAACGCGAAAAAATCTGCCGCAGTGTGTCTTGACCCTGAATGATTAATGTTATTGAAATATGAACCCTATGACTACCAGCATTATGTATGTAATACTATAGTAAACATAGTGCAATGCATTGCATGCCATGCATTGTCGTACTATACAACCAAACCAAGCAGTATGTAATATTCTCTTTGCATTTAAAGTTGCGTACGACCTCTTCGATTGCATTCTTTGTTTGATAACAACGTTCGTCGTCATGGATACTACTACCAGTCGATTCTGTTGTCCTGATAACACGGGTTGTGCGTAATTTTAATTGTTCATCAACAGTAAATAATAGTAGGTACCGCTACAATGTAATAACTGTGTTTGTTAGTCGTTTGTGCTCAAAGCGAATCCAGATGGTACTGGCACATTTTTAATCAGATGTAACGGGTAGGTACTTGTGTACTGACTGTAATGGCTGCAGGGCTGCTACACACGTTACAAAAAATCGTTACTATTGGACGGTACAGTTCAAACTGCAACGATAAATCTACATGTGTGTATGAGAAAAACTGTACAGTTTGTCCGATTTTATAAAACTGTACAGTTGAAAGGAGCGTATGAAATTTTGGATAGATAAATCGGAATCGGAAGAAACAGTGTCGATAATCGTAACGTGTGTGCTAGTCGTTCAGTTTTCTATCTTGGTTTTCAATTATTGGCGATACCATGGACAGCAGATGTAAATAAGTATCACTATCCATTCATAAAAAAATATGCCAATCTTTAGGAAATACCTTTAGTTCCTTCAATAAATTAACATGCGAATAAGCTTCTCTTTTCACTAGCCATTCTTTACACCAAATACGTGTTTTCTTTTTCTTGATTTTTTCTTCCTTTTGCTTTTTTATGGCGAATAATAAACCAACAACTGCTAATGCTTCGTCAGTCGAAGCCATAGCTCAACGAAAGAATAATCGTACAGTTTTCTAGTAACGTGTGTGGGCACTACGAAAACTGTGCAGTTTAAACTGAACCGTCCGATCGTAATGATTTTTCGTAACGTGTGTAGCAACCATAAGTTTTAATACTACCACGACTACTACTCGTATGTAAAGAATTAATCGTATTCTTTATTATTGTAATTAGCTTTCGCTTAGAAAATCTATTGCGTTTTACTATTCGTTTTCAATAATAAAATCCTCCACACCCTTGTAATAACTATGAGCTCTTGGTACATGATATGATTTCAACAGAACCTATTCTTACCAAGACTACGGCTTAAAGATCTGGTGGTCCTTTATAGAACAGTCCAATTTGACGTCCTCCATTTTGAGAACCTAAGGCCTATAAACTCCTAAACTTCATGTCTAATCACTAAGTTTATGTATCTTCGGTTGGATGAACGAATCAGAAAATATCCCAGGCCCAGAGACAAAGTAAAAAAAAAGAAATCTTCGCTACTAAACCACATAACGAATGGCCTGCTTCGTAGTAAGAACTACTATCTCATCGCATCATCTTTTCAAATTCGAAGTACCAGTACCCTACTTCCGAGGCTATATTTAACTGGATCGCACTAACTGAAAGAGATGTAGGTTAAACTCTAAACCAGTCATTAGTTTTGAATGATTTACTCACCTTTCAACATTATCTGCTGTAGTTCGGTTATTGTGTTGTGTGCCAAGTCTGAGCACAGCATGTTGGCTTGCGGGTAGGGAGTAAACTGAAACGAATAACCTAGTAAAAGTATCAGTTAGCATTTCAGTTTTGATATTTATGTATCAAAATGGATCAGTTTAACCAAGGGGGAAAATGATACACAGTAACTGGTTGTTGTGGTCAGTTCAGTCATCATCATCTGCCTAGCCTTTTCCCAACTATGTTGGGGTCGGCTTCAAGTCAAACCTGATGCAGGTGAATACCAGTATTTGAGATCAGTTTATACGCTCCTTGTGAGGGTGTTATCACACCAGTCGATAGATCAACATTGGTTGACGTTGATAGATTGTGTGATAGCTTTGGCTGACTTTGACTAAACCCTTCTACCACCGATCGACGATCGATCGATTGGTGTGGTAACACCCTAAAACGAGGCAGATGACGATATAAGTATCAAAATGGTTCTCGCCAGATTGTTTGTTCATCTAAGAGGGTCCCCCCTATTCTCGATAACTTCGTAGTTAATATTCTAGAATATTTCATGGTCACCGATCGTCAGTCTTTGACCAATTTGGCCTTCTCATTTGAATTTGACACTCTACGTGGTATTATAGTTTGGCGACTTCTTTTAGACAGCCTGCTCCTATCCTATTTACAATTATTCGGCAGGCTTGGTTTCTGTTGTTGTTACCTGGAGAAAGTCCGAGCTCTTTGTCATTGACATAATCACAATCCGATTTTTATAAGGCAAACAATGAGGATTCAGTGTCTGAGTTTGAATACAATAGCAGAAGCGGAAATACGCCGATTAAAATTATACAGTTATCAGTTTCTCGATGACTAGTATGCGTTATATTCCTCAACATGCATACACACGCAGATTTCAATTGTCCTACCCACCCTATCAATATAGGACAGTTTAACTGAAATCTGAGCTAGTTCTCCTTCAAAAGGTAATTTCAGAGATTGTCTCCACAATACGACCTAGACCATCAAGCACTGAATTTACCATGACTTTGGAGTTTTTCTTTAGATTCCTAGTTTCCTGTATTAAATAGGCTCTTCTTTCCGTTGCCCCAGTTGATCCCTGACCGGTACGTCTGCTATGGTGATGTCTTGCTCGGGCATGGGCGACGCGGTGCTCCGCGAGCGGCTGCCTGCTTTATGGCACCGCATCGAGGACGCGCACTACAGCTACCTCGAGACCGATGACAGCCCAGAGAAGTTGGAACAGAAGAAAAAGCTCGAAGGTAAAATTTTTTGACAGAAGCGGAGGGTAGTTAGACCTCCATCGAAAAGTGGAATATATGGCAGTGAGTGGCATTTTCTGGTAGCGGACATCTTTTAGGTAGGTACCTGTAATAATGAGGATGATGTCTCATCTCATACCATAATATTAAGCTTCGCACCGAATCGGCATCACCTCATCTCTTTTTACTACCTGATCCCATAGGTAAGAAGTAAAAGGTTTCATAGAAAGAATCCAGAACATCCCTAATTGAGGTGATGCTTATCCAACGGGTCCGATATAATTACGGGTTCAGGATGTTGATGGGGCTGCTCCGTTTCTGCAGTGCATCAGGTATGTTTGCACAAGCACACGTCGATGACTTCCACGCCATCGTCAGACAAAAAATTTGCGTCTGCACTGTAGAGTGCGGGGGAGCTCCAACACTATCCTGAAGACATAGCGGGGAGGTACGATTCTCCTTTATTAGGTGATGTGGTTTGAAAGATGTATTTTGAACAACAGCCTGGTTTCTAAATAGATAATATGTTTACTAACATAGGTATAACTCACTTATCCGAAATAAAGATTATTTTATTTTATTTATTTATTTTATTCTCTGCTTTGTTTATAAGGATGCGTTGATCTTTACTATGGATTGCAGGCTGCGTTTATTATATATTTATTTATTATACAGCAGCTTGTTATGCTCCATTTATTATTAGATAATAAATGGAGCATAACAAGCTGCTATTCTGCAGTGTTAGTTTTGACCCACACTGCTCTAAGGGCATTGTCAACTCAGGCCAAGTACTTAGACCATCATTATCAGGCCGGATATTGACACTGATTCGGTGACTGCTTCGATTAGACCGTGGAAGAGACTCATTTTTCTTGTAAAGTCTGTATCAGAATCATCATCTGCCTAGCCTTTTCCCAACTGTGTTGGTGTCGGCTTCCAGTCTTACCGCATGTAGCTGAATACCAGTATTTTACATGGAGCAACTACCTATCTGACCTCCACAACCCAGTTAGTACTGAGTTATACGACATCCCTTGGTAAGACTGGTTGCTAGACTTTCGGGCCACTGACTACCTGTAACTAATGTCAAAGATCTACATAGCCGGGAGCAACGGCTTAACGTGCTTTCCGAGGCACGAAGGAAACTCGGTATTTGATGGGTGGTCACCCATCCACAGACCAACATAGGCAAGCGTGGATTAGCCTTCGATTTCCCTACAACTTCACATTTTTTTTCTGTCTTCTTGTTTTCGGTCTCCACAGAGATGTGTCGGACTCATAATCGCCCACGATTCCTACTACAAGAATGAGTCGGAATCCCAAGAAATACTCGAATACTCGGGGTGTCTGTGGCCAGACTTCAATGTAACCTGAAAATCTGAAATGCTTTCTATTAATCTTTCTCGTCTTTCTTTTCAGACTACATAATAGAATACCTATCATTAGTGCCCCATGAGTGCAAATTCGGGCTGGCGGAGACGGGCAAAGTGTTCCAAAAAACGATAAACGAGTTGACAGAGTTCAGTGCGTATAGAGCTGGGCTGGGATGGGCAGCGCTGGCCAGGTATGCGGCCAACTTGCTGGCCCAGCCTTGGAGGAAGGAGTACAAAGTCATAAGGGTGAGTATGACAGGATTTTTTTAAAATTTTTAAAAAGTAAAAGTAATTTTGACCAGCCAAACTCTTATAAGCAAAATATTTGGTTCAGCATGGAAGGGTTTGCTTCAATTTTGTTTTCTGGATGCTGGTTTAGGACTTTTGAGTACAGTTAAGCCTTCGCTCACCTGTTTTAAACTCATTCATACGAATGAGTTAACATGATAGAGATAATACCACAGTCATTAAAACCACCTGGGATCTCTTATGTGATCTTCTT
Organism: Noctua janthina; assembly: GCA_963576755.1. NCBI lineage: Eukaryota > Metazoa > Arthropoda > Insecta > Lepidoptera > Noctuidae > Noctua > Noctua janthina. The sequence goes on from OY755066.1 coordinate 11,833,919, forward strand.
AATCAGTCATTCTAAAATAATTTTGGGATCCTTCAATATTATCCTTACTAGCTTCTGTTCGCGGACTTACCCGCGTGGTTCCCGGATAAAAAGCAACCTGTGTGCACCCGGAATAATGTACCTTTCAAATGGTTAAAGAATTTTTTAAATAAGTTTCGTCGTTTCGGAGATTACCCTCCGCATACATACAAACTTACTAAATTAGTATAAGATTATCGAGATGAAATGAGCTCTAAACCATCCATACATTTCCCAGTTATACTGTGGCTACTTCAAGCACGAGGTGGAAGCGAACATGGTAGGAGCTGAGACCCTCCTCCAAGCGATGGGCTACAAGTCATCGGGCGCTGGTCGGTTCGAATTGGACGCGCCCATCTGCCCTGACATGGTGGCTGCTGTGTCTAGGGACGCTCTCATCGCTCAGTGTGAATGTCAGGTATGTAGTCAAAAAATAAAATAATCTTTATTTGGCTCGCTACATCATGTTGTCTACCATGTTTAACATCATGGTTTGAATTCTGTTGAACATCTTATCTAAGATGTTAAGATGAGACTATAAGTTTTCTGCCCCTGGTCGGAGGCCTTTCACTCAAGGTACCCACAAGATAGTCCGGTTTAGCAGAACCAGCCAGAGAGCAGAGCCAGATTCATAAGTTCACGTGCGAGATGCCATTAAAAAAAAAAAACTTTATTTGTCATAAGCAACATATGTAGTTGGTTACTAAAGAAAGTTCTTATGCTTATGTAAATAAAGAAATTATTAACTAATCAATAAAACAACATACAAGGTCACACAAAAAGAGGTGATTTTTAAACTCGTACTTGAAGTAAGAGTGCGACATACCTACAATAAATGAGGTCTCCGAGCCCAAAAAAATCATAAATTAAAGTTTTTTTGGTTTTATCATGTTCAGACATCGACGAAACTGCAGATTTGATGGGTCTCAAATTTGCTCAAAGTTTCTCTGGTTAAATTAATTTCATAATCTCTTATCTGGGGTGGCTTTGCACCTACAACGAAATTGAGCCGTATTTCGTATGGTTATAAATCAGAAAATTGTTTGCAACACAAACAACATATGCGACCCCTCCCGCTCTGGGGGGAGCGGAAGGGAATGTCAGACTTGTACTGACTAAAACCCACTCATGTTTTTTCCTAACCGTTTGTGTTCCAGGGCCGCGGTATCTCTTTCGAACAGTCCCGCAGCCCAAGATTACCCCCTTACATCCAATTTCACAAACTTAACCCCATTTATATTATCATCTTCCTTCGTTTGACCGATGTTACTTGGTCGGCGCAACACGTTTTTTACTTCCATTCCGTCAGCCGTCACGCTATCATTTACTCCTTTTTCTTTCATATTTGATTTATGTCCAGATAATGTCTCACATCTGGGAGGAGTCGTGGACGCGCGGCAGCCGCGTGTCGTGGCGCGAGGTGTGGCGCGAGCGCGTGGCGCACGCCGCGCCGCCGCACGCGGCCGCCGCGCGACTCGCCGCGCCGCCGCTCCTCGAGAGGAACAAGTCTGTGTATAGTGAAAGTGAGTACTATTTCCCCACACTAATGTATGAATGCAAAAGTAAGTCTGTTTGACTATTCATTTTTCCCTCTAAAACGACGTTCCCGACTCTGGAACGATTTCCAAGAAACAAGAGGAAGAAAAATGCTAATCTGTACATCTATACAAGTAAATAAAATTGAAGTGTCTTTTGTCATATCAAAATAACAGCTTTTTACCGAATGCATATGAAATATACGACACTTAAAACCAAAACACTTTTTTTTTTAGTTTTTGTGTTGGTCTGTCTGTCTGTTTGTTCCGGCTAATCTCCGAAACGGCTGGACCGATTTTGACGGGACTTTTACCGGCAGATAGCTGACGTTATAGTTTCTAACATAGGCTACTTATTTTATAAAAAATAATTAGGGTTCCGTGCAAAAAAATTAAAACCCTTTAAATTAGTAACAAAATTCGATTAAAAAAGGGAAGTAATATAGTTTTAAAATAATTTCACGCCAACGAAGGTCGCAGGCAACAGTTAGTGCTTAATAAAGTAACAAAATCGTCTAAAGATATCCCACATACAGCACACTTCTCTACGTGTATACCCTTGCGATAGCATTATACGACAAATGTCGTGATGCGTGATCGGCAGAACTCAGTTCCGCGTCGAATGTGTGATCATTCCCATTATATATTTGATGCTCTACTACATTTGATAAAAACTCCCAGTAAATTCGAATAATCTAACTCACATTAATCTTTTCGACGTTTAAGGGCGTGCAAATGATATTCAACCTTAGGAGTAAAGCAATTAAGTGGTCAACTAGACTAGCCCTTAAACAAATATGAAATACCTACAAATTCGTCTAAAATGAACCTCAAAATTGAACGTTTTACTTCCAGGTTCAGATATATACTCGAACGTACCTACAACGATTGCCCCCGACGCGTACCGAAGCCGGCTCATGGACGACAGGTACGGCTTGCAGCACTGCAACCACGTGTGCGACGACAGCGAGCAGGACGTGCAGCCGCTACCGTGCGCCCCCTACATGGTGCCGCCCATGCTGCCGCCCATGGTGTACCCCCTCCCGCAGCACATGCACCCCGACTTCCCCGTCACTGTCCCGCAGTGCAGCACCATTCCCATGATGTCCCCCTACGGCGTCCCGTACTACTACCCCGTACAGTCCCCCTACATGCTCCCCACCCCAGTCTACGCCCCCATCAAACACGCAGCGACAGTCCCCGTCAACGGATACCCCCCGATGGCTCAGTACAGGTACCCCGCTGTCCCGACCGCGCAACTCATCGAACTAGACACCCCTTCAGTTTACGAAAACGGCAAATTCGATAGGTACAAAGACGATGAAAGGAACCACAAGAAGAGGCACCCAGAAGCTTCTAGAAGAAATAGCACATCGAAATCTGGGTTAAGTGATGTTTCGTTGCCGAGTTTACCGCGATCCGATACGCAACCAGCTCTCAGTAAAGCAAGGGAGGATGGAATGGGAACGTATGAGAGCTGGGATTATGTCTTTAGGAATTTATCGAGCAAAAACCAAGACGACGGACGAAATCGCTTCTCGCCGGCACTCGATAGAGATTCGAGGACCTTGGACAGGCTGGACAAAGAGGAGAGGAGGGCGAAGTACCAGCCAACGACTCTCGACCTAGAAGACGGTTTACAAGCCCTGAACCTCGACCGGTCATACGACGAAGAGGTATATCGAACAGCGAAGGTAGAAAACTTGATGAGGATGAAACAGGAACAAGAAATAAAACGAGCGAGGCAGCTAGCGAAAAAACAAGCTGAATTAAAGGCCAGAAGACAGTTACCAGAACCTGTTTTAAACCCCAAGGCAGATGCGTTAATAACCCCAAAAGTTGCACCGGACAAGGTGAAACTACTGACCAAGAAGGATATAAAAGAAAGGAAAGAAGTCATAAAGCAGCAGACTACGGTGAATGGATCGGGGTCTAATGCAGCTGAGGTTAAGAAAGTGAAGAAGCCGCCGAAACTAGTGGCTATTGACGCAGATAAGCCGAAGAGTAAGGAGAATGGTGTTCATAGTACAGCGCACACTTCTAAAAGTAATTCAGGTGAGTTTTATTTCTAGGAATTTTACACATCAATTCACAATCTCAGACGATTTACACTCATTCAATTCATTGCAACTCTACTGTCCTCTTTTGTGCTATGTAATCTAAGTTTATTTTTGAGGGACCATTTTTGTAACAAAAAGGTCTAAAAGAGACTTTGGTTGCAATGCAATTTGAATTTTATAATATAGGAAATTGAGTTGGAAATTCTAAATTCCAGTTTAGTTGCAATATTCAATGACTACTAATATTTTGAACAGTTAGTAAGTGATTGTATTTCTACATTCCAGTTACAAACACACATCCATCGAGCTACGATCTAAAAGCACAACTAATTGTGTCACTCGACGAAGCCGACCACGTTCGGCGATCGCCGCCGAAGCATTCGCAACAAAATGGCGACCGGGAGCGACCTGTCAGTAGGACGCCGAGCCAACACACCAGCGAGAGGGAGAGGCCAGATACAGGACCTAACGAGGTGAAAAGAGACAAATGGGAATGTGGGACTTGCACGTACTTGAATAAGGGGGGTTTGCAAGCTTGTGAAATGTGTGGTAAGTCGAAGAGAGGTCCTGAAATACAACCTTTAAGGTCGGGTGGTCGTGAGTGTCCGGCTTGCACCCTCGTGAATGAGCGAGACGCAAAGATATGCGACGCGTGCGGCACTAGTCTAGAACATTGCCCCACCTACATATAGACAGGTTTACGTCATCGAAACTTTCGGGTTGCCAACTTGCATCTAATCATTATTTAGTATTATTTTTTAATTGACATGTTATACTGTTATTATGAATGCACAAGTTTTCTTTTTTTATATTTATTAGTATTATTTGCAGCTAACTGCAGTTTGTAGTTTAATTAAAAAATAAAAATGGCAGTTAAAACACATTATGAATGAGTGTAATTGCGCAGCTATAAAAGAAATTTATTGGAGCATTAAATTATTCATATCTGTATATTTACAAATCCTAAGGGTTCCTTATAATTAGTTATTCATTATCAGATTTATGAATGTTAAAAAGTTACAACGCGTTGAATTACCATTGCATTATATTATGAGACTTAATGTCGTCACTAATAATAGTTTTACCATTTAAACTGTTGTTTGTCACTTAATTTAAACTGAGTAAGCAATAGTTGGAAGTGGGGCCATGGAATAAGCGATTACCAAGACAGTTTACGCGGCTCTTGAACTGTGTTTTTCTTATTTTCATGTCTTGATGAGCTCGAACTCAGATATTGCATTTTTTTATGTCGTACCGTTTTGTATTGTCCATTTATGACTTTTTATGTTTTGAAGTAAAATCGTCAGATGTATTGAAAACAGCAAAACAAAAAGTAGATAGCAATAATTAGTGATTTAGTATAAACAACCATTTTGTTGGTTGAAGTCAAACTATTGACAAAGGACTTCCCGGCGACCAGAACCGCTTGTTTCATGGCCGTTACTAATTTAAATTATAATTATTATTGCTCATAATCATAATTTAACTAACAGAATGTATCTAAGTTATTAATATAAAAAAAACTTTATGCGACGTAGTAGTTGATACTATATTATTTTGATTATATCGCTTAACGACAGGGTAACGATTGAAAAGTGCGAAATATTTATTATATTCTACAGTCCGTGCGGTTATTTTACCTCAGACATCGTTGTCAAAACACAATATTCTTTATCAACGTTACTATAAGGCTGCTAATGAGTTGCTTCCACTGACAAGTATCTCAAGATTACAGTGACCTTTATTTAACATTACAATAAGGCTGCAATTGGGTTCCTGCTACAGAAAAAAATTTCAAAATTACCATGATCTTTATTCACCTTAAAATAAGGCTGCTAGTGGGTTGTCTGTCAGATAAAATAACTGTAAAAAGGGCTACCGTGCGTTACGTTTGATTATGATGTACGGTGGTGAGAATATCTCGAACTTATAATAATTATGATTGGAATAATAGTGTTCGTTTATTCGCCTTCTATAATGCTTTAATGTTAGTTGAGATATAGATAAAAAAAAAAACGCTTTTTCGTTTTTTAATTATTACATATAATATAAATTATTGATCTGTGTATATAATTGTTAGAGTTGTAAATAGTAAAACTTAAATATATTTATTTAGATGTTTGGAATTTTTATTTATTTTGGACAGAAGTAAGATTTAAATCATAGTGATACACTAATCATGGGAAATTTTAACATCATTATGAGGGTGCGTTTGTTATAAAGTAATATTAAAATGTAATTTTATGATCACAGTCGTAATTAATATGCACAGTGTAACGATAAAAAAAAGTATAAATTATACCAGCAAGTTGGAGAAAGGCGTATCTATAAACGTTGAAAATTAATCACTATAGTTTGTAGCTTAAAATTGGGCGTGGTATTTATTGAATAGAAAATTAGAGTAATGTTTGCGCTTACGTCTTTCTTCATTGTGGTGGTGCGTTCGACATAGATTAGGTGGTCAAAGCACTGGGGACGTGTATTTTTCTAATAAACAGAAGGTAGATTTTCTCATACGTGATAGATTTATATAAAGAAACATTGTGCTTGATTTTCAGTTGCCTTTAGTTGATCGGGTGAGACGTGACACGTTATGTCAAAAATTATGACAAATGCAGATAGACGACAATGTAATACAATGAAAAATAAATACTATTGTTTTATGATTTTGGTGTATTATTTAGTATCGTACCTGTTCTGGTGATTTGTGTGGCTGGTCTGTGTGGAAGGGCACACTCCCTGACCTGTGTCGTTAAAGGGGGCACTCCCGGATTTATGAGGAAGGAGGGAACACCTCCAACTGCGAGGCGCGACCCTTGAGCGAGGACAGAACGAGGAGGACGGTTTGAGAAAGAATCTAGCTCGACCTGTGAGAGGAGGTGACTTTTGCCGACGTCTGAGGGAGGAGGGTTCTCTGCCCAACCAGTGAGGGAAGAGGGTACACTCGGTGCCCTTTGAGGGGAGAGGGTACACTAGGTGGCCTTTGAGGGGAGAGGGTACACTCGTTGCCCTTTGAGGGGAGAGGGTACACTCGTTGCCCTTTGAGGGGAGAGGGTACACTCGTTGCCCTTTGAGGGGAGAGGGTACACTCGTTGCCCTTTGAGGGGAGAGGGTACACTCGTTACCGTTTGAGAGGAGAGGGTACACTCGTTGCCGTTTGAGAGGAGAGGGTACACTCGTTGCCGTTTGAGAGGAGAGGGTACACTCGTTGCCCTTTGAGGGGAGAGGGTACACTCGTTGCCCTTTGAGGGGAGAGGGTACACTCGTTGCCCTTTGAGGGGAGAGGGTACACTCGTTGCCCTTTGAGGGGAGAGGGTACACTCGTTGCCCTTTGAGGGGAGAGGGTACACTCGTGCCCTTGTGAGGGGAGAGGGTACACTCGTGCCCTTGTGAGGGGAGAGGGTACACTCGTGCCCATGTGAGGGGAGGGTACACTCGTGCCCTTGCGAGGGGAGAGTGTACACTCGTGCCCTTGCGAGGGGAGAGGGTACACTCGTGCCCTTGCGAGGGGAGAGGGTACACTCGTGCCCTTGCGAGGGGAGAGGGTACACTCGTGCCCTTGCGAGGGGAGAGGGTACACTCGTGCCCTTGCGAGGGGAGAGGGTACACTCGTGCCCTTGCGAGGGGAGAGGGTACACTCGTGCCCTTGTGAGGGGAGAGGGTACACTCGTGCCCTTGCGAGGGGAGAGGGTACACTCGTGCCCTTGCGAGGGGAGAGGGTACACTCGTGCCCTTGCGAGGGGAGAGGGTACACTCGTGCCCTTGCGAGGGGAGAGGGTACACTCGTGCCCTTGCGAGGGGAGAGGGTACACTCGTGCCCTTGCGAGGGGAGGGTACACTCGTGCCCTTGCGAGGGGAGGGTACACTCGTGCCCTTGCGAGGGGAGAGGGTACACTCGTGCCCTTGCGAGGGAAGAGGGTACACTCGTGCCCTTGCGAGGGAAGAGGGTACACTCGTGCCCTTGTGAGGGGAGAGGGTACACTCGTGCCCTTGCGAGGGGAGAGGGTACACTCGTGCCCTTGTGAGGGGAGAGGGTACACTCGTTGGTCTGAGTCAGGATGGCTGGACCAAGAGAGATTTTGGAGGTTTGAGCAATACCAAACTTTTGTACCTATTTTGTACTATTTGGTACCTGACATCAAATTACTAGTACCTCGCTAAAGAGGGAAAACTATTACGACGAAAGTGGCCAGCCATTCTGACTTCAGAATGGCTGGACCAAACCGGTTTCACCTAGTTGTAGGCGTTATAACTAGTTCTTCTTTTCGTTAAAATATAGTACCTCATCTGTACCTCAACATATGTTTTTCTTATATTTTTTCGATAAGCCATAAATAAGTTACGCCTACAAGAAGAACTCGTACTTGCCAGATTTTTTTATCCGACTGCGGCGAAACCCAAACAGAGTGTTATTTAAGCCAGTAGTGAAAAAGTTATTGAGAAATTATGGAAAAATTGCAAGGAAAATCGAAATAGCAACAATTTTATTTTCCCATACAAATTGTTCCTACCTATCAAACAATTTTTGCGTGCGTTCAGAAATAGAAATTACAAAATTTAAGAAAACTTGACGACTATGTAGGTGGTAGGCAAGGAACTTATATACTAACTGGAATGATTACGAACTAAATTTTTATGTCAAAAAACCGTTTAAAAATAAACCTTATGTCATACGCATTGAGTTCGTATTACTTTAATTAATTCAAAGGGGGAAGAAAACTTCAAAGCGAGAATGCGACCAGAGTGGATTGTGTCCTTAAAATAAAAAGTTTTTTTTAAAATTAATATACTACACACGTAAATAATCAAATAAAGAGGTAATTTAAAGGAATTCCAACTTTATCTCCAATTAATAAGGCTTATTTGAATACACGACCTAACTTAGTTAGTCATCAGAGTATCCCTACAAACATATTTAGGCATTTTTACAAAATAAAATTATTTAATTTGAAGAAATTTAGAACTTATTGCAAAGAGATAAAGCATTTGTCGGCAACCTCTTTGACGGTTATGCGAAATGCCGACACACACGCCGCCGCCACCGCTGAATACCACAAGTACCTAACATTGCATTGCTAGTCGTCCGCCGGTAGCGATGTAGTGTAGATGTTCTTAAATTTACTTCCGTAATATTTTTTTTTCCGCGCGCTATGGCTTTCCGGTATACCAACATACAATACACGGAGATGGTCAGGACACTGGCTCACTGTCTTGATAATGTCGCATTAGCTTGTCCGGAGTTCAGTGACCGTTTTGGCTGCAGTGTGAGCGCCAGGACGATGCTGGCTGCAACTCAGCGACTGAGGCATCTGGATGCGGAGTAAGGCAGTCGTTGGATAGGTCACGGAGGTCCTGTGCCGTGGCCTCCCAGATCGCCTGACTTAACCCCATTAGACTTTTATTTGTGGGGTCGCATAAAATCGCTCGTGTACGTCAGTCAATATACGAGTGTCGAGGCTCTAAAAAAAAATTGAACAAGCATTTGTGACGGTGAAAAGTGATACTTAAGTGCTTACAAAATTGAAATACAATTTAAGAAAGCGTGCAAATAAGTGCATAGAACAAGGCGGTGGTCATTTTGAAACTTTAATGAAAGTGGCTCGCAGAAATAGTGCAAATTAATAACCTAAGTGTAAAGTGTAAATAGTCCAGTTCTACTTGTTCCTATCAATACGATTGTATTCTTATCACTGTAAATATTATGATTCAAATCTTTTAAACACGCGGCTCTTTGAATATTTTTGTAGTACAAACAATAAACTGTTCCTAAACACGACTTATCAGGGGGTAGTTGATATCGCGAAAGTTACGCATCTGCGATACATTTTTTACCCGCGTGTGCCGGACGGAGTCCGGGCGCTTCGCCCTTCGTTAGTTTCGTAGTTCGGGTAAAAAGTCGCTGTTTTAAATGAATCCCCGTTACCAAACCTAAAGTATTAAATTCGTGTTGATAATTTCACTTAAAATTATCAATCGTTACACGGTAAACTCAATGAAGTATCAAAAGTTATTCATAATATCAGCCTGTGATAGTTTAGGTACGTAAAATCGTTCATTGAACTAAAGCACATCTAATGCCTACAGCTATGGTCAGCTGGCGGGCGCTAGAGTTTGCGTGTCGCGTCGGCCGCTAACATTGCATGAGTGTGTGTGCAGGGATGTTGATGTACATACGTTTTGCGTTTAGTAAGGATAACTATTTTATAAAAAAAGACTAGGTTTGGTTTAAATTTATTTAATTACGAATGTTGTTTTAGACTTATAATTTAATATTCTATTCGGGGTGTCTGAGGTATTGCGCTTAATGTGTTGCACGTTGTATGTAAACGGAGATTAAGAAAATATTGTAAAGAATACGCCTTTTCTATTATCCATATCGGTATTTATAGTCTTGTATTTATAATCCAGTAGCAAAACTTAATCAATTACTCCATTTTAATAATAACAAAAATAAAAAAATAACTTCTTGAAAATAAACGAAATCTATCTTTACTTTTTTAAATACTGTTTATTGTTTGTGTATTAGTAATACTGTCTTTTTTCGCCGTTCCCGAAAGGATCTGTTGACATGTTGGATAGACTATAAGAAGGCCTATGACTCGGTGCTACATACATGGCTCATGAGGGTGCTAGAGTTGTAAAAAGTTGATATGACTCTGCGCACCTTCCTGATATCATGTATGGGGCAATGGAGGACAGTCCTTCGCTATCCAGGATGTCGGCAAATTCAGAGGAATAGCGAGCCGAAAAGGATAGAGCGAGGTATATTGCAGGGCGATAGTTTGCGTCCACTTTGGTTCTGCTTAGCCTTGAATCCTCTTAGCACGCTGCTGGAGGATTCAGGTCTAGGCTATCGGTTGAGGAGAGGTGATCAAGTCATATCTCACCTCCTTTACATGGATGACCTGAAACTCTTTGCCCCCAACGATTTGGAACTGATGAAGCTACTGAAGGTAACTGAAACTTTCAGTAGCGCCATCAGAATGGAATTTGGTGTGGACAAATGTGCGGTCATGCATGTAAAGCGAGGGGAGATTGTGAAATCTGTGGGAACCCAGCTCTCAGATTCCATAAATCTTAGATCTCTCGCTGCAACCGAAACCTATAAGTATTTGGGTATGTCGGAAGCGCTGGGCATCAATGTTGCTGACATGAAGCAATCGTTGAAGGAGCACTTCTTTGACCGCCTGAAAAAAGTATTTAATAGTCTTTTATCAGGCGGAAATAAGGTACGTGCCTTCAACGGTTGGGTCATGCCAGTTTTGATATACTCTTTCGGCATACTCAAATGGACTGAAACAGAACTAGACGATAGGATAGCGGGGTCCGTACATTGTTGACGGCATATCGAATGCATCACCCGCGTTCTTCGGTTATGAGACTGTATATCCCGCGGAGGTGTGGGGGTCGAGGCTTTTTAAACGCTAAGACTCTCTACAATCGCGAGATATGCAGTCTCAGGGAATATTTCCTTGAAGCCGACGTGGGGATGCATCGAGATGTGGTCGCGGTGGACAAGGGCCTCACCCCGCTCTCCTTGGCTAAAGAGAACTGGCGTAAACCTGTAGTGCTTGACACTAACGACCGCATGGAGGTATGGCAGAGTACGGAGCTTCACGGACGCTTTTTCCGATGTAGACCTATCAGCGTTCGTAGCCTGACTACGTTCTGGGGACCTCTTCGGAGAAACCGAAGGTTTTGTCTGCGCAATTATAGATGAAGTTACGATGACGAATAACTACCGGAAATTTATTGTGAAGGACGGTACGGTTGACATATGTCGGGCATGCCACCGTCCAGGTGAATCAATCCGTCACATTATCTCCGGGTGTTCTCGTCTGGCTAACGGAGAGTACTTGCATAGACACAACCTTGTAGCCAGGATTATCCATCAGCAACTTGCTCTAAAATACAACCTTGTGGAATCGGAAATGCCGTACTATAAGTATGTGCCCAACCCAGTTCTCGAAAATGGCAGTATCACATTGTACTGGGATCGATCCATCATCACTGTCAAGACTATTGTAGCCAATAAGCCTGATATAGTGGTGGTGGATAGATCAGAGCGGCGCGCAATGATTGTTGACATAACGGTCCCGCATGATGAGAACCTCGTGAAAGCCGAGAAACATAAGCAAATCAAGTATCTTGATTTGGCTCACGAGGTGGTCAACATGTGGGATGTGGACTCAGCGATCGTTGTGCCGATAGTTGTTTCAGCCCACGGCTTAATTGCCAAGAGCCTCGACCAATAGAGGAGGCTCTCGTTAGGCAGTTGGATCAAGGGCTTGATTCAGAAAGCCGTACTCCTGAACACGGCTCGTATTGTTAGCAGGTTCCTCTCTCTGGACCCCGACCGCCGGTAGCTTGGACCCTGATCCCGATACCGGTGGGTTACAATTTTTTATATTTTTAAATGATTTTTTTTCATATTGTTTTTTGTAAGGAATATTTAAAAATATAAATAATTTGTATGGAAATAAATAAAGGAAATAATAACACTATTTCAAAAAGTAAAGATAGAATTCATTTATTTTGAAGTTATTTTTGTTATTATTAAATGGAGTAATTGATTAAGTTTTGCTACTGCATTATAAATGATGTATTTTGTACGCATTTGCACAAGACTATAAATACCTATATGGATAATAGAAAAGGCGTATTCTTTACAATATTTTCTTGATCCCCGTTTACATATCCAAAACATTGTCACCCTAGTCGTAACCTAGTCGTAATTTGTAAACAAAGTTAAAAGAACTTACCTGAAAAAAGTAATTCCACATCCAGACACTTAAGTCATGTAAAAAGAACTTGATAACGCAAACATATGACTTCAGCGCGAAATTAAATCGGCAATATTGTTTCTTTATATAAGTATCATATATGTTGCCATTCAGAAATAACTTAATTCAAATAATTAAAAAATAAATAATAAAAAAATAATTTAATAATTAAATAATCAATACAATTTTTTTTGGGTTACAATTTTTTATATTTTTAAATGTTTTTTTATATTGTTTTTAGTTTATGAAATATTTAAAAATGTAGAAGATTTGTATAAAAATAAATAAAGGAAAAAATAATCAATAATAATAATGAATTTTTAAATAATTTAATTTATATTAAGCTTACTTTATTTCGCAAGAAATTATTATTTTAATATTTAGTATTTGAATATTAAATTAATTCCGTTACGATTTATGTGCTAGTTTAGCTATCAACGTGAATTCCGATCTTCACGTAAAAAAAAAAAAAAAAATTGTTTTCTGGCAATTGTTAGACAAGGACACAATCCGCTATACACAATACGCTTTCTCGCTTTGAAGTTTTCTTCCCCCTTTGAATTAATTAAAGTAATACGAACTCTATGCGTATGACTTAAGGTTCATTTTCAAACGGTTTTTTGATATAAAAATTTAGTTCGTAATCATTCCAGTTAGTATATAAGTTCCTTGCCAAAACTCAACTTTCTTAAATTTTGTAATTTCTATTTCTGAACGCACGCAAAAATTGTTTGGAAAATAGAAATTATTGCTATTTCTATTTTCTATTAACTATTAACTTTTTCATTACTGGCTTAAATAACACTCCGTTTGGGTTTCGCCGCAGTCGGATAAAAAAATCTGGCAAATACGAGTTCTTCTTCTTGTAGCCGTAACTTATTTATGGCTTATCGAAAAAATATAAGAAAAACATATGTTGAGGTACAGATGAGGTACTATATTTTAACGAAAAGATGAACTAGTTATAACGCCTACAACTAGGTGAAACCGGTTTGGTCCAGCCATTCTGAAGTCAGAATGGCTGGACACTTTCGTCGTAATAGTTTTCCCTCTTTAGCGAGGTACTAGTAATTTGATGTCAGGTACCAAATAGTACAAAATAGGTACAAAAGTTTGGTATTGCTCAAACCTCCAAAATCTCTCTTGGTCCAGCCATCCTGACTCAGACCACTCGTTGCCCTTGTGAGGGAAGAGGGTACACTCGTTGCCCTTGTGAGGGAAGAGGGTACACTCGGTGCCCTTTGAGGGGAGATGGTACCGGGTAAAACGGGGTGAATAGGAACGCAGGGGTGATTAGACATTTTGAAAGGGATTTTAACGTTGAATTAATATGTTATGTTGCCAACAAGGTCTCTTAATAATTAAGTATAAACTAAGTAAATAAAACAGTACTTTTTGGTAACAATCATATCAATTCAAAGTTTAACGTTTGACGGTACACTGTTGCCGTTTGAGGGGAGAGGGTACACTCGTTGCCCTTTGAGGGACCGACTACAGACTGGGATAGAGGAAGAAACTACATTCTGACCAGTGGTGTGTCATGTGTGAACCAATGTAGAGTAAATAGAAATCAAAAACATGTAAGTCAACTAAGTCAACTAACATTTTATTTCAAAATACACGACGCTAACCCTGACTTTTAATCACAAACTTGTTACACTTATAGGGTAAACTACATTGCACAATGGACGATACAGGACTATAGACCGTATCCGCTACTTTGGTAACTGCCGCCGCCGTAACCAGTCTGGCCTCCGTAGCCTCCTTGCTGACTGCTGTAGCCAATCTGTCCCTGACTTTGACCTTGACCTTGACCTTGACTTGACGCTTGCAAGCCATTCTGCATCCCGCCGCCGTATCCGCTTTGGCCGCTGCCGAATCCTACTTGGCCGTTACTGTAAGACCCGCCACCAAATCCGCCCATGGAACCAGGTCTAGGTCCACCACCATGACCCTGCATTCCCGGCATTCCCTGCCCGAATCCTCCGAAACCGTGGCCTGCTCCGCCGAAGCCGGCGCCAAAGCCTTGGGGACAACCGAAGCCCTGCTGGCCACCGCCAAATCCGCCGCAACCTGTGGAAAAGATTTTAAAGCATTGCTATTATGCACCAGACTGCGGCGCAGCCCGAAAGGAGGGTTATTTAATAGGTGAAAGTAAATTCCCGAAACTAAACGACACGAAGATGGATTAATGACAGAATGGATAAGACAAAGAAACGATGGACTATGTGAAGATGATATGGCAAGAAAAGAGGAGTTTGCTGAGGTGACAAGTAAAACTGAAGTATGTGAGAAGAAATGCTGCTCAGGCCCCTAACAACTTGGGATAAGGGCGCGAGATCAGGTTTGAAGAGCCCGCACCAGAGATACTACACTTGTTTTGATGGCCACCACCGCCTCTTTATTTCTTCAGTCAAACCCATAGAGTCAACCCATAGAGCACAACTAAATTGATAGGAATTCAAATCTTACCTGGAAATCCAAACATTTTAAAATTGTTACTAAAAATACAACAATAGAAAACCCTAATAAAAGAAGCGATTGCCTAAAATTTTGAGAATTATTATTGGTGGTTAGAAAACGCAGAAAAAAATACTATGGGGAAAAAAATATTTTTTTATCGTTTTTATAAAAGTATATATGATTTTATGATGAGTTTTAAAAATATACTGAGGAACAATGGGCTGCTGTTTGAATTATTTTATTTTTTTGTTTTGAATTTAGAATAGAAAATTTGGGCAGTAGTTTTCTTAATTTATCGGTAATGTAAAAAGTTTTTATTTCAAGATAGGTTGACGCTATTATACAACCTTTTTTAAGTTCCGTAAGCAAAGTAGGCAAATGGCAAAAACAGAAAACCTTATAATTTCATAGTTTATCGACAGTTTCTTCCGATTCCGATTTATCTATCCAACATTTCATACTGCTCCGTTCAACTGTACAGTTTTAATAAAATCGGACAAACTGTACAGTTTTTCTCGTTACAGTTCGAACTGTACCGTCCAATCGTAACGACTTTTCGTAACGTGTGTAGCAGCCATAAAGCAGCGTCCCCACTATTACCATCAGTTTCTTTTGAGATGTACAGAAGCAAGCACATCAAGCTACCCGTAACTGTCAAATTTTCCCTATCAACCTTGAACCTAAACCTTTAGCTATAAAGTTGAAAATCTATTAAAGTTTGACAGATTGTAGTAGCTTGATGTGCTGTCGTCTGTACGAAGAAGAGGACGTGCTTTTAGCTTCAGCAGCATTCATAATAATAAGCACCGCTGCGCAAATAAGAAATAAACCGCGGCGACGACGTTATTGGGTCTCTCTCTGTCTGTCTGTAACTGTCTCGAAACATGACTAAGAAGATTGTGAATCTCATGTATCTGACTGTTCTTTAATTGCTCACTTCAAGAATGGTGGCCATCTCCACCAGGGCATCATTTCTTTTGTTTTTATTTTTATAAAAACTACTCCCACAGTCCCATAACATCGGGCGCTCCCGGTACAATTCAATTAAAAGAAGTGTTTGCTCGTCAGTCCAATCCATCTTGGCGCGAATAAAAACACAACTCGATGTAGAAGCGGTCACTAGCGCACTGACAGGCCCCGCGGCCCGTCCCCACTACCCAGAGCCGCGCGGCTTTCTTTGAAGTAGATCAGCACATGCAGGGGCGTATTTACCCTAGGGCCAAGGGGGCCATAGCCCGGGGCGGCAGGCTGAGAGAGCGCCTTTTATTGTCAAGCTTAACTATAATAAATATTTTATTTTATATTTTCACACATTGGCAGCTGAACGTTGCCTAGAAGCTACAAAGTTTTTCGGGTTGTTGCAAAATCTGTACGTATTTTTACACCCATTTTTAACCATTGCAATGAAAAGTCTATCCTGGCTCTAAGAAGACAATTAAAATTATCCATTAGCAACATAACACTTGTTTAGAAAGCAGTAGTTAAACCTATCTTGACTTACGGAATAGAACTCTGGGGATCGGCTAGCCACTCCAACATCGAAATTTTACAAAGGTTCCAAAATTTTTCCCTAAGAACAGTCTCAATTGCACCCTGGTTTGTCAGAAACATGGAAATACACAAGCACTTAAAGATACCAACAGTGAAAGAATATACTATATGCGAAAAAAGCAAAACCTACAAACAGAGACTGAGCAAGCACAGCAATATCTTTGCCAAGAACCTTTTAGATACACAAGGGGATATATAATCCGCCTTAAGATGGCAAATCCTAAACTTGGACCAGCGACAGTGAAGTTTTTTTATTATTTTAGTACTGAACCACATAATGTGAATGTTTAATGGAACATCATAAAAAATCTTAAACAAAGACTATCTGGTTATGGCTAGACACCCGATCGAAAAAGGAGAAGGCAAAAAAAAGAAACTTTAACAGCGTCAACGGAGCGCGCAAAACTACTGCAAGATGTCTTGACAGCGGCGCCCGAAAATGTAACTTTGAAAAGCTTATCCCAGACGAGATGATCAGCTAGGGACGATGCTTGTTCCAGTCTTAACAAAGACTGGAATCAAGTAATAGTGGCCCTTGAAGCCATAAAAGGTGACTCTGGCAACCAAACCTCTTTGGTTAGAAATGAAGCTGCAGGGTTGATTAAACAGTTGACTTCCCTGGAAACGGCCAACTTGTCAGAATTTTGGGTAATTTTGGAGTCTTTTTAATTTTTTTTGTTTTTGGGCTATTTTGGGGTTGACTCGGACCTGGAGGTCGTTTCTAACCTTTATGAGTCTTTAATTAATTTCATTCAAAATAAAAGAGAATGTTTTGACGATTTCGAAGAGGCGGGTAAACTGAAGTCACCCGAAGAATACAACCAAAAAAGAGTTGTCAAAAGGAAGAAAAACGCGAAGGAGAAGTATTATTACAGGGACGTGACCACTTTCGAGTAAATAACTTTTTCCCAATTTGTGACCCGTTGTTGGGCGAGTTGACAAGGCGCAAAACGTCATATGAGACAGTGACCGCCAATTTTACCTTCTTAGGTAATTAGACACAATGTCTGAGGCAAAGTTAGAATGAAAGCCGTAGTAAACCTTCAAATTTATACCCGTTAGGTCTCGCGGTAGATCTACAAGACGAATGTGTTCTATTGAAACACTTCTTGGCAGCCTGTGAAAATAAAATGAATCTAAGGCAACTTAGCTTATTTATAAAAAAATATGGACTTAAAAGAAGCTTTCCCATATGTAGAGATTGCATCGCAGTGACGAATTGCAGTGCAGAACGTTCGTTTTCTGTACTCAAAAGGATAAAAATTGTTTACGTTCCACTATAAGCGAAGAACGCTTAAACAGCTTAGATGTTCTAAATATAGAAGTTGAGTTGACAAACGCTATAAGTTATGACATCGTCATTGACGATTTCGTCAACTAATTTGTACACAAAAAACAATATAATATTTACCTATTATAGTGAATAAATGGTTCATTTTTAGGATTTTTTTATCATTTATTATTTCACACTACATAGCAGTTTTTTTTTCTTAAATGAATGGGGCGGCAAAGCTAAACGGCCCGCGGCGCCAAATCTTTAAATACGCCTCTGGGCACATGGAACGGAGCTCAGAGTCCAATAATGAGATCAGTTCAAGAAACTCAAGACGTCTGGTGGGGCACCATACTTGTGGTAGTCATTCAGATTCAAAACTACAAATTTTTGATCAAATTTTTCAATGTAAAGCTTGGAAAAGAAAATTTTACATATTAATGTTATAAGCCCATGTTGTCTCAGGGCAGGGCAAAAGCTTCTTTTCCCACTTTCAAAGGGGCAGTAAATACAAAAATAAAACCACTGATGACATAAAATAAATATTTAATTCCTAAAGAGAAAAAATATTTTTAATTTAAACTCTTATTTTACTTTGTATAGCCTTACTAGTGGCCGTCTCCATACTCACGATGACCATAACCACCGTACCCTCCGTGTTCCTTATGACCTTTGTGATTTTGATCACCTTCGGTTATTTCGGCTTTAAGTCCTACTTGGCCAGTCCCCACGCCGCGAGCCCAGACACCAGTTTTTTCTACAACAGTTAATTCTTTTGGTTGATTACCAAATACTTGGGCAATAAGTTCGTCAGTATTTATAGGTCCACCTTGTTTTGGTGCCTCTTTTGGTTTTGGTACTTCGATTTGAATAGGAGTAGGTTTAGGTTCCTCCTTGTGTTGGTGTTTTTCTTCTTTGTGTTCATGTTTTTCTTCCTTGTGTCCATGTCTATCTTCATGATGCTCATGCTTGTGGTCACATTCTTTGTGGTCTTCGTGCTTGTTCTTATGGTGGTCATACTTCTCCTTGTCTTCGTGTTTCTCCCAGGAATGACCATATTTCTCCTCACTGCTGTCTTCATCGGAATCGTCCTTATCCTTTTTGTGATCGTATTTCTCCTTATGATGGTCGTATTTACTGTCATCGTGTTTGTGGTGGTCCCATTTCTCTTCACTGGAGTCGTCGTCTTTGTCTTTTTTGTGGTCCCATTTGTCATCATGGTGGACGTGGTAGTCGTGTTCATGATGGCCGTGATGGCCATAGCCGCCGTGACCGCCGCCGTAGCCGCCATAGCCACCGGGTTTGGCGTACGCTGTAAAATTGAATTAAGTAGCATAAACATGTAAGTTTTTAAAGATTTTACGTCGGCTACTTCAAAAATGAAATCTAGTTTTTTCCAAATTATATAACCGTCTCGATACCCGCAACCACAGATGGCAAAATACCGTAGACAATTATTGCTCAAAAAATTGCCCGTGTAAGAGCACCTTTAATGGAACTGGGAAGAAACAGGCCAAACACAGTCGTATTAAAAACGTGTTAATGTAAACACCACAGATATAGCTATCTTTATTTGTGGTAAACACTGTTTTAAGCTTTCACGGTTTAAAACTAAACTGAGACTGTCACTGTCAACAATCACGGAAGCAAAGAGTATAATAATAATATGGGACCACGGAAGATATCAGAAGATATCCCGTAAGAGACAGTATAAGTTTCGTGTTAATGTATATTACCTGACGCCGCCATGGCTGCAACTAGCGCCAGGGTCATGAGCTAGAATAGAAATATACAATCAGATAGCATAACATTCCGCCTGTAATCCCCTATGGGTTAAGCAAAAGTGTAGTTACCTTTATACCTAATAATACTAACAGTTATGTTTAAGTCCCATGTAATAGGGGGCGAGCATATTGCCATAAAATGGGCACAAATCCAGACTCCGTGGGTGCTACTGAGAAATTCCTGATGAAAAACCCACTAACACTTTGCCTGACCTGGGAATCGAACCCAGGACCTCATGCTTAGTAGTCACGACCACTAGACCAACTTGGCGGTTAGTACAATCAGATAAATACAATTACTCTAGTTCGTCTACTGGTCGCAAGCGCTATGGCTGAGAAAAGATCCTGGGTCCATTCCTGGGTCGGACAGAGTGCGTTATTGGGTTTTACCATCAGGAGTTTCTCAGTATCTTATGATGAGATATTATAAAAGACATTCCTACCACCCAGTAGAACATAAAAATATATTATTTATGATGTCTCATCCAAAGTACGCATCATATTTCCTTGATCTTTATCTTGCAAATTATCATAAAATCTACTAAACAATATTATTAAATCAAAAAAATTTAAAACCCGTTTAACAGTGTCTAGCAAGGCTAGTGGATACATTTTGAACTGGTCAGATCTACCTAATTATATGAAAATTTCTGCAAGAAAGTTAATCAGATTATTTCTGCAGATTTAATGACATTCATTGGCACAAAATTTTACCACGGATTCAGTCCATGATCCTGCTGTATTTTTCATAAGCGGCCAGAAATATTTCTCGGCGCTTATTACAAACAGCTGTTCTATTTTAATGGTGCATTTTTGTACGGAACAATGCTCAATTTTTAAATAATCAATGGAAAGTTTCAACGCTGTGGTATTCATGTACTGAATCCATGATAAAAATTGTCTCAAAATATCCCGTACACAGTCTACCTCGGTAGAATGCGAAGCCGGAATGGCTCTCTCAGTATCTCTACTTGTGTTGTCGCACTGGCGAAAAAAACACACTAAACATGTTAGAATCTCTATTTCTCTCTATTCTCTTAGTTGGAATTCTTTCATCTTATCAGTGAATACTTAACAAGCACTCTAGAGGACCCAAATAACGCCCCAGACGCCGCGATTAACGTGTACTGGACCCAAGAAATTTAAACAAGTCGTACCATCGGTACGAAAACATAAGACTCGGCCAATGTTTTTATTTGAAAATTTTAATGAGTGCCATACCTTTGTTACTCACTAAATGTGTTTTTTTTATTTATTTTGTGTCAATTTTTTTAAGAATATTTGTCACAAATAAAGTTTATTGTATGACCACTTTAAGTGTGCAGTTTAGGTGGCGCTGCTTGTCAAGAAAAATGCATCGATATGTCAAACTTGGTACATTTATTTTAGTTCTGTGTTTTCCCGCCTGCACAGATAAGTTGGTTGAAGTCTCTTTGAAAGTGTTTCTTGTCCCCGCGGTATGTAGCGATATTGCTGTATAGAATATCCTTAAAAACATGTTCAAATTAAAGTTTTCAGATCGTAAGATTCTTTAGATTTAGTGAATGGCCACAATATCTTCGAAAAGTTTTGTCTGTTTAAGTCGTATAGGTTCAGGCTGAAAATGTTCATAGTATAATTTTAACGATATCTCCTCACGCTCTACCTATTCGATTATCAGGTTTTCATTTTGAATATGCTTGCTGAAAAACTATTATAAACTATTACTATTATAAAGCTTTGGATTTATTTTTTTAAGAAAGAAGTTGGATAGCCTATGTTATTTTTTTAATTCTGTCACTCTAAAATAAGTTTTAACACTAATTTGATTATTCACATCACTTTACTACGTATGATTTCGCAGATAAAATAAAATACTCACCACAATTTTAGCCATATTAATAAAAAACCAATATCACAATCTGATCAAAACACGCTTATTCAACGATTATGTCCTTTGCGAGACGAGCATCTCTTTATATACTCGTATAGGGTTCAAGAGCACAAAGCAGGAAAAAACGGCTGCATCAGTTGGACCCGTACGTATACCTAAAGACTATTCAAATCTTTGTTTCCAATTGGTATTGAACGAAAAACAACTTTAAACAGGTGAAAATAAAATTGATTTCGGAATGACTAGTACTATTGAAAAAGTTACAAAAATGTTTTAACGGTGTGGCCCAAACCGAACTTTATGTTTGGCTCGTGAAGATACTTTTTCCAACCTCTTTGTTTACATGTCTGGAAACTCGTTCGCTAACTCAGTAGATCATAATTACCTTGCGGACAGTAGAATGTTATGGTTCCTTACAAAATTGGACAATAATGAAAACGTCTAGTTGCTGTTATTCTCTACTGAACTCTAAACAGTGTTATAGGTAGGTACGTCATCATCTGCATAGCCTTTTTTCAGACTATGTTGGGGACGACTTCTAGTCTAAACGGATGCAGCTGAATACCAAAATATTATATTTAGCGACTGCCTGTCTGACCTCCACAACCTAGTTAGTACTGGGTAATAAGTAATACCCCTTAGTAAGACTGGTTGTCAGACTTTCGGGCTGAAGATCGATAAGTGCGGTTGTTATTAATATACAGGATGGAAGGACCACCGACGCGAAAACAGTTACCACGTATTCAGATGTACTGAATACAACAAAGAATCAGCTATTTACTATAAAACTGCATTTTTTTTTAATAACCTATGAAAAATTTCTATGTGGGGGGGGCTTAGAATGATGTACCGAATACGTGGTAACCGTTTTCGCGTTGGTGTCCCTTCCACCTCGAGTTTAGCCATGAGCCTCACAGTGGTCAAGCAGAAAAACCTCCAGAAGCTTGGCTTACACATTGATGGAATCATAGTAAAGTGCGCTACAACTTTTAAATCGATACCTACAAGATAATATCCTGAGAAAACCAAGTTAGTCTCCTAGGACTAAAAAATCGAAGACATGTAAAATGCTGCGAGGTTCATTAATTCGCGCTTGGCTGGGGCCTAGGATTACTGCTAACGCTCACCAGCTAATGGCACTTTTGAATTGACATAAATATGAAGTTGGTTAAAAAAAGAGTGAAGCTACAGTTCCAGTCAGAAGTTATAACAACTATGCCCATTCTGAAGCGTAGACCTCTATGGAGAAGAATGGGTGTCTAGGTACTAGCTAGGTAGCTGGCTGGTGCTGATGCTGATGATGTCTGTAAAAAAATACTCCTGTGCCTGTGCAAGATGTGTGTTCAAGTTTTTCATTTCTCTCTTGACGGCACAGTGTACTTGACTGCTTAGTGACTTTGACCACAACTTTGACCTTTGACTGAAATGACAATTTGGTACAAGTTCTTTAGTTTGGTGGTTTGTTTTCCACGATTAAGATTCTATTGATCCGATAAGTGCCCACGGAATTTTGCGCGGTATTATTTTTAGCCCGATGTGTGCAGGGACACCATTGCCTTTTCCCTCCTTCTACTTATCTCTAATCCAGTGCGGTCTGTGGCCAATCTTCACGGAAAGAGTCAAGTTCGTCTATCTCCTCCTGGGCCTGCCGTGTTGCCGTTTGCTGGCTGTGTAGGATTCACCGCGTGCTTGCGCGGTGTTAGCATTTACTTAAATCTCCACATTTGTCGGAGTACCGCAACGTAAGACTGACAACACCGCGGTTCAGGTTATGTAAATATATATTTAAAAATTATATGTCTAGTAGAAATACAGGTTGATCGGGTACCTCGGAGATCATCCTGTGTTATTAAATAAATCAACAAAACTTGATACTTTTTCTCGTTTTATGTCGACAACTACGCTATGGGTTCCCGACAACAATATTATCTTAAGTGGAATCTCAGGATAATAATGCATTTATATTATTATGAAATCGCTTCTCTTCATCGATTACGATATAAAGGTAGTATAAACAAAGTTGTTTTTCAAGTCTGTCTGTGTGACCGCGTGAATTTCTTCAAACAATCATGGTTTTTACTTAGGTAACTGAAATTATTTTGATATTTGTATACAATGTATGATGATATCCACAGGATTCATATTAGGTTTGACCTCTGTGTAAAATCTATCATGAGTGCATTGTTTAAGGTTCTATTTATTAAGACAAATTGTATTTTATCATACGTATGCAAGTCTGTAAGGTAGACAGGGTGGAAGGAAAACTGATGCGAAAACTGTTCCATATTACATTTTGACCGTGTAGGTATTGCACTTTTGGAGGAAACAGCTGTTTTTTTTAATAACCGATGACAAATTTCTATGTTGGGGGCTCAGAATGAGGTACTGAATAAGTGGTAAACCGTGTCGGTGTCCCTACCACTCGGTATCTACAACATTATTTTTAGTATATGCGAAACCTGAATATAGTTTGTTCAGAATAAGTAACTGAATCGATTCCAATAATTTTTAAACCATGTTATATTTTGTCCCAAAAATATTTAAAAAAGGTTACAAGTAGGTTACACCGAGCGACACTAAGTACCTATCGCAATCATTTAGCTACCTACTGCCAAATTATTATTATCAATGAGCTCAAGACGACGCTAGAGGCGCGCGCGGCTGTGCCGCGTGGTGTCCACGTTTTTGTGCGGACAAACAGGTAACAAAACAAGGTGACTTTGTGATTTTTCATGATACAGTTTTGCAATTTTGTACAGATTCATTACATAAAAATACTAGACACGTGTTTCAGGTTTCGCATATACTAAAACTAATGTTGTATAGGCCAAAGTTGCCTGGGAAGAAATGAATGTTATGTTATGTTATTATTAACTCAAATATAAGATTTCCTTTGCTACAGCTAATAAATTAGGTCTATGGGATATCAGATAAGAAACGTGCATATATTTTACAAACACATTATCCTATTTTCTGGAGCACTCAAGGTCTCTGCACGGGGGCCATTCTCAACAGGATAGACCAACCTCGTTCAATATAAAAGATATAAAACACTGGGCAAAACCCGGGAGAAAAAGGAAAAGCAAAACACACTTGCCTCTTAAAACACTTCGCCTTATATAAATCCAATCTATTGGATTTCAACCCTCGGCTCAGTGACGAGAGTTCAAATTCCAAAAGTATTGTAATATTAAGGCACTTATTTAGGTTTTGCTTATATTGTTAGTGAAAACGAGCTTGTGTTTATTATTAACGTTGTCTTACTATAGTTGCACATTATTACTAGTAAAACTTGTTCCATTAATAAAGGAATTCGCAAGCCAGTTTCAATGTCAATAAACTTCACGTCTTGATGATACATACTTATGTACTTACTTATTACAAGTTTTTATTTAACTATCAATGTTTGTATCAGTGGCGAAGATTCTATATAACTCGATTCCTACCGTCTTCCCTTTGAAAAATGACACAGTTGATATTTTATAGACAAATAATATAATCACATTAAAGAAACGTACTTCGGCTTACCTCTTAAAAAAAATGACCCTTCGCTACTGGTTTGTATGTATGTTTGTTTAGGCCAAATCTTGCAACTGAATTTTAAAACCGTTATCCCCAACCGATTGAGCTGAAATTTTGGATACACTTTTAGTTTGGATGACACTGCATGGTTAGCTTAGTGACGTCATCCTGAATCCAATATAGCAGACTCTCAAAGATGGCGGACTAGTTATGTTTTAGGCACCCCCATGATATGGATATCAATTAAAAACGTCACAACTATATTTAAAAGTTTGTTTTTAAAAAAGCTTTTTTTTTTTTAAATTTAAGCTCTTTTTTGTTTTTGGTTCAAATTCTATTTTGAAGAGAATCCACTTAAAAAAATGATATAGGCTTTACTTTTCTACACCCGCTTGATGGGAAGAAAATTCGAGTAAACGCATGTCCAGTGATGCGATTGGCTGTTCATTTATTACACCAGATAACGTGCACTTGACAGTACAAGGTGTTAGCAGACCCTTCGCGAAGCCGTCAACCAAGCATTCTGTACATCAAACTAAGTAACCCTACGCAAAAATGTTTGCTGGGTACCGTCTTTTTTTTTGGGTTGGAAAATATCGGCTTATGGTAGCACTCAATATAATGCCCTCAAAACATATGCTGATGGATGTATTTGATAGTACAGATGTCATGGAGGTATATAAAGTAAGGTTTTAACATTAAAATCCAGTATTTTAAAAATAACTTGTGAGTAGGTTGGAACTTTGACCTTTAATATCTCGAAGTCCAAATATAGTCCAGAATATAAAAAATAGCGCAATGACGGCGAAAACAACTGCTTTTCGGCCTCGTTAAGGGTGTTTTTAAACCCTTAAATCGGTAAATTTTTGGACCGGGTGTTAGACGTTAAGACATTTTGAACCAGTTAAACAGGTGCTGGGCCTAAAGTCTGCTATTACAATTGTGTCAGAATGGTCTATCATTGATTTCATAATTGTTGATTTTGACAAGTTTCGTAATCTACTAATAAAATGGCGTCATTATGTCTATCCAATGGTCAACCACTGATAATCCATTGAAAGAAATGGTATAGAATGGTACCTAATCTGATAAATATTAAATAATATGTAAAAATATATATAATGAAATCTGGCATGAATCTTGTCTTCTCGTTCTTTAGTAGTAGTTTTTCGAAAATCATTTCTACTAACGGGTTTAATAATAATGGCAATACGACAATGTATAACAATTCTATTACGAGACCATTGACCGACCAATGATCGACTATTATGAATTTAGCAGATTACGAACTTTTAGCAAAATGACAATGGGATCGTGTTGGAATGAAGAATTTATAAAAATAGCAGACTTGGGCCCCTAGACAGATGGAAAGATAATTTGGCAGATGCATTTATGATTTAGTTAACACTCAACATGAAAGAGGAAAAAATCATCACGAAAGGAATTTATACAGAACGTCATTCGATGTAGCGGTTTTCGACTCAACGTGTTTTCGAACTGGCGTACCACTCGTAAAGTTTTTCGAGATAGCGTGCGTGGCAATAACGTCATTCGAATCTTTATATCACTCCCGATATATAACACTCCAAAACAACAGGATTGTGACGTCTTGTGATTCTATGAATTGCCCATTTAGCCTTAATTAAATAAGATAATCTGTGTTGTGTCTATCAAGGATTTTAATGAGTTTCCAATCATTATAATACCAAATCAAGATGGTTCGACTTTGATGACGTCTTGATCGATCTTGTGGCATATCTAACTGATTATGATAATTTACTTTTGACGGCTTGTTGATAAAAAAAAACGGTGTTCTTTTAGTTTATATTTATTATACATCTTTTATAATAAGTTTCCATAGTTATCATATTATACTTACTAAGGCTGAGCCATATTTCAGTCGTTTCCTTATTACAAAACTAAAATAAATACTTCAACAACATACATAGGTAATTGGGTAATCTATTTGAATTAAAGATAAATAAATAAATAATACATGTAGATAATTTATGTATCCAACATTACAGTTCTATTGCATACCATCCTCATTGAGTATTTATTTAAATAAAATGATGTTTTCATAACATGTATATTAGAAAACAGAATTATAGGTGAAGATAGACAAATGTCCTAAAAGCTTTATTATAACCTAATAACTTAACCCGGACCACAGATAACATAGGTATCCGGACATAAGAACAAAATATCATTGTCGAGGTTTCTTCAGTTGATACCTATTACATGAACGATTAATTTTGAGAAGATTCAAAACACAATTTTTTGTTCGTTATGACTAATTTTAGTCAATCCTTATGTGTTTATGTACCTACCTATATTAAAAGTTAAAAATTACCCAAATGATATTTTGATATTCTTGTTATTTCTTCGTCAGGTATTCAACTATATTTTCTAGAATTATAATTAGTTTTCCTCATATTCCGTCTAATGTTATTTTCGGGGTATTTGAAATATGGATAGTAAGCTCCTAATTTTCTGTTATAAACCAAATATGGCGGCAGACCGTAGTTTCCATAATTGGACTTTCCCCAATTGCGGCTAAAAGTGCTTCTTTTCGCTTTGTTGTGGAATTTTTCTAGTTGATGCTCGGAAAGTCGTTTTGATGCTTTCGATGTGTGCTTCTTGCTTTTCTTGGCGTCTGCAACGCTGGCAGAAATGATGACGACAATCAAGGTGAAAATTATGATCTGCAAATAAAATAAATTGTTAAGTATTTCTTGGGGCGGTATAATCGCTTGATTACCTATTTCTTAAGAAAATGTAAGTAGCTGTTCCTTAGCTTCTATTGGAGGCGGGAAGTGTACGGAATAGTACATTGTGATACAAGTGGGTAAACTTTATCATTGCAGCCGAGGCGGAATTGATACCCGAGCCGAAACCGTGGGTTTTAAGAGCCGATAACTGCATTGACAAATGCCCATTTTGCTTTTTCCTCTGGCTTTGGCTTCCCAAGTAGAAAGAGAAGCAAAGAGAAATATCATCATCATCATTTCAGCCGAAAGACGTCCACTGCTGGACATAGGCCTCCCCGAAGTGTCGCCACATTGACCGGTCCCAAGCGACTCGCATCCAGCGGATCCCTGCAACCAGGTCATCGGTCAAGAAATATTCATGTTGGAAATGTTTTGATTTTTTTACGAATCTGATTTGAGTTTCATTGAGAAAGTGGTTTAGTATCAAGTATATAAATTCAGTATTTACGGCACGTCCACAACAAATGTATAATTTACCGTTTTCTGAGAAATCAACCAAAACAATCTTCGCAATTCTGATCTCGGTTGATCATGCGAAGGTCGAAGACCGTCCTGTGCAAATGTTAAGAAACATTCTCGAAAACACGTGTAGATTTACCGCATGGAAAAATTCATTTAATTGTTTTTTTACTACAAATACTAATAATTATCAAAAGACGTAAAAACAACACAAACGGGTTTGTAGACAGACTACCAGTTTATCAAAACAAGATATTTTAACAAAATAATAAAACTGTTTAAGGAAAAACTTACCTTTATTAACAATCTTCTAAAGTTATCCATGTTTAGTGTTTCTGATAATGTATAATATTCTCTCCAGCTACATAAAGCTTAGTGGTCCACAGGAGACAGTGAACTGTACATCATAAAAGTGCACAAACTCTTATGTAGACAAAATGCCTTGAACTTGGCTTTCATATTTATACCTATTGACAAAGAAATGGGTTGCATACAGCACAGAACTGATGGAGTCGACTAGTTTTGTTATATAAATAGTTACTGAAACTTTGTTTGTTTTTTTTTTGTAATAATTTATTTGAAAATTCAACCTTACGCTTTTATAACACAGCAGAATAATTAAGACATCGTTTAAAAAAGATCGACAGTAATTTTCTAGTTCCTTACAATAATCAATCTAAAGATTTTTTTATAACAGCTCCAAAATAAGTTATAATTGTTTTTCATCAATCATTAAAAATAAAGCAGCAGCCAACACCACAACAGCCGGAACCAACGGCTTAACATGCTTTCTGAGGCACGGAATAAACTCGGTATGTAATGGGTCACCCGTCCACGGACCAACCTAGGCAAGCACGGCTTAACCTAAAGATCGACCCGAGCGACTGTTGTTTTATCATATGAATGTTAGTCTGTAAGGTATAAAGTAGCCTGAAAATAAATGGATGTTGTTCTTATTATTATTTAGCCACGAACTCCGATCCTACGAGGTTATAGATAATTATGTAAATTGAAAAAAAAAAACATAAAATAACTGTCTTTTGCTAGTTAGGTACTAATCTTTGTCGATCGAGGTTTGATGATTCGTCATTCCCAGGATTTTATCATGATCAATAATTCTTACGGACAAAAACAATATAATAATAGTTATTATAGATTATTGCCGGCTTGCAGTAGCGAAGGGTCAATTTTTATAAGAAGTAAGCCGGAGTACTTATCGTCGGGGATAGTGCAAATCCGTGGAACTAGCATTGGCTAAATTCCGCGTATCTGAAAAATGTAGCCTAATTTCAATTATGCATTGTCGTAGCGACTAAATGAATGAATGTAATAGATTTCTACTGTTAACAATACATAGAACACATGTATTCTTACTACTCATGTAAAACCGTTGAAAAAAAAAAAAAAAAAAAACTTATAACCTTCCTCTGTAAACCTACACGTAGTGCAGATACGCGCACTTTACGTATGGTAGATTCGCGGATTTGCACTATCCTCGACGATATCTTTAATGTGATTATATTATTTGTCTATAGAATACTGATGTGCCATTTTTCAAAGCGAATCCGGTAGGAATCGAGTTGTAAGAAACCTTCGCCACTGCCGGCTTGTAACAGGTTTACTGTTATATTTTCGTAATAATTGGGGCCGTTATAGAATCAGAGATTATGTGTTAAATAATTTTGTGCTGTTAAGCCGATATATACCTATTGCAGAGTTATCTCTTCATTTTAATCTTTTTTTGGTGGAAACTCGAGGCCAAATATTTTTTTTTTAATTGTCAATTCTGAATTTGAAATGAAATCTGTCTTTGGAGAGATTATTGTTTTTTATTTTTTTTCCATTCGTGTGCCAAGCTTCAAAGAGCAACCAAAGGTATATTAATCTATGAGAGCAACAACCAATTTGGAAAATAAACCCAGAATTTTATGATGAAGAATTAGTAATGGTGAGCGGGTTTGAGGCCCCGAGTGTGAGACAGTTTGTTGATGTCGTCATCACGCATGTGATGTGAAAAACATTTTATTTCCTGGTACGTATGGATGGTTGAATCTTCTAGTTGTAAATTCTATTTATCCTGGTATTTTTCTCTTCCTGATGATCTTGTCCTTAAAAACTGATATTTTAGACCGAATATTTCATTTGTTAGAGGTTGAAAATCAGTGGAAGAGGTCATCATATTTCAGGCCCCTTTTATTTTAGTTTCCAATCTAGAAACACGTCTAAAATATGTCGATGAACGATTGAAAGTCGCTGGCGAAGTTGGTTGCGTGTCCTGCGTTACTTGAGGCACGCCCTTTTGAACGAGATTCCGAAAGGAGCGACGAGACGTTCAGGATCCAAATTTAAAAATTTATCTCTGGAATCGAGGTATTATTTAATAATATTATAGTCAGGAGCAGTGATATACATAAATTGTGTATTCTGATGAAAACGTTGGACATTTAAAAGATAGGTTAATATTTTACGTTGTTTTATCCATTTTGTCAAATGTAATTGCGTATTTTGTTTTAAAAAAAGAAATCCAAAATTAGTAATTTTTTGCAAAGAAGTACTTCTAAACAAAAAGAAAATCTTTCAACAATTAAAATTTTCATAAAAAAATACGTTTACATGCTAGGTGCACGAATACAAAAAAATATTTTTATTTTCTAAAATGTAACACTGTATTTTTTACTTTTTTTTAAATCTAAACCACATATTTTATTCTATTATTTTTTAAAAAAGTGTAGTGTATCCATTTTTTTATTTATAACTCCACACTATGTATAATTTGGTACCTATTCGTTTTTTTAATCTTTTTTTTATTGGCACCAAATTGTACATACGTTACCAATCTCTGTATACATCTGGGGGAGAGGGTGAATGAAAATCACCACAAGTACCACAATCTTGGTTTAATTAATATAAGTTTTTTTGCACAGAGCGCACACCTTAAGGTAGTTGCGTCCATTAAACGAGAGAGCAACACTTCCGTTATCGCCGTCCCACTCAGACATTGGTTCGGATATTTCATTTGAAGAAAACTCATCCATGGTTCCTACATCATCATCATCATTTCAGCCGAAAGACGTCCACTGCTGGACATAGGCCTGCCCCAAGTGTCGCCACATTGACCGGTCCCGTGCGTCTCGCATCCAGGTTACGGTTCCTACATAAATACAAATAATGCTAGTGCCATAATATATTATATGAGTAGTGTGATAGGATTCTGTAAATAACTTTCGTTCACATCATAATTAAATACTAATGTAATGAGGCTTGAGTATAGGTACCACCACGACCAATCGAGCTATACACAACCAGTTTAGGCGGATCTCTCTTTGTACTGGAAATCTATACAAAGCGAGGCCATGTTATACTGGAAATTTATAGCGTGATGTGCCCCCATGTGTACCTAATAGAAAGCACTGAAAAGATAAGGATTACATAACATAACATCACGCCTGTAATCCCCAAAGGGTTAGGGAGATGTGTACCTAATCGTAATCGTAAACACATTTCGTCAGTTCTGTTTAAGTCTCCTGAGGTCCTGGGTTGCCTAGCCTTTTCCCAGATTTATTGAGGTCGGCTTCCAGTCTTACCGGGTGCAGCTGAATACCAGTATTTTACATGGAGCGACTGCCTATCTGATCTCCACAACCCATTTAGTACTGGTAAATACGATACCCCTTGGTAAGACATGTTATCAGACTTTCGGGCCACTGACTAATTGTAACGACTGTCAAAGATCTACAAATGACAGTCGGGACCAACGGCTTAACGTTCTTCCCGAGGTAAGGAGGAAACTCTGTATGTAATGATGGTCCACCACATACCGACCTTGGCAAGCACGGCTTAATCAGTGCGGCCGTTATTATTTAGCCACGAGCTCCTCTTCTATAATACTTAAAATATTATAGTGTCTACAGCGACTCCATCGCTCTGTCGTATCACGCTGTTACTTGCTGAACCAATTAGCATATATCTGTGTTTCATGACTGGCATACTGACACGGTTACTAACTGAACTAAGTATAGCTGACATAATTTGTAAGGTAAACATACTCTCACTTCGGTGTCACTAGTAAATGTGTGGTAGGTTGAGCGCTGGGTTCAATTCCCGGAATATGAATGTTGGCACTACGATAAATTTGCTTTCTAAGAGTTGAACATTGAGGTTTTTCTTGTAACATAACATCATGCCTGTAATCCCTGAAGGGTTAGGCAGAGGCGTACCCATTAGTACATCCACATTTCGCCTGTTATGTTTAAGTCCCATGTAATAGGGGCGAGCCTGTTGCCATCAACCGGGCACAAATACTAGCTCCATGGGTGCTACTGACAAATTCCTGATGGAAAATTTCTTTCCCGACTGCCCGACCTGGGAATATAACCCAGGACCTCATGATCAGCAGTCGTGCTTGCAACCGCTAGACCAACGAAGCAGTCCTTGTAATAAATCTTATAAACACACACAGTTTATGTGAACTCCTTATGATTATGAATCTGAGACCCAAATTTTAAATTTGAATGTTAAATCTAGGAACTGACAGACTGACCCATAATCTTAACATATAAAAGTCACGTGTCACAAATTTTGTGGAAGTGTTTGGTTGGGCTATGCTCGGAGTTTCCTTGCGTGATCTAATCAGAAATAAGGAAATCCGCAAGAGAACCAAGGTTACCGACGTAGCCCGAAGAATAGCCAAACTTAAGTAGCAGTGGGCAGGGCACATTGCTCACAGAACGGATGGCTGATGGAGTCGGAAAGTTCTGGAGTGGCGACCGCGAACTGGAAGACATTGCGTTGGAAGGCCTCCCACTAAAAAAATCAAATGTTCACAACTTTTTACTCGTTAAAGCTACAAGGTGGACATTGAAAGACGTGAGGGTAGCAATCAGGTAGCAATTATTCAAGTAAAATTTATAACACGAATTTGAATAGTTCACACAAACGGAGATTTGACCAGCCATCCTGATATCAGAATGGCTGGTCATTTTGAAGTCCCTTTATTTTGTTTCCAAATTAGGTAGCAATTAATTGACTATAGGTAGTAAAGGTAGCAAATAGGTAGCAATTTTTGATCACCAGCCTGACGCGAGCCGATACAGGCAACCAGCCATACTGACGCACACTAATATTTCTTACACAAAAACCGACATACTCAGTGATTATGTTACCAGGAATGTAAAATAGTAACTACTTACTAATGGGATTTAAAGACCATTAAAATACCTGTAGGTAAATGAGAACCAGACTTTAATGAATTGTACTAATTTGCAAATGTGCTTAATTTGGCAATACTTTTCTTATAAAACTCCATGGGAAATAATTAGGTTATCAGTCTGTTGAAGTCAGTTCACCATCAAATAATATTCCTATTTCGTCTATACATCGTCACTTTACAGTTATTCAAGATGCATTTGAGACTCGTCATTTTATCGGTAAGTTTTATTTAATTTAGAACTTTTATAATAATTATAGGATTGAGTGGATCACAATCAGTACTTTCTTGTATTAATATCATCAGTTTGCCAGTTTTTTCAAGCCATTATTTATTTATAGCCTATGATTGCTCACTACATAATACAGTCGCCAGCAAATCAAGTTACTACAAACTGTCAAATTTACTAGTTTGATTTTGAACTTAACCTTCAACATTTTATGGTTTAAAATCGTTTGGAGAAATTTGACAGTTTGTGGTAACTTGATGCGTTGGCGACTGCACATTGGAAAGCCAATGTGCAGCGGTGGATGTGATGAAAAAAGTTTTGGACAACAGTTAAAGTTTTTCTTTCCAAATCTTTTAAATACATACACAGTTTCAAAAAAAAAAAAACCCAGTTCGGTCTTAACAGTAGCAAGGCGTTTTTAAGCATTTACAAAATAAATAAGCATACACCGATTTGCTGTTTGATTTTGAATCTTAATGGATTCCAGATTAAAGTCGTCCTTTCAATTCACGTTGTCTCCCGATTACTAATTATCTTTTGACTTCCCCAGGTTGCCTGCTTCTCCTGCCTGATTCCTTCAGCATTGTCCTTCAACCTCTTGGCTGTTAAGGCAGTAGCTGGCCAAGCAGCTCAGGACATCGTCAACATAGGCACCGACACCTTAGCTGCTAAAAAGGAAGCGGTCGCGAAGGCTGCTTCTGATATTGTTTCTATTGCTGCCCAAGGAGTTGCTGCCAAAGGTATGGGTTTCTTTGGTTGATATTAAAAGTGTATTATTTTCTCTTGGTTTATTTTGGTCTAGTAGCCTGTAGTAGTTTAGATTAGCAGTCGCTCCATGCAAAATAATGAATATTTAGCCGCATACGGTTCGACTGGAAGCTGACCCCAAAATTCCTGGGATTTTGTAGCTATGTTGGTTTATATTAGTTTAGTGGAACTAGTCCGACTAGTTACGAACATACAAACTGAGTTTCGTTGGATTTAAGGAAAACTTTTTCATTTTTATCACACTATACTTATGTATCTCAGGCAGTTCTAAAAACAACGTCTAGCCATCTAATATCCTAACAAGTTCTGTAACTAGGAACGCCTGCCGACTTCATAATAACAAGACTTACATAACGTCGGATCGCGTTTCTCGCAGGTGTCGGTAATCAACTACAATTTCTCGTCATGTGTCTGGATCGAAGTGTTAATAACACTACGATCACCGATCGCCCACCACGCGTGGTAATTAATGGTTACATTGAACAGAGACAATATCAAATGCTTCTACTTTTCATTTGCAAGTTCCTAAATTGAGTAATAGACTTTTACGAGTTATATTCTACTTATTTTTGAATTTGGAGTGCTGTTTATATAGATAGAAAGAATCATTTGAAGTAGAGGTTGTCTATTCCCTGCTGGGACACAGGCCTCCTCTCTACGAGAAGGAATGGGCTGTAATCCACCACGCGGGACCAGTTTAGGTTGGCTAATGTCACATATCTGCAGTTTTTAGTTCTAGAACATGTCGGGTTTTCTCACAAAATTTCTTTTCGCCGTTTTGAGAGCAGTGGTGATGAAATAAATTGCAGAAAGTAATGTGACTGCCTGGGTCCGAATCTCGTTAGTCAGGGCCGTTATTACTGTGCCACCACTGCTCCCAACAAGTCAATATACACTAAAACAATTCCATTCAATTGCAAAATCTTTTCTTCATTTTAAGGTGAAGCCCTAAAAACAGCAGCTACCTCAGTAGCAGGAGCCGTGATCAACGGTGCAATCTCCATCGGAACCACCATCGCAAAGGCTGGTCTAAATATGATCGCAGCCAAGTTCAGCAGCAACCCAACCCTCGTGTATGAGCCTTCTACCGTCGTGATTCAGAAGCCAGTGCTACAGAATGCTGTCATCGAGGAGGTAGTAGAGGAACCTGTTGTGGAGTATGAGCAAGTGAGTACTGTTAAACTTCAAGACAGACAGATATGACTCTGTGTTATAAACTGTATCTGTTGTTGAATATAGGAATATTATGTGATTTTCAACTGTACTAATATTTATTTATTTCTTTATTTAAACTTCATGTACAATAGTGGTACATAGGCGGACTTAATGCCACAAGGCATTCTCTACCAGTCAACCTTTGGGTTAAATAAGAAAACATTGTGATAGGGTACAAAAAAAATATATAAAAAATAACTTCTTGCTATCGAAAATTTATATAGGCACTTATAATGATACTAATGCTTATTTACAAATAAAATAAACTAATACATATTTTAACAAATACCAAAATTAAAAACGAGAAACCTAATAATAATTACCATGACTCGACTTCTAATAGAGAGAGAGCTATATATTCTGACTTAAATAGTGGTTACGCACTTTTCTTTTAAAAGTGAGTTTGCTTTCAGCTTTTTTAATGCCAAAAGGCAGCGCGTTCCAAAGCTTTATAGTAGAGATAGCGTAAGAATTTGACATAAAACCGGTGCGGTGTGAAGGAATTTGGAGAAGTAGATTCTTGGAAGTTCGAAGGTTACGACTGTCCTGTGTGTGTGTTGTACTATCCACAAAGCAAAAGCGTGATATCGGTGTGTTTGCATAAATCTCATTTGTGTGTGACCTTCACACAAATTTATTTGATACTTGTAGGATTTCAAATCGCGATATAAGTTTGATGTCTGATTAATGCGCCAGTGAAATTGATAAGTCTAGAACAAATAGTTACTCTTTCAATTCTGTGACCCTTTGGGGGAGCAAAGGTGGACTTATAATTGATTCGTCTACACGTTATTAAATCGCCATTTGCATTTTAATTTCAAGGGCTTCTAGTTTCTCATATGAGGAAGGGAAAATCCGCTTTATTTACTTGCAATAAGGGAAATCGTTGTCTTCGCTTATTTTTACCTTGAATATGAAGTGGTCACTTCAACCAATGTTTCGTTGAAGAGACCACTTTTTAACGTGGACCACTTACAATTAATGGTTACTTCCAACTTTTATAGTCTAAGTGAAAATATCTAAAATCAGGTCATGTTCTCACATGGTGTAGCGGTACGTCAAAAAGTACTACAGCGACATAGCACACAAATCGACTAAAGCGCCATTTATGACACAAATGACGAATTAACATCGTCATTTTAAATCGCGCTACTAAAGTTATAAGAAAAACCCCATAATGTGGATTGGTAGAAGTTGAGTTCACAGTTACTATTTGTTGTAACATTTAGAGAAAAGCTTCTAGTTGTCTAGAAGTCTACTATGTTCTTACAAGAATTCACGCATTCTTCCTATGAGGTCAGGCAGAACCTACAGAACTCAGAACCTTACATACTTTTGTTTCTTCGTCCACGTTCATACACCATGCATATATTAATCATTTGTTTCGTTATTTTCAGGCTAACCAGGTGCCCGTCCAGATCCCGCCTATCAGCACCGTCTCCGTGGATGTGAGGCCCCAGATCTGGGATATCCCAGCGCCCCCGCAGCTCAGCGAGTCAGTCTGGACCGTGGAGGAGGCTGCTCCTTCCATTGAGATCGTAGGCCCTGCTAACTCTCCCTACGCTTATGAGTGAGTATGACTTATAATAGACACACCACTCCTCCATTTGGAAACCACCACTCGACTCCACTTGGTTCTTTCCACTTGTTTACTGATACAAATTTTAACTGTATCTTGGACGGTTCAACACTTTTGCATCAATGAAGCCTTAAAACAAGAATTTAGACCATACTGTCTTGTGGCTCAGTTAGTGTGCTTATATAATCTTACCTAAAAGTTCAAGAGAATTTTTTGATCTATTTTGCTACTGAAATTATAGCTACATGTCTATGTAAAGTTATGATAACCACATCCTTTCATAAATTCCAGGTAGATACATTTCAACATTGATTTCAACGTTAATGATTTTTTCCAGGATCATCCAACAACCTCAAGTTTACAGACCTCTGAAGGAGACCGTCCGATTTGGAAAGAAATGAAGAGCACCCACCCACCCAGACCGCCAGACTAGTGATTACTGAATCCACGAATTGATTTTTACAAGCTTTTATTGCAATAAAAACATACTTTAGAAACATGACTGTTTTTTCTGAAGACATTCTGATCCCTGTGTCAAATGACATTACCGTACAAGTACGAGGTCCTAACATCGCCTCCTATCACAAAGGATTTGAACATAACTGGTGAAGTGTGGTTGGACTATTGGTACACCACTGCCTAACCCTTCGGAGAAATCAGCATCAGTATTCACCTATGGAAGCTAAGATAACATTTGCTGCTATACCAACTTTACTTATTAATAATGATTTACAAAACCAACAACACAACTATTCAAAGTAGGGCTACCCAGTCGGCTTATCTAGGGTACCAATGGGACCTTTAACAAAAATAAAGAATTCGGAAAATTGCAGTCTCTTCTTGTAGGGATCCTCCTCCACGCATTATTGATGGATACATTTGTAGATTTGTCCTGCATCATCGCTCTGCCCTTTTTTTCCATTAACCTATACTGTCCCACTTCTAGGCAAAGGCCTCCCCCATAGCTTTCCACTCTTCACAAAAGCCTCTGCCCTTAGGTATCTCAATTTTCTTTGTAGCGCATCATGTCGTCTTCTTCCATAAATCTCGATTAACCGTCTTCTCAAAAGTCACTCCCTTTTCAGCCATCATAATCATCTTACAAGCGATAAAAAATGGATTTATCCGCCTCTATAGTCCTTGGATAAAAACTTAACTAACTTAACAATAAAGTAAACAATGGCGTCCATAAACTCCTCCTCAACTTTGTCAACTGGTAATGTCCCCAAGAGAATTGCCACGTTGTATGGCAACGCTTAGCCTCTAGTCAAGGTAAAAGCCAGCTCTTTCAACTGAATTATACCTATCCTTCTACTTCCTCTCGACACTAGTTACCAATCACTCATAATTTGTCTTCAAGTCTTCCGCTGAAATATAGCTTACAACTGCCTAACTAAGCACCCATTAAATTACATCCGTTCCTCGTGATAAAACCAGGTCAGCTATCAAAAACGAATATACTAAAGCTAAATCTTTAATAATCAATACTGATTTATTACCCACTCAAGCAGTTTATCAAATAGCCGTTCTGTAAAATCGTATTACTCAACCAGAATACCAATGACACGCGATGTGACCGGCGGCTGACTTTTTACAGGCAGTCAGGGACTAGATTTTTTGTATTCATGTAATCCAGTATGCCAGGATGTACGTAACCCGTATTGGTTTAGTGTTGATATGTTGTGTATCAGGCTGTCTTGATGACAGGTCATGCCCGTTAGAAAAAAGACAAAAACAAGATGTCTGCCGTCAATACAACATGTCTGCTTTGGCGCCAAAACATGCAACGATCAACTAATTTTACATCAGCTTTATTTCAACTGAATACATTATAAATTTGCATGCCATATCCACGATTTAACACACTTTTGTATTAACCAAAGATGCGGCTAAATCCGTTGACACGTAAATTGGTTTTCATGTAATTAGTAGAGTTACTAAATATTGTAATGTTTTCTGATTCTGTAAAGGAAAGGATATGATCGCAATCCTTAGTTTCTACTGTATCTGAGGTGAAGCAACCGCTGGTTTCAGCAGTTGCCGTTCAAACAAAAGTAAAACTTGTTTGCTGAATGAATATGTATGTGAATGTAATAACTGGACAAGTGTGTACAAAAACCATACACTGGCTGTATAAAGATCTTGGCCTCTTTAATTTAATTAGGAATGTTGATCAGATTTTCTGGAGTCGATAAAATACTAGTTGCTTGTTTTGTAGGTGCTGAATAATCAAAATTTTAAATTATTAATCTGATTTGCTAAAGGACTTGGTTCTTCTCTAGGCTACCAATAGCTTGACATAGTGGATCCATGGTTGTGTTATGTGTCGACCATTGATTCAATTGAATCTTAGTTTGGATGGACACTTCAAAACATTTATTGTTTATGTATCCTCCACATAATACGAGTGTACATTGCTTGGTGTGTTCAAGAGTTGTGCGGCGCGCGCATCCGACATGGTCTGATATCTCCCATACTGCTTTGATTGTGTACAACTAGTACTTACTCACATGTACCAACTACGCATGTTCGCCGATTAGTTTTTACTCAAGTACAAGTACCTAATGATATTCAAATGGGGCGGCATCGAACAACTATTTAGCATTGTTAATTCGATGTTAATAATTTTCGGTGCAGTATAAAAGTGCACGCAATTTGCGGTACCACAACAATTACAGTTTACAGTCCAATTTGATAGCGTCGTAGCGAGCAGCAATAAACAAATAATAAAACGAAAATGTCTCGACTCACGGTAAGACGAGCCATCTCAGGTTTTATCAACGGTTAAAATGTAGTTTTAATGGATTAAAAAGTTTAGTAATTAAATACATTTAACATTGAAATTGATGTTAAAAACGACAAATTATTCCTTTCAGATTCTTTTGGTTATCGCTGTGGCGTACGAAGTCGTTGCAGACGGTAAGTGACATCTATCTGATTTCACTGATTTATTTCTTATTCTGACAGTTATCAATAACAGTTGTTTTATGCGACAGGTAAAGTAGCAGATTCACGCGCGGAGCAGTCCGGCGGCATTGGTGCGGTGATCGGCGGCGGGTACGGTGGCTACGGCGGGTACGGCGGGCTCGGCGGGCTCGGCGGGCTCGGCGGCGCTGGGCTGGCGGGCTCGGCGCTAGGTGGCGGCGCAGGGATCATCGCCGGCCCCGCCGTCATCGCCGGTGGCCCAGCGCTTGGCTCGGGCGCCGCACTCAACAACGCTGCCGCCGTGGGAGCCGCTCAGCTCAGTGCCATCCAGAACGCACAGGCCGTGCAGGCCGCGCAGATCGCCAACTCTGCCGCCGCTGCCATCCAGGGCGCGCGCGTTACCGAAGCTGCCGCCCGCGCCGGACAGGCGCACGCCATCAACAACGCCGCTGCTCTGGATGCCGCCCGTGTTGCCAACGTGCAGCGCGCTCAGGCCGCCGCCTGGGAGAACGCGCGCGCCGCGGAGGCCGCACAGCGCGCCGGAGCCGCCAGCGCACTCGAAGTAGCGCGCGCCGCCCAGGCCGAACGTTTGGCCAACGCTGCCCGTGTCCAGGCTATCGCTATCTCCAACACTCGCGCCGTGGAGGCCGCTCGTATCGCTAACGCTGCTCGTGCTCAGGCCGCCGCGGTCGCCACCAGCGCTGCGCAGGCGCAGGCGGTTGCCGACGCTGTCGCTAGGCAGGCTCAGGACGGCGCGCTCCTGCTGGGCGGCGGTGGCGGACTTGTCAGTGGTGGCGCGGTGATCGCCGGCCCGGCCGTCGCTGTCGGTGGGCTCGGCGGCTACGGCGTCGGCGGCGGCGTCGGCTACGGCGGGGGCTACGGCGGTCTCGGCTACGGCGGCCTCGGCTACGGCGGCAAGGCCATCCACTAAAGAGCAGTGAATCGACCCAGTGATGATACCCTATTGTCTTAGACAATTAACAGTTAATATCTACAACCATTTCGCTTTCTTCTATAGAAATGGTTAGCGGCAGATCTTACGAGATTTTGGACTGATCAGAGTTATGTAAATATTTAAAAATTGGCAATTAAGTCTGTCTTATAATTAAATGTTAGCAAACACCGATATTACATAGTTTTATAGTCATGGCAAATTCATTTTTACTCTGCTTTCTCCTTTACACTATACCGATCACTGTTGATAATAAAAAAAATGTGATGTAGCCTCACCATAAGTCTCTTCATTCTCTTGCCATGGTTTGGTAAGTACACCTTCACACATACATACAGGTTTATAGCTTTCACACGCCACTAGTATTCTAAGGCTATTCGAACGCCTAGTGCCTGCTGTAAATTAAAATAAAGAACATTTTTAACGCCTGAGAAAAAGCACAAGACGCTATTGGAAAATCTTTTGCGACCTCTCAAAGGCATTTGGTTGCGTAAAGTATTAGACATTTCTCTGAAACTGGATCGTGACAAGAGGCGGTTCTTAAAGGTTCGATTTTGGGTCCATTCCTCTTCTTAGTTCAAATTAATGATGCATTGCATGCTATCAAAATGCTACCTTAAATATTTTTATAAAGATAAGTGTGAAGATAAGTGTGGATGAAATGGCGACAGGTCACGGGAACAATCTGCGACTCCCTCATTCCCCTTAGACTTAAGGGGAAGATTTATAAAACAATGGTTAGACCTGCTGTCTTGTATGGATCAGAATGTTGGGCCACAAAAGGGATGAATGAAAGGCATTTGCATGTGGCGGAGATGAGAATGCTAAGGGGGATGTGTGGTGTTACGCGAATGGATAAAATAAGAAATGAGTATATAAGAGGAAGTTTGAAAGTGGCGCCGGTGACTGAAAAGTTGTGTGGTAATCGGTTGTCGTGGTATGGGCATGTGATGCGGAGGAATGAGGAAAATGTTGTGAGGAAAGTTTTGAGTATGAATGTGGATGGGTATATGAGTAGAAGAAGACCAAAGAAACGATGGATGGACTGTGTAAAGAATGATATGGCAAAAAAGGAGGTGTCTGGCGAGATGACGAGTAATAGAGAAGTATGGAAGAAGAAGACATGCTGCGCCGACCTCAAATAAATTGGGATAAGGGTAAGAGAATGATGAAGTGTGAAGGTACAACTTTTGCTAAGTGTTTACATTTC
This sequence comes from Noctua janthina, assembly GCA_963576755.1. Lineage (NCBI taxonomy): Eukaryota > Metazoa > Arthropoda > Insecta > Lepidoptera > Noctuidae > Noctua > Noctua janthina. The sequence goes on from OY755066.1 coordinate 11,876,095, forward strand.
ATTGCTCGTGACTGTATTTGTGTATATCCGATATCGGATGCTTCAAACGTGGTAGTTTTGTGTAACGAATAAATATAAGAACTGAGCAACAGCATGCTTAGCCGCGAGTTCTACAGGGTATAGGCTGGTCTGTACTGAAAATTGAAAACCAAAATAAGTAGATACTTTTGTTTTATTTTGGTTCAAACAGCCTCGTTGGTCTAGTGGTCGCAAGTGCGCCAGCTGAGCATGATGTCCTGGGTTCGAATCTTAGGCCGGGCCGTGTGTTATTGGATTTTTTCATCAGGAATTTAGCAGTAGCAGCCACAGAGTCTGAATTTATGGCCGGTTGATGGCAATAAGCTCGTCCTGTATTACATGGGACTTTATGAGTCTGGATTTGTACCCGATTGAAGGCAATACGCTAGACCCCTATTACATGGGACTTAAACATAACTGGCGAAATATGGCTATAGGTACTATTAGGTATACCTCTGGCGAACCCTTCGGAGATATACAGGCGTGATGTTATGTTATCTACGTTTAAAACTTATAATATAGTTACTTGTATTTCATTGTAGTTACTTGTTTTCCATTCCATGGAACCAGCAGAATTAGGAAGTGGTGCAGTGAGACCTGATCATAGTGATCTTATCGGACCTCATTACACCATGCTGGCCAATTTATTACTAGAAGCTTGTGTTGTATTGCATGGTGATGGCCGCTGATCTCTCGTTCCACATTATGATCCATTTCCTGATGTTTTATGGAACTAAGTATACTGAAATAGAAGTAAATAGTATATCGCTGTTTTGATATGGAAAGAAAAATTCGAGTGCAAGCAGGGTTTGAACCTGCGACCTTCCGATTCAGCAACCCCGGACGTCTTAACCGAAATCTTCGTTCCATTAATAACATCTTTCGGTGAGGTTGGCGCCATCTATTTAAAAAAGTGTCGAACTAACTTAAACCGACACGTTGACATTACAGCCAAATCAATGTTGTATAGAAGTCGCCATACCAATTTTTTTAATATTTACAGCTGTAGTTCCCTACGCAGGGTTTGCGTATAAAAATATTAAAAAATTAAATAGTATATTTTCATCCTCTGCCTAGCCTTTTCCCAACTATGTTGGGGTCAGCTTCCAGTCTCACCGGTTGCAACTGACATACATTATAAGCCTATTTTTAATATTTTATACGCAAACCCTGCGTAGGGAACATAGCTGTTTTTGACATGGAAAGAAAAATTCGAGTGCGAGCAGGGTGCGATGGTCTAGTTGGTTAAGACATCCGGTGTACTGAATCGGAAGGTCGCAGGTTCAAACCCTGCTCGCACTCGAATTTTTCTTTCCATGTCAAAAACATTATAAGCCTGTTTAAATATGTACTATAAATAATAATCGTTTATTTATCTCATCCACAAATAAAACAAATGAAAAACTTATTACTAACAAAATAAAGGAACTTATCTCCGATCATGATGACGCAACTAGGTAGGTATTAGTAGAAATGTAGTGGTAGATAAATTTAAACAATATTTTATTTGTGGGAGACTGGTGCCTAAACTAAGCCAAGGCCTGTATTTCAGGACACCAGGTCCCCACCTAAGATGCTTGAGACGTTATAAAGTAATAGTAGTTATGCTCCAAAAATTATAATAATAACCGAAGAAAAGCACATTTAAAAATTTCCAAAACCAAAATAGAAAAAACTAATAAATAAACATTGAAACAAGTTATAGCTAGGTACTTGTTATAAATATATTAGAAAAGTGAATGAGTGTGTGAGTATTGAAACAGAGTATGTGTGTCGTGTAATGAGTGTATGTGAGGTGTAGTGTGTAGTGAATGTCTGTGAAAGTTATTATATGTGTATGCTTAGGATGAAAGGTTTATATTTTATATTTAAATACTGCATTTTATTTTTTTTATTTCTTAATTTCCAGGAGTTGTTCAGTTTGTTGATAGTCCAATCCACACAACCATGAAGCCACTTTTCTTTTACATTCGCGCGTGTTATCATTAAAGATATTCTTAGATTTATTAATTTGATTGTATAATCTAGGTCCAATAAAGTTATAAAATTTTTGTGCAAATCTGGTATTAGTTTTATAGGTTTTGCAAACGGTATAGTGCCGTCTCGTGTTAATCATGTCTGGACTAAACACCGATGCGTCTTTATGCTGCCGAAGAACGGTAGATAGTGTGAACAGCTGTCTAACAGTTAGTAGACAGCTGTTCACACTATCTACCGTACTATTTATTGTGTTTTCTTTGTGCACAACTGATGTGAATACATTAGTCAGTGCAGACCTATTTATGTCTCCCAGAACACACGGCCAAGCATGTTTTTGCTAACTGAATTATTTTAGGCGTTGCAAAAGTTGCCCAACTTTGAAACAACTAACGTGAGGAAACTAGCATGACACCCACCAACCCGCATTGAGCACGTGTGGTGGATTGTGTCTCACTCTCTCCCAGGGAGAAGATTCCTGTGTTCCAGCAATGGGAACGTTCTAGGCTGATAAAGCAATGGTGGCTTTTGGGTAAGCTGGTAAACCTAGATAACGCTAGTATCATGATCCGTATGAAAAGCCGTTTTTTGACTACGTACTGTGACGACATAAGTACTATTTATTTACTATAAAAACAATTTACTATACAGAATAGACTACGTTTTTATTCTTTAAACGTCTAGAATTAGGTTCTTGAGTTGTAACGTTGTTGTTTTAAACAAATTAGCTTGCTCCGTCAGTAGCCACGTTAAGCATAAAATGCTTAAGAAGAGCAAGCAAAGTAGGTGTCCTTGTGTTACTTAGGCATATCTATATCTGTGGTATCTACACCAGTAGCGAAGGGTCAATTTTTGTAAGAGGTAAGCCGGAGTACATATCTTTAATTTGATTATATTATTTGTCTATATAACACTGACCGTACCATTTTTCAAAAGGAAGCCGGTAGAAATCGAGTTCAATGGAAACTTCGCCACTGGTCTACACCTACACCAGTAGTAGGCAGGGGAAGGTAAAAAAAGATTCACGTATTGTTGCAATTATATTTATTTATTTATTTGAATGATCTCAACAATCTTTTGTAAATATATTTTGGTTAGTCCAGAGTCTTACGAAAATAAATCTTAAACAAAAAGGTGACCGTCACAAAAATAAAAACTCTGAGCTATTCAATAGTTCTCAACACCATAGCCTCTATGTCCTCTAACTTCAAATAGTTTTGGTATCCCTACATGAAAATTTCTTTGATGCCAAACCTGGGTGTCTCGAGGCAGGAAACCGCCAATGATCTTAGCTAGTGGAGTGTTTGTTCTTCTGATTCCCCGCTGAGTTTCAAAAGTCATACCTAAAAATTTTACTTGATGATGCCTTTCAAATCTCAACTCTGTGTCTTTAGGGCGACGATTCCTATACGGGTTGCCTGAAATTAAAATGAGCTTTTAAGGCTGACGTAAAATGGGTTGGCCGCACCCCGTTGCAAAAAATCTTCTGTGTTGGTACATCAATTAATTTTCTTATTTGGAAAGGTCGACGGCTAATCTAATAAAATAAAGTTCCTATGATGAAGAGAACATTCGTATAATACAAGTTTGGTTAATTTGTCACTTACCTACAGTAATAGACAATGTATAGGCCGAAGCAAAAACTATTAATTTATTAATTATTTCCTTTATTTACTCGACGTTCCATTGGTCGTAAATATAAACTACCGTTGGTGTTTTCCCATGAAACGCTTCGGAGCCATAAAATATTGTGTATTTCTTTCATACTCACAATAGATTCCTTCCAAAATCACGAACAGTAGGAAACTGTATGCCTGAAACAAAAGGGAATATTAATATAGTTGGCAGATTCGTCTCAGAACTTTATAAAGTTAAGAGAGATAAACAAGAAAAACTACAACAACTTATGTTGTAGTTTTTCTTGTTTATCTCTCTTAACTTTATAAAGTTTATAAACTTATATACATACATATATGTATGTAGATAAGTATTTATTCTTATATGTTTTAGTTATAAATATTTTCTAGTCTTTTTTTTCTGTTATTGCACCTACTGTGTATTGTCTCTGCATCACCCTAAGGTAGACTGGTAGGAAATGCCTATGGCATTAAGTCCGCCTTTGTACAGTTTTTACTTGTGCATAAAACTTTAATAAAAAAATAATAATAATATAATATTTGGTTAAAAAACTTTTCAATTAGGAGCCTTTTGCTGATTTATAATCAGAAAAAAAACCAGCCAAGTGCGAGTGGGCCTCGCGCATGATGGGTTCCGTACCGTCGTAGTAGGCGAGCTCCCTTTAATTTTTAATTTATTTTTATTATTTATTGTTATAGATTTTTTATAGGTTTTCCTTTTATCAATAGGCAAAGAACTATTTGTGCATTTTTTTCCAAATTTTAAGGGAGTGGTTAATTTTCGTCTATTTTCTTAAATAACTTCAAAACTGAGATGCTCACAATAAGCCTTTTCATTTGATATGTACGATATAGTTTAAGAAACTCTTTTTTTCATTTTCTAGTTTATCCCTCAAAAGTGGCCCCTATGTTTAAAATTCATTAGTTTACTTTACACGTCTGCCTTAGAGTAACCGACCTACATATGTGTACTAAATTTCAACTCAATGGGTCCAGTAGTTTGGGAGTAAATTGGCTGTGACAGGCGGACAGACGGACAAACACGCGAGATTAGGGTTCCGTTTTTCCTTTTGAGGTACGGAATCCTAAAAACTGGTTAATTCTAGTTATTGTACGGTAACTATGGTTATTTATTGATTTTAAACTTTTCGCACATAAAAGGTACAAAGGTGGAAGTGCTTTAGGCATATTCTATCAGTCAGCAAAGGGTGGAGAAATAACAAGGCAGATTTATCAGGGAAAAAATAAAACTAAAATATCAAAATTATAAATAACATAGGTGCTCAACATAACATAACATCACGCCTGTAATCCCCGAAGGGTTAGGCAGAGCTATACCTGTACACCCACATTTCGCCAGTTATGTTTTAAGAACCATGTAATAGAGGCTAACCTATTTCCATCAACTGTGCACAATTTCAGACTCCGTGGCTGCTACTGAGAAATTCCTGTTGGAAAAACCAGAAGCAGAACCAGATAGAAGTAGGTTTATGTAGAAAGATAGATGTTGCTACACCGATTAAAATGTGTACTTGAAATGCTGTAATATGCCTGCCAGGGCTGCGGGACTGTTCGAAAGAGATACCGTGGCCCTGGAACACAAAGGGCAAAGAAGGAATATGGATAAGTTTTATTCAGTTCAAGTCTGACACTCCGTTCCTCTCCGCCCAGAGTGCGGGGGGCGGGGGAGGGTTCTTTAATGATTTCCCATCCGAAAAAAATAATAATGCTGTAATATACTTTTATGTATACAGGGTGGCAGGGACCCCGACACACAAACGGTTACCACGTATTCGTGGTCTAACTAAGTCCAGTGCTGAGTCTGAGTGACCTTGACTCTGGATTTTGTCCGGTCGATGGCAACTTAAACAATTGGCAAAATGTGGTGTTGTTATCTATTACGTTACTTTGTAGAGAGAAGAAGGTTGCAGGTATAGACTTAAAGCCTGATGACCTTAAACCTAGGCATCCTGCAGCTGTACCATACAATTCCATCAATAGTGTTCTGACATGTCCGCTTTGTGCTCGGACTTTTTCGGCTAAAGTTGGACTACCAGCCACTTGAGAGCACATGAAACAGCATAAAAGCTCTCGACAACCTTCCTAGAAAGCCGTCGAATGCAGTCGCTGTGGCCGAAATCGGCTAGATGGCATCATCATCATCAATCGAAAAACAGGCCTGCCCCAGTATGCACAAACGCTTCTATTCGATTTCGATTCGAGAAGTCGTTTGTCTATCTTTTTTTGACATTACGAAAGCGAGTGAGATAGACATACGACTTCTCGAATCAAAGCGTTTGTGAATACGGGGGCTGATGTGTGTAATATTGTAAAAGTAGGTACTTACAAATATCTTCATGGTGTCTTCCAAAACGGGAGATCAGACAGTGATCTTATTGCGATGATCGGGGTGGATCTACTTGGTCAAGACAATTCAATGATAAGATGTGCGGTGCCAAATGGTTTGTAGAGACTGATTACTACTAGTTGGACCACATTATTTATACAATAATATTATCTCATTTATTATGAGTGTCAGGCAAGAGTAGCTATAGTGTACATTTCTATACAAATAAATAAAATTGGACTGTCTGTTTGTAATTTCAAAATAACAGCTTTTTGCTGAATGCATTATGAAAGTGTATACGATACTAAAAACATAAAAACATATTTTTTTATTTTTGTTTGTCTGTTTGTTCCGGCTAATTTTCAAAACGACTGGACAGATTTTGATGGGACTTTTTACGGGCAGATAGCTGATGTTATAAGGAGTAACTTAAGCTACTTTTATTGTAGAAAAAGATTAGGGATCCGTGCAAAAAAAGCCCTTGAAATTGTTAACAAAATCCGATTCAAATAGGCAATATTTTTTAATAATTTCACGGAGCCGAGGTCGCGGGCAACAGCTTGTAGTAAATAAATTCTTAACTTTGATACCCTTTGACTGTGTATTCATGTATTGTAATGATAAAAAAGTAGGAAAACCCCAGTGCAATTATGAGCTGGTTGAGAGGGACCGAAATACACGTGAGATTGTCCAGCAGTGGACTGCTTAGGCCGATGATGACGATATGAATGACTAGCTTATATGCCCGCGGCTTCAGCCGCGTGTAGTTTGGTAGCTGTCCCACGGTATCGTGCTACCGGGATAAAAACCTATGTGCTATTCCAGACAATAATCTATCTCTGTGCCAAATTTCATTAAGATTCGTACTGCCGTTCTGGTGAATGCGTAACAAACATCCATTCATCTAAACTTTTGTCTTTATAACAGAAAGCAAGATTCAAGATTCTTTATTTGCAAGAAATAATGGTACATTATGGTCTTACAAATAAAAAGGTTTCACATATTTCGCTAACTTCCTTCAGAATGCAAACTTAAAATGAAAATGAAAATACCTATTCGTAATTTGCTAAGGAAAGAAGAATATAAGATTAAGGAGGCTTTATCTCAGAATAATTATAAATGACAAAGTTAATACTCTGTGCTACGAAGTATGGACTTCATCTGGTAAGTTCGTTCAACTGTAGTAGATATTTTATGGCAAGTATACGATGGTTTTAAACTAGATTCCAGGGTCAGGCAAAGTAAAGTTATATTGGTGTTTAAGTCTGCGTTGGGGATACTTTATATGATACTCTAATAGAAAGTAATAGTCCGAGTAATGTTCATACTGTTGTTGGTATTTGCTCTACCTTTGATACATAAGTTCGCCGATTAGTTTTTACACAAGTAAGTAGGTTAGGTACCTAATGTTATTCAAATGGGGCGGCATCGAACAACTATTTAGCATTGTTAATTCGATGTTAATAATTTTCGGTGCAGTATAAAAGTGCACGCAATTTGCGGTACCACAACAATTACAGTTTACAGTCCAATTTGATAGCGTCGTAGCGAGCAGCAATAAACAAATAATAAAACGAAAATGTCTCGACTTACGGTAAGGAGAGACATCTCATGTTTTATTTATGGTTAAAATATAGTTTTAATGGATTAAAAAGTTTAGTAATTAAATACATTTAACATTGAAATTGATGTTAAAAACGACAAATTATTCCTTTCAGATTCTTTTGGTTATCGCTGTGGCGTACGAAGTCGTTGCAGACGGTAAGTGACTGGATTTCATATGTGAACTGATTAATGTCTTATTAACACATATTATTGTCAATCAATACTTCTTGTTATATGTGACAGGTAAAGTAGCAGATTCACGCGCGGAGCAGTCCGGCGGCATCGGGGCGGTAATCGGCGGCGGGTACGGCGGTTACGGCGGTTACGGCGGGCTCGGCGGGCTCGGCGGGCTCGGTGGGCTCGGCGGGCTCGGTGGCGCTGGGTTGGCGGGAGCGGCGCTAGCTGGCAGCGCGGGCATCATCGCAGGCCCCGCCGTCATCGCTGGTGGCCCCGCGCTCGGCTCGGGTGCCGCACTCAACAACGCCGCCGCCGTGGGAGCCGCTCAGCTCAGCGCCATCCAGAACGCACAGGCCGTACAGGCCACACAGATCGCCAACTCGGCCGCCGCCGCCATCCAGGGCGCGCGCGTCACCGAAGCCGCTGCTCGCGCCGGACAGGCGCAAGCCATCAACAACGCCGCAGCTCTGGACGCCGCCCGCGTCGCCAACGTGCAGCGCGCACAGGCCGCCGCCTGGGAGAACGCGCGGGCTGCAGAAGCCGCCCAGCGCGCCGGGGCCGCCAGCGCACTCGAAGTAGCGCGCGCCACCGAGGCCGAACGTTTGGCCAACGCTGCCCGCGTTCAGGCTATCGCTATCTCCAACACTCGCGCTGTGGAGGCCGCTCGTATCGCTAACGCCGCTCGTGCACAGGCTGCCGCAGTCGCCACCAGCGCGGCGCAGGCGCAAGCGGTCGCTGATGCCGTCGCTAGGCAGGCTCAGGACGGCGCGCTCCTGTTAGGTGGCGGTGGCGGACTCGTCAGCGGTGGCGCGGTGATCGCCGGCCCGGCCGTTGCTGTCGGCGGGCTCGGTGGCTACGGGCTCGGCGGCGGCATCGGCTACGGCGGTCTCGGCCACGGCGGCCTCGGCTACGGCGGCAAGGCCATCCACTAAAGACCAGTGAATCGACCCAGTGATGATACCCTATTGTCTTAGACAATTAACAGTTAATATCTACAACCATTTCGCTTTCTTCGATAGAAATGGTTAGCGGCAGATCTTACGAGATTTTGGACTGATCAGAGTTATGTAAATATTTAAAAATTGGCAATTAAGTCTGTCTTATAATAAAATGTCAGAAAACACCGATTACTATGTTTTTTATCCATGGTCTATTCATCTTTTCTCGCCTTCCATTTTAATACGATACGGATTACGATTAGTGTCGATAAAATTTTACTACCAACGTTGTCTAGCCTAACTGTTATTAATTAATATATGCTCCTGTTTGCTTGGTTTGGTAAGCAGACCATTTTAAAGTAACAATCAGGATTAGCTATCTGCATGCTGTTTCTTTTTAATTATTTTAAATAACCCCTGAAAAAATTTCGAATGTCTATTACGACATAAAGGATCAGAAATTGGAAATTAAGTTTCTTCGATTATCACAACGAACTTTTGGAGATTCACTTTTAATTAAATAGGACAGAAAAATAAATCGACCGCTCGCGCAATTAGCAAGGTAAGAAGTGTCATTGTGAAGTTTGTCACACACTGCCTCGTAATTGCGCCTTATAAACAGTTATAGGCAATGTGTAGTTAGGGCACACACTGCTAATAGATGGGCAGCAGGTGAGCCTAAACACAGAATGATGTACTGAATACGTGGTAACCGTTTGTACGTTGATGTCCTTTTCCACCCTGTATTAGGGGGTTTAATCGGGTTACTTTTTAGGCCACAGGTAAAACCCTAGAGTAAAGGTTAAGCCGTATTATAGGGTTAATCAGTCTATAATAAACGGTTCACGCACAAGGTTCATTTTAGTAGTACATAAAAAATATGCAAGAAAGGGACGGAGCTAGCCCGCGCTCCGTACTTTATCTCTTTCATTCTGGTTAATCAGCAATATTTAAATATCTAACCCATATATTATAAGGGTTAACCCGCATAATGGTCAATCAAACATGTGGGTTATAGGTATAACCGGTTAAACATTTAAACCCGATTAATTGGTCCCTGCTACTCATGTCTAACAGATCACACAGCAGCATGTTGTTACTAGTTCATACTACCTACTAGTATGCATAAAACTAAACTTATACTGTCACTTACGGGATATCTTCCGTGATTGTTCATTATTTTGAGCTCCCGATATTTCGGCGCTGTTGCAAGCGCCATGATCGCAGGTTGACTGGAGAATGCAGGTGGATGGAATTGACTTCATCATGTCAACGAAAAAGCAAATATTTTAATGTTGTCTCGATGATCAATCCGTTGAAAACCGGGAGCGATCACCGCATAGTAAGAGGCACATTGAACATCAATATTAAGCTTGCAAGGTCTCGACTGATGAAGTCTACGCTCCGTCCAGCACAGATCCAGATTCGAAACCCCGAGAGCTGCTGCAAGCTGAAAAGCTTGAACTCCAGACTCGTTTTGAGTGCCTAAGAATACAACGAAAGGTTCGTGGAAACTGTCCATACGGGTCTAAGTTCTTCAAGACACGTCGTGCACATAAGAACAAAAAACTCTCTGATCATACTCTCAAGCTCATGCAGGAGCGGCGAGAGATGATCCTGCAGTCTTCAGACGAGGCGTGGAAATGATTGTACACTGTTTTATAGACAAAAGTTTTATAGAATTTCATTTCATATAAATTTTTTCTCACATTATCATTTCATAGAATACTCAATACGCAGAATACTTACTTCGAAAAAAATTTAATTGTAGATTTTTGTTACTAATAAAATTTAATGATTCGATATTCATATCATAGAATAACAAATCAAATATTCTTGATACTAATATTGTTTAGTTAATATAAAACTTATCAAGAAAAACATTTTATCGTGGGACTGTTTCTAAATGCTTCAATTCATCCCTTTGACAAAATGCATAGGGTTCCTTTAAAATAACAACACCGGGTTCACAAAAACAATACGGGTAATGTTGTTATTCTAATTAATAGTGACTTAATATACACGTAGGTATTGTGTTTATTTTGCGGTTCATAATTGTTGGAGTGTCCTAATTTTATTACTGCGACCAATTTCGACGTAGCGTTTGGTCACAGTTCTAACCTAACCTAACCTATTTGGTCGGAGTAAACTGTACGTTTCAACGTCAAGGTAAATATCAAAATGTTGTAATAAGGTGTCTACGGGTAAATTAAAGTAACCTAAGTGTCCTGTCCGGAGTCGGTGTGCCGGAAGTCCTGAGCTCGCTTCACTCGCTCTTGCATCCAAAGTTTTTCTTGCCACAATGCCTTGTTTATGTTGATGTGGTGAGTAGTGTATACAAAACAACATAGAAAATAGGGGTACGATAGAGGCATTCGACTTTGTGTATATTTATTTATAAAATTATGGATAGCATAACGTCTACTTTTATATTTTCGTTGAAATAAAATACCATGGAAAAATACATCGAACAAAGAATATTCGTTAAAAAATAATTCTACGGTTTGATAAGTTTGTTAAATAAAAAAATGTGATTATAAAATTCATTGAATTGTATTTCTTTGAAATATGTTTAATTCAAATAAATATCTAGTCGTTAAAACAATAATATTAAAAATAAAAATACAAGAACCAAATATTTTCGGCGAAACGAAATTCTGTTAGATTTCTGTCTGCGAAACAAGGGGACACCCGTGGAAGTACCGGCAGCTCAATAGACGGATCTTTAAATCCAGCATATTAAAGTCGCAATTGAGCGGCTCCAAGGTATTTGCAAGAGATACGGCTATTGGGTAGAGCCAGCTCACGAAACTGAAGACCGACCATGGCAGGAAAGTATCTGCCAAACCGGAGCTACTGTGGGATATCGAGAGATTCTATGGGCAGTTGTACACTTCAACTAGTAAACCCGTTGTAAATCTAGCAAACGACCCAAGAGCTAGACTGACCCGACACTATACCGAAGACATCTCGGACGTCAGCCTGTACGAGATTAGGATGGCTCTGAAACAGCTTAAAAACAACAAAGCACCGGGTGATGACGGAATTACGGCCGAACTCCTAAAGGCGGGTGGAAAACCGGTACTGAAGGCCCTTCAGAAACTGTAAACTCGAGGGGAAAACCACACAGGCATGGTGCAGGGGTGTGGTGGTAATCTTCTTCAAAAAAGGCGACAATGCCCGGCTGAAAAATTATAGGCCCATCTCACTTCTAAGCCATGTCTACAAGTTGCTTTCAAGAATCATCCCGAACCAGCCGGATTCCGTAATGGCTTTCGCACCGTAGACCACATACATACGCTGCGGCAGGTTATTGGTTGGGATTTTAATCTTTCAAGTAGTTTATTAAATATGTTAGCTAGTCTAGAGCTTTTCCCGATAACTTTTAAGTTTGTGATGGACGTCACTAGCTGCTGCATGTTCATGGGCACGTGCGCGTGGGTTGCAGCAGCTCGCGGAAAAATGGCGGTACACATACAAAAGAAAAACATTTTATGTTTTAAAGAAATATAGTATTTACGCAGGAAATTAGACGTTAAAGAAAACTTTTCTCTCACAGTAGTGTAATTTGTACATCGTTTATACAAGGTGTCAACGAACCCTTCATGAAGCCGTCAACCAAGCATTCTGTACATCAAACTAAGTAACACTACGCAATTTTTTATTTTAGGGTTTAAAATCACGGTTTATTACGACTCAATGTAACGCACTCAAAACATTGTGCTAATGAATGCATTGAATAGTACGGGGTCATGGAGGTATTTAAAGAAAAGTTATAATATTAAACGCTTATTTAAAAAAAACTTGTGAAAAAGCTGGAACTTTGACCCCCAATATCTCCGCAACTAGAAGGTTACAGGTATGGTCTGCAACAAAAAAATATCACAATGATGGGAAGGACAACTGCCTTTCGGCTTCGTTAAGGGTACCTTTACATTGCTTAAACACAGGAAGGCATTTTCGCTCAAATATTGCGAGTGATGGATAGCTGCGTCACTGGATAGTGCGAGACCAATTTCAAGTCGGGCAATTGCCTGCTTTTACTTTGCAAATATTGAGTGCGGGTCTCATCTAAAGGTGATACACACAAGAATATAAATAGACCCGCATTTGCTTCTCGTCAGTTTTGCTACTGAGCATTACTTGTCAGAACAACCACACAAATATAAACACCGATCATAACAGAGTATGGGTATTTGGAACAAAAAATAACCCAAACATATTTGCGTATTGTGCTAAAAAATACAGTTTAAAGGGTAATTATTAATTCACAGTAAGTTATCTTGAGTAAATTATGACTTATGAGTAAATTATATCTGGTATGAGTTCACAGGTCGACATAGATTACAATTTATTGTGTATAAAGCTTTGTACATATCAGTTGTGTATTCAGTAAGAGACTAACATTCAAACTACTAGTGTTTTAAGTTACATCTGTGTTTTCTACTATTGCAATTATGAAGTTAATGGTAAGTATTCTTATTTTCATACTTCATCTTCAAATTTTTTTAAACTGTTATATAGGGATACTTGACAGTAAAAATAAAACGATTTAAATCGTTCCAATCCACGTCAAAACATTGTCGCTGTTTCTCTTGCGTCATGTTTTAATTCGGTTAACACATTATTGACTTGACTGTCGTGGTAAAGTTATAAACGGAAATTGTAAGTCCGCTCTTCTCAGAGAGTTTTCGCAACTTTAGCTCTTTTCTCATGGAAACAATTTTAACGTCAAGTGTTATGTGACAAAACATAATATTAAATATAAATAATACATTTTGGCCCATTTTGCTGTCCAGATTTTTTCTTCCCTTATAATGAAATAGTTCTGACACGAAACAGTCGAATGACATGAACAAAAATTAATCACTTTCACTCATTTTTATGGACACTTGACCAAAAAATTAAGGATGCCAATACTGTTTGCATCAAAAAACAGCTAAAGTTTCCCAACTTTTCCGGTATCTCTAATGGATTCGGATTCGTGTACAATTTAAAAGGATCACTCTGTGTATCGCTCGCAGTCGCCCTGGCTGTGCTCGGGGTTTCTCGGCAAGAGTGTACAGCTACCATACGGACTAATCTTCGGCGCATGATTCTTGAACTGCCGGGTGCAAAGTATAATCTGAATATTTAGACGTTTCGTTCTCATCCGACACATATTCTAGATCGCAAGTTTTGATAATCTTACTTATACAGTCATTATCTTTTCCAGGTCTGTGTGTTCTTGATCGTGATGGTGTTAGAAGAATACAAATGTAAGTATTTTACTTAAACACTTATTCTTAAAGTAACAAAATTCAGTAACATTGTCATTTGCTTCAATAAGTTACTTGTATTTTTTTTTATTTGCTGCAGACTGTCTTTTTCGTTCAATGTCAATTGTGAAGCGTTACGAACTTATCTGTGTTAGTTTGTTTGTTGTACCTACCGACGTCAGGATTGGCTCCGTCGAATTATCAGCTATCATTTTTAAATAATCAGAACAACAAACTCAGTGTGCATGGCAAAGTTCATCTTAATTGCAACAAAACAATTGTTAAGTCTTTTTATTACAAATTGACACTTAAAAATGAACTTTAAATGTGTGAACCTAAAGTAGATAATTGATTTCAGGTGCACCGTGGAGCCGGCATAGACATCATCACCATTATCCGTTACGAACATCTTCAGTCTACAGATGCTCTCTACCATATCGCTCATCATATAGCAGTCATTACCGTCATAGTAATGTACCGTTCTATTCGAGTCGACCCTGTATATGGCACGGGTCCCATTCTGGATCCCATTACGGTTCCCATTACGGTTCCCAATCCATTTCCCATTCCGGTTCCCGTTACGGTTCCCATTCCGGTTCCCAATCCATTTCCCATTCCGGTTCCCGTTACGGTTCCCATTCCGGTTCCCGTTACGGTTCCCGTTACGGTTCCCGTTACGGATCCCATTACGGTTCTCGGAACCGAGCCCATTACCATTCCCGACACGGTTTCCAGCACGGTTCCGACTACGGCACGAAGAATATTATTCCAATAACTACGCCTGTACCAGTAGAGAAGCCCATGACCGTAGAGAAGCCCATAGATAAGACCATGGATATATGGTCCGTAAACGTGGACAAGTCCGTGACCAAAGATCAACCACTAGAAAGTCGTGTAGAGAGACCAGGAGGGACTGCGGTAAGGAAGCCAGTAGAAGAATCAGTTGAAAATCCAAAAGATACGCCAGTGCTGATGGCAGTTGAGAAGCCAGAAAGCAAGCCTGTAGCGATAGCAGCTGAGCAGCCAGAAGACAAGACAGTTCAGATGGAAACTGAGAAGCTAGCAGACAAGCCAGCACAGATGGCAGCTGACAAGTCAGAAGACAAACCAGTAGCGATGGCATTTGAGAAGCCAGAAGACAAGCCAGTCCAGATGGCAGCTAAGAAGCCAGAAGGCAAGCCTGTAGCGATAGCAGCTGAGCAGCCAGAAGACAAGCCAGTCCAGATGGCAGCTGAGAAGCCAGAAGCCAAGCCTGTAGCGATAGCAGCTGAGCAGCCAGAAGACAAGCCTGTAGCGATAGCAGCTGAGCTTCCAGTAGACAAGACAGTCCAGATGGCAGCTGACAGGCCAGTCCAGATGGCAGCTAAGAAGCCAGAAGGCAAGCCTGTAGCGATAGCAGCTAAGCAGCCAGAAGACAAGCCAGTCCAGATGGCAGCTAAGAAGCCAGAAGGCAAGCCTGTAGCGATAGCAGCTGAGCAGCCAGAAGACAAGCCTGTAGCGATAGCAGCTGAGCTTCCAGTAGACAAGACAGTCCAGATGGCAGCTGACAAGCCAGTACAGATGGCAACTGAGAAGCCAGAAGACAAACCAGTAGCGATAGCATTTGAGAAGCCAGAAGACAAGCCAGTCCAGATGGCAGCTGAGAAGGCAGACGACGAACCAGTAGATAAAACTATGACCGTGAATGAAAAGCCCCTGGACAAAACCGTGATTGAGGACATGTGGTATTCTGTAGCCGAGCCAGCAGACCAAACTGTAGACCAATCGTTAAGCAATCCTTTGGGGGACATCATCATTTCGGAGTATCCCTTTTTCAACCCTTTAACTGACTCTGCAAAGACCTCCTCGGAAACAATGTTTGACTATGCGACAGTCAGCCCATTTAACGACATGCCCGCAGAAAATCAATTTGATATGGATACTGAAAATCCATTTACAGTTTCAAGACTTTAATCTGATCATCTGTTTAGCCTTTGTTTACATACAGCATTACATACAGCATTATACTGCTATTTATTTTACATTTAGTGACTGCCTATCTGACCTGCACAACCCAGTTATATAGTAATGCGATACCCTTTAATAATAATCTGTTAAGAATAAAGATTAAGTTACTGTTTAGTAAAAAAAAAAAAATTGTCTTTTATTTGAAGATTTATGTCGTTCACAGGGTGACGTACGGTACGTAGTTTCTCACACACATGAAAAGACAGTGGACATTACACTCATTAACATCTAATTTTTTTACTTTTTTTAATTTCTATAATATTTCTGTTTTCGTTCAATTCTTTTATGCAAATTTCTTTGATCTGCAACGAAAGAGACTGGCCTCCACGACACAGGGAACCCTAGTACGGAGACCAGAGACCTATTTTTGATGTAAAGTATCTCTGAAACAATAAAGTTATTAGTAAGTTATTGTCAGTATTTGTAAATATATTAAGAGAAAAACCTAGCGGCTCTCAGCCGCACCGCATTGCACAAAACAACCTACATCAGTTTCTTATATTTAAGATTAACAATTGCACGCTACAGGTGGGCCTTACCGCGTTGCAACGCGAAAATGAAATAGGAATATCATTTTTGTAGATACATTTACAATGAACCAAGATAAATTTAAAATAAGCCGTAATTTCCGGAATTGGAAAAGTGTGATAAAGCATGCAACCATTGCTTTATCACACTTTTCCACTTCCGGAAATTGCAGCTTATCTTAACACTTTTTTTTAGCCGTGACATAATTATATATTCAAACAAAACAAAGTGCAAAAAGATTTGCCCTATGAGAGACCTTTAGAGAGGCCATTGCTAACGCTGCCGATGTGGCCGAGCAAAATCCCAGTCCGACAGCAAAATAACAATGTTTTTTATTTCATTTTCGTAGGTAACAGTTGCCATTACCATTTATAACGCAACTAGCTGACCTGACATACGCTGTCCTGACCCATTATTTTCTGGATGTTGATAACAGTGCCATCTTAGAAATAGTTGGTCCCAGTGATAAATTTGCGCTTCGTGTCGCGGGTTCGATTCCCGCACGGAACAAATATTTGTATGGCCTACAAGTAGTTGTTCCGGGTCTGGCTGTTTGTGTATGTGAGTTTAAATGTTTGTAAACGCACCCACGATACAGGAGAAATTCCTAGTGTGGGGCAACGTTTAAAAAAAAAAAAAAAAAAATCTAAAAACCCACGCCCGCAGCAGTTTTGTATAACGAAGATTAGGTTAGGTTGATATTAGACAGTGGCAGAAATAGGTATGAAGGGTATCGAGGTTGTTCGATGTTAGGTACACACTGGGTAAATAAAGGGTATACACAGGAGTATGGTATAGTACAATAACATTTCGCACATTGTCAATGATGTCAAAACGTACAGATATCCAGTTTTGTTACAAGAAAATACTACACTTCAACCAACTTAACTGTGCAGGCGTGTAAACACAGAACTAAAATAAATGTACCAGGTTTGACATATCGATGCTAATTTAAATGACAAGCAATGCCACCATGAACTGCACACTAAAGTGGTAGTACTATGTCATCTGTGTCAAACTGTTTTGCATCTACAGTCCTTTCCAAGTTAATTTACCTCTGTCAGCAAACCAATAACAACCTTACAGAGACGAGAATAAAGATCACTGGGGTGCAAAATCAAAGGTACACTAACAGCGAATGGACTGTAGTGTGCGCTCTGTCATTAAAGCAAAGCATTTAGTAAAAAAAATACTTACAAGTAACTTCATAGTTTTCGTTACTCGAACCAACACTTACTTTTTTATAAAATCAACGGGTTTGATTCCTGGCTAGGGATATTGATTTTCATCAAAATCGGGCTCGAGACTCTTTGGAGTGTTTTTCGCTAGTCATCATAGTTTCGGATTTGGCCATCCAAGTCCACTTGAAAAAATCACTCTGTATACAGGGTGTAAACAGACTCTTCACATAGACATCAACCAAGCATTCTGTACATCAAACTTAACTTTACGCAAAAATTATTGCTGGTAATCGACTTTTTTTTTGCGGGCTGAAAAATAACGTTTTACGGTAGGACTCGATGGAACGCACTCAAAGCATTGTGCTGATGGATGGATTGAATAGTACGAGGGTCGTGGAGGCGTGTAAAGTAAAAATCTTACATTAAAAACATGTATTTAAAAAACAACTTGTGAAAAAGTTGGAAGTTTGACCCCCAATATGTCCGTAAGTAGAAGTTTCCCAGGTATGGTCTAGAACAGAAGCTTTTTTTATGCGATTACCACATGACACCGTTCGTTCACGTGGTCAGGTGTATCTCACGTTGCACTGGCTAGAATAAAATTTGACCACGCGGACTAGCGGTGCACCGCCAATATGTATGCTTCGCCGCCTCCACCCGACCACGCGGATGAGCGGTGTCGTATGAGAACCTTGGTCACCATAAGTTCATCATCATCTTACCTATCCTTTTCCCTGGCGGGCACGATCCACAGTAATGATTGACTTTGATGCGTTAAAAGGGTAAGAGGCCTCGCCCACGGCGACTTTTCGTAGCGATGCAATAGTGATGCTGTCGCGCATGTGTGTCGATACAGCAGCAAAGCTGTCGCTGGCTGTGTACCTTCGCCAAAATCCGCGTAATGGAGAATCGCGTTTACAAAACGCGCGACAGCATCGCTACAAAAAGTCACCGTGGGCGAGGGGCTTATTTCGGACTCAGACTACAGAGCGACACGTCCCTCTGTCTCTGGGAGGACAGGTTGTCGAGCAAATCCGTATTGGGACAAGCCATTTTCCAAGAGTTGAACGCATCGGTCAAAATCGGTACCTTAAAATCAACCTGAGAGTAAGACAGAATGCTCCTGGTTAACTTTTCGGTACCGTAGACAGAGATGAGAGAAAGACTGGTACACTTATACTTTCGATTCCACCCAAGCGAATGGGAAGTGTGGCTTGCTGCGAAGCTCGGTCTTCCAGGTCACATTAAGTTAGTAATGAAGTTAGAGTGGTTTAATAATTTGGTCTAGTTTTTCTTTTGCTACCAGAGATGAGAGGAGCAAAGGCTATAATAAGGTAAGGTTGGTAAGTTTTAATTTTCATTGCCATCATCATCATCTACAAACATCTCAACATAGAGGTAACATGTTTAAAATTCTTATCTTTGTTACAAGCTTTTTTGAATTCGCGGGAAGCCCCATTTACGGAAGGGTTCACAATTCTAAGGTCAACGATAAAAATTATTGCTTATTATTGTCGCGAATATTTTTAATTTATCAGCCAGGCGGCGGCGACTTTCTTGGTTTTCATTTAGTACAGACGCCAAGCAGATCAAGCTACAGCAATCTGTCAAATTTCTTTAATATTTTCAACTTTATCGCTAAAGAATTAGGTTTAAGGTTGATTGGGAAAATTTGACTGATTGAAGTAGCTTCATGTACATCCTGGTTTTATTGAGTTAATAACATGAAACCATTATTCCATTTTGACTTTCGATAAAAAACGACAACACGGTCAAAGTAAAGGTTCGATCAATTGATCGAACCTTTACTTTGACCGTGTTGTCCGTGTTGTCCGTGTTGTCCGTGTTGTCGTGATGTCGACGAAACGGGCAAACTGCAGACCAGGACAGATCTATCAGTGTCCGAAGAGCTCGCCCATAATCAGGCCGTATCGGTTTGCAGAAGTAACCACTACATACTTATGTAGTGGTCACTTCCAGGTCCGCGGACCACAGGTTTAGAAACGCTACTATAGACGCTGGCCTAGCGATTAAGGGACCACGCCTTTTGACCGCAGAAGCTTTAACCAATAAGAAAGTTTGATCGCACTACCGGGTGTCCGAACAGTTATGTTCAAGATAGCGGCCGGGCATGCGACAAGTCGTAGTCGTGACCGCGAAGTGCGGTCTCACTCGATTTTTAAATAAATGACGTCTTATTTATCAGCACCTCAATTGCGAAATACATTTTCCTCCCAAATACGAAGATATCTATAAAAATACGTCAAAAAAAACAAAAAGATAAATTCCGTGCTTAATAACTTGTAAAACCGATTATTGTTGACTTTTTTATTTGTTGTGACTGCGACTGGAATATCGGACGGTCAGAAAAACCAACACAGATAAAATACTATTTGCAGTGACTTTTGACCACGCGTGTAACGTAACTTGTATAAGTTTAAATCGCTTCGAGTCGGGCCGTCCGAAATTTGACCTATTGACGGTACATCGGTTCACCCATTTAAGAGCTTCGGTGCCATAAACAGACATACACAGCGGTCAAACTTATAACACACCTCTTTTTGCGTGGGGTTAAAAACAATCGAATGTGAACCGAAAACTAGTAAACTATTATTTTGTCATTTCCGTCTCATATTGTAGATCAAATTGCAGTTTAGCTCTTCTTGAACTACTAAATAGCACCTAGAAACTAGTTAAGAGTTCTCAATGGGGTAGCAAATAAGCAGGTGGATCAAACGATGTAAGAGCCATCAGCCACCATGTCCACGGTGCACGGTGCTTGGTTATGGTCTTCCTGATCTTTTTCGGTCACGACTTGGCCGCCTGGGACCCCAAATAGCTTGCTACTCAGGTGGTTCTCACCAGACATCGCTCGTGCGCGCGGTCGGCAGAAGTGGTGAAGATTTTGTGGCGGTGCGGTGAGCGCCACTCGTCCGTACGGTTGGACGGTGTTTAGACCCGTCGCCCACACGATCAAAATTCCAGGTGCAGGCGCGGAAGTGCCCCAGAGTGTGACGTCATTTTATTATTTCGTTTCGTGCGTAGCAACGTATTGAAAAGGGATAGAAGCATAGCCCGCGCGTCGACTCCACATAGATACCACTACTCGACCGTGTCGCGACTCCGCCTCGAGTTACCAGTGAGCGACGCGCCTAAGTGTGTTAGTCATCAACAGGTTTCATAAAAATAAGATGCATTCTTATCAAATTCTTGTTTTTTATTATCATACATAACATAGCATCACGCCTGTAACCCCCGAAGGGTTAGGCAGACGCGTACTCAATAATACATCCACATTACCACAGTTATGTTTATGTCCCATGTAACAGGGGGCGAGCCTATTGCCATCAATCGGGCGTAAATCCAGACTCCGTGGCTGCTACTGAGAAATTCCTGGTGGAAAAACCCAATAACACTTTGGCTGACCTGGGAATCGAACCCAGGACTACATGCTCAGCAGTCGCGCTTGCGACCGCTACACCAACGAGGCAGTCTACTAAACCGTAAACTGATGCACAATACATATGTATAAGGATTTGCAAGTACCTAACAAGTGAACAGTGACCTATTTTTAAAGTACCACAAACAATCTAACAATTTGACGTCAACAGCTCCCTTATTACGTAGCAGAAAGGTCGGTTTTCGTAGTACAAATGTACACTAATTGACGCACAAAGTAAACGGGTATCCCTAACCAACTCACAAATAATAATAAATCTGGTGATAATAATGCGAATTCAATTATTAATTTAATACAGTAACAAAATTAACATTCACAGATGTTAATTATTGTTTATGTAAATAAATGTTTATCAGTACCTAGACAGCACGTCATATTGTTTATTTTTTTTAATAAATATTGTCCCGTTTCTGGGTTTATTAGTTAGTATCGTTTGGTATTTCTTAGGAGAAGGTTGTCTTTAAATAATAAGTTACTGGTGTTTGTTCAAAAATGAAGTTGATTGTAAGTGTTGGCTTTCATACTTTAATTTATCTCTTGAGTATAGTTTACAAGAGCAAATCTTTTGTTGAACAATTGCAGAGTAGTTGGTAGGTATTTTCAGAGCAGCGTTCTCAGTGCTTTTTTAACAACCGTACCGTGAACGCCAACCCTGCCAAACGTGGCGATACGGCAAAAAACTCCTTGGGGGAGGCGTATGTCCAGCAGTGGACGTCTTTCGGTTGAAATGATGAATTTTAGGGTGACTTTTGGATGTGTTTTAAAATAAAATATTTAGGGTGTGTAATGTGTACGTTTAGGTATTGTATAACGCGCTGGTGTCCGCAACTCCACGTCCAAAGCGCGTATTTTAGATTTAGGTAATTATTATATCTATGTTATTGAATTGTGACCGTTCGTTGGAAGGAATCAAATGAGGCCTTAGCCCAGCAGTGGGACAATATAAGCTAGCTATGATAATAATAATGTTATTGTGTCTGTATAACATTAATTACTCCTACATATTGAATGCATAATTTTGTTCCAGGTCTGCGTTTTCCTTGTGTTGGTGATTTTGGAAGAATACCACTGTGAGTGGCAATTTTATTAATATTTTAGTTAATATATGGCTAGGTTGACGATGATATTATTCCCAGTTAGACAGTGAATTAGTGATATTTAAAAAAAAGTTGTGCTAGGTTTGAACCCGCGTCCTCGTACCGCATAATCGTCGGTTCATAACCAAAATCACCAAAAACGAAGCGGTAGTTAATAATTATGTGATCATATTCTTTTAATAAAACTTCCATTAAAATCATTATAGATTAAGTTGTCTCTAAATGTGTCTTATTTTAACTTCACCCATGTGAATCGTGTTAGGTAAGCGAGACGATCTCACTATCACTACATAGTATAAAACAAAGTCGCTTCCCGCTGTCTGTCCCTATGTATGCTTAGATCTTTAAAACTACGCAACAGATTTTCATGCGGTTTTTAGCAATATGTAGATAGAGTGATTCAAGAAGATGTTTTATATATACAACATGTAACATAATTAACGCACTTCCTGAAATTAGTTTGTTCAGAATCGTTTACCGAATCGATTTCTATAATTTTTATTATAGGTATTTTTTTTTCCCAAAAATAATAAAATCTACGTAAATTACAGTAAAAACTCGTTAACTCGTTTCGAACGCGAGCGAATACCTACTAGGTTAACAAGACCCTCATACCTACGTGTGCGACTGTCTGCGTTCGTGGATTTGTACTGTGACCACAACATTCTTCCGGAATTAGTATAACTAAATCAATCAATAATCAATGCTCATATATGTTTAACTAAAAATTCAGTGTATGTATTATGATTATAACATAATATACTAATTGGGGTGTCTGAGGGTGTGCGTTAATTACGTTACATGTTGTATACAGGGTTATTTGTAAAACACCAACAACCTCGCAGGAGTAGATTACTAACATCATAAACAACAACATTTGTTCTACGGCTTTTCCGAAAACAGACAAAAAAAAAACGACTTTTCATAAAAAACTCGATCAGCTGTTCGTAGAACAAATGTTGTTGTTTATGATGAAGCCGGGGCGGGTCGCTAGTGTATAATAAATGATACATTAATTTCTTTATTATTTTAAATTAAATGTTTATTTATGGCAACTAAGCGCAATTATTACTAACATTGTTCTTAAAAACTATTGTTAGTAAACAAACACAAGCAAAAACAAAAAGAAAATTATAGGTGTGGTGTCTTCTGACCAGCACCTCCACAGCGTGCGGCAACCAAGTTGCGTCGTACTTCTCTATCAACATACTTAGGATGCTGTTAATACTAGACCGCGCTCTTGACAAGATAGAATTTGTGTTTTTACGCATTATGGCGTAAAAATCATCAGTATGCGCAAACGCGAACATACCGGATGCACTACAATAGCGCGGCAGTCCCAACAGCATCCTGCATATTTAATACGCAGGGCGTCTAGCGACCTCTTAGTGTGCCTTTCCCACAAGCCGCTCGTGTAGAATGATTGGCAATACTCTTTAAACGGCGTAATCTTAACCCCCAATACCACAACGAGCGAACCTGTGTATCAGCATGTTGGCCCTGACCACTAGCGCCCTGCGCTCTCAATCTGTATCTTCGTCGTCTTTGAGGTCTCCGGTTAAGAAGTGTCCCAGGTATTTAAATTTGACAACTCTTTTGAGTGGCATCCCGTTCAGCATCACTACTGGGTCGGTGTGTACACGTCTACCGGAGGCCTCAAAAACCATGTATACACTTTTGTTTACATTGAAGAGAAGCCCATGACTAGTGACATATCGCTCACACACGCGTAACAGTTTCCTGATCGAGCCTGCCGTCGGCCCCAGAAGCACCATGTCGTTTGCATAACTTAAGTTATTTACACAAATGTTGTCTATCCAGCATACGACACGCATACTGCTGAGCCCGGCGACCAGCCCGGTTATGTACAGGTTGAAGAGCTTTATAAATTGTATATTTGTTTTAGACCGCCTCGTAGGTCTAGTAGTCGCAAGGGTATCTGCTGTGACATGTGGCCTGGGTTCGATTCCCAGGTCGGACAATGTGTTATTGGGTTTTTTTATTAGGATTTCTCAGCAGCAGCCACGGAGTCTGAGTTTGTGGCCGGTAGATGGCAATAGGCTCGTCACCTACATAGGACTTAGAGAAATGTGAGCGTTCTATTAGGTACACCTCTGACTATCCCTTAGGGGATTACAGGCGTAATGTTATGTTATTTTGTTTAATAAGATTTTTAATTAATTTTTTTTCATTTAAGGTGATCCGTGTTTGGAACGTCTTTTCAAAGGCCTGGGAAAGAAAGTAGGCTTTGGCCTTGGCCTCTCAGCAAATACGTTCATTCAAGGAGGGAGCGGACACAAGCGTGATCATCGACAATATTTAGGGCATAGGCGTCCATCGTACAGCTCAAATGGGCTCGGCCATAGACCATGGTACCCCGTAGAAAACCCTCATCACAGGAACCGCTCACCATACTACCCACAGAATGGTAGACATTTCGACTCAACTTATAACATTCCGTATCGTAGGCATGGAACTCCAAACTTCACACCACTGTATAGTACTCCGAACGGTTGGAACCAAGCTTTGTTTAGACCACAATATAGAGGACCACAGTACGGAACCGGTTGGAACCAAGCTTCGTTTGGCCCACAATATGGGGGACCACAGTACGGAACTCTGTATCCATCATCATTTGGCACAGGGTACCAAATACCGAATAGTTTACCGAATGGGTCACCCACAAAGAACACGACACCTTTTCAGACACCAGTTGAAACACCACAGCGAAACCAGCTCTTTGTCACACCAGATGGCATCCGGGAGACCCCTGCCGAGCCGCTTGAGAACTCGTCTTAGGAACTCCACATCAGACCAGCCTTTCTGAAACTCTCAATATAGCAAGTTTTCACTATTCCAATTTTTCTGGATAGTTGATACCACCAATCGATTAACATGATTTTATGACACGTGTAAAACTTATAGCATTTTGGTTTCGAAATAGTTCTGTTACAAGTTGCATTTTGCATTTTGGTTTCGAAATAGTTCTGTTACAAGTTGCATTTTGCATTTTGGTTTCGAAATAGTTCTGTTACAAGTTCTGCTGCTAGCTTTTTTTTGAAGTGTACCTAATAATACAATATCATAAATTTTCATTTATAATTTTCTTTGTTTTATTTGAACCTTCAACTTTTGGCTCCTACTGGCAATATGACTTTACGATTTTTTGTTACATTGTCACATGTTACCAGCCTCGTTGGTCGAGTGGTCGCAAGCGCAACTGCTGAGCATGAGGTAAGGTCCTGGGTTCGATTCCCGGGTCGGACAAAGTATTATTGGGTTTTTCTATCAGGAATTTTCTTAGTAGCAGCCACATATTCTGATGGCAATAAGCTCGCCCTGTATTATATGGGACTTAAACATAACTGGTGAAATGTGGGTGTACTATAATTGGGAACACCTCTGCCTAACCCGTCGGGGATTACAGGATGTTATGTTACGTCACATTTTACGGGTTAATTCTCGGTTCGAACAAGTACCTATTGTATGACTCTGACGCTGTAGGTACACCTAGACAGCTAGTACCAGTATCACATGATAAGGATGAGTCTTCTCTTGATACCTCTCAAGACCCTAAACCCAGTAGTGTAGCCCAAACTATCTATCACACTTTGTCAGATCTTTGCCACTATGGCTGTTGACTATCCGTAACGACTATCAAATATAAATACCCTTTAAAAAAAATAATTGGTAAATCGATAACCGATCGCTGATGTTGGCGATAAGTCTGCGAGGTTAAAATGGAACTGGGCGGGTCACATTTCCAGGATGGGTCAGGACAGATCGGCCAGAATCGTTACACAGTGGGTGCCTGAAGACGGCCGTCGTCACCGAGGCAGGTCCAAGAAACGCTAACGTGACGATTTGGACTCGTTCCTGACTGATTGGCCAGAGGGGGCAAAACACCGGGAGAGTTGGAGAGGAATGGGGGAGGCCTTTGGCCAGCAGTGGGACAGAACAGGCTAATTTAAAAAAAAATTGTAAATAGTCGTGTGTGGAACCCTTTCCACACACGACTATTTACAATTTTTTTTTCGCAAATGCTTTTTATTCATCCCTATGAATAAAAAGCATTTGCATGTGGCTGAGATGAGAATGCTAAGGTGGATGTGTGGTGTTACGCGAATGGATAAAATAAGGAATGAGTACATAAGAGGAAGTCTGAAAGTGGCGCCGGTGACTGAAAAGTTGTGTGGTAATCGGTTATCGTGGTATGGACATGTGATGCGGAGGAATGAGGAAAATGTAGTGAGGAAAATGTTTGGTATGAATGTAGATGGCTATAAGAGTAGAGGAAGAAAAAAGAAACGATGGATGGACTGAATGATGGTATGAAGAATGATATGGCTAGAAAGGAGTTGACTGCTGAAATGAGGAGTAATAGAGAAGTATGGATGAAAAAGACATGCTGCGCCGACCGCAAATAAATTGGGATGAGAGCAGGAGATTGATGAAATAGTCGTGTGTGGTGTGTGTGTGTGTGTGGTGTCCATGTTTTCAACGAAGGGATACCTAGAAGATTAAAAGATCTCAGATTATATAAGTACGGCAGGATCTCAAAGGGAAAGCTCCCCAGACACGTACATGATACATAGTACGTACCTTAATATCATGGGTGAACAATGTTTGTACCTTTAAGAAACCCCCATTTTTATTTCGAGATCGTTCAATCCATCCAAAGGTTGGCTGGAAGAAATCTCTATCTCCGATAACACCGCCATTTTGAACCATAGAATTACCAACATTGTTAATAAGAGAGCTGTTACAATTCTTTTGTATAATACAGTATTATTCTCGAGGCGCTCGTGGCTTAATAATAACAGCCGCTCGGGTCGATCTTTAGGTTAAGCCGTTCATCATATGTGGGTGACCATTCATAATATACCGAGTTTCCTCCGTGCCTCGGAAAGCACGATAAGCCGTTGTCGTTACAGGTAGTCAGGTATCGTATTACCTAGTACTAACTTGGTTGTAGATGTCGGATAGGCAGTCGCTCCATTTAAATACGGGTATTCAGCTGCATCCGGTTAGACTGGAAGCCGACCCTAACATAGTTCGGATAAGGTTAGGCAGATAATGAATATAGTATTATTCTATTTTTCTAAGTAAAAATTGCTTACGTAGGTCAAGTTCTCCAAGTTTTGTTGCAGATGTAGACTTTGCATAGGATTCAGGATATTTATATATAGTCAGTTAATTCTAACAGTTAAAAATTGTACACGTTTCTATGTGGTTTAAACATTTATTTCTAGTCATACAGATTACTTTGGCACAAGTGGCTACAAATAGAAAGCACTTTATTAATAATATTCTTGGATAAGCCTTGATTGGATCCACTTATATCAGAAGGATAAATATAGCATGTTTTGCGACTCTTTGACTACTTGTACTGGTCTTCTTCATTTATTTCTTGCACGTTTGGTCCTGCTTCATAGGGATATTGCATGGGAGGCTGAGAATAATCTTGAGAGTAGTCCGGTGATGGGTCATACATACCATAAGGTGAACCGTAATATTGATAACCGGAGTTAAATCGACTAGGATAGTAAAATTCCTCGGAATTACGATCGTCGTAACCACCAACGTCGAAACCAAGGTGATTGTTACTTTGGACGCGTGGCATCCCATTCTCAAGTCCCGCTTCAAAACCTAGGTTGAGACCTACGCCAAAGTGTCGTCCCCATCGTTTTGAAGAGTGTCTTCCTCTATGATAGCCGTTTTCATCCTCATTGTTGATTAGCGGTGCGCCTGAAATAAAACACGTTATTAGATATAGAGTAAAAATTGTTTATTGTCCAGGTAAACTGATTAGACGCAAGAAATGCTTTGTACAGCTTTACGGTGCCCTAAATCTGCATAAAGCTGCTTTCAGACTACGCTATAATATAATAGCATTATAGTATATAGGGTGTAAACAGACCCTTCACAGAGCCGTCAACCAAGCATTCTGTACATCAAACTAAGTAACTTTACGAAAAATTATTACTGGGAATCGACTTTTTTTTTTGGGGTGATAAATCACGTTTTACGGTAGGACTCGATGGAAAGCACTCAAAGCATTGTGCTGATGGATAGGTTGAATAGTACGAGGGTCGTGGAGGTGTGTAAAGCAAAAATTAAAAAAGAAAACTTGTGAAAAAGTTGGGATTTTGACCCTCAATATCTCCGTAACTAGAAGGTTCCCAGGTATGGTCTAGAACAAAAAAATGATCACAAAGACGGGGAGAACAAGTGCCTTTTGGATATGTTAAGGGTCAATTTACACCCTTTATAGCTCATAGCACAACAATATCGCGCACAATACATTGTTATGGACACGTTCATACTGTACTGTACTATATATTATTGGCTTATTATACGCTATAAAATTGGTGCGATGCGCTGAGTTCATGTTGTGCTTTATTTACTATATGGCACTATAGTATAGCGTAGTCTGAAAGCAGCTTAAGTTTTTATAAAGGAACGCCAACACTAAACCTACTTACACCTATAAGAATTACAAGTGTTTTAACATACTGTGAAGTCCGTCCAAGAACACCAAAATCACGAGACTGCCAGCCTGTAGAACATATTGATTGTTTTAAATTTTATAAAATTACGCCTGCAAGATTCCTCGAAGGACATTAGCAGGGATTTGTAGTAATGGATACACCGACGTTTTGTCAGTTATAACGCCTAGGCTAGCATTTTCCGCCCCTGCTTTTCCCAACTAAATATTATTTTAAATGGGTTTACGACTCCCTAACTGACTTTCTCCTCTGAAACCCAGTTACTGGGTAACACAACACCCTTCTGAACTGACTGTTAGATTATCGGGCTGACTACGAATGACGACTGTCAAAGATCTAAAATGACTGCTGGAACCAACTATTTAACGTGCTTGCCGAGGCAGGGAGGGGTCTCAACAGACCGTCTTGGAAATAATAAATAAAAAACACTTACTAGTAACTTCATCGTTGCAGACGGTAAAATGTTGTCAGTCAATGATTTTAATTGTACTAGCGGTTACAACACGAAAGTGTCGCTTATATTGGTTCGAGAAAGTCGGGTTATCTTGCTTGCGACCTTTACCTTACCTTATTAGAACTAGGTACAAGTACTTTCTAGTAGCTAAAGGGATAGGTCTACGAGATCACGGCACATCGTAGCACAGAGCTACGTCGTAGCTATTTCGTAGCGCACACGCTACCACGTGACTGAAGTTTATTTCTTCTCGCCAACACATAATAATTATGTGCCTTATTTTTACTTGCAGCTACGTTTAAAATTAAATGAGCAAGCCACTTAACACTTGTCAGTGTTAATTGATGAAATGGTTGCGGGGAATGAAATGCGTGGACGACAACGAAATAGGAAGAAGTAAGAAAAAAAAAAAAAATTGTCGCAGGGACATGGCGTGCATACAAAATGACAAATAAAAGCAATAAACATACAACACATTATAAATATTTATAAATACAACAGGACGGAACAAAAACTTTGACAGCTGGCACATCGTGACTGCGACAGGTTGGTTACCACTCAGGACAGCACTGGTTTTCAGTGGTCACCCGTGAAAAACCGTACGGAAACCAAGAGAGCATAAATATTTGATTACATGAATAAGAAGACTACGAATTTGTCCTCTGCGCCTGTCTCTTCCCATCATCTACCTGGGTTCTAAAACGGCTGAAACCCGTAACGTGGTAAGAGCATGAAAAATTATGTCATTAATACTAGCGTGCCGTACCAACCTGCACTCTTGCTGCAGGAATGGCTATGTTGTCAGAGGCAGACTGCTTCACCACATTGACAGCGATGTGGATCCCCACTAGGAGCTCCCGATCGCAGTCAAGTAGCGAGCCGGAAGGTTACGTCACCCAGCATAGTGCTTATGATGGAAGATTAAGAAATTAGTTCAAATTGTAGGTCTCTAGTTGTTTGTATTTTCTTTTAAAAATCGGACTATCCCAGCGATAAGAGCATATCCACTGTGTTGACTAGGTACAGAGTTGATATGTTTATGAACTTGTTTTTTAGATAATATATTTATGTTCGGAATTCCCGAGGTACGGGTCAGTAGACACGATTATAAGGTCAACGATATACTTGTCGTATATGTCAGGATTTATTCCGTTAGGCGCGTACATCATGTAGGCAGCAGATGGGTGTCGTGCTATGGAAACACACTGGGTGCAATACACTGTTTCTAGCTAAACTAACGAATAACTTGAGATTACAATTCAACACAATAACGCGGGCCACAATGAATCGAGTACAGTTCCAAGACGTCTCAAATCCGCCGCAATCAGACATTGAATGTCGCCCTCGCCTCGAGCTGAACATCAGGGCTCTTTAGAAACACGCTGTATTGTGGGTAGACTTATAAGTAGGTCGCGTGATGTCATCACTGCGTACTTTCGATTTATTTTAAGCCCGTACCAATCGACATACTTATTATCATCTGTTAATAAGATTTTTGTGACTACTTTTCTTTGTCTTAATCATATTTCGTCAAACTAAAGTTACTAGAGAGTGTCAATCTTACATCGGTAACGATGATGCAAAAGTCACTGCCTCTGAGGGCCTAGATCAGTGACCATCGCTTTCAACGCGTCTCGTATTTACCGACTTTAAATTGGTTTGACGTAAGCTTACTTTTATAACATCGTTACCACCGGTAAAATGTACCTGTGTCTATTTCCTCAGAGGGTAGTTCTGCTAAAGTGATGAATTGAGAAAATGAGCACTTGAGCAGGTTCCCCACTGAGGGGTCCAAACGCCTCCTGCCGGAAGCTATACGCGGGGGTCGTGCGGTCCAGGGCCCTCTACGGGGCCCCGGTGTGGGCGCGTTCTTTGAGGCGGCAAGCCGCCCACTACCTGAACGCGCCCCAAAAGGTGATAGCCATAAGGCTAATCCGGGGGTACCGCACGATCTCTGGCGAGGCGGCTAGCCTCCTTGCCGGATTGCCGCCATGGGATCTGGAGGCGATAGTCCTCGCGCGCCTGCATGAATGGCGCGCGGAAGCACTATGTCGGGGAGAAACTCCGCTGCCGCGACAAATTGCCGCTCAGCGGACAGACCTCCGGCGTGATCTCATGGCGACATGGAGAGAGCGACTGTCGCAACCCCGTGCAGGGCACGCCACCATAGTGGCGATAAGTCCCCTCTTTGAGGAGTGGCTAGAGAGGCGCCACGGCGCCCTCACCTACCGCCTGACGCAGGTCCTCACCGGACACGGTTGTTTCGGGAGGTTCCTGCATCGAATCGGGCGGGAGGAAACGCCCGGGTGTTTCCACTGCGAGGATCGTCCGGAGGACACGGTGGAACACACCGTGGAGGTCTACCCCACTTGGGCGGAGCACCGCCGTGTCCTCACAGCGGCGATTGGCGGCAGCGATCTCTCGCGTCCGGCCTTGGTTCAAGCCATGGTCCGGAGCGAGAGGGAATGGGAAGCCGTCACCTCCTTCTGCGAAGCAGTCATGCTAGTGAAGGAGGTGGCAGGACGTGAGAGAGAAAGAACCTCACGTCCCAGTCGCCGCGGGAGACGCCCTGGGCGTCGGGGGTCACGTGGTGGCTTCCGACCACCGTAGGCGCTGGCCTGTGGACGGCGAGTTATGGGCTAGCTCGCCGTCCGGCCGTCTTCTGACTACAGGCCGTGTCGACGGCGCGTTCGTGTTCCACGCGCGCCTCAAAGAGATGTCAGCAATCAAGTAGGGGTCCGCATGGGCCGACGCCTGCCGGGGCTGCGGGACTGTTCGAAAGAGATACCGTGGCCCTGGAACATAACGGGCAAAGAAGGAACATGGATGGGTTTTAGTCAGTACAAGTCTGACACTCCCCTCCGCTCCGCCCAGAGTGGGGGGGGTCATTTGATGATTTCCCATCCGGAAAAAAAAAAAAAAAAGCAGGTTCCCCACTGTTCGCATCTCTCAAAATATGTTTTGATGAAAGAATGTACCAATAAAAGTAGAGGAAGACCAATGAAACGATGGATGGACAGTATAATTGATGATATATGACAAGAAAGGAGGTAACTGCTAAGATGACGAGTAATAGAGAAGTATGGGAAACGAAGACATGCTGCGCCGATCCTAAATAAATAAAAAATAAAGAAAATGGGATACGGGCACGAGAATGATGATGATATGATGATTCTCAAGAATGACGTTTGTTCAGTATTTGTATAAATTGTATCGTCTTTCAGGGACCCGCTGTATTCGTAAGTTTTTATAGTTGTGCCTCAGTGAAATCGAGATAACTGAAAACAGCGTAATCGAGGATGGGAAGTAATAGGGATGCAGGTGCAGTTTTAGTGGTGGTTGGAAGAAAGTGACGCAATCGTCTCAAGGACTTGACAGATGCTAACATTTTGCGACTTACGTCCTGTAGCTGGGGACCCCAAGAAAAAAACCAAACCTTAAGGTTTTTAACTTTTCCGCTTAGTTTGATAGCGGTGCCGTTGAACTGAACCTGAGGTAGCTGCGATCAGTTTATCTTGGCGATCATCCTTGACTCGAGGACCTTGAGCTGCCAACAACGATGACCTGAGTTTTCTATGGGTCTTTCTGCAAATCATGTACCTCACTCTACTCGCAAATCGAAACCAGGTCCTTATTAATGATAATGTAGTTTAAAATAAAGCGGATCACCCGTTTTACTCCTTTGTCGATGTTGAATAATCATACAGAATCCAGTTTAACGTTGACCTCTCTATAAATAGTCAACAATGCTGACTAGAAGCCGGGCAAGACTACGAGAACACCCATCATCTTCGGACTCGTCGCTCAGCTCCGCCTCGCAGCCTCCAGGACGCGCCTCAACCATGAGTGCAGTTGTAGTAGCTCGAGTGATGAATTTTTCTCCCCTCCGTCGCCTCCCCCACCACCACGATGACGAGAAAGAGGACTGCCACCGATGGGCTTGGGACCTCAATGCCAACAGGCTCCCGCTACCGGTATAAATGTGACGCGCATGCGATGGACTATAGAGTCCATAAATGAGAATGTCATGCGCGCATATTATGGGGCTACTGAGGGCGGAAGCAACTTCACAAGCGAAAGCGTTTTACACCTTTGTCGATGTTGCATAATGAGGCAGAATTCAGTTTAACGTTGGCCGCTCTAACTACTATTTCTACTTTCACTTTATTTTCTTTCTCTTTTCGCGGTATCTACTTTCAGATCTAATGGCCTCCAAAATACTATTTTCGTGAAAACGTCAATAAATACAGTTTGAGAAAATCACTTTCGAATTTTGCTAAGTGTGTAGATTTCATTGCTCATGACTGTACGTAAAATATTAAAATGACCTGTCACAGGTCACATCAAAGGCAAGATAACGTTTTTATATAAGACATCGTTGAAGAATATTCAGTCTTATAGCAACCGTTTGCTTACTATCGACGCATTTCAAGACGCAGTAATGAAGTTTATAGTAAGTTTCTTTTTTTATTGTGTAGTTATGAAAACCCATGACGCTTGAAGAGGGATATGTTTGTCTTTTGTTATATTTTAGTTCAGTACAGTTATAGTACGGTAATGCAACCGTAAAATTTTCATAATTATATTTATTTATTTGCGTTCCTAAGATGTCACAAAAGGTTTAAAACTAAGAACAATCATAGACCTTGTTAGTTCACAGGAAATTGCAATAATTTGATAAATTCTTTTTTTACTCTACTGCGGCAAAGCCTACTTTTTTACGTAATGTTTTGGTAAAAATATTTTTTTTAGAAACTACAAATAATGAATTAATGTTGGTAACACTGATTCTATGTTATTAATAATACTCAAGGGTTTGAATTTTGTTATTGTTACAGGAGTGCAGTGTTCTGCTGCTGATGATTCTGGGAGAATCTTCTAGTGAGTATTATTCTAATAATTATAGGTGCTGGATGTTATTAGAGCAGTTGTGGCCTTATGGTGATGTTGGACCTATGATTCGTAAGTCAGCTCAGCTCAGCTCAGCTCTCAAAACAGCGAAGGAAAAAATCGTGTGGAAACCAACATGTCTCAAAACAAAAAAATCGGCGACATACTGGGTGATATGTTAAGCGTTGGCAATACTTTAAGGGCTTGTAGTACTCATGAAAATGGTCGCAAAAAAACCTGCTTCATGCACTGTCAATTTTTGGTCACGTAACTCGAAAAAATGTGGGCTTGCAACAGCACTTTTTTATAGTATTTTATAGTTAGTCCCATAGTAAGAGTTGGTCATATTTATGAGTACTTAATTCCCTTAGAGTAATCGACAGTTTTAGCCAATCACTCTGTATTTCTGACATCCAATAATCCTTAATGGGCCCGAGTGGTAGGTTACGGCGCTCTCGCTCTCTCTCAGAAAGGAGTCTTTGTAGTGGGAACATTATCGACTGGTTATGCTGCGTGTTTAAATTGTTTGAAATTTTTTATAATTTGTTCCTGATTGACGACAACAATTAAGGAAATATTTCCCTTAATTTTGATTTGTGGGTGGTATTAGCGGTCACAATTAATATATTTATATACCATCTTTGCCATGTTGTTGCCGGCAACGGGCAAGTATGACTGTCGTAGCTCAAACTTCTCTGTCGCGTAGACCCTGCGTAGCAGCGTAGCACGGCGTAGGCCTGCGTAGCACAAATTTAGAACTCGTTCGTAAAATGAATAGCTACTTATTTATTCTTCTTCTATGATTTTTATTTGTT
The DNA here is from genome assembly GCA_963576755.1 of Noctua janthina. Lineage (NCBI taxonomy): Eukaryota > Metazoa > Arthropoda > Insecta > Lepidoptera > Noctuidae > Noctua > Noctua janthina. The sequence goes on from OY755066.1 coordinate 11,910,993, forward strand.
TTATTTGTTTAATGATATTATAGTACAATTCTAAACTCGCCAAACTTTTACGTTTGATGGCGAGACTTTTACGTTATTTGTTTTTCTGCGTCTCTTTTAGTTTAAGACATTTAATGTGAATTACGTGATCAGATTTTATTTTATCCGAGCAAAGCCAGCGTATATTTCTAGAAAGTCACGGTAGAATAAAAAGTACGCCTAAACATAATATTTACATTGGTCTTCTGTGCAAAAGTACACAGGAACGTACTAAAAGTACTCTTTTATTCCAGGTAAACCTACATCTCCAGTCAACAATGATACATCGATGGTCACAACTAACTCTAGATCTAAGGGCACAGTAGAATGGTCTCAAGGCGACAAAGACCCAAATAAAGTACTATTCGACACATCGGCAGGCGGAGAAACGACCACAACAAGCCATACAGTAACCGTCGCAGAAACACAAACAGATATTCCTGTTGCATCTTACACTATCCCCTCAGCCCCGGACGTAGGTGGGACACCTGTCACTGCTGAAATGATGCACTCGATATTGGCCAGATGGAAACAATGATCCCTTTTTTAAAAATCGCTTAGAGTTTCGACTGCCCCGTTATAAATTATTATCCACCGATAGTCCCACGGACCGCTCTCCCCTATACCAGCACAGAATGGCCAAATCTACGGGTTACAGAATGACCAAATGTAAAACAGGCCTTAAAATGGCCAAACATACGGTTATCCAATCAGCTTATTGTATAAAAAGGTTCAGCTAAATAAGAATAAGCAAATAATTGCTTTTCTCTTGTTATAATATAATAAACAACTTTTACAGTAACAAACAGTCTCTTTATTTTCTTTTGCCTAAGAAAAACGTGGTGTGCTTGCATGCTGCAAGCTGCCTGCTTGCATGCTGCTTGTATGCAAATAAGCATGCAGCATGTTACACATCGGTGTTATAGAAGTAACGCTGACTGCAACTGACCCCCTTTCTTATTTTATATTCACCCTGTTGCGAGTGCGGTCCGTGTTTATTTTTCTTGTACAGTCAACAGCAAAAGTAGATGATCAAAATCAGAAAATCAATTCAAATGAACGGAGTTCGCGTCAGAACTGTGTGGCGTCGAAGTGATTCAAAAGTATTCAATTGTAAATTATACCAAACATTTACTACTAGTACAGTTGCCATATATTCGTGATCAGTTTTGACTCCAAAAGTTATAAACTCAATTCGCATCAGAACTAAGAATTGAATTTTTTTTTTCAAAACTTGTGAACAGTTAAAATAAAAAATAAATAAATGATGAAACTGAGGCCACGTAATTATGAGGCAAATAATTCTTCCCTTATTATAGAAATAGCTCAGTAATTTAATTTAATTTGTTATGTTTGTGGCGGATTTTTTTTTTTAACTGAAAGATGAATAGTTTTAGACAGGAGACCTTTGGGCAAGGGCCCAGTTTGAGTTTTCAAGAAGGGCCAAAACCAACGAGCTGTTCAGCAACATTGATTTTCATCTCATCGTACGGAGCCTGAACCAAAACCACTTAAACAGGTTACAGCTGGAAAGCGCCTGTGATAAGAGCTCATAGGATTATGTCGTTTATATTCTTTGCTGAATGCTTTGGCTGCATGACAGGCTGCGGTGTCCGAGGCGGTTGACAACTTTACCAGTTACAGCGATGACGAGAACAACATAGGGCGTCTAGGTGAAGAGAAGCAAACATCAACATGTTACTGAAGTTTTGTTATTGCAACTGCTGAAAAACGTAAAACTAGAATTATCGTGATAGTGCAAATCCGCGAATCTACCATACGCGAAGTCCGCGTATCTGCACTACGAGTAGGTTTACAGCGGAAGGTTATAAGTTTATATTTGTTTTTATTTCAACGAATTTTACCTCATTTTTAAATGAATAGTAACAATACATCTGTTCTATGTATTGTTAACAGTAGAAATCTATTAAAGTCATTAATTTAGTCACTACGACAATGCGTGATTTAAATTGGCTATATTTGTCAGATACGTGGAATTATTCAATGCTATTTCCGCGGATATGCATTACCCCCGACGTTATGTTATTATGAACATGTAATAGGGTCAAACCACTATTGTATTGGGGTCATCCTGTAAAGATAGTGTGTGTAAGTTAATAAGAATAAATAAATAAATAAAATGAAATGTTTATGAAAACTTTAAGTTAAGTGTGGAATCAGAATCAGAATCATTTATTCATGTACTGGTAGTAGTTGCATCCAAAAATACTCATTAATAGCGGTGCCTAAATATCACTGTTTTCTTTAATGATAAGCACTTAATTTTGAAAACATAACTCTTGAACTTTGACAGTAGGTGCTTGTTAAGTGATTTTTACGCTTCATATCAAGAAGCGTAAAAATCACTTGTCACGCAGTTAGCGTTCCATACGAACATTAACCTTAATGTTATGAAAATAACGTTCATATTTGTACGAGTATAAACAAACAAATGTGAGAAAGCGTTTCATTACAACATGTACATTATATCTGTAAGTGTAACGCACACTTTCGTTTGTGATGCTTAATTAGTTAATTCAAATTGCGGTCTCCGATGCAATTAACAACACTGAGCTTATAGATAACGAAAATCGTCACCTTTATAAGTCAGACTCCCGTCGTGTAACTGTTAGTACGACTTGGAGCTTGATCAGGTACCCTGTGTAGTGACTGTCTTAAGGAACATACTGTTTGCCCGCAGCAACCATGAAGTTCATTGTAAGTGTTTATTTTCTTTTCCTTTGTGCCGCTGACATAGATTTGGGTGGGACGCACCGCATTGGAGAAATATTCTGTCAAATCGGTACGGATTCACTGTGCACCGGACTACGGACCCTATAGACCCACATCCTAATCTGTCAGTATTTTAAATTAACCTACTTCGAATACTATACGAACTGTGATAGTAATGCAGCATTGTGACTTACTTCTGCTTCTTTTTTTTTTTTTTTTTTAATAATGAATAAACGCTTTTTTTTTTACTTAGTGCTTTCATTTTACTTCGAAAAACTCTTTAGGATCAAGGAAGTACGCTGATTAACAGTTACCACTTACTATGCCTGTTGCATGCCATGCTGGTTATGCTATGCAGAACCCGTGGAGTAGCATATACATGCATACATAAACTCATGCCTTTTCCCAAGGAGTGCGCAGTAACAACACAACGCCACCCGCTATGATCTTTATATACTCGTTTCGCCTCGTCCACGTTCATACATCTAGTCATACACGCACGCCGGTAGCGAGTATTACGCACTTGATCTATCTGAAGAACCTCGCCAATAAGGAGTATCATAAAAATATCTATTGTGATGTGCCTGCTGTGAATGATTACATTATGAAAGTCTTCTGTCTTGGACTCTTGGCACAGTTCCTTAAAAATAACTTATTTTTACAGGCAGGCGTTTTCCTGATGTTGGCGCTTTTGGATTTATTCCACAGTGAGTATCTTCAACTGACTCCTTTTTAAATAAAATCGTGTTTCATTAAGTCTAATAATAACTGGCAGAGTTAGTAATAAGTGTTAAATTGTATATTCGAGTGATTGTGTTATTATATTTCCTACCCTTCCTGGTTTAAAGACGATACGCTAAGGTAGTCTTCGAAAATCAAATTTTCTTACGTTTTTTTGCAATTTGCAGGTCAGTGTCAGGATGTATATTGATTAAAATATGATTCGCTGCCATAATATACATGGCTTAACAGAGTTATAATTCTGTAACGACATAAGTGTTACCGTCGCGAATTATATTTTTTGTTTAACAATTAGCTTGACCTGCAAATTGCAAAAAAATGTAAGAAAATTTGAAATGCCTATGGTATTGTCCGCCTGTGTACTTTTGTAGTTGAAGCGTTAAATTTTTTTTTTTTTTTGTGTTTATATTATCAATTCCGCGGGGTACTTTAGCGTATCCTCCTTAAAACAGGAAGAAATATGTATGTATGTATTAAAAACATGTATTTAAATACATGTTTTTAATGTAAAAAACATGTTACTTTAAACACCTCCCGGACCCTCGTACTATTAAATTTGTCCACCGGCACAATGCGCGAGTGCGTTACATTGAGTCTTACCGTAAAACGTGAATTTTCACCCATAAAAAAAAAGCCGTTTCTTAGCAATAATTTTGCGTAAAGTTACTTAGTTTGATGTACATAATTCTTGGTTAACGGCTTCGTGAAGGGTCCGTTTACACCCTGTATATTACGTGAGCTATGATCATTTCCCGGAGGGCTCTATTTTAGGTCCCATTATCTTTATTCTGTACTGCGCAGACATAATAAGATGTCTACAGAGATGCAAGTACCACATATACGCCGACGATGTACAATTATATATTTCCTTCAGACCGGAAGAGTATGACAGCGCCATTAAGGATCTTAATGAAGATCTCCGACGAATCGCTGATTGGTCCGAGGAGAACTGTCTGTCACTAAACCCTACAAAAACTAAGTATATGGTATTTGGTACTAGACAACAGCTGGTTCGACTACCTTTGACTTTTGATTTAGAACTAATGGGCGAACCAATTGAGCGAGTGTATGAGGCGCGTAATCTGGGTCTAACCATGGACAAAAATCTTCGTTTTGAGAAACATGTAGCAGACTCAGTGAGAAACTGTTTTTATCGCCTGAAGGTTTTGTACAAGATGAGGCCTTATTTATCCGAATCGCTACGGGAACAACTTGTAGAAACCTTAGTCCTGTCTCGGTTGAACTACGCCGACACTGTGTACGGCCCGCGCCTATTAGCTCGTACAGATCGGCTCATACAAAGGGTACAAAACGCGTGCGCTCGATTTTGTTACAACATACCTCGTAGAAATCATGTCACACCTTTTATTAACAAGCATTTCACGCTAAAAATGAAGTCCAGACGCAAGCTACACCTGGCTTGCCTTTTATTCGGTGTGGTCAAATATCAAAAACCGGACTACTTGTATAATAAATTGAGTTGGATAACAAGTAGGCGGGAATGTGGCAGAAGACAATGTTCGCAACAACTCTCGGGTCAGTTACATAATACAGCTGCTTTCAGAGGTAGCTTTCGTTATGCGGCTTCTAAAGTATGGAATAACCTTTTTTTTTTTTTTTGCCACCACCGATAAGACTAATCAAGTCGATTGGCACTTTCAGAAGTCGTTTGCGGCAGTTTCTCATAGAAGCGCAACGCAAGCTGGATATGATTGCTCTAAATGAATCCATAATATGATGTGCGTTCCTACCTGGGAGGTGGGAACATCCGCATCCGCATCCTAATTAACTTGAGCATGACACGGTATCTGGGACAAAAAAATAAAATAAAAATTTATCTATCTGTTTTCCTATATATTTTTGTTTCGCACCTTCGTTAAGTCGCTCTAGTTTATTTTATTGTTTGTTTATTTTATTTTATTATTATTATTATTTTTTGTGTGCAGATCCATTTTTCATATTTAAGTACCTATTCACTACCACCATTGACACAAAATATAAAGCTGCTTCACGTCCGGGACCTCACTAATTCAGGTCCAGTTGAAAACCAGCGTCGGGCACTAGTTGTCCGGCATTTTTGCTGAACTGGGCCTATTTGGCGCAGCCGTGAGGCACACAGTGTCACACTATTTTATTTTATTTATTTTTTTGTTTAGATTTTAAGTTTTTTAATTTTTTGTTATTTATTATTTTTGTTATATTTTTTATTTTTTTTATACTGTGTGCACTTGTGGCATGTGCCAAATAAATGTATTTTCTTTCATTTTTTCTTTCTTTCATTTCAAACAAAATGATTAACGACGTTTCCGATCACGTACGACTGGGGAACCTTCAAGAAGGTATCTTCTTGTTTCGTATGGTGTTGGTGGTAGTTACACTACTGACTGGTTGGTCTTGACAAATTACATGAAACTAGTAGGGAGTTATTACAAGTTTGTAATAAATGATTTGACTTAGACTTTGAATTCATCTTATATGTCTCTCAACATCATCATCTGCCTAGCCTTATTCCCAACTATGTTGAGGACGGCTTCCAGTCTAACTGGATACAGCTGAATACCAGTATTTTACATGGAGCGACTACCCATCGGAACTCCACAGCCCAGTTAGAACTGGGTAATACGATACCTTTTGTCAGACTCGAAAGTCTGAAAACCATTTGCCAGACTTTCCGGCCACTGACAAATGACAGCCAGGACCAACGGCTCAACGTGCCTTCCGAGGCAAAGAAGGTACTCTAAATAACATAATCAACCTATTATATTTCCAGTCCCAGGATCATGCCTCTGACCGGTAATATGTCACGCGGACCCAGTGCGGGTTGGTAGATGTCACATTTCTTCGAAGTTTTGATTAAAAAATATGGTTTCTTTACGATATTTTTCTTCACCGTTTAAGGAATAATACTTGCATTTTCAGCAACTAGTTGCTAACTTGATGGTCTGTTAATGAATTAATATGACTGTTTAATTTCAGGTGCGCCATTGATTGACAGTGAAGATGGACATATCAAAGAAACTGATACTTCCAGCAGTTGGAACTATACCACTGACTTCGATGGTGGCGTTGGTGTACAAGGCGGGCTCCGAGATGGACAGGGGTCCTTGGGTCTTAATGGACGCGGAAAGGCTAACGTCGGGGGTAATAGGATGAACGGTCAGAAGGATCTTAACATCCCCGTCGCCCAACAGAACATCCCGCAGAGTGGCCAAAAGTATATCCCGCAGTTTGGCCCACAGTACATCCCGCAGGGTGGCCAACACTACATTCCGCAGGTTGGACAAGGACAACAGTATATCCCACAGTCCATCCCGCAGGGTGACCCACAGTACAACCCGCAGGGTGGCCCACAGTTCATCCCGCAGGGTGGCCAACAGTACATTCCGCAGGTTGGACAAGGACAACAGTACATCCCACAGTACATCCCACAAGGTGTACCACAGTACATCCCACAGGGTGGTCTACAGTTCATCCCACAGGGTGTCCCACAGTACATCCAGCAGGGAGGCCCACAGTCCATCCCGCAGGATTTCCAACAATACATCCCGCAGGGTGGCCAACAGTACATCCCGCAGTTCGACCGACGGTACCTACCACAGAGTGTATTTCTAAAACATTTTCCAAATATGGTTTTGCATTTTTAGTTTAGGATTTAATTATTGTTGTATTAATTTTCTGTCTGGGTAGGAAAGAACTTCTAGAAATTAAATATTGTGTGTACCATTGCTAAAAATATCTGTTTATTTTACTGTAATGATTTATGTTTTTCTTATAAATAAGTTTTCCTGTGTCTGTCTTTGCAAATAAAACTTTTCAAGCAATAATAATTTGTATTTTTTCCACATCGCGCCCTCGGGCCTTACCAACATCCCTACCTCAAAAGGCTATTTCTCTATGATTTGTGCGTTAAAGGTTTGCAGTCATAGTTACTCCGGCACTGAGCAGAGAGTACATTAGAAAGTGATATAATTTTTAAACTAACATGGTAACTAATACTATCATTAACAAAAAAAATTTGTAATATTTACCATGTTCACTAAACATTTTGATTTCCCGATATTTCGTCGCTGTTGCAAGCACCATGATCACGGATAAACCGTGATCATTGTTACTTAATGACAAAGTGATACTCAATCCGTCAAAAATGTATTGATTCAACGAACGATAGATCGGATCACATCCAATCTCACGTGGAGCTAATCCACCAATCGTACATCTTTAAGTCAACCATCTTAAAAACCGGGAAAACGACTATCCAGCAAAGGTATAGACCGATGTTACATTATTGACAGCTTAATGCTGGTTTTCGACAAGACTCGTACGAGGTCGGCGGTGGTATTTAATCTTCTCCTATTTAACCCAAAGGTTGATTGGTAGAGGTTGCCTTGCGTTAAGTCCGCCTTAGTACCACTATTGTATATGCTGTTGTGTCAATTTCCTTCTGTGATTCCAAATGCCCGGCGCATCCTGGACAGCTAGCACTCGGTAACTCAGAGTCTAGCTAACTACTCCTTTCACCACGATGACTCAAATTTAAACCCAACCTCAATGGCACCAATACTCGCAAACTCTGGTTTGTCAATCACTAAACGAGCTTTGAACGTAATCTCCTTTTAATATAGAAGATTTCTCAAGGAAAACTATGCTTCTTGATAATCTGTGCCAGGCCTTACGTTGCTATACATATTCTTTGTGATCAAGACACCCATTACAGTAGAGAACAACCAAGGGCACAAAAATATTAAAACCTGCCTTGACCCTCACTGCCGAAATACGACATGAAAAGTACGGAAAAGCTATTTTTGTACGATCAAATGTTGCTGTGCAGGGCCTCCACTTTTGATAACTCCATCGAAATAATAACTATCGATATGCCTGTATCGATAGTTATAATTTCGATGCACAATAACTTCTGTGTACGAAAGTCCAAATCAGCAGGTCCAGTTTAATTACTAGTATCTCCCCGAAGGGTTAAGCAGTAACAACTATAGTGGTTATTTATGACCATACACCCACAGTTCGCCGGTTTTTGCGAAGTCCCATGTGTTGAAGGAAAACATTCAAAATAGTATAAAGGTAGAAAAATAAAGAAACTGTTTGTAAAGCGAAGATTGATTATATTTCAAACAACATATTTTTTATTATTATTTTAAGTCTGGCTTCCGATACCTAGTAATTATGGTATGATCCATATGATGAGCAGGTTGGATAGCCGGCAGTTTGACCATTTTGTGTTCCATACATTTGTCCGTGTTGAGGCGCATATATTTGACCATTCTGTACTCCATAAATAAAGTCATTAGTTGGTGCGTAATTTGGAGCGTTTGGCGGTCCGTAATTAGGACCAGTCGGTGGCCTATACATTGGACTTGTCGGTGGCCGATACATAGGACTTGTTGGTGGCCCGTAATTTGGAGCAGTCGGTGGCCGATACATTGGACTTGTCGGTGGCCAAAAAATTGGACTTGTCGGTGACATATATATAGGACTTATCGGTGGCCCGTAATTTTGACCTGTTGGTGGTCCGTACATTAGGCCGTTTAATGGATTATATAACGGAACAGTCGGAAAGCTGTACAGTGGTCCGTTTGGAGAGGCGTTCGGAACCCAGTTTGTTTGACCAGTGACAGGTGTCCCACCTATTTTCGAGGCTGAGGGCACAGTTGCGTAAGTTGCAACAGGAGTATCTGTTTGTGTTTTTGCTACGTTTATTGTATCGCCTGTTGTTAGAAGTTCTTTGTTAGGTCTGTTGTTAGAGTTATTTACGATATTCGACGTACCATTGTTGTCATCGTTCGCAGACCTATGTGATTGGCTGTCGTTAGTTGCCCCTGGCGATGTAAACTGATCATAGACTGTTCTAGAATTGTAGTGTTTCTTGAGGCCGGAACTGGTATTGTTATAAATTGGTTCAAAATGGTATCCTTTGTCGTCGTGTTTCAGTTTCAACCCTTGGGTATCACTGACTTCGTAGCCATAACCCCAAGTGGTGCTTGTCCTGTTGATTTTAGATGTAGTTTTACCTGAAATTAATATATTGCTGTTAGTTCGTAGCTGTACTTGTTCGCAGGAACTTTTCGAATTTCTCAAAATAGTTTTCTAAATAATGAACCAAGCCTGTCTCTTCTTGTACGTATTCTTCTTCTATTATTATCTTCTTCTATTAGGCTTGACCTCTATTAAGTAAGATTAAGCACACTGTTGACTTAGTATTCATGCTGCTACGCAGTGCCTACACCGCGCAACGTTGCTACGCACTGCCTACGCCGCGCTACGCTGTTACGCAGGGCCTACGCCGCGCTACGCTGCTACGCAGGGTCTACGCGACAGAGAACTTTGTGCTACGATGAATATACTGTCATGACACCGGCAACAAAAGGCAGAGATGGTAGTCAATATTTTTCTTTCATTGGGGTCGTCTCTTTGCCGTTGTAAATTAGAAACAAATTTTAAAAAAGGTAAAAAAAAATATGTACATGCAGGATGCAGCATAATTAGCACGTGAAAAATACGCAAAGTTACGTGGCTTGGATTCGGACCTGATACTTGGCTAAATACTACAGTTATAATTAGTGAACACGGGATCGTATTACCCAGTACTAACTGAGTTGTGGACGTCAGTTAGACAGTCTCTAAATGAAAAATATTGGTATTCAGCTGCATCCGGTTAGATGGGAAGCCAACCTCTTTTTACAGTGATTTTCTAGTAATACGCTCGGACAAAATTAACTTTATTAATAAGCAATTTACGTTTGGTTTCCTAAAAATTTTGAATTTTTGAGAAAGTCTTACGAAAATCCATTTTTGAAAGAAAAACTGTTCAAAAGTGCGCTTGTAAAGTTTTTAACAGAAATTTAGAATAACTTTTTTTTAAAAAGACATTTCGAAATTATTCTTTGATAACTTTTTAGACTTATGTATCCTGCTTATGATGCTGCTGTAGCTGCTCATCGTGAGGAAACCAGCACAGCCGGTTTCCTTACGATATTTTCCTACATCTTTTAGAGAACAGTGGTGATAGACACTTGGCTTAAACTGCTCTTAATAAATGCAGTATAAAGAAATATTAAATGAATACTCACAGTATGATTCTCCCAGAATCGCTAGCAGCAGCACACTGCATGCCTGTAACAATTATAAACTTATAATAAGCATCCAATGGCTTCTGCCAGTCGGCTCCTGGCCCTCATAAGCCTTCCAAAAGCCCAGGGCTCCAGGGTCCCGAGAAATGTAGAAAACAATAATAATAAAAATTAAAAAGCTTTTATTTTAAAGTAATGTTTCCGAAAGTATTAGAAAAACCGTTTATTTACTTATCTCCCGAGTCGGGCAAACTGTTATTGGGTTCTGCCATCAAGAATTTCTCAGTAACAGTCACGAAGGCTGGATTTGTGCTCGATTAATGGCATTAGGCTCGCCCCCTATTACATGGGACTTCCAAAACACAGTTGGAGCAATGTGGTTGTACTATTAGTTACACCTGTGCTTAACCCTACGGGGATTACAGGCGTGATGTTATGTATTTACGATAAGACATGGCGCATAAAAGTAAAAAATGCAAGTAGGCGAGAATTTGTAAAGTATATTTTTTTTTTTAAACTAAATGGGCTTACTCTTGACCTCAGTCCAGTCCAAAGGACAGAGATGAGGTCGACGATAAGTTTCGATAAGTTTCGCAAATCAGAAACTGTATTATACAACTGATAAAAACTTATTATTAAACTATAAAGTATAACAAAAGATAAACATATCACAATTCGTACGTCATGGGTTTTCACAAAAGTAGTCCCGATAGTACTTAAATTAAATAAAAAAGACACTTACTAACAACTTCATTATTGCGACTTGAAATACGACATTAATCAGCAGATGTCAAACTGTTATAAAACATCGTTGAACAATATTTATTGTTCAACGATGTTTTTATATGAGAAGGTTATCTCGACATGAACTTGACCTGTGGCCACATATCTACACTAAAATAATAAAATGGAAGATTTTATTTGTTAAATAAAATAAATTACAATACGAATTGAGTTCGACGGCGCGGTTGGCGCAGTAGCTGAGCGATTGGCTGCTGCACTACGTGTCGCGGTTTCGATTCCCGCACGAAACAAATATTTGTATGGCCTACAGGTAGCTGTTCCGGGTCTGGCTGTTTGTGTATGTGAGTTTAAATGTTTTGAAAAAATTCCTAGTGTCGGTCAAAGTTTTATTAAAAAAAAGTGTTTTTAAACACAGAAGGGGTAAGCAGAGATTATACCTTAAGTTCACCCATATTTCACGAGATATGTTCATGCCTAATATCTATTACATTGTCCATGAACATAATTGGGCAAAAAAAACGGAATGGTATGTATTACGTCGATTCAAAATAGTTTTAAGGTAGAAAATAAAGAAACATGTTTGTTAATGTGAACATTGTTCATAAAGGGTGTAAATAGACCCTTAAAATATACGAAAGGTACTTGTTCTCCCCGTCTTTGCGATCGTTTCTTTGTTCTAGACCTTACCTGAGAACTTTCTACTTACGGAGACATTGGGGGTCAAACTTCCAACTTTTTCACAAGTTGTTTTTTTAAATACATGTTTTTATTGTAAGATTTTTACTTTACACACCTCCACGACCCTTCGTACTATTCAATCCATTCATCAGCACGATGCTTTGAGTGCTTTCCATCGAGTCCTACCGTAAAACGTGATTTTTCACCCCAAAAAAACAAAGTCAATTCTCAGCAATAATTTTTGCGTAAAGTTACTTATTTTGATGTACAGATTGCTTGGTTGGCGGCTATCTGAAGGGTCTGTTTACACCCTGTATATTGTGTATAACAAGTGAAAAACAATTATTTGTTTATTCTTATTTAACTGAACTTATTACTTTTGGTCGTTCTGTGGTGGTGAAGTGGTGAGCTGTCCGTATTGTGGACCTATCGGTGGATAATAATTTATTATAATGGGGAGGTCGAAACTCTACGCGATTTTCGACAAAGTTGTCGTAATTTACGGGACTGTACCTGCATCGAGCCCATGATTTCAGCAGTGACAGGTGTTCCACCTATGTCCAGGGCTGAGGGGACTGCGTAAGATGCAACAGGGATATCTGTTTGATTTTCTGCGACGTTTACTATATGGCTTATTGGTGGAAGGAATTAAGAATTCTGTGGCAGTTTCTCCGTCAGCCAATGTGTCAAATAATACTTTATTGAGTTCTTTGTCACCTTGAGACAATTCTACTGTGCCGTTAGATCTAGAGTTTGTTGTGACCTTCGATGTATTTCTGTTGACTGGAGATGTAAGTTTACCTGGGATTTAATGAGTACTTTGAGAACTATTTCTTTCCCGTGTACTTTTGCACAGAAGACTAATGTAAATATTATGTTTGTATTAATTGGTGTAGTTGCTGCCGTTATTGCGATCTTAAATCGCAATAGCGGTCATTGAACCACATACATTTATTGAATCTCTTCTTTTAAAAAAGGGATACAAACCTGTTAATAGCCCCTGAATTGACATTGATTGTGATCCTTAACATAAACAGAAGAAACGATAATTACACGGTTTATGGTTTCAGTTCGTGTAAAGAGATATCAGGGAAAGGGCAATGACCGCTATTGCGATCTTAACTGGCAGCAACTATAGGCGGACTTCTTATTATACCGTGACTTTCTAGAAAAATGCGCTGGCTGGAAATAAAATCTGATCACGTAATTCACATTAAATGTCTTAAACTAAAAGAGACACAGAAAAACAAAACGTAAAAGAATAATAATGTAGGTATTCATTTTATGAACGAGTTCTTAAGTTTGTGCTACGCAGACCTACGCCGCGCTTCGCTGCTACGCAGACCTACGCCGTGCTACGCTACTACGCAGAACTACGCCGCTCCACGCTGCTACGCAGACCTATGCCGCTCTACGCTGCTACGCAGACCTACGCCGCTCTACGCTGCTACTCAGACCTACGCCGCGCTACGCTGTTACGTAGACCTACGCCACACTATGCTGCTACGCAAGGTCTACGCGACAGAGAAGTTTGTGCTACGACGGTCACACTTGCCCATTGCCAACAACAACATGGCAAAGAAAGCATAAATGTATTGACAAGGCCCGGGTATATCACCCACAAAACAAAACTCAAGGGAATATTGTCGTCGTCAATCAGAACAACAGACAATTTATAACAAAGGTATAACAATTAATTTCATTATAACATTAACATTATTTCCAGTATGTAATTAATCGTGCCTGAGTTAGTGACGCAATCAGCAATACTGCGGTTATAGATAACGAAAATCGTCATCTTTATAAGTCGCCTCCCGTCGTGTAACCGTTAGTACGACTTGGAGCTTAGTAAGGTACCCTGTGTAGTGACTGTCATAAGTAACATACTGTTTGCCCGCAGCAACCATGAAGTCCATTGTAAGTGTTTATTTTCGTTTTTTTTGTGCAGCTGAAATAGATTTGGGCGGGACGCACCGCATTGGATGCGGTGCGTCCTGCAATATTCTGTCAAATCGGTACGGATTCACTGTGCACTGGACTACGGACACCGGACTAAGGACATTAGACTCCGGGTACTAGACTCCGGACACTAGACTCCGGACACTAGACTCCGGACATTAGACTCCGGATACTAGACTCTGGACACTAGACTCCGGACACTAGATTTCCATCCAAATCAATGTCAGTATTATAAATAAACCTACTTCTACAATAGAACTGTGCTAGTAATATAGCATTATTACTTACTCAGTGCTTTAATAGTTGTAATCAATTCAGTACTTATATTGGAGAAACTTTTAGAACGCTGGATATCTGAATTAAAAATCGTCGTATTAACGGGCCTCTGGTCATACTCGCATGCCGGTAGTGAGTACCACGCGCCTGACTTTTCTGAAGAACTTCACCAATAAAGAGCATCATAATTATATTCATATTTATTCATATTTTGTGATAAACAAGAAACGATGTGTGTACTATGAATGAAACCATGAAGAAAGTCTTCTTTCGACGTGACGTTGGCACAAATCCTTGAAAATAACTTATTTTTACAGGCAGGCGTTTTCATGATGTTGGCGATTTTGGATTTATTTCACTGTGAGTATCTTCAATAGACTCCTTTTAATATAAAATTGTGTTCTACTAAGTCTAAAAATAATAAGCGGTACTCCTGGAAACGGCTCATATTGTTAGGAGGTTCCTCTCTCTGGAGCCCTGACTGCCGGTAGTTTGGACCCTGTTCCCGATACCGGTGGGCTACAATTTTTAAATGTTTTTTTATATTGTTTTCATTTCATGAAATATTTAAAAATGTGTTAGATTTGTCTATACAAATCTAACACATTTTTAAATATTTTTTTTTTTTTTTTTTTTTACAAACTTTGTCAGTACATTTATTTTATTTATTTCTATAAATAAATAAAATAAATGTACTGACAAAGTTTGTAATAAGTGTTAAATTGGGGATTAGTACATGAGATCAACAATCATAAAACCAACATTTAAAATACATATTAAAGTCAAAGTTAAAGTCAAAGCATTTATTTCAATTAGACCATCAGAGGCACTTTTGAATGTCAAAAAAACAAAAAGAAGCGAAGCTACAGTCACAGTCACAAGGCATATAACTTGAGAAAGTACTGTAGTTGCACATTCCAAAGCGTAGATCTTCATGGACACTCTTCAACATAACAACATCAACATGTTAAAATTAATATGTATCGTTTTTCCTCGTTCGCTGTGTTTGTACTTATGGTAGCAGTCTTGTGACAAAACTATTATTTAATAGATTAAAGAATTTTAGGTAATAATAACAAACCAAGTACAGCATAGGTTACACTAGGGTAGGCAAACATGATATAGTGATCTTGATTTTTGTGAAATTGTAATTGGTTGTAAAAGCTATCATAGTATGCGCAAAATATGTAGATAAGCTAAATAAGCAAAATATGCTAAGTTTGTTTACATTGTGTTAGGTTACCTATACCTACTTTAACAATCTTTGCTTATTAAAA
Organism: Noctua janthina; assembly: GCA_963576755.1. Classification (NCBI taxonomy): domain Eukaryota; kingdom Metazoa; phylum Arthropoda; class Insecta; order Lepidoptera; family Noctuidae; genus Noctua; species Noctua janthina. The sequence goes on from OY755066.1 coordinate 11,926,501, forward strand.
CCGGTGGCAAAATATATTTAAAGTTAAAATTAATTAAATAAAAAATAAAAAAGCGATGTTGTGAGAAATATTAATAATATACTATAAAATACATAGTTACGTGAACTATGATCAATTAAAAGTCTAAGGCAAGCTATTTATTTATTATATTACTTTGAATCCATCTTATATTTGTCTCAACATCACTGTAATAAAAGAAAGGTGCTGTTTTAGGGAAAAAGTATGTTATTTGTCTAAAGGAATAAAAAAAAAACAGGACACGCTCTTAGCCGGTTTTTTTATTTTATACTTCTTTATTTTCTTTTTATATTTTGTCTAATTGTGTAATGCTTGGTAACGGATAAAAATCCTAAAATAAAAAAGAAGGTACACACAACACGTTTTCTTCTTCCATTCTCCCCTGTCAGCCGTCACGCGGCATCATTTACTCCTTTCTCTTTCATATCATTCCTCACACAATCCATCCATCTTTTCTTTGGCCTTCCGCTCCCTAAATAACATGCCCAACTTCTAATATTTCCAGTCCTAGGACCATGCCTCTGAGCTGTAATCTTGCACGAGAACCCAGTGCGGGTTTGTAGATGTCACGTGTCTTCGAATTTTTGGTTGAAGTACAAGCCGGTTTCTTCGCGATGTTTTTCTTCACCGTTTAAGGAAAAATATTTACATTTTCAGCAACTGGGTGCTGACCTGATGGTATGTTAATAAATTTATGTCACTGTCTAATTTCAGGTGCGCCATTGATTGGCAGTGATGATGGATATCGCAAGGAAACTGAAACTTCCAGCAGTTGGGGCTATAACGTCGACTACGATGGTGGCATTGGTATACAAGGGGGGTTCCAAGATGGACTTGGATCCGTGGGTCTTTATAAACGTGCAAAAGCTAACGTCGGGGGTAGTAGGACGAACGGTCAGAAGGATATTAACATCCCTATTGCACAACAGATCATTCCACAGGGTGGCCAGTACATCCCGCAAGGTAGCCCACAGTACATATCGCAGGGTGGCCCACAGTACGTCCCGCAAGGTAGCTTACAGAACATCCCGCAGGGTGTCCCACAGTACATCCCGCAGGTTAACCAACAGAACATCCCGCGGAGTGGCCCACAGTACATCCCGCAAGGTAGCCTACAGTACATCCCGCAGGGTGGGCCACAGTACATCCCGCAGGGTGGGCCACAGTACATCCCGCAGGGTGGCTCACAGTACATCCCGCAAAGTGGCTCACAGTACATCCCGCAGGGTGGCCCACAGTACATCCCGCAGGGTGGCCCACAGTACATCTCGCAGGGTGGCCTACAGTACATCCTACAGGGTGGCCCACAGTACATCCCGCAGGGTGGTCATCAGTACATTCCGCAGGTAAGGCCACAGTATATCCCGCAGGGTGGCCCTCAGTACATCCCGCAGGATGGCCCACAGATCATCCCGCAGAGTGGCCCACAGTACATCCGACAAGGTGGCCCACAGTACGCACCGCAGGGTGGCCAACAGTACATCCCGCAGGGAGGCCTACAATACATCCCGCAGGGTGGCCAGCAGTACATTTCGCCAGGTGGTCAGCAATACATCCGGCAGAATGGCTTACAATACATACCGCAGGGTGGCCAGCAGTACATCTGGCAGAATGGCCTACAATACATCCCGCAGGATGGCCAACAGTACATCCCGCAGAGTGGCCAACAGAATATCCTGCAGGTTGCCCCGGAAAACGTCACACAGGAGGCCCCGGAAAACTTTACCCAGGAGGCCCCGGAAAACGTCACACAGGAGGCCCCGGAAAACGTTACGCAAGAAGCTCCGGAAAACATCACACAAGAGGATCCGGAAAACATCACACAAGAGGACCCGGAAAACATCACGCAGGACGCCCCGGAATACGTCACACATGAGGCCCCGCAGGGAGCCCGAGAGGACATCCCGCAGGGAGCCCAAGAGGACCTCCCACAGGGAGCCCGAGCGGACCTTCCGCAGGGAGCCCAACAGGACCTCCCGCAGGGTGGCCAACAGGACCTCCCGCAGGGTGGCCAACAGGACCTCCCGCAGGGTGGCCAACAGGACATCCTACAAGGTGCCCATGCCTATAGTACATCCCGCAGGGTGGCCAACAGTGCACCCCGCAAGGCATGATAATTATTTAAAAATTAGCAAACGAATCATAATTATTGATTTATTGTAATCAAAACTAACTGCGTAAAGCGGTTCACTAATGTTTCATCTTAACTCCTTTGACTAATTTTTGGTTTACAACCAATGTTTCATATACTATTTATTTCACAAATAACTTATTTCGCATATGTTGTTTTATAAACACTCACTTTACAAGCATTCATTTGGCAAACGCTTTGCTTTATAAATGTTGCACATGATATTTAATCATTTATAAATTATTTGTTTAAAATTTTGATATTTTTGGCAAAATCACGTTTAACCTAAATATTATTTTATAATAAAACTTCTAAACTAGCCGCAAAGTGATCATGAGGGTACGTATTAAAATATCTAAAACTAAAAGTTTAACATACTTGACGGCGGAGTTACGTAAATGGTTTAAAATATCTATAGTTATTATGTCAAAGTGCAAGATACCTACGATGACAAATGGTACTGATTTCAAGGCCGGGGGGCACTGTACATTTTGTGACGGCGTGTTTTTGAAGTACTATTTTTTTGGAGTCTCGATTGTTTTTTATTGTACAAATTCACCTAAAGTCCAAGGTAAATTATATCAATATTTTGTAATAGGCATAGTCGACGTAGCCCCGCTGCCCCCATTTATTTTTTTTGCGAAATGTGTCATCGTCTGCCTAGCCAACTATGTTGGGTTCGGCTTCCAGTCTAATCGGATGCAGTTGAATACTAGTTTCAGGTGTGTCCTCTATGGAAGTCGGTTTTACATAACGGGCCTTACCAACATCCGTGTCCCATAAGGCTATTTCTGTCTGATTTACGCATTGTTATTCGCTGCGTATTGTTGGGTACTAGTTATGTACTAAAGTGATCTTGTACTCCTTTAAAATAAATGTTTAAAACTGGAAATGTGTGTCTATTGTGATTGTTATAGTTGCCTTCCTCCTATTAGGTAAGTGAAGCTAAAATTTAACAAAATCTTGCAGAATTTTACGTTTGCAAGCAATTTTAATGGTTCGGATCAAACCGATACGTTCTGACGTTCAAAGTATAGATGTATCTAGTATAGATGTATCGGGTCAGTACGATTTTCACCAGGCGTCAGTATAACACTTAATCAGCTTATATTTATAAAAGATTGAACCTCAAATTGAATATCTACCCCATCTTGAGATATGAATGTAAAAATACTCGTAACGGAATGGTTAAAATCACAAACTTACGATGAAATTGAACTTTTATTAACCAGAATATGCTAAAGAAGAACTTGTATCCAATCATAACACACATGAATCAATCAATCATTAACACACACACAGCTACTCACACTCACACACCCCGCACATCACCCACACACACAAACACTACACATACCTGTACATGATACAAAAATTTTGTAACATTCTAGAACCTAAACTTTTTCTTTTCTTTTTAATTATGTCTAAATAGATACGAGGTAACCCCATCACAAGTATCCTTATAACTTACTGGGGCTGCCTCATTTTTGTGCTGTAGAACAAATGTATGAGAAATAATAAAAAAAATCTGATGTTCGATGTACGTGGGAATACGACTTTGGTTAACAGAGAAAGAAGATACAGGGGTGTCCCATAACAAACAAAACATGACATTCATTTATTCTCAGGCAACTTTGGCCCATACATATTATACATTACAGACTAACATAAATATGATAAAATTAATTGTCTTTGTGTTAGTAAATAGAACGCGAGATATGAAGATAATTCCAGGAAATTTTCCCAGAGACGGCCCTAGGAAAATTTCCTGGAAACCGACGCATCAAGATGTGGTTGCGCTGCATAAGCACCTCACCCCCACTCTCCTTGGCTAAAGAGAACTGGCGCAAAACCACAGGGAGGTATGGCAGAGTAAGGAGCTTCACGGATGTTTTTTCCGGGCCCTGCATGGACCCGATGAAGACCTATCAGCGTCCGTAGCCTGGTTACGCTCCGGAGAACTCTTCGAAGAAAGCGCAGGTTTTGTCTGTGCAATTATAGATAAAGTTATGATGACTAATAAGTACCGGAGATTTATTGGAAAGGACGGTGCGATTAACATATGTCGGGCATGCCACCATTCATCAATCCGTAGCATTATCTCCGGGTGTTCTCGTCTAGCTCGTAACCTCGTTAAAGACGAGATAAGAAAATCGAGGTTATCGACATGTGGAATTGGTTAATTTTAAAGTTCAAAAACAGAAGTTATTGTGTACAGAAATAATAAGTATCAAATAATAAGTAATATAATTATTTCTGGAGTTATCAGAAGTGAAGGCCGTGGATTTCACAGCAACATTTGATCGTACAAAAATAACGCTGCCTTATTGTTCATGAGGTATTTCGGCAGTGAGGGTCATGCCAGGTATTTGTGGCCTGGGTTGTTTGCTATCGCGATGGGTTTCTTGGTCACAAAGTGTAAAGCAACGTAAGTCCTGGAGTAGATTGTCAAGAAGCTGGGCCTTGCTTGAGAAACCTATATTAAATAATGATATTACGTTCAATGCTGGTTTATTGATTGATAACGCAGAGTTGGCGCGTTTTGATGGCACTGATAAATGCCATACAGGTTGGGTTTGGGTTTGAGTCATCGTAGTGATAGTTAGACTCTGCGTTACCGAGTGCCAGCTGTCCAGGATGCACCGACCGTTTGGAATCCCAGAACGAAATTGACACAACGATTTTATTATATTTATATATTTGAACATCATGTACAATAGTGGTACTAAGGCGGACTTAACGCCATAATTCATCCTCTACCAGTCAACCTTTGGGTTAAATAGAACAAGATTAAATACCACCTCGTACATTTCCGGTGGGAAAAAACTTTTTTGCAAAAAATAAAACCGACTTCAAAAACACAAAAAAAAGTAAGTGACAAAAAAAAATCAAACAAACAAAACTTTACCGACTTCTGAAGCTAAAGTTATTTTTCACGTTTTTTGTGTTTTTGAAGTCGGTTTTATTTTTGCATAAAGGTTTTTTTATTTTTCCATTTTTAGTTGTTATATATTTGCTATGCACTTATTTTACATTGCATTTAATAGATTTCATGGTAATAGGCTTATTCCCAATAAAATGGAACTTGACATACCTAACTGTCGAAATGTGGATGTACTGTACAAATTTGCGTACGCAAAAATGTTGACGCAACATCATGACAATAAACATCCAAGCGATTGCAGCAATCACAACAGATTTGCTGTCTATTATTGAAGAGTTCCATCCCATATCTCCGAAGTCCATTCTCAGATCATGACCATATGTCTATGGGACTAACTTGAAAGTACACTCTTTTAAACAAAATAGAATTTTCTAAATCGATTCAGGCGTCTTTGAGTAATCGGTGAACATACAAAAAAAAGATTTCGACGAATTGAGAACCTCCTCCTTTTTTGAAGTCGGTTAAAAAAGCCTTACGCTGTTAATTATTGCACTTCTGCCTATCCCTTCGTTGGATACAGTTGTCACCACGCCACCATAGTTATAACTTTTTTTAAAAGGTTCTTTTAACCGGTTTTTAAGATGGTTGACTTAATGTTGTATGATTGGTGGACTGGCTTCTCGTCTGGATGTCCGATCTATCATTTGTTGAATCAACCCATTTTTGACTGTGAGAATATTACTTTGATTATAATGTACTCTGTGCTCGGTGCCTGAGTAACTACGACTGCAAGCATTTAACACTTAATGCGCCAATCAGACAGAAATAGCCTTTTGGAATAGGAATGTTGGTAAGGCCCGAGGGCGCGATACGTCGCAGACTATGGAAAAAATACAAATTATTATTGCTTGAAAAGTTTTATTTGCAAAGAACATCAATGCTTACAGTGGAATAAATAGCTATTTTGATGACTATATTAATATACAGAATAATTAATTTCAAAGAGTTGTTTCCTATTCCGTCAGAAAAATTTATAAATAATTGAAGCCTATACTAAAAAAAGCAATAAACATATTATTTATAAAATGATTTTGGAACACCTTATGAGATCACTGTATAATCTTGCGTCACTAGAAGAGGGCACTTATACAACTGCAAGCCTACCGGTTGCTTTAGTAGGTATATTACTAAACTTGTAAAATAGAAAATAACTGAGAACTGAGAGCTGTGCATGCGACCTTCCACACATTCTCGGAAAACAAATAACCTAGCGAAAAAAAATATATATTTGGTAATATATGTTTAATAAACGTCATAAACCTACGAAAGGAATCATATCATGTTTTGTTGCCGGTGATGCCATGTTTGCAAATGAGCCAACCGACAGACTTACAATTGCGTATGTGCCCTCTATGAAACCTGGTTTAGCATGAGGTTTTGCATGCATATTTAAAACACATCGTCTCTGGCCCGATTTACGCAGGTAGTTTTGATTACCAGAAGTTAATATCGTTGGCCATCCTGCGGGATGTACTGTTGGCCACCCTGCGGGATGTACTGTGGGCCACCCTGCGGGATGTACTGTGGGCCACCCTGCGGGATGTACTGTGGGCCACCCTGCGGGATGTACTGTGGGCCACCCTGCGGGATGTACTGTGGGCCACCCTGCGGCATGTACTGTTGGCCACCCTGCGGGATGTACTGTTGGCCACTCTGCGGGATGTACTGTGGGCCACCCTGCGGGATGTATTGTGGGCCACCCTGTGGGATGTACTGTGGGCCACCCTGCGGGATGTACTGTGGGCCACCCTGCGGGATGTACTGTTGGCCACCTTGCGGAGTGTACTGTTGGCCACCCTGCGGGATGTACTGTGGGCCACCCTGCGGGATGAACAGTTGTCCAATCTGCGGGATGTACTGTTGTCCAACTTGCGGGATGTACTGTAGTCCAAACTGCGGGATATACTGTTGGCCAACCTGCGGGATATACTGTTGGCCACTCTGCGGAATGTTCTGTTGGGCGACGGGGATGTTAAGATCCTTCTGACCGTTCGTCCTATTACCCGCGACGTTACCCTTTCCACGTTTATAAATACCCAAGGACCCAAGTCCATCCTTGAGCCCCCCTTGTATACCAATGCCACCGTCGTAGCCACCGCTATAGCCCCAACTGCTGGAAGTTTCTGTTTCCTTGCGATATCCATCATCACTGCCAAAAAATGGCGCACCTGAAATTAAACAGTGACATTAATTTATTAAAATACTATCAGATCAGTACCTAGTTGCTGAAAATGTAAATTTTATTCCTTAAACGGTGAAGAAAAACATCGTGAAGAAATCGGCTGTTTCCTTAACCAAAAATTCGAAGACACGTGACATCTACCAACCCGCACTGGGCCACGTTTCATATTACAGCCCAGACGCATGTGTACTAGTACTGGAAATATTTAATAGGTTTAATATGTTATTTAGCGTACGAGGAGCTCGTGGCTAAGTAATAACAGCCGCCGGATCGATCTTTAGGTTAAGCCGCGCTTGCGTAGGTTGGTCTGTGGATGGGTGACCACCCATTACACCCCTCCGTGCATCGGAAAGCACGTTAAGCCGTTGGTCCTGGCTGTCATTTGTAGATCTTTGTCACAGGTAGTCAGTGGCCCGAATGTCTGACAACCAGTCTTACCAAGGGGTATCGTATTACCCAGTTCTAAGTGGGTTGTGGAGTTCAGATAGGTAGTCACTCCATGTTAAATTCTGGAATTCAGCTGCATCCGGTTAGACTGGAAGCCGACCTCAATATAGTTGGAAATAAGGCTACTTGGAAGTAAGGCTAGGCTAACTAAGTCACTTCTGCGAGGGGTGCCCTGTCCGTTGCGGACAGTGCGCGATTCACGCTCCAAGTCATTGGAGTGTGAATATGGGGAGGGGTCTCACAGCCGTGCGGTGACACACGGATCGAGTCCATCGGGCGCTGTGAGATTCACGATTCGCTCCTCGAGTTCCTCGGGGAGTGAATCAGGGGTCGGGGATATTTCGTCGTGTACCGTGCGATGGCTCACGGAGCGGGCTATCGGACGGTACGTGATTAGTGATTCACTCCTCGAGGTTCTCGGGGAGTGAATCAGGGCGGGGTTAATTCGTCGTGTACCGTGCGATAGTTCACGGAGCAGGCTATAGCACGGTACGTGATTAGTGATTCACTCCTCGAGGTTCTCGGGGAGTGAATCAGGGTCGTTGATCTTCCATCATATGCCACGCGACGGGACATCGTTGCGGGGCATGTGCTGGGATGTGACATTCGTCGCCCTCTGGTACGCGTCTGCCCATCAGACGTGACTGTGAGGGTGATGGACTGGTCATAAGGGGGGTGGGGGGGGGGGAATGATGAGAAGGTGGGTGAAAGGGACCACACCCTTCAAAGGAAAAATAAAATCATGAAAGAGACGATTTGGAAAAACATACCCCAGGGCGGTACCAGCTGCACAGCAGCTGGAGAATCCGCCACGGTCCCTTCGGGATCGTCAAGCACCTCGTATTCTGGGGAGGGCACCAGTCGTTTACCACTTGCCAATGGCAACGAGAGCCGAGGAGGCTCCTCGAGATCGAGGTCTTTTGAAGACCTCATCTCTTTTAGTTTTAAAAACAATGACCGAGGACTGGTCGAGCGCCACGCGGCGGACGCAGTGTCAAACTCTCGCGCTGCGTCACTGAGGCCGGGAACGGGGGCTTCAGCGGAGCCTCGCGTGGTTTTAGAAAGGGTGGATGTGTTGTTGGAGGTTGACGACATACCGCAAACAGTTGCGGCCACTCCCTCAAGGTTTTGGGGGAAGCGGCCGCGTGTCTGTGAGTCGGACGCGTGCACGGCGGGTCTGTCCTCAAGCGAGGAGAACCTGCCGGCCGCGAAGGTGCCGGCAGCCAGGAGGGGCAGAGGTCGCGGGACAGCTTCCGGAACAAACGCTCCGGCAGCGTCACGTGACACCCGGGGCCGCTTCCTGAAGCGCCCCGATATGCCGATGGCCAGCGGAGCGAGTGATTCGGATCGCGTCTCATCCGCGATCGACGAGCTGGGAGGGGTCACCGTCTCTCTGCTGGGCACAAAGGCGGAGGCCAACGCCGCGAAGCGTGCGCAGAGCAGAGCGGTCGCGGCTGATGAGGTCGCCGAAATGGCCCGTCAGGCCCGAGAGCGGCGGTCTGCTCAGGCGGCCAATGGGGAGAGCCTGACGGCAGAGGCTCTCAACCGCCAGGTGATGGACGGCGTGGACGTTGTCCTGAAGGTTGCGACCAAGTCCGGCAACCTGAAGGGCTCGTTCATGCGCGCCCTCAAAGAAGCGGCAGAGGGGATCAGGGAGGCAGTGGAGGCTCTTCATGGCCGCACGACCTCGGAGGAGACGGCGAGGTTGTGGAGGGAAAACAGCCGTCTTCGATCCGAGCTGGAGGACCTCAGGCGAGAGTTTGCCGCTCAGCGGAGTGTCGGACAGCAGCAGGCAGCTCCCAGGTCGGCGCCTGCACCTGCGGCGCCATCATCTCTAAGCTTGTCGGACTACGACATAGAGAGGGTGGCGAGAATCTGCATGGTGCAGTGTGGTGGTATGGTGAGTGCCCGCCTGGAGGCAATTGAGTCTCGACTCCCCCCAGCTGAAATCCTTCGGCCCCCGCTTGCGGCGGATAGGCGGAGGACGGAAGAGTCCGCTAAGACGAAGCCCACGCAGGTGGCTCAGAAACCTGCAGAGGGGGGCAATAAGTCCGCGGCGGGACCCAGGAAGCCAGTGCAGGGTGCGTCCGTGCCTCTCCTCCAAACCTCCCAGCCTCCAGCGACCGCTTCTCCCACCAATGTGACGGTGGGTGGAGGGGGCCTCCGCAAGAAGAAGGCGGCGGGTGCGACCGCGCCCCCTACCTCAAAAGAGACAGCGCTCCCGGCGACCGCACCTCCCACTCGGGAGGCGTGGACGACGGTGGTGAAGAGGGGCCGCAAAAAGAGGGCGTCGCAGCCGACACCCCGCCAGGGACCGACTCGACCAGAGACCACGAGGCCGCCCAAGGTCACTACCCCACGCTCCGAGGCTGTAGTTATTACACTGCAGCCCGAAGCCGCAAACAGGGGAGTGACCTACAAGTCAGTCCTGGCGGAAATGAGGCAGGAGCTGAAATTTAGCGAATTTGGCACCCCGGCTGGCTTCGTTTTCAGAACGGCAGCCACGGGTGCCAAGGTGCTTGAAGTGTCGGGTGCTGCAAGACAAGAGAGGGCGGACAATTTGGCCGCCAAGCTCCGGGAAGTCCTCAAGCCAGAGGACGCCCGAGTGTCCAGGCCCACTGTCACGGCTGAATTGCGCGTAGGTGGGCTGGATGACTCGGTGACCGCACAGGAAGTAGTGGCGGCCATTGCCCGAATCGGTGAATGTCCGCCAGAGAGTGTGGTGGCAGGCGAAATTCACAGCGGCGCGGACGGGCTGGGCACAGTCTGGGTGCGGTGCCCGGTAGCGGCTGCGAACAAGGCTGCAGACGGCGGACGGCTTCTGGTGGGTTGGGTGTCTGCCAGGGTCAAACTCCTGCCAAGGCGGGCTGTGCAGTGTTTCCGGTGCCTGGAAAATGGGCATGTCCGGGCACAGTGCACTGCACAAATTGATCGCAGCGAACTGTGTTTCCGCTGCGGTCAAGCCGGCCACAAGGCGGCCCAGTGCTCCGGAGTGCCAAACTGCAGCCTATGCGCAGCTGCAGGAATGCCCACGGAGCACAGACTTGGCGGGAAGGCCTGCAAGGCACCCAAGTCCAAAAAAAGAAGGTCTAGGGCTTTCGGAGTGCCTGCGCCTCTCCCAAAGCCTGACTCCCGACCCAGGGAAGGAGGTGCCGAGGAAATGGAATGTCATTGATGGCACAATTCCGTTTCCTCCAAGCTAACATCAACCACGCCGCCAGAGCTCAGGATCTATTGCTCCAGAGCATGGCGGAGTGGTTGATCCACGTGGCTGTGGTCGCCGAGCCGTATTTTGTCCCCTCCCGCGATAACTGGGCGGGGGACCTGGATGGTTTGGTGGCCATCATTGGCGCGACTCTTGTCTGTCCGTCCCGAGGACATGGTTGGGTGGCCGCCTTCGTGGACGGCATAGTCACAATTGGGGCGTATTTCTCTCCCAACAAGAGTCTCGCTGACTTCGAGGACTTCCTTGTCGAGCTAGGTGCCGTCGTGAGCCGGTTCCACCCTCGCCCGGTGCTATTGTTCGGGGATCTCAACGCCAAGTCTGCGGCTTGGGGATCTCCGATCACCGATTCTAGGGGTGAGGTTTTGGAGGAGTGGGCGGTCGAGACCGGCCTGACCGTCCTAAACCGAGGCTCGGTGTACACGTGCGTGCGGCAGCGGGGCGGGTCCATAGTGGACGTGTCGTTCGCAAGCTCCGCTGTTGCGGGCCGTGTACGCGACTGGCGAGTTGCCGTAGGGGTGGAGACGCTGTCGGACCATCGATACATTCGATTTGACGTCTCCACCCAGGCTGCGGGCGGTGGTCGCCCGTCGGCCCCGCAAATGGACGGTCCTCGCTGGTCGTACAAGAGAATCGACAGGGAACTTCTCGAGGAGGCCGCAATCCTCCAGGCCTGGGTTCGGGAAACGCCATCGAACGAACCCGTCGACATCGAAGCGGAGGCGCAGTGGTTCCGCGGGGCGATGGCGCAAATTTGCGATGCGTCTATGCCTCGTGTCACCCAACCCACAAGGCGCCAGCTGTACTGGTGGTCCGCTGTCATCGCGCAGTTGCGCGTGGCGTGCGTGGAGGTGAGACGCCAGTACACCCGATACCGGAGGAGACGTCGTCGGGTTCCGGAAGAAGAGGCCGCGCTGTATGAGGTGTACCGCGCGGCGAAGGAGGCTCTGTGGCTAGCCGTCGGCGAGGCGAAGACCCGTGCTAGGGAAGAGATGTTGTCGACACTAGACGTAAATCCGTGGGGGCGCCCTTATCGTGCGGTCCGAGGGAAACTTCGTTCCTGGGCGCCCCCACTCACTGAGAGTCTGCAGCCTCAGCTGCTGGAGGAAGTGGTCGCAACTCTCTATCCTGCTAGAGAGGAGCACATACCGCCGCCGATGGCTTTGCCCACAGCCACGGAGTCAGAGGATGACGATGACGTCAGCGTCCCTGAGGTGACACAAGCAGAGATGAGGGCGGCAATAACGCGGCTTCGGGCCAAAACCGTTGCCCCGGGACCCGACGGAGTTCCCGGCGGCGCGCTTGCCCTCGCTCTGAAAGAGTTAGAGCCCCAGCTGAGAGGACTCTACTCAGCTTGTCTTGAGCGGGGCCAATTCCCTAGTCAGTGGAAAACGGGTCGTTTGGTCCTGCTCAGGAAGGCGGGGCGCCCAGCGGACTCGCCGTCCGCATACCGGCCCATAGTGCTGCTGGACGAGGTGGGTAAGCTTTTCGAACGGATCATTGCTGCCCGCCTCGCCGGCCACTTGTACAGAGAGGGGCCGGATCTGGACGATAGCCAGTTCGGCTTTCGGCATGGGCGCTCCACTGTGGACGCCATAATGCGGGTAAGAGTCCTGGCGGAGGAAGCGGTGTCCCGGGGTGGGGTGATGTTGGCGGTGTCCTTGGACATCTCCAACGCTTTCAACACCCTGCCCTGGAGCTGTATTCGGGAGGCGCTGTGCTACCACAGTGTGCCCCCGTACCTCCGTCGCGTCGTTGGGGCTTATTTAGCGGAAAGATGTGTCACCTACAGGGGACGCGACGGCGGAGGCCGGCGCGAAATGTCGTGCGGTGTCCCACAGGGTTCGGTCGTTGGCCCACCCCTGTGGAACATCGGGTACGACTGGGTGCTGAGAGGCGAGCTCCAACCGGGGGTGGCCCTGGTGTGTTACGCCGACGACACGCTGGTCACTGCCCGGGGGAGCTCGTACAGGGAGGCAGCGTTGCTAGCGACAGCTGCGGTCTCGCAGGTCGTGAGCCGCATACGGTGCCTGGGCTTGGAGGTGGCCCTCAACAAGTCGGAAGCCATGGTCTTCCATGGCCCCCGGCGGGCGCCGCCGCCGGGATCACATATTGTGGTCGGGGGTACCCAGATTGCTGTCGAGTCCACCATGAAGTATCTGGGATTGGTGCTCGACAGCCGTTGGGACTTCGGCCCCCACTTCCGGCGGCTGGTGCCCAAGTTGATGGGCGCGGCGGGCGCGCTCGCAACGCTGCTTCCCAATCTGGGGGGCCCGAGCACCGCCTGTAGGAGATTGTACCTAGGGGTCTTGCGATCCATGACCCTGTACGGGGCCCCGGTGTGGGCCTCTGACCTGACGGCCGGAAGCATCGCTAATACTGCGAAAACCGCAGAGGGCGATGGCCGTTAGGTCCATCAGGGGGTATCGCACAATCTCCTACGAGGCGGCTTGTGTACTGGCCGGGTCGCCACCCTGGGACCTAGAGGCGAGAGTCCTCGCGTCACTGTACCGGTGGCGCGAGGAGGCGCGGACGCGGGGCGGTGAGCCGATGCAGCGAGAGATCGATCTGCGTCGGTCCCAGCTCCGCGAGGTCCTGGTAGCGGAATGGCGGGACAAGCTTTCGCGCCCTACCGCCGGTCTCGCTACCATCGAGGCGATCCGACCAGTGCTCGAGGAATGGCTCGAGAGGAGGCACGGCTCCCTGTCGTTTCGGGCGACGCAGGTTTTCTCGGGGCATGGTTGCTTCGGGAAGTACCTGTGTCGCATAAACAGGGAGCCGGACGCCCGGTGTCATCACTGCGTCCACTGTCTGGAGGACACGGCGCGGCATACGCTGGCAGAGTGTGCCGCATGGGAGGAACCGCGCCGTGCCCTTATAACAGAAGTCGGAACCGACCTGTCGCTGCTGGCCGTCGCTCGCTCGATGGTCGGGAGCGCAGAGTCGTGGGATGCGGTGATCTCCTTCTGTGAAACCGTCATCTCACAGAAGGAGGCTGCGGAAAGGATAAGGGAGGTCGAGACCACTCTCCGGACCCGCAGTAGACGTACTGGGCGTCGGCGGAGGGCGGACAATGCCCTCTTCCAGCCCCCCTAAACGGGTTCAGAGGGACGGCGGACTTGGGGACGTCCGCCGCCCCCCATATAACTGGACCCGAGGCGGTGGCGTAGTGTTCCACGCGCGCCCCTAATGAAAGTCGCGGGGGGTGTTCACTTCACTCCCCCCGTGGATTTGAGGAGGCCCGCAGACGCGGGCCGGCACTGGCCGGGGATCGTGGAAGGCGCACTAGTTCCCATGATCCCCGGTGCAAGTGTGGGAAGGGAACACCGGGGTGGTTTTTAGTCAGTTTGAGTCTGACAGACCCCTCCGCCCGCCCCAGGGCGGAGGACATCCGTGAGGATTTTCCACCCCGAAAAAAAAAAAAAAAAAAAAAAGGCTAACTAAGTCAAAGCATTTATTACAAACTTGTAATAACTTAGTTATTACAAGTTAGTTAGTTAGTTGTTAGTTATTTCTAGTTTTTGTAACTAGAAATTGAAGATACTCACAGTGGAATAATTCCAAAAGCGCCAAAACCAGGAAAACGCCTGCCTGTAAAAATAAGTTTTTTTCAAGGATCTGTGCTTTTTTTCATACTTGCTCATTCATATATGCTCATCGTTTCTTGTTTATCACAATAGATAATTTTATGCTACTCCTTATTGGCGAGGCTCTTCAGATAGATTAGGTGATGCGTGTATGACCAGATGTAGGAACGTGGACGACGCGAAAGGAGTATTTAAGGATCATAGCGGGTGGCGTGGTGTTGATACTGCCCACCCCTTGGGAAAAGGCGTGAGTTAATGTATGCATGTATATGCTACTCTACGGGTCCAGCATTGCCTGCATGGCATTCAGCCGACATAGTTAGTGTACGCACAACACACGCACGACACAAGCACGGTACATAGTACTTAGTGCTTTCAAAGTTGTAAACATGAATTGATTACATTATTATAACTAGAAAACGGGATATTTACCATGTTTATTGTTTTCTTTGAGTTCCCGATATTTCGGCGCTGTTGCAAGTTGATCACGGATAAACAACGAAAAAACAACAACACACAACAAAAAAAAACAAAAAAATAATGATATGAATTGATTACAACTATTAAAGCACTAAGTAAGTCACAATGCTGCATTACTAGCGAAGTTCGTATTGTAGAAGTAGGTTTATTTAAAATACTGACATAGTATTGGATGGGAGTCTGGTATCTGGCATCCGGTGCACAGTGAATCCGTACCGATTTGACAGAATATTTATCCAATGCGGTGCGTCCCGCCCAAATCACAAAGGAGAAGAAAATAAACACTTACAATGAACTTCATGGTTGCTGCGGGTAAACAGTATGTTACTTATGACAGTCACTACACAGGGTACCTTACTAAATTCCGAGTCGTACTAAATGTTACACGACGGGAGTCTGACTTATAAAGGTGACGATTTTCGTTATCTACAACCAGTCAGTGTTGCTAATTGTATCAGTAAGTCATGGCAGCATCATATACGAAAGTGAGCGTTATACTTATAGATATAATGTTCATGTTATAATGAAACGCTTTGTCACATCTGTTTATTCGAATGTGAACATTATTTCCATAACAATAAGGTTAATGTTCATATGGAACGCTAACAGCGCGACACATGTGAATTTTACGCTTAATATTAAATAAATACTACTGTCAAAGTTCAAGCGAAATATTTTCATTAAGTATTATCGATAAGGAAAACAGTGAGTTATTAAGTACAGCTATTAATTACTATTTATGAATGCAACTAACGGGTGATTTTCAAAAAAAACACAAAAAATTTGAAAAATTTGATGAAATCTTTATTGGAATCGATAGAACGATCAATATAATTTAATGTTGAAGATGATTTCATGCAAATGCTGGCCGCGGCTCCTTTTTAGATGGCCCATTCGCAAGGCCCAATTTCGGCACTCTCTCCAACATATCAGCCGGTATATCACGAATAAATGCTTCAATATTGGCTCCCAGTGCGTCAATCGTTGCTGGTTTATCCCTGTAGACATGGGCCTTAACATGGCCCCACAAGAAATAGTCCAAAGGCGTTAGATCACACGATCTAGGCGGCCAATTGACGGGCCCAAAACGTGAGATAAACTGTTCACCGAAGGCGGCTCTCAATTGGGCCATTGTTTCGCGTGCCGTGTGGCATGTGGCACCGTCTTGTTGAAACCACATGTCAGGCATGTCCAATTCTTCCATTTTGGGCAAAAAAAAATCACCAATCATCACACGGTAGCGCTCGCCATTCACAGTAACGTTTCGGCCATTGTCGTCTTTGAAAAAGTACGGCCCGATGATGCCACCGGCCCATAATCCACACCAAACAGTACATTTTTCGGGATGCAGTGGTAGCTCTTGCAATGCTTCTGGCTGGTCTTCACTCCAGATGCGGCAATTATGCTTATTGACATATCCTTTCAACCAGAAATGAGCTTCGTCGCTGAACACAATTTTTCGATAAAAAAGTGAATCTTCCTCCAACTTTGCCAATGCCCATTCACCAAATGTTAGACGTTGTGGGAGGTCGTGTGGCTTCAATTCTTGCACCAGCTGTATCTTGTAAGGTTTTACACCCAAATCCTTTCGCAAAATTTTCCACGTAGTGGAGTAACAGAGGTCCAATTGCTGCGAACGGCGGCGAATCGACATTTCACGGTCATCACTAACACTGGCGGATACAGCCGCAATATTTTCTTCGGTCCTCACTCTACGTATGCGTGTTCGTGGTTTAATGTCCAATAATGTAAACTGGGTTCGAAATTTAGTCACAAGCTTCCGAATAGCTGCCTCAGTAGGCCGACCAAACTGCCCATAAATTGGAAGAAATGCGCGATGCACTCTCTTAACCGAGCATGCATTTTGATAGTAAAATTCAATAATTTGCAAGCGTTGTTCGTTCGTAAGTCGATTCATGGTTAAATTATAGACCAAACTGAACAAGTTTGACAGTGACACAAGACACGATTCACGCGTGATCTGTCAAAAACAGTGTTGCCAAAAAGATACCAGCAAAAAAATCACCCGTTACACTTACAATCAAGTTTTCCCTAAACATTTACACTTCTTTTTCAAGTGCAACCGGCACTCTTCTTGGTCGCTGACGGATAGATAGCTCATCGCCTGTATAAATCTTGTGCTGAACCAGTCCTGTCCAGTTCTCCCTATGCCAGCATCAAAAAGTCAAACCTGTATTATATTGACCGAAAGACAATCCCATTGAAAGTCGGTGTAGAAACACGAGACGCGTTGATAGCGATGGTCTCTGGTCCAGACCCTCAGCGGCAGCGACTTTTGCATCATCGTTACCAATGTAAGATTGATACTCTCTGGTAACTACGCACTAGTTTGACGCCGTGAAATTATTCCGTCCGCGAATTTATCCGTCCGCGTGAAATTACTATAAAAATACAAATTTTCCCGTTTTTGCAACATTTTTCATTGATGCTCTGCTCCTATTAGTTGTAGCGTGATGTTATAAACCTATAACCTTTCTCAATAAATGGACTATCAAATACTAAAAAAAATTTTCATTTCGAACCCGTAGTTCCTGAGATTAGCGAGTTCAACCAAACAAACTCTTCATTTTTTGTAATATTAGTGATTGATATCAAGTAAAACTCTCATTAACGGATGATAATAAGCGCATCCTTGACCTTATAATCGTACCTCTGACCCGTATCTCGGGAATTTTGAACATAAATATGTTATCTAAAATAGCGGGACTCGGTACACAGTCGATATGCGTTTATTGCTCATCGGAACATCCTTTTAAAAAAAATCGTAAATGTAGATACCTACATTATTAAATTATTTTTAAATTGGCAAATCATCGTATGGCAGATTAAATAGATGTTAATTAGCTTGCACAGTTGATTAGCTCCTATCGCTGGAACAATCCGTTCTTTAAAGAAAAACAAACGAGTAGATACTGCATAAAAATATACCTACGTTCGTCGCTTGCTCTTTTAATTTGGAACGTAGTTGCAATAAAATAAAGCATATTTTATTATAGCAGCACAGCGACCGCATTGTATAGGCCTAATAAACGTCCCTTTCCGTTGCGTGGTAGGGCCGTAGCGTGTGCGCTACGAAATAGCTACGACGTAGCACTGTGCTACGATGCTGTGATCTCGTAGAGCTAACTATAGTTTTAATCTCTTTTAACTACTAGAAAGTACTGAATACCTACTTCTTATATCTTGAGTGAGACAAATTTTTATTCCAGGGTCATACGCAAGATAACCCGTATTTTTTTTAACAAATATAAGCGATGCGTTCATGTTGTAAGCGCCAGTCCGATTTAGACCATTACCTCACGACATTGTGCCGTCTGCAGCAACATGAAGTTACTAGTAAGTGTTTTTTATTTATTTATTTATTTAATAACAATGATTGAACTTTAACAATATATTCCTTTAACCTTAGACTTGCCCAATAACAGCCGCTCGATTCGATACTTTTTAAAGGGTATTTTTTTCCTTTTGGTTTTAACGATTGCCTGGCAGTTTGAGTAACTATAAGTCGGCACCCAAATGTCCTTTCTTAAGTATTCTTTGTCGTATCATTGAGCTCCTTGGGTTATGAGTCGAGCTACACGATAACTGACAAATGCTTGCACTAACTGAGGTGTGGTTCTTTCTTCAAAGGATTATCTCAGACACTAATCTACATAGTCCTCTTGTGACTTGACCAAGATTATGTCTGGTTCTTTAAAGAGACTATTACCTATGAGTTTGTTTTGGCTGTATCTTCTCAGAGTAATCAGGTACCGCAAAACACCCAAAAAAATTACGTGTAAAAAAAGTGTTTGTAAAAAACGATTTGTAAAAAAATCAGTTCACAATTTTCTAAAACATTGCTGAACATACACACAAAAAAACAGGTGAATTGATAACCTCCTCTTTTTGGAAGTCGGTTAATAAATATCGCTTACCATCTATCTTCAAGGTTAAGCATCGCTTGCCGAGGTGGTCTTTGTATGGGTGGTCCTCCCAAACATACCAGGACCCTTCCGTGACTCGGACAGCATGTTAAACTGCAGATCAGTGACAGTCGTCATGGGTAGTCAGAGGTCCGAAAGTCGGACTACTGGTTCAAAGGGGTGTTGTACTATACAGGGTGAGTAAAAAATTGTGGATCAAACGAAACAGGGCGATAGTTGGGGTTATTTGCAGTAAAAAAATATCTCTGTGGCATAGTCCTAACTTGCTCTCCTTAAAAATTATAATTACTTGACTGTTTAAAAAAAAAAAAATAGCTATTTTAAAACATAAAATGGTGTTTAATTGCTTCTAGGAAAAGTATCATCACAACAAAAGTTATGGTAGTGTGTACCATGATTTATGAGTATTGAAACATTTTTCAATGGGTCATACTATTATTATTTTTTAGTTTAGTTAGTTTCACGATTGTCTGGTAGTTTGAGTACTATTTGCGGCCTACTCAAATGTCCTTTCTTTGATATTGTTCGTCGTGTCGTTGAGCTCCTTGGATTATGAGTCGAGCTACACGATCACTGACAAATACTTGCACTGTCTGGACAGGTCCACTCAAATCTGTGTGGTTAATTCTTCAAAAGACCATCTCAGACATTAATCTACATGGTCCTCATATGACTTGAGCAATGTCTGGACTTTAAAAGAGACGGTGTCCTCTGAGTTTGTTTCGGATGTTTCTTCTCGGAGTAGTCAGGTACGTAACACCGGCCCCATCTAGTTTTAAAACATAACAATCATGTTGACAAGTAAAAGAGTTTTGTAAACCAATTTATAGAAATAAATATGATTTATGATTTAATATCTTTTAAGTCTCACAAAAAATATTTGTAACTTCAGCACCTTACTCTAAAAAAAAATGTAAGTACAACGAAAAAAACCATGTTTCGTTTGACCCACGATTTTTTACCCACCATGTATAGGTAGAAAAACTTAGGCAGAACATTGACTGACAAAACGTCGGTGTATCGTAAGCCATAAAACCTTTGTCTATTCCTTCGAGGAATCCTGCGGGCGTAATGTTATTGAATTAAAACGTATGATATTTTCTACAGGCTGGCAGTATCCTGATTTTGGTGTTCTTGGACGGACTTCACAGTAAGTTAAAATACAAACAACAACATTCATTAATTCATAAAATTTGTTTAATTTTATTCATTTTTTTTTTAAATTTTAAACGTGGACAAATTAAATTCACGTCTGTATTGGTACAGACGTGAATTTTATTTGTCCACGTTTTATTTTATCTTCCACGGCACTAACGTGCCAGCACCTCATCAGCACCGACCACCTCAATTACTACGCTACACATGTCATAATTATGTATTGATAATTAGTAGAAGAGAAAGAGAGACATTGAGATATTGTATTGTATTGTATAATTTCGAAAAAAATATTCGTCTGACTTATACAAAATTTCATTAACTCCTCGACCCAAATGAATGGGCAATTGATTGATTCATGATTACGGTGTTGGCCCCATGAAGAAAATGGTTCAGTTTGATGGACGGACCACACCCTCAAATAGGACTACACTTTTCTGGTACCCGCTGTAAATAATACCCGCCTAATGTTAATTTCAGGCACACATGTATCATTTGAAGATGGCCGAGGAAACTACGCCGAGGCAAACGACTCGCACGGTACGGGTTCCAACCATACTCTTAATCTTAACTCAAGCAGTAATAATGGGTATAGAAACGGAATCGCAGTAAACGTCATTGATCGTGACCACGAAGCTTTCGATGAAACCATTAATGCGAAATTTGAAAGACCAGCCAATGATACAACTGCACCATTTAATTCTGCAAAGCATCACTATCCACTTAACCCAAACCAGCACTCAGTTCCCAGAAAATACCCAGTCCAATACCCAGGCCAATATCCAGTTCAATATCCAGTCCAATATCAAAATCGGTTCCCATATCAATCCCCAAATACATTCCCTAATCAGTACCCAGGCCAACAGCCTGTCCAATACACAGGCCAACACCCGGTCCAATACCCAGTCCAGTATCAAAATCGGTTCCCATATCAATCCCCAAATCAATTCCCAAATCAGTACCCAGCCCAATACCCAGTCCAATACACAGGCCAACACCCGGTCCAATACCCAGTCCAATGCCCAGTCCAATACCTAGTCCAATACCCAGTCCAATACCTAGTACAATACCCAGTCCAATATCCAGTCCAATACCCGGTTCAATATCAAAATCGGTTCCCATATCAATCCCCAAATACATTCCCATATCAGTACCCCCCAAATCAGAACCCAATACGGAACATTCTATTGGACATGCCGAATAATGGACGAAACAATACACCCAACAACCAAAAGGACGGGTCCGAAACCTCAACAGTCGGCACTTTACATGACTCACCGAACAACCAAAAGGACGGGTCTGAAACCTCTACATACGGCACATTACATGACTCACCGACCGTCACTCCAGGGCCGTAATGTTCTTCAAATAATATAATAATTTTATGAAGTAACCTTTAGTTTGTAAATGGGTCTGTATCATTACTTAGAATAAACTTGTTCAGGCAGCGATTTTTGCCTTTCATTGTACTTTAACCTCAGCTGGTATCTTACTGTCTTTTAAATCCGTATACATGGTGGAATGGACACTGACGCTAAAATGGTTACCACGTATTCAGTGCATCATTCTGAACTCCACAAAGCAGCAGCAAAAAACAGCTGTTTCGTACAAAACTGCAATACCTACAGCATTTTTTTTTAAATACGGATTAAAAATGTATATTTCAGGTTCAGAATAATGTACTGAATACGTGGTAACTGTTTTAACGTTGGTGGGCCTTACACCCTGTATAAAATTACATCGACGGACATTATAAAAATAAAAATTTAAAACTTTCCTTTTGAGTATTATCATCCTTTTAAAATTTGTGAAAATCCCTATCAGTCAATGCAGACATAAGCACTGTACTGGGTCAGCACCGCAAAAATAAAAGAACAACTGAAAACATATTGGGGTAGTATTTGGGAAGAGCAAAAACAACAACGACAAAGCATCTTGGATAACGGATGAAGAAGTAAAACGGAGAGATTTTAAAGGTATGGAATTCGTAGAGGTAACACACACAACAACACATTACAGCTAGATTAAATGATAAGAAATCGCCTAGTGTAGACATCTTACTTATCTTACTAATATTATAAATGCGAAAGTTTGTGAGGATGTATGGATGGATGGATGTTTGTTACTCTTTCACGGCTGAACGGGTTTAGATGAAATTTTTCACATAGATAGTTTATAACCACGATTAACATATAGGATAGTTTTTACCCCGGTAGTATTGTCCGTGGGACAGTTACTGAAATTCACGCGGGCGAAGCCGCGGGCAACAGCTAGTAATACATAATTGTTAGGGTTCCGTACCTCAAAAAAAAGAATGAACCCTATAATAAATAATAAATAAAATAAATAACTAATACGATCACATTGTTGGCCGTCTGTCTGTCAGAGCCGTTTTCTCAGGAACGCGTAGAGGTATCAAGTTACCCAATAAAACTGTTTATTAAAATGAAACTAAAATAGCTTAAAGCTAATATTTTTATCTAACACTTGACACCAATTTTGAACTTGTACCGGTTCATGAAATGCCAATGATGATGGGCCCAACGATATATGGGATATGGTCGGTGCGCTTTATGATTTGTATTTCTTCTAAAAACAAGACTGTTCGAACATTTTAGGTAATATTGTTTTCAATAAAAACGATTGGAATGTCAACGATACGCTTATACACCGTGACTTTTTAGTCATCTTACAACGGCAGCCCACTTCATGAATCCAACGAATACTAAAAATTCATAAAAAAATAGGTATTTAGGAGATTTTAATAATTTAAAAAAAAAATTATAATTCAGTATTATGACGCATGACGTAGTTAAAACACCCTGTTGCGAGCGATGATCTACTGGACTCGAGTGATGGATAGGTATATGTTCTCCCGTTTGACACGTAAACATCATTAACAGGATGTTTCATAATTTTATTCATATTTTTTATTCTTATTTTTCTTTGTACCTATTATGGAAGATTAAAAAAAAATCGCGCCTAGAGCTATTTTATGTCGGGTACATTGAGTGGACGACCTATGTAAGACGACTAAAAAGTCACGGTGTATATAGTTTATCCATAATATTTTTGACTACCAGTACGTATTGACCTGGACAGCCCTGCAATTTGCCTTATTGAAGTCCGTATGAAAACAGACGTACAACATAGCTGTGTGAATAGAACTGAACTTCTTTTAAGTTTTACGTATTTATTTAATTAAAATTCATTCGCAGTAGTGGTAGGTATGCTACGGCTAATAGCCGAAGTGTGGCCACACCTAGTTTTAGCCAGGTACAACAAGGTGCAGCCGGTTAAATTTAGATGTATCCTACTCATCTTC
This sequence comes from Noctua janthina, assembly GCA_963576755.1. NCBI lineage: Eukaryota > Metazoa > Arthropoda > Insecta > Lepidoptera > Noctuidae > Noctua > Noctua janthina. The sequence goes on from OY755066.1 coordinate 11,949,940, forward strand.
GATTAGAACATGCAACCAATTTGGATGTAGCGCTCGCCGGCCGCTGTCGCGGCACTGTTCGCTGCGCTCGCTCAGCTCGCGCGCGTTTGGTCACAGTTCTAACCTAACCTAACCTAATCCATTTGGTCGGTGAGTCCTAACAATAAAAAGGATACACAAATTCGGCTTTTAGCCGTGACATATACATAGGTGGACTTAATGAAACAAGGCATTCTCTACCAGTCAACCACTAAAAAAACTTTTTTGAAGTATCTAGTGACTGCTTCGGTCTAGTGATCGCAAGCGCGACTGCTGAGCATGATGTCTCAAGTGCGGTTCCCAGGTCCGGTGAAGTGTTTTTCCGTCAGGAATTTCTCAGTAGCAGCCACAAAGTTTGGATTTGTGTCCGGTTGATGACTCGCCCCTATAACATGGGACTTCAACATAACAGGCGAATTAATAATAATAATAATAATAAATTTATTCAAAAATATAAAGTACAACTTTTACAGTTTTTCTTAAATCTATGTCAAGTTCACCCATGATTTGTGCCTGAACTAGGTAATCCTGTGTTTCAGGCGATTGGAGGTAACATTAATTGATAAAATAAAATAATCACATTTTCTTATTAATCTTATTGGTAACGATGTAGTATGTATTTAGTAGGTATTTTATATACCTTTGTAAAAAAGGTATATAAAATTATATTATCTTAACTTAGATAACTAATTAAAAAAATAACAATAATTCGAACAATATTTACTTAAGCACTAGTAATAACTTCTCTGTATCTTCATAGGACATAGTTTGAAGAGCCTCCTTGAGGGTTTTCTTGCAGTTACTGATATTTAAAGAGTAGATGTTTATTTTTTCATTTAGCCTGTTATATAGCAGCGGTCCGAGGTACATATGAAACTTCGCTGTGAAAGCATGTTTTGTACTTTTTTGAGGGCAAACTATATCTTTCCGTCTTTTTTTAGTAAATTCAGTGCTGTATGGAAGTGAATTGTGGGTGTACTATTAATTGCAGTTCTGCCTAACCTGGTTGCCTGATCCGGTTCACACACGGCAACCTGTAATTTTAATTAGACGCAATTATAACAATGCTGTAAAATTTCTATTGATTTCCTAAATTTTACCTTATTTTTAGTGTTGTAACTTTCCCCAAGGGTTTCATTAATTTCCCAAATCTCCTAGTACGATTTGTTTTCTTCAAAAAGTTGAAGAATTTTGTTGCCTGACGCCAAATTTCGAAAATTGAATTGGTTTTTATTCTGTCACAGTAATTCTTCGGGGATAAGAATGTCTTTCTTGAGCTAGCTTAAATCCCTCACTTCTCTTAGGATTTTAGTTTTAACTCCCTTGCTTCGCTCAGGAGTTAACTCAAAGCTGCCTCGCTCCACTCGGGTGCCCTAGAATATAATAGTAATTATAAACGTCAGGAATATTGAAATTTTGGAATTATAAAAATAGGATCAATGATAAATCGGAGTTGTATAATTGTATTTTGAACCATTCGGAATTATGAAAGTCGGTATTTTGAAATTCGTATTTGTGACTGACGGAATAAACTTTTTCGTGTTTATGTAGTGGCTAAAAGAAAGGCGAAAACACGCGAAATTCATAAACCTTCCTAAAATAGGAAAATTCAGAGTATTATTGGTACTTTAAAGCTTAGGTGGTAGAATTTACGGAGTAATATTCTAAGTTTGTTACATAAGTACTCAACGTGGTTTGACCACGAAAAGTTCTCGTCAACTTTTACTCCGAGATAAGTTACACATTTGTCACGTACAATAGGTTTGCAATTACAGTCAACACGGTTGTTATGAATGCACGTAAACTCATGTGTGTACATCGGGGGTGGGTCGCCAGGTGGTAATAAATATGGTGAGCGTAAAATAACTAGCTTCGTTTTATCCGCGTTTAGAATTATCCCGTTGTCGTGCGCCCATTCAACAACTCGGTCTACGTCGTGCTGCACGAGTCGACAAGTTTCGGCGAGGTCAGTGCCGGCGTGCAGCGCGCACAGGTCATCCGCGAACATGTACGTCGAGCAGCTGCGTAAAACGCCGCATAAGCTGTTGACTGTTGTTTGCAAATAATCTTACCTACATCCCCTTAACGGATTGCCGTCATATTACCTGTAACCCTGTATACTTTTGGCACAGTGTTCAAATCATTTTTAATCGTAAAAATTGAAGAGCTCGTGGTTAAATAATAACAGCCACACCGGCCGATATTCAAGGTTGAGCAGCGCTTGCCAAGGAAAACACGTCAAAACTATGGTCCTGGTGTTCACTTGTAGATCTTTGACAGTTGTTACAGGTAGTCAGTGGCCTAGACGTCTGACAAACAGTGTTAGCTAGTACTAACTGGGTTGTGGAGGTCAGACAGACAGTCGATCCATATAAAAATACTGGTATTCAGCCGATTAGACTGGAAGCCGATCCCAACATAGTTGGGAAAAGTCTTGGCAGATTGGTACTCACATAAATGTAAACAGAGATTTCTTCACCAATGGAAATAGAAATTAAAACAAAAGTAGGATTTTTCAATCAGTTTAATCTTTGTAGCATTACAAATGGCTGTACTATAATGGTTACGTCTTTATGCCAACTTTAAAAGGTATTTTTTAGACATCCATGGCGTTGTCAAAGGGGTTTACTGTACTCACATCAAAATTAAATGTGATTTCTGGTGGCGTGTCACCGAACGGGTTGACTGTCCTATAGTCTGACAGGTTTTCCAATAAGCTCTGTTCAGAGTCAGTTGAAGGTTGGTCTGAAAGCTTGTCCGTGGACTGATATAAAGGCTTATCCGTGGGCTGGTCTAAAGGCTTTTCCGTCGGTTGGGCTAAAGGCTTATCTATGGGCTGGTCTACAGGCTTGTCTTGAGTTATATCGAAGAGGTTGTCATACATGTCATAGTCACTGTACCAATCGTACCGTGCATAATGACGATGATAGCGATGGCTTCCGAAACAGTTAGACCAACTCCTTACTGGCCAATAATCATCACAATATTCATCCCAAAAAGCAAACGGCGCACCTAAAAAGTAATAAAAAAAAAACATTATACAGGGTTATTTGTAAAACACCAACAACCTCGCAGGAGTAGATTACTAACATCATAAACAACAACATTTGTTCTACGGCTTTTCCGAAAACAGACAAAAATAAAACGACTTTTCATACAAAACTCGATCAGCTGTTCGGACATATGTATGGAGAGTTGAATTTTTTTTGTCTGTTTTCGGAAAAGTCGTAGAACAAATGTTGTTGTTTATGATGTTAGTTATCTACTCCTGCGAGGTTGTTGGTGTTTTACAAATAACCCTGTATAAACAGCTTATAAGTTTCTTAATGTGAAAGCGCCCCCGTATGTATTAAACATTACTTTTTATATCTGTTTATTCGTTGCATATCTTATTTTATATTATAAATGTATTTTCGTATCTGACCGTGGCAACACTTTGGGCCGTATCAGAATACAAGTGCTGTGACTTTGTTTTTTTGAATGTTGCAGCACCATGGTGACATAGGGACCTTTTGGCCTCGTACAGGACCAATTTAATTGTTTTATTTTTTTCTTATGTTTACTTTTTTATATAATTTTCGTTTATTGTGAATTCAACCATGTTTTTTTTTTTTGTTCTGCGTGAGTCTAATAAATACTTTTTCTTTCTTTCTTTCTCCCTCAACTGGAGTATTCGCCTGAAAGTCAGAATCGAACAATTCTTCTCCTTAGCGTGTCAACGGCAATCTCAAATGTGTCAGCCCAGAACTGAACTACTAATTTGGCGCTTTCGGTAGCATCCATCATTCGAACAATTCATCAGTGCAGAGTGAGGAGAACCGAGCATTAGTTCTAACCATACAATTTGTAACACACCCATGTTTGTACAATATCCTTTGATCGTTACATCGCAAGCGAATGCTTCGGTTAGGAAGCGCCTTTAGGATAGATGCCTCCTCTTGGTGAGAGGGAAATGAATGAGTATTCCTTTATAAAATTAGATATTTTAATTTACCTAATTTTGGAACCTGTACCCGGTACCGGTGGGGTACTATTTATATTATTTTTATACTAGTTATTTACAAATGTAAAGGAATACTAATAATAGAGAGAGAGAGAGAGAGAGAGACAGAGATATGGAGTTCCAGGGCACATTTAATGTACATTTTTACAAGCTGACATCGGCTTTTAGGAAATATACCATCGAGAAGTGGTCACAGGCTTCACCTCGCTCTGCGCTTCAGAGCTAGCAGCGTCCGTAGCCTAGCTACGTCTTGGTGATCTGTTCGAAGAAAAGGAAAGGTTTGGGATAAAGTTAACTATTAGTCAACTGTTAGTTAACTCGCAACCGTCGTAGATACTTACTCTCACACACAACACATACTCAGACACTCACGCACCCAGACACACATTCATATTAATTTTATACACCTATTTCTAATTCGCCATGATACTGACAAACAGAGGGACAGTCAGGTGGCGCGTGGTCCCCGTTGAAACACTTCGGGTTCTAAACCCATAAGAGTACGTCCCCTATACTCATAGTACGGGGATTGTTACTTACAGTTGTATTCTCCGACCACCAGCAGAATCAGCAAAACGAGGCTCTGTAAAAATGGTGATAGTCATAAAACTAGAATAGAATAGAATAATTTATTTAAAATGGGTCAAAATCAACAAAGTTCATTTTTTGACAATTTTGGTGGCACAATTTTTTCTTCAGTTTTAGTGAAAAACAAGGACCTGGTATAAGAATCGAAAGTCCAAGCTAGAAGGATCTCCAAGAGGTCTCAGAATGTCTCGATAACTTTTTGAGATAATTTAGTTCAAAATCTAGTGTGGCCACCAAAACTGAATATCACCCACCAAAATGGGATTTCTATGTCAAAATGTATAACAAAAGTGTACATTTAGGCGCAGTAATGTTATTTCTCATACAATAGTGCCAATGCCATTTACTATAATTAAAATACACGGTGGAAGGGATACCGACGCGAAAACGGTTACCACGTATTCAGTCCATCATTCTGAGCCCCCCTACATATAAATTTTTCATCGGTTATTAAAAAAAAAACTGATGTTTCCTACAAAAGTGCAATACCTACACGGTCAAAGTAAATGTATTCAATACAACAATAAATGCGCTGTTGAGGCTTCCACCTCACTGTAGTGCGTCAGGTATGTTCGCTGATGCGCACACTGACGATTACTTTGCAATAATGCGAAAGAAAGTTGCCTCCGTAATATCCCGAGTGAGGGGAAGCAACCACATCATTCTGAAGGTGTTTGCTGAGAGGCTGGATGGGCCTACAATGGGGAGGTTTACCAAGCTACATGTTGGCAAAAAAAGCTTGTTAAACCTTCCTGTGACTGTGATTTTCTTTCTTTTTTAGTGTTCCTGCATGTTACTAATATAGTTTTTAAGTAAGATGTAATACTAACACACTGTGGGCCTTGATGCCTGACAGTAAAATATTTTTTATTTTTATTTTTATTTATTTATATGGAACATATGATTTTTTTTTAAATTCGCGTCGGTGTCCCTTCCACCCCGTATATTTGACAGTTGCAAGTAATGATAATGTTGAATCTAAATGTTTGGTAGCGACCTAATTAGTTTTGGTAGCGAGTGAATTAGAACTGTCATGCGAAGTAGAAGCGCTTGCTGTCTGACCATATTATAGGTTTTTTCTCCGATTCCTAGGCATCCCAGGTCAGGCAAAAGGTTATTGGGTTTTTTCATCAAGAATATCTCAGTGGTAGTCATGGTGTTGATGGCAATTGGTTCGCTCTCTATTACATAGGACGTAACTTGCGAAATGTGGATGTACTAATAGGTATACCACTGCCTAACCCTTCGAGGAGTACAGGCGTGATATTATGTTACTTATTTATGTTACGACATAATAATATGTTGTCGGCTTCGCCGCCGTTTACGCGAGCCCTTACTCACACAAATGATCAGATAGCACTTCCAGTCACACGTTCATGATAAATTAGGACGATATTCAAATTAAAATTACAGCTACCGGTTGGAGTGTAGCCTTAGGGGCCGCTATGGAGCGAGGAAAAAATTTCGGCCCTAGAATGTTTTTTTTTTCGCAAACTTTCAGAATTTTATTGCATTATCGGGTTGACCTAGACCATAGCATTTAGGTACTGAGATACATGGTAGTCCGACACACCGTTTCAGAATTATGGGCCTTCTAAAACAGAATAAAACTAAAAAAATTCTAAGGTTGAAATTTTTCCTAAGTCCCAAAAATTTTTTTTTTTGTTTTCTTTGCTGTTCATAGTGCCCCTAAGCGAATACTCCAACTCCTACAAATCCGCCCCAAAGACTTTCCATTGACCCAGCTACACTATACATCTTCTTCTACACGTAATGGGTATAGTATGTCCACCACTTTAAGCTTGCAGTTCAAGGTGGCGCCGCTTGTCAAGAAAAAATGCATCAATATGTCAAACTTGGTACATTTATTTTAGTTCTGTGTTTTACCGTCTGCACAGATAAGTTGTTTGAAGTGTATTATCTAAATAATAGTGTCTGACTAAAGTTTTGGCATCGGTACCGGCCACATTTGGTCAAAAACCTTTTAGCAAGAGCTGAAATTGAACGAACTCTCACGAATTCGCGAGAGCGCAATGGAAACGGCGACGCGCGAGGGCATACCATGCCCTCGCTCGGGCTACTGCGTACTTGCTTATTCTTGTCTTGCAACGTAATCTGAATTATCTCATTAAGTTGTTTGTGTACTAATAGTCAACATAAACTGAATAATATTATTTACTTTAACCAATCTGAAACTGAATTCGTTAGGGTTATGAAACCTTCGGCTTTGACGTAGGCTTCAGACGTACGTGGATGCGAAAGCCGATTAATCTGCTTTGGCGTAGGCCAAACCCGGCCCTCGGTCGCACACTAGCATTTCATTTAATGGCGTGGCCACTTACTGGGCCCAAACATTGTAACGTAATGGATCTAAACATCGAAGTAAACAGAAGAAGAACATCTGCGAATCGAGTATTTTTAATTTTAGAATCGTTCGAAATTAAGTTACAATTATTTTATGCTTTCGTGTTAGGCAAAGGTCAGCCGTGATTTATGTTTAAGTTTGTTTTAAATCAATTAAATGACACATAAAACATATATATATTATTCTTATCTATACATACATATATACATACTTTTTATTATTTAGGATACTTAGGTTAATTTGCTATGAATAAGAAACTCAGAACAGAACGCTTTTATATGTTTTGATAAATAGAATTACTAGTACTAAATAAAGGACATTTGAGAATAATCAAATCAAATAGGTACTTACGAATAACTTCATAGTTCCTAAAATGTGAAAGACACTGGTAACTAATTGAGTAAGCGATCTCGTACTGAATGCAACACATTTTTGCAAATATTATTACACTTCCACACACACACACACACACACACTTTATTATACTTCATTTCAATCGACGCAGGTGACCTGTGAACTTCTTATCTATACAAATAAATAAAATTGAAGTGTCTGTTTGTAATTTCAAAATAATAGCTTTTTACTGAATGCATACGAAAGTATATACGGTACTTATAAAAAAAGGCATTTTTTTTTAATTTGTCTGGCTGGTTGTTCCGGCTAATCTCCGGTGGCTGGACCGATTTTGAAGTGACTTTTACTGGCAGATAGCTGATGTTATAAGGAGTAAATGAGGTTACTTTTGCGTCAGAAAAAAAATTGGGTTCCGTGTAAAAAAAATTAAAACCCTTGAAATTGTTAACAAAATCCGATTCGAATAGGGAAATAATATTTTTATTATAATTTTACGCGGACGGATTATAATAAAAATAGATTATAGCCCATTCCCTCTCATAGCGAGGAGGCCTGCGTCCCATCAGTAGGAACATTAATAGGCTGATTATGCTTATGCTTATGCTTACCCGGACGGAGACCGCGGGCAATAGCTAGTATTGTATACATCGAAACAACGATAAATTTTATTAGTAATTATAATAATTTATATTATTAAGTTTAATGATAAGGACTGTTATATTTTTAGGGAAACCCGAGACAGATAAACCCATTGGTCACAATATTGTCGTTGTAATTTCAAACAACAAGAACATTCATTTAATTTCAGGCTACTTTTTCCAGCAGGACCCTGGACGGTGAGTAATGGGATAGCTCGCCGTCCGTCCGTCTTATGACGACAGGCCGTGTCGGCGGCGCGTTCGTGTTCCACGCGCGCCTCAAAGAGATGTCAGCACACAGGAAAGGGCCGATGCCTGCCCTGGAACACAAAGGGCAAAGAAGGAACATGGATGGGTTTAAGTCAGTACAAGTCTGACACTCCGACATTTCCGATCCGAAAAAAAAAGGTATCAGGACACTAGCGCGAATCCACATGCGCGAAAAGACATATGCGCGTATGGACTTTTGGGCGATTAGACTTTTGCGCGAATGGACCTTTGGGCGCATAGACAGTTGCGCGCATAGACACTTGAGCGAATGGACTTATGCGCGAACGGACATTTACGCACAAAGACACATGCGCGAAAGGACTTATGCGCGAATGGTTAGGTTAGGTGTAGAGTAAATATAACACTGAGGTTCTTCTAAATCGGAATCGATTGATTAATCTTTTTTGTACAAAGTAACAAGAATGTTCTAAACATCAATATACATTTGTCATAATAGACATTAAAACAACTGAATGACCTTAAAAATCGACATTAATGAAACCCAAAAGCTTGAACAGAGAGTAAAATTATTTTGAAACATACGTTCAAAATCGATATTGTAAATCGATTAAACAATAATTATATCTGGCAACACTATTCATGGTAGATACGAAAAAATAATTTGACATGTCACTCGGGCAGTGTTGCCACTTCTCTCGCTCTATCTCATTGAAAATAAGAAATAATATGATGTTATGTTTACTCTACAGATTAACCGTAGCCAGTCGCGAGTAAATCTAGTCGCGGAAGTGTCCTTTTGCGCAAAAGTTCATTCGCGCAAGTGTCCATTCGTATAAGTGTCTCTGCGCGCATGTTTCTATGTGCGCTAAAGTCCATTCGCGCAAAAGTCTAATCACCCAAAAGTCCATGCGCGCATATGTCTTTTCGAGCAAGAGGGTTCGCGGAAGTGTCCTTCGCGCATATGTCTTTCGCGCAAATGTCCCAGATCCAAAAAAAAACCATAGATATATACCATACAGACTGTAATTAGTGAGTATTTAGTGCCTTAAAACTATATAAAACTTCACTTGTGCACTGTCACTGTGCGTTCATGTGGCACTTGCTCATGGCAGCGACAGAACACCACCACTCCCTGCGGCCAAAAGTCCTCCTCCAAGACGAGGTGCAGATATCACGTTGGTATTCGCACCAGAAACGCCTTAAAGTACACCACTTTAGCGACTTTAGGCGGTTTTGACATTTTGAGATTTGATGCCGTTTGTTAGAGAATCGGAAGACTCGTCGTGCCAGCCAATCACAGAAACAAGCAACGTCTGTATCTAATTTTAAGCAAACACAAATTATAAAATGGTATTGTACCATTACATGGTATAATTACCAGCAGGCGGCCATTGATAAAGTCTTAATTTAATATAATTTGATTATGTAATTGTAGTATGTATATGTAATTTTTTATTTTTATTGATTATTTTAATGTTCGTGTGTTTTAATGTGATTTTAATTTTTATAATTTTTATATGGACAACGTCTGAAATAAATGATTAATAATAATAATAAAACTGCATACCGCCGTATGCTGAGATGCCTTTTGGCCTCGTACAGCACCAATTTAAATTGTTTTATCTTTTTCTTATGTTTACTTTTTTATATAATTTTTGTATTATTGTAATCTCATCCATTTTTTTTGTTTTGTCCTGTGTGAGTTTAATAAATACTTGTTCTTTCTTTCTTTCTTTGTATGCAGTTTTTACAATCTCCTGTAAAGTTTCTATTTTTAACTTACGTCGTGTTAGAACTTCAACGATAAAATGATATTCCACAAACTAAAGTTTCGGGGTATCCCCGTGTATGGCTTAGTTTGAATTCTGGAGCAATTTATGCTGAACAAGTGGACACGGAAATCGGGATAACCCAGAGAGATTTAAGATCGTATAGAAAAGCTTAACTGAATAGTTTTTAACACAAAGCTGGATTTGATTTCTCAAAGATTGTACTGCATTTAGCATTTTAATATTATTGATTCAAGATTATTAGAATATTCTCCAAAGATCGTTTCAAGTCATCAATTGTTGTATTTTCCGTGTCAAAATTCAAGTTCCAACTTTTGATTTTCAATCTAATTATTCAACAAAATATGAAACACTACGCAAACAGTAATTAGTATAATGTATGAATCAAAGACATTATATTATAAATCAGTTAATTAAAATTCAACATTTTACGTAAGTTTGCCGTATTAGTCGTACTATCGAATAGATACAGGATGTGTTTTTCTACATCGTCAGTTCCGATTCCAAACAAGCAGTGAATTTTCAAAAAATCCAATGATGCAATTTTAGTTTTCATCAAAATCGGACTCGAGACTATTGTGACTATCTCTCGCTATTCCTCATAGTTTCGGATTTGGCCATCCCCGCCCACTTGAACAATTCATCCTGTATAATTATTTTGTACCCTGTAGCACCTACAGGAACACCACGCCAAGTGGCTTAGACATTCATCGTGTTTATATTGTAAATCAAAAAAATGTGACAAAACCTCTTCTCGTCATCTGCCAGTCTTTTCCCTATGTTGGAGTCGGCTCCCAGTCTAACCGGATGCAGCCGAATACCAGTATTTTACATGGAGCGACTGCCTATCTGACCTCCACAACCCATTTAGTACTGGGTAATAAGATACCCCTTGGTAAGTCTGGTTGTCAGACTTTCGGGACACTTACTACCTGTATGGACTGTCAAAGATCTACAAATGACAGCCGGGACAAACGGCTTCACGTGCTTTCCGAGGCACGGAGGAAACTCCACGGACCAACCTAGGCAAGCACGGCTTAACCTAAAGATGACCCGAACGGCTGTTATTATTTAGCCACGAGCTAAAACGGTCAAAACATCTTCTAACTAAAAAAAAACAATAAAATAACCTCACGTACCTAACCTAACAATAAACTAAAAATTTGTCATCACAAAAACGTCGACGAGGAGTTCCTCGTCAACGCTGTCAACTGGTAATGTGCCCAAGAGACTGATGGCGGCAGTGCCACGTTGTTCGTCAATGTTTAAAATAGAAACCAGATCTTAGTCAGAAGTATAGTACTAGTTTCTTTAAAAAGGCTCTGATTACTTAGACTTAAGTTACTATACTTACACCTGACTTAAGGTTTCGCAGCCGCAGCCACAGCGCCAGCACAACACGATGATCTAGGAAGACATGATGGCGCAAGAAAGTCGACACAGGATGCGTAAAACAATAACATGGTGTCAGGTCTCTTGTCATCGTCGCGTGGGAGCTGATCGTGACAAGAGCTCGTCGGATGCTGATGTTTTGTGTCATGGGTCTAGAGCTAAACTACACTATGACTGCATGACAGGCCGTGGTGTCCGAGGCTGTTGACGACTTTACCACAGTGATACCAATGAGGAGAACAACATGCAGCTCCTAAGAACAGGTAAGCAAATATCTATATTTTAATGGAGTTTTGTTATTGATACTGGCTGAAAAACGCAAACTAGATTATGCTATTATGAAGACTATGGAAGCTCTGGTTTCCTCCAATAGCTGTGCCGTCATATACTACGCGAATTGTTCACCGCTTTTGAAGAAAACGTTCGAGGACTCTTCAAATCCGCAAAAACGGCCGTCGGGCGCAAATGCAGGCAACGCTTTTTGACGGCACCTTTATTGGAAGAAACCAGGTCATCTTTTACCGTTAAGGAAAACTTTGAATTTAGGTAGAAGGTACATCCATAAAAACTCAAGTAAGACTGCCTAAATATCAATGTTTCCCTTAATGAGACATACTACATACTGAAAACGTGACGCAACGCTAGAACTTTGACAATATAAGCGTAAAATCCACATGTGTCACGCAATTAGAATTTCATACCAAAATTAACCTTATTTTTTGAGGGAATAACGTTCTCATTCGTATGTGATGCTAACTTGGTAAAGTTAATTTGTGGTTTTTGAATCTTGCCAGCTACTGACGCGGGTAATACTGAAGTAATAGATAACGAAAATCGTCACCTTTATAAGTTACACTCCCGTCGTGTAACCGTTAGTACGACTTGGAGCTTAGTCAGGTACCCTGTGTAGTGACTGTCATAAGGAACATACTGTTTGCCCGCAGCAACCATGAAGTTCATTGTAAGTGTTTACTTTTTTCTTTTTTGTGCCGCTGACATAGATTTGGGCAGGACGCCAAACCGGTACCCATTCACTGTGCAGCTTACTCCAGACACCAGACTCCTATCCAAATCTATTTCAGTCTTTTAAGTTAACCTACTTCAGCAATACGAACTGTGTCAGTAATACAGCATTGTGACCTACTTAGTGCAGTCACAGTTGTGATCAATTCAGTACTTTTATATGTTTTTTTTTTACAGGCAGGCGTTTTCCTGATGTTGGCGCTTTTGGATTCATTCCACTGTGAGTATATTTAATTGACTTCTTTTTAAATAAAATTGAAAATAAGTCTTTGACTGTGCCGGTGGGAAAACACATAACAAAATCATACCGGGTGTAAACAAACCCTTCACATATCCGTCAACCAAGCATTCTGTACATCAAACTAAGTAACTTTACGCAAAAATTCGAATCGACTTTTTTTTGCAAGGCTCAATATTGGGTCCTTTCCTTTTTCTAGTATATATAAATGATCTCCCCTATTTTGAAAAACCAACCTCAAAATATGGTGTTATTCGCTGATGACACTTCCCTAAGTTTTAAGATAAATAGACGGGCCCAAAATCTAGATGATGTGAATAATGCCCTACTTCAGGTCCATAATTGGTTCACAGCAAACAATTTAGTGTTAAATGAAAAAAAAACGAAATGCCTAACTAAGATTTGCTTTACCGAATGTTAAAAGAAGCGATTGTGATATAGTATTGAATAAAGAGAAACTTGAATTTGTAGATAAAACGGTTTTCCTGGGGATTACGCTTGATTCAAGGCTACAATGGGGTTCTCATTTAACATCTCTTGCGGGGCGGCTTAGTTCAGCAGCGTATGCTATAAGAAAAATCCGTCAATATACTGATGTAGATACCGCTAGACTGGTCTATTTTAGTTACTTTCATAGTATTATGTCTTATGGCATTTTAATATGGGGTCGGGCTGCGGACATTGAGTCTATATTTATTCTGCAAAAAAGAGCCATCAGACCCATATATAATCTTCGTAGGCACGATTCTCTAAGGGAACTGTTTAAGGAAATTAACATCATGACGGTACATTGTCAATACATCTACGAAAACATAATGTATGTAAGAAAAAATCTACATCTTTTTAATAAAAGAGGTGACAGACACAATTACAGTACTAGAAATAGAGACCAATTAGTTTAGCCAGGCTTCAAACTCGCTAAAGTAGACTCATCTTTCATGGGGTACTGTTTGAGATGCTATAATAAAATTCCACAAAGTATTCTTGAACTGAATGAAACGAAATTTAAAACATGCATTAAACGCACACTATGTAAGAAAGCATATTACAAGTTGGACGATTATATCACTGATAAAAATGCTTGGCTCAATGCCGGTCTTGCTCCACAAGAACAGGGGCGCCTAAATTGATAGCATTAAATAGTATTGTTGGAGCTGCTGAAGATTGTATAACTATCTTTGCATTGTATAGATTCAATCTCTTTTGTATTTTATAGCCGCCTAGCCCATATTGTGTGAGTACTTTGTACTAGAAAGCTGTCGATCGCTGGAAACCTGCGTCTTTTCTTGACTTGAATGTGCCCTGGCGGTTAGGAGTATGTCATGCTCACTCAAATGTCTCGCTGATGGTGGCACGTGTGTCAGATCATTTAGTTCCCTTCAAAATGGTTGAGTTGAATGGTGCTGATACATGCGTCATGTTTGTGAACGGGCGCTGTCAGTTGTGACTGGTCATCTCTTATTTGCCACGGCTTATTTGAATTAATTATTTTATTATTGAATTGTTTTTACTATGGACACTTTTAACGTACACATCTTGCTGCATCGTTCTCACATAATGTACCATCTCAAAATGAATGATGTAACCAAGGTTTTGTTAAAGTATTCTGATTTAAAAGAGTGTCCATGGAGTTTCTTGCCCGTTCTTCTCCATAGAGATCTACGTTAGGGAATGGGCAACTACAGTACTTTCACAGTTTTTGTGCCTTGTGACTGGGACTGTAGCTATTTTTTACTGTTGTCTTTGTTTCGACAATTCAAAAGTGCCTGTAACTGGCCTACTTGAAATAAATGCTTTGATTTTGATTTTGATTTTTTGGGGTGAAAAATCACGTTTTACGGTAGGACACGATGGAAAGCACTCATAGCATTGTGTTGATGAATTAATTTAATAGTCGAAGGGTCGCGGAGGTGTGTAAAGTAATAATCTTATATTAATAACATTTATTTAAAAACATACTTGTGAAAAAGTTGTAACTTTGACCCCCAATATCTCCGTAACTAGAAGGTTCCCAGGTATGGTCTAGAACAAAAAAATGATCGCAGTGACGGGGAGAGCAAGTGCCTTTCGTTTATGTTAAGGGTCTATTCACACCCTTTATGTACCAGGTTTGATATATCGACGCAAATTGTTCTTAACAAGCAGCGCCACCTGGAACTGTACTCTTAGTGGTCATACTATACAACGTGTAACAGAAAGGGTTAGTCATATGAAAGGATATGCTGCAGACCATCAAACTGAACAACTTGAAAAAATTATCAGCTATCCCATACATTTGGGTCGAGTATGTTTTGAAATTTTGTATAGGACAGTTTTTTTTTTCGCATTTTCGAAATTGGACCCATGAAGGAAGTTGTTCAGTTTGATGGTCTGCAGCATATCCTTTCATATGACTATACCCTTTCTGTTACACGTTGTACATCTATTTACTAAATGAAATTATTACAATCCTCTAGCTTTTTAGTTTAGAGCTTGCAAGCGTGACTTGTCGTAGTCATTTATATTCCCCCACATTTATATAATATTATTATGTCAGTGGAAGCTGGAATAGTACCCAGCTAATATTATAAGTTGATTCCACATTATAAAATGCGACGTCTGGTGAAAGACAATGTGGGCATGTGTTTCCCATACTTCTTTATTTTCTCGTTATATTGTATAGTGCATGTTATAAGATACGATGGGGTTGACGTATTCTTGTGGATAAAAGTTCCCAAATAATTAAGAATAAAAAATGTGGGTAACTACATGTGGGTACGATACATAATATAAGCACTCTAAGTTGTTCCCACTGTTGGGACACAGGCCAAGAGGGAGTGGGCTGTAATCTATCACGCAGACCCAGTGCGGTTCGTAGACGTCACCATGTCTTTGAATTTTTGATTGAAGGCTATGCTGGTTTCTTCACGATGTTTTTCTTCACCGTTTAAGGAATATTCCTTGCATTTTCAGTGACTAGGTACTGACCTGTATTAATGTGTCTGTTTAATTCCAGGTGCTCCACTGATTGGCAGTGATGGTGGTACTTACAAGGAAACTGAAACTTCCAACAGTTGGGGCTATAACGTTGGCTTCGATGGTAACATTGGCTTAGAAGGGGGATACAAAGACGGACATGGCTCCCTAGGTATTTATAAACACTTTGGGGCTAACGTCGGGGGTCATAAGAGGAATGGTCAGAAGGATATTAACCACCCCATCGCAGTACAGCATACTCCGTACTACGCTCAACAGTACATCCAACCCTACGCTATGCCGTATATCTCACAATACGCTCCACAGTGGCCACAGGGTGCCCCACAATATATCCCACAGGGTGTCCCACAGGGTGTCCCACAGGGTGTCCCACAGGGTGTCCCACAGGGTGTCCCACAATACATCCCCCAAAATGCCCCGCAGGGTGCCCCACAGTACTACCCTCAGGTTGGCCCACAGTACAACCCGCTGGTCCCGCAGGGTGCCCCGGAAAACATCACACAGAAGGCCTCGCAGGATGACACGACGGCTGCCCACTAGATGAAACTCAATAAGGTTCAAATGGTGATTAATGAAGAAAACAAAGAATATGTCGATTTTTGGTTATTAATCCCTACATTAATTAATAACTGTCTTTTATTTTAACCTTTCCATTCATTGTAACAAAATAGACGATGTCTAACATTTTGAAATGTATTTATTTTATAACTTTACTTATTTTATTTATTTATTTATTATTTACTTGTTTTTGTACGTTGTTGTTAGAGTAGGAAATTACTCCTTGCAGTCAAATAATTGGCGTATCATGTCATCTTCTTCCATAATTATTGTCTATACCTATATTTCCATCTCATATTATATAACTATATCAGTTGTTGAATTTCTGTAAACATTTGTTTTTCTTATACATTAGTTTAGCTGTGTCTTTGTAAATAAAATATTTTAAGTGATCATTTTGTATTCTTTTCTCAATTTTTTACAAGGTGTCTAGTAAACAGTACGACATGATGCAGGAGGCAGATACATCATGTAGAAAATGCTAAAAATGAGAAATAACGTTCTGTGATTAGTCACATAATTAGGTATACGAAGTTTAACTTACTGTCATATTGTCATCTCCACCTCGTATCAGTACTATCTACAACAACCTGATGCCTTCCGAGATCTTGAATTAATCACGTACTTACTAACATACTTTTGCTTATTATAATCCCATCAAAAACATAAATGTGAAATGAGAGCCAAGTTCTGATATTATAGGTATACCTTGGTTGTTGACTTCAACGACAAAAAAAGTGAGATCTAAATAGGTGCCAAGTATTGAACTTGGCACCTATTTAGAACTCACTTTTTTTGTCTTCAGTCCTGAAATTTATTTAAAACAACTTAAAATACCATTTCTTCTTTTAACTTAGAATAATATATTTAAGCCTAAGGTCGGACTTGGTTAGTTCTCATATGCCGGTTTTTCCTGAAGGGTTGGGCAGAGGTAACCTCAGTACTCACATTGCGTCAGTTATGTTTTAAGTACCTCGTAATAGGAGCGAGCCTATTGCCATCAACCGGGCGGGAATCAAGACTACATAATATAACATACATCAAGCCTGTAATTCCCGAAGGGTTAGGCAGAGGTGTACCTACTAATACGACCCACATTTCGCCGTCCCATGTAATAGAGGAAGAGCCTAATACCATCAACCGGGCACAAATTCAGACACATGACTGCTACTGAGAAATTCCTGATGGAAAAAGCCAATAACACTTTGCCCGACCCTGCAATCGGACACAGGACCTCATGAGTCAAGCTCAGCAGTCAGGCTCGACTAATGCAAAATTAATCCTTGATAGCAAAAATACATAAACATTATAGGAGTCGAACCTAAGTTGTCATGATCAGCAGTGACGCTTGCGACCACTTGATCAACAAGACAATATAAGTCAATAGGCAATTTAATTAATTAATTCTCCTCTAATTATATATTGCGTGACCATGCTTAATTATGTTAGTTTTCCTCTTAGGATTCCGTAATTATGAGCATCCTGAATACCTCGGTGATTAGGCTCATAAGCTGTACAGTTCGGTAAACATAAAACTTAATAATAAATACTTAAATAAAAACTTAGTAATAAGTAAGTCTCACTCAAACCATGGCAGACGAACCTTAGACAGTGAGGCAAGCCACGAAAGAGATGCTGGGACGAACTGGATGGGCTCCGTCAGAACTGGAAGGAGGGACGCTCGGGTTTGAAGTGAAAGGAATGGAGGGAGGCCTTTGCCAAGGAGTGGGACAGACTATGGAACAATACAAGTTTCGTAAAAACTCTTAACATCTACAAGTGACAGCAGGTACCAAGAACTTGAACTTGCTGATAGTACATTCTGAATGTGGGGTGGCCACGTAGAAATTTTTCATTGGCAATTTAAAAAAAAAACGGCTGTTACATACATTTTGGCCGTGTAGGTATTGCATTTTTGTAGGAAACAGCATTTTTTTATTACAATAAATTTAATGTAGGACGCGCGTGTTCGCGAGCCATGGAAAGAAAGCAAAGAGGCCTTTGCCCGGGTTTGGATAGAGAAGGACAGTAAAAAAAACAATGGGGGTTCGGAATCATATATTGAATACGTGGTATGTGTTTGTGCATCAATGATCCTTTCTTTAGCTCTAGAGCTACAGCCAACGGTACGGTGTTTCTTTTAACAAAAGAAACACTGATATTCTACATCCTTATTAATATTATAAATGCGAAAGTAAGTTTGTTTGTTACCTTTTCACGCCTAAACCACAGAACCGATCATCCTGAAATTTTGCATATACCTTGTCTGGTGTACAGAAACGGTATTTATCCACAGAGCGAGTCAAGTCAAACAAGTGACGCATGACTTAACCTACGTGCAGGCAACCACGTTGAGTTCAGGTATTAATGTACGCAAGCACGAAAACCAGTTTATGCGGATCTCTCATTGTATAGGAAATCTATAAAAGCGAGGCCAAGTTATACTGGAAATTTCCAGCTTCATGTGCCGCCGTGTGTACCTTTCATCCCGAAAAAAGTAATGTTCCCGATGAAAACAACAATAACGTTCATATATGTGTCTTTCGAATTATGATTGAATCATATTATTATACAAGCAGAGTATAACCCGAATTGATTGTCAAATTCTAAATTAACGCGAGCGAAGTCGCGGGCAAAAGCTAGTTTTACAAAAAAAAACTTTCATTTTAAATGTACGTGGAATATAATAAAAAAATAAAATAAAAATTATTTGTTGTCTCTTTATGCTTACAATCGTAGATGAAGCCCTGAACCCCACACTAGGATTCCCTGTGTTGTGGGGTCCAGTCTCTTTCAATCCATATTCAAATGGTACAGTTACAAAGACATTAGTTTTAGGTAACTAAACTATAACTAGGTTTAAAACAAATTCAGTAGTTTTTGTAGAGTGTGGTTTAGTGAATGTAGTGTGGGAAGTGTAGTGCGGTAGGTGTAGTGAGTGTAGTGTTGTAGGTGTGGGTGTGTGAGTGCATGTGAGAAGGGTAAGAGTGGTTGCAAGTGTTAGTGTGATACTTACTCGTATACCTATGCGCTTATGACATTATCTTTAACACGTCCTCTGTCTTTTCATAGTCCAAACTGAGTAGCCAAAGGGAGACTGCTTTAGAGCAATTTGAGGGTTTTATTTAATTTACTGTATAAGTAAGGTCCCATGAAAGCAAACGATCTCCTTCCAAAAGATTTATTAAAATGAGGTTTATCCCAGATCACCAGACGACTGGAGCGTTGCTGAGATCTGCAGCTATTTAATGATGTTTTGTGAAATCGCAGCGTAGTTGAGAGGATGTATAGCTGCCTAACTCTCAGGACTTTTGCATCTGCGTAAAGTAGATTAGTGCGGTACCTAAACGGTCTCCTGTATGCAACTTTGAGCAGAGCACGCTGTGCACGTTCTATTTTCATCATATGAGTTTTAGCTGCGGAACCCCATGAGACGATACAGTAACTAAGAATAGATTGGCAAAGTGAGAAATACACCATTTTTACGATGGCTTCGTCGGCAACCTTACCCAAAAGCTTAAATATATGAAGTAGCTTTCGAACTCTATTACTCAATGTAGTTATGTGGGTTGTCCATGCAATTTTGCAGTCAAGATAGAGACCTAAGTATTTTATGGAGTTAGTGTTTTCTATTTGAGGGCAGGAGCAGCTGTCGGCGTTTTGGCAGGAATGTAAACGAAAGGTAATTGTTTTGCGAGGTGCTGATCTTTTGGAAACAAAAAAGTTAACCGCTTTCGTCTTGTCGATATTAAGGGTAAGTAAGTTATGTTTTAGCCAATTTGCTGTAACTTTTAAGCCGTTTTCAACTGCCGATTGGACATTATCCCAAGATTTTCCGTAAAAAATTATGGCAGTGTCGTCTGCATACGTGAATAGTTTGGCTTGAGGAAGATTCATCGAGCAAAGACCATTTATGTACAAAATGAATAAGGTAGGGCCCAGCACGCTACCTTGCGGGACGCCGAAATGTACAGTAGATGGCTCAGTGCAACAGTCACCCATGACCACTCTCTGTGTTCTGGCAGAAAGGTAGGAGCTAAACCATTCCAAAGCACTGCCACGAATACCCAGTAGAGACATTTTTTGGATCAGTATTTTTCTCGAGACCGTATCGAAAGCCTTTGCGAGGTCCAGGAAGATGCCAGTACACGCCATACCTTGATCTAGATTGTGACTAATAAAATTGACTAGATTTGTAACTGCATCCTCCGTGGACCTGCCGGCTCGGAAACCAAATTGTTGATCGGAAAGTAATCTATTTTTCTCCAGGTAGCTTAATAATCTCTTATTAACTACTCTTTCGAGAATTTTCGAAAGAGCAGTCAACAAAGAGATTGGTCGATAATTGGCAGGTGTTTTAGGATCACCACTCCTATAGATCGGACAGACATTTGCAACTTTTAGACAGTCAGGGACCGTGCCCTGAGATAGGCTTAAGTTGCATAGGAAGGTGATGGGTTTGACCAAGAGATGAACACAGTGTTTGAGTACTTTGTTGTTAATACCATCTGGGCCAGAGGCTGATGTTGTTTTGAGATTAGTAATTATTTTGCCAATTTCGTGTTCATCTGTCGGGGACAAGAAAAAGGCGTTAGGATTGTTGTTAGTAGAGGAGTAGTTTCCAATGTGAATAGCTAATTCAGTTTCGGTTGACTTTAGCTCCCTAAGTGTGTTTGCTGCGAGTTTTTCGCCAACTGTTGTGAAATATTCATTGACATTATTTAGAGTACTAACAGGGTTATCATTATTTACCAAAAGGTCAATGTTACTAGATTTTTTGTCTTTAATATTGCATATTTTTTTGATTTCGGACCACATTTTTTTACAGTCACCCTCGGTGTCTTTTAGCTGTTTCCGTTCGTAGTCTAATTTTAGGTTAGTTAAAATATTGTTGCAGTAGTTTCGGTACTTTTTATACTCTAATTGTATGACTGGGTTTTCGATATTTTCCTTTTTGTTAGCTCTGATGTGCAGCGAGTCCCTACGCCTGATACATTTTAAGAGGTTTTTGCTAATCCATGGCTTGATTAAAATATCTGAATTGCGGTAAGTACTCCTAGTAGTATGATTATTTATTTTGGTTGTCAAGGTTTCAACAAAACCCTCAAATGCGGCCGCGACATTGGATAACCCGTACAGCCAGTTCCAAGATTCATTTTCTAAGTCCTCCATTAAATTCTGGTAGTTTATTTTAGTTAGAGTTTTATTAATAGGAGTCCTGGGTAATTCTCTGTGTATGCTGAATAAAACTGTTTCGTGATCTGTTATCCCTGTTTCACAGACAATTACTGTGGCGGGTTTTTGGGTTTTGAGCAGAACGTGGTCAAGACAGTTATTGCCACGAGTTGGGAAAGTGTGACCTGGGTAGTATCCGTGGTGGCTGATTAAATCTAAGTAGTCGGTGGAGCGACTATCACAGAAGCCTGGCTTAATATCCAGGTTGATATCACCAACTATAGCGCAATATAAGATTTTAAACTTTCATGGTCACTAAAATTATTATAACTAGAAGACGGGATATTTACCATGTTTATTGTTTTCTTTGAGTAAAAAAACAATAAAACAATAAACATGGTAAATATCCCGTCTTCTAGTTATAATAACTATAGCGCAGGTATGACCCTTGCAAGAATTCATTGTGTCTAATAGAGATTCGCAGAAGTTGCTTATGTTAGCGAAGGATGGTGATCTATATAATGCTATGATAGATAGTGCATTACCAATATCTATAGTCACGCAGTTTGAGTCTTTGAAAGAGGGTTCAGACACAATGGCTTGAAGAGATGATTTAGTATAAACCACTATCCCGTCGTTTTGATTAAAGTATTGTTTTGAGTCAAAACAAGTGTAGCTGTTGATATGCGGGCAGACTGACGTAGTATCAAGCCAGCACTCGGTTAGTATAATAATATCTGGAGAGAAATTTAGTCTACTTAATAGTACCAAAAAATTGTCAAAATTCTTTCCAATACTTCGTATATTTTGAATCACAACCGAGTACTGTTGTTCGATTTTACCGAGATGTTGTCGACACTTATCTCGTGGAGAGGAGCTCGTGGCTAAATAATAACAGCCGCTCGGGTCGATCTTTAGGTTAAGCCGTGCTTGCCTAGGTTGGTCTGTGGATGGGTGACCGCCCATTACATACCGAGTTCCCTCCGTGCCTCGGAAAGCACGTTAAGCCGTTGGTCCCGGCTGTCATTTGTAGATCTTTGACAGTCGTTAGGCAGTCAGTAGCCCAAAAAGTTTGACAACCAGTCTTACCAAGGGGTATCGTATTACCCAGTACTGACTGGGTTGTGGAGGTCAGATAGGCAGTCGCTCCATGTAAAAATACTGGTATTCAGCTGCATCCGGTTAGACTGGAAGCCGACCCCAATATAGTTGGGAAAAGGCTAGGCAGATGATGTTGTCGACACTTATCTATTGAATCTATTTTTAGGCTTAAGGCAAAGGATGTAGTATCGATTTCATCGATAATTTTATTTGTTATATTAGCCATTGAAATTTTTACAATAATAAAGATGTATCAGTAATTTAGTCACAATTTTGTTTTTGTCTGTCGTGCCGGGAGAGTTGACTGTCAGCATAATCAAATGTAAGTAACAGTGTTTTAGTGAGCGTGTTAGATAGTTGGGCAAAGTGTGGACGTGGAGTAGATTGTTTGCGTGGAAAAAAAGTGTAAATAGTGTGTGCATAAATGCTTTGTTGGGGAGTGAAATACGATTAGGAACAATAGTAAAATGTTTTGTGTGTTGTGGAGATAGTGTGTGTGTATTTTTGAATTCGGTTTTGACAGTGAAATTATTTATTATGAGAAATATGTGATAGCACTGGCAAGAGTATGGGTCAAATGTGTATAGGTTGAGTATGTAAGGAATAAAACAATGTGTAACAATACAACTGGCAAGTAAATACATGCAAGGATTAACATTTATAGCATTAGCAAAAAGTGAATAAAATAGTCAGATTGCGCCCTTAGTATTTTCATCGTAAGATTGGTCCAACTGTTTTAATTTGAGGAAGCTGTTTTCATTTTTGATGAGAATCGACGGGGCGCCTTGTTTCTTGCGGAGAAAAACTCTGCCGTTAGCAACCCAGCAGAATTGGTATGATTCGGTTTTTGCCAGGTCGCGAGCAAGGAAGAGAAGCCGTTTAGTTTTCGCGGTGAGATTCTCGGAGATGTAGACCGTAGTCGCAGGTCCCTGGAGGCCCAAGTGGTTAGTGTTCAATTCGTTGTTCCTATTTTCATTATTATGTTTTTTTGCAGCTTTTAGAAAGTTGTCCTTGACGAGAGTGTTTGTGAATTCGGCCACGACGGTGCTAGTCTGAAAGTTTTCTTTAGAAGGTAGCCTGTAGACGTCCTTAATTTGTGATTCCGACAGGACTGACTTAATTGCGCTCGAGGCAGTAGAAATCAGTTGATAAAGATCCTGTTTCGATTCGCCAGATTTTTTCGGGACACCTCTTATTTCGATACAGGTTTTCCTGGAGTTGCGTTCCATTGTTTCAATTTTGTCCTCGAGAATTAAGATTTGAGCATTGTATTTGTTGCGTTCTCCCTCAAGCTTAGCAATTTTTTTCTCGATGTCCTTCATTTGACTTGACATGAAATCCACATTTTTAATAATCTCTTTATTAACAATTTGAATATCACTGTTTTGTAGTTTGATGTCTAGTATATTTTTTTCCATTGAGGTAATGGAAAGGTGCTGCTCTTTGATTTCACGTATACTAGACTCCATAGCTTCAAATTTTATATTTTGTTGAGTGATCATCGACTTAATGAGATCCCTTACGTCATCCGAGGCGCCCTCTGGCGGCAAATCCGGAGACACACCCCCGACATCATTAATTAACCGCGCACGTTTGTATTTTCTCATTGTGACGTTGAGCGGAGTATTCGAAGTGTCATAACCACATGTAGAAAGGTCTGGGTCAGATACGAAAAGGTTTGGCGGCGTACGGGCAGTGCTCATGTTGTTGCAGCAGTAAATAGGTGTCCGAGCTCCGAGTTGCAAACTTAATAGTTGAGATTACGCTACAAAACAAAATAATGTTTGTGTGCCTCGAAGCAGCGCGTAATTGTTGGCCCGTATATGTAGATGTTTGAATATGTAGTAATAACCAGTTATCCTTAATAATATCTGGCGCAGAGAGTCAATGACAACGCGCCGTTCGCAGTCCGAGCGTGATAGTTAGACAAAGATGAATTATCGCACCTGTCTCTTTCAAGGCCCGGGTGTGCGGGGCAAAATATGTATCCTTAAAATATCATTAATGATCTTTATCCTCGATTACAGCAAGCCTCTTTAATTGTCCGGCCGTCTTATGATGACAGGCCGTGTCGACGGCGCGTTCGTGTTCCACGTGACCCTCAAAGAGATGTCAGCAAATAAGTAGGGGTCCGCATGGGCCGATGCCTGCCAGGGCTGCGGGACTGTTCGAAAGAGATACCGTGGCCCTGGAACACAAAGTGCAAAGAAGCAACATGGATGGGTTTTAGTCAGTACAAGTCTGACACTCCCTTCCGCTCCGCCCGGAGTGGGGGGGGGGGGGTCATTTGATGATTTCCCATCCAAAAAAAAATAAAATAAAAATAAAGCCTCTTTAATTCATCCCTACGAAAAAATAGCTTGAATGTTTATGTTTTTGTATTTTGCTCAGCAGTATCAAGATACTAATTCAAATTCGATTGCGATAATAGATTTACAACCCTCGCAAAAGGGTTTTAGAAACCTTGGGTGGCTGGCAGTGGCGAAGGTTCCATACAACTCGATTCCTACCAGCTTCCTTTGAAAAAGGGCACAGTCTGTATTCGGTATCAGGACACTAGCGCGAAAGACATTTGCGCGAAGGACACTTGCGCGAATCCACATGCGCGAAAAGACATATGCGCGCATGGACTTTTGGGCGATTAGACTTTTGCGCGAATGGACCTTTGGGCGCTTAGACAGTTGCGCGCATAGACACTTGAGCGAATGGACTTATGCGCGAACGGACATTTACGCACAAAGACACATGCGCGAAAGGACTTATGCGCGAATTTAGGTTAGGTTAGCTGTAGAGTAAACATAACACTGAGGTTCTTCTAAATCGGAATCGATTGATTAATCTTTTTTGTACAAAGTAACAAGAATGTTCTATACATCAATATACATTTGTCATAATAGACAGTACGTTTTTGTGGACTTTATTTGACTGGATTCCTCTTCTAAAATTAGCAGGTTTAAAGTTAAAACAACTGAATGACCTTAAAAATCGACATTAATGAAACCCAAAAGCTTGAACAGAGAGTAAAATTATTTTGTTCAAAATCGATCACTATTCATGTTACATACGAATAAATAATTTGACATGTCTCTCGGGCAGTGTTGCCACTTCTCTCGCTCTATCTCATTGAAAATTAGAAATAATATGAAGTTATGTTTACTCTACAGATTAACCGTAGCCAGTCGCGAGTAAATCTAGTCGCGGAAGTGTCCTTTTGCGCAAAAGTACATTCGCGCAAGTGTCCATTCGCGCAAGTGTCTCTGCGCGCATGTGTCTATGCGCGTAAGTGTCTATGGGCGCAAAAGTTCATTTGCGCAAAAGTCTAATCGCCCAAAAGTCCATGCGCGCATATGTCTTTTCGCGCAAGCGGGTTCGCGGAAGTGTCCTTCGCGCATATGTCTTTCGCGCAAATGTCCCAGATCCTCTGTATTCTATATCCAAAACAAAAATAATCACATTAAGGATATGTACTCCGGTTTGAGAGCAGCGGTGGCCCAGTGGCGGACACCCCGACTTACGCGCAGTAAGTCATGGGTTCGAACCCAGCCAGGCGCATTACTTTGTGTAAGTTATTTCATCACCACTTCTCTCAAAACGGTGAAGGAAAACATCGTGAGGAAACTGGCATGTCCTAGAACCAAAAATTCGAAGACATGTGACATCTACCAACCCGCACTGGGCCCGAGTGGTTGATTATAGCCCATTCCAACTCATTGCGAGAAGGCCTGCGTCCCAGCAGTGGGAACATTAAAGGGCTGATTATGCTTATGCTTACTCCGGTTTACCTCTTACAAAATTGACCCTTTGCCACTGGTGGCTGGGATTCAATGAATTGAACTCGTTAACACTCTAAAACGATCTCATGCTACAAAGAATTTCCAACGACGCGACGGCACGCAAAACGCCCTACGTATAGATACTGCATTCTCCAGCACATCAACCCCTATCGATCCGTGACGTCACAACGACGAAGGGGATGGCGTATTTCAGCTGCAGTTCACAGGACTCGTTAGTTCAGTGGTCAGAACGCCTACATTTCTGATGGCAAAGGTGGTCGGTGGTTCGAATCCACCACGAGTCGTGTCTTTTGCTTTGGTTTTTGATTTTTTGGTGATATTTCGAGATAAATTATTTTAGTAAAATACTGGTATTCAGCTGCATCCGGTTAGACTGGAAGCCGACCCCAACATAGTTGGGAAATGGCTAGGCAGATGATGATGATTTCGAGATAATTTTCATTGTTTTGCTGCCCGTAAAAAAAAAAGCTGAGATTTCATAATTTGGAAGTAAATTCCCTTACCAAATAGTATATCATCTATTTAAAGAAAACAAAAAAAGAAAAACGTTGCCATGTGCGGTGAGGTGACAATTTTTAGTTTTACTATACAAGTTGATCTGCTGAAAATAACTAGAAATCTAAATGTAAAATTTCTTTTTCGCTTTTTTATTTAATGAACCGGGATATAGTTTTTTTTTTTAAATAATAAGCTGTTACCAACAAAAGAACAATACGTACACAGCAGTATAGAAGGGAAAATTTTTGTAAGAGGTAAGCCGGCGTACATATCTTTACTGTATATAATATTATTGGCTATAGAATACTGACTGTGCCATTTTTCAAAGTGAAGCCGGTAGGAATCGGGTTATATGGAACCTTCGCCACTGGTATACAGTCAAAATGCACAGCTAATTTAGGAGCCCCCCCCGCTCCCCTTACATGTTTACATTTTACATTCAAGCTAACTTTTTACCACAAGTTAGCTTGAATGTAAACTGCTCAGCTATCATCATCTTTCAGCCCGGAATCACCCACTGCTGAGTATAGGGATCCTCTTACTCTTCACATTCTTGCGTCCCTCATCCATCTGTTTCCCGTGTGTGTAATACAATATTTCTGATAGTGACAACTTTAGAACCCTCAAAAAAGGGGTTTCAGTAACCTAGGGTGACTAGGTTACAAATGAACTAACTCGAAACTAACTTATATGTACCTACTACAATGACGCGACGTCATGCAAAACACACTACGTGTAGATACTGCTTTCTACAGCACACTAACCCCTATCGATCCGTGACGTCACAACGACGAAAGGGATGGCGTATTTCAGCTGCAGTTCGCAGGACTCGTTAGTTCAGTGGTCAGAACGCCTACATTACCGATGGCAAAGGTGGTCGGTGGTTCGAATCCACCACGAGTCGTGTCTTTTGCTTTGGTTTTTGATTTTCTGGTATTATTTTGTTATATTTATCATTGTTTTGCTGTCCTAAAAATAAAGCTGAGATTCCATAACTTGGAAATAAAATCCTTTAGATAAAATGGACGTGGAAATCTACCCTTTTCATCTCTGATTACAGAAAGCTTCTTCAAAAACCACGATCAGTAAGTACTTTAAATTTTTTGAACCATCATTTGTTTAGCCTTTTCCCAACACATTGGGGTCGGCTTCCAGCCTAACCAGATGCAGCTGAGTACCAGTCTGTATATTACATGGAGCGACTGGCTATCTGACCTCCACAACCCAGAGTACGATAATACCCCTTGCTAAGACTGGTTGCTAGACGTTTGGGCCACCGACTCCTGTAATGACTGTTTAACAACAATAACAGGAAATCATTGTCTATTAATTGTCTACCAGGCAGAAAATTAACAGTAAACTGGGGTCTGTACTTTAAAATAAATAAAATCTATATTTTGAGACCAGAGATCCATAACAAATAAATAATAAATAAACAACTTGGCACTTATCCTTATGGACGGTATCCTAATAGCTTTCCCTTGCCAAACATAAAAAACTGATCTGTATAGAAGAAACTGTTACCCCATGTCAATTAAGTTATTTAACAAATTACCTAGTGAACTGAAAGACTTACCCATTACTATATTCCGAAAAAAATTATACGCCTGGTTAGTCAATATATGTTTTTACACGACCCAGGAATACTTTAGTTATAAGAATAGAAAATTATTGTAAAACCTCACGCTGTTCCTATTCTAGTGCAATAATACCTAGATAAGTTATTACACAACGAAAATGAAAAAAAGTACCTATATGTATTAGTATTATATATTTTATTGTTATTAAATTATAAGCTTTTATTTTATGTTTCGTATACCAGAAATGGTTATTATGAGGATCCCTAATGTAAGAACCTCACAGTCCCAGTCGCCGCGGGAGACGCCCTGGGCGTTGGGGGTCACGTGGTGGCTCCCAGCCACCGTAGGCGCGGGCCTGTGGACGGCGAGTTATGGGCCAGCTCGCCGTCTGGCCGTCTTATGACGACAGGCCGTGTCGACGGCGCGTTCGTGTTCCACGCGCGCCTCAAAGAGATGTCAGCAAATAAGTAGGGGTCCGCAAGGGCCGATGCCTGCCAGGGCTGCGGGACTGTTCGAAAGAGATACCGTGGCCCTGGAACACAAAGGGCAAAGAAGGAACATGGATGGGTTTTAGACAGTACAAGTCTGACACTCCCTTCCGCTCCGCCCAGAGTGGGGGGGGGGGGTCATTTGATGATTTCCCATCCGGAAAAAAAAAGGATCCCTAATGTTTATATATAATGTTACATTTATTAACCATCTATGTAGACCCATATTATGCGAATAATTTATTTGATTTGATTTGTTTTGATTACTAACAAAAACACGTTATACAAACTTACTATAGCACATATCTGTGACACATTATTTGGCCATCCACTCTGCCGGCTACAGTAGCTACGAGGCTGTTGGGGTTGTCGCGCACCTGACGCATCAGTGATGCGATTCGCAGACGCAGCTGTGAGCCGAAATCCGGAACGCGTGTATCCGCGAACATCCCCGACGCGCTACGGAAGCCTGTGGCGCACACCGTGCGAACCTGCGGGCCAGCATGTTACACCTGACCGCCAGCGCTCTACGTTTCCTCTCTAAATCGGCATCATCCGACAGTCTATCGGGGACCCAGGTTGTGACTTTAGTCTTCTAAAACTCATCTTCTCTAGTCGCTTTCACGATACTGTTATTACAGGTCATCAACATCTTCCTGCACTCGTCCTATATTACTTGGAGTCGGCGTAACACGTTATTTTCTTCGATTCTCCTCCGTCAGCCGTTACGCTATCATTAAGTCCTCGGAAATGGTAATAAAATAAAAGACAAAACTTCCAGCTGCAGCTGTATTTATAATGCTCTACAAATATGTATTAAAATACATAATAATAATAATAAAAAAACAATTGTTGGCTTTGGTCTAAATCTCTAACTAATACATCGGTTCAGGTAAACGTTTAGCTCTTTCCCTCTTTAGGCTTGGCGTCAGGTTTAGGGATCTCATCCTTGGGTAGGTCTAGTTTGCCATCGGTGCGGGGTGATGAACCTTCGGGGCGGGGTGGTGGGGTCTGGGTGTTTTGGCGAGCGGCAGCGGCGTCGAGCTTGGGCCCATCCTTGGGAGGGTCGCCGGCTTTCAAGTTCGATGGTATATCCACGCAGACGGCCACTGCAACTACCATCAGCAGGCACACGAACATCTGTGTTGCAGACGGTATAGGATATAACATTATTATTTTGTTGTAAACATGAAAAAAACACTATGTAAGGCATTGTTCAGACCAAACGTATTGTCGGCCGCTGACTGTGAGGGCGCGTTACGCAGATGTTCTGTTCCGGTCAAGCCTACTCCCATCAATCGGGCACAAATCCAGAATCTGTGGCTGCTACTGAGAAAATTCCTGATGGAAAAGCCAAATACACTTTGCCCGACCTGGGTATCGAACACAGGACCTCAGCGGTCGCTTGCGGCCACTCGACCAACGAGGCAGTCAGTTATTCCTAAATACTTAAATAAAATTCTAAAATATCATTAAGGTCACTCAGACGTTTAAGATTTTTAGCTTACTAAATACATACTTTTGGGTTATACATAATGTTGAAATGAGAGAGTTAGGGTATAGCAAATTTTCTTGTTGACTGGACACTTTTTCCAAAATTGGTCAATGCTGATAGACATTTTTCAGTAAGTATCGGCTTGTCTCGTAAGACAGTTTTCCTGTAGCTACAACGGTTCAAGTCCCATCTCAAAATACCTTCCTGTATATTATGACTGTCATAAATTCGTTTTATTGATTACTATTACCAGCTGTTACCCGCGACCTTCGTCCGCATGAATTTTTTATTAAAATATTACATTTTTTATGTATCATCAATAGTTTTCTCAGCGCACACCAAATAATGAAGTTTATAGGCAAAATTTTGATAGCTTGGGTTACATTATTGCAATTTTCTTAAGGATCTCAATTTTTTAAAATAAATTATAGCCTATTTTATTTTCTGATAATTTTGCTTTCTGTTGGTGAAAATATGTTTAGATTCGGTCCAGTAGTTTCAGAGCTTATTCGGTACAAACAAACAAAAAAATCCTTCCTCTTTATAATATTATTAAGTAAAAACTACAGACTGCAGGCAGGAATAGGCTCGCCCAGTATTACATAAGACTTAAACATAACTGGCAAAATGTGGGTGTACTACTAGGTTGCACCTTTGCCTAACCCTTCGGGGTTTGCAGGCGTGATGTTGTGTTATGTAGTAAGTTACGTACCGTTAGGCTGGTATAGTATAGTGCCCTACGGGGGGAAACTACGTGATCTTATGAACATTATCCTTAAATTACTAATAAGTGATAGATCAAAACCAAAGCTATTGCGTACGTTAACAACGTCAAAAGGAAAATGTTTGATGAACAAAACAAAAACATTATTAACTATTTACCTAAATTAATATCTTTTAATTTTAATGTTTATAATTTACCTTGTTGTAAAGTTTGAGCAATGCTTACCTACTGAATGAAATGTATTGCAGAGTTAGACAATACCTAAATAGATATTTATTATCCCTGTATAAAGCAATGTGAATATTTTTTCACCACATTTTACAGCTCAAATATCACATAATGAAATCCTTGTAGGTATTCTATTGTTTTAAAAGGTTATCTAAAGACTTGTCAATCGCTCATTAAATATTCAAAGAACATAAAAAAAAAATCTACCATTAATACCTATGCATAGTTGGCATTATTTCCGGATTGCCAGATCGTTATGCCGGTTAAAGGGTTATTTTATTCGACTAAATATGGTGGCTTTTAGTGACACCAGCTTCAAGGTAATGAGTGTGATAACCGACCTGTGCGAACAAACTTTTCATTCATAACCGAGTTTCATCGTTGAGGATAATGAGTTGAGCGAAGGGACGTATTTAAATCTGAGAAGTACGGCAGAAGAAAGGGAGGCCTACAGGCCTATAGCCACTGCTGAGTATACCAAACAAGCTGCGAGTTCTACCTGCGAAGACACACCTAAACCAAAGTCTGACAACCGGTCTTACCAAGGGGTATCGTATTATCCAGTACTAACTGGGTTTTGGAGGTCAGATAGGCAATCGATCCATGTAAAATACTGGTATTCAGCTGCATCCGGTTAGACTGGAAGCCGACCCTAACGTTGTTGGGAAAGGCAGATGATATGAGTGGTCGTTGATCATCAACATAATCATTCTCCTGCCTTTACCCCAATTTTTTTGGGGTCGGCGCAGCATGTTTTCTTCTTCCATACTTCTCTTTTAATCGTCATCTCATCAGACTCCATGAGCGGTCGTTGAATAAATAAACGTTGAGTAAATAATAAGCTATCGTGGGCAAAACCTGGATAAGGTTAGCACAGGGAGCATGGAGATGTACAAATAACTAATACGAGAATATTGTAAAATAGCTGTGTATCAATTTTAGCGAGCAATATAGTATGTTATATGCTTGCACAACCAAAGGGGGGACTATACCCAGCAGTGACTGAAAGATGGTCCTCATATGACTTGACCAATGTCTGGACTTTAAAAGAGACAGTGACCTCTGAGTTTGTTTCGGCTGTTTCTTCCAAAAGTGGTCAGCTACGAAACACCGGCACCATCAAGTTTTAAAACATAACAAATGATGTGACGTGTAAAAGTGTTTTGTAAAACCAATTGACAGAAATAAATATAATTTAAGATGATGAAAAAACAAGCATAAATTATGAATAAAATAGAAGAGAGCGATTACTTACCCCAAGACGAGACATTTTGAATAATATTCCACAAAATCTAATAACAGACTGACTCCTCATCGGGGCAGATTCCTTTTATATCTGCTTTCTTCACAAAAAGGTACCTACAAGATCTATTTCTATAAACACGTTCGTAATCCGTAATTGTATAATTTCATAATAAAAAACAAGACACTATAACAATCGTTACAATGGATGTTCTAGGATCCGAGTAGCCTATTATATAGCGTTGTCAATCAAGATTCCTATAATTAATTGTTTAATTGATAGGTGTACAATTGCACATCCTATTTCAATGTACGCAGAGAGTCATTTATTTATTAAGCAACCATTGATCAGGAAAAATGTTAGGAAAATATTGAGGTACAGCTCTTCTTTTTAACCCTCGACGTAAAAAGAGGGGTGTTTTAAGTTTGACCGTAATGTGTGTGTGTATCTGTCTCTGGCACCGTAGCTCTTATACTAGTGAACCGATTTGGATGCAGTTTTTTTTATTTGTAAGCTAGATTCTTGGCGATGGTTCTATCAAAATCGGTGCAGCCATTTACTAGATATGGGGGATGAAAATGGTGATGAATAATCGAATATTTTCAAATATACCCAAGTGTGGTATCAAATGAAAGGACATGATGTGTGTATTACAATTAGACTTGTTTTATCAAAACCGGCTCAGCCATTTTATTGACTTTTCAAATGTTTGTTCACTTTTCCTTAAAGCGATGGGAGTTTTTTAAATTTTAAAATTTAGCTTTATTAATTGCTTAGGCTGATTGATATTCATGGTTACAGACCGGATTATATGCAAATACATACAGGGTGTAAACAGACCCTTCACGAAGCCGTCAAACAAGCATTATCTACATCAAATTAAGTAAACGTACTCAAAAAATGTTGCTGGGAAACGACTTTTTTTGGGGTGAAATATCACGTTTTACGATAGGACTCAATGTAACGCACTCAAAACATTGTGCTAATGGATGGATTGAATAGTTTTATGGTTCGTGGAGGTGTTTAAAATAAAAAAAAAATCTAACATTAAAAACATGTATTTAAAAAAAACTTGTGTAAAAGTTGGAACTTTGACCCCCAATATCTCCGTAACTAGAAAGTTCCCAGGTATGGTCTAGAAGAAAAAAATGATCGCAATGACTGGGAGAACAAGTGATTTTGGGCTTCGTTAATGGTCTTGTTACACCCTTTATTATGGCTATTTTTGATTATTGCAATATTTTAAAAAATTGCCATTTTATTAGAGTTTATCATTAACACTACACACGGGATATTTACCATGTTTACTGTTTTCTTTGAGTTCCCGATATTTCGTCGCTGTTGCAAGCGGATAAACTGAAGTTATCGCGGGTGTGTGTTAATGAATATCCCGTTTCTAGTATTAATGATAATATTAGTGACCATGATAGTTTAAAATCTTATATTAGAGTTTATTCAAAATCGAGTGATCGTGAATTATTTGGGCGTTAATTTGACTAGAAAATGTGTTTGACTGGAAAAATGCAAAACTAAGTTATAGCTAAATATAAAAAAGACTAGCTTATGCCCGCGTTCTTTAATTGTCCCACGGACTACCGGGATAAAAATTATCCTATATGTTAATCCAGGTACTACGGTAACTATCTGTGTGCTAAATTTCATCCAAATCCCTTTAGTAGTCTTTGTGTGAAAGAGTAACAAACATCCATACACACACATCCAAACATCCAAATAAACTTTCGCATTTATAATATTAGTAGAATTTTAATTATTAGAAGATTCAACCGCTGCTACTGAGGATTTGGACCCGTACTCAATTATTAAGTTTGCAAAAAATGACAATTGAAACAAAGATAAACTGATCATGTCACAGTAATGATCTAATCCATGATCATGGTGCTTGCAACAGCGCAAAAATATCGAAACCCAAAACAATAGTAGTAAACAGGGTAAATATAATAATGATAGTTATAATCAATATGTCAATATTATAGTTTAATAATATGATATATAGAATTTGCAGTGCCCTTGCAGGGTGCATGTCTTAATACTGTGTCATGAAATTTTAATGCATGCCTACTAACCAGTGTTTTACATGTTTGCAAATAAATAAATATACCTATATAAAAAAACTAGCTGTTACCGCGACCTTCGTCCACGTGAAATTTTTATAAAAATACTATAGTGCGTGCTGTTAAATAGCTTATAGCTTTCCTCGATAAACGGGCTATCTAGTACTAAAAGATTTTTTCAATTCGAACCAGTAGTTCCTGAGATTAGCGCGTTCAAGCAAACAAACTCTTCAGCTTCATAATATTGGTATAGAATAACGATAAATATTATTTGTCAGCATTTTATCAGATAATTGTGTTGTAATTACCTGCTTGATTTAGATTGAGTTCTTTTTTTCAGATTCTGATTAATTTTATTTACTTCAAATATGGTAAGTATTTTATAGATTTCATAACACATAAGTAGGTACACAGTTCATCATATTCCGCCTACTAAATTCGGTATGCAAATTTTGTGACAAAATAAATAAATTCCAATGTCAAAAAAAACAACAAAAAAAAGTAGCAAATCAAGAATTGTCTACATAAATTATCAAATTACAAATGTCAAAAAAAATGATTAAAATTACAAATTTTCTAAATATTAACTTTCAAATAACAACCAAAGAAATTAAATTACAAATGTCAATAGCTTAAAATAGAAATAAAAATGAGAAAAAAAAAAACTATTACTTGGGCAGGAAAGATACTTGGCTGAAGGGCGTCATGTCAGTTTTAAATTCCGAGCTCTGCAGGATAATTGCCTAACACACTTAAAGTGGCACAGCCTTTCATTTTGAACGTTCTACAGCTTTTATTGTTATCAACTTTGCTGAGACGATGAATTTAACAAACTTATTACGAAATGATTGAGGTTCCTTAACCATCAAGCAAAAACGACATTTAAGACAGGTATTTCTAACTTAAAAGTAAAAAAAACAGCAAGAGAAAAAAAAATTAACATGTTTATTTTAATAATTTCAGTAAA
Organism: Noctua janthina; assembly: GCA_963576755.1. NCBI lineage: Eukaryota > Metazoa > Arthropoda > Insecta > Lepidoptera > Noctuidae > Noctua > Noctua janthina. Next base: position 11,985,479 of record OY755066.1, read on the forward strand.
CTGACCAAAATAAAATATGGATAAAAAATATAATTTACAAACAATATGTGACTTGTAAAAAGAAAAAAAGTACTTCAATAAACATTACGTATGTACTGTAGGTATATTTTATTATCTTAGATAATATTGGATGTGTTTTTATTTCAGTCCAGTAAGTTAAGGACGCCCGGCTTTGTTTCCATCTGAAATACAAAAAAATAGATTAGAAATCGACGGTACTAATAATCAACATTATCTGCCTAGCCTTTTCCCAACTTTTAACCAGATGCAGCTGAATACCAATTTTGAAGCGATTGCCTATCTAACATCCACAACCCAGTTAGTATAGGTAATACGGTACCCCTTGGTAAGTACTGTCTGGATCTGGACCCGCCATAGCAATTTCTCCTATATAGGTGGTCATTTGCTAATTATTAGACCTACTTTCCCTAGCTAAAGTTTTATAGTTTAGGAGATATGTCAATTTTTGTATTTTATTGAGATTTTTCCAAAATTTGACATTCAAGCATTCATAAGTTTTTTTCATTATTTTACTATTTTTTTATTATTTGTTCCAAACTTTCCTTCAGCCAAAAAACATTTTAGCGACCCCCACTTTTTGAACAACTATAGCAAACGTCATATTGACTTTGTTCGGATAAAATGTTATCTATGTCGCCCAGGCTTTAGTAATGAATCGAATTAGTCGGTTATCAAAATCGGCGTAGTAGTTTACGCGCTACGGTGGCACATAATAATGTTACAAGCGTACATAGACAGCAAAAATCATAACCCTTCCTGTTGTCTTTGCCGTAGTCATAGTGTCCATAGAGTTTCTTTTCCATGAGATCTACGATTATGAAATGGGCAACTACAGTCCATTCAGAGTTATTAAGCATGTGGCTGGACTGTAGGTAACTTATTTTTGACTATGAAAAAGTGGCTGTCACGAGTCTATTTGAAATAAATTCTTTGAGTTTAAGTTTCGGTCGTATAAAAAAGTAATCTGAGTTGATGACAAAATAACTGTCACCAACTCCATCAGGCTATTAGAAAAGCGATCTTGAGTCAAACTTTTGTTCCAATCGGGTGTTTTCAAAGAGTTGTATTGTATACTTACATCCTGGGTTTAGATGCGGGTTCACATCGTCTGCAAAAAAGATAAATGATGAGCAACTTCAATTACTTCCATATCTTGTCTTAATAAATTATATTAGTAGGCAACGTTCTGCCTATCCCTATGAGGAGAAGGCGTGAGTTTAAACATGTACGTATAAGCTATACCTGACTGAGCCCACTGGATCAGTAAGTTTACCGGCCTATATTAGTAAACCGGCCAAGTGTGAGTTGGCATCGCGTAACCGTAAACGTAAACTTGTAGGTATTTTTTAACTGTTTTGTTCCTAAAAAAAAACTGTCTCCACCGACAGACAGGCACGTCTGTCTGTTTGCCGGTCAAGACCCTTTTTCTCAATCCCTCAAAGGAACCACACTCACTCACTTCTCCTATAACGGTTCCTTTTGAGGAACGGAACCCTAAAAACTAACAGATCTATTCCGTCAAATGGAGTTTTTACAGCTACTTCTAATTTTGCATCAGAGTGATCATTATTTCTGTTGTGTTAAAGTTGCTAGTCTGCTGACTGTTTTGTTGCTACCAAAGGTCAAATTTCTGTGTAAAGACTTCGAAGACGCCCCCTTTCCGGAGCATTCACCTGTAATGTAACCATCCAAGATTCGTTTTTCAGCATTACGCTACAAACAGACGCTCCCTTTCGGGAGTATTTGCCTGTAATGTTGTTACATTTTCAAAATGTATATCCGAGATTGGCTATACATTTTCGCGGGGATAATAAAAATTAAAATTTTATCAGCCTAGGGTAATTTAGGAACAGTCACATGGCACCACATGTGACTGTACCCTAGGCTCACATGTGATTCAAATTTATATATCTTATATATAAAATTCTCGTGTCACAATGTTCGTTCCCGTACTCCTCCGAAACGGCTTGACCGATTCTCATGAAATTTTGTGAGCATATTGTGTAGGTCTGAGAATCGGCCAAGATCTATTTTTTTTTATTTTTTTATATGGCAAAACAACGTTTGCCGGGTCAGCTAGTATATATATAAACAAGTGATTGTTACAAATTATATCGTTACAGGTTGCTTTTTAAAATCCGGCTGGTAATTGCAGAGATAATAAAAATAAAATAAAAAACACAACTCTCTAGCTTAAAAGAGTCTGCCCACTACACCGTACCACACCATGACCGTGCTATGGACGTATCGGGCACAGAAAGAAACATGGCATGGCATGGTATGGTACGGTGAAGTGGACAGTCTCCTTTTGTTGATTAGTGTAGATACAAATGAAGGGTACTTACAGGGGTGAAGGGTCGTAGCTGAAATCAAAAACAAAATCAAATTAATCTTGAGTATCCGTAGGACATATGTTGTGATGAATAAATCGAACCAGATGAAACATTTTTGATTAACGCTAGTAAGAAGTGTTGCCCATGCAAAATGAGTGTATAGTGAGGAAACCAGAATGCCTGAGAGATATATTCTCGACGGCATGTTAAGCCAAGTCAGAGGCCCATGGGCGGCATAAGAACTCTGACATCAGGTTATACACTAACCACACGAGAAAGAAAAAGGAAAGTGCCTACATCTCTAAATGAAACATCACTGGTTGTCTCAAACCGACTGCGGTACAGATGCTATATACAGTGTCAGGCATGGCGCCACCAGAAGCTTGCTGAGCGGTGAGCTCTAGCGAAAGAATGGTTTCCAACACACTCCATCCTTTGGCTAAAACTTATTTTTTCACCAACTCTATCGCACCCATGAATAGTGCCACTTGCTGAAAATCTTCCAGCTTCTCTACCCTGGAGTGTAAATGTATATGATGCAAGAGCGAGCGAAGCGAACTCGAATTATTTTGCACTCTGCCTCGGATATGTTAGGTTTCCTTTTGGGCGTTTCTTACAAAAATGTGAGTAACTACTGACTTATGCTGAAAAGCTAGCGAATTGTAAGAATGTAGGTTGCAAGAGTGAGCGAAGCGAGTCCGAAAATGTTTGTATTCCGCCTGGAATAAGTTAAAATTCTTTTGACAGCCACTAGCTATGACACTTACAAGAATTTGGGGCCCCCTTGGATCGTGGGGCCCTGAGCACTTGCCAAGAGTGTATAATAGAAAAGATGATGTTAATGAGGTGTTGTTCCACAAACGATGGAACTCTTAATATCGTGTCCGTCCTGTCCTGCTGTTAGCACATTACAGGAGCTAGTGGACACTACTGAAAGTGCCAAACTCGTTGCTTTTTAGGCCGAATCAATAGATTGCAATCGACCAACTAAGAAAAAAGTTTGTATAAAGAAAACAGGGATCGTAGTTGGCGTTTCATAGTTTCTGCTGGCAGCTATGGTAAAAAGGCGTGAGATTATTTATTTTATTTTTATTTATTAAAACTTTATGCACATAATGTACAAAGGCGGACTTAACGACTTGGGCATTTTCTACCAGTCTACCTTAGGGTGATATAGTAGGTGCAATAGTACAGGAAATTTCTAAGAATAAAATTTAATAATAAATACATTTATACACACACACAAACAAAATATACAAAGTAAACAGAGATAAAAATACATATGCGATTACGTATGTTAAAAAATTTTGTAACCTCCAGAGCTGAACGCTTCAAGTAAATACATACACCTCTGCATATACCCGTAGAATCTTTCCTAGAATACGCCTTGACCACGTTCCAGAGCAAACTTTGTCTCCTTCACTTTGCTCTGATTTCTTTTATCATAATTTATATCTACGTAAAAAAATTATAGCAGATGTTTTACTTACCGGTTTTATAACCTGAAACTGAGAAAAATAAACAATATTAGATAAACCCGAGGCAGGCGTCTTTTCAAAAATAGTTGAATGCAATTGTACTAAGTTTATTAAATCCTATTGGGCGTTTGTTCAACAAGGAATTTTATCGTCCGGCAGTCCGATTTTTTACGGTTCGATATGGCACGCCATAAATGTATATACTAGTTTGTGCATTATACGTAATTTTACCGTCCGACATTTTACTTAACCCCGCTCCGGGTCGTTTTTTTCCGGTCCGAGATGACAGCAATGAAAAATGTGTTTATGCTTGTGCACTCCGTCCGCGATCAGTATTATTCATGAGCGGGGGAGGCGCGGGGGAGGGGGGGGGTAAAATAAATCATCAGTAGCTGTAGACATCCGATAGTAGTTAAAATTATTTTTTTCGTCTGTGCTTTCGTCCTGCCTCAATTAATTGTGGTTTATGTAAAATTACCCTGACAGGTAACATTTCTGTTATACGGGGATGAACCCAAAATTCTTTTTGTGTTGTACGTCTTCGCACGTAGAGTAATAAAGTAAGTAACTGCCGACGTTTCAACAAACTCGTTCCTAGCGTAATTACGCGTGCGTGGCGTGTAGTTTCAAAGACAGCTACCCTAAACGGCACCGCACCGATCTAAAGTAAAGGCAGACAAATGCACAAGCCAATCATCCGTTTATTTCATGCCACATCGGACCGTAAAAATCTGACTGCCGGACAGTAAAATTCCTTGTAGTGCACAAACGCTCATTGAATGACTTTTTCATGAAATAGTTATTGATAGAACTTTGAATATACAACATTATTTTTAGTATATGCGAAACCTGAATATAGTTTCTTCAGAATACGTAACTGAATCGATTCTAATAATTTTTAAACCATGTTGTATTTTGTCCCAAAAATATTTTAAAAAGGCTACAAGTTGGACACCGAGCGACACTAAGTACCTATCGCAATCATTTAGGTACCTACTGCCACATTATTATTATCAATGAGCTTAAGACGACGTTAGAGGCTTGCGCGTGGCGGCACCGCGTGGTAACCACGTTTTTGTGCCGACAACCAGGTAACAGAACAAGCGTATAACTTTGTGATTTTTCATGATACAGTTTTGAAATTTTGTACATAGATTCTTTACATGAAAATACTAGACACGTGTTTCAGGTTTCGCATATACTAAAAGTAATGTTGTAGACAATAGGTTTGCCTCATATTAAAGGTGGATGTACTATTATGTACACCTCTGCCTAACCCTATGGGGAATTCAGGCTTGATGTTATGTTACGGTTTAACTAACCTCTTCGGCCGGCAGCCATGGCGACCAGCGCCAATACCAAGGAGACCTAGAACACCAAAAGCATTTTAACAATGATTCACTTTTAAACTAATCATAGATATTTAAGCTGTACCTACATTTCCAGTTTAAGCTGACCCTTCATTGTATAGGTTTTCCGTATATTGATAGGTCAGTTCAAACGGTCGATTACAAAGTATACTAATTTTGTTACACTTGTATCTTAACATAACACGTTACAAAGATATAATATATCAAAACCGGTTTATTAACAGGATGGTCTAGCTCGTCAGAATAGCTTTTGCAAGATATGAATAATGAGAAAATTTAATAACTTAAATAAAAAAAAAACTGTTGCGGAGGGCACTGTTGGTAAACATTATAAAAATAGTCGGTGGAGGTATAGAAAAAAAAAATTAAGTTTGCGTTCCGGCTATTGCATCCAAGGAGCACCCCATACGCCAAAGAAACCATGACGCACTATAAAATTTGTTAAAAAAACCCTGTCCGATCCGAAAGGGTCCTATAGGTATTTCAATGACATTACAAAATAAAATAAGAAACAAAGAATATTCATAAAAGATAACATTAATGAATTTTAAAGTGCACCATTTTTGTATCTATTAAAAAATGCTAGATTTAGGGAAATCTAGCATTTTTACAACACCATCAGCAACATTAGTGTGGTCGATCGTCCATTGTTTGTTTGTTGTCAATTATTGACGTCACTACCCGAGAAGCGGCCGGAGTGTCGCTGCCCGCGCTCTTGTATTGCCATGTAAGTTTCCTCATTTTAGTACATTTGATTTATTTTTTATCGGGGTATTTCTTTTTTAATTGTTATCTAAAAATAGTTACATTAATATAATCGATACCTACTAATTATATATATACAACATGTAACATAATTAACGCACATCCTGAAATTTGTTTGTTCAGAATCGTTTACTGAATCGATTTCTATAATTTTTATTATAGGTATTTTTTTTTCCCAAAAACATACACATTAATATCATATTAGACTCACCAAATAAAATATCTTCATTATCACAGGCGTTAACTACAAGACAAAACTGTGTATATGTTTGCCTATTTTCCTTATGATTGTGTCTTTTATAGTTCAACGATAAACCAGTCTGAACAGGGATGTCAGTTCCCAGTTGTAAATTAAGTTGAATTTTTTTGTTAAATGTCAAAAAACAAAACGTCATAAGTATTTAAATGTCACTACAAAATGAGCGCTGTGATCTGAGCACAAAAACAAATCAGAAATTTACCTAAATGGGCTACGTATTTATTAAGGTATTTTTTTAACAACGATGGCGAATGTCCTTTTAATTCATTTCTAATAGATCACACAGCATGAGCTGCTGACTAAATCACCCAGTTTGTTTTTTCTGTTGATAATCTTTGCCTAGTAATTGGTGTTACGTGGATCTTGTCATTGTAGACCGCTATGGTACAGAATGATGGCAGCATTTAGTATGGCAAAGGTATTCACGCTGCTAATGGTTTTCTCACGCGCCAGGCGCTTCTCTTCCATAGGGTCAACTCTTTCCCCATAAGGTATACGGAACATGTAGAAATAAAATCAAGATCAAAGATGTCAAAAATATAACAAGAGCTTTCAACCGAATTGTCACAGGAGAAAAAGAGATTGGTCTTGTAACAGGTGAAACAAAAACCATGTGCGCTTGGACACACAATAAGAGTCCCCGCAGACTGCAGACTTTCTATCAGCCGATAGTTTAGTCGGGTTGCACTGCTAGCGCGAACTCTAGGTCAACAATAACAGCCGGTCAGCGGCTTTTGAAGAGAATGCTCGCAGAGTCGGCCGATTAAACTATCGGCAAGTGCGCAAGCAGGATAAGAGCGCCATACTGATGTAACGGTTGGCCGATAGTTTGACGATAATAAGTTTAAAGGCAATCGTGTAACCATCAAACTGATTTATCGGCCGATACCGAAACGTCGTAATATGCGCACCTGCATACAAGTTCATACTGATTAAGTGCCCGACCAAACTAATGGCTGATATAATTTGCAGTCTGCGAGGACCTCACACCTGAATTACACATATTATACCTAAGGTCAATTAAACATAAACCTACGCATGTAAATATAAATGTAACAAATAATTATGGTGTTCCACAAGGAAGATTGTTGGGGCCAACCCTGTTCCTATTTTCCGTAAAGTTCATTACTGGTATAATAAATAATAAACGCAAACAATTTTTTTAAATAAAATAAGAATATTATATTTAATGCACGATCACGAAACTGACAAAAACAAAATGAATGGCAGGTAGGCTACATAATTAACCTGTCAATAAATCTAAATATTGATTTACTGAACTCAATAATCTTAAACTCAATGTTATACTAGATGAACTAGTGCTCCTAAACTTGCCTGAAAGCACACGGTCGGTTTTTTTTTTATACCCTTGGGGGTGAGCCGAGTGCTTAAAATCCAACACTGAACGAATTGTTGGGTTTTAAGCACAGTTCAGATATCGCAGTAGTGATAGTTAAAACGGGCCTTCGTCAAGCAAAACATGGCGTTCGTTTAGAAGACGTCAATAGGGAAAAATATTATTATGTTGATAGAATATATACGAATAAATAAATTATGCACTCAAACAAGTTTGGTACATGACCTTACAACGGCGAAGCGGCAATAATACCATCATTATTAAAATAAGCAATGTCGCATAAAATTTATGTTACGCCATGGTTTATTACATACATTTATAATTACATAAACTCACACTTTCTTCCCATAGGGGTTAGTGCTATTAAAACAGTGAAGAATCCAAAAAAAATAAATCTTAGAACCAAAAAAATGGAAAACACGTCTCATCTACCAACCTTCACAGGTCCAGTATGGTGGCTACAGAAAGAGAGAAAAATCCCAAAAAAAAAACATACAACGTAAAGCAAATATTTACAAAACACAACAGGACAGCTTGCACGTCGTGATTGCGACAAGCTGCCCATTCCCTCTCAGAGAGAGGGGGGAGGGTTGTGTTCCAGCAGTAAAAACATTGTAAGCTGATTATGTTTTGACAACCTCCGGTTGGAGCTGGATTAGGGATAGTGCAGAACGTGATAACAGAAGTCATTGTGTTATGGGATTAGGCTGCTATAGTGGGCTTAGCTAGAACAATAGATATAGTCGCTGCCTGACCAATGTTTTATAAATACACGGATAAAATGGCAAGGGGTGACCTGCAGACTCAATAAATATTTCAAATTCCTTTAGTTTAGTTTATTTATTAATTATTATCGAAATTACAGGTCATATTTTGAAAAAAGTAAAAACACAAATCATAATACATTAAAAAAACGCAAGTCCTTATATTGTTATATATTATGTGTATGTGTGTATATGTTATTTTATATATTTTTATTATGTTTTATAATTTTGTTTTATATTTTATTGTTTGTCGTAGGTAAAACAGCAGTTCTAATAGTGATGAGGTTACGTTGGGTGTACATAATAGTCTGCTTAGCCTTTTCGTAACTATGTTGGGGTCGGCTTCCAGTCTAACCTAATACAGCTGAATACCAGTATTTCACATGGAGCTACCGCTTCTCTGAGCTCCACAACCCAGTTACTACTGGATAATACGATACCCCTTGGTAAGATTGGTTGTCAGGCTTTCGGGCCAATGACTAGCTGAACTGTAACGACTGTTAAAGACCTACAAATGTCAGGCGGGGCCAACGGCTTAATTTGGTTTCCGAGGCACGGAGAAAACTCGGTCAGTAATGGGTGGCCACCCATCCACGGACAAACCTAGGCAAGCGTGGTTTAATCTAAAAATTGACCCGAGCGGTTGTTATTATTTTATCACGAGTTTGTAGTATGAATCGAAGTATATCGAACGTACCTACTGTACTTATTTAAATGAAGTATGTAAAAATGCATTCCCACTTTATTACCTGACTGCGGCGAAGTCCAAAAGGAGGGTTATTTTAATAATATCTTGACAATATTCAATAAATTTGATTGTCTTATTAATTCTACTAATGAAATATTCTTATAAGGATAAAGTTAATTTAACACAATTATGAGGAAGTTTGCAATTATTTAAATGTTTTTAATATGTATAAATTAATTTTACACGTGCACCGCAGTGCCTACTTGATTACTTTTTCCACTAATAATTTTAATGTATTCACTTTTTTTAATAATACGAGTAATTAAACAATTTTTGAAATTTAATGGCTCGCGTTGACAGCTAGCTAAGAAGGTGCCAAAGTCATTAGCATTGGAAGTCCCTTTTTTCTCAGTTATTTTTTTCAATTTCGAAACCCCATGATATCTGATAGATTTACCGTAAAGTTACAACATTAAAAACTTGTATTTATAAAAATAAACTTGTTTGAACTTTGACCCCCAATATTCCCGTAACTAGAAGGTTCCCAGGTATGGACCAAAACAAAAAAAATGGGACTGGGAGAACAAGTGGCTTTCGGCTTCGTTAAGGGTATTGTGACACCCATTAGTTAGGACAAGGTCAGGCAAGGTAGGACGATGATTCCTATAGTAGGTACACAAAAATTTGGAAAGTCTGTTTAAGAGTCCTTGCATAAAATGCACTCGCTAGAGTTTAGGCAAATTCGTTGCACTGCTATGTTTGTGTGCGCTGTTCATGCAGACATAAACGCACACACGGGCAAAGATCGAGCGTAGTGATCGCAACAATTTTGATCCTTTAGACGATATTATTGTGTACAGTATATTTATCACAATCAACATAAAAATTGTTCAGTTTTGTGTTAGAAGAATTTAGATACGTTTAGACATTTAACAAAACCATCAATAAAAAGTGATGATACAATGATATTTATTTTTGTAAATTGGATGTAAAAAATACTTTAAAGTGCAGGCCACACCGCCAGCTAGCGAGCGGTAATTCGCGGTGTGAACCAAAGCAGGCCTCCTTCACTCGGCCGTACCTACAGCGATAAATGCCTATAGTTTCGCGTGTTTCGCTGCCAGTCCGCCAGTCGGTTGTCGCCGCTCGCGCTCAGAGCTCGCGCGTCCGTAATATTTTAAATAAGTTTTGAAGGTGAACAACAAAAAGGGCTGGTTTAATTTTAGATTATCGTTTTGTTCACAAATAAAATTTGATTCTACGAAATTCTTGTTCTACGACACTTTTTAATTAATGCTAAATGTGAAAATATTGTTATTGTAAGTTAATCAGAAATGTTCAACAAAGAGGTTTGTTAATTACAAATGACGGACTTTAATATTCATTGTCTATCTACCTAATTGACCGATTGTTGATCATATGCATCAAACATAAGATAGATTACGTCAAGTAGGTAGATAGACGATGAATACCGTTCTACACAATAGGTACGTAAAAAAAAAAACCCCTATCGCAACAAAGAAAAGCGAACAATAATTTGAAAAGTTAATAAAATGGCTGAGCCGGCTTTGATAAAACAAGTCTAATTGTAATATACACATCATTCATTTGATACCCTACTTGGGACCTTTATTTGAAAATATTCGATAATTCGTCATCACTTTCACCCCCATGTCTGAAATGATTTTGATAATACAAGTCTAATTGTAATAAACGCATCATTCGCTTTTCCACTCGGGTATATTTGAAAATATTCGATTTTTTATCCCCCAAATCTAGTAAATGGCTACACCGATTTTGATTGCACTTTCATTTGATATCTCACTTGGGTATTCTCACATATTTGAAAATATTTGATTTTTCATACCCACTTTCATCCCCCATAACTAATAAATGGCTGCACCGATTATGATAAAACATATCTAAGAACCATCGCCAAGAAACTAGTTTTCAAATTAAAAAAAAACTGCATTCAAATCGGTTCACTCGTTTAAGAGCTACCGTGCCAGAGACAGACACACACACATACATTGCGGGCAAACTTATAACACCCATCTTTTTGCGTCGGGGGTTAAAAATGGCCAAGCTTGGAGTCGTGAAAACATCGTTTTTTTTAACTTACTTTTTCCCGAGACTTCGCTTGCTTATGGTCTAAAATTATCCCACGGGAACGTCCTGTAAATAGCCTTTGACACTCGGGGTTAACGTAGATTCCCATTATTAAAAGGATTTTCGGAATCAGATCAATAGTTCCGAAGATTACCCTCTACATCTAAACTTACAAACACGCAAACATACAAACTTTACGCCTTCATAATACTATTAGTATTGAAGATGAAAGAAATTTTAAAAATCTTAATACTTTGAACAAAATGAAAAAAAAGTAACTTTTCGGATCAAAATATGGTAGTCGGCGTACAATTTCTGGAATATAATTACTACGAACGCGCGAGTGCCCGCGAAGCAAAGTCATACGTCGGGGACTCTGGGAAGGCCCGCTGGTTACTGACGGGAACAATACGATTTTGCGCGATCGATAATATAGTTCACTTTGACTTTAATTTACGAAATGAAGTTATTGTTTATTTACAAAATAAAATTCAGATTCTATTAAAAGGTTAACTTAAAATTAATGTGAAACTTTTAAATTTTCTTAAAAGTGTTTCTAACGTATAGAAAAAAATATTTATTTCGCCAGACGTTTTCCAAAAATTACGTTTTTTCAACATTTTTTTCTGCTTTATTTCGTCTTGAAATCAATAATGTTTTTAGCTTATTTATGAGTAGACCATATAATTATTCTATTAATATTTTTTAATGTTCAGAATATTTTGGAGTTTTTTGTTCAGCGAAGCTCAAACATGACTCGCTCGTTACTATTGTGGAAAAGGGGTTTTGAATATTCGTGATTGCCATTAATACATGCATTATTTTTAAAAATTCTTTCCGGCTGTCGACAAGAATATGAACTCGACTCTAATAATAACAAAAAAGAAAGTTCAAATTCTTCTTGTCTTTCTCACAAGTAGTGATCAAAATTGTTCAAAATGGGTGTATTTTGTGCCAGGACTCTTAAGTCGAGCCTATTGTAATGATACAAGCGCAAATCCAGGCTGTCTGTATTCGTGCAAAAAAATGCTTCTATGGTCTTCGCTAAAATTGACTGCAATGGCTGATATTCAGGTTTCTTTATCATAATAAATAAAAGAACAAGTGAAATGAAGAATGCATTTATTTTATAATAATTTTGAAAATTTTAATAAAATTATTTTTTTCTTTTAAGGCAACAAAGTGGGTTGTTATATTTTACGTCATAATTTTCATGTTATAATTGTTGTAGTAACTTGCAATTAGTCCTTTAGTGAACCAGTTCACTAACCACCGCGGGCGTATATGTTGGGGTCTGAAAACAAACAAAAGTTATAAGAAATTATCACTTTCAGCGGGGAGCGTCGCGAAATTCATATTTTCTATAGTTTTTTGCAATCAGCAGGCCAGTGTGAGGTTGTATGTTAATTAAAATATGACTAGCAGCCGTAACAATATATAGACCGACCTCTTTAATGAGTCCTCGCGAAGGTATCAATTTAAATAAAATATTCTGAAGGTTGATCACGTATTGGTTCAATTAGTATCGTAATACCTACGTGGATTATTGTTCTTTTAAAGCAAATAAATTGTGGGATATTGTTAGAACTTTGAGGACGCTTAATGTGCCTTTGATAGGGCAAAGTCATTCAATGGGATTAAATGAAGTTGGAGGTAAGCTATGGACCGACCGCTTTAATGGCGGAGGACTCATCAAAGCGGTCGGTCTATAGCTTACCTCCAACTTCATTTAATCCCATTGAATGACTTTTTTATGAAACAGTCATTCAATGGAATTAAATGAATTTAAAGGGGTTGTATTGATGATTTTAATGATGATAATTCTGTAAATACATGCGTAATTATGCCACAAATCATATTTTGTTTAACATACAGCTTGATACTAACCGAAAAATTGCAAAAAACTGCCTGGCGCTTCCACCTTAATCGTAGTATATGCAGAAAATCTAAAGAATCTAGAAAATATATAACTCAAGTTTGATGGTTTCCACCACCCCGCCACCAAATAGTATAGGATTTATTTGCCCAATAACCGCACTGATGGGAATAACTAGGTATGTCTACTTGCAGAAATGTTTTTGAAACTTTATACCTTCCACCTCAAATAGGGTAGAATCTGTATAATTTCCTTTATTTATATTTTTACAAATCATTTACATTTTTAAATATTTAAAAACATTTAAAAATATTAAAAAATTGTAGCCCACCGGTATCAGGAACAGGGTCCAAGAGAGAAAAGGGTTCCAGAGAGAGGAACCTCCTATCAATACGAGCCGTGTCCTGGAGTACCGCTTTCTGAATCAAGTACTTGATCCAGCTGCCTAACGAGAGCCTCCTCACGTATTGGTCGAGGCTCTTGGCAATTAAGCCATGGACTGATACAACTATCGGCACAATGTTCGCTGAGTCCACATCCCACATGTCGACAACCTCGTGAGCCAAGTCAAGATACTTGATTTGCTTATCTTTCTCGGCTTTCACGAGGTTCTCATCATGAATCTGTATTATTATTATTTTTTATCTTTATTATGTTATTAGTATCTATATTTAGGTTTATTTATCTATGGGTCTTTGTTACCTGAAATAAATGGATTATTATTTATTACTAGCTGTTGCCCGCGACCTTCGTCCGCGTGAAATTTTAGCCTATAAACTTCCTCGATAAATGGGCTAACCAACACTAATAGAATTTTTCAAATCGAACCACTAGTTCCTGAGATTAGCGCGTTCAACTAAAAAAACAAACTCTTCAGCTTTATAATATTGGTATAGATTATTAGCTTTTTGGCACCCCCCACCACCACTGACTCTGCTTGCATACTTACATTGCTTGTAAGGGTAGGGGTAGGGGCGGTTTTCGTGGTTGGGAACCCAGGCCTGCCCAATGTCTGATGAAGGAGAGATATTATGAGCAACTCGTTTTGATATCACAAAAACACACGTTATTTAAGAAGGATTCTTTTAAACAAAAGGTCTTACCGGCTTGCTCGACTGAGGGCCTGCTGAAAGCTGGGTCAACTTGGACTGGAACAAAAATATGACCGATTAATACAACGCAGTATCGCGCCTGTAATCCCCGAAGGGTTAGGCAGAGGTGTAACTAATAGTACACACACATTTCGTCACACATGGCAAGCCTATTGCTATCATCATCATCATCATCATCTGCCTAGCCATTTCCCAACTATGGTGGGGTCGGCTTCCAGTCTAACCGGATGCAGCTGAATACCAGTATTTTACTAGCCTATTTCTATCAACAGGGCACAAATTCAGACTACGTAGCTGTTACTGAGAAATGCCTGATGGAAAAACAGAATAACACTTAGCCCGACCTGGGAATCGGACCCAGGACCTCATGCTCAGCAGTCGCAGTTGCGGCCATTAGACCAACGAAGCAGTTATTAGAGGCAATAGGCCCATATAACACTAAATTTAGAGTATATTTAGCGACATGTTGGTAGATGCCTCTGTCTACCCTCTTTGGGCAAGACGGGCTTGGTTTAATCCATCTAAGAAAAAACGGAATATTACCCATAAGTACGTTTTTACTAACGATAAGGATAAGCGACACTAAAATCACTGCCTAGATTGTTGTTAGAAATTCAACTCTCGGCTATCAGCGAGGGATGTTAATCGACTAACAATACGAGTTTATTGAGACATTCATTTAGATGACTTTAAGGCAGTACTGACGCGACACCACTCGCCCGGCCAAGGGGATGTATGGCTAGTGCGTCGCGCGGAGAGGCGGTGAGCGCCGCATGTCCGCGCAGTCCGGCGGTGTACAATCGACTAAGCGTCGATTAACCCTAGTTAATTAATAGTTATTAGTTTTGTGTGATATACTACTAACAGTATATCACACAAATTCTTGTCATGAATTAATTTTAACTTCTTCTGCAAAAAAAGAAAATCCCCAACTTCCAAAAAACACTAAAAATGTCTAAAATAACTTTACTTTCGGTAGTCGGTGGCAAAAAAGTCAATGAAACAAACAAAGTTACACTTTTTTAGTGTTTATTTGGAAGTCTGTTTTTTTTTTGGAGAATGTTTTTTTTTTTTCCTGCATACTTACTTGGGTTCAAGTAGTCCGGCGCAATGACTGATGAAAGAGAAAATATATAATTAGAATAAGAAACAAAACAATGAACAGTAGGTTTTATTTAATCTTATTTAGTACTTTAAGCCCAGAGCACAGAAGCGGGCTTAAAGCCATAGGCATTTTCTACCAGTCACTACTTCTGTGTGGGAAAGAGATGGAGTCTGCTCTTTTCTCTTTCTTTTTTTTAAACCAGCGTGCGTTTAGCCGCAACTCGCCTGATGTGAACCGATGATATGGCCTAAAGTGGAACACGCTTGCCTAGAACAAACCGATTCACTCGAACTCTGAATGGATCCAGATTATAATGATCAAGGCAAAAGAAAAGCCGGCAGCGAATTCCACAGACCTGCGACGGTTCGCTCAATGAAAGTGAAAGTATAGCGCTTTGTTCGGCTCCGTAGAACTTCAACCATATAATAACGGTGACGCCTCGCTGTATCTCTGATAGTCCAATGATAGAATGGGAATGGGGAAAATAGATTGTGTAATTCCAAAACACACTCCTAGAAATTTAACCGATAGGCCGATGACTTTTCATATTTATCTTAAGCCGGCTGGATTGGGAGCTATACCAAATATACGCATTATGTAACATGAACTAATGAATATAATTAAATGGTCTTACCTGCTCCTATTGAGGGCCTGTAGAAACCTTGGTCAGCTGTAAAAATATCTCTGATTAATATCACGGTTGGTCAGTTTTAACATCACATTTGTAATCCCCGAATTTTTACCCGTCGAGTACGTATAGTACACCCCGCCAGGATGCAGATATTAGGTCTTTACCTATGAAATTGGAGATTTGTATGAAAATTTTAAACACAATTTTTTTTGTATTTTTTATTTTATTTTAGCTTATCTAGCTTTTTTATCTTTCCGATTTGACGCAAGTGTTTCAAAGTTACCGGCCGACCGCAAGGCTCATTCTTCAACTCAAAATTTCCAGATTTAAAACGATTGAACCCAATAATGGACCGAGTTTATGCAAGCAGTGTTAGGCCCGTACACGTCGTTAATGTTTCGTGTTGTTTGCGCAGCGGTATGTCCACGTAGGAACCCATATTCGAAAATTGTACGAATTTTCAGTTTATCCATGGGGCCAAAAACTACCAAAATTTCACAAAAACCAAAAACTATCTAAAAACAAATGACTGAATTTGAAATTAAAAGAACACGGCTTTCGAATAAAATTTATTTGAATTTCGAATTGCGCGTCAATCCACAGATAATTAAATCTGAAAATGCTGGTTATTAAATCTCCAATTACATAGGTAAATACCTATTATTTGAAGGACACCTGAGTGTTTTTTGCACAGATAAAATTTTAACTCTTGGCGCTCTCAGGTAGGCTACATTTCTCCTATATGGGTCAAGACCCTATGAGGCCATGAACGTCTCACCTACGTAATTTTATAAAAGCCGAAACTTTTTCTGTGGAAGTACCTTACTATAATGGTATCCATCAGCAGCGAAGGGTCAATTTTTGTAAGAGGTAAGCCGGAGGACATTATCTTTAATAGGATTATATTTGTCTTTAAATAAATAAAATAATAAAAAAAAAAAAAATTAATCTTGACCAAACAATTTGTAAATTGTATGCACTCACCAAACTGCGCAGCATTCTGTCAGCGGGAAGATTACTGACAGTGCCATTTTTCAAAGGAAAGCCAATAGGAATCAAGTTGTATGGAACCTTCGCCACTGGTATCCATACTTTCATACTAATATTATAAATGCGAAAGTAAGTTTGTTTGATACCTTTTCACGCCTAAACCACTGAACCGATCATCTCGAAATTTTGCATATACTTTGTCAGGTGTACAGAAACGGACATAGCGGACCTTTCATCCCGAAAAAAGTACTGTTCCCGAGGAAAAGAACAATAATGGTCTTCTGATAATTGATGGCGCCTCGTGTCATTCGAATCATAATTTAATTATATTACTACAAGCAGAGTACAACCCGAATTGATTGTCAAATTCTAAATTAACGCGAGCAAAGTCGGGGGCAAAAGCTAGTAAGTAGATATATAATATCTGGTAAGAACAATTGGACATTATGAAAAGTGGGTCGTGGTGGCTTTGGCAGATATCAGGTAACAAAGTTTTGCTAAATAGCTGCTATGGTGGCTTATCGGGCATGAACCTCCGTCTAAATTCGTTCGAATTTTTACTAAACCAATTTCTACTAAACCATTAAATTCTATTTTAGAGTTTATTTTAGTAGAAAACAGTTTTTACTTACGGCTGATAATAACTGAAACAAAAAATAAAGAAGTTAGATACTTGCGAGTTATTTATTCACAAAAATCACTTAAACTTGAAAAAAGATGTATATACAAAGTGGAGACGACGATACGACAATAAATGAAAACACTGGCAATACAACACTATTTCATAGGAATATTTTTAAACTATCTCATACATCCTAACATCGAAAAAAAAATCAAACCATCCAAATTACATAAAACTGTTAACGAAATACAAAACCATTTATAAATTTAATATTCGTTTACTAACCTTAGGTATATATTGCACTAATTCGCGTCTGGAAATAAAATTTAAGGAACTTTGGTAAAGATTTTTTAAGAAGCGAGTTGGCAAAATGTGTTAAGTATTTATACCAATGCGGGAGCCGTTAACCTGTCGGTGCTAGCTTATTAATCCACATCATATAGAAAATGCTGAAATTTAAAAAAAAATGTCCTGTGACTACACTAATGGATATATTCGAATGAATTTTTGAATGTACACTGGGAACGTCATGAGGTATATGCAGTTTCATTTTTTACCGTATTGTCGGCGCCACCCTGTATAGAGTTGTTTATATGATAGTATATACCTACAATACAAATATGGTATTGTAAGTATATACAAGGCATTACTTAACTCACCGTCTACAGCGCTCTCAGAGTCTGCGGCTTCACTATCTGAAAACAATACAAAATCAAATGTAACAATCGATGACCATATTTTAACCACTTATTGTCAAAACAATATTTCCAAAAAATGCGACGCAGACGGAGAAACTCAGGTAAGAATTTATTCACTCCAGGTCTCTATTATGCGGTAGTGTCATCAGAACTACATATTAGTGCCGATTTCCAACAAAATCGCCCACAATTCAAAATTCAGTGAGAAAAAGTGGAATTTAATTTTTAAATTTAAATGGGACTTTCCAACATAACTGTTTTTTTTTAATCGGAGAAGTACTCTGTCAAAAGTTATGCATGGTCATATATTTTAAAAAATACAAACGCGTCAAACTGAGAACCTTTACTCGTTATTTAAAAATACTCATCAACATTTCTCCACACAAAACAAATATCACAATAATACAATGCTCTTATGTTTTATATTTATATAAAATGTATCAATCGATGACCATATTTTAACAACTTATTTTCAAAACAATATTTAAAAAATGCGACGCAGACGGAGAAACTCAGGTAATGAATTATTCATTCCAGGTCTCTATTATGTGGTAGCGTCATCAGAACTACATATTAGTGCCGATTTACAACAAAATAGGTTCACAATTAAAAATTCGGTTAGAAAAACATCAATCAAGGCATGAAATTTAATTTTAAAATTTAAATGGACGTTCCAACAAAAAAATTTTTTTTAAACCGATCACTCTGTATAAAGTTAAGCGTGGTCATATATAAAAAAAAATATAAACGCGTCGAACTGAGAACCTTTTCTCGTTAGTTAAAAGTACGAGGAGTATTTTTTAGGAGTATTGAACTCGTGGTAACCGTTTGTGCGTCGGTGTCCCTCCCACCTGGTATTGCTAAGCAAACCTTGCGCGGCGGTCAGGATGAACAGCGCCAATGACTATTTATAGAGTTGTTTATACGATAGTGGCATATACGCATATGGTATCGTATATACAAGACATTACTTAACTCACCATCGCTAGCGCTTGCAGAACTCTCTGACTCTGAAAACAATACAAAATCAAAATATGAATCAATCGATGACCATATTTTAACGACTTAAAATGATATTTTCAAAAAAAGCGACGCAGACGGAGAAACTTAGGTAGGAATTTATTCATTTCAGGTCTCTATTATGTGGTAGCGGCTTCAGAACTACACAGGAGTGTCGAATTTGAATAAAATCGGTTCACATTATAAAAATCAGAGAATAACATATTGATGTTATTCTCTGATTTTTAAAATGTGATCGATCCTATCGTTCTACCCTTAGGGGTGGAATTTGATTTTCAAATTTATATGGGACTTTCCAACAAAACTGTTATTTTTAAATCGGATCAGAACTCTGTCAAAAGTTAAGCGTGGTCACATATTTGAAAAAATACAAACGCGTCAAACTGAGAAAGTTTTCTCATTATTTAAAAATACTCATCAACATTTCTCCACACAAAACAAATAACAACAATACAATGCTCTTATGTTTTATTATACAGGCTGGAAGGGACACCGGTCGACGCATCAACGGTTACCACACCATTCAGTACATCATTTTGAACCCTACATACAAATTTTACATCGGTAATTTAAAAAAAAACAGCTGTTTCCTACAAAAGTGCAATACGGACACGGTCAAAATGTATGAAATTGCTGTTTTTCTTTTTAATTACTGTTGAAAAATATCTGTGGGGGGTTAAGAATGATGTATTGAATACGTGGTAACCTTTTGTGCGTCAGTGACCCTTCCACCCTGTATTGCTAAGCAAATCTTGCGCGGCGGCCAAGGTGAACAGCGCCCATGGCATAATATATTGAGTTGTTTATCGGATTGACCTCATTTTCGTTATCAGCGACGATGTTAAGCATGAAAATGACACCCGTGACGACAAAGCTGAAAATTTTAATTGGCGCCATCTTGAATTTTAATTTTGACCTAATTTTCGTTATCAGCGACCCCAAAAACCATGAAAATGACACCCATGACGAAAAATCCAAAAATTTTCGTCAGCAGCATCAGGGATTTTCATTTTGTACTCATTTTCGTTATCAGCGACCCCGAAAACCACGAAAATGACACCCATGACGACAAAGCTAAATTTTAATTGGCGCCATCTTGAATTTTAATTTTGACCAAATTTTCGTTATCAGCGACCACGAAAACCATGAAAATGACACCCATGACGAAAATACCGAAAAGTCTCGTCGGCGCCAGCTTGGATTTTCATTTTGACCTCAGTTTCGTTATCAGCGACACCAAAAACCACGAAAATGACACTCATGAAGAAAAAATCGAAAATTTTCGTCGCCGCCATCTTGGATTTTCATTTTGGCCTAATTTTAGTTATCAGCGACCCCAAAAACCACGAAACCGAAACCCATGACAACAAAACCGAAAAAAAAGTAAAGCATAAATTTTTTTTAAACCGAATGGTGCGTGGCGTGTAGTTTTGAATCATACCCGTATTCATGATCTTAGTGTCAGTCAGATTTTAAATTCACCTTATTCACAAAAATAAATAAGTATACCTTCTTATTTTTAATTATATCTACTTAATTGTTAGTAATTAGGTTCACGTTCATAGAATACGTAGGTTCCTAATCTATCTATAACCAATACTTTCTAGAAAAATAAAACAAAGTGAACTTATACATATCAATTCAAGTTGTTTTACTGCATCGCTCTACCCTGTAACGCAACTTAGTACCTATCCGGGTTCGTGAACTCATGACTAGTGCGCTAAGCGCCCGCGTTTTCGCGCCGCGTAATTTGTTACGTATCGTCTCTCAGTGCGGGGGCTGGGGTAAGCGATTGATGCATACGGCGCTCGGGGTAAACTCGCCTTAAAGTCATTCAGTTGTTTTAATGTCTATTATGACAAATGTATATTGATGTATAGAACATTCTTGTTACTTTGTACAAAAAAGATTAATCAATCGATTCCAATTTAGAAGAACCTCAGTGTTATGTTTACTCTACAGCTAACCTAACCTAACCATTCGCGCATAAGTCCTTTCGCGCATGTGTCTTTGTGCGTAAATGTCCGTTCGCGCATAAGTCCATTCGCTCAAGTGTCTATGCGCGCAACTGTCTATGCGCCCAAAGGTCCATTCGCGCAAAAGTCTAATCGCCCAAAAGTCCATGCGCGCATATGTCTTTTCGCGCATGTGGATTCGCGCAAGTGTCCTTCGCGCTAGTGTCCTGATACCGAATATTTTTAAACTATCTCATACATCCTAACATCGAAAAAAAAATCAAACCATCCAAATTACATAAAACTGTTAACGAAATACAAAACCATTTATAAATTTAATATTCGTTTACTAACCTTAGGTATATATTGCACTAATTCGCGTCTGGAAATAAAATTTAAGGAACTTTGGTAAAGGTTTTTTAAGTAGCGGTTGGCAAAATGTGTTAAGTATTTATACCAATGCGGGAGCCGTTAACCTGTCGGTGCTAGCTTATTAATCCACATCATATAGAAAATGCTGAAAATTAAAAAAAATGTCCTGTGACTACACTAATGGATATATTCGAATGAATTTTTGAATGTACACTGGGAACGTCATGAGGTATATGCAGTTTCATTTTTTACCGTATTGTCGGCGCCACCCTGTATAGAGTTGTTTATATGATAGTATATACCTACAATACACATATGGTATTGTAAGTATATACAAGGCATTACTTAACTCACCGTCTACAGCGCTCTCAGAGTCTGCGGCTTCACTATCTGAAAACAATACAAAATCAAATGTAACAATCGATGACCATATTTTAACCACTTATTGTCAAAACAATATTTCCAAAAAATGCGACGCAGACGGAGAAACTCAGGTAAGAATTTATTCACTCCAGGTCTCTATTATGCGGTAGTGTCATCAGAACTACATATTAGTGCCGATTTCCAACAAAATCGGCCCACAATTCAAAATTCAGTGAGAAAAAGTGGAATTTAATTTTTAAATTTAAATGGGACTTTCCAACATAACTGTTTTTTTTTAATCAGAGAAGTACTCTGTCAAAAGATAAGCATGGTCATATATTTTAAAACATACAAACGCGTCAAACTGAGAACCTTTACTCGTTATTTAAACATACTCATCAACATTTCTCCACACAAAACAAATATCACAATAATACAATGCTCTTATGTTTTATATTTATATAAAATGTATCAATCGATGACCATATTTTAACAACTTATTTTCAAAACAATATTTAAAAAATGCGACGCAGACGGAGAAACTCAGGTAATGAATTATTCATTCCAGGTCTCTATTATGTGGTAGCGTCATCAGAACTACATATTAGTGCCGATTTACAACAAAATCGGTTCACAATTAAAAATTCAGTTAGAAAAACATCAATCAAGGCATGAAATTTAATTTTCAAATTTAAATGGGACGTTCCAACAAAAAAGTTTTTTTAAATAGGATCACTCTGTATAAAGTTAAGCGTGGTCATATATAAAAAAAAATATAAACACGTCGAACTGAGAACCTTTTCTCGTTAGTTAAAAGTACGAGGAGTATTTTTTAGGAGTATTGAACTCGTGGTAACCGTTTGTGCGTCGGTGTCCCTCCCATCTGGTATTGCTATGCAAACCTTGCGCGGCGGTCAGGATGAACAGCGCCAATGACTATTTATAGAGTTGTTTATACGATAGTGGCATATACGCATATGGTATCGTATATACAAGACATTACTTAACTCACCATCGCTAGCGCTTGCAGAACTCTCTGACTCTGAAAACAATACAAAATCAAAATATGAATCAATCGATGGCCATATTTTAACGACTCAAAATGATATTTCCAAAAAAATGCGACGCAGAAGGAAAAACTCAGGTAAGAAATTATTCATTCCAGATCATAATTACATAATAGTGCCGATTTACAACAAAATCGGTTCACAATTAAAAATTCAGTTAGAAAAACATCAATCAAGGTGTGAAATTTAATTTTCAAATTTAAATGGGACATTCCAACAAAAAAGTTTTTTAAATCGGATCACTCTGTATAAAGTTAAGCGTGGTCCTATATAAAAAAGATATAAACGCGTCGAACTGAGAACCTTTTCTCGTCAGTTAAAAGTACGAGGAGTATTTTTTAGGAGTATTGAACTCGTGGTAACCGTTTGTGCGTCGGTGTCCCTCCCATCTGGTATTGCTAAGCAAACCTTGCGCGGCGGTCAGGATGAACAGCGCCAATGACTATTTATAGAGTTGTTTATACGATAGTGGCATATACGCATATGGTATCGTATATACAAGACATTACTTAACTCACCATCGCTAGCGCTTGCAGAACTCTCTGACTCTGAAAACAATACAAAATCAAAATATGAATCAATCGATGACCATATTTTAACGACTCAAAATGATATTTTCAAAAAAAGCGACGCAGACGGAGAAACTTAGGTAGGAATTTATTCATTCCAGGTCTCTATTATGTGGTAGCGGCTTCAGAACTACACAGGAGTGTCGAATTTCAATAAAATCGGTTCACATTTTAAAAATCAGAGAATAACATATTGATGTTATTCTCTGATTTTTAAAATGTGATCGATCCTATCGTTCTACCCTTAGGGGTGGAATTTGATTTTCAAATTTATATGGGACTTTCCAACAAAACTGTTACTTTTAAATCGGATCAGAACTCTGTCAAAAGTTAAGCGTGGTCATATATTTGAAAAAATACAAACGCGTCAAACTGAGAAAGTTTTCTCATTATTTAAAAATACTCATCAACATTTCTCCACACAAAACAAATAACAACAATACAATGCTCTTATGTTTTATTATACAGGCTGGAAGGGACACCAGTCGACGCATCAACGGTTACCACACCATTCAGTACATCATTTTGAACCCTACATACAAATTTTACATCGGTAATTTAAAAAAAACAGCTGTTTCCTACAAAAGTGCAATCCGGACACGGTCAAAATGTATGAAATAGCTGTTTTTCTTTTTAATTACTGTTGAAAAATATCTGTGGGGGGTTAAGAATGATGTATTGAATACGTGGTAACCGTTTGTGCGTCAGTGACCCTTCCACCCTGTATTGCTAAGCAAATCTTGCGCGGCGGCCATGACACGGCGGGCTTGAACAGCGCCCATGACATAATATATAGACTTGTTTATCGGATTGACCTCATTTTCGTTATCAGCGACGATGTTAAGCATGAAAATGACACCCATGACGACAAAGCTGAAAATTTTAATTGGCGCCATCTTGAATTTTAATTTTGACCTAATTTTCGTTATCAGCGACCCCGAAAACCATGAAAATGACACCCATGACGAAAAATCCAAAAATTTTCGTCAGCGCCATCTTGGATTTTCTTTTTGACCTAATTTTCGTTATTAGCGACCCCGTAAACCATAAAAATGACACCCTTGATGACAAAGCTGAAAATTTTAATTGGCGCCATCTTGAATTTTAATTTTGACCTAATTTTCGTTATTAGCGACCCCGAAAACCATGAAAATGACACCCATGACGAAAAAACAGAAAATTTTCGTCGGCAGCATCAGGGATTTTCATTTTGTACTTATTTTCGTTATCAGCGACCCCGAAAACCACGAAAATGACACCCATGACGACAAAGCTAAATTTTAATTGGCGCCATCTTGAATTTTAATTTTCACCAAATTTTCGTTATCAGCGACCACGAAAACCATGAAAATGACACCCATGACGAAAATACCGAAAATTTTCGTCGGCGCCAACTTGGATTTTCATTTTGACCTCAGTTTCGTTATCAGCGACCCCAAAAACCACAAAAATGACACTCATGAAGAAAAAATCGAAAATTTTCGTCGCCGCCATCTTGGATTTTCATTTTGGCCTAATTTTAGTTATCAGCGACCCCAAAAACCACGAAAACGAAACCCATGACAACAAAACCGAAAAAAAAGTAAAGCATATTTTTTTTTTAAACCGAATGGTGCGTGGCTTGTAGTTTTGAATCATACCCGTATTCATGATCTTAGTGTCAGTCAGATTTTAAATTCACCTTATTCACAAAAATAAATAAGTATACCTTCTTATTTTTAATTATATCTACTTATTTTAATTGTTAGTAATTAGGTTCACGTTCATAGAATACGTAGGTTCCTAATCTATCTATAACCAATACTTTCTAGAAAAATAAAACAAAGTGAACTTATACATATCAATTCAAGTTGTTTTACTGCATCGCTCTACCCTGTAACGCAACTTAGTACCTATCCGAGTTCGTGAACTCATGACCAGTGCGCTAAGCGCCCGCGTTTTCGCGCCTCGTAATTTGTTACGTATCGTCTCTCAGTGCGGGGGCTGGGGTAAGCGATTGATGCATACGGCGCTCGGGGTAAACTCGCCTTAAAGTCATTCAGTTGTTTTAATGTCTATTATGACAAATGTATATTGATGTATAGAACATTCTTGTTACTTTGTACAAAAAAGATTAATCAATCGATTCCAATTTAGAAGAACCTCAGTGTTATGTTTACTCTACAGCTAACCTAACCTAACCATTCGCGCATAAGTCCTTTCGCGCATGTGTCTTTGTGCGTAAATGTCCGTTCGCGCATAAGTCCATTCGCTCAAGTGTCTATGCGCGCAACTGTCTATGCGCCCAAAGGTCCATTCGCGCAAAAGTCTAATCGCCCAAAAGTCCATGCGCGCATATGTCTTTTCGCGCATGTGGGTTCGCGCAAGTGTCCTTCGCGCTAGTGTCCTGATACCGAATATTTTTAAACTATCTCATACATCCTAACATCGAAAAAAAAATCAAACCATCCAAATTACATAAAACTGTTAACGAAATACAAAACCATTTATAAATTTAATATTCGTTTACTAACCTTAGGTATATATTGCACTAATTCGCGTCTGGAAATAAAATTTAAGGAACTTTGGTAAAGGTTTTTTAAGTAGCGAGTTGGCAAAATGTGTTAAGTATTTATACCAATGCGGGAGCCGTTAACCTGTCGGTGCTAGCTTATTAATCCACATCATATAGAAAATGCTGAAAATTAAAAAAAATGTCCTGTGACTACACTAATGGATATATTCGAATGAATTTTTGAATGTACACTGGGAACGTCATGAGGTATATGCAGTTTCATTTTTTACCGTATTGTCGGCGCCACCCTGTATAGAGTTGTTTATATGATAGTATATACCTACAATACACATATGGTATTGTAAGTATATACAAGGCATTACTTAACTCACCGTCTACAGCGCTCTCAGAGTCTGCGGCTTCACTATCTGAAAACAATACAAAATAAAATGTAACAATCGATGACCATATTTTAACCACTTATTGTCAAAACAATATTTCCAAAAAATGCGACGCAGACGGAGAAACTCAGGTAAGAATTTATTCACTCCAGGTCTCTATTATGCGGTAGTGTCATCAGAACTACATATTAGTGCCGATTTCCAACAAAATCGGCCCACAATTCAAAATTCAGTGAGAAAAAGTGGAATTTAATTTTTAAATTTAAATGGGACTTTCCAACATAACTGTTTTTTTTTAATCGGAGAAGTACTCTGTCAAAAGTTAAGCATGGTCATATATTTTAAAAAATACAAACGCG
Organism: Noctua janthina; assembly: GCA_963576755.1. Classification (NCBI taxonomy): domain Eukaryota; kingdom Metazoa; phylum Arthropoda; class Insecta; order Lepidoptera; family Noctuidae; genus Noctua; species Noctua janthina. The sequence continues at coordinate 12,012,257 of OY755066.1, forward strand.
TCAAACTGAGAACCTTTACTCGTTATTTAAAAATACTCATCAACATTTCTCCACACAAAACAAATAACAATAATACAATGCTCTTATGTTTTATATTTATATAAAATGTATCAATCGATGACCATATTTTAACAACTTATTTTCAAAACAATATTTAAAAAATGCGACGCAGACGGAGAAACTCAGGTAATGAATTATTCATTCCAGGACTCTATTATGTGGTAGCGTCATCAGAACTACATATTAGTGCCGGTAACCTCCCACCTGGTATCGCTAAGCAAACCTTGCGCGGCGGTCAGGGTGAACAGCGCCAATGACTATATAAAGAGTTGTTTATACGGTAGTGACATACACCCATATGGTATCGTATATACAAGGCATTACTTAACTCACCTTCGGCAGCGGTATCAGTATCAGAAGTGTCTGAAAACAGTACAAAATCAAAATATGAATCAATCGATGGCCATATTTTAACGACTCAAAACAATATTTCCAAAAAAAGCGACGCAGACGGAGAAACTCAGGTAGCAAATTATTCATTCCAGGTCTCTATTATGTGGTAGCGTCATCAGAACTACATATTAGTGCCGATTTACAACAAAATCGGTTCACAATTAAAAATTCAGTTAGAAATACATCAATCAAGGTATGAAATTTAATTTTAAAATTTAAATGGGACGTTCCAACAAAAAAAATATTTTTAAACCGATCACTCTGTATAAAGTTAAGCGTGGTCATATATAAAAAAAAATATATACGCGTCGAACTGAGAACCTTTTCTCGTTAGTTAAAAGTACGAGGAGTATTTTTTAGGAGTACTGAACTCGTGGTAACCGTTTGTGCGTCGGTGTCCCTCCCACCTGGTATTGCTAAGCAAACCTTGCGCGGCGGTCAGGATGAACAGCGCCAATGACTATTTATAGAGTTGTTTATACGATAGTGGCATATACGCATATGGTATCGTATATACAAGACATTACTTAACTCACCATCGCTAGCGCTTGCAGAACTCTCTGACTCTGAAAACAATACAAAATCAAAATATGAATCAATCGATGGCCATATTTTAACGACTCAAAATGATATTTCCAAAAAAATGCGACGCAGAAGGAAAAATTCAGGTAAGAAATTATTCATTCCAGATCATAATTACATAATAGTGCCGATTTACAACAAAATCGGTTCACAATTAAAAATTCAGTTAGAAAAACATCAATCAAGGTGTGAAATTTAATTTTCAAATTTAAATGGGACGTTCCAACAAAAAAGTTTTTTTAAATAGGATCACTCTGTATAAAGTTAAGCGTGGTCCTATATAAAAAAAATATAAACGCGTCGAACTGAGAACCTTTTCTCGTCAGTTAAAAGTACGAGGAGTATTTTTTAGGAGTATTGAACTCGTGGTAACCGTTTGTGCGTCGGTGTCCCTCCCATCTGGTATTGCTATGCAAACCTTGCGCGGCGGTCAGGATGAACAGCGCCAATGACTATTTATAGAGTTGTTTATACGATAGTGGCATATACGCATATGGTATCGTATATACAAGACATTACTTAACTCACCATCGCTAGCGCTTGCAGAACTCTCTGACTCTGAAAACAATACAAAATCAAAATATGAATCAATCGATGACCATATTTTAACGACTCAAAATGATATTTTCAAAAAAAGCGACGCAGACGGAGAAACTTAGGTAGGAATTTATTCATTCCAGGTCTCTATTATGTGGTAGCGGCTTCAGAACTACATATTAGTGCCGATTTACAACAAAATCGGAATCACAATTAAAAATTCTGTTAGAAAAACATCAATCAAGGTATGAGATTTAATTTTAAAATTTAAATGGGACGTTCCAACAAAACTGTTTTTTTTTTAAATCGGATCAGAACTCTGTCAATAGTTAAGCGTGGTCATATATTTGAAAAAATACAAACGCGTCAAACTGAGAACGTTTTCTCATTATTTAAAAATACTCATCAACATTTCTCCACACAAAACAAATAACAACAATACAATGCTCTTATGTTTTATTATACAGGCTGGAAGGGACACCGACACATCAACGGTTACCACACCATTCAGTACATCATTTTGAAACCCACATACAAATTTTACATCGGTAATTTAAAAAAAAACAGCTGTTCCCTACAAAAGTGCAATACGGACACGGTCAAAATGTATGAAACAGCTGTTTTTCTTTTTAATTACTGATGAAAAATATCTGTGCGGGGTTAAGAATGATGTATTGAATACGTGGTAACCGTTTGTGCGTCAGTGACCCTTCCACCCTGTATTGCTAAGCAAATCTTGCGCGGCGGCCAAGGTGAACAGCGCCCATGACATAATATATAGAGTTGTTTATCGGATTGACCTCATTTTCGTTATCAGCGACGATGTTAATCATGAAAATGACACCCATGACGACAAAGCTGAAAATTTTAATTGGCGCCATCTTGAATTTTAATTTTGACCTAATTTTCGTTATCAGCGACCCCGAAAACCATGAAAATGACACCCATGACGAAAAATTCAAAAATTTTCGTCAGCGCCATATTGGACTTTCTTTTTGACCTAATTTTCGTTATAAGCGACCCCGTAAACCATGTAAATGACACCCTAGACGACAAAGCTGAAATATTTAATTGGCGCCATCTTGAATTTTAATTTTGACCTAATTTTCGTTATTAGCGACCCCGAAAACCATGAAAATGACACCCATGACGAAAAAACAGAAAATTTTCGTCGGCAGCATCAGGGATTTTCATTTTGTACTCATTTTCGTTATCAGCGACCCCGAAAACCACGAAAATGACACCCATGACGACAAAGCTAAATTTTAATTGGCGCCATCTTGAATTTTAATTTTGACCAAATTTTCGTTATCAGCGACCACGAAAACCATGAAAATGACACCCATGACGAAAATACCGAAAATTTTCGTCGGCGCCAACTTGGATTTTCATTTTGACCTCAGTTTCGTTATCAGCGACCCCAAAAACCACGAAAATGACACTCATGAAGAAAAAATCGAAAATTTTCGTCGCCGCCATCTTGGATTTTCATTTTGGCCTAATTTTAGTTATCAGCGACCCCAAAAACCACGAAAACGAAACCCATGACAACAAAACCGAAAAAAAAGTAAAGCATAAATTTTTTTTAAACCGAATGGTGCGTGGCGTGTAGTTTTGAATCATACCCGTATTCATGATCTTAGTGTCAGTCAGATTTTAAATTCACCTTATTCACAAAAATAAATAAGTATACCTTCTTATTTTTAATTATATCTACTTATTTTAATTGTTAGTAATTAGGTTCACGTTCATAGAATACGTAGGTTCCTAATCTATCTATAACCAATACTTTCTAGAAAAATAAAACAAAGTGAACTTATACATATCAATTCAAGTTGTTTTACTGCATCGCTCTACCCTGTAACGCAACTTAGTAACTATCCGAGTTCGTGAACTCATGACCAGTGCGCTAAGCGCCCGCGTTTTCGCGCCGCGTAATTTGTTACGTATCGTCTCTCCGTGCCGGGGCTGGGGTAAGCGATTGATGCATACGGCGCTCGGGGTAAACTCGCCTTAAGGTCATTCAGTTGTTTTAATGTCTATTATGACAAATGTATATTGATGTATAGAACATTCTTGTTACTTTGTACAAAAAAGATTAATCAATCGATTCCAATTTAGAAGAACCTCAGTGTTATGTTTACTCTACAGCTAACCTAACCTAACCATTCGCGCATAAGTCCTTTCGCGCATGTGTCTTTGTGCGTAAATGTCCGTTCGCGCATAAGTCCATTCGCTCAAGTGTCTATGCGCGCAACTGTCTATGCGCCCAAAGGTCCATTCGCGCAAAAGTCTAATCGCCCAAAAGTCCATGCGCGCATATGTCTTTTCGCGCATGTGGATTCGCGCAAGTGTCCTTCGCGCTAGTGTCCTGATACCGAATATTTTTAAACTATCTCATACATCCTAACATCGAAAAAAAAATCAAACCATCCAAATTACATAAAACTGTTAACGAAATACAAAACCATTTATAAATTTAATATTCGTTTACTAACCTTAGGTATATATTGCACTAATTCGCGTCTGGAAATAAAATTTAAGGAACTTTGGTAAAGGTTTTTTAAGTAGCGGTTGGCAAAATGTGTTAAGTATTTATACCAATGCGGGAGCCGTTAACCTGTCGGTGCTAGCTTATTAATCCACATCATATAGAAAATGCTGAAAATTAAAAAAAATGTCCTGTGACTACACTAATGGATATATTCGAATGAATTTTTGAATGTACACTGGGAACGTCATGAGGTATATGCAGTTTCATTTTTTACCGTATTGTCGGCGCCACCCTGTATAGAGTTGTTTATATGATAGTATATACCTACAATACACATATGGTATTGTAAGTATATACAAGGCATTACTTAACTCACCGTCTACAGCGCTCTCAGAGTCTGCGGCTTCACTATCTGAAAACAATACAAAATCAAATGTAACAATCGATGACCATATTTTAACCACTTATTGTCAAAACAATATTTCCAAAAAATGCGACGCAGACGGAGAAACTCAGGTAAGAATTTATTCACTCCAGGTCTCTATTATGCGGTAGTGTCATCAGAACTACATATTAGTGCCGATTTCCAACAAAATCGGCCCACAATTCAAAATTCAGTGAGAAAAAGTGGAATTTAATTTTTAAATTTAAATGGGACTTTCCAACATAACTGTTTTTTTTTAATCGGAGAAGTACTCTGTCAAAAGTTAAGCATGGTCATATATTTTAAAAAATACAAACGCGTCAAACTGAGAACCTTTACTCGTTATTTAAAAATACTCATCAACATTTCTCCACACAAAACAAATATCACAATAATACAATGCTCTTATGTTTTATATTTATATAAAATGTATCAATCGATGACCATATTTTAACAACTTATTTTCAAAACAATATTTAAAAAATGCGACGCAGACGGAGAAACTCAGGTAATGAATTATTCATTCCAGGTCTCTATTATGTGGTAGCGTCATCAGAACTACATATTAGTGCCGATTTACAACAAAATCGGTTCACAACTAAAAATTCAGTTAGAAAAACATCAATCAAGGTATGAAATTTAATTTTAAAATTTAAATGGGACGTTCCTACAAAAAAAAAAATTTTTGAACCGATCACTCTGTATAAAGTTAAGCGTGGTCATATATAAAAAAAAATATAAACACGTCGAACTGAGAACCTTTTCTCGTTAGTTAAAAGTACGAGGAGTATTTTTTAGGAGTATTGAACTCGTGGCAACCGTTTGTGCGTCGGTGTCCCTCCCATCTGGTATTGCTAAGCAAACCTTGCGCGGCGGTCAGGATGAACAGCGCCAATGACTATTTATAGAGTTGTTTATACGATAGTGGCATATACGCATATGGTATCGTATATACAAGACATTACTTAACTCACCATCGCTAGCGCTTGCAGACTCAGAACTCTCTGACTCTGAAAACAATACAAAACCAAAATATGAATCAATCGATGGCCATTTTTTATCGACTCAAAATAATATTTTCAAAAAAAGCGACGCAGACGGTGAAACTTAGGTAGGAATTAATTCATTCCATGTCTTTATTATGTGGTAGTGGCTTCAGAACTACACAGGAGTGTCGAATTTCAATAAAATCGGTTCACATTTTTTAAATCAGTGAATAACATCAATCGATCCTATTTTTCTACCCTTAGGGGTGGAATTTGATTTTCAAATTTATATGGGACTTTCCAACAAAACTGTTTTTTTTTTAAATCGGATCAGAACTCTGTCAAAAGTTAAGCGTGGTCATATATTTGAAAAAAATACAAACGCGTCAAACTGAGAACGTTTTCTCATTATTTAAAAATACTCATCAACATTTCTCCACACAAAACAAATAACAACGATACAATGCTCTTATGTTTTATTACACAGGCTGGAAGGGACACCGACACATCAACGGTTACCACACCATTCAGTACATCATTTTGAACCATAGAGTATTTTGTTTTGAACCCTACATACAAATTTTACATCGGTAATTTAAAAAAAAACAGCTGTTTCCTACAAAAGTGCAATACGGACACGGTCAAAATGTAATAAACAGCTGTTTTTCTTTTTAATTACTGATGAAAAATATCTGTGGGGGGTTAAGAATGATGTATTGAATACGTGGTAACCGTTTGTGCGTCAGTGTCCCTTCCACCCTGTATTGCTAAGCAAATCTTGCGCGGCGGCCAAGGTGAACAGCGTCCATGACATAATATATAGAGTTGTTTATCGGATGGTGCTATATAGCTATATAGTCTGGTAGATACCAGGGATTACTTAACTCACCACCGACAGCGTCAGCAGTCTAGTTACGAACTTTACTTTATATACCTCCAAGACCCCTTTACTATTGCAATTATCAACACAATGCTTTGAGTGCTTAACATTGAGTTCTATCTAAAACGCTATTTTTCACCCCAAAAAAAGTCATTTCCCAGCAATAATTTTTGCGTAGAGTTACTTAATTTGATGTACCGAATGCTTGGTTAACGGCTTAGTGAAGGCTCCGTTTACACCTTGTGTAAATTACTTAACCAGGCATTACTTAACTCACCTGCGACGACGTCATCGGCAGCACTCACTGAAAACAATTCAAAATCAAATGTATCAATCGATGATGATACTTTATTTTAACGACTTATTATCAAAACAATATTTCCAAAAAAATGCGATGCCGAAGGAGAATTTCAGGTAGGAATTTATACACTCCAGGTCTCCATTATGTGGTATCGTCGTCAGAACTATATATTAGTGCTGAATTTCAACAAAATTGGTTTACAATTATAATTTCAGCAGTAAAAACATTAATCAACCCCTATTTTTCTACTTTTAGGGGTGGAATTTTAATGAGACTTAACAAAAAACAAGATTGTTTAAATCAGATCACTCTGTAAAAAGATAAGCGTGGTACATTACAAAATATAAAAACGCGTCGAGTCAAATTAAAAAAATATAAATAAAATACAAGTCTCTATGTTTTATTATACAGAGTGGAAGGCACACCGACGCCTACAGGACCGACGGTTACCACGTAATCAGTACATCATTCTGAACCCCTCATACAAAATTTCATCGGTAATTAAAAAAGCAGCTGTTTCCTACAAAAGTTTTTGCCTACACGGTAAAAATGTATGGAACAGCAGATTTTTTTGAGAGATTTGGTAGAAAAATAGGGGTTTATTAAAAATATAAAACGCGTCGAATTGGGAACCTGCTCCTTCTTTTTTCGGCATTTAAAAATATTCCTCAATTTTTTGTCCACAAAAAAACAAATATTGCAACAAAACAATAATTACCTAATGATTTATTATATAATTATATTTATTGTTTCGTGAGCAGCGGTGGCCCAGTGGTGGAGACCCCGACTTACGAGCAGTAAGTCGTGGGTTCTAACCCAGCCAGGCGCATTACTTTGTGTAAATTATTTCATCACCACTGCTCTCAAAACGGTGAAGGAAAACATCGTGAGGAAACCGGCATGTCCTAGAACCAAAAATTCGTAGACATGTGATATCTACCAACCCGCACTGGGCCCGCGTGGTAGATTGTAGCTCATTCCCTCTCATGGAGAGGAGGCCTGCGTCCCAGCAGTGGGAACATTAATAGGCTGATTATGCTTATGCTATGCTATTTATTGTTAAGCATACCTTGCGTGGTGGCCAGGGCGATCAGCACCAATGAGAAAATCTGAAACACGAACATCAGCTTTATTTGAACACTTTTTTATGTTGTTAAACGTTGCTCCACACTATTTTCCCTTTTCGTAAGTGCATTTACAAACATTTAAACTCAAATACAAAAACAGATTAGATCTCTCACTATTAGAATGATACAAGTTTAATAAAACAGTAAATATGACCTGCCAACCAGCTAAAGGAAAAGATGCTTCAGAATTCACTGTTTAACAACTATCACACTATTTAAGATTTACTACAGACAAAGGTAACAACTATACATTAATAATGCGCCTTTGTAATCGTTATCATTATCTGCCTCGGTCGGCTTCCAATCGAACTGAATACAGCTGAACACCAAAAATATTACATGGGGCGATTGCCTATTATACTGCCTATATAAAAGTTCTTTCTGGACGAAGTCACACCTGACGAATCGTGCAACAGTTTGCTAACCCATCTTCAAAAACAAATGTGATGTGCTAGAGTGCAATAACTATAGAAGAATAAAGCTAATGGCACATAGTATGAAAGTTTGGGAGAAAGTTATTGAAATACGACTGAGAGAAGAGAGCGAACATTCGAAATGCGGTTTTATGCTTGGTCGGGGAACGACAATGCGATTGATGCGATTTTTACCATCCGCCAGCCGTGCGAGAAATACAGAAGTGCGTAAAAAACTTGCACACGGTGTTCATCGACTTCGAAAAGGCATACGACCGGGTACCTAGTGAGGTTTTGTGGTGGGCCCTTAAAGAGAAAGTTATACCTGGGAGGTATGTATGTGCAGTTGATCCGAGCGATGTACAGTCGAAGTAGTACTCAAGTCCGGTCTACAGCGGGCACTATAATACAGCTTGCCAGCGGCAGCTTCAATGTGACTGTCGGCTTGCACCAAGGGTCGGCTCTAAGCCCTTACCTCTTCCTGGTGATAATGGACACACTAACATCGGGCCTCCACGAATAGGCTCCCTGGTGTATGCTGTTTTCCGACTGAGTTGGTTGCCGAGAGTGGCCTAGTGGTCCAGAGCAGATTGGAGGTGTGGTGGCAAAGACTGGAGTATGCTGGCCTAAAATTCCTCAAATTAAGCAGGACCAACACAGAATACTTATTCTGTGATTTCGGCGGTCTCTCCAGTTCTGTAACTATTGCCGGAACGGACATAACAATCTGTTCCGATTTCCGGTACCTCAGGTCGCTTGTCCAAGGGGATGGCACAGTAGACCAAGACGTCATGCACCTGATCAACTCAGGATGGATGAAATGGCGACAGGTCGTTAGAACAACTTGCGACACACGGATACCCTTCAAGTTACAGAGGCTAACTGTACGGATCGGAATGTTGGGTTGTGAAGAAGATGCATGTAGCGGAGATGAGAATATTGAGGTGGATGTTGTGGTGTAACAAAAATTGATAAAGTAAGGAATAAGTATATTAGAGGAAGTTTGACAGTTGCGCCAGTTGTAGAAAAGTTGAAAGGGAATCGACTATCATGGTATGGGGCATGTGATGAGGAGGTTCGAATCGCATGTGACTAAAAGAGTGAGGAATATAAATGTTGAAGGATAGAGAGGAAGAGGAAGTCCCGGGAAACGATGGATGGATTGTATAAGAAATGATTATGAAAGAATAAGGAGTAAATGATAGTGTCACGGTTGACTGAGGAGAATGGAAGAAAAAACGTGATGCGCCGACCACAAGTAAAGAGGTACAAGGTCAGGAAGATAATGATGAAGCCACTGCCTATCTGACCTCCTTAACCCAGTACTGGGTTATACGATAGCCCTTTGTAAGACTGGTTGTCAGACTTTCAGCTGCAAAACTATATTTTTCAATGTTATCCTGCTTCAGTTTAATTTCAAGAAATGTGAGTGTTTAGAAACAACTGAAAAGGCTTTGCTTAAAATTTCAAACTTAACTACAAAAAAACGAATAAAACATAACAATAATAGACTTACCAAAAGTACCTTCATTTTGTTAAACAGTACCACAAATGATCAGAGGATAGTCAGATCGGACGAGTGTGCCGATTTTTTAGAGTAGCGTCTTTTATACCATCTCACTTGAGCGAATATTTCACATCATACACCTGTACAATTACGGACAGCATGAAATTATGTTTCAAGTTTACTTTAATTTCAATGAATTAATTTTATTGATATTTCATTTCTTGTTATCGATTAAAAACTAGTTCTCTTAAAGACAGTTTGATCTCATCATTATCTGCCTAGCCTTTTCCCAACTTTATTGGGGTTGACTTCTAGTCTTACCGGACGCAGCTGATTACCAGTATTTTACAGTTTATTTCCTGCCAGCACACTTTTTGAAAGATGCATAAAATTCTTGCAAAAAACGATATCTTTGGTAGACTGTCTAGTGGTTGCAAGCGCTGAGCATGAAGTCCTGGATCAACATAACTTGTCAAATTTGGGTTTACTATAGGATGCACCTTTGCCTCCTAACCCTCCAGGAGTGATTATTATATAAGCTTTTATTTAACTTGCCTTGTTAGTTAGTTAGTATGTATTGGTCAAATCTTGTAACTAAGTTTTTAACCAGTTCCCCACAACCGATTGAGCTGAAATTTCGCAAACACTTTTGGTTCTGGTAACAATAGATTTTTATGACAGACAGGACTTGATCCTGCAGCCAGGATCATCTACTCATGAGAGAACTCCTCAACGGTTAATAGCACGGGCACTTTTTTTTTTTTTTTTTTTCCGGATGGGAAATCATCAAATGACCCCCCCCCACTCTGGGCGGAGCGGAAGGGAGTGTCAGACTTGTACTGACTAAAACCCATCCATGTTCTTTCTTTGCCCTTTGTGTTCCAGGGCCACGGTATCTCTTTCGAACAGTCCCGCAGCCCTGGCAGGCATCGGCCCTTGCGGACCCCTACTTATTTGCTGACATCTCTTTGAGGCGCACGTGGAACACGAACGCGCCGTTGACACGGCCTGTCGTCATAAGACGGCCGGACGGCGAGCTGGCCCATAACTAGCCGTCCACAGGCACGCGCCTACGGTGGCCGGGAGCCACCACGTGACCCCCAACGCCCAGGGCGTCTCCCGCGGCGACTGGGACGTGAGGTTCTTTCCCTCTCACGTCCCGCCACCTCCTTCACTAGCATGACTGCTTCGCAGAAGGAGGTGACGGCTTCCCATTCCCTCTCGCTCCGGACCATGGCTTGAACCAAGGCCGGACGCGAGAGATCGCCGCCGCCAATCGCCGCTACGAGGACACGGCGGTGCTCCGCCCAAGCGGGGCAGACCTCCACCGTGTGCTCCACCGTGTCCTCCGGACGATCCTCGCAGTGGAAACACCCGGGCGTTTCCTCCCGCCCGATTCGGTGCAGGAACCTCCCGAAACAACCGTGTCCGGTGAGGACCTGCGTCAGGCGGTAGGTGAGGGCGCCGTGGCGCCTCTCTAGCCACTCCTCAAAGAGGGGACTTATCGCCACTATGGTGGCGTGCCCTGCACGGGGTTTGGACAGTCGCTCTCTCCATGTCGCCATGAGATCACGCCGGAGGTCTGTCCGCTGAGCAGCAATTTGCCGCGGCAGCGGAGTTTCCTCCCGACGTAGTGCCTCCGAGCGCCATTCGTGCAGGCGTGCGAGGACTATCGCCTCCAGATCCCATTGCGGTAATCCGGCAAGGAGGCTAGCCGCTTCGCCGGAGATCGATAGCACGGGCACTTTATATACGCGTTCAATTTTCATAGATAATTTTCATCTTTTCATTCTAATAAATGATTGTTTTTTGGTTAATTAAAAGTTTTATTTATGTTTATAATAGACAGTGCAATGGACGAGAGATGGGAACTGTAATAGAACACACACCCTACCCCTCCACACTGATCTGCCACCTGGATACGAACTGCATTGGCCTATCTGGTACTTTATCTCTTAACCAATATTACGGGACCAGGTCGTTCGCTGTAGAAACAATCTGGCCATTTTTTCTTATACATGACATTAATCTTGATTGCTAATTAATTGATAAAGTTTATTATGATTTCAAATTTTTTTTATTGTTTTTAAATAATTGTCATTTTATTTCTGCATTTAATTGAATATGTTATCGTAATCTTAAATTCCAGTTCTTATATAACAACTTCATAAAATAATGACGGCATGCAATTATTTTTAAATTAATACATTTATTTCATTCATATTTGTACGCTTCACGGCAAAACAGAGAATCTAACTTGTATATTGTAACATCTCACACACCGTGTAACTACCTATGTTTACAAATAAAAGTTTCTTATTCTTATTCTTTCTTATTCTTAACGCCAATAGTCTGGAGCCATCTCACAGAACATGACTCATCTTCATTCATGGCCACCATGCTCAATGACTTGCATATTGCGGTTTTTGAATGCAGAGAATGACAGCTGTCCATGTAAAAGTTCTCATGACCGTTTTCGACCAATCTCACTGGAGATTAGCCAAAAACGGTGACAGGTGCACTCTCTGTTCCTTTACTCTCATAGTCCGATGGGACGGCAATCCGACACGACGAGAGACATCAGCGAGCTTCCAGAGGCACGGACCAAACTCGGTATGAAATGGTGGTCGGTATGTAGTGGTGGACCTTGAAGATCGCCCCGTGCGGCTGTTATTATTTAGCCACGAGCTCCTCATTATCATCTCTCATCATAAAGATATTTTGAATTAAATACCTAGTTTCGTGGCAACTTCCTACAAAATTTTGTTTTTCCAAAAATGTATTTACTTACGTACACTTTACAACATGCGATATACCTACTTTTAATATTATCTTCATTCTAGAAAAACTTGTACAAATAAACACCTCTTATTTTTCATGCAAATTAACGCCACGCCATACAGGACAAATATTTTTTTGATCCACTTTCAGTTAAGTTGTTCCGGGTTTTTGTATTTGAATACCTATACGAGTATGTTTTAAGAGTGTAGACTTTATAGATATCTGTTTATGCAGCTGCAAATACAATGACGCAGACATATTTTAACAAAATTTTGTAGGCAGGTGCCATGAAACTAGGTATCTAGTTTCCTGGCACCTTCCTACTAAATTTTGTTTTTCTAAAAATTTATTTACTTCGTACACTCTACAGCATGCGATATAACTACTTTTAATATTATCTCCATTCTAGAAAAACTTGTACACACGCCCGCACATTAAGCTCGACCCCCAACATACCCATTAATAACTACGCTACATTCAATACAGAGAATCGTCGGAAAGGGACTAAGCATCGTGGCATCGGCCAATCACAGTGCGGTAGCGTGTAATGCTTAGCACTTACACACACAGTCACACTTACATACACAGACGCACTGTTTTGCATCGTGTTGTTCCCAAATATCGCTCGGCTGGGATTCAAGATCATTACGAATATTTTTTTGCTGTCGAAGTGTGTGAAGTAATATTTATTGCGCCATAATTATCGCCACAATAGTGACAGCTGATATTGTTGTTACACTATTTTTTTTGTAATTTTTAAATATTTGTTACTATTGTTAGCTCCTTATATTTTTTAATAATAAAAAAAGATTAAAGATATTCAGAGATTCGGGTTAGAGATTCTATTTGTAATTGTTAATACTTTACAATGGTGTAGTTTAGTTACTGTTTACAGATCTAACTATTTACACAAAATAACTCTAGCTTGAGCATATTTCTCTTTAAGTAGTAGTTAGTTTTATTTATCGTAGTTGATTATAGGAAGTTGTCAATTTTTATTATTTTATGATTTTAAACTGTTCTTGGCTCCTAAGACAACTTATAATTTTGTTTAGATTTTGATAATTAGATCTTTTTACACTTAAGACTCATTTCGTTTCGCGTCGGGTAGTTTCAGAAACACATTTTGTTCGATTGAAGATATTATAAAAAAATATTAGTTCCTTTTTTTAATCAGATTTTGTTACCAATTTCAACATTTTATTTTTTTTGCACGCAACCCTAATTCTTTTTCTGAATTAAAAGTAACCTGGGTTAGACCTTATAACATTTGCTATCTGCCAGTAAAAGTCCCGTCAAAATCGGTCTGATCTGAGCAATCCTCGCGCACTTTTTTGATGTCACTGAATATAGGAATTATACCCAGACAAAGCGTCTCCTCGCGCGAACTCAAGGATGCGCGAGCGCTCAATTATATACTTAATTAAAGGCAACACAGATAGTCTATTCTGTGACATCAAAAAAGTGCGAGAGGGTTGTTCCGGTTGGTGGAAACGAAGCTTTTGAATAATATATTTTCCCTGGCTTTCAACTACAACTGTTGAAAATCGTCGATTGTTGTGACGAAAAGAGGTCACAAACAAACACGGTTTAGCAATTTTTTAAGACAAGTACTAGGATTTAAATGATTACACAATGCAGGTCTTACATGAGAATCGCAAGCATGCGCTGTCATTCAAGAATCACAAAGGCAGCATTTGACGACAATTGGGAACTCTCCTGGATGGTGCGCGCGTTTACTAACTTTAATCTTACTGCTTGTGTATCAAGCAGCCAGACCCGGAACAGTTGGACAAATATTAGTTCTCTGCGGGAACGAACCCGCGACACAGCACAGCAACCAATCGTTCAACCACTGCACCATCCTTGCCGTCTTTTGATCCAGTTTATAGGCTGCTCTAGGTATCTATTTTGTCTAAGCTGCTTGGCACCAATCAATGTGCCTCACGAAATTGTGAAACTGAAAAAGTAGACATTTATATGCCAGCGCGAATGGAAGAATACATTTGTGGCTTATTTTTTTTTCAAAATTTTAATTTGATTACCTAGTTTCAACTTTTTTATTTAATTTTATGAGTAAAATCTAAAACATTACTTTTATACTCTTAAACTTACATTTTCTCCAATAGTTATCGTTGTTAAAAACGCTAATAAATAACTTTTAATAATAGACGAAATAACAACAACATATCGGACACTCTCGCACGATTCGCAGCGTTCAACTTCTAATAGTTCAAAGTCCAAACAGTCCAGCTTGATGAGCGGCCGTGTGTACAAATAAACACATCTTATTTTTCATGCAAAGTAACGCCACGCCATACAGGACAAATATTTTTTTGATCCACTTGCAGTTAAGTTGTTCCGTGTTTTTGTATTTGAATACCTATACGAGTATGTTTTAAGAGTGTAGACTTTATAGATATCTGTTTATGCAGCTGTAAATACAATGACACAGACATATTTTGGCTACAGTTGGAACTAATTCCGCTATCTTATTTTTTACATTCAATTCACGAGACATATTTGATATTTGCTCCTTACCTGGGCCGCGCATTTCGCGCAGCTGTGAGACAAGCAGAAAGCTGTACCTATTCCTTTTTCTCGTCCTTGTATCTCCAGTATTTAGTTTATAAAATATATTTTGAGTTAGCAGTAGGAAAAAAGAAAGAAAAAAAATAAAAGAAAATATGGACAATTTGTGGTATCATACGTTTTAGAGTGTGATTTTTCGGTAGTCGGGTTTTAATTATTGGATTTTTTTTTTATTATTTTAAGATTATAATTATATAATAATTATAATGTTGTTATAAACTATTTGCAGAGCCACTTTATTTTTTATTGTTAAAGGTATATTGTACAAAAGTAATATACCAAACTTTATATTGTATCTTTTCCACTTGGGGTCACATAGGTCCTGCCATAGTAATTAGTGACTTCCCTTAATTAATTACTGCTTTAACTAGAGCGCACCCTTGCAACTTGTGCACAGTAACTGCCCAAGTCAGGATTAATGGTAACATTTTGCGTTGAATATCTTTAAAAGTTGTTCGTTGTGAGAAGATGGATTTCGTGCAATGAAAACACACTGGGTGCGATACACTCAAAAATCAAAATCAAAGCATTTATTTCAAGTAGGCCAGTTACAGGCACTTTTGAACTGTCGAAACAAAGACAACAGTAAAATATAGCTACAGTCCCAGTCACAAGGCACAAAACTGTGAAAGTACTGTAGTTGCCCATTCCCTAACGTAGATCTCTATGGAGAAGAACGGGCAAGAAACTCCATGGACACTCTTTTAAATCAGAATACTTTTACAAAACTTTGGTTACATCATTCATTTTGAGATGGTACATTATGTGAGAACGATGCAGCAAGATGTGTACGTTAAAAGTGTCCATAGTAAAAACAATTCAAAAATAAATAAATTAATTCAAATAAGCCGTGGCAAATAAGAGATGACCAGTCACAACTGACAGCGCCCGTTCACGAACATGACGCATGTATCAGCACCATTCAACTCAACCATTTTGAAGGGAACTAAATGATCCGACACACGTGCCACCATCAGCGAGACATTTGAGTAAGCATGACATACTCCTAATCGCCAGGGCACATTCAAGTCAAGAAAAGACGCAGGTTTCCAGCGAATGACAGCTTTCTAGTACATAGTACTCACACAATATGGGCTAGGCGGCTATATAATACAAAAGAGATTGAATCTATACAATGCAAAGATAGTTATACAATCTTCAGCAGCTCCAACGGCAGGCGCCCCTGTTCTTGTGGAGCAGGACCGGCATTGAGCCAAGCATTTTTATCAGTGATATAATCGTCCAACTTGTAATATGCTTTCTTACATAGTGTGCGTTTAATGCATGTTTTAAATTTCGTTTCATTCAGTTCAAGAATATTTTGTGGAATTTTATTATAGCATCTCAAACAGTACCCCATGAAAGATGAGTCTACTTTAGCGAGTCTGAAGCCTGGCTGAACTAATTGGTCTCTATTTCTAGTACTGTAATTGTGTCTGTCACCTCTTTTATTAAAAAGATGTAGATTTTTTCTTACATACATTATGTTTTCGTAGACGTGTTGACAATGTACCGTCATGATGTTAATTTCCTTAAACAGTTCCCTTAGAGAATCGCGCCTACGAAGATTATATATGGCTCTGATGGCTCTTTTTTGTGCGATACACTCAATAAATATAGACTCAATGTCTGCCGCCCGTCCCCATAACAAAATGCCATAAGACATAATACTATGAAAGTAACTAAAATAGACCAGTCTAGCGGTATCTACATCAGTATATTGACGGATTTTTCTTATAGCATACGCTGCGGAACTTAGCCGCCCCGCAAGAGATGTTAAATGAGAACCCCATTGTAGCCTTGAATCAAGCGTAATCCCCAGGAAAACCGTTTTATCTACAAATTCAAATTTCTCTTTATACAATACTATATTATTGAACAATGTTTTTATTAAAGTAACAAACTACTTGAAATTACAATTTACAACTCGAGTAATTGAATTAAGGAATTTAAGAAATCGATAGATGGAAATTAAAAGCGTTGCAACATAGTTTTTAGTATTATTAATCAATATTCAAAAGACTTTGATCGCGTTTTATATGAAATTATGTTTGAATAATGGCAAAAATAAGAATGATAGAATGTTACTGTTTTTATTTTGCCCTTTCGAGTTTGTTTAGCAAACGAGAAACTTGTCTATGCACATTATTTCTTGTTCATCTTAGTTTCCTATTTTTTGGAAGGGTATAGTAACATGTACTTTACACATATTTGGAAATAGACTGACGCCGTTTAACCGACCTCAACCCTTTGGATGGGAGTTATAAACCACAAACTTATCGTATGAAACAGCTGCCGTGACATACTTGATGAATCTTATTCTTACGTTAAGATAAACAACTACTTGTTTTTTTCTTTTTAACGAGGTATGCGCCAAATAAATAATAAATAAATACTTAAATCGTTTACTTCAGATCCATCCTAAGATTACATCTATTATTTCCGTTATTTATTTTCATACAAATCTTATACATTTTTAAATATTTCTTAAACTAAAAACTATATAAAAACATTTAAAAAAATAAAAAAATTGTAGCCCACCGGTATCGGGAACAGGGTCCAAGCTACCGGCGGTGAGGGCTCTAGCGATAGGAACCTCCTAACAATACGAGCCGTGTCCAGGAGTACGGTTTCTGAATCAAGCCCTTGATCCAGCTGCCTAACGAGAGTCTCCTCAGGTATTGGTCGAGGCAATTAAGCCATGGGCTGATACAACTATCGGCACAATGACCGCTGAGTCTACATGCTGCTGAGTCAACCTCGTGAGCCATGTCAAGATACTTGATTTGCTTATCTTTCTCGGTCTTCACGTTCTCACGAGGTTCTCATCATGCGGGACCGTTATGTCAACAATCATTGCGCGCCGCTCTGACCGATCCATCACCACTATATCAGGTTTATTGGCTACAATAGTCCTGTCAGTGATGATAGATCGATCCCAGTACAATGTGATACTGCCATTTTCGAGAACTATGTCGGGCACATAATTATAGTTCGGCACTTCCGATTCCACAAGGTTGTATTTTAGAGCAAGTTGCTGATGGATAATCCTAGCCACAATGTTGTGTCTATGCAAGTACTCTCCGTTAGCCAGACGAGAACACCCGGAGGTAATGTGACGGATTGATTCGCCTGGACGGTGGCATGCCCGACATATATCAACCGTACCGTCCTTCACAATAAGTCTCCGGTAGTTATTCATCATCATAACTTCAACCATAATTGCACAGACAAAACCTTCGGTTTCTCCGAAGAGGTTCCCAGAACATAGCCAGGCTACGGACGCTGATAGGTCTACATCGGGCCCATGCAGGGCCCGGAAAAAGCGTCCGTGAAGCTCCTTACTCTGCCATACCTCCATGCGGTCGTTAGTTTCAAGCACTACAGGTTTGCGCCAGTTCTCTTTAGCCAAGGAGAGCGGGGTGAGTCCCTTGTCCACCGCGACTACATCTCGATGCATCCCCACGTCGGCTTCAAGGAAATATTCCCTGAGACTGCATATCTCGCGATTGTGGAGAGTCTTAGCGTTTGAAAAGCCTCGACCCCCACACCTCCGCGGGATATACAGTCTCATAACCGAAGAACGCGGGTGATGCATTCGATATACCGTCAACAATGGACGGACCCTCCTATCCAGGGCGTCTAGTTCTGTTTGAGTCCATTTGAGTATGCCGAAAGAGTTCATCAAAACCGGCATGACCCAACCGTTGAAGGCACGTACCTTATTTTCGCCTGATAAAAGACTATAATAATAATAATAATAAAACGTTTATTTCGGAAACTTGCTCCATATTTTGTTAGTGATACAACTTACGTAACTATGTTAGTACTTACTTTTAATTAAAAAGAAACAAAATAAAATAAAGTAAACAAAATAAAACCTACAATCCAATACAATTTAATTCATGTATTTTCCTGCAGTATCAGACCCGTAGCTGTGCATACGGGTCCAATACTCCAGGAAAACGCCGTCCAGCCTATCCCCGATCACCTTCAGTATGCCGTTGGCGCTCCCACGAATCCTGCGTAACAATGATGCCGTTCTTTTCCTAATGATTGCTGAAAAACTATCTGTAGTAGATTCAACAAACATGGCTGACGCGCTACAGAATCGCGGTAACCCCAACATCACCCGGAAGGCGTTGTTGTACTGGACCCGAAGAGCGTTGTTGTACTGGACCCGAAGAGCGTTGTAGGCCCTCTGCGTATGCTTGACCCACAGGCTGCATGTGTAAAAAGACTGACAATAAGCCTTGAAAAGGGTGATCTTGACCGGTCTCGTACATCCTGCAAACCTACGGGCCAACATATTGCATCGTACCGACAACGCTCTCCGTTCCCGTTCTATGTCCTGGTCATCATTAAGATTCTCGACTAGTTTGTGTCCAAGGTATTTAAAACAAGGCACTCTGTTTAGAGCAACACCATATAAGTACACTGGCGGCACTGCCCTGTGACCCTTTGCAGCAACCCCAAACACCATGAACACACTCTTCTTCACGTTGTACAGGAGGCCGTGAGTCAAGGCGTATCTCTCACAAACCTCAAGCAATCGTCTGAGTGCCTCAATCGAGGGACTCAGCAGCATCATGTCGTCCGCGTAAGATATGCTATTTATGATTTTACCATCTACCGAACATCCAACCCCTGTGCTGCTGAGTTCCCCGATCAACTGATCGACATACAAGCTGAACAGCGCTGGGGAGGTCAGACCACCCTGCCTTACACCACATTCCAGACCATACGTCTCAGACAAAGCACCCGACCATCTGACCTGGTTAATCTGGTGATTATACCAATACCTGAGAAGCTCAACTATCTCCTCAGGTTGTTCCCGGTCACGTAACTTAGTCCATTGGACGTTATAATTAACCAGGTCAAATGCCTTCGAAAGGTCTAAAAATACAGCATACACAGGTGTGTTCCTGCAGGTGTAGTAACTGACCGTGTGCTTGAGCGCCAAAATAGCTGTTTCTGTAGACAGCCCAGCTCTAAAACCGAACTGTGCGTCATGTAAATTGAGCAGTCCAGACATCTTACGCCCGAGCACACTGTCAAGCACCTTTGCAGTTATAGTAGCCAATGAGATTGGTCGATAGTTCTCCTTGTCCGAGACGTCGCCTGTCTTATTTTTCACTATAGGTACAACAATCGTCCTCATCAACTCAGCAGGCAGGTATGAGTGCCTAATACAAAAGTTATATAACGTAGATAAGACCCTAGGAAGATGCGGACATATTGGAAATGTTCTATACTAAGGTTATCATGACCAGGAGACTTACCCCTAGTCATGGTTTTTATCACCTTCCCTATCTCCTTTGACGAGATGTAAATCGGGCTAGACGACACAAGTCTCTCCCCACCGCACCCCTCCTGCCTATTGACTTGCAACCGTGGTGTCACAGAGAAATGCACTCTAAACATGTCCGCTATCCCCACTGGTTCAGACACGCCATTAACGCTCAAAGGTACAGCAGGTCTGGTGTTTAACTTCTGAGTTGACTTCCAAAATTTATTGAACTGCTTTTTCTTATGTTCCGAAGCTATAATATCCAACTTAATTTGTTCTTCGTTGTCCTGGCAGTATTTAAGTTTTTGTTTAAAGACTTTTCTCGTTTCTCGCATATCTATAAACAACTGACCAAATTGAGGTTTCCCGTGCCAAACCCAGTTTTTAAAAGCCACCCTAGCGCACCCATGAGCGTCCCTAACGTGTCTATTCCACCCTATCACAGTACGTTTATTACTACTTTTTCTCACATAACCAGCCGCCTCTCGCAGTGACGTAACAATATTCTTGTACAGATTATCAATTATTACAGTGTGCTCTTTATTTAAGCAGAAGTTATCGCAGCAGTTGCTTAACTCTGCTGGGAAATCGACAAGACTAAGCTTTTGCATACATAGTTGGTAATAGCAATTTATTCAGTACATCTTTCCCCCCACCTCACTTTATCTACTACCTTGCCCTCAAGATTTGCTGAGGCATCCGTTCGCCTCACCATCCCCAGGTTGACCTGAATGCAGAGTGGAAAGTGGTCTGACCAGTAGGCGTTATGGTACACTTCCACCTTCTCCACTGATTTCCACTAGTGTTGCCCAAATTCAGTCTTGGTCTTGCAGTCTTGGTCTTGTTCTTGCGTTTTTGCAAGACCAAGACCAAGAACAAGACCGCGTATTTTTAGCAAGACCAAGACCAAGACTGACCGTGCAAGACTTGAGCAAGAACAAGACATAGCCTGCAAGACTCTTGCGTCTTGCAGCTAGGACTTAGCGCTATTTCACTGAGTAGTTAGGTGTAACAGTTCGGTGTATAGGAAAGGTACGCTTAGGAATTCTATGAGATGCAAAAAACTGTATCAAAGAATATGAAAAACTGGACCTATGCGCATTACGACTAATACCATAAACATAGCGAATAAAAAAATATCTATTAAAATCAAACTGAGTGCATGCATAGTTATGTTTTAACCATCGGCACTTTGATAATGCGGCATCAAAGGTTTTGTACTTACTTCTCAAAGAAATTTGCCGCTTTTCGGAAGTACATGGTTATGATACACGCGCCGGCGGCTTCTTTTGAAATCTAAAACAATCGTTGCCGCCACGCCGAAATCATAACATTTGTGACACTATTTGATTGCCGCCATAGGGCGTAGGTATACTCATGCAAAATAATTTCGAATTTTTTTAAGAGTACCTACAGGTGTTCCAAAGAATAAATAAGTTTCAGAGTGCTTAGAATGAAAATGAATACATTATACTGATCACGCAAGTAGTATTATGATTAGGATAAAATGGTAAGGATAGGTAGTAGATGTCATATTAATTCATTCTAGTAAGTATATATTATAATATTGATTACTTATATGGTTTTAAACTAATTACTTAGGTACTATTATTGTACATTTAGTCATTATATTTCTTAAGTTTTTACAAGAAAAAATAGCAAAAAAGTGTTCAAATATCACCCGTTTAATAAATATTGTAGCCACTTTTAAATATACTTGAAACGTGTAAAAAAATTCTACAAAACTAATAAAATAATATAAAAAGCGTAGGTACTTACCTACTAATAAAATAAAAAGCCTGCGATAAGAGTTTTGTATTACTTACCAGCCCGAATATCTCTGAGAGAGATGATGAGAGTAAGTATTTACTAGCTGTGCCCGCGACTTCGTCCACGAGGAATAGTAACTTTGGAGGTATAGTGACGTTCAGGACTTATTTATTTATTTTAAAACTTCTGTCATCAAACATACAAACGAACTCTTCAGCTTTATAATATTAGTATAGATGTACGCCAAAACATTCACTTATATGTAAAGAATAGTGATTGGCACTAATTCTATTTTATTCACGCGTCGCGTCTGTACAAGTAGGTAATATTTAGTGTGTGTTTGTACGCCGCACGCGGCATTGTTTGATTTGCGGCGGCATCCTTTTCATAGAGCCGGCACGTGGCGAGGCGGCGCGGTAGAAAGCAAGGAAACGTACTATAAATAAAGGAATTATTTTAATTCCAGTCATTTCCAATTGAGCTGTGCTTCGAGTCTAACTTAATAATTGTTTTTACTAATTCTCGTTGTTTTCTAAAAACGTATCACGTGTACAATTTAATATGAGTGACGAAGATTCAAATTATTCTAGTCCGAGTAACGAGAGTTTGAGTCACAGATCTAAAAGACCCAAAAGCAAATTTGAGGAGTTTTTCGAAATAATTCATGCATCCCAAACTGCCTTCTGTAAATTGTGCCAACATAAAAAGATTGAAATAAAAATGAAAAACAGAAACACTTCAGGCTTAAGGAAACATCTAATATCTTTCCACAAAAAGGAATCAGAAATATTTCTTCCTGTTAAACCAAAATTAAGTGGAGATATCACAAGCTTTTTAGTAACCGCTGGAAGAAGTGGACAGGTAAGAATATTTTTTTAACAGTTAAAAGAATTTTAACTCCGCGTAGCTATTCATGCGATACTTTCAAAAACGCCATTAACTTACGTAAGTATTTTTGAGTTAGTGGTGTTTTCATCTAGGGGTGCGACATATTAAGTATGTAATTATCGTCTTAAATATTTTTTATAAACACCCATATTTTCTTTTAATCGGCCAGTAACAACTAAGTACTTTATTTTGGTAAATTACAGTACAGTGCAACCTTAATATAACAAATATCAATTTAACGATTTTCTCGATTTAACAACAACAAACCTCCTCCTCTTATACGCTCAAACCTAGTATGTTTTAAATAATAACACAAGATTTATTGTTTTGTTTCAGTCGGAAAACAGCAGTGACAACATCACGACAGCTACAGTTGATTGGGTGGTGAAAAAATATCTTCCCTTCTCATTTTTCGATGACGAAGCTACACAAGTATATTATCGACGTATTTGCCCTAATATGGTGTTTCCTAAAAGGTCTACACTTAGAAGGAAAGTCAAAGAGCGATTTGAAGAGCTCCAATTGAATCTCAAGGAACGACTTCAACAATTATCATCTAAAATGTCTTTTACCATTGATAGGTGGACGTCAATTGCTGGTAGGAGTTACTACGGGGTTACTATTCATTATATAGACAACGAATGGAAGTATCAATCTGTAGTTCTTGATTTTATACCATCACGCGGTCGACATACTGGGGAAGATATTGCAACGATTTTCCATGAATGTTTATTGGAATATGGCATAATTGATAAAATACAAGGTATCACGGTCGACAACGCAACTGCAAATACCAAATTTATGTATGAACTGGGCAAACAGCTGCCGCCACACTTTGATTCAGACAATCAACATTTCCGGTGCTTTGCTCACATTTTAAACCTTGGTGTACAAGATTTATTAAAGACCTTAGCATTACACTGTGAGTCTGACACTAACGCGCAAGATCAGCAGTACGAAGACTATGCAGACGAAACTGAGGATGAGGAAGATGAAGAATCTGCACCAAATATTGCTGACTCGCGTACATCTGTAACAAAGTTACGCAGTATTTCCAGTAAAATAAAAAGAAGTGAGATAGTGAAGAAGAAGTTTCAGTCTGCTTGTGAAGCAGCTGGCGTGCCATCAAATCTAAATGCCATTCTTGACTGTCCAACGAGATGGAATTCCACACATGACATGATTGGATTTGGTTTAAAAGTGAGAGCGGGCATTGACATATTGTGTAGTTCTGTCACCGAATTAAATGATTTTCAAATCACAGCTAATGAATGGCAGGTACTCGAAAAATTACATAAATTTCTAATAAACTTTAAACTTTTAAGTACAAAACTTGGTGGAGACAAATATGTTACATTACCGCTAGTCATTGTATCATTCAATCTCTTGCTAGATAAAATTGAATCCATGGTAAAACAGTTAGATGAGAAACCTAATCGATCTGAAGTGGATGAAAGGCTCATTCTAGCTTTCCAAGCAGCTCGAGACAAAATGCTTAAACATTACAAGAAGAGCAACTGGATTTATTGTACTTCTTTAATTTTAGACCCAAGGCATAAGGCTCAGACTTTTGACCTGACAATGTGGGGGAAGCAACTTAAAACAGAAAGTCTGCGCAAGTTCAATGAACTTTATGAAGAATATAAAAGTCTACACTCACTGAACAAATCTCTGGAATTACCAGAAAAAGAAAATAAAGTATGTGATGAAGATGAAGACGTAATAAACTTTGATAAACTCTATGAATGTCCCTCGACGTCATCTGGATCTTGTCTTCAAGGCTTAGTGATAGACGAGTTGGAGGAGTACCTGAGAAAACCAAGAACTGCCAGCTCGGAAGACATTTTAGATTGGTGGAGGACGCATGAGACAGAGTATCCGATTTTATCGAAAATGGCCCGTGATTTTCTCTCAATACCTGCAACTTCAGTACCTGCTGAGAGGTTATTTTCTAAAGCATCATTAGTAATTAGAAAACATAGAAATAGGTTAAGTGATGAGTCAGCCAGATGGTTACTTTGTATTAATTCTTGGTCAAAAAAATTGATATAAAGTATCATAACCTAATGATAAAGCTGTTGATTTGTGTTGTATTTTATTTTTTATTCAAATAAATGATAAATCGTAAAACTCTTTTATTAAATTTCTTATAAGTTGAGGGTTCAATCTCTTTCTAGACAGATAAGTATTGTTCTTTAAAATACAGTCAAGTTATTGTAATTAATTTGTTTTTTTACATGTTTTAGCAAATGTAAGCTTATAAATCATAAATGTTTATTAAGAAACAGTTACTTCCATGGAAAACGACATATAGGTCAGTTGATTTTTCGAATTTCTTATCAAATCTTCAGTTATTTATTAATCTGCTTGATCTTTACTATGGCTATGTTAATTCAAGCTCACAATGTTCCAATTCTAATACGTTTTTCTAAGATTTAAAGTAAACTTTAATAAATAGTAATAGACTAATAGGTAATTGCAAGACTTGCAAGACTCTTGCTGCAAGACCAAGACCAAGACCAAGACTGGGAGCGCAAGACCAAGACCAAGACCAAGACCAGGTGTATTGGCGCAAGACCAAGACCAAGACTGGCTAAGTCTCGTCTTGTTCTTGCATTTGGGCAACACTAATTTCCACGCTGCTTCAGAAACCAAGCAATGGTCAAGCCAACGTCTACTGCCACAGGCATCACTCACAAAGGTAAAAGTGTCCGAGTCTATACCTAGGTTTTAATAGTCAGCACAACACCAACTTTGCTCATCACAAAAAGATAACATTTCCTGGTTAAACAATTCCCCAGGGTGCGCATTAAAATCCCCTAATATATAGACAAACTCAACATTCTCACTCGCAACTATAGCAGCTATTTTACAAAGACATTCACAAAACTCGCTTAAATTATCTACAGAGTTAGTCGGTATGTAAACACTAAACAATAACAAGTCACGGCCGTCGCACGTCGTCGTTTTAATTGCCACAATACGATCGCTAGCACACGGTAAAGTAGTTACACACAACAATTAAATACTTTTTTCAGGCGGCCAAAGAAGCGCTCCTTCAGCGATTGCTTCATGTCAACAACATTGATGCCCAGCGCTTCCGACATACCCAAATATTTATAGGTTTCGGTTGTTGAGAGGGATCTAATATTTATGGAATCTGATAGCTGGGTTCCCACAGACTCCAAAATCTCCCCTCGCTTTACATGCATGACCGCACATTTCCCAGCTAGTAAAATAGTCTTGTAAATAATTACTTAAAAGAAAAAAGCATTATAAAACATTTATAAGTGTCCTGATTAGGACGGGGCCTCTTATAAAGGCATGTTTAATGGTGATTTGAACTAAAACTGAATGTATAAACTTATAAAGGAGTCTTATAGATATTTAGAAGAACTCCTTGTAATTTTTTTTTTAAGAACCAAGTGTTTACAAGCGTAAGACTAATTACTCTTTTATATATATATTTTTTTATACTTATTTAGGCACTTTTAGTTCTTTTTATATAGCAATTTAAAGTTGAGTTTTGAGAGTATTTTTTCTTCTACCAAAAGCTTTGTGAGTTATTAAAAAAAAAACTAGATGTTACTAGCGGCTAGTTTTGAATTTGATAGAACCATACAACAGTAGGTATGAAAATTAAAATGTAATTTAAGGATTATACTAATACCTTTGTTTTTAATTTAAGCTTTAATGCTAAGTTTGGGAATTTTTCAAAATAAAAATTAGAAAAACCAAATAAAAATACCGGTGTGGCCAAGAGCGAGCACTTGGGCCTGAAGAGATAACACATGACCTCTCCATTCGGCCAATTCAATTTGGCAAACGATGCACCAAACACCCTGTATGTACATGCTTTATTGTATATTACCGATCTCATTTATTTATATAAGTATTCTTCACTGCGTTGTAATGGATATAAAGTACCGTGTTTAATAATGGATTTAAATAGGTAGAAACGGTTTAAAAGAAGTGGTGCATACCGCAGAAAAGTAAATACAGAAAAGTAAGTACATACATGAAATTAATCAAGGAGCCAGCTACTAAGCAGTTACTACGCTAGAACAAATAATTAACATACAAACTAAATGTTAAAAGCATTTATTTACATTACCTATAAGTTAAAATTATTAGGTGTGATTTTTGGTTCTTCCATTGTTTATGGAACCCTAACAATGGCCACTGATAATTGTTTTAGGCTAGTGTTTAACAGGAGCAATGGTCTTTAAACTCCCTTAACTAGAGTCATATAAGAATATCTAATCTGACAGTGCATTTAATTAAAAACAATTGACCTTTTAAATGTTCTGATATACTGAGTACACTATAAGCAAGATTGTAAATAATGGAAAAATTGTGACTTTTGTATTATTTCACATTTCTTTCGCGCAAAAGTTCATTCGCGCAAATGTCCATTCGCGCAAGTGTCTATGCGCGCATGTGTCTATGCGCGTAAGTGTCTATGGGCGTAAAAGTTCATTCGCGCAAAAGTCTAATCGCCCAAAAGTCCATGCGCGCATATGTCTTTTCGCGCAAGCAATTTCGCGGAAGTGTCCTTCGCGCATATGTCTTTCGCGCAAATGTCCCAGATCCGTGTCAGACTTGTACTGACTAAAACACATCCATGTTCCTTCTTTGCCCTTTGTTTTCCAGGGCCACGGTATCTCTTTCGAACAGTCCCGCAGCCCTGGCAGGCATCGGCCCATGCTAGCTACTTCGTTGCTGACATCTCTTTGAGGCGCACGTGGAACACGAACGCGCCGTCGACACGGCCTGTCGTCACGAGACGGCCGGACGGCGAGCTAGCCCATAACTCGCCGTCCAACCTCTTTGTGATCTCAATGTAAGAGTATTTTTAAGCGTGTCAAACATTTTAACAAACCGTTGTGCGCATGCAGTAAATATAAAAAAAATGTTTAAAAATGTAAATAGTTTGTATATTAACTTTATAATTTAAAATATTTCTATGTTACTTGTATCTTACTATTATTATAATGTTGAACTATCTGCGGAGTAGGTTTATTAGAAGTATTTTGACTGTAAATAACATTAAAATCTCGGGCCATTTCTGAGATGTGTTTTTGAATAATAATGTAATGTTATGTGTGTGTGTTAATGTTATTGATTTAGTAAAATGTGAAATAATACAAAAGTCACAATTTTTCCATTATTTACAATCTTGCTTATAGTGTACTCAGTATATCAGAACATTTAAAAGGTCAATTGTTTTTAATTAAATGCACTGTCAGATTAGATATTCTTATATGACTCTAGTTAAGGGAATTTAAAGACCATTGCTCCTGTTAAACACTAGCCTAAAACAATTATCAGTGGCCATTGTTAGGGTTCCATAAACAATGGAAGAACCAAAAATCACACCTAATAATTTTAACTTATAGGTAATGTAAATAAATGCTTTTAACATTTAGTTTGTATGTTAATTATTTGTTCTAGGGTAGTAACTGCTTAGTAGCTGGCTCCTTGATTAATTTCATGTATGTACTTACTTTTCTGTATTTACTTTTCTGCGGTATGCACCACTTCTTTTAAACCGTTTCTACCTATTTAAATCCATTATTAAACACGGTACTTTATATCCATTACAACGCAGTGAAGAATACTTATATAAATAAATGAGATCGGTAATATACAATAAAGCATGTACATACAGGGTGTTTGGTGCATCGTTTGCCAAATTGAATTGGCCGAATGGAGAGGTCATGTGTTATCTCTTCAGGCCCAAGTGCTCGCTCTTGGCCACACCGGTATTTTTATTTGGTTTTTCTAATTTTTATTTTGAAAAATTCCCAAACTTAGCATTAAAGCTTAAATTAAAAACAAAGGTATTAGTATAATCCTTAAATTACATTTTAATTTTCATACCTACTGTTGTATGGTTCTATCAAATTCAAAACTAGCCGCTAGTAACATCTAGTTTTTTTTTTAATAACTCACAAAGCTTTTGGTAGAAGAAAAAATACTCTCAAAACTCAACTTTAAATTGCTATATAAAAAGAACTAAAAGTGCCTAAATAAGTATAAAAAAATATATATATAAAAGAGTAATTAGTCTTACGCTTGTAAACACTTGGTTCTTAAAAAAAAAATTACAAGGAGTTCTTCTAAATATCTATAAGACTCCTTTATAAGTTTATACATTCAGTTTTAGTTCAAATCACCATTAAACATGCCTTTATAAGAGGCCCCGTCCTAATCAGGACACTTATAAATGTTTTATAATGCTTTTTTCTTTTAAGTAATTATTTACAAGACTATTTTACTAGCTGGGAAATGTGCGGTCATGCATGTAAAGCGAGGGGAGATTTTGGAGTCTGTGGGAACCCAGCTATCAGATTCCATAAATATTAGATCCCTCTCAACAACCGAAACCTATAAATATTTGGGTATGTCGGAAGCGCTGGGCATCAATGTTGTTGACATGAAGCAATCGCTGAAGGAGCGCTTCTTTGGCCGCCTGAAAAAAGTATTTAATTGTTGTGTGTAACTACTTTACCGTGTGCTAGCGATCGTATTGTGGCAATTAAAACGACGACGTGCGACGGCCGTGACTTGTTATTGTTTAGTGTTTACATACCGACTAACTCTGTAGATAATTTAAGCGAGTTTTGTGAATGTCTTTGTAAAATAGCTGCTATAGTTGCGAGTGAGAATGTTGAGTTTGTCTATATATTAGGGGATTTTAATGCGCACCCTGGGGAATTGTTTAACCAGGAAATGTTATCTTTTTGTGATGAGCAAAGTTGGTGTTGTGCTGACTATTAAAACCTAGGTATAGACTCGGACACTTTTACCTTTGTGAGTGATGCCTGTGGCAGTAGACGTTGGCTTGACCATTGCTTGGTTTCTGAAGCAGCGTGGAAATCAGTGGAGAAGGTGGAAGTGTACCATAACGCCTACTGGTCAGACCACTTTCCACTCTGCATTCAGGTCAACCTGGGGATGGTGAGGCGAACGGATGCCTCAGCAAATCTTGAGGGCAAGGTAGTAGATAAAGTGAGGTGGGGGGAAAGATGTACTGAATAAATTGCTATTACCAACTATGTATGCAAAAGCTTAGTCTTGTCGATTTCCCAGCAGAGTTAAGCAACTGCTGCGATAACTTCTGCTTAAATAAAGAGCACACTGTAATAATTGATAATCTGTACAAGAATATTGTTACGTCACTGCGAGAGGCGGCTGGTTATGTGAGAAAAAGTAGTAATAAACGTACTGTGATAGGGTGGAATAGACACGTTAGGGACGCTCATGGGTGCGCTAGGGTGGCTTTTAAAAACTGGGTTTGGCACGGGAAACCTCAATTTGGTCAGTTGTTTATAGATATGCGAGAAACGAGAAAAGTCTTTAAACAAAAACTTAAATACTGCCAGGACAACGAAGAACAAATTAAGTTGGATATTATAGCTTCGGAACATAAGAAAAAGCAGTTCAATAAATTTTGGAAGTCAACTCAGAAGTTAAACACCAGACCTGCTGTACCTTTGAGCGTTAATGGCGTGTCTGAACCAGTGGGGATAGCGGACATGTTTAGAGTGCATTTCTCTGTGACACCACGGTTGCAAGTCAATAGGCAGGAGGGGTGCGGTGGGGAGAGACTTGGGTCGTCTAGCCCGATTTACATCTCGTCAAAGGAGATAGGGAAGGTGATAAAAACCATGACTAGGGGTAAGTCTCCTGGTCATGATAACCTTAGTATAGAACATTTAAAATATGTCCGCATCTTCCTAGGGTCTTATCTACGTTATATAACTTTTGTATTAGGCACTCATACCTGCCTACTGAGTTGATGAGGACGATTGTTGTACCTATAGTGAAAAATAAGACAGGCGACTACGTCTCGGACAAGGAGAACTATCGACCAATCTCATTGGCTACTATAACTGCAAAGGTACTTGACAGTGTGCTCGGGCGTAAGATGTCTGGACAGCTCAATTTACATGACGCACAGTTCGGTTTTAGAGCTGGGCTGTCTACAGAAACAGCTATTTTGGCGCTCAAGCACACGGTCAGTTACTACACCTGCAGGAACACACGTGTGTATGCTGTATTTTTAGACCTTTCGAAGGCATTTGACCTGGTTAATTATAACGTCCTATGGACTAAGTTGCGTGACCGGGAACAACCTGGGGAGATAGTTGAGCTTCTCAGGTATTGGTATAATCACCAGATTAACCAGGTCAGATGGTCGGGTGCTTTGTCTGAGACGTATGGTCTGGAATGTGGTGTAAGGCAGGGTGGTCTGACCTCCCCAGCGCTGTTCAGCTTGTATGTCGATCAGTTGATCGGGGAACTCAGCAGCACAGGGGTTGGATGTTCGGTAGATGGTAAAATCATAAATAGCATATCTTACGCGGACGACATGGTGCTGCTGAGTCCCTCGATTGAGGCACTCAGACGATTGCTTGAGGTTTGTGAGAGATACGCCTTGACTCACGGCCTCCTGTACAACGTGAAGAAGAGTGTGTTCATGGTGTTTGGGGTTGCTGCAAAGGGTCACAGGGCAGTGCCGCCAGTGTACTTATATGGTGTTGCTCTAAACAGAGTGCCTTGTTTTAAATACCTTGGACACAAACTAGTCGAGAATCTTAATGATGACCAGGACATAGAACGGGAACGGAGAGCGTTGTCGGTCCGATGCAATATGTTGGCCCGTAGGTTTGCAGGATGTACGAGACCGGTCAAGATCACCCTTTTCAAGGCTTATTGTCAGTCTTTTTACACATGCAGCCTGTGGGTCAAGCATACGCAGAGGGCCTACAACGCTCTTCGGGTCCAGTACAACAACGCCTTCCGGGTGATGTTGGGGTTACCGCGATTCTGTAGCGCGTCAGCCATGTTTGCTGAATCTACTACAGATAGTTTTTCAGCAATCATGAGGAAAAGAACGGCATCATTGTTACGCAGGATGCGTGGGAGCGCCAACGGCATACTGAAGGTGATCGGGGATAGGCTGGACGGCGTTTTCCTGGAGTATTGGACCCGTATGCACAGCTACGGGTCTGATACTGCAGGAAAATACATGAATTAAATTGTATTGGATTGTAGGTTTTATTTTGTTTACTTTATTTTATTTTGTTTGTTTTTAATTAAAAGTAAGTACTAACATAGTTACGTAAGTTGTATCACTAACAAAATATGGAGCAAGTTTCCGAAATAAACGTTTTATTATTATTATAATAGTCTTTTATCAGGCGAAAATAAGGTACGTGCCTTCAACGGTTGGGTCATGCCGGTTTTGATGTACTCTTTCGGCATACTCAAATGGACTCAAACAGAACTAGACGCCCTGGATAGGAGGGTCCGTCCATTGTTGACGGTATATCGAATGCATCACCCGCGTTCTTCGGTTATGAGACTGTATATCCCGCGGAGGTGTGGGGGTCGAGGCTTTTCAAACGCTAAGACTCTCCACAATCGCGAGATATGCAGTCTCAGGGAATATTTCCTTGAAGCCGACGTGGGGATGCATCGAGATGTAGTCGCGGTGGACAAGGGACTCACCCCGCTCTCCTTGGCTAAAGAGAACTGGCGCAAACCTGTAGTGCTTGAAACTAACGACCGCATGGAGGTATGGCAGATAAGGAGCTTCACGGACGCTTTTTCCGGGCCCTGCATGGGCCCGATGTAGACCTATCAGCGTCCGTAGCCTGGCTATGTTCTGGGAACCTCTTCGGAGAAACCGAAGGTTTTGTCTGTGCAATTATGGTTGAAGTTATGATGATGAATAACTACCGGAGACTTATTGTGAAGGACGGTACGGTTGATATATGTCGGGCATGCCACCGTCCAGGCGAATTAATCCGTCACATTACCTCCGGGTGTTCTCGTCTGGCTAACGGAGAGTACTTGCATAGACACAACATTGTGGCTAGGATTATGCATCAGCAACTTGCTCTAAAATACAACCTTGTGGAATCGGAAGTGCCGAACTATAATTATGTGCCCGACCCAGTTCTCGAAAATGGCAGTATCACATTGTACTGGGATCGATCTATCATCACTGACAGGACTATTGTAGCCAATAAACCTGATATAGTGGTGATGGATCGGTCAGAGCGGCGCGCAATGATTGTTGACATAACGGTCCCGCATGATGAGAACCTCGTGAGAACGTGAAGACCGAGAAAGATAAAGGTTAAAACAACAAAAAAACTGAATTATATTAACACTGCAGTGGATTGTGATAAAACTTTTCCTAAGATTAGTACTATGTCTTGATGAATGTTGTTTAATTGGACTCGGACTCAAGTTTGTTTAAAAGTTATTAATTTTCACACCGTTATTTTAAAAAAAAAAAACCATTAGTCATTCCATTACGAAATTGTTAACAGCGCCATCTATCGCTGAGTAGCGCTATTACGTCGAACAATAGCCACCTACATTTTTATGATCTACCATTTCAATCAATCGACATGGCACCTCAACCGACGCGCTGTACTACCAATAGCGGCCGCAAGATGCCAGCACTCGTAGTATGTTTTAAATGTAAGAAGAATGGGAACATAAATAAAACCGCGATGTGCTGTATTTGCAAAAATAAATATGAACCAGACTGCGATGGTTATCCGGAGCAAACATATCGACTAATGGACCAAGACTCCAAAAACAGATGGCGTTGCAAGACATGTATTAGAAAAATGGCCAGTAGTTCTAAAGATACGTGTAATATAACAATACGGAAAAAAACGGCTTGTACTACCGAAAAGTCGCCCCCGGAAACCTTCATAGAGAAACAAAACCCATCACCTTCTACACAGGATTCTCACGTTCTTACCGACTATGATACTTCATACGAAACGGACACCTCGCCAAATAAACTCTCAAAAAGTGTAGACGGTACCACGACCAACATGTCAACAGTGTCGGATATGCAGGATACAATAGCACAGCTGACTGCCAAATTAGAAAGTACAGAAAACGAGTTGGAAAACACAATAATAGAAAACAATGATTTAAATAAACAAGTAAACAAATTGACCACGGAAATTAAAATATTAAAATCGCTTTGCCAATCTTCAACATTTATAGAAAGCACTCCTATAAACACTGAAAAAAAGAAAAAACATTCTCGCTTCAGTCAAAACGTGTCATCTACACCTTCCTCGCCGAGATTAACAGCAAATACCAACACCGACGCTATTCATTCACATCTACAACAAAAAATTATTATTCTACAAAAAGAACTTCAAAACGCTGAAGAAGAGATAAAAGCTCTAAATACACATATACAGGGACTAGAGCAGTCTCTCAGGATGACGCCAAAACAAACATTATCTGCTGAGACCCATCCAACCACAGACTTTACATCAAACCAGCAACAGTGTTTATTTGGAAAAACCATAGCTATCTTTGGCGCGCAACAATGCGTAGGCCTGGCTGCGGCTTTACTTCATTCAAGAAAGTCTACGCAATATGAAAGGTATGGAGTCTTTGCCCAAACGATGCCCTATGCACATAGCGACAAAATTGTAAAGTGCTGTACTAAGGTTAACCTCCGACCAGTAGACAAAATTGTAATATGTTTGGGCGAAAATGACCTTTATATTAGTAATGTATTATCTCAACTCAAAAGTGTACTTATGACATTCGTTAAAAATAGTATTGTTGTTTTAAGTGTATTGAAAAATGACAACCTAAATGTCAATAAACTAAACAATAGTATCAAAAATATCTGTAAATATTATAAAAATTGTAAATTCACACACAATAGCAAATATAACTTGCCTGACATTTGTAAATCAGTAAATTACCTAATAGATTGTGAAGATTATAACAAAAAATTCCTAGATCCAGTTGAGATCAGGAAGCACCTTGCCAGTAGCAAACTAAGCTTTTTACCAAAAACAACGGTAATTGAGCCCAAAAAAGGGACCATTCCGTTTTACTTCAAAAGTAGCAACAGTAAGGAATTTAGAGTAAATAATGTTTCTAATATTTCTACTGAAAAACCTAAAAAAGGTACCATACCTTATTATTTTCCTCCAATTATTAAAAACGACACTTTTTTTCGTGCCTAAAATCGCGATGCCTACTTCTCACAATTTTAGGATACTCCACCAAAATATTGCAAGCGTACTATCAAAACAGGAACTTTTAGAATTAACGTTACAGGAGATGAGAGATTTACAGAATGACCCGCATATAATTTGCTTCTCCGAAACATTTATCAAAAAAGGATATGAGAACTATCTCAAGTTATCGGATTATGACATGGCAACACATTTTTGCAGGGAAAAAAATCGTGGTGGTACTTGCATACTAATTAAGAAGGGTATAATTAAGAAGGGCATCTAGAAGAGAAAAAGGAAATAAAAATTAATTTAAAATAAACATTAAAAAATAAATATATACTTAAACGTTTAGCATATGTGCTTGTAAGCCTAAATGTAATGCTATACTCAAATATTATTCAATTCCAGCAATATCACATATATTCAGGCCATATCGTAAATAAAAATAAAATAAAAAAATATTTATTTGGTCAATAGAGTACAAATATATATTAGGTTATGGAGTTCTCTAGCTTCCCCTCTAGGATTCCCTGTGAGTGAGCTTCCCTGTGAATATCAAGAGTGAGTCATAAAAAAATGATTACCTTAATTTGAAGTTTTGATATTATTGCTTGACAGACTTCGGGAATCAGTGAGGAAAGAAGTTGTGGTGAAATTTTAAACAGTTCTCCAAGGCTGAAATAACTTTCTCCTGTAGCTAAAAACCGCAACGTTACTGCCAACCTCTCTTTAGCGGGTATAGCCTTTCTCCAGCCAGTATTTTTTTTGCTAATGTACACTTCAGTACTCTCTAGCAAAAATTCAAAATCTTCATATGTCATTCTCAGAAACCCAAAGAACATACTAATGCGCAAACGTTGACATCCCACATCATCTTTTTTATACTCTTCTATCATTACAGTACCGTTCTGCCATTTTCTATTTTGTAAACTTGGGCGCACCCAAAACCTTCTCGTCCTTTTGTATTTTTTTCTTATTAAAATAAAAATAACAACTGCGGCGGCAGTGCTGATGATTTTCGTATTCATTGTAACCAACCAACCAAAAAAAATTTTCACTTCACTAGCGTTCTGTGACTGTCACAACCGGAATGATGCTTGACGGCTTTGTGCGGCTTGTATTGCCGGCGGCATAGCCGTTCGGCATAAACCCGGCGGCCCCGCCGCCGGCACTGTGTGTAGGAGCCTTAAGGCACAATGGCATTTTACCCAAACACTTGCAAGACTATTTGCTTTTACAACGGCACTAGGCAGATCACTGTGAGATTGAAAACACTCTTCATAAGAGATTAATACAATAACAATAAGGGCAAACGCTCTTACAAAGTGCACCCAATTCCAAACTTACCAACGTTTGTAAGTGTACTAAAAGAGTAAGAAAAATATGCTCTTAGGATACCACCAAATTCCATCCTGATGGCGCTACTGAAAGTTTCAGTTACCTTCAGTAGCTCCATCAGTTGCAAATCGTTGGGGCAAAGAGTTTCAGGTCATCCATCTAAAGGAGGTGAGATATAACTTGACAACCTCTCCTCAACCGATAGCCAAGACCTGAAGATTCAGCCTCCAGCAGCGTGCTAAAAGGATTCAAGGCTAAGCAGAACCAAAATGGGCTCTTTTTTTTTTTTTTTCCATGTTCCTTCTTTGCCCTTTGTGTTCCAGGGCCACGGTATCTCTTTCGAACAGTCCCGCAGCCCTGGCAGGCATCGGCCCTTACGGACCCCTACTTATTTGCTGACATCTCTTTGAGGCGCGCGTGGAACACGAACGCGCCGTCGACACGGCCTGTCGTCATAAGACGGCCGGACGGCGAGCTGGCCCATAACTCGCCGTCCACAGGCCCGCGCCTACGGTGGCCGGGAGCCACCACGTGACCCCCGACGCCCAGGGCGTCTCCCGCGGCGACTGGGACGTGAGGTTCTTTCCCTCTCACGTCCCGCCACCTCCTTCACTAGCATGACTGCTTCGCAGAAGGAGGTGACGGCTTCCCATTCCCTCTCGCTCCGGACCATGGCTTGAACCAAGGCCGGACCAAAATGGGCTCTAACTATCGCCCTGAAATTTACCTCGCTCTATCCTTATCGGCTCGCTATTCTTCTGGATTTGCCGACATCCTGAATAGAAAAGGACTGTCCTCCATACATGACATCAGGAAGGTGTGCAAAGTTTCATCAACTTTATACAACTCTAGCACCCTCATGAGCCATGTATGTGGCACCGAGTCACAGGCCTTCTTATAGTCTATACAACATGTCGACAGATCCCTTCGGGAACGGCGAACCTGTTGACTAATGGCCATATCAATGAGGAGTAGCTCCTTAGTACCGCGGGACCCGTTCTTATATCCATTTTGAGAAGCGGACATGACAGAATTGTCATTAATGTGTTTGTTAATTAGCTCTCAAAATGGATGTAAGAACTTTATAGACCGTTGGAAGACAGGTAATCGGTCTATAATTTTTGGGCTCCGCAGTACTACCCGATTTATGGAGCAGGTGGGTTATTCCTGTTGTCAGGAACTCTGGCAGCGACCCGAACTCTAAGGCTGACTGGAACAGGATCGCCAGGCGAGCGTGCGACCTTGTAAACCATTTAATCCAGAAGTTGTGCAGCCCATCTGGCCCTGGAGATTTCCAGTTAGGCAACGGACGGACTGCACGAATCACGTCTTGTGGGCTGATAGTGATTGCCCCCATTTCTGGTACTAGATCGCACGCTCGCTCGACCTCCCGAGTCCATTCACCCTCGGTATGACTAACAGGCACCGACCAGATGCTGCGCCAGAACGAACACATGGTATCATCATCCGGCAGGCGCATGTCAGTCACACCTTGGTCCGGTCGCTCCCAAGCCCTATAAACCCACCTTTCATCTCTTTGGAATGTGCGATTCTGAGTGTATCGGTCCACCCGCCGCTTATACCTACGAATACGGTTTGCCCATGCATACACTTTCTGCTTCAGGAAGTCGATGCGCTCTGTGACACGGGACATGTAGTCTCGAGGACTAATATCAGTATCTAATTATTGATAATTATTAAGAGGTTAGTAATATAAGCTTTGTTTTGGATAAAAATATTTGTACGCCATATTATAGCTGGATATGCTGGAACCAATACTGTAACATCACCCTATATTTGTACCATATTCTAACAAATAAACGGTTTTGATTATTAATTGAATCCGTTGGCTAGTCCTCACTGAGATTGACAGCCATGGCGGATATTCAGTTAAAGAGTTCATGATGTATAGGTTTCTTCATAATAAAAACAAAACAACAAGTAAAAGTAAAAATGTGTTTATTTTATAGCATGAGTTCTGGAGATTTAAAAAAACAGTGTCAAGTCAATTACTCAAGTTGATTAAAACGCTTGAACCACAAAGTACGTGGCTATATTTTACATTACAGTTTTCCATTATAAGTTTGAACTAAATCGCCTTTGAATACCTTCATTTATATCATGCGCGTATTCTGTAACAAACAAGAGTTTATTAGAAACCATCGTTATTATATGAGCTTATGGAAAAAAGCTAAAGGATTCGAAGTATCCAGTACCCCCCCCCCCCCCCCCCCGCCACCAATAGGATAGTTTTTTTTTTGTCAGTAAGATATTGACTCTGATTCAGTAGGAGCGCTACTGAATCAGAGTCAATATCTAGTCTTACTGCAGTGTGGAAAACTGGTGGTCTAGTCTGGGCTACTTTTTCAAACTGTTTCTCGGTATGAATCCACAGCAGGCTAAAATAATGTTGTGCCCTTAGGTGTGGAATTTAACTTTCAAATTTCATTGGGGCTTTCCAACAAAAAAGATTTTTTAAATCGGACCTATCTGTCAAAAGTTAAGCGTGGTGATACATTACAAAATGTATAAAGAATATAAAGAACCTTTTCTCGTCAGTTTAAAATACCCATGAAGGTTTGCCCACACAAAACAAATATCGCAACAATACAATTATCTAATGTTTACAGGCTGGAAGGGACACCGACGCATAAACGATTACCACGAATGCAGTACACCATTCTGAACCCCACAAACAAATCCACAAAACCATACAAATTTGTTTGTATGGGTAATTTAAAAACAAAACAGCTGTTTCCTACAAAAGTGCAATTCCGACACGGTGAAAATGTATGGAAAAGATGATTTAAAAAAAAATAGTGATGCAAAATTTCTGTGGGAGGTTGAAAATGATTCACTGAAAACGTGGCAACCGTTTGTGCAAACTCAAAGCATTTATTTCAATTGGACCATTACAGGCACTTTTGAATGTCAGAAAAACTAAAAAAAACAACTACAGTCACAAGGCATAATAACTTGTGAAAAAGCTGTAGAACTACCCACTCCAAAGTGTAGATCTCTATAGAGAGGAATGGGCAAGAAACTCCATGTGCACCCTTTTAAATCCAAATATTTTTACAAAATGTTGGTTACATCATTCATGCGTGCGTCGGTGTCTCTTGCCTCCAGTATTGCTAAGCAAACCTTGCGCGGCGGTCAGGTGAATAGCGCCACTTACTATATGCATATAGAGTTGTTTATACGACAGTGGTATATACACATATGGTATTAATGTGTAAATACCAGGCATTACTTATTTATTTATTATTTATTTATTTATTAACTCATAATCACTATCCTTACAGGTATTTCCTAATTCTATAGTGTAACATATTCTGTACATCGTGATTTTTGTGAACTCAGTCAGAGAATATGTAAAAAGATCTATGCTGTCTGCTACGTCGTTAAGTACACGCAAGCTTTACCCAGTAGATTGATCCTACTACTTCGCAATACTTAATTGTCGGGCACACACAGAGGTGCACACTGGTGGTGTTAACTCACCTTAGTCAACGATGGCTTCAGAATTCACTGAAAACAATACAAAATCAAATGTATAATCAATGACAATATTTTAAAGACTTTATCAAAAAAATATTTACATTATTACCAAAAAATTACGAATTTATTTTTCAAATTTAAATGGAACTTTCCAAAAATATAAACGCTTTAAATTGAATCACTCTAAAAAATATAAACGCGTCAAACTGAGAACCTTTTCTCGTCAGTTAAAAATATTCCTTAAAGATTGTTCTACACAAAACAAATATCGCAACAATACAATGCTTTAATGTTTTATTATACAGGTCGGGAGGTACACCGACAGATAAACGATTACCACGTATTCATTACATCACTCTGAAACCCACATACAAATTTTTCATTGGTAATTTAAAAAAAAGCAGCTGTTTCCTACAAAAGTGCAATACCGACACGGTCAAAATGTATGGAACAGCAGTTTTTTTGTTAAATTTCTGATGAAACATTTTTGTGGAGACGTTCAGAACGTGGTAACCGTTTGTGCGTCGGTGTCTCTTCACCCAGGTATTGCTCAGCAAACCTTACGCTTCGGCCACGGTGAACAGCGCCAATGACTATTTATAGAGCTTTTTATACGATAGTGGTATATACAAGGCATTACTTAACTCACCATCGACAGCGGTGTCTACGGCACCTACCACTGAAAACAATACAAAATCAAATGTATCAATCGATGACCATATTTTAACGACTTATTATCAAAACAGTATGTTTTGATAATAAGTCGAAAAAAAATGCGACACAGAAGGACAAACTCAGGTAGGATTTTCACTCCAGGTCTCTATTATGCGGTAGCGTCATCAGAACTATATAAAAGTGCCGAAGTTCAACAAAATCGGTTCATAATTAAAAATTCAGTTGGTAAAACATCAATCGAGGTGTGGAATTTAATTTTAAAATTTAAATGGGATGTTCAAACAAAACTGATTTTTTAAATTTGATCACTCTATCAAAAGTTAAGCGTGGTCATATGTTAAAAAAGTTAACGCGTCGAACTGAGAAACTTTTCTCGTCAGTTAAAAATACTCGTCAAGATTTGTCCACACAAGACAAATATAGCAACAATACAATTCTCTAAAGTTTTATTATACAGGCTGGAAGGGATGCATAAACGATTACCACGTATCTAGTACATCATTCTGACTCCACTTACAAATCTTTCATGAATAATTTAATAAAAACAGCTGTTTCCTACAAAAGTGCAATACCGACGCGGCCAAAATGTATCGAACAGCAGATTTTTTTGGGTTCAGAATGATGTATACCAACCAAGTCAACATTTGTTTTATGTTGTTCAACCTAAAACATGTTGACCTGGCTGACCTGGGTATCCTGGTTGCCAAGGCTTACCAGGTGCTTCTGGCTGGCGTGGTTGTCCTGGGTATCCTGGCTGGCGTGGTTGTCCAGGGTATCTTGGCTGGCCTGGTTGTCCTGGTTGTCCTGGGTATCCTGGCTGGCGTGGTTGTCCAGGGTATCTTGGCTGGCCTGGTTGTCCTGGTTGTTCTGGGTATCCTGGCTGGCGTGGTTGTCCAGGGTATCTTGGCTGGCCTGGTTGTCCTGGTTGTTCTGGGTATCCTGACTGGCCTGGTTGTCCTGGGTATCCTGGCTGTCTAGGTTTGCCAGGTTGACCTGGTCTTCCTGGGTGTCCTGGGTGCCTTTGCTGTCCTGTGAGAATGACGTCACATGTTAAATAGCCGTAAGTTCGTTACGTTCTGTTCGTGCATAAATAAAAATACCAGTTCGCAAAATTTATTGAATTAATTCTTCTGTCAGTGCAACTGATGAGTAACATTGTTCAGCATGTCAGCCATTGCCATTTTCGACAGAGACACTGCAAATCGCACGTTCCTTCTCGCTCGTACGAATGCGATGAGCATGTGCGGGAGAAGTCGTGCGTCTGTATTTCCTATCCTCATCGGATAGGAAATACAGACGAGCTAATCAAAAACGACAATCGTATACCGTGATATTAACTATTAATCAGTGTGAATCTAGCCACAAACATTTAACATAGACTTATTCACATTAAACATTGGTATTGTTTCAAAGCTCGACACCGTTAATCTATACTAACATTATAAAGAGGAAAGATTTTAATTTATTTGTTTGTTTGTACCGAATAGGCTCCCTCCCAAACTGCTGGACCGATTTGAACCATTTTTTCACCAATAGAAAGCTAAATTATCAGGAAAAAAACATGGGCTATAATTTATTTTCTAAAAAAAATTGAGATTCTTAAGAAAATTGCATAATGTAACCCAAAGTAGCAAAATTTTGCCTATAAAATTGCTATTGATGATACTTAAAAATGATGTACTACATGATTAAAGTACTCATTATTACCTACAAAAAAGTCCGCGAGAGCATATATCTTACTATCATAGTTAAGTCACAATAGCAGCTTTTGTGTTCTTACATTTAATTAGATCGCCCCGGTAGAAACAAAAGTTGGTTACATTCGTATTAATTCTTATTCAAATAGTTTGATTATCAAGGGTATTTATGTAGCAGTAAAATACTGAGTGTTCAAGAAGAAGTTATCATCAATATGTAAGATACATGCAGTGACATCAGTCTATTGAACCAAAATGGTACTAATGAATAAAAATGTGCTCACAAGATAACTTTAAAATCGGCTGACCGGCTTTGTTAAAAAGTTATGATAGCGTACTTTAGATTACTTTAAACCTGCCTGGAGTATGATTGTCATCGAAGGACTGACGATGAAGACGGCAGGCAGTTGCAAGAGGTCCGTAACTGTTTACAGAAGCTTTATCGTGTCTCGGCTCATTTCAAGCACCTTGCTGAGAACTTTCGACCTAGCTAGAGTATGACTGTCATCGAGTGTCTAAGGATGAAGACGTAAGGCTGTTGAGGGAAGCCCTTATTGGGAAAAGCATAAGTAGAATATTTTAGCGATTATACCTGTGATTATACGATGCGATATGTTACCTTCTTGAATCTATACCAATATTATAAAGCTAA
Organism: Noctua janthina; assembly: GCA_963576755.1. Lineage (NCBI taxonomy): Eukaryota > Metazoa > Arthropoda > Insecta > Lepidoptera > Noctuidae > Noctua > Noctua janthina. The sequence goes on from OY755066.1 coordinate 12,055,174, forward strand.
AGAGTTTGTTTGTTTGTTTGTTTGGTTGGTTGAACGAGCTAATTTCAGGAACTACTGGTTCGAATTGAAAAATTCTTTTATTGTTTTATAGCCCATTTATCGAGGAAGGCTATAGGTTATATAACATCACGCTACAACCAATAGGAGCGGAGCATTTATGAAAAATCCTGCACACAAATTTATGCCTTTTGCGAAACTCGGAACTCGGGTTCCGTGTGGTGTCCGGACACAAAGAATAGCACTACCCCATCTCTTCCAGTGGGTGTCGTAAAGGGCGACTAATTCGGATGATCCCCAACGCGCACAAGTCTGCTTGGTTATGATAGGCGTTCACTATCTTTTCGCTAGCATGATCAATAAAGCGTGTAATGCGAAGCACCTAAGGGCGTCTACCAGGATCCATACAGTGGTTTTCGGCCTTTCGCTGCATCCCAACCTTTGCCGATCGTACTGGTCTACCAGTCCATTGGACCACAGAGGAGACGAAAGAGTGGTTTTGCACCGGCGCAACTGCTTATCCACTGTAATCCAATTCACGCGCAGATGACCCTTGGTCGCCGTTACCGAAATCGGTAAGGAGGACTATATATATATATATATCATGAGGAGTTCTAAACAGCTTCATGAGGAGCTCGTGGCTAAATAATAACAGCCGATCGGGTCGATCTTTAGGTTAAGCCGTGCTTGCCTAGGTTGGTCTGTGGATGGGTGATCACCCATTACATACTGAGTTTCCTCCGTGCCTCGGAAAGCACGTTAAGCCGTTGGTCCCGGCTCTCATTTGTAGATCTTTGACAGCCGTTAGGCAGTCAGTGGCCCAAAAAGTCTAAGTAGTTAAATTTAAAAATATTTTGTAGATCTGATATGAAGACGTAAGTGTTGACATATGAATATGAATTATTATTATTATCTCCTTTATTCATTCTTTCTCTTATCTAATACATTTTCAAATATTTTTACAAAGAAAAGTAAAAAAAAAACATTTAAAAATATAAAAAATAGATGGCCCATCGGCATCAGGAACAAGGTCCAGGCTGCCGGTGGTCAGGGCTCCAGAGAGAGGAACCGCCTCACTATGCGTGCCGTGTCCAGGAGTACTGCTTTCTGAATCAAGCCCTTGACCCAGCCGCGCAATGAGAGCCTCCTTAGGTGTTGGTCGAGGCTCTCTGCTATTAGTTCATTTACCGTAACGACTATCGGTACAATGATTGCAGAGTCCACGTCCCTTATGTCGACAACCTCGTGTGCTAAATCAAGATACTTGATTTTTTTATCATTCTCAGCTTTCACGAGATTCTCGTCATGAGGGACAGTGATATCAACAATCATTGCACGGCGCTCTCTGCGATCTATCACCACAATATCAGGTTTATTTGCTAAAATAGTCCTGTCTGTGATGATAGATCGATCCCAATACAATGTGGCATGACCATTCTCGAGAACTGGGTCGGGCACATTCTTGTAGTATGGTACTTCAGAACTCACAAGGTTGTATTGCAAGGCAAGTTGCTGGTGAATAATCCTAGCTACTAGATTGTGTCTGTGCAAGTACTCACCGTTAGCAAGACGAGAACAACCAGAAACAATATGTCGGATGGATTCACCGGGACGGTGGCATGCCCGACAGATGTCAACCGCACCGTCCTTGATAATATATTTCCGATAGTTGTTCGTCATGATAACTTCATCCATAATCGCACAGACGAAACCTTCAGTTTCCCCAAAGAGGTCACCGAATCGTAGCCAGGATACGGATGCCAAAAAGTCTACATCAGGCCCATGTAGGGCCCGGAAAATGCGTCCGTGTAGCTCCTTGCTCTGCCATACCTCCCTACGGTAATTAGTATCCAATATCACAGGTTTGCGCCAGTTCTGGTTAGCCAAGAAGAGCGGGGTGAAGCCCTTGTCCACTGAGACCATATCTCGGTGCATCCCCACGTCGGTTTCGAGAAAGTATTCCCTGAGACTGCATACCTCGCGGTTGTGCAAGGTCTTAAGGCATTTAAGAATCCACGACCTCCGCACTTCCGCGGGATATACAGTCTCATCACCGATGACCTTGGGTGATGCATCCGATTTGCGGTCAGTAGTGTGCGGACCTTCATATCCAGGGCGTCAAGTTCCGTCTGAGTCCATTTGAGTATGCCGTAAGAATACATCAAAACCGGCATGACCCAACCATTAAAGTCGCGCACCTTGTTTCCGCCTGATAAAAGACTGTTTAACACTTTATTCAGGCGGCCAAAGAAGCGCTCCTTCAATGATTGTTTCATGTCGGCAGCATTGATGCCTAATGCTTCCGACATACCCAAATACTTGTAGGTCACGATTGAGGAGAGGGATCTAAGGAATATGGAACTGATATCAGTCCCCGAGAATACATGTCACGAGTCACAGAGCGCATCGTCACTTCCTGAAGCAGAAAGTTTATGCATGGGCTAACCGTATCCGTCGGTATAGGCGAAGAGTGGATCGATACACTCAGAACCGCATGTTCCAGAGTGACGAAAGGTGGGTATACAGAACATGGGAGCAGCTTCCCCATGAGTGCCCTGGCCTCATTAATACGACGCTCAATCCTGCATTGCCAGGCTGGTACGGCAGATTTTGGTCGTGTAGGACTGTCAGTTTTTGGAAATTTGACATTGGCTACACGACATTCCGCAACAGCCGTGCAATACAAGATTGTTTATCACAAAGGTTTGTGCTGCTTTCAATAAAATTTGGTAACAGCGCATCCAGGACACACACCAGTGCTCTATTCTTTTTATTCATGGGCAAACGTGGTAATCGTGGTCTAAGATCAGGTGACATGAACCGATACTCACGAATCGCACCCTCCAAAGCGCTCCTTAATTCCACATTGCACAGGTTCTCTGCAGATATAGTTCTGTCATCCTCTTCCTCAGCATGTTGATTTGCCCGCAGTGGTAGTAGAGCAGGCACATGTGTAACGTTCTGGGATGGGAGAGGGTTGCTGGCTGGGCTAATCTGCATTTCCGAGCGCAGCCGATTAAGTGTAGCATCATCCAACCTATGATTATTTTGAATGACGCGCACCTGATCCGACAATCGTTGAGCAGATACATTGACAGCAGGTTCAAGAGCCTGAAACTGAGAGAGCATCCGACATCGGTACGCAGTAAGGTTAATTCCTCCCTCTGTAGCCCCATAATATGCGCGCATCACATTTTCGTTCATGGACTGCGTCCATCGAATGCGCGACACATTTCCACCGGCAGCAGGCCTGTTGGCCTCGAGATCCCAAGCCCGCTGGTGGCCGTCCTCTTCCTCGTCGTCGTGGTGGCGGTGGTGTCGACAGCAGGGAGAAAAACTCGTCACTCGAGCTCGACGCAACTGCAGCGACCGGCGACGCAGCGCTCACGGATATGGTGCGACCCCGGCGGCTGCGAGGCGGAGCTGAGTGACGAGCCCGGAGATGGTGGGTGCGTCTCGTGTAATTTGGCGTCTGGTCAGCATTTTTCATGACGTACGTCGTACATACACATTTTCAAATATTGTATTAGATTTTAGGCTCCATTTCCTCTTCATTCCCTACTGATCAAAAATCAAAGTTTATTCATACATTTTCTCGTCTCAAGTCTGAAATGAAGTCTAAGTGGCAGACAGCAAAGCGAACACAAGGTGTGTTTTTGAAAAAATACAATGATTTAACCAATCATGGTATTTTTTCGGTATTAATTATTTTTTTCGGTATATACCTATTACTCTTGAAATATCGAAAAAAAATGTGCATGTATTTAATAAATTTTTTTATTTTAACACTTCAAGCACAGAGGCGGAAGTACAGAGGTGGACTTAACGCCATAGGCATTTTCTACCAGTCAACCTTTGGGTGATGCAGAGACGAGCAGTGGTAGGGTATTAAAAATAATTAAAATGGGTAGCAAAAATAATAGGTTGGCAGCTACTCTAGACTGTAGATAAGGCGTAGTCGACGAAGCCCCGCTGCGCGGGGCTCCTATTTCAGTTTGCAGGGTTTAAAGTAACCTAACACGAAGGGATTCCGGGGTCTTAGTTCGCTAACATCGCTTGCTCACTAGACCCCGCCATCCCCTTCGAACCTAACCTGTCCGAGTCGGGGTGCCACAAGTCTCTCCCAGCCTTCGCTCGCTCTTGCTTCCTATACTCTCCTTGCCGCAATGACTGGATAACTTACTACTTTACTTTATAGTTACTTACTTGGTACAATAGTCGCCCATTCAGTAAAGTTCCAATTAAGTTTTTATTCGCCCGATTAATAATTTCCCAGTTTCCATTGGTCAGGGAAAGTTAACGTCACGATGGAGCGGTTTATTATGTCCTTCAAAACATTTAACGTGTGCTGCAAAGTCATATTAATCATGTCCAGGTTAATTTTGTCGCAGCCTTCGGCGTTACTTTTGAGACTAGCGATAGTGCGTGAGACATTGTTCCACTGGCGCGATTGTAAAAATTGCCTCACCGTGGCTATAATTGTCATAGTAATTCATAAGCGATGAGCATGTCACGGAGTTGCCGGTAACAATCAAAAAGTTTCTATAAATTAAGTCAGGATCTGTCAAATGCGACGGAAGGTCTTGTCAAGATTTAAAAGGTAATAAGCTGGATTTCAGTTTTTCCAGAGCAATTTGGGGTTTTATATTTTAATATTAATGTTATGTTTGAAATACGCAGTGTTTTCATTGTACAGAGAACTAGTCATTAAATGCTTTAAGTCTTTGTAATATTGTCTTTTTGGTATCTAACTTCGTTTTCCCTTAACTACATATACATCACACATGCTTCTTCACGTAAACGCATCATAACTTTGATTGTGTCTGTAATCCACGGACACGATTTTTCTTTAACTGTTTATGATTTGACTAGCTGACCCGCGCAACTTCGTGTGCGCTACATAAAAGAGAGAGAGAGAGAAGGTTAGAGAGAGTTTGAGTCAACCTTAAAAGATAGACATATGCTATCGCGAGATCATGATTGTTGCGTAACTTTAACCGTTTAAACAGCGTACGCAAAAGGCATAAATTTGTGTGCAGCATTTTTCATAGATGCTCCGCTCCTATTGGTTGTAGCGTGATGTTATATAACCTATAGCCTTCGTCGATAAATGGGCTATCCAACACTAAAAGAATTTTTCAATTCGAACCAGTATTTCCTGAAATTAGCTCGTTCAACCAACCAAACCAACAAACTCTTTAACTTTATAATATTGGTATAGATTCAAGAAGGTAACATATATCGCATCGTATAATCACAGGTATAATCGCTCGCGAAGACGCGAGCGATTTCGCGTGAGGAAACCAGCATGTCTGAGAGATATTTCTTGACGGCATGTTAAGCCAAGTCAGAGGCCCATGGGCGGCATAAAAACTCTGACACCAGGTTAGGAACTAACCACACGATAAAGAAGAAAAAGATCGCTAAAATATTCTACTTATGCTTTTCCCAATAAGTTCTTCCCTCGACAGCCTTACGTCTTCATCCTTAGACACTCGATGACAGTCATACTCTAGCTAGGTCGAAAGTTCTCATCAAGGTGCATGAAATGAGCCGAGACGCGATAAAGCTGCTGTAAACTGTTGCGGACCTCATGCAACTGTCTTCCATCTCCATCGTCAGTCTTTCGATGACAGTCATACTCCAGGCAGCTCTAAAGTTCTCACCAAGGTGCATGAAATGAATGAAATGAAATGAATAAACACGTCGAATTGAGAACCTTTTCTCGTCAGTTAGAAATAATCATCAAGATTTCTCCACACAAAAAACAGATAGGTATCGCAACAATACAATTATCTAATGTTTTATTATACAGGGTGTAAGGGACAGCGACGCATAAACGGTTTCCACGTAAACAGTACATCATTTTGAATACCACATAGAAAATATTTATCGGTCATTTTTCAAAAGCAACTGTTTACTACAAAAGTGGAATACCTACACGGTCAAAATGTATGGAACAGCAGATTTTTTGAAAGACCCATTTAAATTTCACCCCTAAGGTTAGAAATATAGGGTTCATTAAAAAATATAAATAAAGTTGTCGAATTGAGAACCTCCTCCTTCTTTTTTCGGCAGTTAAAAATATACCACAAGATTTGTCCACACAAAACAAATATCGCAACAATACAGTAATTGTCTAATGCTTTATTATTTTATTAAGATACCTTGTGCAGCAGTCAGGGCGAACAGTGCCAATAAGAAAACCTGAAACACGAAAAACAGTTTTATTTTGACAATTTTAATTTTGTTAAACGTTACTCCACTCTATTTTTCCCTTATCGTGGGTGCGTTTACAAACATTTAAACTCACATACAGAAACAGACTAGAACTCTCACTATCAGAATGATTCAAGTTTGATGAAACAGTAAATAAGACTTGCCAACCAGCTAAAGGAAAAGATGTTTCGGAATTCACTGTTTAATAGCTATCACACAAGATTCACTACAGACGAAGGTAACAACTATTAATTAATAATGCGCCTTTGAAATCACCATCATTATCTGCCCAACCTTTTCACAAATGTGAAGGGGTCGGCTTCCAGTCGAACCGAATACAGCTGAATACCAATAATATTACACCGAGCGACTGCTTCTTATAGTTAAGTTGCTTCTGGAAGAAGCCAACTTGATGAATGGTGCAACAGTTCGCTGGTGCCCATCTTTAAAAACAAGAGTGATGTGCTGGAGTGCAATAATTATAGAAGAATAAAGCTAATGGCACAAAGTATGAAAGTTTGGGAGAAAGTTATTGAAATACGACTGAGAGATGCGAGCGAATATTCGAAATTCGGTTTTATGCTTTGTCGGGGAACGACGGTTGCCATTTTTACATCCGCCAGCTGTGCAAGAAATAGGTACAGAAGTGCGAACAAAAACTTGCAGATATTGTTCATCGACTTCGAAAAAGCATACGACCGGGTACTTCGTGAGGTTTTGTGGTGGGCCCTTAAAGAGAAAGTTAAACCTGGGACGTATGTATGTGCAGTTGATCCGAGCGATGTACAGTCGAAGTAGTACTCAATTTCGGTCTACAGCGGGCACTACAATGCAGCTTGCCAGCGGCAGCTTCAATGTGGCTGTCGGCTTTAAGCCCTTACCTCTTCCTGGTGATAATGGACACACTAACATCGGGCATCCAGGAAGAGGCTCCCTGGTGTATGTTGTTTTCCGAAGAGATTGAGTTGGTTGCCGAGAGTGGCCTAGAGGTCCAGAGCAGATTTTAGGTGTGGTGCCAAAGACCGGAGTATGCCGGCCTAAAATTAAGTATGACCAACACAGAATACTTATTCTGTGATTTGGGCGGTCCCTCCAGTTCTGTAACTATTGTAGGAACGGATATAACAATCTGTTCCGATTCCGGTACCTCAGGTCGCTTGTCCAAGGGGTGCAGGGGTGCAGTAGACCGAGAGGTTACGCACCGCATCAGCTCAGGATGGATGAATTAATAGCGATAGGTCATTAGAATAGCTTACAAGGGTAAATATACAAAACCGTGAATAGACCTGTCGTAGTGTATGGATCGGAATGCTGGGCTGTGAAGAAGATGGATGAAAATAAATTGCATGTAGCGGAGATGAGAATGTCGAGGTGGATGTGTGGTGTGACAAAAATAGATTTAGTAAGGAATGAGTTTAATAAAGGAAATTTAAGAGTTGCACCAGTTATAGAAAAGTTGAGTTCGAGGGAATCGACTATAATGGTATGGGCATGTGATGAGGAGGGACGAATTGCATGTGACTAAAAGAGTGATGATAATAAATGTTGACGGATGGAGAGATAGAGGAAGACCAAGAAAACGATGGATGGTTTGTGTGAGGAATGATTATGAAAGAAAAAGGAGCGTGAAAATGATAGCGTGACGGTTGACAGAGGAAAATGGAAGAAAAAAAACGTGATGACCCCAAGTAAAGTGGAAGAAGGGCAGGAAGATAATGATGGAACAACTGCCTATCTGAACTTCGTAACCCAGTACTGGGCTATACGATAGCCCTAAGACTGGTTTTCAGACTTTCAACTGCAAAACTCTATATTTTTCAATGTTATCCTGCTTCGTTTAATTTAAAGAAATTTGAGTGTTCAGAAACAACTTAAAAGGCTTTTAGCTTAAAATTTCGTACTTAACTCAAAAAATCGAATAAAACTTAATAATAATAGACTTACCAAAAATGCCTTCATTTTGTTAAACAGTACCAAAGATGATCAGAGGATAGTCAGATCGGACGAGTGTATACCAATTTTTTAGAGCAGCGTCTTTTATTCCATCTCACTTGAGCGAATATTACACATCTTTCACCTGTACAAATGTTACAGACAACATGAAATTGTTTCAAGTTTATTTTAGTTTCAATGAATTAATTTTGTTGACATTTCATTTCTTGTTATCGATTAAAAACAAGGTTTTTTAAAGACAGTTTGATCTCATCTTTATCGGCCTAGCCTTTTCCCAACTTTATTGGTGTTGACTTCAAGTTTTACCAGACGCCGCTGATTACCAGTATTTTACAGTTTATTCCCTGCCAACACACTTTTAGAAAGTTGCATAAAGTTCTTGCAAAATACAATATCTTTGGTAGACTGTCTAGTGGTTCCAAGCGCAACGTTTCAATGTCTGATAGCAGCGGAGTTGGGACGTCTTGGAACTGTACCCGATTCATTGTGATCCGTGTGTTTGTATTCAATTGTAATTTCAAAATCCGACATATATGTATAATATAAAAAAAACCGTGTGTTGAGCGAGAGATGGGAACTGTAGGAGAACACAGACCGCACTGACCTACCACCCCTCCACCCCTCCACACTGACCTGCCACCTGGACACGAACTACTTTGGCCAGCTGGTTAGGTTAGTCGTTGTAGAAACAATCTGGCCACACAATGATAGTGTGGAGCCGTTTCTCTGAACATGACTCCTGGCCATCATGCGCAACCACCTGCATAGGTATTCCACATGTTTTTGAACGCAGAGAATGACTGAGCCGTCCATGTAAAAGTCCTCTGCCCGTTTTCGGTCACGGCGGCCAATCTCAGCTGACATTTGCCATCGGCGCTGGAGAAATTATAGTGCACCAGTGTGTGAGCAGCCACAGATGCACGCTTTGTTCCTTTACTGTCTTAGTCCGATGGGACGGCAATCCTACACGACCGGAGAGATCAGACGCAGGACCAACGGCTTAACGTGCTTTCCGAGGCACGGGCGAAACTCGGTATGTAAAGATGGTCACCTATCCATGGATCAACCTCGACAAGCGGTTTAACCTTGAAGATCTACCCGTGCGGCTGTTATTATTTAGCAACGAGCTCCTCATTATCATCTCTCGTTTCAAAAATATTTTGAATTAAATACCTGCTTTCACCTTTGTGACAACTACAAAATTACGTTTTTCCAAAAAGTATTTACATACGTACACTACAGCATGCGATATACCTACATTTAATAATGTACGTTAGATAGGGTAGGTAGTCATTTACTTTTTCTAGAATGGAGATACTATTCTAGAAAAACTTGTACAAATAAGCACATCTTAGTTTTCATGCAAAGTAACGCCACGCCATACAGGACAAATATTTGTTTGATCCACTTGCAGGTGAGTTGTTACGGGTTTTAATATTTGAATACCTATGTGTTTCAAGTCTAGACTTTATAGATGTCTGTTTATGCAGCTGCAAAAACTAATTCCGCCATCTTATTTTTCTATTCATTTCACGAAACATTATTTATCCTGACCTGCGCACTGCGCGCAGCCGTGAGACAAGCAAAGCTGTATTCCTTTTTTTCCTCCATTACTTGTATCTGTTGTGTATATCTTGCAAATTATGTTGCGAGTTAGCAGTTAGCCTGTGGGAAAGCGATTTAAAAGAGTCTGTTATAGAGCGGCCATTGGGAATATTGTCACGTAACAATTTTGATCTCGAATGTCAGTATCGACATTTTCGATTTGACACACCAATGCTCCCTGATAAGCGGGCGTATCACACTAGACCGACCGACTTGTTACAAAGTAGTAAAAATTAGCTGAGTGAAATTAAATAAAAATACTCAAGAGCTGAAACGATGTTTATAGTGGTCGGATTTTCATGGGACGTTCTTTATTAAGTCCCTAGCGGTGTGGAGCCGACCCCAACATAGTTGCAAAAGGCTAGGCAGACGATGATGAGTCTGAAATTGTTATGACCTACAAACCATTCAATATTTATCATGTATTAAATAAACAACTTACACGTTATATATTTTAATGTATTTAATAAATATTCATTGTGATGTTCAGAGGACAGCCGTGGTCGTATGCCACTTTGCCCTAAAGTTTATGATTCCTTACTGCTGTTAGAAAACAACTTTCTTTCTTTTTTGTGACAAATGTTCACTAAAAGAACCCCAGCGCCCCCGCCAATATCATTAGAGCGCTAAAAGATCTCTGATGGCACTACCTAAGGTGTGTAAGAATAGGCCATGTGTTTTCATGGGCCTCGAAATGCGCCACCATCGGGATCCCTACTGATGGCAGGAGTTGTTTCGGCGTCGGGTCGACGTTGAGGTACCTAGGACTCGTCCTCGACAGCCGATGGAACTTCGTGGAGCACTTCCGACATTTGGCTCCCAAACTGGAAAGGACAGGGGCTGCCTTCAAGCGGCTCTTGCCCAACCTGAGGGGTCCAAACGCCTCCTGCCGGAGGCTCTTTGCGGGGGTCGTGCGGTCCATGGCCCTTTACGGGGCCCCGGTGTGGGCGCGTTCTTTGAGGCGGCAAGCCGCCCACTACCTGAACGTGATAGCCATAAGGCTTATCCGGGGGTACCGCACGATCTCCGGTGAGGCGGCTAGCCTCCTTGCCGGATTGCCACCATGGGATCTGGAGGCGATAGTCCTCGCGCGTCTGCACGAATGGCGCGCGGAGGCACTACGTCTGGGGGAAACTCCACTGCCGCGGCAAATTGCCGCTCAGCGGACAGACCTCCGACGTGATCTCATGGCGACATGGAGAGAGCGACTGTCGCAACCCCGTGCAGGGCACGCCATAGTCATCGGGCGGGAGGAAACGCCTGGGTGTTTCCACTGCGAGGATTGTCTGGAGGACACGGTGGAGCACACCGTGGCGGTCTGCCCCGCTTGGGCGGAGCACCGCCGTGTCCTCGTAGCGGCGATTGGCGGCGGCGAACTCTCGCATCAGGCCCTGGTCCAAGCCATGGTCCGGAGCGAGAGGGAATGGGAAGCCGTCACCTCCTTCTGCGAAGCAGTCATGCTAGTGAAGGAGGTGGCGGTACGTGAGAGGGAAAGAACGCTGCCGCGGGAGACGCCCTGGGCGTCGGGGGTCACGTGGTGGCTCCCGGCCACCGTAGGCGCGGGCCTGTGGACGGTGAGTTATGGTCTAGCTCGACGTCCGGCCGTCTTATGACGTGACGACGGCGCGTTCGTGTTCCACGCGCGCCTCAAAGAGATGTCAGCAACCACGTAGGGGTCCGCGTGGGCCGATGCATGCCAGGGCTGCGGGACTGTTCGAAAGAGATACCGTGGCCCTGGAAAACAAAGGGCAAAGAAGGAACATGGATGGGTTTTAGTCAGTACAAGTCTGACACTCCCTTTCGCTCCGCCCAGAGTGGGGGGGTCATTAGATGATTTCCCATCCGAAAAAAAAAAAAAAAGGTGTGTAAGAACTATCTCTAAATCCTGTTCAGTATCTTATATCACATCTTGTTTCGTCACAATTGCAAAATGCTATCTCAAAGGCGTTACGAGTTATGGAGAACAGGGTGTCGAGTTCTTTATGGCCTATAGAAAAGGGAGGACTGTCCGATCAGACGGATGTTATGTCTAGTCGGCTATACCGTCCGACATTCGTTGTGTGGATTTTGATGTTAGTTCTACCTTTGCATCATGGATCGCTCTGTTGTACTATCACAAGCCGCTACCGCGGAAAGTCGTATATAATTATTGTGGGTGTCGTTTATATTCCTAAAGCTTCGCGCGACGCCGGCACTAGCCCCGTTTCATCGGGGTTAGGTATGATAATTAATGAGCGCTTGGGCACGATAAGATCATCGTCATCTCGCAGGTCAACCTGAGAGGTTGGCGGCAACTTACTCTTAACGTTACGTTAGTTAGTCATAGGTAGTTGCTTAGTTCCTCCAGCTTAAAATCAGGTACGTGAACGAAAAGGGGTAACTTGGTGACAACCCAGCGCTGGCCCGGCTAAAAACCGGACGTTAACAAACACAAACACACACACATAACATCAAGCCTGTAATCCAGAAGGTTTAAGTAGACGTTTGCCTACTAATGGAGTTTACACATTGGTGTGTAGGCTCCTAGCTGATGCCGAGCAGGTCGGCGGCATGTGATATGAACGCGCGACAAAATTTTTTTTTAAACGCTGTCCCAATCCAGGAATTTCTCCTGTACCGTAGGTGCGTTTACTAACATTTAAAGTCACATACACACACAGCCAGGCCTGCAATTTCCGAATTTGGTGTGTAGGCTCCGTTATTATTGTACTCCCCATTTGGCAAGTTATTATCTTAAGTCCAATGTAATGACGGAAGAGCCTACTGCTACCAACTGAGCACAATTCCAGGTTCCGGGCTGCATCGGAGAAATTCCTGATGGAAAACAACAACACTTTGCCCGAGCTGGGAGTCGAACCCATTAGACTGATGAAGCAGTCCCACATTATTAAACATCAGTAAAACACCGTAGGTATTCTCTTTCTGGGTGTAACTATCTACACGTATTTCAATCCTTTCGGGAAGTACGGGTGTAATGACGGAGCCTGAGAATGTCAATACTAGGTTTCACTTATTGAAACCTTCCATTCCACTTTGTATCACCCAACGAATTTCTGCCGTCTCCGTCAGCCACAAGTTTTGGTAATATCAAATTGTGCTGTAACATTTCAAGACCACGTTATTAAGTTGTTAATGTATCGTATGCTTACTTTAACATTTACAAAGAACTAGCTGTCCGTCTCTTTCTTTCTAACGTGGTATGCGCTGAGTAAAACTGAGACAAAATGTTATATCTCGTACATCGTTGGCTATAAGTCCTCGCTGAGATTGGCCGCTATGGCGGAGATTCTGATAGGTTTCTCCATTACAAAAAAAAAAACAACAAGTAAAAATAGGAATGTGTTTATTTTATAACATTAATTCTGCAGATTTAAAAAAAAACAATGTGTCAAGTCGGTTACTCAAGTTGATTAAAAAGCTCGAACCACAAAATATGTGGTTATATTTTACACGACAGTTTTCATTTTATGAATTTAAGCTTGAATACTATTAATTATGTTACAACAAGTATTTATTGGTAATTGAAGTATTTTTAGTGAACAAGTTCACTAACCACCGCGCGCGTATTCGTTGGCGTCTGAAAACAAACAAGAATTTATTAGAAATCATCATTTTAATCTGAACTTATGCATAAGCTAAAGGATCCGAAATATTCAGTACCCCGGCCACCAATAGGATAGTTATTATTAACCAATAGAAGGAAAGGTTTAGAATTAGAGAGAATGCATAACGCTTGAGCGAGCGAAGCGAGTTCAAAAATGTTAGCCTTCCACCTCAGATAGATTACAATCTCTTTGTTATTTTGTATAATTTTGGCACCCCCCACCAAATGACTCCGCTTGCATACTTACATTGCTTGTAAGGGTAGGGGGGACGGCCGTTCTGATTGGGAGCCCAGGCCGGTGAAATGTCTGATGAAGGAGAAATATAATGAGCAACTAGATTTGATATAGCTCCAACAACTGGTTAAAGCTCAACGTGGCTACATCTCAATACACGCTGACAGAAAACTGGTGGCAGTACACTTTCGACCGAAAGTTCTCTCACGAGACGTCTGGTAAAAAACCGACACGAGACGGAGAGCAAGGGAGGGACACCGAGGCTAGACGAGAGCATATGAGAGTCAATATCTTACTACATGTGGAAAATTCGTGGAGTCTGGTCTAGGCTACTCTATCAGACTTTTTCTCGGTAAAACTCAACAGTGAACTCATGTGGCTAAGCCACAGTGTAGGTCATCTTGTTTCACTAATGAAGAGTTCCGGAAATCTCTTTTCTTGTCTACAGGTTGAATCGCAATATTGTACAATATGCACGGTGGCTATTTTTTACCCAGCTACGACAAAGCCAAAAGGGAAGGGTGGTATCAACTCGCTTTGAGCAGCCTGCGTTGCTCACTCTTTATAAAAACAATTGAAATCCCCTCCTTTCAATGATCTTAGTTGCATTCTGCTACAAAAACAAATATTTTGAACTATTGAATATCCATAAATATAGGGTCTTACCGGGTTGCTCGTATGAGGGCCTGCCGAAAGCTGGGTCAGCTGTAAAACCATAAATATCGCTCATTAGTATGATGACAACGAATTTTCTATAAGTATTACAAAGTTCTTAATCTATCCTGTGATAATGTGAATAGTTGTCTTATAAACTATATTATTCATGCCTGTTTTTTGGAGACACGTATGGCGAAATAAGATAGTCTGTTTTTATTCAGGCATTCATTAAGGTCTAGTTTCAGTTAGCTGAGCCTCCGATGTAACTCGGACTTGGGCAGGTCCACGGAGAAAGAGTTGTGTTTTAGCGAAATTTTTACTTAAACTTATCTGGTTTATTTAGTAGACAATAGTTTTTACTTACGGTTGACGAGAACTGAAACAAAAAAAAAGAAGTTAGACACTTGTAAGTTAGGAAGGTAGGTGCCAATTTGACCGAACCTTATGCTTTATTTTTATACTTAAAGTTGATTAATAAACATAAATAAGTTCTTAATTACTATCATTTACTAATCTTTAGAGGTTTTCTGACAAACACAAACAGTACCAACCTGATCCAGGGTTGTTGTCTACCACATGCACTGAAAATAACATGAAATATGACGATTAGAAGCGAAGCCATACATAGCAGTCTTTGGCTATGATATTATGTATGTTTAGGAGTCATAATAAAAGATCTAACTAAAGTAGCGTTATGTTCCTAAGATTGGAACTCTCTATTTAAAAAAAAAAACGTGAAGAATTTAAATTACGCTAACTTCAGAATAAACTAATATGGGCAGATTTCATCAAAGATACTCAACGTGATCAGTATATCGAATAACTGTTGAAGATGACAGTGACAGCTTGTAAACGCCGTTTAGATGTGCTGAATCCGTTCAGTTTAATTGATGAAACCCTGTCTTAGATGCTTAGGAACACTAAATTAGATAGATCTTTTACTATTTTTTAGGAAGTTTGCTCACCAGCAGTCGGGTCATTTTGGCTGTTGTCGACAAATTGCACTAGAAACAACACATGGACGATTATAAGCCAAGCATGCTACGATCACATTGCACAAGCATTCGACAGCGAGTATTCGCTATATGAATTAATCATTATGAATTATTTTTTTCTATAACTTGTTATAAAAGGTTTTTGGTTGTAATAGTGTCATTCTAACATAGTCTAATTTTGTGGTGAAATAATTAAAAAAGAACAATTGAAAGATTTTCAAAACTGTGAGGCAAAATACAGAATTCTGAGTTTTTAGTTTATTTTATAGTTAGGAAGTTTTCTCACCGGCAGTTGGGTCGTTGGGGCTGTTGTTGACAAATTGCACTAGAAACAACACATGAATGATTATAAGCCAAGCAATGTACACCAGCACATCAAGTTACCACAAATCAAATTAAAAAAATCTAATTTCTCATAAAATAACCATACCATAAAATGTTGATGGTTAAGTTCAAAATCGAATGAGAAAAGTTGACAGTTTGTAGTAACTTGATGCGCTGGCTACTGTACAACCACTAAGAGCATTCAAGAGCGAGCATTTACTATGAGGATATGTGAACTTGGTCCTTTTATTACTTCTTCAATAGTGGTTTTGGTTAAAAGAGTGTTGGTAATTTTAATTTTGTTTTTTTTTTGCTGAAGATCACTATCTTTGACCTTTGGAGATGGAAACTCTGTAATGTATTTTTTTGTCACTCAAAGTCAAAGTAGGAAAGGACATGAAAAAGTACAAATCTTGCCAATGTACAACTTCAAGTTCCAAAACTATTTCACGTGATTATGCCATTATAACTTGTTGGGGTCAATTTTACTTTATCATTAATTTATAGTTAGGAAGTTTTCTCACCGGCAGTTGGATCGTTGGGGCTGTTGTTGACAAATTGCACTAAAAACAACACATGAATAATTATAAGCCAAGCAAGGTACAACCACTAAGAGCATTCAAGAGCGAGCATTCGCTATGAGGATATGTGAACTTGGTTCTTCTATTACTTCTTCAACCATGTTTTTAGTTAAAAGAGTGTTGGTAATTTTAGTTTTGTTTTTTTTTCCTGTAAATCACTATCTTAGACCTTTGAAGATAGAAACTCTGTAATCTTTTTTTTTCACTCAAAGTCAAAGTAGGAAAGAACATAAACGCAAAAATACAAATCTTGCAAATGTACCACTTTTAGTTCCAAAACTACTTCACGTGATTATGCAATTATAACTTGTGGGGGTCAATTTTACTTTATCATTAATTTATAGTTAGGAAGTTTGCTCACCGGATGTTGGGTCGTTGGGGTTGTTGTTGACAAATTGCACTAAAAACAACACATTTATGTATTTAAGCTAAGAAGAATTGCAATTCATACAATTTTATGAACAATGGATGAAGACCATTGGAAATAGATTTTGGAATTCTACAGAGCATCGAGAGGCATTTAAATAATTTAAATGCTTCTCAAAATAGAAAATTAAACCTAAATAAGGTACCTTTAATATTATTTAATTTCCATACATTTTTATTACTATGAGGAACTATTAAGCGATCATTACATTTTATTATTATTGTATAATTAGGAAGTTTGCTCACCAGCAGTGGGGTCGTTGGGGTTGTTGTTGACAAAGTTCACTAGAAATAATAATATGAACGATTTAGCAAAGCAACAGCATTTGTACAAATTAGTGAACTATTGATAAAGACATTTTACAAAATAATTCTTAGAACTCTTACAATATATTTAATGCCACTAAATTGGAAAGAAAAAGAAACTTACCAATACTGTTCTATCACTCAGTATTATAAACTTTTTGCGGACCATTTTTACTTCCTTATTATTTTAAAGTTAGGCGAACTAAACTACCTTCAATATTATTTAATTTTCATATTTTGTTATTACTATAAGGAGCTCTTAGGGGACCATTACATTTTATTATTATTGTATAATTAGGAAGTGTGCTCACCAGAAGTTGGGTCGTTGGGGTTGTTGTTGACAAAGTTCACTAGAAACAACACAAATGAACGATTATAAGCCAAGCATGGTACGAGCAAGAGCGAGCATTCGCTATATGGATATTTGAACAGTACAGACAATTATTAACAATGAACAAGTAAATGCATAAAACTAAGTACCTACACATTAAAGTTTGAAAATTAGAAACCTACACGATCTTAAACTATCTACAGTTTACAGCTGTTTAATATGTAGATAATCCAAATTATGTAAGTCTTGACAAAACATTGTTGTCTTGTTGATTTACTTAAGTTTCGAGGCATGAAACGGTTTAACATGTTTGTATAAAAAAATCTTGCACATGACCTACTTCGCGAATAATAATAGTAGTACCTAAATAAAGACATAAAATATAATGTTATGCTCGCGTCGAGAAAAAGTATAAAGTAATAAAATTATGTTAGAAAAGTGCATGTTTGAATGTTCGTGCTCACCTTGCCCTGGGTTGTAGCCCGGGTTGTTGTCGACAACGTGCACTAGAAATAATATGACCCATTATAAGCAAAACATTGCAACTTGCAACATATGAAAAGTGCTCTTATGATAATTTATGAAATATCGACTGGAATTGAGAAAACCTTTAAAGTTAATAAATCATACTGATTTTCGCCTGATCGAATATTCATTAATACTAGGTTAAAGAAACAGTTTCTATAATTCTAAGTTATTGGTTAGACTTATACATTATTGTTACTGGTTAATGGTTCTAATTTACTGGGTTAGTAAATATTTAATAAGATTGTGTGCTCACCATTGCCCGGTCTGTTGCCATTCACAATTACTGAAAATAATGCGTCCAATATGAGCAAAGCATTTGCGTTTCGATGTAAATCATTCAAAAGCAAGCATTCGCAACGTGACTATACACATGCGTGCATTCCCGGGATACATTATCAGGCAAGCATTTACTCAGGAGCATTTAATTTAAAACAGTTTCGAACTGTATATCACTGTATGTCTTAAAATGGAGAAAGTTAATCTATCGCTCTTCAAGTGCATTTTAGCAATGCTTATTATGAATACGAATATTAAGCCGCTGCACAGTTATTGTGCTTTTTGCTTATGACTATAATATATTAATAATAGGTATACACATTTATGTGTATTAATGCTCGTAGTTGCAAGCATTGAGTGATACCAATTAATAAACGTTTTGAAGTCAAACTGTTGAAAAATAGGTGTGTCACAATACTTTTTTTTTAACATAGCTATGTAAAACATAATTATTACTCACTAGGTCTATCAGGCCTAAAACCCCCATAGTTGCCTGAAAATAATTTCACCAATATAATAAGCCTTGCATTAGATTCGTGCAAATTAACCACAAGCGCTCCAAATTGAGCATTCAGCACCATGATAAATCCACATAATACTAGAACGCAGTTCCTATTCGCACAACTTGATTTTTTCTATAAATTAATAGAAATAATATTCTTTCTTCAGTTTTCAAAGCAATTTGCTTATAACAAGCTTATTAATTTAATTTAGTTATATAATTAACTATCAATATTTAATTGCTTGTCATATGATTAAATATAGGTCAATGTATGTTTAAATCAAGCGAAGATGCTCACCACTGCCTGGTCTGTTGTTGTTCACAAAGTTTACTGAAAATAATATATGTCGAATATGAGCCAAACGTTTTGGTGCATCCCAAGTGCAATAATTCATAAGCTAGCATTCATTACGTGAATATTTTAATGAGCATTCCCGATAACATTGTCAAGAATAAGCATTCATTCATGAGCATTGAATAAGAGCTAAAAGTATTTTTTTTCGCAATGCTCTATGTTACTCTTTCTGTTCACGATTCGAATGTTTTAATTTGTAATATTAAATGCATTGTATAATTTGTTTATTTATTTATTGTGCTCACCAGCTGAAGGTCTGTTATACCCGTAATTTCCTGAAAAGAATTTCACCAATGTGAGCAAGCATTTTATTTTGTGAAACAACCAGGAGCATTCAAATGTGAGCATTCACTGTGAGATTTTATAGGTCAGTTTAATAATAATGGTTCTTTCGTCAATGGATCTCGGCTCTGACTCGATCAAAGAGGACTATAGATGCTTTAGCTATACCTAGTACATTATTAAGTACGTTTATAGACCTTTCTCAGTTCTAACGAAGCGTCCCATTGCTAAAAGTAACGTGCAGGTAAGGTATATGACCCAGGACAAACCTTATGGTGCATTTAGTGCAAAATAACCCTTATTATAACCTAATCCATCTCGTGCTTATCCAAATGTTATTGATTAGTTTATAGAAAGTAAGTAAGTAATCATGCTAGAGTTGCGGCTTGTGTGAAACTTATAGCTTATGTTTTAGTATTTTAGTTATTATTTATAATTAATGTTAGTTTGCTATGCGTTATTAGTCACTGCAGGCTTCTTACCTTGGTCAGGATTGTCCACGAAGTTTACTGTAAGCAATATTGACGTCTAATGAGCATCGGATTCTAACCATTTTAAAGTCTGTCTTTTGGGGCAAATAGCTTTGTTTAACAATTTTTTTTTTGTTAATATTTTTTTTCCAATTACGTTAGAATATAAAAAAAAAACAGGAATTTAAAATAATACTGGTTCATTGTACTCCAAAGATGTGCAAGATAATTTAAATTTAATTCAAATATACAAAGGGTATATCGCTCCCTTATTTTAGCAGAAGAAACCGTAGGTTTAAAGTCGGTAGAAGACCGATATACCTCTATTGTTCTCAGAAAGGGGTTCTTTTATTCAGGGTTCTCTAATAAATTGTTTGACTAGCAGGTGCTAAACTCACCTTGATTGTCGCCGTCGACAACATTGACTGAAAACAATACAGAAGCACACATAAGCAAAGCATTTTCATCGTCTAGTAGATGAAAATAAACCTTAAATCCAAGCAAGAAGGCAACATTTAGATGAAGAGTAATAGAATAGAATAGAGAAGAAAAGACAGGACAGACAAAGTCAAATATTTCGCTGCAAGTTTTAATGAATTTATCAAAATTTCCTAGTATCTAAGAAATTATGAAATCAGTATCACTCTGTTTTGAGCTAATAATTCATTGAATTGCAATAATTAATATCATGACACTGCATAATTAGTTTTAGTTGCAAAAAAAAAGATTGGGATTAGAGGTCCTAGCACGAGCGAGCGGTGTAAACGTAACGTAAATTCGTCGATATTTGAATTATTTGCAACAAGCACAATCTGTATCATCTATACATTATGCCAAATTTTTAAAATAATAATATATAATATATATGTATGAGTATTTTTTATTTTAAAATCAACGTATCTACGTTACGTTGACACCGCGCGCTCGCTAGGGTCTCAGAATCAATCAAATCAGCAAAATATTTGACAGATTTTTGATACGTTTCTTGACATACTTTTAAATCTTCAGTTGGAGAATATCCATTAGGATTTCTCACAAAACAAAATGGCAAACGCTTTCAAAGCGGCCAACTGTCTCACGACTAGTGGCGACTGATTTGAAACCGTTCCCTATCTCTACGACGACCTTAAGGTGGAGGCGCAGGCGCAGCGCAGGCGTGGAATTTCTAAGGAATCGAAAGATCGTCGTGCCTGAGCCGCGCCGCTTGAGTGTAATTGACGACAAGTCGCCTACGTACATTTTGTATGAAAAAGTTTTGAAGTGGCATCATGCCTGCGCTGCACCTGCGCCGCGCCTTCACCTTACGCCGTTTCTGTATAAATAGCGATTAACATAACAAGGGTCTATAATATCTTGTATGAACAGTTGCGAAACTCACTTTGTTGGTCGCCGTCGACAACGTCCACTGAAAACAATACATAAGGACAGATAAGCAAAGCGTTTTCATCGTCTTTTAGATGAAAATAATAGTGATGTTAATGCAAGAAGAGTTGCAGAATAGAAGAAAATAGAAAACGTATAGGTATTACGGCATATGATATTACAAATGAACATGAATGTAGCGTCTGGGAAATTAATTAATGACCAAATTGACACAGTACTTTAATATTTATCGTGCCATAAGTACCTATATGTAAGTATCTATATATGACACAACTGTTGAACTTACGGATAACTTAAGTTCATAATCAATTTGTTCATCGATCAAGTTACCTGACCTTACAGTGGGTTAAACTTACAATAGTTAGTAAATAATTATAGCCTCGAAGATACTACACCTACATACTAAAGTATGGTACCTAACAGTAGCTATAAGAAAATTATAAGACTTCTAAATCCTATGAAACCTACTTTCGTGATAACTACCTAATTAGATCACAATCACTACTGAAATTGCTTCCAAAAAATTACGACAAAATCTGACGAAATTTCTAATATTTATTACCTAGGTCCTATGTAGTATATTATGGACTCTTATTAATAAATCAGTTATTTTTCTAATCAAACCTTGAGCGGCAGCCATGGCGATCAGCGCCAATACGAAGAATACCTGGAACACGAAAAACACCTTCATTTTAACACTGATTCACTTTCAGACTGATCCAAGTTGGAAACAAATATGAATTTCCAAATGTTGACAGCTGATATCGCATTATCTTATCGATAAGATTAGTCTTTAGCTAATGTTATTCACCAAGCTTAACCCTGATTAGCAGGGTTTTTAAGGCTTAAAAATATAGCACAGTGGATTAAATTAAATTATATATAATTTAAAACATTTAAACACACATACATACATACACATTACACATGCATGCATTGCATTGCATGTTACATTTTTTTTTTTTTTTTTTAATTATATTATCATATTTTTATTATTATTTTAGTTCTATTTGTAGTCTGTATATAATATATATAAAAACAAAATATTAAACGTGAATATTGAAGTAATTACTAATGATGTGGTTTTTCAATCTAGTGTAATAATACGTCACTCATTCGTTCAGAAAACTGGAAAGCGCCCTCTGTCGGCTCTATCATGCGTTAGCACAGCATAATAATAATCTCAGAGACTTGTTGTCTTCTGCTCAATTTTCTTGGTTTGACTCCTAGCTCGTAGAAAGTGTTGTGAATAGGGTTAATACATTATGATTATCTCAATAACAGCCGGGAGGATGTCTGCCCGATTACCTGAGTGGATTAAACTTTACTGGCAAAATGGATGTAGATACCACACCTCTGTCTGACCCTTCGAGGGTTACGGGCGAAATGTTATGTTTTGTGCGATTTCAATATTTTAGCACCCAGATAAAACCATTGTTTATTAGTGTACAACCCAACACAAAACATAACATAACATCATGCCTGTAATCCTCGATGGGTTACGCAGAAGTGTACCTCACCCACACACCTCACACAGTGCGCGAGTTATGTTTTAAGTCCTATGTAATAGGGGGCGAGCTTATTGTCATCAACCGGGCACAAGTTCAGACTCTGTGGCTGCTATTGAGAAATTCCTGATAGAAAAACCCAATAACACTATGCTCGACCCGGGAATCCACCCCGGGAACCCAGAACCTCATGCTCAGTAGTCGCGCTGCGACCACTCAACCGATGGGGCAGTTATTTATTAGTAGTAGGTATAAAAACACGCCAAAAAAAAAACCCAAAGAATACTGGTGTCAAGGTCTTCTGAATAAGACCTGTTTCCGAGATTTGAATCGAATGTAAATATACTTATCACACACATAACCTTCGTTTTGTCGGTTCGTTTGTTTATTCTATTCAAACAATTTGATTTGGCGCTCGTTGTTTGAGCACAATAGGAATAATTTGGCAAAGGCTTTCAATAATTTAGACACGATTGTTTCGTAATAATAGAATTAAAGAATCATTATTTTTGTTGCTGAAAAACTGTATGCTCACGGAAACGAATATGGGTGACGCGTATGTGGTGAAGAAAAACAAGGTCTATTGTGGGAATTCAATTGCTTGAGTAGGAGTAGAAATAGTCTAAGAAATTGACAAGAATACCGTGCAGACAAAATAGGGACTGCAAATATGACACTAAAGAAACCTACAATAAACGGGCAATCCGGCAACAGTGGTGAATACAACATAAATAGCTATGAATATTTACACCAACACTTAAGCACCCAAATTAATGCGCACTGTTGAATTCCGCCAATACACATTCCTATTTAAGGTTTCTTTTAGGGTTAGTCAAAACGGGCATTTAACTCTTATCACGTAGATGTTTTTATAATAAATCCAGTGGCAGGTTTACCTACATAATACAATAATAATGAGACAACAACAATTAGACATTCATATAAATTAGAAAGACAATGTCTTGCAACATAATGATAGATAGGTAGAAAAAATTGTGTCCATAGACTTTCTTGCCCATTCTTTTCCACAGAGATCTACGCATTGGAATTAGAATCGGCCATTATAGTCCTCATCATCATTCGCTTGCTCTTATTCCAATTCATTTGGGGTCGGTGCAGCATTCCTTCTTCTTCCATACTTCTCTATTACTCGTCATCTCATCAGAAACCTCCTTTCATGCCACATCATCCTTTACACTGCTCATTCATCGTTTTTTTCCTCTTCCTTTACTCTTATACGGTATACCCATCCACATTCATACTCAAAACTTTCCTCACAACATATCGTAGTTTATTACACCTTGTGACTGAACTATAGCTTCATCATTTTGTTTTTGACAGTTCAAAAGTGCCTCTAGCCGGTCTACTTGAAATAAATGCTTTGAGTTGGAGTTTAAGGTATTATAGTTAGCTAGACACAAACAATCTCAATTAAACACATAAGCATTAAAACAACATACCTTAGGTAGATAATTATATTGCTTTTAATTCTCTTAATGATATCGTTATCAGTTGCAATGAACCCGTTATTATTTGACTAGTCTTTTATTATTATTCATGTTTACGCAAGTTTCTTATTATTTTTAAAGTGATATGTCTAATCTTGGGTTATCGCACTTTACTTAAAAATAATTACCTTATCTATAGACAATGTAATAATTGGGGAAGTTAAACTGTAGAAACTGAAAACTTTTATGAAAACATTGGTTTTTAACGCTACCTAAGAAGAGAAGAAGAGTTTTTGAATGACCCCGTTGGTTTCGTGGGTTCAATTTCCAGCTCAGGCAAAGTGTTATTGGGTTCTTCCACTAAACCTTTCGGCGTAGGGGCTCGGAGTTTGATATCCCCGTGTCTCGAGAAATACGTTACGGGAGTTCACGACCTGAGTTGATTAGACGCACTTTTGTCAGGTAAGACGCACATTTGACACCTTGTTTCCTTCACGTAAGTCGCGTAACAGTGAGTTGACGTGACATTACTCTAAGCACTTTCTTTCATTTGTTTACTCCGCCTTTGGTCGTATCCCTTGAGTGTGAAATGGCCATGAGCATTTAAACGTTTAGCCACGAACTATAGCTCAAGAGACACGGGTAAGCCGTTGGTCCTGCTCTGATCTCTCTCCAGTCGAGTCAGATTCTTCCCGTCCCTTTATCAGACTATGATAATAAGAGAACAGAAAGTGCACTTCTGCTTTCACACATTTGACCACCGTAATTGTCCGCCGTAACCTAAAACGGTCCACAGGAAGTTTTTGTAAAGGAATTTAAAAGACAAAACGTATTTAACTAAGCCATTTGAGTCAGTTACTTGTATCATTAACTTAGTTTATGTTTACAAGGTAATTCGTGACATTTCAGTTTTATATCAGATATTTTATGTTGATATCGTTTACAAACATGGGTATATGGACTTGTAATGTTAAACTACAGGCCCCTTTCAGCTGTGTTCCTCGGGGAACGATACTTGGGCCTGTATTCAGTTACTAGTTACTACAAGCTCGCGGCTTCGCGCACGTGGTTTTATATTCTTTTGACTATTAGAATTAGTATTTTTAGAAATTAATTAACTATTCGTTAGAAAATAGATACCTTATTACATTCAAAACGCACTTGCAAGTTGAAAATAGATTAAAAGGCGAACTACATCAATTTGAATAGAGCTTCCTTCTGAACAACACAAAAACACATTTTATATCGTAAGAAAATTAAACATCAAACAAAATCATGATGCCAAAGGAAAAGATGAAAAATCAATAGAATTCAAAAATCCTTCATCATCATAACTATATTTGCCGACTTTACATTAATAACACAATCTATA
The DNA here is from genome assembly GCA_963576755.1 of Noctua janthina. NCBI lineage: Eukaryota > Metazoa > Arthropoda > Insecta > Lepidoptera > Noctuidae > Noctua > Noctua janthina. Next base: position 12,080,531 of record OY755066.1, read on the forward strand.
GGTAAGATTCGCTAAAGACAAAGGAAAAAAATATTTAAAACACGCCTATGAAATACCTACTAGTAATAAAAACAACCACCAAAATCCGTAGGTATCTATTATAAATGTTTTTTCTGTTTAAGTTTAATTCAAAGAAAAACCTAACGAGTTTTTGTTTGTTAAGTAATTTCATACATGGCTATGAACTACTAAGTTGATTAATGCTTCAGTAAAAAACTAAATCACAGTCGACTCACCAAGAATCCCCTCATTTTGTTTAATAATATCACAGATGATGAGAGAACTATAAAATCAGACGAGTGTATGACGAATTTTTTTTAAAGTAGTGTCTTTTATACTACGTCGCAGATAACCTGTCCGACCTAAGCGAATATTGTACAAATAGTAAGGCAGCCAAATATTTGGTGCGTTGTGATATTCAAATAACACCGATATCTTTTCCTGTGGCGATTCCAGTAATTGTTACGGACAAGACCTAATTATGTTTTTTGTTTACTTTTAAGCTCTAGGAATTCATTTAGTTATCATTTTCTTGTCGTCAAACGAAAATCATAAATTCAGGGACTTCTAAAGATAGTTTGGTTTATTATATTTATATTTCCATTTCCAGTTTTCCACCTGTTCTATCCGAAAATGAAAATACATATTTATGTTGTGTAACCATGACCTAGACCAAATAATTAATAACATAATCATAATTATCCATAGGACTATTTTAAGCGAACTTACGGTAGTACCTATAAGCTGGAAGGTACACCATGTGCGCCTGAATTCTGGAAGGGTTAGGTAGACAGAGGTGCTCTTTCTTTCTCGTGTGGTTAGTGCCTAACCTAGTGTCAGAGTTTTTATGGCACCCATGGGCCTCCGACTTGGCTTTACATGACGTCGAAAAATATCTCTCAGGCATGCTGGTTTCCTCACGATGTTTTGCTTCACCAATCATACAATACGCATATGAATTCGAAAAACCAGAGGTGCGTGTTTTGGGTTTGAACTTGGGACCTATGCATTATGACTTGACAGTCTGACGGTCACACCACTAGGCTATCACTACTGCTCACACAGAGGGATTAAATGTCAACACCCACATATTGCCAGTTACTTTTAATAGTTGTTAGTCTGTCCAGGCCGATTACAAACACTAATAATGATTATTTATGTAATAGTGGTGATAGGCCGTAGAGGAAGACCAAAGAAACGATAGATAGACTGTGTAAAGGATGAGATGACGAGTAATGGAGAAGTAAGGAAGAAGTAGACGTGTTGCGCCGACCCCAAATTGGGATAAGGGCAGGAGATGATAATATGAGTGGATAGACCGATGAGTGCTCCGCGCAATTGACCATCCCACTTGACGAGAACCTCGTGAAAGCTGAGAAAGAGAAACAAATAAAATACCTCGATTGAGCGCAAGACAATAAACGGAATATATTATAATGTTAAAGATCTATGTAGTCGCGATGCCCAAAGGTATGTAGGCAAGGCCTCACCTCTCATACACCAGGTTGTGGGTTTAAATTCGGGCAAGTATCAATCTGTTATTTTCAGTTCAAACGTATTTTCTAATTTTATCATGGACATGATGATATCGGTGAAAGAAAACATCTTGAGGAAACCTAGACTTAGAATAAACATAAGTCTGAAATCGCTCAATCCGTTGAGACATTGAGCAATCGTGGTGTTCAATGCTCGTACCTTCTCTGTACAAGAGAGGCCTTTGCCCTGCAGTAGTGAGAGGGACAGTATAAATATTATGAAAGTAGTAAGAGGTATGGGTTCGATTCCCTGGTCGGGCAAAGTGTTATTGTAATTTGCCTCCAGGAATTTCTTAGTAGTAGTCCGGTGCTTGTGCTCGATTGTTGACAGCAGGCCCGCCCCCTATAACATGGGGTGATGGGACGTGATTATGTCCCATCTTACATCATTCCAACATCACGAAATAAGGATTTAATTATAAATACATATAGGGCCGTGAGACATCCTAAAGTTCGTTGGGTCGATGATATCGTCAAGATCGCGGGAAACATCAACCATAACCAACCATAAGGGACGCACAGAACCTGGAAGTGGAAGGAAGTGAAAAGGGAGAGGCCTATACCCAGCAGTGGGTGATAACGGGCTGATATGGTGATGATAGATACATCTCTGCGTTAGGCAGAGATGTACTTCTTCGCGGAATGTTATGTTGTGCTAGTTTCATTGTAGATTTTGTTTTTCCCAAAACTGTTTACATTAATTAGCACACACGCGAGCGAGACGTAAGTTTTTATGTTATTTATTTTATGTTCGAGCGAATTTAGCTCGGCGACCTTTGTATGAGCCATCAATGTACAAATAATTGCTCTTCGTCTTAAAAACGTGTGCACAGCAATATGAAATTAAATATAAGTGTTTATTGTAGATAGGTACCTACCAGATTCGTAACTAATAAACAAAATTCTTTTTACAAATACGTTTAGCCGGTACAGTAAACTGCATGACAATGGTAACACTTGCACTGCGAAAATAGTAAAATATTGTTGACACATGACTGCGGTGTATCACGTCAGTGGTGAAAAAACTAGTGCAAGGAACGAAAAAGTTTACGCGTTTGGGGTTGTTGTCAGTCATTGTACATTATGGCGTTTAACTTATTTGCTCCTGGCGCCGATTTGCTTATGTTCTTAACAAAGAAATACCCTCTTTTTAAGGTTTAGGTGAAAAACGTTACAGTAAAGGTTCACACAGAGTTATTTTTTTTACAAATAACATTGCATGAAACTGACGGAGTTAGCCAGCGCTGCGGTGCTTTGTCTCTTTCATTTTAGTTTATCAACAAATTTTTAAATGGTTAACCCAAGGGTTAATAATTTTTGCTCTACAGTTTCCTTCTGCGTCATTTATTGTTTCGCAGAAGGACATCACTGCAACTTCGTATTAAGTAAATCCAGCTCAACGTCAGTGTTAGCACCAACGAGCGGTCGACTGTACGTGACTCTAAATTTCGCACTTATTAAAAATGCTATTTTCATCGCGTCCACTGACAAGTTTTGTGTTACTTTAATTTCCTCGCCTTTATATTTTTAGCATCTATTGTTTGTATGTCATTAGCAAGAAGGTAATAATATTACATCAGGATCGATAGATTGGAGAATTTCGTTTCACTCTGTAGGTGAAACTATGCTGTCACATTACAAATATCGGTACCTTAGTTAAGTAGTAAGTAAGTAGTTAAATTACATAAAGTTAGTGACGTCAAGCCTATTAATCCTGGTGGTATGAACACAATACGATACGCACCGTCTAGCGCTTATAAGGCCAATTTAGTCAGGGACAGAGTCTAGTTTTCTTTTGTTTATTAAACAAAAGAAAACTAGACTCTTAAAAACACGCGTGTATAAGTATTTCTTAGGAATCAATAGTTATAAGTAGCAACCTTACCTCTGTGAGCCTACCTAAAAGTAACTAGCCTCTTTCTTATATCTACCGTAAGAATAGGTGTAATCAACTTACCTCAAGTTTGACTCATTTGCTGATAGTGAAGTGGTCTAAACCGCAACTGCCTTTTAGTTTTTCCAATGGGAGTTTCCCAGCAGCCCGAAACGAAGCCTGGATTTGTAGTTGGAGGCCTTTGCCCAGGAGTGGGACGGAGCAGGCTAGGAAAAAAAAACCTGCCTAGCCTTTTCCCAACTATGTTGGCATCGCGCGTCGGCTTCCAGTCTAATTGGATGCAGCTGAATACCACTATTTCAAATTGAGCGACTGCCTATCTGACCTCCACAACCCACTTGGCACCTACTGTGTTGTGCAAAGGGCGTCCCGTGATTGTCAGACTTTCTGGCACTGACTACCTGCAACCTGTAACGAGTGACAAAGATCTACAAATGACAGCGGCAACCAACGGCTTACCGTGCACTCCGAGGCACGGATGAAACTCGATAGGTAAGTAATGAATGGTCACTTATCCTCGGAACAACCTTGGCAAGCACTGCTTAACCTTGAAGATCCACCCGTTCTGCTATTATTTAGCAACAAGCTCCTCACCACGAGTCAAGACTATATCCAACAATCGGAATGATCAAACCAGTTGCTATGTAAGATATTCCTGTTTTGATATTACGGACGTTTAAAGAATTACGTAATATTTGGATATTTATTTTGTCTAGTAAATTCATAAATCACCTGCCTATGTCGAAGTCAACAACTGGTTTTTACATAAAATTATCGATATGTCTAATGTAAGCACATACTTAGGTAAGCAGGTAGGCATTAAAAAAAACTAGGTAAGTACAAAAAATAAGAAATGAAATATAATAAGGAAAAAACTTCTGTCAATGATAGTATCTAATGATAGGTTTCCTACAGTACCAGTGCGTAATAATTATGGCGATCCGGAACTAATTAAATTTTCTAAAAAAATACCCATAGACGAAACTGAAGGACTGAGGTACGCACCTACCAAGACTTACCATTGCCAACCCATTCTGTTACGGTAACCGCTGCCGAAGTTCTAAGTTAATAAAAATTCTGCTATAGGTGGTAAAAATTCGATCGCAGTTGAGTTAGTAATAAGCTTGGTTTACATTGCATTATTCCATCCCTTTGGACATGGAGAGTCCTGTCTACACTACACCCACAGAACCATAGAACACAGCATGGTATAATAATATACTTCGAGATATAATTACACCATGGAACACAGTACGTTGAGATAGTGTTGCCCTAATTTTGACGAAGGTGGTCCCCGGATTATAATTTTTTTTCACAGCTCTTTAGAGCTGGTTCTAAGGTCCAAGTCTCTAAATAAGTAAATATAAGTTCCTTTACACAATTTTATGCACAAACTGACAAGCCATGTTTAAAGACGAATATTTAAAACAAAAATATCGTAGCATTTGTAGCGCATTGATAGCACTAGCAACATTGCCGCTAAAATGTCAGGTTTGTTGACAAACGTTCACGAAAGTGCTGGTATTGTAAAGGGTTCAGGAAAAACATACTTAGTTTCTGGAAATTATGAATATTATCATTACCTCTGCGACGGTTTTGACGACAGAGTAAGATACTTTATATGTTAAATTAAACTCAAGTTCGTAACTGTTCTGTTATCTTTTTTCGTTTTGAGGTTATGTTGTTTACGTGTTTGTTTTTAACTTTTAAATTATATTTCTCTTCCAGGGCTGGGGCTGTGGCTATAGAACTTTGCAAACAGTATGTTCCTGGATGACTGCTAATCAAAATTGTGATGTCAAAGTTCCTTCAATAAGAGAAATTCAAGATATTTTGGTTCAACTAGAAGACAAACCTCAAGGATTTCTAGGTTCAAAGCAATGGATTGGTAGTTTTGAGGTAAATTGTCTCTTTTTATACTTAGTGATTTAGGTAATAAAAAAAAAAAATCTTATAGACGGCTATAAACATCATCATCACATAGGTCTGGCCTACCACAAGCATTGCCATGTCGTCCAACCTGTACTTTGGCATTCAGCAGGTTCCTGAAAGCTAGAATTACAAACAACAAAAAATAAAGACTGAATATCTTGATGATCCTCGAAGCACCATGGCTGTTGGCTCCTAAACAAATTCAATTGTGGCTGTTCAAACATCAGTGTAGCCCTGGCTCTTGTACTAGGATTCCCTGTATCACAAGAGCCATCAGAAATGGGGTCATATTAGTTGGAATACTTATGTGAAGTGCTCTAAGCAATCCCCTTACCACAAGTAATAAGACGTGTTTGTAACTTTTAGCTGAAGATTTAAAATTTAATTATGTTCAATGTGCTACCAACTTATTTCATGCAAAAAGTGTGTACACCAAGTAATTTGCTCACACATAAGATAGGCAAGATTTTTGGTAAAAAAAGTATTCAAATCTCAACCAAACGGAAATGCGATGATAAGGTGAATTTATCTATTTCAATATTTTCCTTTATCACATTACAGGTATGTCTAGTGATAGACAAATTGTATGACATACCCTGCAAGATTTTGCATGTGAACCATGGAGATGAACTTAAGACCATTGTGGATGCTTTAGTGTCCCATTTTGACAAGCTTGGAAGTCCTGTGATGATGGGTGGCGATGTTGATGCTTCTTCCAAAGGAATTGTGGGCATTCATGTCGGACAATGTGATGCTAGTCTATTGGTTGTGGTAAGAATTCATTTGGTATGTTTTGAAGTAAACTTATAATACACGAAAAATTATTGTGATTGCCTGTCTGAGTATTGAACACTTTAGCAACTCTTCAAACCTTTTGAACGCTAGAGCATTAACGCACGCGCGTGCCCTCCACACCAAGCGTGTCAAAAAGAGTAGGGATTCCAAAACTATTTAAATATTTTTATTTCGTGTTATAGTGCACCGCATTTTTTGTCACATATTTGTGTCGTTGGCGACTTGGCGTACAGGACACGCGCTTGCTTGTCACGTATATGTGACAATGGTGATCAAAAGGTTGTGGAGTAAGCCATGAGTAGTTCAACTGTTTTCTTTTCTAAACGAAAACTGTATAGTTCCAAGCATTAATTTGTTGCTTGACAGTCTTTCCAAATGTTGGGTCAATTCCTATTTCATTTGTGTCACAGTTAATTTGTTTGATTAGTCTATCACAAACTGTGTCTATGTTTACCAGAGATTAGAATAAATGTTTTTTTAATTACTTTCTTACAGGATCCCCATTATGTAGGAAAGGAGCAAACAAAAGAGTTCCTATTCAACAAAGGCTGGGTGAAGTGGCAACGCTTATCAGATTTTATGAGTGGCTCATTTTATAATTTATGTTTACCTCAGGTAAAAGGTAAAGGCAAATTGAGTTAGGCTCTGTGCAGTCTAAGAAGAGCAAAAAGCAAAGGATTTTCTTATAATCTTAAAAATAAAGTTAGAAAACTGTTAGTGTAATGTAAAAAAAGTGCAAAGTTTTTTGACATTGGCTCAGACATGAAACAGTTGGACAAGCATCCTAGTTTGCACTTTGAAACACTTGGATAAGGTTTATTTTTCAATGACATAATTTATAATCCTTTACTGTGCGCTTCCTGCACTTAACTTTAGAAATCAAATAATAACTGAATGGCATGACCATAGAATAATAATTCATAATACATAGGGTTTTGGTGTATAACTCAAATCTATACTAATATTATAAGGAGGTAAAATTTGTTTGCAATTTTGTACATTTGTAAGTTTGTATGTAGGGGGTAATATTCGGAGCTCCTGATCCGATCCCGAAAATTCTTTCCCTAACGGAAAGCTACATAATCCAGAGTGTAATAGGCTAAATTTTAAACGTTCCCCTGAGTACATTGCGTACATAACAGGAGCGAACCCGCGAGCAAGAGCTAGTAATAAATAATTTAATTCTTTGTGATGAAACTAACACAACCCAACACCATTAGATAAAAAAACATAATAAAAAAGTGCTTTGACCTTAACAAGTACATACTTGGTAGTAGGCCAAGTTCATTCGGTTTTGTGATGAGACAACCTTGACTTTCAATTTGCTGCTTTGCTTCCTTTGAAATAAATTGTAAATAAAATAATGTATTTTGTTCTACACATTTTTATTTAACAATAAAACACAGTGTTGTAAATTCTAATCAGTCATTATTTAAGAAATTAACATCTAATACAACCTTATAGATATAATAATATAAACATAATTAATTAAATATAATAATAAAAAAAATCGTGAGACGTTTAGGCGCTCAGTATTCATATTGAATAACTAATATACCTACGCTTCTACCAACTTATCTGTGCAGGTGGAAAAACATAGAACTCAAATAAATGCATCAAGTTTGACGATATCAATGCAAATTATCTTGACCAGCAACGCCACCTTGAACTACACGCTTGAAATGGTCATACTATCCTCCATACAATCATTAATCAGATAAAAAATCTCCTTGATTATAGCACAATGTCATCATGCTGATAATAAATCATTAATCTCGAAACAGTTGAGCATCATCACTCAAAAAAAAAATCTATCCTCGATTTACTATTCTTGTAGCCGTATAGACATTGCGCATGAGACATTTTGAAACATTGAAGTTTTCCATAAAGAGGGTTTTACGTGTGTACATTCATTGAATAACAGAAGCTCTTGAAAAAATGTTTGCAAAACAAATTCGTGAGGCGAATGCTAGCAGTGCGTAACTGTGTACCCTCCTCTTGGAAAACTAGCGATGATTCATTGTCATCAGGTGATGACAAAGAGACATCCACTGGAGCTTTTCCTAGGCCTCCAGCAAGACCAACGATCACCAATCACATATGTACCCGTTTCGAACTATCTTTTTTTTACAAATGGCTTTTGGTTTTACGCAGCCGATTTCACCGCTTTTGAAAGATTCACCTCATCTAAATATCGGTATTCATAACAAGGCAGACTCCTTGCAGGATCCAATGGCTTGGATGTTCCGCAGTCCATAAGTCCGAGTTGAAGACCAGACCCACTCCCATCGCGTTGCGTCGTTGCGATGTGGTGTACACTGGCGTGCGTAGCGTGTTCTGATGAAAGAAAGAAGTGATGTTTAATGTAGTACATACTTGTATTTTGTTTAGGTAGGATGCAACATCTTTTCATTTTAAGGTGGAAACGCCAGAATAGCCCGCCAAATTCAAATTTTCTAAGTGTTTTGCGTTTATTTAATCACATTGACTGACTTTTTCATGAAATAGTCATTTAATGGGATTAAATGAACTTCGAGGGTTGTATTGATGATTATATTTCTGTAAATACATACGTGTTACGCTCGCGAATCATATTTCGTTCAACAAACAGCCTGACACTACCGGCTAATCGAAATGAAACTTAAGAAAATTTTAATTTTGTGGGCTGCGCTGGCGCATTCACCTTAATAGTCTTGAGGGGGAAAGTCATGTCCTTAGGGTAGGTATATCTGTACAACTGTACCTAGGTCTTTTGGCGCGTGGCTAAACTAAATTAACCCCTTCCGTCATCTTGTTTTTTTAAAACAGCACAATAATTATTTCACAAATTTTCATCTACAGTACCTATCCCTCTGTCAACGACATTCGAGCGTCAAAAGATCCTTGTACCACATGTACTTGTACATCGATCGACGACACTCGACGGTTTGTCCAAAAATAATAATAAAGTTGGTTATATAGCACAAAGTATGAGGGCGCGTTGGTAGAATCGATGCGAAACGATCCGCAAAGCGTTTCATAATTGTGCTCTGTGTGTACAGACAAACTATCGGACACCGACGGTCAATGTGTCGTGAATTGTCTTTTAGTAATAGAGTGGTTAAAGGATCCTTAAAAACCCAAGTAAGAGATAGTTTAAAATTCGTCCATTGAAGCGATCATGAACAACAAACATGACTAACGTGAAGGTCTTTCAGCGAGAGATTATTGATGACAGTATCGAAAATCTCTTCCTGTCACAATACTATGACTAACTTCCTGTAGGTATATTTTTGAACATTACGATAATAATATCGGAAATGCCTGTGACAGCAGCTTGATCAATTACTCTGATATCAGATAGATAAGGCTATTTGGCATCTCTAGGACCAAAACATGAATTATAAATGTATCCTTGTAGGTATGGCAATGCAGAAAGAAAATCGTCAAATAAATTATTATCTATCTAGCCGTAGCGAAGGGTCAATTTTTGTAAGAGGTAAGCCGGAGTACATTATCTTTAATGTTTGTCTATAGAAGTATGACTGTGTCATTTTTCAAAGGGAAGCCAGTAGGAATTGAGTTGTATGGACCCTTCGCCACTGTTATCTAGTGCTTTTGTCCCTACTTTAGAGACGCCTATAAAGCATTTAAATCTTTGGTCCTATGTATGTACATATATGAGTAGTCTGGGATTATGTACAGCCAAGCAAGCAACGGTCTTTATTTAAATGCAATGCTACATCTGCAGATTCTTATTCAAGCTATAGTATCACTCGAAGCCAATTCTGAAAACTCGTCAAGATAACAGGATATAAAGAAGTATAGTTTGTGGACAAACAAAATGCCTACCCATAAACAAAGCTAACAGATAAACTCTTGGCCTTGAATATGTTTAATAATGTAGGTTATCGGCTTCTACTGAGGTCACACCTCACAGTGGATGCGTGGCTAAAGCCGCGTACTCACTAGATGACGAGGCGACAAATAAATGTCCAGAGGCTGCAGGTGTAAGGTGACAGAGACGGAACTACGCGTGTTATTGGGTTTGCCATCAAGAATTTCACAGTAGCCAGGAAGTCTAGATTTCTGCTCGGTTGATGACAAAAGACACGCACCTCTGATTTCTCGATTATCACTTGCTTCGATAAAGGAAAACATCGTGAGGAAACCAGCATGCCTGAGGGATATTTCTTGACGGCATGTAAAGTCAAGTCAAAGGCCCATGAGCGGCATAAAAACTGACACCAGGTTAGGCACTAACCATAACCACACGATAAAGAAAAAAAATGGGACTTAAACATAACTGGCGAAAGGTGGGTGTACTATTAGGTACACTGTTCTGCTGCTTGCTTCGGGGACTACAGGCGTGATGAGATGATGTTATGTTTTTCATCAAGATGCAGATTATGGAGAAAACAAACGCTACTTAGCACTAAACTTGCTTTGTGAAAGAAAGACTGCCACAAAGAAAATTGTTGGATTCTGTACCTACTCTTAAAACTCGACAGATCCAGCGCATAATCTGAAGTGGTCAAGGATTAGCTGAAGAGTAGGTAAAACTAATAAATATTATGTTAATAAATTCTGAAAAAGTTAAGATTTTATTAGCGGAAATTTACTGACAGGGTAGTATAGTATAATACACTACAGTGAAAATGAGCCTTTATGACCATACCATAACACACGAGATTTCGTCAAATTCTTATATTTTTATGTTTACAATAAATATTTAATGATTATTTATCACGACGCTGCCAAGTGCTATTCTTAGATGTTGATTTTGACTTAAATTGATTTTCTCCTTTGGTGATTAAAGTAGATTTACAGGAAAACGATATCTTAATATTATAGCTATGTTTGTAATATCTCTTAAAATAAATGTTGACACTGATTTCAGATGCAGACTAAAGGCATTAAAAACAATACTCGGGAGTGTAAATGCGTCATAGTATTTTATCTATGAGCAGAAAAAATCACTTACACGAACATCGTGAGGAAAATCCGTGTTATTGTACCTACTTTTTATTCTATTGTTTACATACAAAAAGCGATTGCTTAGTAGACAATTTGTTAAGTCATGGACGGGATTGTCCCCGTCTAAGCAGGCCGCATGGCGCATAGTCAAGGTTACCTAAGGCGGTCGGTTGTCTAGGAGTCAGCTAACGAATCTGGCGCAGATGCTTTTTGTTTAAATTGATAGAGTATATACCTAGTTACCTAGGTCCTGTGCCTAAGTCGTTCCATGTTGTGTTCATTGTCTAAATGAGCTCCTATCTTAGTTATTGCCCGTGGTCTTGAACACGCGCTTATGTCAACTCGGGCGCTGATTTGAGGTTTATTTAGCACTAGCTTTAGCCCGCGCTTTCGCTTGCGTTAATTTAGAATTTTACAATCAATTCGGGTTACAGTCTGCTTGTAATAATATAATTCAATCATGATTCGAAAGACACGTGGCGCCATCTATTAACATAAGAACGTTATTGTTGTTTTCCTCGGGTACAGTAATATTTTTCGGGATGAAAGGTACCCAATGTCCGTTTCTGTAAACCTGACAACGTATATGCAAAATTTCAGGATGATCGGTTCAGTGGTTTAGGCGTGAAAAAGTAAAAACCAAACTTACTTTCGCATTTATAATATTAGTAAGGAAAGATTCATTTAGGTGTTAGTGTTTGTGACAATAGGGTAATAATCTCAATATTAACTTTCGACAAAGCGCCTATAAGACGGCTATGTTATTTACCTAGTTTCTTAAGGTTGCTTGATGCAACGCGCAGGCGCAAGGCACATCTGATTGATCTCATATAGAAGTTTGTCAAAATCTCAAACTAATAGGAACGTGGAAGTAAATATTTCAAAACCAGGGGTAGGGAACTAATTTGTGAATGCCACAAAGTAGATTTCTACTAACAGTTAAGTCCAGTAGCCAACAGAAAAGGAAACTTATTATATCGGATTTCACTGACACTTAGCAACACTTATGTACGAATGCCTAAATAAAAACGCGCCTGATATTCTCGCGCTTTTTTTTTTCAATTTTAGCGATTGTCCGACCGAAGGTCGATTTCAGGCCGAAGCTGAAGCCGATATATCGGTTACGGCCATACGGTTTAATAACCCTAAGATATTTAGTTCAACATTGAAAAGTGAATAAAATAATGTTTTTTTTTTTCAACTTTTAATTTAATATTTTATACATATTGATTTTTTAGATAACGAGATGATTTAAATTACCTTACAACTTGCCAGAAATAATAAATTTCGAAATGTAAGTACCCCTGACCCCCGTGCATCGCATTTTTCGCACATTCATAACAGTTTTTTGAATTTCGGAGCTTGCTGAAAACCTTCGGCTTCGGCCAAAACTTCGGCCCATATTGGCTGAAGCCGAAGGTTCGGTCGAACACTAATTTTAGCATTCATTTCGGTGTCGCTTTGCTGGGGAAAACGGTCATTAAATATATGTATAGGTAAGTATATATAAGAAGCATACCTGCAGCTTGAGCTTGTGTGCCTCTATAGGTATGACATACATAATGGGCAGTTCTGTGACCAGCACCTTGGGATGCGAGCGTCTCAGGCAGGCTTCTTCCAAGTCCCATCGGCAACCTTCCAGGTACAGACCACGAACGTAGCAACCCTGATCAGAAAATAAGTTGAGGTACTATTACTATTTTGGGTTTTAGGATTACAAACACTGCAATATTACATAACAGGTCTTCAGGGCAAAATCGGTAACAATGAAACGAAAAAGAAAATTGTTGTCAAAGAAATGACATTTTTCATACAATTTTCCCTGATAAATAGGCCTACCCTATCCTATCGGTTATTTAATTTACCTCCTTTGTTATTATCTACATAATGGTAAACTGACTGACTGACTGGGTGATATATCAACGCACAGCCCAAACCGCTGGTCCTAGAGACATAAAACTTGGAACATAAAACTTTCTTTGTGAAGAGTAAGTATACACTAAGAAAAATTTTTTTGGAATTCCACCCCTAAAGGGTTAAAATAGTGAATGGAAGTTTATTTGAAAGTCCGTCAGTTTTGAATTTAGGATCTTCAAATTTTGTGTTTAGGCTAACGATTGAAAATTAATTTGTACGTGTCTCAGCGTTTTTAATAATTCTACCCCCGAAGGGTTAAAAAGGGGGATGGAGGTAAGTAATCGGATATTTTTCACGCGGGCGGAGTTACTTATGAAACAAACAGGAACGTGGAGAAATGCTAAGAATTAATATTTATTTCGAAGGTAAATTCGAAATAAGAGATTGATTTCGTGTATGGAAAATCTGAAAATCTCTTAACCGTTTGCAAGAATAGGTTGGCCGCTGTAGAGATAATCTGGCCAAATGGGGTGTCACCGACCCGTCCCAAATACAATGTCAGTGTGGAGGCCATCTGCAAGATATGCACCACCTCCTTTCTTGCCCATCCTGCAGTTTCCTGCACCTTCCAGGATTTAAACGAAGCCAACGACAGCTGTGCAGGTGGCAATACACTGGTCGGATATTATTTGAGTCTATCGACACGCAAAACGGAAGAATACTGAGATAAATACAAAGCAGTGGTACACTTATAGTTCTTAACTAATTTCATTTTATAGAGGCAAAATCGTTTGTAAAAAGTGATGTCTGTAAATACTAATCAGATTACAAAAAAGAATCAATGCTACACTATAACAGTAAAACCATATATTTCCGTTGCTTTTTGTTAAACTGAGAGCTAAGCCAGCCAGGCAGAGGATAAAAAGTGGGTACTCACACAGACAGGCCTCTCCTCGATCTCGTCGGGGGAGGTCCACTTGGTGACGCGCGTGAACTGCGTGGAGCGGTCCAGCGGCCACGTGTACAGGCGGCACGCGATCTGTATGTGCGCGATCAGGTACGACTCCGGAATGTGCAGCCCGGACAGCCAGATTACGACTGGCTCTTCTATTGTGGCCTGCGCAATAAGACAAGGCGTGTATCGGTGGGTGTATGTGGATCGCAGACAAGCTGACGGTTCACCTAAGGAAGTGCTGAATGGTTCTTTTCGCACGTGGCTATAGTCGAAACTAACGCCGTTATTTTGATTATTTTACAGAACTCAAATTTCCACAGAATTTCACAAATGTCTACTTATAATATATTTTGATAATTAGCTGCTGCCTGCGACCTTCGTCCGCGTGAAATTATTGTAAAAATATTACTTCCCTATTTGAATCGGATTTTGTTAACAATTTCAAGGGTTTATTTATTTTGCACGGAACCCCAATCCTTTTTCTAAAATAATAAGCCTTCTTCGTCTTCTAAAATAAACTCCTTATAACATTAGCTATCTGCCAGTAAAAGTCACGCCAAAATCTGTCAAGCCGTTTCGGAGATTAGCCGAAACAAACACAACAAAAATTAAAAAAAATGCTTTTTTTGTTATAAGTACCGTACATTCATACGCATTCAGTAAAAAACTGTTATTTTGAAATTACAAACACATTTAAATTTTATATAAGGTAAAAAAAAAAATCTGAGTGTTTTTTTTTACAAAATTATTATAATTCTAATTTTTTTTTAAACTTTTTGCATAAAACCTTTACTCCCATATTCTAACAATGACAATAGGTAAATACGACGTAGTAAACTACCGTATTTATTTTTTATAAAAAAATATACTCAAAAAAAAACCCTTGAAATAGCTATGTTATAGCCGTTAGATGATTCCCTGAAAATATTTCGTGTATGAATAGTTAGACCCTATATATTTGCATACGTGAATGTGCTTTATTAAAAAATTGATCATCAACATACCTTCTGCAAAAATGTGAAATAAAAGTCGACCATAAAATAGCCTGAACATTCTATGGTCGACTTTTATTTCATTTGCGTTACCTAGTAGGTACTCGCAAACGTCGTGCTTGTATGACTATATGTATGAAGGTGGACGAGACTATAGCGGTATGTAAGGATCGTAGTAGGTGGCGTTCTGACAGGTTGTTTCTACTTACCACTTGAGAAATGGGCGTTTCTTTGTATACGTGTGCGTCAACCATAAAGTCGACGAGAGAACATTTCTAGAGGATGCCTCATAGAGGAGCGAAACACGTGTCGAGTATAAAAAGTTTTTATATTACCGTATAAAAAGCCTTACCCAGTCTGCATATTGTTTAGTCCGTGCCATGAAGTGGTCCATCCAACCGCCGAGCCCCTTGCAGGTGGCAGGGGCTAGAGAACGCCACACCTGAAAGAAAAGAAATATAAAACATATTGTTTTGATGTGAATGGACAATTAAACATTTTTTATTTTTTTTATTTTATTGTGTGGTTAGTGCCTAACCTGGTGTCAGAGTTTTCATGCCACCCTTGGGCCTCTGACTTGGCTTTATATGCCGTCGAGAAATATCTCTCAGGCATGCTCGAAACATCGTGAGGAAACTCCTCACGATGTTTTCCCTCACCGAAGCAATTGATATTCTACAATACGTACCTGAATCCGTAAAATCAGAGGTGCGTGCCTTGGGTTCGAACTTGAGACCTAAGACTTGGTAGTCCGACGGTCACACCACTAGGCTATCACTGCTTCCATACAAAACCAAATATAAAAGGAAAACACACACAAAACAAATATTTATAAAAACTAAAGGGCGATAATAGTTTACCTCGGGCAGCTGTCCGTTGAACATACAGTAAGACACGTTATCCAGTACAGCATCCATGCCGATCTCTCCCGCTAGAGCCTTGCGGAGCAGAGACAGAGTGGTGTGCATCTTTATGATTAGGCGGTTGAATCTGTGGGAAATGTTTAATGAGGTTAGGTTTTCGAAATCGAACAAGGAGCCAAATAATGTCTTCGATTGGATCTCGACCTCCAATACATGAGTCATCATGATCTGCCTAGCCTTTTCCCAACTTTATTGGAGTTGGCTTCCAGTCTTAAGAAAAATAAAAAGAGAAATATAAAATCTGCTGGAAGTTTTCAGGTTGTATCACATTCACAATTGGTGTCTTTTTGACTACTTCAGTGAGCGGAGTTCGCGTAGCTGAATTTTGGGCTAAATATTTGAAATCTTTGTCATCGATACTCTAAGTTAAGAAAAAGAATGGACAGCAGTAGTGAAGGGTCAATTTTGTAAGAGGTAAGCCGGAGTACATATCTTTAATGCGCAAACGCTCCCACGTAAAATGATGATAGGGTGTTACTTCGCGTTGGTACACTCGGTGCTCCAGTATGGCGTGGAGTCCTGGGGCCGAGCTGCCGATTGGGAGCGAGCCTTCCGAGTGCAGAAGCGTGCCGTGAGAGCTATTACGCGATCACAATGGGATGCCACCGCGAGACCACTTTTTAAACGTCTAAAAATATTGACTGTTCCCGCTATGGTGATATTACAGGCGGCGGTATACAATGGGCACCATCTAGACGAATACAATAAACGCGGAGATAGACATTAGTTACTGTACTCGTGGTAGAAACAAATTAGCTGTCTAATTTGTTTGGCTAATTCATGTTATGGGTCCATCGGTATACAACAGGCTACCGGATAATATTTTGAGCGCGACGTCTGACACTGTTTTTATAGCTATACTCAAAGGCTGGCTAACCGACCAGGCATTATAACGACCTAAAATAATGGTTTTAAGAAAATTAATGTGATTATTATACTATATGGTTCTATTATTCTGTTTATTGTGTTATTATTTTTTATTTTTTTTATTTATGATAATTTGTGTTCGATGCTCTTTTTAATGTATTACGATAATGATTAGGTTTTTTTTCTTTTTTAATGTATGGCTTGTAATTTCGATAATTATTAATAAATAAACTAAACTAATGTGATTATTTTATTTGTCTATAGAATACTGACTGTGCCATTTTTCAAAGGGAAGCCGTTAGGAATCGAGTTGTATGGAACCTTCGCCACTGGGACTGGCGAACTATACCATTCCTGCCCACCGAACGCCATCTAGAAGCGATCCCTCCCTCAGTCTGTCATAATTTACCCATGAGTCTCAATGGACAGACCGACTATACCTTTCCAACTCCTGCAGCAGCACAACTAAGGTAGGTGTGATGTTCATCTCGAACTGCTTGCGAACGCGCCAGATTTCGAAGGGCACCGGCAGCTTCGATAGAACGTCTACTGCCGTAGCGTCGATGAAGTCTTCGCGACTCATCGCGCCGCCTCCCTCGCCTGGTGAGTCACAAGGGGTTGATGAGTCTACCCAAGCATACCTGATTGATATACAGTTAATAACAATCTGACTGTTTAACCTAGGCATACAAAAAATGATGGTTTTTTATTCTTAAAGACTTTTGGGTTCTTATCGTCTATTTTTCTAATAGACAATAAATAAAATTCAATTAATATTCACTAAACGAATTTATTTTATTTTATTACGGAAAATAACTAAATCGAATGTATAAAATCGCAAAAAGCCAACGTCACGCGGTGGTCCTAGGCGGTCACCCATCCAAGTACTGACCGCGCCCGACGTTGCTTAACTTCGGTGATCGGATGAGAACCGGTGCATTCTACATAGTATGGACGTAGGCGATAACGAAATTGAAACTTATCTTCACAAACAAATGAGTCTGCCTTTTATCTGAGATGATTTCGGCTTTTTTTTTTTTTTTTTTGGATGGGAAATCATCAAATGACCCCCCCCACTCTGGGCGGAGTGGAAGGGAGTGTCAGACTTGTACTGACTAAAACCCATCCATGCTCCTTCTTTGCCCTTTGTGTTCCAGGGCCACGGTGTCTCTTTCGAACAGTCCCGCAGCTCTGGCAGGCATCGGCCCATGCGGACCCCTACTCGGTTGCTGACATCTCTTTGAGGCGCGCGTGGAACACGAACGCGCCGTCGACACGGCCTGTCGTCATAAGACGGCCGGACGGCGAGCTGGCCCATAACTCGCCGTCCACAGGCCCGCGCCTACGGTGGCCGGGAGCCACCACGTGACCCCCAACGCCCACGGCGTCTCCCGCGGCGGCTGGGACGTGAGGTTCTTTCCCTCTCACGTCCCGCCACCTCCTTCACTAGCATGACTGCTTCACAGAAGGTGGTGACGGCTTCCCATTCCCTCTCGCTCCGGACCATGGCTTGAACCAAAGCCTGACGCGAGAGATCGCCGCCGCCAATCGCCGCTACAAGGACACGGCGGTGCTCCGCCCAAGCGGGGCAGACCTCTACGGTGTGCTCCACCGTGTCCTCCGGACGATCCTCGCAGTGCAAACACCCGGGCGTTTCCTCCCGCCCGATTCGGTGCAAGAACCTCCCGAAACAACCGTGTCCGGTGAGGATCTGCGTCAGGCGGTAGGTGAGGGCGCCGTGGCGCCTCTCTAGCCACTCCTCAAAGAGATGATTTCGGCTTTAGATAACCTTATTTACATAGCGTTTCTCGATGTGGTATGGTAACAATCTCGGTACAAAAATACTGCCTCATCAATGTCGCAAGCGACTGCTGAGCATGACGTCCTGGGTTCTGCAGATCGGGCAAATTATTATTAGGTTTTGTTATCAGGAATTTCTCAGTAACAGCCACGGATTCTCGATTTGTGCCCGGTTGAAAGCAATAGGCTAACCCCTATTACATGGGACTTAAACATAACTAGAAAAACATCGTGAGTAAACCGGCATGTCCTAGAACCTAAAAATCGAAGACATGTGACATCTACTAACCCGCACTGGGCCCGCGTGGTGGATTATAGCCCATTCCTTCTCATAGAGAGGAGGCCTGTGTCCCAGCAGTGGGAACATTATAGGCTGCTGCTATGCTATGCTAAACATAACTGGCGAAATGCGGGTGTATTATTAGGTATACTTTTGCCTAATCCTACGGGGATGATGTGCTGTTATGTAGGTAATACTTCGTAAGACATTCTTCCTTGATATCTCTACCCATACCGTACCGAATAATCAAATTATTATTAGCAGTAAGCTTACCTTTGACAATACCTAGCAGCATAAAAGAAAAAATGATGTTAAAAGAGTAAAACAATTTTAAATTACTTTACATAAACAATTAACATGGTTTTATGGATTTTATCAATAAATTTATTTATTTATTTAAACTTCATGTACAATAGTGGTACATAGGCGGACTTAATGCCACAAGGCATTCTCTACCAGTCAACCTTTGGGCACAAACAACAATTCAACAATTTCCCCATACTTACGGCTCCATACTTTTGCTAAAGCCGCATGGAAAAAGAAAAATAATTTAAGTAAGATGAAAAAAAAACAGATTTTTTTTCTGATGTTAATTGCTGTTTCCGAGCTTTTCTCAACTACTGTCAACCGATAATTATCAGCCAGATCTTAAATATATTAAAGAAGTCGATGAGTTAGTATTGAAGCTAAAAACGTGAAAACACAAGTGTTAGTTAGAACGGTGTATTCCCGTTGACCCCACTGTAATGGCCCCACTGGTCGGACCAACGGGAAAAATCAAAACCGTCGTTCCGTTGGCCCCACCACCTTGAGATCAGAAAAATGAAGGAATGAAACATACCTTAATGATGTCAGTGGGAATTAATAGACATTCCGATCCATACATTACGACAGCTCTGATCACGGTGTTGTATATTTTCCCTGGCGACAAACGAGAGAAAAGTTCCCGTTTGTTACTAGTGAGGCATATAATATGACACTGCTCCCAAAAAGTATCAGGCTGGCATGAGCTCAAGATGGTATGCATTTTAATTATTCTGGGTTTACTGGTTTAGATACGGTCTTCTAGTAATAAATACCACTTCTTGGACACCAGCCCGTTATATAATACAAATACCATTCATGCCAGCCTAGTGCTATTCGTAAGGTTACTGCCCATAACTAGCACAATTGTATTAACACTACTCGATCCCATGCAATGTTTTTGAATAATATTTTATTACTCAAAAATACGGCGCGGACAACGGTAACAATTTTTAATTATTTTAATCAATTCCCGATGGCCCCACCAGTGGGGCCACGGGCGGTGGGGCCAACGAGAATACACCGTGAGAACGATACTCACTTGTTTGCGGCTGCAGTTCTATGAGATGTCCCCACATTTCTCGCACAGCTTGGCTGAAGTAGCCGATCTCTGCGTTCGGGTGCAGGCCAAACACTTCGGGCGTGTTCGCCAGCGGCAGTGTGTCGATAAAGACTGTGTGGAAAAAAAAGTTAGTTTTAAACAGTCAGTAGTAGGATTTTGTTATTTAGAAATGCATCAACGGTGTATCAACTAAATGGAATAAAAGCGCCACACGATTACTTTGATATTTGCAGTTCATACTTACATTGTCTGCTGAGATGACGAGTAATAGAGAAGTATGGAAGAAGAAGACATGCTGCACCGACCCGAAATGAATTGGGATAAGGGCAAGAGAATGATGATGAATGATGATTACAAAAATCTGGCCAAGTGTGAGTCGGACTTGCGCATGAAGGCCCAAATATTTTAAATCCAAATTGCATAAATGGCTTGTTGATGGCTTGTTTTTATAGTTTGAAAGAATTTCTTGATAAAAAAGTATCCGATAGATATGGCTTCTGAGTTCTTTAAGTTGATTTAATTTTTCTTTTATTAAATGAGTCTATTATTGTTATTTTTATTAACTAGACATATAAAAATATAAATGTAATACACTAATAATTGTTGTTGTAATAAAATTCTATGTTTAAGATGTTCAAAAATTTGTATGCCATTTTATGACGAAACATGTAAGTTCACAAACCTATTTATAAGACCTTAATGTACCATGTTTTTACACAAATAAATTATTCTATTCTAAGGGTTCCGTACTATCGTAATAGGAGAGCCCCCTTTAATTTATAATTGATTGTTATATCGGCAACAGAAATACACATTCTGTGAAAATTTCAACTGTCGCGTATTATGGAACATGAGATACAGCCAGCTCGCTGACAGATAGACGGACGGACAAACAGTGGAGGCTTAGTAATAGGGCTCTGTTGGTAACCGTTCAAGTACGAAACCCTAAAAATGATGTGAGGGCAATGAAGGCCACACTATTTAAAGGTGCAAAAATGTATACGGTGCTGTATACGGTTGAAGTTTCTCTTGGTTGGTGACGCTGGGACGATTTTAAATATGGTAACGAATCTCATTAGGTCAAGGAAGTTCTCCGGACAGGTCTTTTAAGAGGAAACGGTGCCTCCTCTCATGTGCAGATGGTGACCACCGTGGTGGTTTTAGTGCGGTAAAAATTCCACATTCCCCGGTCTTATCCCCAAGGACCGGTCGTCTTTTAAAGGTATCCCCCGAAAACAAAAAAAAAAATAAAGGTTAAGGAACTTGACAGTGTTGCCAGATTTCATTTCAGCTTTAATTTATGATGTACCGAAAACTGTGACCACTTTCAGACTTTGTCAAATTCAAGTCGACATCACTGATGCATGATTTTGGTCGAATTCATCAGCATAGTATCATATACTATTAAATGAGCAATATATTTGTATATTATAAGTAGATTTCTAATGACGTACGATTTCGATTAAAATTGCTATATAAGAGTTTACGGGGTCAAAAGTTCGATTTAGTTAGGTGTCATATCTGAGAAAATTCGTTTTTCTATTTTTACCCGAGCAGAGCTCGTTCGTCCAGGTACTGTATATTAATATGATACAGTTCTAAAATACGTTCAAGGTTCACAGGGCGTCCATACCGATATACTCGTCCTTCTCCCCGTCGGGCGGGATGACGTAGTCGAACACGCTGTCGTGGTAGAAGTGGAAGGGCTGGAACTTATCGAACAGGAAGTCTCCGAGGTACTCCTCCATGTACGTGCCCACCACGCGACGGTCGTAGTCGTCGATGACGCGCCCGCCGTACATTACCTGGGAATTATAATCATTAAAATCATGAAAAAGTCATTCAATGGGATTAAATGAACTTACAGGGTTGTACACTACTACTTATGACATACATGATGACATATGAACCCTGACCAAAAACTTTTATTGTGAAATGTATGCAGTGTTGGTGTACCTTTAAAACATTAGTTTTAGTATATGCGAAACCTGGAACACGTGTCTAGTATTTTTATGTTAAGAATCTATGAACAAAATTTCAAAACTGTATCATGA
The DNA here is from genome assembly GCA_963576755.1 of Noctua janthina. NCBI lineage: Eukaryota > Metazoa > Arthropoda > Insecta > Lepidoptera > Noctuidae > Noctua > Noctua janthina. The sequence goes on from OY755066.1 coordinate 12,102,737, forward strand.
AATATCACAAAGTTATAAGCTTGTTCTGTTACCTGGCTGTCCGCACAAAAACGTGGTCAACAGGCGGCGCACCCGCGCGCGCCTCCAGCGTCGTCTTGAGCTCATTGATAATGATAATTTGGCAGTACGTACCTAAATGATTGCGATAGGTACTTAGTGTCGCTTGGTGTCCAACTTGTAGCCTTTTTAAAATATTTTTGGGACAAAATATAACATGGTTGAAAAATTATTGGAATCGATTCAGTTACTTATTCTGAACAAACTATATTAAGGTTTCGCATATTATACTAAAAATAATGTTGTATAATAAATGCCAGAGGCATCTGAATGCAGGTGAACGACTTTAGTGTAATTGAGTCAGAAGGGCTTATGGTCTACCTCTCCGAAGAGATACTTGAGCGTGGCCCAAGGCGTGGGCCCGTGCGCGATGTAGCACCGGTCCAGGTAACACTGCAGGATCTGCATGCATACTGTGAAGTCGGATTCCGCGAAGTCGTACGATATGTTCCAGCCGATTTTGTCGTATTTGCGACGCTCCTGAAAAACAGTTGATTCAAAGATTTTTATTCTCAAAAATATTAAGTTCAAAAACTAAAACCAGACTACTGAAAAATCACGGTCTAAAAAATATGTAACAAGAAAATATTGTCGTCTGAAATTGTTATGTACCTACAAACCATTCATAATTATCGTCTATTAACAACATACACGTTACAATGAGTCTTTCCAAATTACAGTAAGCTTTAAATTGCTATGAATTAAACAGCAAAATTCGAAGGTAACCTGTACAACAGCGTGGAAGAAGGCGAGCACATATGTCAGCTTCTTGAACTGCGGATGGATGCACTCCTCTAGGGCGTTGCCGCGCATCTTGAAGTACGTGTTGCGCAGGTTCAGCTTAAGTCCGTTAGGGGGCTCTGTTACCACTGTAGGCAAATAATGTTTATTTTTGAAAAGCGTATCAAACACTGCTACATGTCAAATAGTACATTTTGATATAAGTGGTGAAATTTTGTTATTGTATTCGAGGCGGATTCACACCCGAGGCGTAGGCGAGGTTGTTATGGAGCCGAGAACTGCAGTAACAAAAGCCCACGTATATCAAACGACGTTTTTCAATACATTTCCGAAGAAATAAAATTATAGAAAGAAAAGTATTTTTGAGATGAATTATTAGAAAATTGTGATTTAATTTGCGTTTTTTTTTTCACGCTTTTCTTTCGCCAGGTTGATAAAGAAGCAAAGGTATGAAGCCGCTAAACAGCTAATATGAAAAATAGAAAATTAAAACAATGTACGGAAGAGTAAGCTTGTGGCGTGTAGGGTAGGTACCTACAAAAGAGTCTAGGACAGTTTCTCCGGTATGCCTTCATGGTATACGACAAAATAGAGAGCAGAATACATAATATAAAATGCAAAACGCCAACGTCACGCGGTGTTCCCAGGCGGTCACCCATCCAAGTACTGACCGCGCCCGATGTTGCTTAACTTCGGTGATCGGACGAGAACCGGTGTATTCAACGTAGTATGGACGTTGGCAAATGCCGTACAAAAAACTGCAAGCACTATTTATGTACTTGTTTACCATAGAATCATAATTATGTACTTACATGCAGAAAAAAAACTGAATGTTTTTAATAATTACTTTCTACTCAAGTGGAAACCTTTCGTAGCGCAGCCAAGCGTTCCAACTAAATATCGAACTTGACACTATTGTCATAAAGTTCAAAATAAGAAAAAAAACTTATATTAGATGCGGTTAATGTGTTTTTTTTTCTTGTTTTTTTTTCTCTGTAAGCCGCGTTTCGCTTTTAGATCATTAACCCACCTTCTAAAGACCTCTGCAGTACACCAATAGGGAAGACAGGAGTGAGGTCCAGATATATACATAAGGTTATTAATTTTCGACAGTATCTCAAGATACGCAAAGTTGATATTGGTTTGGCACGAAAAACAGCGCTCAACTGCTCATCGTTAAATCTGATCTAGCCGGCATTAACTAATGTCTACCTTTTAGAGACCTCTGCAGTATCCCAATCGGAAAGGTCGGGGTAGGGTCTGTTGTTAGCCAGAGCCGGTACTCTGGATGTGGCTTCAACATCATCTCCAGCTGCTTCTCCAGCTCGCGGAGGAAGGAGACTAGCAGGTGGCAGTTCTGAAGGATCAGCCACTGGCCGTGGGAGATGGCACCTTCTAGAAGAGCCAAAGCTGCCTGCAAATTACAAAATATGCATTTAAATCTTCATACCTACTTCATCAACAAACTTTAACATCACGCCTGAATTCCTCGGAGGACGTTTTGCCAGCATTATTAAAGTACTGTGTAAGGCTGCCTGTCCATTGAAGCGGAGCGAGGCTGCGGAGCGGAGAAACTGAGATATATTAACCAAGAGGATTGCATACTGGAGCGGAGCGGAGATTTTATGCAATCCTATTGGTTAATATTTGTCCATATCTCCGCTCCTCAGCCTCGCTCCGCTTCAATGGACAGGCAGCCTTATACGGAATGCCTATGGCCATTAGCCGGGCACAAATCTAGAAAAAATTTTCTGATGGAAATACCCTAAGTATTTAATAATACTTTGCCCGACCTGGGGCTCAACTGCGAATCTATAATAGTAGTAGGTTCAAAGCCCATTGCAACGTATAGTTACTTGTATTGTATAACGGGCTGGTGTCCGCATTTCCACGTTCAAAGCGCGTATTTTGGGTACGGCACGTATACTTAGATCGAGTAGCGAATATACAAAGTAAAGTTGTATTTTTAAAAGAATTGAATGATTTACAAACTTATTAGGTACTTACCCCTTCCTGTCCCTGCCCAAGCGACAAGTACTTGAACTTGCCCCCGCCGAAGCCGCACCTATCAGCGAGCTTCATCAGATCAGCCGTGGGATCTGAACCGGGACTCAGAATGAACACCACCGGCGTGAACGGAGTCGACTGCTCGAATATCATGTCCAAACTAAAAATAACGTTATGGTTATTCATTTGTAGTTTCTGCCTGCATCTATGGGAGAAAAGCGTGACTATTAACTAGCTTTTGCCCGCGGAAGATCTATAACTCTATACCTAAAGTAATCAAGGAATCGAAATCACTTCTAACTTTTAAAAGGCTATTAAAGTACCAAAGCCACCTGAATAATGTATCTTTACTATATAATACTATAAAGCTGAAGGGTTTGTTTGTTTGGTTGAAAGCGCTAATCTCAGAAAATACTGGTTCGAATTGAAAAATTCTTTTAGTGTTGGATAGCCCATTTATCGAGGAAGGTTATCTATACTAATATTATAAAGAGAAAAGATTTTTTTGTTTGTTTGTACCGAATAGGCTCCGAAACTACTGGACCGATTTGAACCATTTTTTCACCAATAGAAAGCTATATTATCAGGAAGTAACATAGGCTATAATTTATTTAAAAAAAAAATTGAGATCCTTAAGAAAATTGCAATAATGTAACCCAAAGTAGCAAAATTTTGCCTATAAAATTTATTATTTGGCGTGCGCAGAGAAAACTATTGATGATACTTAAAAATGATGTACTACAAATGATTAAAGTACTCATTATTACCTACAAAAAAGTCCGCGACAGTATATATCTATCATAGTTAAGTCACAATAGCAGCTTTCGTGTTCTAAATTTCCATTCATCGAGGAAGGCTATAGGTTGTATAGGCTCGTCCGATCACCGAAGTTAAGCAACATCGGGCGCGGTCAGTACTTGGATGGGTGACCGCCTGGGAACACCGCGTGACGTTGGCTTTTTTGCAAGTTTGATATTTGGTTGGAACGCTTGGCTGCGCTACGAAAGGTTTCCACCAAGCCATTTTATGCCGCTTGAACTCTCATAATAATACATCGACTTGTACATCAAAGAATAAATCAATGAACTTGAGTAGAAAGTAATTATTAAAAACATTCAGTTTTTTTTCTGCTTGTAAGTACATAATTATGATTCTATGGTAAACAAGTACCTAAATAGTGCTTGCAGGTTTTTGTACGGCATTTGCCAACGTCCATACTACGTTGAATACACCGGTTCTCGTCCGATCACCGAAGTTAAGCAACATCGGGCGCGGTCAGTACTTGGATGGGTGACCGCCTGGGAACACCGCGTGACGTTGGCTTTTTGCTTTTTTTTATTTATGCCAAACATTTTTAACTACATTATAAGTGTCCAGTTTCATACAATTGTTGCTTTCGCGATTATTTAAATCTTTAATTGTAACGCTACTTGTACATACAATTTGTGAACATTGATGCAGATTTAGGTGGAAGCGTCAGGGTAGCCCGCAAAATTCAATTTTTTTTAGGTTTTTTGCAATTTGCAGGTCAGTGACAGGCTATATGTGAAACAAAATATGATTTGCGACCGTAACACGTATGTAGTTTTAGAATTATTATCATTAAAATCATCAATACAACCCAATAAGTTCATATAATCCCATTGAATTGCGGGACTGTTCGAAAGAGATACCGTGGCCCTGGAACACAAAGGACAAAGAAGGAACATGGATGGGTTTTAGTCAGTACAAGTCTGACACTCCCTTCCGCTCCGCCCAGAGTGGAGGGGGGGGTCATTTGAAGATTTACCATCCGAAAAAAAAAAAAACCCATTGAATGACTTTTCATGAAATAGTCATTCAATGGTAAGCCGTTGGTCCCGCCTGTCCTTGTAGATCTTTGACAGTCGTTACAGGTAGTCAGTGGCCCAAAAAGTCTGACAACCAGTCTTACCAAGGGGTATCGTATTACCCAGTACCAACTGGGTTGTGGAGGTCAGATAGGCAGTCGCTCCATGTATTATACTGGTATTCAGCTGCATCCGGTTAGACTGAAAGCCGACCCCAACATAGTTGGGAAAAGGCTAGGCAGATGATGATGATGATGAGTAATTCAATGGGATTATATGAACTTAGAGGGTTGTATTGATGAGTTAATGACTATAACTCTGTAAAGCCATATTTCTTACGGTCGCGAATCATATGTTAATCAACATACAACCTTACATTGACCTGTAACTTACAAAAAACATTAAAAAAAAAAAATTTCAGGCTATCCTGGCGCTACCACCTTAAGAAAAACCATCCATCATCAACAACTGTGTCGTGCTGCGCGTACCTGATGACGGGCGGCGTGATGTACTCCTCGCCCATGGTGACGGTGATGTAGTCGGTGATGGCGCGGTAGATGCGGTCGACGCGGAAGCAGCGCAGCAGCATGAGCAGCTCGAACGGCGCCAGCCTGCGGGTGTAGCCGCCTGGGATGTCGGTCGCCTCGGGCGTGTCGCTGTCGAACCACTGGACGACGGGGATGGACAGAACGATTACTTTAATAAGAAAAGTGCGAAAAATGTAGTCGCATTACTTGAAAAAATTTAGGCAACAGCAGGCTTTTTTAAATCATATTTGGTAGTTAGTCCCATAGTAAAAGTTGCTCATATTTATGAATATTTCACTCCCTTAAAGTATTGCCTACGTTGACCAATCGCCTTTCGAGGTCGGCTTGAGTTATAACAAAATTCATGGCCTATCAAATGGTACATGGTTGATGGTATGGTGCGTCTTAAGACACGAGCGCACTACACTTGTTTCCATCGGCTAACAACACTCCACAAGACTCAACCTCTGAATAATTTCTTTCGTTTATTTGTCCACATTCGCTGGACGCGTCCCAAGCGCGCTAGAGTCCCGCGCGACGAGCAGCTCGCCAGCATCAGTCGGCACTACTTACCGGTCAAATTCGTACATTTTATGTCGCGATCACGCATCTCAATATAATGTGCCGTCTCATTTTACTTAATATACCTCATAATTACCAAGAAGAATTTGAAGAGTATTATTTCATACTATCCTCAGCATTCGCTTTAAAGCCCGATTTACATTGGTTAAGGACAGTGGCGAGTGATGAAAACCAAGACAGCAACTGTTGACTCGCTACTGCCCCATCGGTTTAAACTTTAAACCACAGGATCAGGACGGGCATGAGGACCACGACGGGCAGCGAAGCCGTTCAGTGCCATTTACATACATTGTGTGGGACGGGCTAGAAAGTCAGCCCAGAAAGGGGAGAATGGCGACAAGAGACTGTACGGAAGAACTTGTACAGGGAGTCAAGAAGGCTACAGTGCTAGCACGTCCATCTAGGCGGGATATGTCCGTCTCCTGGATGTCACGGTCCATATGCCATGATGTCGGTGGGGCCATGGGAGGTAGTGGCGGGTTTCCCTTAATCACTGTACTATCTACTTTACTAAACACTTGATTATTGTAAATCGGGCCTTGCCAAGCTCGTGGCCAGGAGGATAAATTTGACTGACGATTTTTTGTGTAATTACACATATACTGTGTGCATTGTATTCTTTTGAAATTATAATATGGTATGGTATGGTATGGTTAAAGGTTAAAGCTCGTACCTCTTGCCAGTCTCCCAGTCTTCTGGTAATATCATCAGGCAAAGCAGCAAAGGATTCCGGGAACTCCAAGCTCAGCTTCATTATATCTTGCCAACCCTGTGGAAAATATTGTTAACAATAATAACATTATCAGACATTTTGTATCTTAACTTATGCTGTCACTTACGGGATATCTTCCGTGATTGTTCATTATTTTGACGGAAGATATCCCGTAAGTGACAGTATAAGTTTAGCTGTTTTTGACATGGAAAGAAAAATTCCAGTGCGAGCAGGGTTTGAACCTGCGACCTTCCGATTCAGTACACCGGATGTCTTAACCAACTAGACGACGACTGGCGACTTCTATACAACATTGATTTGACTGCAATGTCAACGTGTTGGTTTAAGTTAGTTCGATACTTTCTTAAATAGATGGCGCTAACGTCACCGTAAGACGTTATTAATGGAACGAAAATTTCGAGAACTGAGAGCGGGGTGCGATTGTCTAGTTGGTTAAGACATCCGGTGTACTGAATCGGAAGGTCGCAGGTTCAAACCCTGCTCGCACTGGAATTTTTCTTTCCATGTCAAAAACAGCTATGTTCCCTACGCAGGGTTTGCGTATAAAATATTAAAAATTAGTATAAGTTTAGTTGTAAACCGTGAAAGCTTAAAACAGCGTTTCAGTGTTATCTTGTATAATTGGAGAATGGTGGCTCAGTGGTATCAGCCCCGACTTAGAGGATTCTCACACAACAACCCCGGCCGCCCCGTCGAGCGGACACCGCGCAGGCGTGGGGTGCCGCGGGACTCACTACAGGCGCACACAACGCCGGCAGGCAGCGTTGTGACAGCGCGTCACAAACGCGGCCTTGTAAGTACGCGAAGGCCTAGCCTAAACGCTGACCTGACGACGGGCCTGTCTTAAGGTGGAAGCGCCAGGGTAGCCCGCAAAATTCAAATTTTCTTACGTTTTTTGCAATGTCAGGTTGTATGTTGATGAAAAGTGAGTCGCGCAAGTAACACGTATATGTAGTTACAGAATTATAATCATTAAAAACATCAATGCTACCCTCTAAGTTCATTTAATCCCATTTAATGATTTGTTCAAGAAATAGTTATTGGATGGGATTAAATGAACTCAGAGGGTTATATTAATGATTTTAATGATTCAAAAAACGTAAGAAAAATTGATTTTCACTGACTACCCTGGCGCTTCCACCTTAACGGGCGAGGAATAGCCTCTGCAGCCAGGAGGCTCGGCCCGGTGTCCGCCGGCCCGGCCCGCAGCTACACCCAGGGCTAAGTGTGCGCGCAGTCGGCCGTTGTACGTGTGTTAGGCATCAACGGAACTCATACAAGCTAATGCAACGAGAGATCCGCTTCACCGCCCCACCGCGCGGACGAGCGGTGTTGTGTGATGACCACTTTACAAGATGTAGGCCGTGAGTTTGATTTCAAGCAGACACTTTGCTTCGTGTAATTTATTTCATCATCATTGCTGAATTGTTACAAAGGCAAAGATAGTGGAGAAACCGTTATGTCCTAGAACCAGAGCTTCGAAGACATGACTTCCAACCCACAGTGGGCCCGCGTGACGGATTACCGCCCATTCACTCTCATAGAGAAGAGGCCCGTGTCCCAGCAGTTATAGTTTATAGTTATGAATAACGATTCACACACAAAAAAGGTTGTCAATGTCTCATAGAGGCATGCTGGCGTGTCTTCACGGTCCGTATTAAGAAGTTTTAAAGCAATCGTTTTTCGAGTGCAACAGAGAGAGACAGAGCTACATATGACCGATTGCACCGTCTCTCTTACACAGTTACAATCACCGTTCTAAAATGGTATAACATAACAAACATCATGCCTGGAATGGCTGCAATCTCCTAAGAGTTAGACAGAGGTGTACCTAATAGTATACCAACATTTCACCACTTATGTGTAAGTCCTATGTAATAGGAGGTGATTGCCATCAACCGGGCACAAGTCCAGACTTCATGGCTGCTACTGAGAAATTCCTGATGGTAAAACCCACTAACACTTTGCCCAACCTGGGGATCGAAACCAGGACCATAAGCTCAGCAGTCGCGCGAAAACATAAAAAAAACATTGTTAGTACCAGCCCCGGTAGGGGATGAAACACATGTGACTAGAAGAGATGTTGATGGCTGGAAAGGGAGAGGAAGACCAACGATACGATGGATGGATTGTGTGAGGAATGATATGAAAGAGAAAGGAGTAAATGATGCCGTGACGTCTGATAGGGGAGAATGGAAGAAGAAAACGTGTTGCGCCGACTGCCAGTAGAAAGGGACAAGGGTAGGAAGATGTTGAGTACCTGACTTGGGATCCAGGTGGCGGGGCAGGCTCGCTGTGACTTCTCCAGGGATACGTTACCCTTGATAAAGAAGTCCAGCTGCGTCTGGCTCACGCGGTCGTCGCTCTGCTCCAGCTTTATGTCCATTTGGAACGAGTATAGAAGCTTGTGGCGCTCAAATATACCTGCGAATTTGATATTCATCATCATCATCTGCCTAGCCTTTTTCCCTACTATATTGGGGTCGGCTTTCAGTCTAACCGGATGCAGCTGAATACCAGTATAAAAAAAAATAAATTAAAAAATGAATTGATTGAATTGTGTGAATTTGATATTATAATTAGATTTTTTTTTTCCTATAATTTATTTATTTATTTATCACTTCAAGCACAGAAGTACAGAGGCGGACTTAATGCCATAGGCATTTTCTACCAGTCAACCTTTGGGTGATGCAGACACAAGCAGTGGTAGGTGTATATCTGAAAATAATTTTAAATAATACTAAGATTAACTACAAGAATATATATAATACTATAAATATATATCAAAATTTAAATTAATGTTAATAGACATTTCCACGAATATACTAAAATAAAAACACAAACCATGGGGAAAACATTACCGTTGTGACGAAACTGCCAGCTTCTTCTGAATGTACTCACGAACTTTAATTTTAAAAGATAAGCGATTGGTTGCCATCCTGATTTCCTGGGGAAGCGCATTCCACAGAGAAATAGACTGGACAAAGAATGATCGGTGAATGAAGTCAGTGCGGTGAGAGGAACATTGAAGCATACGGTTTTGCGATGATCGCAGGCTTCTATTATGGTTGGCACAAATATACTGAAAGTGGGGAGCAAGGTAACTAGGGGAAGTGGGAGAAACAAGAAAAGAAAACAAGGTGGTAAGCGCCCTTTGCTCCCCACGCTGACGTATGGGCAACCACTTAAGAAGAGTCCGGTGCTCGGAGACATGATCATATTTACGCAAATTGAAAACGAATCGAATGCAGTTATTTAGAAGACGGTCAAGTTTGTCGAGGAGATCCACATTCAGGTCAAAGTAGCACACGTCAAAATAATCGATGATAGGAAAAATTAAGGACTGCACAAGCATTGTTTTCGTATTTGAGGGTAAAAAGTTTCTCAAACGGTACAAAGCCCGCAACGAACCAGTAACCTTCTGACTGACACGAGCAACTTGAGTATGCCATTTCATAGAGCTATCGATATGCAAGCCAAGATCCTTGACCTCAGTACTAAAAGGAACGACCGTACCGTCGAAAAGAACTGGTGGCAAGGTTGTACCATTCAACTTGCAAAGACTGCGAGAGCTGCCAATGATGATCGCCTGACATTTATCAGGATTTACTGCCACACCAAATTTATCGGACCAGGTTTTTATTGCTATCAGATCCCGATTTAAATTGTCGATCAGATCTCGAATTTCGTCAACCCTCCCCTGACAGTACAACTGCAAGTCATCGGCATACAGATGATATGCACACTGAAGCTCAGAAGTAAGGAGATTAATAAAAATAGAAAACAGAAGAGGAGAAAGAATACCGCCTTGAGGAACACCAGTCTCCAAATCACACCAACATGATGAGGAATTCCCAACATGAACTGACTGCTGGCGTTCCTGAAGGTAAGAGGAGATCCATTCCAGTGCAAAATAGTGAATTTGATATTATAATTAGATTTTTTTTTTTTCTATAATTCTAGTACCCTAATACTGGTATTCAGCTGCATCCGGTTAGACTGGAAGCCGACCCCAATATAGTTGGGAAAAGGCTAGGCAGATGATGATGACTAGTACCCTTTTTTTTTTTCCGGATGTGAAATCATCTCTTTCGAACAGTCCCGAAGCCCTGGATGACTAGTACTCTGAGTTACTCCTTTCCTTATAACATCAGCTATCTGCCAGTAAAAGCCCGTTCCGTCAAAATCAGTCCAACCGGTTCGGAGATTAGCCGGAGCAAAAAGACAACACTCAAAATGTATGAAAAGTGGTGTATGCTTTCATGTGCATTCAGTAAAAAAAAACTGTTACTTTGAAATTACAAACAGACATTTCAATTTTATTTATGTGTATAAAAATCAAATGTTATTTAATTCTACAGAAGATTCTTACCAGTACATCCGTAATCGTACACGTTTTTCGTGAGCATGTCGATAATGTTCTTCAAACGTTTCACCAGGATTACATTCGGCATAGCTTTTCGCAGTGAAAACGAAAACACCTGTTTTTAAATAAAAATATGAATTAAATCGATAAAATACAAATACAGGGTGTAAGGGACACCCCTCTACAAACTGATGGGGTGAATTCGATTACGACATTGTCAACGTCCATACTACGTTGAATACACCGGTTCTCGTCCGATCACCGAAGTTAAGCAACATCGGGCGCGGTCAGTACTTGGATGGGTGACCGCCTGGGAACACCGCGTGACGTTGGCTTTTTGTTTTTTTTCTGTGTTTTTAATGTTATGTTACTTTTTTCGGTGTGGACGCTCAATTTTCGAAAAGTATAGATACAAATTATTTAGTTGTGGCGACATCCATATCGCCACAAACAAACTACACTGATGTATACCATATCGCGATATCGATGCGATATTAGAATTGTCCTCGGGATTAACCTATAGAAACTCGATATTAATAAAATTGTTATAGGACGCGCCTTTATCTATGTGGGATGATTAACTTTATACCCTCAAATTTCTGAAATAGTGTGTCGGACTTCAGAATAGGACGGATGTCAGACGAGTTTATTACTTATATTTCAATACTTTCTAGCGGGGACATAATTATTGGATTGGCCATCAAGAATTCCTCATAGCTGCCCGAATGACTTAGTGCCCAGTTGATGGGAATTAGACTGCCACGTTGGTCTAGTGGTCGCAAGCACAACTGCTGAACAGGAGGTCCTGGGTTCGCATCCCGGGTCGGGCAAAATGCGAATGGGTTTTTTTCATCAGGAATGTCTCAGAAGCTTACACAGAGTCTGGATCTGTGCCCGATGGCAATAGGCTCGCCCCCTATTACATGGGAATTAAACATAACTACCGAAATGTGGGTGTACCATTAGATACACCTCTACCTAACCCTTCGGGGATTGCAGACGTGAACTTCTGTTATTTGAATACTTACATCAAGATAAGAAGACAGTGAATACTGGTACATGCTGTTGACGGCGGCCATGTCCGACAGTACGAAGAACAGGATGGAGCCGCGCTTGGCCACCGGGCGGTACCCGTCCCGCAATACCTCTATATCCTTAGTCGTTGACGCAGCTAGCTCTAGCTTTTCCATCACCTGGAAAAAAAAAAGTTTTGTAAAAGTCCTTGGGTCTAGGAGATAGTGTTCAGTATTATAATGAGCGAACCCTTAAACCATAGGAGCTCGTGGCTAAAGAATAAGTCATTGTTGATGTTCAAGGTTAATTGACAACTTTATACTTATAAGATTTTTTTTTTTTTATTAGGATGAAGAGCGACAGAGCAACGCTTGAGCTAAGTCAAAGTTCGCGCTATAGATCTCAGCCTCAGTAGCTCTGGCTCGTCTTACCTCAGCAGCCTTGGACTTGGTATTCTCCAGCGTGTCGACAAGCTCCACATTGTCCAGCATGTTGCCAGTAGATGTCGCCAGTTCTCTCAGCAGAGAGTCCTCGAGGCCTGACAGTAGACTCTTGTTGGCGCTGGTCTCTACGATGAGACTCTCTCGCTGTTCCTCTAAGTCTGAGCGCTCGGAGCGGACCACTACACTTAGTAGCTGGTCTTCCAAACCCTGGGGAAGAAGCACATTTAATTAATAAGCAACAAAAGGTCTTATACATACATAGGCAGTCGCTCCATGTAAAATACTGGTACCCAATTGCATCTAAAGTAGTTGTGTTTTAGCATGGCAATAGCGGTCATTGCCCTTTCCCTGATATCTCTTTACACGAACTGAAACCATCAACCGTGCTACTTATCGTTTCTTCTGTTAATGTTCAGGATCACAATCAATGTCAATTCAGGGGCTATTAACAGGTTTGTATACGTTTTTTAAAAAGAAGAGATTCAATAAAATATGAATGTGGTTCAATTACCGCTATTGCCATGATAAAACACAACTACTATAGTTAGACTGGAAGCCGGCCCCAATATATTTGGAAAAAGGCTAGGCAGATGATGATTGCCATTTAATTAAATAGTTAATGATAACCGGCCAAGTGCGCGTCGTACTCACGCGCACACAGGGTTTCGTAGCAATAAACAATAAAATAAAAATATTTTGAAGCCTCATTCATATGTTGTATTGTATTACATTCAACAGCAAAACTAAATTTGTTTTTCATAGTATGTTTATTAAAAACAAAGATACTGCTGCAGTTTGACTAAAAAGTCCCATGTCGCAAAAACTAACCATCAAATCTTATTCAAACCAATTTTAGTTTAAGGGCGCGTTTGCAAATCAGACAAAAATATGCTGTTTTTCAGTACATTTTATGGCATAACTAAACAAAATCCAAAGTATCTAATAACTACCTCGTATAGATAGGTTCTTCATCTTAAAATGAAAGGAACTTTACTATTGAAAATTTTAGTTTTTTATAATGTAAAATCGATCTTACGTAGCCATTTTACACAAAATTAACAATACCGGGTTCAGTTTAGGTACATTTTTTGTGCTATTACTAACATATTTTACTATTTCTAAAAATACTATATGTAGGCCAACATATCCAGTTCTTAATTTTAGTTTTTTTTTTTTTTTATCTAAATGCTATAAATAGTCGCAGAAAAAATGAAAACCAAAACTAATGTTTTCACATTTTTTGCTATTTCCGGATGAATCTTAATCGATTGCAATAAGGGTTATTTTATTTTTGATCCCCGTCTTGATTTATTGCACATGCATTTCGAGTGAAACTTCAGTCTGCGCGCGGCCGCCGTCGAGAGAGGACACGTATCGCATGTTTGGAGCGGCTCGAATTGAAAAAGATCGCTGTACACACACAAAATATTCGATAAACCAAATTGGATACTTGACAAGGTAAGATTTTTATTCTATTTTATTTCGCTATGGAAAGGTAAGTAGAGTTTATAAATACCTATTCGTTCTGGACTTGATGGAGTGACCTGAAGAGAAGGAGTACTTCGGTGACTGCTACTGGAACTCCTCGACGTGTTGAACTAGGTGAGCCGAGTTTGAGCTCGTTTTGTTAGTTATGATGAGACCTTACCTCCCGACTCGATGGAGTGACCTGAAGGTGTACTTCGGTGACTGCTACTGGAACTCCTCGACGAGTAAAACTAGGTGTGTCGAGTTTGGGCTCGTTTTGTTAGTTATGACAAGCCTTTACCGCCTGACTTGATGGAGTGACTTGAAGGCGTACTTCGGTGACTGCTACTGGAACTCCTCGACGAGTAGAACTAGGTGAGCCGAGTCTGGGCTCGTTTTGTTAGTTATGATAAGACCTTACCTCCGGTGTCGTTGGAGTGACCTGAAGGTGTACTTCGGTGACTGCTAATGGAACTCCTCGACGAGTAGAACTAGGTGAGCCGAGTCTGGGCTCGTTTTGTTAGTTATAATAAGACCTTACCTCCGGACTCGTTGGAGTGATCTGAAGGTGTACTTCGGTGACTGCTACTGGAACTCCTCGACGAGTAAAACTAGGTGAGCCGAATTTAGGCTCGTTTTGTTAGTTATGACAAGACTTTACCGCCTGACTTCATGAAGTGACCTGAAGGTGTACTTCAGTGACTGCTACTGGAACTCCTCCACGAGTAGAACTAGGTGAGCCGAGTTTGGGCTTGTTTTGTTAGTTATGACAAGACTTTACCGCCTGACTTGATGGAGTGACCTGAATGTGTACTTCAGTGACTGCTACTGGAACTCCTCGACGAGTAGAACTAGGTGAGCCGAGTCTGGGCTCGTTTTGTTAGTTATGATAAGACCTTACCTCAGGACTCGTTGGAGTGACCTGAAGGTGTACTTCAGTGACTGCTACTGGAACTCCTCGACGAGTAGAACTAGGTGAGCCGAGTTTGGGCTCGTTTTGTTAGTTATGACAAGACTTTACCGCCTGACTTGATGAAGTGAAATGAAGGTGTACTTCGGTGACTGCTACTGGAACTCCTCGACGAGTAGAACTAGGTGAGCCGAGTTAGGGCTCGTTTTGTTAGTTATGACAAGACTTTACCGCCTGACTTGATGAAGTGACCTGAAGGTGTACTTCAGTGACTGCTACTGGAACTCCTCGACGAGTAGAACTAGGTGAGCCGAGTCTGGGCTCGTTTTGTTAGTTATGATAAGACCTTAATTTCAATAATGCCAAGCTCACATTTTCTATCTGGGGTTGCTCCTAGATAGGGTAATTCTTGGTCTATGAATAACCCGCACTGTTCTATCCGGGTAGTCAAAGCCTTTTCTAAATCTCGAATTGCTGCCTCTTCGTTACTTCTGCCACGTTTGATGACGGCACATTGCTTAGATCTTTTCCATACAGTATTTGTTTTATCAGTGGACCACATACAGTTGTTGGGCGACGTTTGCAGACTGTCGCCAACCAAGACGCTGTCAGAAGCTTTCTCCGCGTTTCTAACCATAACAGACTACCGCTCTGTAGAAGTAAAGTAAAGTCTTGTCATAACTATCAAAACGAGCCCAAACTCGGCTCACCTAGTTCTACTCGTCGAGGAGTTCCAGTATCAGTCACCGAAGTACACCTTCAGGTCACTCCATCAAGTCTGGAGGTAAGGTCTTATTATAACTAAGAAAACGAGCCCAAACCCGGCTCACCTAGTTCTACTCGTCGAGGAGTTCTAGTAGCAGTCACCGAAGTACACCTTCAGGTCACTCCATCAAGTCCGGAGGTAAGGTTTTATCATAACTAACAAAACGAGCCCAAACTCGGCTCACCTAGTTTAATACGTCGAGGAGTTCCAGTAGCAGTCGCCGAAGTACACCTTCAGGTCACTCCATCAAGTCCGGAGGTAAGGTCTTCTCATAACTAACAAAACGAGCCCAAACACGGCTCACCAAGTATAATACGTCGAGGAGTTCCAGTAGCAGTCACCGAAGTACACCTTTAGGTCACTCCATCAAGTCAGGTGGTAAGGTCTTATCATAACTAACAAAACGAGCCCAAACTCGGCTCACCTAGTTCTACTCGTCGAGGAGTTCCAGTAGCAGTCACTGAAGTACACCTTCAGGTCACTCCATCAAGTCAGGCGGTAAGATCTTATCATAACTAACAAAACGACCGCAGATTCGGCAAACCTAGTTCTAATCGTCGAGGAGTTCCAGTAGCAGTCACCGAAGTACACCTTCAGGTCACTCTATCATGTCCGGAGGTAAGGTCTCATCATAACTAACAAAACGAGTCCAATCTCGGCTCACCTAGTTCTACTCGTCGAGGAGTTCCAGTAGCAGTCACCGAAGTACACCTTCAGGTCACTCCATCAAGTCCGGAGGTAAGGTCTTATCATAAGTAACAAAACGAGTCCCAACTCGGCTCACCTAGTTTAATACGTCGAGGAGTTCCAGTAGCAGTCACCGAAGTACAGTAGAGACCATAAGTGCAGTAGCAGTTTCACAAAACGATCGCATCAAAACAAGTCGCACTTACGACCTTTTTCCATAACAAACATTTTGCACACACGATCTCGTATATCGCTCTCTTTCATAATTATCTAGTCAGAAAGAGTGCGATATAATGATCATTTGCCTTAGTGACAAGCCTGTCATGTCGCGACGGAGTATTAAGTTAGTGATATTTAATTTCAAACTAACAATTATGTGTCTATCTGGCTTAGCGGTTAACGCTATAGATATGACTCGCACAGTATAGTCTGCGTTCGAACCCAAGTGACATTACACTTTTTGTGTTTTAATTATAAATGATACGTTAGACCCGATGAGATATGTTTTTCTAAATATTAGTTGGAACTTATTATTAACAAAAAAGATGAGGGTGAATGTGAAACCAAATAAACTTCTGGATTGAACAAAGTAGTTAGTTATGACGTTGTTAGTTGGTGAACTTTGTTACGAGCGTTTGTGTTATTATTACGATTAGCGTATTGTTTGATTGTCTTTATTCAAGATGCAAGCAAATATTAGTATTGATGACAGGGCAAATATTGTCACTTTGCGTAAAAATGGGCTTAATATTTCTCAAATTTCAACTGAAACTGGCTTAAAATGCGTAAGTTATTTAAAAAAAATATAATTATTATGATGATAGTTGTGGTGTGTGATTTTCGTATTATTAAATAAATTGCTAGTTGCAAGTGTGTAATCATATTTTGTTTTTTTTTTAGAAATTCTGTTAGCCGTTGGGTTAAGAGGTTTGAGGAAGAAGGTAGTCTGAAGAGTCGTCTAAGAAGTGAAAGGCCGCCGCTTATTAACCCGACTCAGCGACGTTTTATGGTGGAAGAATATGAAACAAATGGTTTCATTCCAACTATAATGTTTGCAGAGCAATTGGATACTACATTACAGACTGTTCGCCATGCAGTCCATGCTGAAGGTTTACATCATCGGAAGCCAGCTAAAAACCATTTTTGACACAAAAACACAGGGAGGAAAGACTACGTTTTGCTCGAGATTATTTACATTTTAACTGGGAGGTGACTGTATTTTCTGACGAGAAGACTTTCAAGTCTTGCCAAAAGGAAGACTTAATTTATGGCGAAAAAATAATAATACTTAATTTAATAAGTAGACCGGGTAACTAAATATTTAGTAATATTAACATAACCGTAAATAAAAATAAAAAAAAATTAAGAAATAAATTTTTAATTTAATGATCTTAAATTGGGGTTTAGTTTCAATATTCTTTTCGTCAAGAAAATGAACACTTAAGCTATAACCTCAATACATTCAATGTGACGTTACATTAAAAAACACGTTCATAAAGTCTAACTCATATATTAGTATTCAATTAACTCTGCTGAATACTGATACCTATAATAAGCGGGTATCAACAATTATATTTGTGTTATTAGAATATCCTTTCCGTGTTATGTTATTCTTATTATGAATTAACTAAGTGGGTATACAACAAAAAATCTTATGAACGGTGATAAGAGAACTTTTTTTTGCCGAGATAGGAATGTGACGTCACATTCTCATAAAAGTTTGTTAATTTTATAAATAAATAAAACGAATAAACATTTTTGTTATCATTTAGCATGATTTTTTTATTTCCACCTTCCAACACCGAAAACATAAAATAAAAATCAATTAATGAGGTTAAATAATAATACAATAACTATCTAATATTTAACTTCTTATAAAAAATAAATAATAAGCATGACTATATTATAAATAAACATAAATACCTAACGACTTTCTGCTTAAAATACAAATATAATTAAGGTTTCAAAGAAACAAAAAACAGCCACACATTGTAATAACATGGATTCGAACTTGGACTTCATTGATCGTGAACCCATGCTCAGCCCAAACAGCTACCAACCCATGTTAATACTACGCGAATTTTAACAATGCAATGGTAAGAACAGGTCATCACTATGATGTGTATTCTAAATGCAACAGAAATATAATGCTATTTCGCGTAGTGTGACGACAGTTCATTAGTGTGTGTTATGTGTAGAATGTTGAGACATCACTCATACACGCACACGCACACACACTGCTGTATCGCGCTCGCACAGTTCATAGCAATGTAATCTTTAGCATGGTACTGCACTTTTGAGGTCTACTGTACACCTTCAGGTCGCTCCATCAAGTCCGGGGGTAAGGTCTCATCATAACTTACAAAACGAGTTCAAACTCGGCTCACCTAGTTCTACTCGTGGAGGAGTTCCAGTAGCAGTCACTGAAGTACACCTTCAGGTCACTTTATCAAGTCAGGCGGTAAAGTCTTGTCATAACTAACAAAACGAGCCCAAACTCTGCTCACCTAGTTCTACTCGTCGAGGAGTTCCAGTATCATGTCCGGAGGTGAGGTCTCATCATAACTTACAAAACGAGTCCAATCTCGGCTCACCTAGTTCTACTCGTCGTTCCAGTAGCAGTGTCTGAAGTACACTTTCAGGTCACGTTATCAAGTCCGGACGTAATTCGTAAAAATATAAACAGCAATAATAAATATTTGTTGTAAGTACCATAATTTTATTACAGAGAAATACGTAAAAAAAATAATCTTTCAAAGTATCAAAATGAGATCACTTGACTACTATTCTCGCCGTTAGCCGTGCGTACACTTGTGTGTATAACCCGTGTCAATGTAGTAGATCGATTCTATACCTATCAATTTTGCAAACGCGTCCTTTAAGTGATTTTACGTTCTACAATCCTACATTTTCCACTATACAATATAAAACAAATTAGAGGGGGGGAGGACACATTTTACCACTTTGGAAGTGTCTATCTTTTAAACGAATGACTTTGAGAAAAAGTGGTTTTAGGAACCTCAATGTCATTTTTAAAGACCTATCTATAGACACCTGCAAGAATAGGTCTGATTTTTTTATTTTTGTATAAAAATCGTAAAGCGGTTCACAGAATACATCTACACCTACCAAGTTTCAACTGTGTAGTCCTAATAGTTTCTGAATAAAGTGGCTGTGACATACAAACGGACAGATAGATATGACGAATCTATAAGGGTTCCGTTTTTTTACCGTTCGGATACGAAACCCTAAAAATGTTTGTAGAACGTTAAGGCGGGTTGTTTTTATCCCGGTAGTACAATCTCGTGGAACACTTACCGAACTCCGCGCAGGCGGAGCCGCGGGCTAGTATGTAATAATGGTATACAAACCTGCACAGTGACAGTGTAGTTGATGACGACGGCTTTGGAGTAGGTCGCGGGGTTGAACTGCGGGTTGCCGAGCTTGGTGGTGAGGTACATGCGGAAGTTGGGGTCGTAGTCCACCTCCGTGCTGCCCAGCATCACGAATGAGCGGCCGCTTTCCACTGGCAATACGAGATCAGACAGATACGGGGTTAAAACATGCTTAACCATGGCAGTCTTATTACAATACAAAGAATTTCTTTTAAAATAATTTGAACGTATCACTATATAGTATGAGCTCGTGGCTAAATAATAACAGCCGCTCGGGTCGATCTTTAGGTTAAGCCGTGTTTGCCTAGGTTGGTCTGTGGATGGGTGACCGCCCATTACATACCGAGTTTCTTCCATACCTCGGAAAGCACGTTATGCCTGCCTTTTCCCAACTATGTTGGGGTCGGCTTCCAGTCTAACCGGATGCAGCTGATTACCAGTATTTTACATGGAGCGACTGCCTATCTGACTTTCACAACCCACTTAGTACTGGGTAATACGATACCCCTTGGTAAAACTGGTTGTCAGACTTTTTGGGCCCCTGATTACCGAACGACTGTCAAAGATCTACAAATGACAGATGGGATCAACAGCTTTACCTGCTTTCCGAGGCACGGAGGAAACTCGGTATTTAATCCACAGAAAACCTAAGCAAGCACGGCTTAACCTAAAGATCGACTCGAGCGGCTGTTATTATTTAGCCACTCCATAAATACATACCCTTAATATTCTTCTCCAGAACATTATCAACGACAGGATCTATATACTCGTTGACATCTTGGAACAGCACCGGCATGCCATATTTGATAGCCATCTCCAACTGACGCAGGAATTGGGGGTCATTGAATGATAGCACCTGGAATCAATAATTTAGTTTTAATTACTTTTAATTGTCTTGTTGGTTTTTACTGTAATGATCGTAAGCGCGATTGCCGGGCTTAGGGATCCTAAGTCGAACCAAGGGCTTTTTTTTTTTTTTTTGGTGGAAACGTTGCCCCACACTAGGAATTTCTCCTGTATCGTGGGTGCGTTTACAAACATTTAAATTCACATATACAAACAGCCAGACCCGGAACAACCATCTGGGGCTGCAGTCTCGACATAGATAGCGACAAAAATCGGTCAACCTTAAGGTTTTGAAATAAAGTTGAAAATCTATTAAAGAAATTTGACATCGTTATGACTTAACGACCGATTTTTGTCGCTATCTATGTCGAGACTGCAGCCCCTGTAGGCCATACAAATATTTGTTCCGTGCGGGAATCGAACCCGTGACACGAAGCGCAGCAGTCAATCGTTCAGCCACTGCACCAACCGTGCCGTCAAACGGGTTATTGGGAGTTTGTATCCAAAGGAGAATTTCAAGAATAGCCTGTACACTGGACGCGTGCAGAACGTTGCACAGTGTACAGAACATTTACATCTGCGACGAGTAGGTACTACCGACACTGAGAATCTGTTACTTTTCACCCTTATTGCCTGAGTTATAAAGTTGAGAAGTGGTCAACCGTCAGTGAAAGCGGTAGTACAAGCATACTAGTATAACAATATGTTGTGTTATTGTAAACATAAGAGCGTGGTCCTGCCCTTGTCCCAATTTCAATGTTTTTTTTTTGTTTATTAAAAAAAATAAAAATGTTTTTGGAGGCGGTGAACCGCGTTTATTTATTACAACTTTTTCTTATTCAGTTCTCCCGTGTCAATCTTCAAACTATCGTTCACTCTTTTGTGCCATGACTTACACCATCAATATTCTCGCTACCATGATCTCTAATACCACGTTATTACACGCACCTTAAGATTATTCTTAAGCTCTTTCCTCTTGATCCAGGTCAGTGCCTGCGTCTGCGGGTCGATACACAGCGGGAAGCGGGACGCTCTCGTCGTGAGGATGCCGTTCTGAACCGACAGCTCGTCTGGAGGTAGACCTGTCGAGTTCCAACTGAAATTGACGTTAACCAAGCATTATAATAAATTAATAAGTTGGTATAAAAACAGTAAATTAGAGTCGAAATGATTAAATACATTGAAACAAACAAACTATAATATACCAGATTTAGTAAAAAACTTATAAAAGAGAATTTGTATGAAACTATCTAGTCGGAACTTATCTGGAGCTAGGACGACAAAACACGATTCTATCCAGAAAAAACAGCACTCACCCGCTAATCTCAACCTCGTTGGTCAAATTCTTCTCAACAGTGAACGGCGTAGTCAGAGGTATGCCCCTCTCTAACAAATCGCCCAACCAGTCCTCGTATATCATGGTCTGTCTGAAGGAGAACGAGAAGGGTCCCGCGTAGCTCAAGAACGAGGCGGAGAGTAAACAGTTGCCGATCAAGCGGGATTGTTCGACGTAAAGCGCTGCAAGGTCTAGTGTCCAGCGCTTTTGTTCGCTTGATAAGCCTGACATCAGTTTGTCGGCGGCGATCAATCTTGAAAGAAAGAACGGAAGGTGTTTTATTAGTTACAGTGATAGCCGAGTGGTGTGACCGTCGGACTGCCAAGTTATAGGTCTCGAGTTCGAGACCAAGGCACCTCTGATTTTTCGGATTCATGTGCGTATTGTATAATTATCGTTAACACTAAAAAACGGGATATTTACCATGTTTACTGTTAAAAAAAGAGCCCACAAACACAGTTCCGAAATATCGGGAACTAAAACAAATAATAAACATGGTAAATATCCAGTTTTTAGTGTTAATGATAATGTTAGTGACCATGTCAGTTTTTAAAAACTTGTATAATTTTGTACTTGCGTCGGTGAATGAAAACATCGTGAGGAAACCAGCACGCCTGAGAGATATTTCTTGACGTCATGTTAAGCCAAAGCCAAGAAATACCTCAGTCCAAGTTCGAGGCCCATGGGCGGCATAAAAACCCTGACACCAGATAAAGAAGAAGACTTGCAAATAAACAAAGAAGATAATTTATAAACGCATTTAAAAACACCTCAAATAAAAATGAATTTATGTCAAAATCAGTCAACCAATTATGCTTTAGACGTGAAGATACATCGATTTCTACAAAATAGTCAATAGTCACATATTATTAGTTCGAACTTTTGAAAAATAACGAATACAATACAAGTAGGATAATTTACACTTTTATTGCCATCTCTTTTTTTATGAAATCCATACATATGCTGTGCAAGCTTGTAAATGGCTTGTCGTTGATTGCCTAACTATAAATTTTTGTACTGTTAGCTGTAAGGCCACGTACAATAAAATAAAATAAATATCGTGACAAGTCAGTGTTCACATGTTGCTACACGTGAACATTTACTTTTAATAACTAGACTAAAACCATAAATTTAACAAAACACGTGTGGCGTTCCAGCGACATTGAAAGAGTAAAATCATACCTTCGCATCATAATATCAGTCTCCTCCTGCAACTCTTGCCTCCTCAACATGGCCGTCTCATATCTGTTATTAAGTCCATCCAGCGTTTTTTGCAGCCGATCGATCTCGCGGTTCAACGAAGCCAAGTAGTTGCACGCTTCGGTGTACTCCTTCTCTAAGGCTTCCACTTTATCCTTCTTCGGTTTAACTTCTCTGTATACGGCGCAGTAGCCCAGGACGGCGATCACGAATTTGAGAAGACCGTAGCTGTGGAAGAAAAGTTCAGTCAGACTTTCCAAAGCAAAGGGGTGCTACATACTTGTGTTTGATTAGGCAGTATTTCTAGAACAATATAGTCTACCCGAAACAATTATAACACATGCTCGGATCTTGGCATATTCACCTCGTGCCGAAGGAAAACTCCGTTCGGCATCTCTCATCGCCGAATTGTTCGGTATAATTCAAGGTAAGTCTAGTTTTTTCGAATATAATATGTCAAAAAAAATGCAAACAAGTTGATTAAAAACAACTGAGCGCTACAGTCACGTCATTATGGACGTAGGTTGGAGGTAGGTCCAACCGTTATTTTTATCGCTTATCCAGCCTTACTGATCTGCTACATAGTGTCCAACTATCATAACTTCGCAAATAGAATTAGACCATACACTGCCCGTGAAATTCAAATTTTCTTAAGCCAGCTCCAAATATGATCATTTGCCCGATCCGACCACCGTATCCGTATCGGCAACGCGTAACATGATCGCCTATCTGGAGGGTGATGATACGCGATCATGATACGCAGTTTTGATACGCCACTCTGATACAAACCGCGATACAGCCCGTTCCATTTCGAGTCGGTTTTTGTCCGATCATCAAAGAGATACGGATACGGGACAGTTTGGCGCCTGTCAGTCTGGACCAGTCCGCCACTCGTATTGCACTGTATTGTTGTTGTTGTATTGTTTGTAGTTTAATTTAATTGTATATCTTGTGTTGTTATTAAAATTCTGTGATAAATAATGAGTCCTATGTAAGAACATAGGACTCATTATTTGGCACAAAATTTTAATAAAATAATAATAATAATTGTATGATTCGTGTCTGAAGGCACGCGAAATTGCTAAATACACTTCAACCAACGACGTCATGCTTGATCGAGAGCTGACACAAAACTGTTGGCTACTCGATACGCGATCATGACAATTCTGAGGAGACGACAGGTATGATACGGAGTCAAATAAAGGCGCCCATAACTAGATAGGGAGCTTATACAGTACGACGAATGATACGGTGACACGGATACAGCGATCGGATCGGACAAATGATACATAATATGTGGACCCGGCTTTACGTTTCTTGAAATTTGTCGGTCAGTGTCAGGCCGTATGTTGAACAAGAAAATTTGAATTTCACTGTCTACCCTGGCACTTTCACCTTAACGTTCAATTTAGCTTACCCCGCCTTACTGACTTGCTGCATAGTATCCAGCTTCTTGCTCTTCTTCATGTGCGCCTTCACGTCCTTGACCTGCTTCTGTGTGATGAGGTCGCAGTTCATCTCTTGCAGGTTTCGCAGGAAGTTGGGGTCCGCCATCATGCCTTTGGCGCCCTTCCAGGTGATTTCTTTTACGCCTCGGATTATGGCCACGCACTCGCATACCGTCTGGTAGAAGTAATTGGAGGAATGTGGATTAATGAGGTCATTCTAAAAATCGGACCATTGCAAGTCGGGCTTGCGTACTTATAGCGAGTCGGACACAACAGTAGTTATTCGTTGACCAAGTGAGCCAATTCGAAGGAAATACAACACATGTCCGGCTTTCACTCGGCTCTTACCGATTGCTAGACATCTAATATTGATAAATCATGCTCTATTCGAGAGAAGCTGGCTCGATGTTTTCGCACTACTTTGTCGCCCAGTGCGCCGAATCATACAGAATGTCCTAGGTAGGGTTTAATACCACGAAAACCATTACTTGTGATACTAGCCAAGTGGCACCCCTTTCAACTTGATACTTTTTCGGAAATCCCAGTGCCCGGGCTGTACAAAACCAAGTCTTTTGAAAAGACTGTCACACAATTATGACTTTCGTAGTGTCATAAGTAACAGATATTACGTTCTACAAATATGTATTTCTAGAATTCGCGTATGTAAAGCACAAGGCCACTATACCACTAACCTGTACAGCTTCAGGCGGCGTCGCAAAGGACCGAATCTCAGTGATATCGTTCTTATCTAGATCCGCTAAAGCGAGCCTGGCGGCCTCCAAGGCCGGGAGGGCCGCTGACAGCGCTATCTCAGCCTCCGCCTTCTCTTCGGAGATGATGGCACTCTGCTCCGTGATCTCAACTGACTTGATCGAGGCGACTGTTTGCTTTGCTGTTGCTGCGCTCGTCGCTGTTGGGAAAGGAAGTGTGGAATAAGATAAGATGTAGAATAAGATGTTTGCAGTCTAGTGTTTGCAAGCGCGATTGCTGAGCATGAGGTCCTAGGTTGGATCGTTCCCAGGTCAGCCAATTGTTATTCCATCAGGAAATTCTCCGTAGCAGCCATGGAGTCTGGATTCGTCGTTCGCCCCCTATTACATGGGACTTAAACAGAACTGGCGAAATGTGGGTGTACTATTAGGTACAGCTCTGACTAACCTTTCGGGATAACAGGCGTGATGTTATGTCATTGGTAACTTTCTCACCGGATGAATCAATGACCTGGTGAATATTACGAAAAACACAAGACCGGTCGATGCGAAAACGCTTGAGGGAGGCTTATGTTTAGCTGCGGACCGTAATTAGCTTAAAACATGATGATGGAGTCTAGGTTCCTGCTCGCTTAGCGGCTCTTGTTTTGCTTTGAGCATTTAGGCTTAAGAGGCCACGGAATCCAGCAGGTCTAGCACAGCTATCATGCACTGCTACACGAGCGCCTACTCATGCCTCAAAATATCAAAGTCATGTTCAAGTTTGAACTTGCATTACTTATGTGACAATATGATTCAAAGAGCTATGGAAAAAAGCATGACAGGCATAAAAAATAAGATAGAAAGAGAAACACTGTCATAAAAAGAAAACTGGAGTAACGGACGTGCTCTTAAAGATTGATCAACTAAAGTGGAGATGGACGGGCCATTTACTAAGAAGAACAAAAGAAAAATGGAGCCAAGTTGTAGCAGATTGGTATCCTAGAGATGGTAAAAGGAAAAAAGGTAGACAAGGTAAAAGATGGGAAGATAAGCTAAAACTAAGTACGAGACCAAACTGGAGAACAGTTGCAAGAGACAGAAATCAATGGAAGATGTTAGAGGAGGTCTATGCCAGGAGGCACACTGAACTGAGAGATATCCTCTAAACACAAAAAAATTGTAACCAAGAAAGATCAGAATAAAACGCTTTATTATTTAACTAGCTGTTGCCCGCGACCTTCGTCCGCGTGAAATTTTAGCCTATAACTTTCCTTGATAAATGGGCTATCCAAACACAAAAAAAAAAAAATTTCAAATCGAACCAGGAGTTCCTGAGATTAGCGCGTCCAACCAAACTCTTCAGCTTTGTAATATTATATAAGTATAGATATGCAACACTGTATAGACGTTGGGAACGCCGTCTTTGTAACGCATAAGCCCAGTACCATTACCAGGCATTTTAACGGCCAAGGGTTATGTAACTAACCTTTGGTGATCTCTGTGAGCAGAGTCTCGCATTCCTTGGTTTGCTCAGCGACGATGACTTTCTGCACCACCAGCTTCGCGTTTAGGTCTTCCAGCTGGACGTTCGCTTCTTCGATCTTAGCTAGCCCACCTATCAGACGTTCGCACTAAAAAATATAAAAATATAATGATTTCTGTAGTTGTTTTCAGAGCTACATAGAATTAGCGATTGGGTCAAGTTGCCGTTGCGGTTCCAGTCATTTTCGGTAGAACATCTTTAAGATGTACGTCTACATCTTGGTTGAAGCTTCTGCACCAACATTCCGGCCGACAGCAATCACGGCAGTGAGCACATAGGTTCGAAGCCCAGTCAGTCAGAATATTGCAGCCCAGTTACGGACACCGGAGGCTGACAGATAATTCAGCACATTATCTGTCCGGTATGGTGGACGAGACCAGATTTTTTGTCCATACAGGACCTGGTGGCCTAACAAGCGCCAGGGTAGCCTGCGAAATTCAAATTTTATTACGTTTTCTGCAATTTGCAGATCAGTATCAGGTTAAATTTTGATTAAAATATGATTCACCGTAACAAATATGGCTCTACGGAGTTAAAATTTTTAACATTAAAATCATTAATACAACCCTCTAAGTTCATTTAATCCCATTGAACGACTTTTTCATGAAATAAGAAGTGGGAAAGAGATAGCGCTAGACATCCTCTACAGCTCCGTCTCTTTCCCACACTGGAGTGACATTAAAACAATAAGCTACTTTAAGACGTCATGGTAAGTCCCCTGAGCTTTATCATACCTGCGCCACAATAAAGGCGTCTTTCTCCTTGAGCAGCGACAGGTAGTTGGTGAGGAAGTCCATGTAGTGCTTGGGCGTGACGTAGTTGTTGCGGCGCAGGCGCAGCTGGAACTCCAGCGAGTAGTACGCGATCGACATGTGCACGTGGACTACGTGCTCAACGATGATCGGTCGGAATTCTTCGGGGATCTTCGCTACCTGGGAATTAAATGGTTGAAGGAAGAATTAATTGCCGCGTTCTATGACTGAACTAAAAATGTACTGTCTTGCAACCTGCATACTCTGTCATTTACAGTCATGTTTACACAAATAAAGAATCTATGAAACTGAATGTTATTTTCTATGTTGAAAAATGTATTTATTATCCTCGTATTGTAACGCCATATGGATGTTTAAAGTTTTCGTGTATATTGTGTTAAGAAACTATTAAGCACTTGTTTTAAAATTGTAAATTGAGTCACTGTTAATTTCATTTCGCACTTAAATTTTATACTTTTTGCTATGCCCTACAGGGTCCGTAATTGTACCTTAGCTTTAAGACCATTGTAAGACCTTCACACATTATGTAATTCAAATTAAGATATGAATATGAAACTCCGATTCAAGTTGGTATAAAACACACGTGGCTGTCAGCAGAAAGCGATACAATGCAAACCTAACTTCTGTACTAAGTTGATGTTCTTAACATCGACATTACCCGTAATTCATACATTCTCCCAAGAGGTACAACGGTTTACAGAAAACAGAAACTAGTTGCTCTTTAGAATTTGTGCAACTTTTCAATAATTAAGTAGGTATTTTGTGACAAAAAATGCTGGAATGGTCTGGCAGATGCTAGGGAGATTTACAGATTAAAATAAAACTAAATATCCTATCTATACATACGTCAGAGAGGAAGACATTGGCCACAGCTAACAGCGCCTGCTTCGGCCACGGGAACTGCCAGTCTATGGTAGTATTGTTCACCAGGCCGGGGAAACTTCGACATCTGATACCATAATAAAACAAGATAAAGACATCTGCATTTGTCCCGCGTGATGGAT
Source organism: Noctua janthina (assembly GCA_963576755.1). Lineage (NCBI taxonomy): Eukaryota > Metazoa > Arthropoda > Insecta > Lepidoptera > Noctuidae > Noctua > Noctua janthina. The sequence continues at coordinate 12,131,103 of OY755066.1, forward strand.
AACGACCCACCTCTCACCAGAAAAAAAAAACATTTATTAGTACTATACAAGATGCATAAAATAAAAAAAAAACTACAAAAGCGGTACAACATCATCATCATCATCTGCCTAGCCTTTCTTATTATATTGGGGTCGGCTTCCAGTCTAACCGGATGCAACTGAATACCAGTATTTTACATGGAGCGACTGCCTATCTGACCTCCACAACCTAGTTAGTACTGGGTAATACGATACCCCTTGCTAAGACTGGTTTTCAGACATTTTGGGCCACTGACTTCCTAACGACTGTCAAAGATCTACAAATGACAGCCGGGACCAACGGCTTAACGTGCTTTCTGAGGCACGGAGGAAACTCGGTATGTAATGGGTGGTCACCCATCCACAGACCAACCAAACACGGCTTAATCTAAAGATCGACCCGAGCGTTTGTTATTATTTACCCACGAGCAACAAGTAGAGGAAATATATTGTGTTAATCCACCCAGGAGAGCCATCTAGCCAGCTACCATGCGAGGCAGTGGCACAGCCACAGGCAGCGTTTGACCGGTTCTAACAAGGAGGCCTGCATGTGTCCTGGCAGTTAGGTTTGTTATAGGCTGTTAGTTGCGTGTCTAGGGGCAAGCAGACTGTTCAGAATCCCCTAACATCATGAAGAGTAGTATATTATAAGGACAAGCCAAGATTTTCGGCTTGTATGAAAGTAAAGTCACTAGCTGATTATGCTATCAAATTTTATAATGTGCATTATTACCTGTTTCTCAATATATCACCGCTAGGAGACATAGACAGTACTACGTGTAGATTTTCGGCGCATCTGTTGCAGAAGAAGTTCCATACCGCGTCTCTGAAATCATTTTATATGTGTTATTGTTTTGCTATAAGCATAAGCATAGCATAGCATAATCAGCCTATAATGTATACTGCTGGGACGAAGGCCTCCTCTTTATTAGAGGGAATGGGCTATAATCCACCACGCGGGCCCAGTGCGGGTTGGTAGATGTCACATGTCTTCGAATTTTTGGTTCTAGGACATGCTGGTTTCCTCACGATGCTTGATTTTTTGCTGTAGGCAAATGTAAAATATCACTGCACAAAATCACATAATAACAACACACCCGTATAAACTGAAGGGAAGAAGTAGAGCTGTATCACCCAACATTTCGCCTGTTATGTTTAAATGCCTTGTAAAAGTCTGGAGGCTCAGTTACTCCTAGGTAACTTCGAATGGCTACTGCGAAATTAATACTGGAAAAACTCAATAACACTGTATGGTTAGGGACCTTATACCTTGAGTTGATGCTGATTGATACACTGATTACTGATTGATTGATATTTATTGATAAAAGTATGATTGCATGATAGATAGTGCAAGTAAATTGACCGGTTTGGCGCAGGTAAAACTGTGCTGTGTTTGCATTGTATTTTCTCCAGGCCCGGACAAGATCCCCAGGGTTCCATTCCTCGAAGGATGGAACCCTGGGGGCCTAAAATAGCCGCTTTAGCAGAATCATAATAGGATAACAATATGAATTACGATACAATTCATAAATCACACAAAAAGTGACCATTTACAATTACAGCGTATGTGACCATTTTATGAAGTGATTTAGATTACTTTTCTATTATGATTCTGCTAAAGCGGCTATTTTAGGCCCCCAGGGGCCCAGGTCATCGCTTGTGACCAATATACCAACAAGGTAGTCAAATCAACAGTTCTTTCACAATTATTTCCCTCGTCTTAATCTCGTTACAATACAGTAACTGTTAGGTTGTTGCTACTCACAAGGTGGTCAAAGTCAGATTGATCTTTATTTTTCTAACCATAAAGTTACTGTTTGGTTGTTACTGCCATAGGCAAAATACGTAACTCTAAAAGGGCTGTAATTACTTCTAAAAAGCCGTCAACATAGCATACTAACTTGGCAACCCCATATCCCGCTTCAATGCTGTCATTACGCACAGCGTTAATGATGGCGTCCTTTTCGTCGTCACCGAACAACGCGGGGATCATGCCGATCATGAGGATGTTGTTGATGAACTCCAGGAAACCCTCCTCGATGATCTAGGGGAATAGATGCTGCCTACTCAATGAGCGAAAGCAGTGACGCACACACATAACACACAGTCAGTGCTCTGCATTATCTGAACCATCTTCTTTTTAAAAGGGATCAAGCAATGCAGGGCTCTGACTATACACGGTGTAACAGAAAGGGTATAGTCATATGAAAGGGTATGCTGCCAATATAAAATTTCAATACCTACTCGACCCAAATGCCCATACATTTGGGTCGAATAGGTATTGAAATTTTGTTTCGCATTTACGATATTGAACCCAAGGAGAAAGTTGATCAGTTTGATGGTCTGCAATATATGTTTTCATATGACTATACCCTTTTTGTTACACTCTGTATACTTACATACGGTGTACGGTATGCTATTTCTTTACCTATACTTTATAAAATAGAAAAAAAATATTTCAATATGAAATTATTCCAACAATTTAACTTTATCTCTTTTTTAAATAATTTTGTCAGAATGACAGTGTTGTCGTACATAACGTTCATTCGAAAAAAACCCCTTGTTTCACTGAGGAATAAATAGTTAATGTGGTCCGTCCTTTTTTTTTAGAAAGTACATAGTCGATCACCATCACTATTATCATTTTGGGCAGTCTGTTCTTCCCCTTACATTACATACCAGCAATGTCAACACAAACGTTACCTGTGCCGCAGTGAACAAGAAAACAGTCTTCTTATTATCGACGCCGAGCGAGTTGTAAAGCCTCTTCATGTCGTCTTTGAGCGTGTTCTCGCTGTAGTTGCGCATGATTACAATCTCAAACACGTCACAACCTGTGGAATAGTGAGAATTAATACTTCTGAAACGTGGAACTTGGTGATAGACTCGTATCTGACGCTACCCATGTTTGCAAAGAAATAAATGATTTGATTTGATTTAACGAAGCCGAAACGCTCTTGTTTTCCCCGTCATTGCGATCATTTTTTTTGTTCTATACCACCACCTGGGAACCGTCTAGTTACGGAGATATTGGGGGTCAAAGTTCCAAACTTACATGTTTTAATGTAACATTTTTACTTTAAAATACCTCCACGATGCCCGTAATATTCAAACCATCCATCAGTACAGTTTTTTTTTTGAGAGCTTTTCATGAGCATCAGCAACTTTTCACCCCAAAAAAAAAGTTGATTCCCAGCAAACATTCTTGCGTTACTTAGTTTGATGTACAAAATGCTTGGTTGACGGCTTCGTGAAGGGTCCGTTTACACCCTGTACGTCAGGCAGTGAATTGCGATAGATTGCCGTGATAGTTTTGTTATATCCCTGGTTATAATGTTCCACACATACCTGCTGCGAAGGCCGCGAGCCTGCAGATAGACTTCTTGCCGGAGCCGCCCACGCCGATGATGAGCAAGTTCCCGCGGTCCATGCGCAGGATTCGCTGCGTGCGCGTCAGGTGCTCCAGGCAGTCCTCGAACAGCACCACCGAAATCTTGCTCACGCGGTCGTTGTACTCGTCCAAGATCTAATGGTAACAATACAAAGTGTAATAGAAATAACTGAAAACCGAAAAGCATTGAACTGCGGGAATAAAAATGTGCTGCTTCATACATTTTGTTGAGTTGGGTAACTGTAAGGGTTGTGAACGCTGAAGTGGCAGCAGGCGTATCGACCAGCGGAATGGGGGCGGGGGGCAGGGCCGGGGTGCCGTGGCGCAGCTCGGGGCCTGTGTTACACAGTGGACTTCGACAGGCTGAGCTGAATGTAGTATACGGAACAGCGGTTTCCTCGTAATTGCTGGTTTGTGTGTTCAGTTTTTCTACTTTGTCTATAATACCAGTAGTGTGATAGAACAATACCTCTTGGAACAGGAAGTAGACAGCTTCATAGTCGAGTAGGTCCTCATAGTATCTGATCTCCTCTTCATCCAGTGCGTTGCGATAGTCACCGAATAACAACGGGTCACGGAACACATATTCTTGCAGCTGTGAACGACGATGATACCAATACAGGGTGTAAGGGACAGCCCTCCACAAACTGACAGGGTGCATTCAGCTCCTTATTTAGAACCATATTTCACCGGAATTTTACTTCGGGTTTTTTTTTAAATTATTATTCCTATATTTCAATGTAAAACAACATTCCCTGTACGCAGCATTCCATTTATGTAAATAATACCGCTAAAATAAGAAATCCAACAATGGATGTTGAAATACTCGCGTGAATTCAGCTGTTCACTTCCTGCACAGCTACAGAGTTAGTCGAATTCGTCGTCGTACTTGCCGTTCGCTACGTGCGTTTTGCCACGGTAACGATACAGTGATGTCTGGTATGAGGAAATATAACAAATCAAATTTATTGGATTCATACTGAATTCACCCCATCAGTTTGTGGAGGTCTGTCCCTACACCCTGTATAAACAAAACGTAAATTGGATACTAATTACTATGACAAGTGCAAACTGCCCGGCAAGGAGTCTAGGGTTCGGATCCGCAAAAGAGCTATTTGATTCTTTTCTTATACTATTTCTTGGAAGCAGGTTGTTTGAATTTTTGCTGAGTGTTGGCGTGGGAGCCTAGTTGCGGCAGCCACTCCGATGCTTGATTGTGTGTTGGAGTCCGCGCACTACGCGGCCAAGCATGCCTGGCTGCTGCAGCAATAAAACACGCATAATAAAACACGAATAGCTGTCTTAGGTCCACGTACGCTTGCCGTAGCAACCAGATGTAGTGTTCTGAAACTGTTGATTATAACAAAACGGTCACGACTGGCCGTCGACAGGATGCTCAATGACCTACGACATAAGTGTGTGTCAAGTAATAGGTGAGCATATTGGCGAAGTGTGGGTATCCTTTTCCGGGGACCACAGGCATACTGTTATGTTATACAACAGAAGTATTACCGTGACCTCTTGTTCAGGTTCCACCTCCTCTTCTTCTTCTATCGCTTCGGCAACAACGACAGCTGCCTCCTCCCCTTCGGGTTTCTCTATTGGAAGGCCGAACTCTGCAACACAATATAATTTTTGCCATTAAAACGATAGGGACGCGTTATCTTTGAAAGCAAGTTTTTAGTTACTACTGTTAGAAAGAAGCTGATCTGGGATAGACTCATTGACAGGGCGAATTACCGAGTGTGGGGTGTTAGGGTCTAGATTTGTATGATGCCAATTTTAGCTATATTTGATTAAAAAATCTACAACCCATACAACGAAAGAGTACAGTTTAAGGTGATATTACATTTAAAAAAATGTGGTTTTTTCTATTTCGTCTAACTTTTTAAGTATGTGAAATAGGAATTAAATAACATTTTGGTGTATGTTTTCTGACTCTTTTTTCTAGTATCGTGTAAAAGGAATACACGATTCAATGAATTTTTCTCGATACAAAAAAAAAGAAAAGTTATATCTATTTTTTTACTTTTTTCGATACCACGGCGTAATGCTTAAGAGTTATTCAATGGAATTTACTTTAAAACATAGAGAATTATCATACCAAAGTTTAGTCAAAGTAGTTTTAAATTTAAATAATTAATTTTGTTAAAAAAGGAGTAAATTCGTTTCGGCACATACGTCGTTTTATTCCAACCGCACGCACATTATAGCCATCTCTTTTTTTGCGTTTCAAAATTAATTGCATCAATTTCGCTCGCTTAGTAGATCAGTCGAGCTACGACTTATTTTCGAGGTAACGCCGTAATACAGGGTGTAAAACTACCGTTACAGTGCAACTAAGTAAGGCAACACAAAAATTGTTGTTGGGTAACTACTTCTTTTTGTTGTAAAAAATCACAGTTTACGTTAACGCACTAAAAATTTTGTGTGCGCTGATGGATGCATTGAATAGTCCAGAGGTCATAGAGGTATTTAAGGTACTTACATTAACAACATTTAAAGAAAAAGAGATATCCGTTACTAAATATGGTATTTACAGAAAACAAAAAAAAATACCGGACTAGAGAGAGTCTGACTTGCGGACCGAGGGTTCCGTACAAATGCTTGTATGTTCATGGTTTGTACATTATGGAAATCAGGTCTCTGAAGTTCATAAGCTCTTAAGAAAAAAAATAGTCGGATTGAACAAGTATCTTAAAGTTGTGCATTCCAAAATCAAATGCACGAGTCACTATAAAAAAATACCCAAATCGCTTCAAGTGTGCCTATAAAATTTTAAGAGTTCCCTCGGTTTCTCCAGGATCCCATCATCAAATCCTTACCTGATGACCATGGGAGCACCTGGGAAGTATACCCTTTCAAACAAAAAAAAATATTTTCCAAATCGGTCCAGGCGTCTTCGGGTAATCGGGAAACATTGATAAAAAATAAAGACTGACGAATTGAAAACCTCCTCCTTTTTTGAAGTCGGTTAAAAATAATTTAAATTAAACCCTACCGTCGACTTCTTGTTCTTCTTCAATTTTGATATCCTCGTCACGCACCACGATCTCTTCTAGCACAACGGGTTCTTCTTCCGGGAAGTATATCATCACTTGCTCGTAGATATGGTTGCGCATCAGCTCGTTATCCTGTTTGTGAAGATGAGAACATTAAGTTATGCATTTTTTTTGTTGACTATCAGTACAGTGCACATGATTATCAAAGTTGGTATTTTACTGGATTTATTTTTTCGTTGGTCTAGTGATGCTAAGCATGAGGTCCTCGGTTCGCAATCCCACTGGAAAAACCCTATAACACTTCGCCCGCACTGAGAAATTCTCCTACCTGTTGATATTTCTCAGTAGCAGCTTGATTTTGTGCCCGGTTGGTGGCAAGAGGCTCGCCTCTTATAACATAGAACTTAAAGGTGAAATGTGGATGTACCATTAAGTGACCTCTGCCGAACATTTCGAGGATTACAAACGTGATCTTGCGTTAATTTTGTTTGTGCGACCTGCAGACTTACAAAACCAACCTGAAGCCCCGGCGATGACAACAAGACGGTGAGGAACACTCATGTTACACGAGAAAGAAAGAAAAAATATTTATTTGTCGCAGGGACATGACATGCATCATACAAAATTACAAAAAATAAACAATAAACTATATATTCAACAGGACGGAACAAAAAAAGAAAAAAGTTAACAGCTTGCACGTCGTGACTGCGACAAGCAGGTTACCACTCAGCATGATGCTGTGCTATGGGGGGCCCACAACACAGCGCTGGTTTTCAGTGGTCACCCGTGAAAAAAACGTACGGAAGCCGAAAAAAACGTACGGAAGCATAAATATTTTTTACATCAATATGAGAATAAAATAAACAGTACATGGGTTACAATATAAAACAAACTACCTCCAGGAAATATAATAAACACTACAAAAAATATACAAGTATGTGTGCAGGCTAACCAAAGAGAGTTCTCGAAGCTTCTCGACGAGATTTGAGTGACCGCATCTGTAATGCTAGTTGCATGTTCATGTGCATGTGTGTTCTTGCTCGTTCGACACATCACTTGCCTTGCGTTTCTTGTCAGCTTCCAGTCTAACCATACGCAGCTGAATGCCAGTATATTACATGGAACTCCCACCCTCATTCTTTTTTTAGGTCGCTTTGCCTGCAGGTACAGCTTAACTTACTAAGTAAGCAACTTCACTTACCTGCACACTGATCAGTCTGTCGCATATGACTCGAGTGAACTCGTTGCGCCAACATCGCACAACGCAGTTCTTTTCGCTGAAGTAGTTCGGGTGAGTGAGACACATGCCGGCCGCTATGCGGGAGAGGTCACGAAGATTGAAGATGTAGTGGAATTTCGCAGGCGTTGGTGGTAGTTCTACTATTATTATCTGTGAGGATACAAAAGTGTCAATTGAAAAGACTGATAAATGGTCCGCTTTGTCCTTATAGCTTCGAGAACTACGTGAACATCAGAATGCAGCATTGAAGCGCCTTTTCAAGCAAGGATAAGCGGAGTGAAGCGGAGACGTTCGTGTCGGAATCGACCAATCGCATTGGTTGAAGTTCACATTGCATCTCTACTAGTACGCGATTAGTTGATAACTATACGTATAAAAAAACGCATTCTAAGATAACATTTGAAAATATCTGAGCTTGATTGAGAACCCTGACAAAAGTCATAAAGGTCGAAGGTCGAAGGCACTCCCTCACCGGGAACATTCACAATAAATTCAAGATTCGATTTTCAGTATAACGTTTACTTTTTTCTGTACAAAATCGAAACGTGGATTGTTACATACTAGGATTGTCGCCTTTATAGGAGTTAATCGTCATATTATCTGCTCTTGAACGTTGTTAACACAGTAGCAAGGGAGGGAAAAACATGTTCTAAGAACGAGCTTGTGGTCGTACGTGACATTTAGTTCAAATTATAATCATGGTCAAACAACTACTTTCTGAATATTATGTAGATTTAAATTTATAGAGAGTATCATAATTATCGGGGGCGTAGCTCAGATGGTAGAGCGCTCGCTTAGCATGCGAGAGGTACCGGGATCGATACCCGGCGCCTCCAGACCTTTCCTTTTTTGCCAATTATTTTTTATTAAATATTTGATAACTGGACAGGATCCTTCAAAACTGGAAGGAAAGAGTTTACAAAGGCCTTTGCCAAGGGGAAGAAAAAAAATGATAATACCAGCATTCTACCTGCCAATTCCTTTTAAGAGTTCCTCAGATGACAAAACTTACCCGGTCTCAGCACTGCCTGGACAGTTCCTGCCAATCTTCCCGGCTATCCCAACAATAGAGAAAAAACGAATATTAGGGAGTAGGGCTACTTACCTTGTACAAGTCCAGGGTCATGAATACAATCTTGTCGACGATTTGCTGAATCTCTTCGGGGAAGATTTCGAAGTGCCCTCTCAGGATTGCCACGTAGATGTGGCGCAGCGTGGTCTCTGACGGGAACTGCAGGTTGTATACTGAGAACATTGAGATGAAGCGGGGGTCCACCTAGTGAGGGAAAGAGATAGAAAATGATTTAGACAATTTATGCACGTGCAAATTATCATTCTTCTTTCTAGATTCATTGATCGAATTACTGAAGAACTTTCTCAGAAAAACTCTCTCTCTCTCTCACTTCTTTTTTTTCAGTTCTTGTTCAGTTTAAAAACTTATATGAAGAATTTTCTGTATCATAATCGCGAAATAATGTTGTACAAAACTTCAATACTAACTCGATCCACAGGGCAGCTGATTATTTTTTACGATAGAACACAATTTTTTAATTTTTTTTGGATGGTAAATCATCAAAAATCACCCTTTAGTTTGACTATACCCTTTCTGTTACACGCTTCTTTTAGCGTGTCGATGGCAAATTTTAATCAAATTTATTTGGGCCAAAACTCAGCTACGCAAGCTCCGCTCGCTGATACAATCATAAGATCGTCAAGTGCGAAGGTGTCAGGACATGCAGCGCAAGATGGAAAGTGGGCCATTGTCTGTGGAGGCACACCGCATACATACATCAGAGCTGAGCCGTCCATGTAGACATATCTGTTGAGTTTTTCTTTGGTACGGCCGACTTAGGTTCGGAGTCTATGCAATTTGATTTTTTGTTGTTTTTTTTTTTTGAGGGTGAATGAGACCATAAAAAAAATCAACTGGCATTGAATTATTTTTCAACTATCAGTTTTGTTTTCTTTTCAATCTTCATACAAAATAATTCGGCAAAGCCACTATTATTATTAATCTAAAACACCCTTACGTGAAATATGACGACGTCTCATTTTCTTAACTTAAACACGAATGATTGTTCTGAATGAAAATAAATTACTAGTATTTATCAATGAAACTTAAATTAATTATGATTATAAACTATGTATTTCTGGACCACATATTCTCGGACTTTTTGTAATATTTTTAGTTATAGAATATAACCCTAGAGTTATGGGATATCAAAAAAAAAAACAAGTTGTGTACAGTTTTCTAAGTAGGCCACGGCAAAAGCAACATGGAGTTTTCTTTCAGACGGCTCGACGAAGCCGGCTTCAGGGGGGTTAAGCAGTTCCCACCAAAGATCACAATACATCTTGCTGTGGAGGCGTAGCTATTAGCTGGGCCAACGCACCCAAAAAAGCTTTTACACTTTTGTTACATTCTGTATAAACAGGATATAAAATGACATCTTTAGCCTATTGTATTGTATAACGGGCTGGTGTCCGCAACTCCACGTCAAAGCGCGTATTTTGCTTGCGATAGCCTATAGTAAGTTATCACTCACATCATTTCTTCCACCACCAGCCTTGCCCATAGATGCGAGGAAACCAATATCCTTGATGTTCTTCCAGTTGAGGTCCTTGCCGCGGTCGTAAAAGCCTTTCCTCTCAAAGAGCAGCTTCAGCAGAGCTATGGGTTGTTGCGTGCCGTATGTGTCCACCTGTCAAGATGACATGTTAGTTATTGCTGGTTACTTTTACGGGGCGAAGGGACATCCACGCACAAACGCTTAACACGTATTTAGTACATCATACATAATATATATTCCGAACCCCCAAACATTTTTTTTTTAATTTTCATAGAAAATTAAAAAAAAAAATATATCTTACAAAAGTGCAATACCGGTACGGCCAAAATGTATGGAACAGCTGATTTAAAAAAAAGTAGTCCAAGATGCAACAAACATGTTATTCTACCGTATAACCTAACTATCATCCACGAATAAAAAAGTAATTTGGAGGCGCCGGGTATCGATCCCGGTACCTCTCGCATGCTAAGCGAGCGCTCTACCATCTGAGCTACGCCCCCGATATGTACTTCCACTATAAAAGGTAACGTTATATCGAGTGCAATAAAGGCACTCTCACTTGATGACGAAATAACCTTGACAGTCAAGCGCGTCTTGCTATGTAAGCAGTTACAACTTCATTGGTCAGCCAATATCATAGTTGTACATGACCTATGGTGCCAGACAACACGATCGATTCTGATTTTTTATGAAATATTTTATTCATTTATTTTATAAAAAATCAGTATAGTTAGAATAGTTGTGTATCAGTATTGTTGTTATTATTTTTTTTTTTTAAACAACACCTCTGTACTTTAATATCATTAAATAAATTTAAAAAAAAAATCATTCTAACTGATATTTAATCATTTTAATGTCTAAGGTCGTATTCACGCGGCGCATAAGAGCCTTTACACACAATGTTTTTTTATGCGCTGACGACGCCTACTACGGGGTACGGAACCATTCATGCGCGAGTCCGACTCGCACTTGTTTTTAATGTTGTGTGCAACCGTGGTATGTGAAAAATAAACCTATTTCTTTCTTCTGTCTTTCCTATAATCTCATAATCCGAAGGGAGGGCAGTCAAAGTCGACCGCGGAGAAATCAGTGCAGGACCAATGGTGTACCATCAACTATCAATTTCCGGGTTGTTACGGAAAAAACCCTATTAAAAAAACAATACCCGACGTGAGAATCGAACATAGTACCAGTAGTCCGCAGCCTAAATACGCGTCGACCGAAATCTGTAGTGAATGTAATATTTATTAACCAGTTCTTTCGCAAGTACACTTGAATGTTGCTTACAAAGCAATGTAAAGGTCATTTCGTCACTAAGTGAGTGTATTAAGTACGTAACTGTGCAGTACATAGCTTGTTACAGTGGTAGTACATATCGGGGGCGTAGCTCAGATGGTAGAGCGCTCGCTTAGCATGCGAGAGGTACCGGGATCGATACCCGGCGCCTCCAAATTATTTGTCGATTTTTTTTTCAAATGAACGTACACTATTTTTACAATATGTGCCTGAAAATCTTAATTTTAGACATCGTTTGTTTTAAGGCCAGAATAGTGCCCTGTGATACAGTGTCGGGGATTGGACGAGACATGCGCCTAACCCTAAAAATAAAATGATGTTCAAAAGAAGCATGCTTTGTACTATGACCGTTTTACCTATTGTCATAATTATGGCTGGTATCCATTAGAGATGGGTCTAACCTATAGACCCATCTCTAATGGGTTCCTGACAAGACAATAATTTTTTTATCGGTAGGAGATGGAGATTTTCATAATTTTGAAGACTGAACATGCACATTTGCGTACAAAACGCAATAGATAAACTATTCGATTCTTTTTTCAAAAATAAATATACCTTTTTTTCATTGCTATTGATGGGCCGAGTCTGATATTTTCTTTATAGTAGTCGAGTCTAGGCACTTCATTGGTACGACGTTATTCGAATACCATTATTACTCGAATTTATCTGAATACTGTATTTTTGTGGTACTCGAGTACGCGAGTACTTAGCAGATATTCGCGTCAGTACCTCCTCCAGTCGTTCTGACTCTGCTCATTATTTTTCTTAGCGTGTCGATGGCAGTTTAAATTCAGTCGGCACAGAATCCGGCTACGATATCTATTATCTTCAGTAGCATCAAATCCCTGAAAGTTACGTTGAGCACACACTGTTCGGCCAGTCCTTGTTTCCGTGCATGCTTATATTTTTACCCCGACGTAAGCTTTTCTCATAGCATTTTGTGCCGATAGCGAGAGGAAGAAATTAAGACTAGATAACAGTAGCGAAGGGACAATTTTTGTAAGAGGTAAGCCGGAGTACATATCTTTAATGTGATTATATTATTTGTTAATAGAATACTGACTGTGCCATTTTTCAAAGGGAATCCGATAGAAATGGAGTTGTATGGAACCTTCGCCACTGCTAGACAATAATATGTTCAGAACGAGATAAATTGTGAAATTGACGAAATAAATTGTTTGCCCCATGCAAACAATATATTTCGTTGTCATGTGAAGCAAATGAACCCTTGCAAACAATTAAATTCATCAAGTCTTTTCCCAGGCGGTCACCCGTCTAAATACTGACCGCGCCCAATGTTGCTTCGGTGATTGGACGAGAAAAGGTGTATTCAACATAGTATGAATGTTGGCGATTTCTGGGTCTAAATGTGTTGTGACTGGGGAAATTTAAAGAAAAAAAAACGTGTTGTGGCAACCCCGTCAAAAATGAGACAAGGGTAGGAAGCTGATAATGATGAAATAAAACAAGGATTTGTATGGATATAGCCCATACAAATCCTTGTTTTCTTTCTGTACTTACAATGGGCATGTTCATATCATCAATGAACACAAGCATCTTCTTGCCCACAGGAGGACCGAAGGTATCCTTAGTTCTCTTCTCAACAACGGATTCCAAGTTACGCTGGACGTCCATCGACGAGGTTCGCGAGGAGAAGTTCATTTGTTGGACTATCTGTGAATGGTAAAAAGGATTATTAACTAAAATATGAATATCCTGTCTTCCGAAATTTGGCCACGCGATATTATAGTGTGCTACTGTACAAGTGTGAGCGTAAACACAGGTATGTATATTCCTTGTTCTTTTACCATCATAGACCGATGGGACGGTAATCTTTAGATCAGACATAGGTTTTTTATTTTGCAATTAGCACTATTATTATTATATTATTATATCTAGCCCACATCGTCCCACTGCTGGGCAAACGCTTCCCTCCACTCCTTTCAAAGGTCACGCTTCTGTGCTACTTTTTACCAATTCTCAAGGAAGACATCCAGTTCGTCGCGCCATCTCCTTTGTGGTCTGCCGCGACCCCGTGTCACTGTTTCAGGGCACCAATCCTGAGCTTTACGGGCCCAAAATTATTGGAAAATGAATACAGTTTTGTAGAATTGTACCAGCATTCAAATTTCACAGACGGCATACACTCATTCTTATGTGCCTAAGTGTAAAGTATTAAATGCACGAAAACACAAAAAGAGTATTTTGGAGGCGCCGGGTATCGATCCCGGTACCTCTCGCATGCTAAGCGAGCGCTCTACCATCTGAGCTACGCCCCCGATATGAATGTAATTCAAATAGCCGTTCATGTTCACAAGCGATTTCGATCTTAATATAGGACCAGTTTAAATTTAGTTACGTAATACTTCCGTGAAAGTGGCACAGTTATAAATAGCCGAGCGAGCGTTCGTAATATAACACATAATGTCATCATGCCTGTTATCCCCGAAGGGTTAGTATTATTAAATATAGTAAGTACCTACACCCACGTTTTGAAAGTTATGTCTTACGTTTCGTAATATCAATTAGTTAAGAAAAAAATATACAATCGAATTGAGAACCTCCTAATTTTTTTGAAATCGTTTTAATAAATAAGAGCTGTATTTTGTATTTTATAAAGTCCTGTTTCACAAAATTAATAAATATCTGCTACTCAATTTAACCGTAACATATCAGAAAGTGGTAAAACAGTACTTATACAGTTTATGCAGAAATGTTGCAGTTCTTTTGCGCAACATAAATACTTGATTAGTTTACTTTTTTGCATGCATATTAAACATATGCATTCTAACATTCGTTGTGCAAAATAATTGTTTGTACGTTTATTCGCACATAGAATTGCATTTTATTGTTTTTTTTTTTAAAAACTCTTGTGGAACAGATCGATCTTGATTATAATGAGAACATTATAATCAAGAAAAATTGTTGTTGTAGTTTTTCTTGTTTAACTCTCTTATTTTTATATATTTTGTTATAGTATTTATTCTTATATGTTTTAGTTACCTGAGTTAGCACCTTCTGTTTATTGTCTCTACATCAACCTAAGGTAGACTGGTAGAAAATGACCAAGGCATTAAGTCCGCCTTTGTACACTTTTTTACTTGTGCATAAATATTTAATGAATAAATAAAAAAAGCAAAAAGCCAACGTCACGCGGTGTTCCCAGGCGGTCACCCATCCAAGTACTGACCGCGCCCGATGTTGCTTAACTTCGGTGATCGGACGAGAACCGGTGTATTCAACGTAGTATGGACGTTGGCGATAGTACTGTCTAAATTGGTGATACTTATCAACACTCTTCTTGGTCATGTACTCTAGTGGTTGGTCCGTTAACACGAGTTCCTTGTTCAATCACCGTGTCAGGCTGAGTTATTGGGTTTCGGTTTATGAAATTCTCAGCCCGACATGTGCAAGCGCATCCAGATAGGGCTGACACTTAACGTGCCTCGGTTTTGACTAGGATATAGTATCTGAATCAGTGGTCGTCAAACTGCGGCCCGCCGACGATATCTGTGCGGCCCTCGACAAAACAAATAATTTTAGTAGATATTATCCGAATATGACTTTGCACAAGAAATTAACTAAATAGACGCGGGTAGGTGTGAACTTCCTCCTGCAATCCATTCGGTTGCTCTTAGTGAGCGGGTTGCGGGGGGGGGGGGGGATTAGTCGTGGTACGTGTCACATAGTGAAACGCAGAAACACGTTGAATTTTGGAATATCGCTACACCGGGTGTCGGTGGGTTCGATTCCCTTCCGAGACAAATATTTGTGTGATCCATTTGTTTTGTTCCGTGCGTTGATTGATTTGGCAAATAAAGATTGGTCAATGGTCACTGGTAACAATTGCCGTACAAAATCCATAGGGCATCGCGTTTTGACAGCTGATAATAATATATCCATTGACTGGTAGTGTCAACTAAATGGTACAAGAATGTGCGGCCCGCTGTGATAGATACCTCACATTGTCCTAGTGGCCCTTCACTAGAAAAGTGTGACGACCACTGCACTATCTAGATCTATCTCTCTGAATAGTAGCTGATGTTCGTGTTCAGTTACTGGCAACGTACAGTCGCCATCTTATCAAAATATAGGTTTATTACCCTTTATGGTCCATACAGGCTTGATAATCTTTATTTCGTTTTAATATTATTAGACAAAAGTACTTACATATCTATCTGCTGGTAACCCTCGTAGATAGTTAGTGATTATAGCGGTTTTTGATGTCCCTGTTTCACCAACCAGTAGTACGGGCCGTTCAACCTGTTGACAACGTAGACAATTAACCTTTTGAACGCCAGAGCATGAACGGACGCGTGTACCCCACGCCAGGCCACAATTTTGTCACATATTTGTGTTTTAAGTTTACAGAGACAGACATCATCATCATCTGCCTAGCCTTTTCCCAACTATGTTGGGGTCGGCTTCCAGTCTAACCGGATGCAGCTGAATACCAGTATTTTACAAGGAAAGACTGCCTATCTGACCTCCACAACCCAGTTAGTACTGGGTAATACGAGGGTACTGGGTAAGTTTACAGAGACAGAATTATTTAAAAAAAATTGGTGTAGCGTTAAATTCATTAGCGACTTACAAAATGGTTTTACAAGGCAGATGTGGACGCTTCAGTAATGCATACACTGACCTTATTGGTGATATTCCTTAGAGAGGTCAGGTTCGCAACCGGTGTGCGTGTATGACCGGAAGTAGGAACGTGGACGCGGCGAAAGAGTACGTAAGGATCGTAGCAGGTCACGTACTAAAGGGTGTAAATAGACCCGTAACACATCCGAAAGGCACTTATTCTCCACGTCTTTGCGATGATTTTTTTCTTCTAGACCATACCTGGGAACCTTCTAGTTACAGTGATGTTGGGGGTCAAAAATCCAATTATTTCACAAGTTTTATTAATGTAAGTTTTTTACTTTACACACCTCCACGACCCGCGTACTAGTCAATACATCCATCAGCACAATGCTTTGAGTGCTTTCCATCGAGTCCTACCGTAAAACGTGATTTTGCACCCAAAAAAAAAGTCGAAGTTACTTAGTTTGATGTACATAATGCTTGATTAACGGCTATGTGAAGGGTCTGTTTACACCCTGTATAATTTCTGCCTACCTCTATGGGAAAAAGCGTGAGTTTGTGTATGAATACAAGGTGTAAACGGAACCTTCACGAAGCAGTCAACTAAGCATTCTATACATCAAATTAAGTAACCCCACGCAAAAATTATTGCTGCGAAACAACTTCTTTTTTTGGGGTCGAAAATCACGTTTTTCAATAAAACTCAAAGTAACGCACTCAAAACATTGTGCTGGAGGATGCATTGAATAGTACGGGGGTCATAGAGGTATTTAAAGTAAAGTTAGAAAACCTAAAACCTTGTATTTAAAAAAAAAAACGTGAAAAAGTTGGAACGTCTCCGTAACTAGAAGGTTCCCAGCTATGGTCTAGAACAAAAAAAATGATCGCAATGAATGGAGAACAAGTGCCTTTCGGCTTCGTTAGGGTCTAGTTACATCCTGTATTAAATACTTACGCTCTCCATAATCTTGATAAGCCAGGTGAGTCTGAGTGTATCCACAGTTGGTACCAGTATAGACGGGAACTTCATCTCGCGGTTGTGAACATACTCCGGGACCAGCCACTCCCAGGCTTCCCAGGTCTCGGTACTCAGCTCCAGGCAGTAGTCGTAGAGTGATGGGAAACCCATTGGGAAGTGTTCTGTGGGATAGAGGAGCGATTAGAATCATAGGTAAGAGAGAGATGGAGATATAGTGGACAGATAGCATCGTGCTATAAGGACGGGGGCGGCCAATAAATACAAAATGCAGGTAGAACCCCAAATAAACACTATAACGGCTGGCATTAATTTCAGAGTTCCTCAAACATGTAATTTCCCTTTCAAGGGAATTTCAAAAACAGTCAAGTACGGCTCATTGAATATAGAAACTATTCTGAAATAACCTTATTTTCTTTTGAAGATTTTTGTGAAAATGTAAAAAGCCAACCTCACGCGGTGTTCCCAGGCGGTCACCCATCCAAGTACTGACCGCGCCCGATGTTGCTTAACTTCGGTGATCGGACGAGAACCGGTGTATTCAACGTAGTATGGACGTTGGCGATAGCTTATAGTAAAATTGCAATAACTATCTGCTCCGTACCAAGTCTCAAGTGCAAAAAAAAAATTAGCACTCGAAAGCTGAATATTCCGCAAACGAATCCCTTAATCGAAAAAATATTGAACAAACTCGCAATATTTTTTAAAGACCTATCCAACGACATCCCACATTATGTTCAGAAGACTTTAATTTTCCACTTTGTCGGCGTAACTAATCTACATATTCATTCCAAATTCTAGCTTTCTAGCACTACGAGTCTTTCAGCTAAGCTGCGGACAGACGGACATGGCGAAACTATAAGGGTTCCTTGTTAACTACGGAACCCTACAAAATACACATTACGTGCTTAAAAGTCAGTAACAGTCATTAGCGTATATTCTGAGGTATATATCTACTTTTATAATGGTTGTAAACACGGGGTGTAAAGCTAATTTTGCGAAAGTTTGTGTGGGTGGATGGATGTTTGTTACACTTTCACGCAAAAACTACTGAACGGATTTGGATGAAATTTAGCACACATTTATTAGGATTAAAAAAATAAAAAGATATATTGTTTTAATTTTGATTTTTAATGTAGATTTTGTTTTTAATTTAATTTTGTTTTTAATTTTATTTTGATTGTTTTTAATTTTAATTTGGATTTTGTTTTAATTTTATTTTGATTATGTTTTTAATTTTAATTTGGATTTTGTTTTAATTTTATTTGATTATGTTTTTAATTTTGATTTTAATTTAGTTTAATTGTACCTATGATCCAAAGTTGATTGAAATAATAATAATAAAATAGGAAGATTTTATCCCGGTAGTACGATCCCGTGGGACCATAACCAAACTCCACGCGAGGGAAGCCGCGGGCATAAGCTAGTAGGTATTAGATAATCACTTGTAGTGGCCTTCTTCTCCCGCGTATCTTCGACTAACATCATAGGGCAGGCTTTCTTAATGTATACGTCGAAGTCCAAGCGGCCATCGTCGATAATGGCGGCTCCGAGGCTGTTGTACATCGACTGAAATGATCAACAAAACTCTGAGTTAGTTCAATGGGGAAGGTAACTATGAAACCGCGCTAGCATATTAATAAATAACTTTATTTCACAAAAATACAGATTTAACATGTTTTATATAAACACAGTTTAAATGAGCTTGGTAGTAACACAATGCAATATAAACTAAAACTGAAATCTGTACACAATATGGAAAACCCTGCCTCTCAAACTAGGAAACCTATATCTTGCAGTATTTAGCTGATTCCAAGTTCAATTCCAAGCAAAGTCATTGGTTGAAAATCTGGTAATGTCATTTTACATTTCAAAATAGCTTGATTTCATTGGTCAAATTGGGATCTAGCTATGGTCGCGCCATCTATAATAAGCTTTTAACGGTCTTCACCATTGATAGATCAAGCATTGTCCTCGTGATTAGACAGCCTCGTTTTTTGCTGTATGAGTTTTGATGACTGTCTGTTGGTCTAGTGGTCGCAAGCGCGGCTGCTGAGCATGAGGTTTCGATTCCCAGGTCGGGCAAAGTGTTATTGGGTTTTTCCATCAGGAATTTCTCAGTAGCAGCCACGAAGCCTGGATTTGCCTAGTCATAGTAGAAATAATGCTTCTCCATTCCCCAACCGTGTATCTATCACATGGCACTATTCTGGCCTTGAAACGAATGTTGTCTAAAATAAGATATCCAAGGTCATGTGGTCAAAATAATGGATAATTTATAATCATTTGAAAAAAAATGATTCCCAAAATATATTTAAAAAATTTTTGGAGGCGCCGGGTATCGATCCCGGTACCTCTCGCATGCTAAGCGAGCGCTCTACCATCTGAGCTACGCCCCCGATACGTCTACTGCACGAAATTCGTCACCAAGTCAGAAACGAAAGTGTACTCGAATGTTACTGTATTAAATAAAAATAAACCGCTTTGATTTCAAGTACATACGTGACATTGATATGGTGTAACCTTGAAAATCTTAATAAGCAATAAAACATGTGTTGTAAATTATCTGATAGTAAATAGATAAAATGCGACGAGTTAATTCATTAAACAAATGGGAATTACTTTTATCTGTTTGTAAGAGATAAATAACATTAGATTGTGTAAAGAAGCTACCGTCTTTGATGTTTAACATTGTTCTTTTTTCAAATGTGGTTAATTCGAATCCAAACCCAAGTATTCTGTATCACCCTTGAAGAGGATTCAAAATTCACCCAGGAATTAACATAAATAAGAGTTATCTACGGTCCTTTTAGATTAGTTAAGGCCTAGGTAGGATTGGGTGCAGGCAGCGGAGCGTTCAGTGTGTAAAACAAACGTTTAACACTTGTAAGAAATTACAAAGATACGTGGAGGCGTCCTGATCAAGAGCGGGTGCCGAGCGGGAGCCGAGCGGCAACGGTAGCGGGCAGCGATCCGCCGCGACTTTTCGTTTGCTAGTTTACACTACACGCTCATTAAGTGAGCCACGCACAGCTTGCCGCGCCGTGTGGGTGCGACACGCCTGCTGCCAGGGCGCGCCCGCCCGCTCCTGCTCTCACTGCGCCGCTCACTGACAGCAGCAACCTAGTGTTGAAGATGATGGTGACGCCATCTAGTCGATTTCGCCCACAGCTACTGCATTCGACGGCTTTCTAGGGAGGTTGTTGAGAGCTTTGGTGTGCTGCTCTTTCATGTACTCTCAAGTGGCTAGCATATCCAGCTTCGGCCGAAAAACTCCGAGCAAAAAGCAGTCATGTCAGAACATCATTGACGAAGTAGTAATAGAATTCAATAGATCACTGTCATTTGCAAGACTTGTCAGTGGCAACAACCGAATAGCAACCTAATTGTAACAAAAATAAAGATAACAGTCATTTTGACAGTGATGCCCAATCGGAAGTAAAAGGACAGTGTACATACCACCATGAACACACATTCGACGGCCGCTGAGTTAACCTCTTCGTTCGCATCTTCACTGTTCGGTAGCAAGCCGCTGATCATATAGCATAGCTGCATCACCTGTTGATGTAAAAATTTGTTAAGTAACACGGCTGGCGAAGCAAAATCTTTAAAGATATTACGTCATTAGTACGGATACAAAATGAATCACAAGCGCGCCAGTGATAAGTAACATCACGCGACCTACTTACAAGTCTATCCACACCTACAGCGCGCTTCTACATAGTCGTGATGTTTTAAGCTCGCAGCGAGGACGACAGGCAGTGACTGATCGCGGCGGAGTTGAGACGTCCCGGAACTGTACCCGATTAATTTTGCCGAGTGTTATTGTATTTAGTTGTAATTTGTTAGTTTAAGTTTAGTTTTTGTCAACGGATATATTATGAGTTCACTGGAAAAAATCATAGGATCCAGCTGCTATTACTAAATAATAAAAAGTTGTCAACGGTGTTACGAGCTCCGTTTGTAAGCGGTTACAAAACCGAGAAATCGAACCCAATGATCTTACGGGTGGGTGGCTGTAACCAACGGCTATTTCGTGATCTCCGAGGAACGGAGGGCCGTACCTCGGAGATCACGTAATAGCCGCTAGTCCTCCGCCTGATCTCGTCCCGCGAATGCCATAGTGACATCTCATCAGGCCAAGACAGTCGATGAGGGAGTTTACCTGTTCGTGCAAACACTACTATAATGCATCCTGACTTTGCTTGTCACCATTGTTACTGGCCACCGTGACCGAAATTTATCTGGAAACCTTTTAGTTACGGAGATATTGAAAGTCAAAGTCCCAATATTTTTTCACACAATAAACTAAAACAAGCTTGAAATGTTGTAAATTTGCTTAAAATAGATCTATGACCCTTGTACTTTTAAATGAATCCATAAGCACAATGTTATGAGTGCGTTATATTGAGCGATACGGTAAAGCGTGATTTTCACGCACAAAAAAAAAGTCGTTTTCTAGCAATAATTTTTGCGTAGTAGCACTTTTAGTTTGATGTACAGAATGCTTTTTTTTTTTCCGGATGGGAAATCATCAAATGACCCCCCCCACTCTGGGCGGAGCGGAAGGGAGTGTCAGACTTGTACTGACTAAAACCCATCCATTGGCCTTCTTTGCCCTTTGTGTTCCAGGGCCACGGTATCTCTTTCGAACAGTCCCGCAGCCCTGGCAGGCATCGGCCCTTGCGGACCCCTACTTATTTGCTGACATCTCTTTGAGGCGCGCGTGGAACACGAACGCGCCGTCGACACGGCCTGTCGTCATAAGACGGCCGGACGGCGAGCTAGCCCATAACTCGCCGTCCACAGGCCCGCGCCTACGGTGGCCGGGAGCCACCACGTGACCCCCAACGCCCAGGGCGTCTCCCGCGGCGACTGGGACGTGAGGTTCTTTCTCTCTCACGTCCCGCCACCTCCTTCACTAGCATGACTGCTTCGCAGAAGGAGGTGACGGCTTCCCATTCCCTCTCGCTCCGGACCATGGCTTGAACCAAAGCCTGACGCGAGAGATCGCCGCCGCCAATCGCCGCTACGAGGACACGGCGGTGCTCCGCCCAAGTGGGGCAGACCTCCACGGTGTGCTCCACCGTGTCCTCCGGACGATCCTCGCAGTGGAAACACCCGGGCGTTTCCTCCCGCCCGATTCGGTGCAGGAACCTCCCGAAACAACCGTGTCCGGTGAGGACCTGCGTCAGGCGGTAGGTGAGGGCGCCGTGGCGCCTCTCTAGCCACTCCTCAAAGAGGGGACTTATCGTCACTATGGTGGCGTACCCTGGCATGTACAGAATGCTTAGTTGAAGACTTTGTGATGGGTCCTTTTACACCCTGTATACTGACCAAGTTAAGCGGCGTCTGCGGCACAATAGTCTTCAATGGTGTCTGTTGTTGAAGACCGAACATCCCGAATACGATGTAGTTAATGGCACCCGAAACGTAGTGGTCGAACAAGCCCCTCAATTGCTCGCGCTCCATCTCGTTGTTGCGGCCGCGTAGCCATCTGTATGGAATAGGAAACGCTATATACTCGGCAGTTTTTAAAGCTTGCAACAGTGGCGAAATATCGCCATCTCCTTCTAGGCAGGAAGATGAAATGCGAAAGTAATATTTGTATCTACAATAAATTTGTTAATATTCCCCAAATAAAATATATTTTGGAGGCGCCGGGTATCGATCCAGTACCTGTCGCATGCTAAGTGAGCGCTCTACCATCTGAGTTGCTAGAATTCGTCACTAAGTCAGAAATTAGAGAAAATGTTATAAAATAATGTAAAAATGAAATAACCGAAGCATTTAGTTACGTTTCAAATAACCTAGATCTTTATGTTAAGTATTGTGTGGCAAAGAAGCTGCCGCCTATGGATATATGCAATCCCCAGAGGCATCGCAGAAATGAGGAGGGAGCTAAAATCTACGGTGGGAATATCCTAAGGGATATTAAGTTTGCTGTTGAATCTTCAACTTTCCCCACTGAGCCTAATGATTGAAAATCAACAGAATGCTCCTTTAAGGCATTTTTAATTCCAACCGTGGAAATGTCTGATGTACTTCTACTTCTTATTAGCGTGTCGATGGCAATCTGAATTGTGTTCTTCTTGTTGTTCTTCTCCATAGAGATCTACATTAGGGAATGGGCAACTACAGTACTTTCACAGCTTTTATGCCTTGTGACTGGGACTGTAGCTACTTTTCTCGTTGTCTTTGTTGAGACAATTCAAAAGTGCCTGTAACTGGCCTACTTGAAATAAATGCTTTTGATTTTGATTTTGTGTCGGCCCAGAACTGAGCTACTAGTTTAGCGCTTTCAGAAGCGTCAGGTCCTGTAGTGAACAAACAACAGGACACGCAGGACACGATATTAGTGCCCCATCGTTTGTGGAACAGTACCACATTTACACTCCAGGACAGTCATTAATGATTCGCCACCTGAACAGGATTTCCTTGGTGCGACCAACCTGGGTCAGGAGTCTATGAAAAGACTTCCAGGTCTGCCATGGCCAGATGGGAGATTTTCAGCAGGTGGAACGAATGAGTTAGTTAAGGATGCACTACGTCGCCACAGCTTTAGTCTTTCCGTAGAACGCTCGCCAGTAAGTGGGCTGACACACTTTAGAAAGCTTTTTCGGCTTTTCAGCCTTTGCGACACGAGGTTATTTAGGTGCCAAGAGTATCGTTTGTCTGAAACCATTTTGGCTCTTTCCCTAGAGCTTGCCTCTGTCTGTGTACTTCCACTATCGGTGTGTAATTAGAATACAAACTTATCCCAATAAGGCTCGTTACCAATTCTTCGGGTCCACAAACACCATGCCCGCCCTAGACTCAGTAGCGGGCGATGCGTAGTTCTGGTCACCGACTTCAAATAGTAGCGCACAATATGGCGACTAAGCTTCCATTGGCTTTCCGAGTGTGCTGGTAAATTTTCTACTTTCAGCGCTGAACCGTACGTTGTATATAGCAACAGGCTACGTTAAAACTATTTAAATTGCCACCGTCGAAATGTATTGCGTGCTAGCACTTCGCCCGCGACTTTGTCGCAAAAAGTGTGATAGCTCGGCTAATATGCATGATATAAATATAATTTATAGCTTATAGCATCCACGAATAATGTAGCTTTCAGCCAGTGAAAGAATTTTTAGAATTGGATCATTAGTTTCAGAGAATACCCCCTTTATACAAACTAAGAAACAAATTTTACCTCTTTATAATATTAGTACAGATTAGTGTGTAGTTTGAGTACAAACCTATCAAAGTAAGGATCGTATCCCAAATTCTTCGGGTCCACAAACACCATGCCGGCCCTAGACACAGTCGCGGGCGATGCGTAGTTCAGGTCACCGACTTCAAAGAGTAGCGCGCAATATGGCGCCAGGCGGATTCGCTCCCCATTGGCTAACGTGAGGAGTTTGTTGTCATCCATCACCGAGTTCATGTTCTCTATCCAGAGAGCGTCCACGTCGCCGTCGAAGAGCGACCAGCGACGTTCTTCTTTTTCTGTCGGCCTAGTACAAAAATCAAATATGTTTTATAAAGGCACATTTAAAAAGTTCCAATAATACAAAAGCTAGCTATCAAGTCCAGAAACTAAACTACAAAAGTTATAATTGATTAATATGGGATTTCACTCGACCTCAGAAGTTGTGCCAGGAAAAAAGAAGACAGTGGGTGCAACGCCAATTTCTTTAGTTAATTTTTAAAGGAGGAGCTCGTGGCTAAATAATAACAGCCGCTCGGGTCGATCTTTAGGTTAAGCCGTGCTTGCCTAGGTTGGTCTGTGGATGGGTGACCGCCCATTACATACCGAGTTTCCTCCGTGCCTCGGAAAGCACGTTAAGCCGTTGGTCCCGGCTGTCATTTGTAGATCTTTGACAGTCGTTAGGCAGTCAGTGGCCCAAAAAGTCTGACAACCAGTCTTACCAAGGGGTATCTTATTACCCAGTACTGACTGGGTTGTGGAGGTCAGATAGGCAGTCGCTCCATGTAAAATACTGGTATTCAGCTGCATCCGGTTAGACTAGAAGCCGACCCCAATATAGTTGGGAAAAGGCTAGGCAGATGATGAATTTTAAAAGGCCAAAATTTTAAATAACAAGACATTTTGTTAAAAATCATCTTGTAGAACAATAATTATACCTGTTCATTTCTCTGAATATTTTGGAGTACAAGCCATCTGTCCAGTCTCTGGTAACAGGGTCCAGTATTCCATACAGCTCTATCACAGAGCAGGCCTGGAAAATCAAGAATCATTAATTAATTTGTCTTTTAGTAAAGCATCTTTGAGTGAAACAAGTTTATGTTAAAAAAAAAAAAAACATTTTTAAAGACAAGCTTTAAAATATAGGTGTGACGTATTTTTTTTTCGTATTCTCAGCAAACCCTTTTAATTGATACCCATATAATGGAGGAGCATAAAAATAACTAGTCCCCCAACTTTGGGACTCCACCATATTGGATTTAGAATGACGTCACTAGGCTAACCATGCATTGTCATCCAAACTCAACGTGTGTGCAAAATTTCAGCTCAATCCGTTGGGGATAATTGTTTTGAAATTCAGTTTCAAGGTTTGACCTAAACAAACATACCAACATTGCAAGTTAAATAGAACCTTGAAAACACTCACCTTAGGATTGATCACAGTCAGTTTAGTAGGCAGGCCCAACAGTATCTGCGCCTTGACGATCGTGTGTATGATGACTGTCTTGCCGCCGCCGGTGGGGCCTACTATCATGGTGCAGTGCCGCGTCATCATCGTCTCGTATAGCTGTACCACTTTGTCCACCTGTGGTATGGTAGTATTTGGCATTAGCATCGCAGATTCGTCGATACTTCAGCAGTAAAATTTGTAGAAAGTAAAACTTCATGTTGGGGTTGGCATAATTTGGCAAAGACGGGCGGCAAAAGCTAATATAATATGTCCGTTCAGGAAAAAACCACTCGGCGTAGTACGAATTGTTTCAAGACGACCCGAGTGGTTAGTGCTTAATCTGGTGTCAGACTTTTTATGACGCCCATGGGCCTCAGATTTGGTTTTACATGCTTTCAAGCAATATCTCTTGGTTTCCTCACGATATTTTCCTTCACCAAAGCTAGTGATAATTATTCAATAGGTACGCACATAAATCCGAAAAATCAGAGGAGCCTTGCGTTCGAACACGAGATCTCTAACTTGGCAGTCCGACGGTCATACCACTAGGCTATCACTGCTTTGTCTATGTCTTGTGTGTGTGATCCAGAGATGAAACGTCTAAGGCTTTTGGCGGTTACGGGCGAACTGATGTCGCCGAGCGCTGCGCGTACGCCGAATACAAAATGCTGTATCAGCGCTCCTACAAAAGCAATCCCGACATCGACGACGAGGTAAGTTTCAGTGCGATATATAACTTCTTTTTCCATTACAATTACAAAAACTGACGTCTCACTATACACTAACCTGATGTGGCAGCACGATATACCCATCTTTCTCCAGAACATCGGTGACCGCTGTATTGAAGTCTGGGTAGCCCACGCGTGGACACTCCAGTCCGGGGAATAAGTCTTTGATCAGACCCAGGAACAGCGGTACGTCTTCAAACACGAACTTCGGATGGTTCATGTCTCTATAAAAAGGGAGTTAGGCACGTTTGTAACACTTACATAAATAAAGGTGTAAATAGACCCTTAACATAAACGAAAGGCACTTGTTCTCCCCGTCACTGCGATCATTTTTTTGTTCTGGACCATACCTGGGAAGCTTCTAGTTACGGAGATATAGGGGGTCAAAGTTCCAACTTTTTCACAAGTTTTTTTTTAAATACATGTTTTTAATGTAAGATTTTTACTTTACACACCTCCACGACCCTCGTACTATTCAATCCATCCATCAGCACAATGATATGAGTGCTTTCCATCGAGTCCTACCGTAAAACGTGATTTTTCACCCCAAAAAAAAAGCAATAATTTTTGCGTAAAGTTACTTAGTTTGATGTACAGAATGCTTGGTTGACGGATATGTGAAAGGTCTGTTTACACCCGGTATAAGGAGTAAATGACTTTCCACGAAGCCGTCAACCACATTAGATTAGATTCACATTATCATTAGTCGATTTCCACACGTCTTCTCTCCGTTCCGCTCGGCTTCATCTCATTGGAAACGCACCCTTGCAGCAGTTGGATGAGAGGAGCCGAGGACCAGGATAAATAGCAGCTTTTGAAAAAGCCTATATCCAGCAGTCGACAGCAAGTTTGATGATAATGATGATTGCCTACCTAAGAGCTCTCGAGATCTAATTACGACCAGGCGAGACATGTTGCAGCTTCTTATTTCTTTTTACTTTATACAGGTACTGTTTGCCATAAGGATAAGCGGAGCGATGATCTGCGCAGGGTGGTAGGCAGGCGGCAGCCGAGAATAGAGTTATATAATGCGCTATTAGAGAACTGCTATAGGCTGACGACAATGCGCACCTGAGAGCTCTCATGAGCACCATGATCTCGCTGAGGCCGGGCGAGTCCCGTCGCAGCGTGCCGGCCATGCGCAGCACTGCTGTGAGAGCCCGCAGGCCCCAGTCGTAGTGAGACTGCTTCGACAACTGCTGCCGGGCCACGTGGTACAGGACTGTCATCTTCTTGGCCAGCACCTGGAGTGCAGCATGAATAAATGAGATTAATACTAGATACTACCGCCTGATTTTGATCAGCTGCAAGTGCCGATCTACGGTGAATGAGGCCGACTAATTTCATATAACTCTTACCTTAGCGGTAAGGAACCCATCAGAGAACAGCGATATCAGGCAGATCATCTCGAGGTCCGGCAGGATGCAGACGACAGGTCTGAACAGCGCCTTCACAGACTCCGGCAGTTCTGTGCGGCCTGCGTACCCGGGGTTCATGGTGATGAAGATGCCCACTTTGGAGTCCATTACTATCTCTTGACCTTCGAACTAAAGGAGAGAGTTTGTTTGAAAAGTTATGAATAATTATTTTAATATTAAATACATTTTTTTTGGTGGTAGAGCTAGTGTTATCTATGACAATGGTACCGCCACACAGAAGTCACAATATTGCGTCGAATGACGTCACAAAAACATTATTTGTTGTTAGTGGCGTGAACATTTTTAAACCTTTTTGTGTAACTTAGATTTCTGTGCCAGTTCTATCGCTTAGACTTATGTCAATATTGTGTTCTGTTTGACTTTGGTAAAAAAATAAAAAGTATGTGACGTGAAAATTACGAAATAATCTTTTATTCTTGCTTGGTATTAATAACTTACTATACGGCGTTCGAAACCCGTGTAGTTGCTGGTTTAGGTGACCATTCCTATCGTGGAAGGCGCACTAGTTCCCATGATCTCCGGTGCAAGTCTGGGAAGGGAACACCGGGGTGATTTTTAGTCAGTTTGAGTCTGACAGACCCCTCCGCCCACCCCAGGGTGGAGGACATCCGTGAGGATTTTCAACCCCGAATATCTATCACCACAGTGCGATTTCTCAAAGAGTTTTTTTAAATCCCGAAGTCGGTTCACCATCTTTGAAAGCCTCGAATTCTAACCTTTAATATTAGATTGGGTAGTTTCAAGAAACTCATTTTTTATGGAATATGATGATCAAAATTATTGATCATCATCAATTCCTAGTATTTTTAACCGATTGTAGAATTAAAATTCTTATCTTCGTCTATGATCTATCAGAACAACGGACCAAATAATCATGTTACACTTCTAAAGCTGAACTCCGACTTACAGTAGATCTCTTAAGCTTCATCAAGAGCGCAGATCGGATGCACTGCAGGGTTGA
Source organism: Noctua janthina (assembly GCA_963576755.1). Classification (NCBI taxonomy): domain Eukaryota; kingdom Metazoa; phylum Arthropoda; class Insecta; order Lepidoptera; family Noctuidae; genus Noctua; species Noctua janthina. The sequence continues at coordinate 12,159,950 of OY755066.1, forward strand.
ACTCGCGGAAGAAAGCAACTTACCGCTTCAGAGCGTCTTTTGTTTTGTAGTTGATAAACACATGAGGAAGCTCAAGTAAAAAGGCAGCTAATACTTTCCAATCATCTTTTGTGCGCCACAGTGACGGCACGATCAGACAAGCCCAAAAGCTTGACTTGCACATAGAAGCAGTCGGGAGATAAAAGCTACTCACAGTAAACCTCTTCAGCTTCATCAGCAGCGCAGATCGGATACACTGCAGCTGCGTCGAGATGACGGACAGCACGGAGATGTCGATCCTGTTGAACTCGTCGAAGCAGCCCCAGGCGCCGCACTGGCACAGGCCAGCAAGGATCTGTCCCACGGCACGGAAGTCCATGCCTTCGCCGCAGTTGGTCACCACGCAGAGGAGCCCTAGGGCTTTTGCTAGGTCTTTTGTGGTTTCAGTCTTGCCGGTGCCGGCGGGACCTAGTGAGAATTTATCGTAGGTGATTTTTGATCGTTGACAGACTAACACACCTCCGGCGCTACACTGACACGCGATCGCCTCCGATCTTGGATGCAGAAGCTTCATCCAAGAAGAAATTTTGTCCGGAAACAGCAAGCGCAAATTATGATAATGATAAACTATACAGAAAAGGTGTAAAAGCAGCCTTAACGAAGCTGAGAGGCACTTGTTCTTCCCGTCATTGCGATCGGTTTTCTACTGAATGATGGGCCTTATTGGCAGCATTCAAATCAAGAATTGATTGGCTTAGAAAGGGGGAGTGAAGATAAAGTGTGGTACTGTACGAGCTTCTACAGGAGATAACAGGAGATAATTTACTATAGGATAATAGAACTGTGTAACGGTAGCAGTAGCGAAGGGTCAATTTTTGTAAGAGGTAAGCCGGAGTACATATCTTTACTGTATAGAATATTATTGGCTATAGAATACTGACTGTGCCATTTTTCAAAGGGAAGCCGGTAGGAATCGGGTTGTATGGACCCTTCGCCACTGAACGGTAGTTATTTATAGTTTTCTTTTCAATTGATTCGACAATTTATAGTTGTAAGTTAATTAATTATTTAATAAGTTTCGATATATTACCAGCAGGAGCGCCGCCTAGTTGCATAGTGAGGGCTTGTGTGATGGTGAGGTAGATTCGATCGGTGAGCGGCGTGATCACCAGTCGCCCGTTCAGACCCATGTATTCGTATCCGTACTCAAAGACACCTGCAAATCGACGAAAACGAGTAAAGGAGAATGATAACTATATTTTCGATTGTAATAGCTTTTGAGCATCATGTACAGTCACCAGCATGAATAAATGTAAAACTTTCCTAAATTTAAAAGCAATTTTCGCGAGAAATAACGATTGTAACTTGGAGATAATATCTTTTACATAAAAATATGAGTTCCAGAATACTATGTTCGTAACAACATTAAATTTTAATCAGAACAATAAAAAAAAACACTTTTAAAAGTTGGTGAGTGTTTAGGTATTGGTGCTCGTGACTGGTGGCCCACTGGTGGAGACCCCGACTTACGAGCCGTAAGTCGTGGGTTCGAACCCAGTCAGGCGCATTACTTTGTGTAAGTTATTTCATCACCACTGCTCTCAAAACGGTGAAGGAAAACATCGTGAGGTAAACATTCGAAGACATGTGACATCTAGCAACCCGCACTGGGCCCGCGTGGTGGATAATATTCTAATCCCTCTCATAGAGAGGAGGCCTGCGTCCCAGCAGTGGGAACATTAATAGGCTGATTATGCTATGCTCGTGACTAGACCTCCACATTTCCTTCACTTACTGTGAGGTCCGAGTTTTCACACAAGAATGAGCTCATGCCGTGGTAGGAGCTCGCGTCGGCAAGTCAGTGCTAAACAAGATTAGCGACATACTGAACAGGATACGCTGTACGATCTTTCTGTACTCGTAGAGGAAACTCTTAATAGCTTTCACAAAGAACGTGATTATTCCTGTCAAGTATTCTAGCCCGTACACTGCCAAATCCACAAATTATCATGTTTCTTCAATCAATCAAATCACAGCTGGCATTCCCACTCAAACTCGCTAGCATCCGTCACGTTGTCGACGAAGCCTCCTTCTATGTCAAAGTCAAAGTTTTTTATTTGCTAAACATAGGTATAAATATAAAGTTAAAAAGATCTCTATGTTTTGCCGTCAAAGGCGTACAAATATTAAAACAAAATTAACAGAATTAAGTTTTGTCCATCATAAATTATTTCTGAATAATAATTTCTTATTACAAGGTATTAAATTTAAATTTTCATAAATTGTTTCTTAAAAACAGTGATATCCAAAGATAGTATTTTTCGTTTCAAGTTGTTTTTTTTTAGGTTATTTATTAATTTGCAGCATTTCTGCAAACCTTCTTTTAACTCTTTTATTTCAACATTTTTCCTATCAACCTCGCTATGAGCGGACAGAAGTTAGGAGTTTAATGATCCTATTTGTCCCTGCATTTCTTCGCAGCAACACAATGGGCTAAGCTGAACATTGTGTCAAGTGATCCCGTAATTGTCTCGTTCATATAGGGTAAGTCTCCTGGTGATAGCAGGGGTTGGATGCGATATATTCCGGACAAAAACGTATACCATCGTATTGGCGTGCTTACTGAGATCGGTGGTTCATTTTTACAAATATTAAAATATTTATGCTGTCTTGGGTTGTGTACGTTTTTTCACGGGTGACCACTGAAAACCAGCGCTGTGCAGTGGGCCCCCCATAGTACAAGCATCATGCTGAGTCACGACGTGCAAGCTGTTATTTTTTTTTGTTCCGTCCTGATGTATGTATAAATATTTGTTAAGCGTTGTATGTTTATTGTTAATTTTATGTCATTTTTTATGATGCACGTCATGTCCCTGCGACAAATAAATATTTCTTCTATCTTTGTTTCAAATACCTTTCCTTGCTGCATAATATTCAGGACATATCCATGCTGCTTTTTCTTCAAGCGTTAGCGTCCAGTTATTGCACAGATAATGATAAACTAAAGTAAATTCAGCCACTGAACATTCAATAAAAGCATCAGCCGGTAGCAGATCATTACGTCGCTTTTTAGGTCAAGTAATCACAGCAAGCAAAATAACAATACTAAAATATCACAAACAATAACTATAAACATTAATGGTAAAAACAAAACTTCGAAGCAAATGCAAACTTGTTGTTTTACGAAGGGTATGAAAGGGTATGAAAGAAACCTGGTGGTGTGGCCTTTTTTATCTAGTTTCTTTTTAGGTTGCTATGTAAACAAATTGACATTAACAATTGAGATAATTAATTTTTTCAGAAACAGTAGAGGCGGCCTCAAAACGCTACCACCGGACAAACACCGTTAACAACATGTTCACCAATTATTAGGGTTTTCTAGGGTAGTTAAGTATTTTAAATTAATATATTTGTGAACTTATGTGACAATCAACTGTCACAACAACACGTCACGTCACTCAACTTGGAACAATCCACAATTACTCACCAGTACATTGTCTAATCCACAGATTATCATCTCTCTTGACCCAGTAGAACCGCAGCTGACTCTCCCACTCAAACTCGCTGGCATCCGTCACGTTGTCACGTACGAAGCCTTCGATAATGTCACGCGCGTGCACGTCGATTGTGGTTATTGTACGGAATTTCAGGCGATCGTTTGATGATAGGCCTGAGGAAGACATAAGTTGTAGTGAAAAACTGAATACTCGGTGCTAGAAAAATAACATAAGGTATACTCGCATATAGAACGGGCCTACACTCAGTTACTGCTTCGTTGATCTATTGGTCGCAAGCGCAGTTACTTTGTTGACGGTCATTTTTTCAAGTGGGGAAAACTTCAATGATACTCTGAGAACAAACAGTTGTGTTGGACGGATGAGCCCAACATAACTGTCTAGTCCGTAGGAACGGGCTAGAGCCCTAGTTTCCACGATTACCATGCGTCGGGAGCACTGGATATGTTCGTAAAACGCGCAACGTTTTGTTACAACCCTTATTATAAGACAATAAAGTCGATATCCGCACTCTAAGAGTCAAAATCTCATTTTTCATTTCAAAGTAAATGCTGAATTGCAATTATCGCAGATTAGCGGAATTTTAATACTAATCGAGTCAGTTAGATTCTGGACGCCGCCGTTGCGTAAACCAAATTTGCAAACCTTATCTCTAGAAATACAGGAAATTATAGAAACTCATAATTTGTTGGTTTACTTTGTGCATTATTCTGTAAAGCAATAATTGAAACTGTAATTGTGGATTTTTGTGATTAAATAAGTGGTACGGTAAATATTAGTTTTTTTAAAAAGACTAACGTGGTCGGCCTTATAACAGTTAGATTCTCAAGTAGGACAAAGTGTTAGAAGATTTTCGCATGAGGAATTTTTCAATAGCAGCATGGAGTTTGGACTTAGCTAATGATATATGTAATCTTACACCTCCGTTTACCCCTTCATGTATACAGGTGTTATGTAATGTTATCCATTAAAATTCTCACCCAGCCTCACTTTAACCACAAGTCCAGCCAGCTGTTCGTTCTGTTGCAACAGATGCTCCTTCATGGCTCTCTTATTGCCCTTTCGTATCCGTATGAATGTTTCCTCTGTCTCTGCTGTCCACCACACACCGTTCGCGGCTAAGCAGACCATGCCTTGGTATTCCATGATCCAATCGGTTCTGGAGAGAAGGAAGGAAAATGTATCTTACTTCTTATTTTACTCATCATCTGCCTAGCCTTTTCTCAACTATGTTGGGGTCGGCTTCCAGTCTAACCGGATGCAGCTGAATACCAGTATTTTACATGGAGCGACTGCCTATCTGACCTCCACAACCCAGTCAGTTTTGGCTAATACGATAAACCTTGGTAAGACTGGTTGTCAGACTTTTTAGGCCAATGACTACCTGTAACGACTGTCAAAGATCTACAGATGACAGCCGGGACCAACGGCTTACCGTGCTTTCCGAGGCACGGAGAAAACTCGGTATGTAATGGGCGGTCACCCATCCACAGACCAACCTAGGTAAGCACGGCTTAACCTAAAGATCGACCCGAGCGGCTGTTATTATTTAGCCACGAGCTCCTCATACTTCTTATTTTACTACTATTACAAACGCGAGAGTATGTTAGGATGGATGGATGTTTGTTACTGTTTCACGCAAAAACTACCGAACGGATTTAAATGTATCCTGCTAGGACTATAACTGAACCCTACGAAGGCGAAGAAGCATAAGCTAGTTTGTTATAAGTTCATTGAGATTCGATGGTTTAGTTTTTGCAAGAGGCGGTACTGTTTACTCGCAGTACGATTCTAACCAATGAAACTAACCAGAAGATGATTGCTCAATGCAGTTTCAGTGGTATGAATTTAATTAGTACTACCGAGTATGTGCTCTGTTTATAAGAGGTAATCATTTAAGTCGACATGAGTCGTTATAACATTATTCTCCTGCCCATATCCCAAACAATTTTAATGTAAAGGGTTAATAAATTAAAAAAAAAAAAAATACTTATTTGGGGTCGGCGCAGCATATCTTCTTTTTCCAGACTTCTCTATTACTCGTCAGACACCTCCTTTCGTGCCATATCATCCTTCACACAGTCCATCTATCGTTTCTTTGGTCTTCCTCTACTCTTATAGTCATCTAGATTCATACTCAACATTTTCATCATTCCTGCGCACCACATGTCCATACTACGATAACCGATTACCACACAACTTTTCAGTCACCGGCGCCAGTTTCAGACTTCCTCTAGTGTACTACTTCCTTATTTTATCCATTCGCGTTACACCACTCATTCCCCTTAGCATTCTCATATCAGCCACATGCAAAATTGCAAATGCCTTTAATTCATCCCTTTTGTGGCCCAACATTCTGATCAATTCAAAACAGCAGGTCTAACCATTTTATAAATCTTCCCCTTGAGTTTTTTAGGGGAATGCGGGAGTCGCAATTGTTCCCGTGACCTGCCGCCATTTCAATCAATCCGGTGTTCTGTGCTCACACTCCGATCTATTTCGCCATTGCTTTGCACGAGTGAACCGAGATACCGAAAGTCAGAGCAGACTGGAAGAAGCGCGCCATCTACCGCTATGGCTGCAGAACTGGAAAGACCGCCGAAATCGCAGAAAATTTATTCAGTTTTACATTTGCTGATTTTCAAGAGAACATTCTCCAGCTTCTGTTGCCATTTCTTTAATCTGCTCTGGATCTCAGGTTTATCTTCACCGACAAGAACAATGTCGTCGGCAAACAGCATGCACCAGGGTGCCTCTTCCTGTATGTCCGACGTCAGAGCGTCCATAATCAACAAGAGGTAAAGTCCCCTAAAGAGAGCCGACTCTTGATGCAAGCCTACAGCCACACTGAACTCGTCGGTGTTGCCAGCAGCTGACCGGACGTAGGTACAACATTGACTGTATATAGCACGTATTAACTCTACATACTTCCCAGGTATACCTTTCTCTTTCAAGGCCCACCACAGCACATTTCGAGGTACCCTATCATACGCTTTCTCCAGATCAATGAACACCATGTGCAAGTTCTTGTGTGCACGTCGCGTCCATTGTCCGTCGACCTGGCATAAACCCAAACTGGCTTTGGGTGATCTCACTCTCCTTTCTTATTCTTTTCTCTATCACCTTCTCCCATACTTTCATACTATGTGACATGAGCTTTATCCCGATAGTTGTTGCAGTCCTGCACATCACCAATATTCTTGAAAATTTGCCCTAACGAACTATTTCACCATTCTTGTGGAATCGGTCCTTTATAAAACAACTTATTGAAGAATAAAGTCAGCCACATACATCTTCTTTTAAAAACTTCCATACTTTTTGAGTACAACATAGTATAGTTGCATATGCAACCGTTCAAATTTCTAAAAAGTTGAGTCACTCTGCAAATTACGTCTGTTAGCTACTTTTTGTGTTAATTAGAAATCTAATAAAAATCGTGTATTTTCAGACCTCAATAAAATCCTTTCCGGTGCTTCTTTTCCAGAGCTGATAAGCCTCACTGAAATAGTTGCTAAATTAGCTACCCACCTTGGCACTTTCCAGTTCTTTCCGTAGTAGAATATAGCCTTCTTACTGATAAACTTGTTGGTGTTTTTCATTTCATTGAGTACGAGGTTCATCCAGTCTTCAACACGACCCTCTGTGTAGACCACGTGGCGGAAGTCCATAATCTAAACAAAAAATACATTAATATTATGAAGGCTCTCAAGATTACCGTAGCTGTTATATTGGTAAAAAGTCTATGTGATTGTACAGTCATGTTATCACTGATGTGTCGAGCTTCCAGTCTACCTAGATGCAGCTGTGAGTACCAGTATTTTACATGAAGCGACTGCCTATCTGACCTGTACAAGCCAGTAACTGGATAATTTGATACCCTTTGAAAAACTGGATGGACTTTGGGGCCACTGACTACCTGTAACGACTGTCAAATATCTACAAATGACATTCGGAACCAACGGCTTAACGTGCTTTCCGAGGCAAGGAGGAAGCTCGGTATGTAATGATGGTCACCCATCCACGGAACAACCTCGGCAAGCACGGCTTAACCTTGAAGATCGACCGTGCGGCTGTTATTACTTAGCCACGAGCACCTCGAAAGAAGAGACCTAAGTAAAAATAGTAAATAAACGTATTACCTCAGCTTCAGCGGATATCATTTTGGCGGCCACGGGACGGTTGGTGTGATCCACGTACATTTCCAGACCGCGAATATTATCGAACATCTAAAACATCCAAGCTTATTTATTCTTATTTCCTTCATTTTATATGCTAGTAATAAAACTAGATTAGAAATAAGTTCAGTTGCGTGCAAAAAACATAACCCTTCTTTGTAGTCGAGTAAAAAGTAAGTCGCCAATACAACTTCGGGTCTAACAGCGTTGTCAGGTTTTTCCATTAGATTTGGATTTGTTACTAATTTCAATATGCTCGCTTAGCTAGCATAATGGGATGACCCTCTGCCTAATTTTGTGGGGATACTGGCGTGAAGTTATGTTTTAATATTTGATCATCAAAGCACTTACTTTAATCATATGTTCCTGCACGCAGCTGCACTCGCTACTGCCGAGAATGGAAAGCAGTTCGTCCGTGGAAATGAAGAAGAAACGAGGGAATATTCTCCTCTTCGAGTCCAAGTAATCATTCAATGATTTCTGGCACCTGTAAATAGTTTTATTAGGTAACCCGTTCGCACGTATATTAGAATTATCACGTGAGGAAACCAGCATGGCTGAGAGATGTTTCTCGACGGCATCTAAAGCTAAGTCAGAGACCCATGGGCGGCATTAAAACGCTGACACCAGGTTAAGCACTAACCACACGAAATGGAACTTGGATGAACTTGGAAATATCATCAATAATTTTAGAAAAGGAGTAACAAATCAGCCATGAATATTTGCGATATTTAACACTCTGTTACTACGCTGTGGGAGTCAGATAGGCAATCTTCTTAGTTCATTTCTTCTCAACAGAAATGCTAGAATTTGTGTTTTTTCGCAAATGTTCTACTTGGCTTTTAAACCTTATTACTCAGGGCATAAGGGTGAAAAGTGGTCGATCCTCAGTGAGCGCAGTAGTCCATCATCTCTGCCACACATACCTCAGTGACTGCCTCTTCAAAAACTTGAAGTATCATATTTATGCTCGGGTAATGTACTATTTTAAACGCAGAATTCATCATTATATAGGGTGTAAAAGCACCCCTCACAATCATCAAACGAACTGTAATGTTTGGTGTGAAAAATCACGGTTTACGGTAGAGCCAATGGATAAATGAAATAATATAAGAGCTATGGAGGTATTTATAGTAAAGAAACAACATTTGAAACTTGTATATTAAAAAAAACGTGTGACAAAGTTGAAACTTTGACCTACAATTTCTCCGTAACTAGAATGTTACCAGGTAATGTCCAGTACAAAAAAATATCACAATGACGGTAACGGATGGTTTTGTTTTCACACACGTTAAGCCTAGCTTTAGCAGCTATATTGCGGTCAGCTTCCTAACGAGATGCAGCTGAAAACCAGGTGGCCTACCATGACGTCATAAAGCAGGAGTAATTCCAGTGAGGGAAAGAGATGGCGCTAGATGACCTGTATAACTGTCTCTTTCCCACACTGGAATTACTCCTGCCTTTAAGACGTCATAGTAACCCCCGTACTTTATTAATTACATGGAGCGACTACTTCTCGAGCGAATCTTAAACACGGTTTAATACGGAAGCGCCAGAGTAGCCCGCGAAATTCATTTTGCAATTTGCAGGTCATGTCAGGTTGTGTGTTGAACAAAATATGATTCGTGTCCATAAGAAAATTTAAAATTTAGACGGCACGGTTGGCGCAGTGGCTGAGCGATTGGCTGCTGAGCTGCATGTCGCGGACGGTCAAATATTTGTATGATCTATAGGTAGTTGTTCCGGGTCTGGCTGTTTGTGTTAGGGAGTTTAAATGTTTGTCAACACACCCACGATACAGGAGAAATTCCTAGTGTGGGGCAAAGTTTTTAAAAAAATTAAAAAAAAATAAAAAAATTCGCGGGTTACCCTGACGCTTCCACCTAAGTACCATAACTCTGAATAACAACACTTACTTCTGCAGCCCGAGACCCAGAGCAATGAACTCCTCTAGTCTGCCACTTACAAGGCAGCAGTCCACCACGATTAGCCTTTTAGCTGTGTCCAACATGATCTGAAATATTTTGGTCTGGGTTTACTTATTATCAAGTTCCAGAACAACAAACTCAATGCGACAAAGTTCAAATTCCATTGTAAGCAACCAGTTTTAGGACCTTTTTATTATAAACTAGCTGTTACCCGCCATCTTCGTTCGCGTAAAATTATTATAAAAAAATATTATTTTACTTTTTTAATTGAATTTTGTTACCAATCCCTTTTTTGAATCATTTGAACCCTAATTCTCATTCTAAAATAAAAGTAGCCTATGTTAGACCTTACAACATCAGCTATCTGCCAGTAAAAGTCCCGTCAAAATCAGTCCAGTCGTTTAGGAGATTAGCCGTAACAAACAGACAAAAAATGAAAAATGAGTTTTTGTTATAATGTACCGTATATACTTTCATATGCATTCAGTAAAAAGCTGTTATTTTGATATTACAAACAGACATTTCAATTTTATATATTTGTATAGATGGTCTTCCAAAACGAAACATGAAATGCAGAACACTTAAGTAGATAATTGAATAGCAGTCTATTATTTTATTACAGTTGATAGTTGAGTAGTAATCGATGAGTCTTCATTGGTGCTGTTTTTTACTGCTTTAATGGTGTCGTGGTCGCAAGGTTTGAGGACGAGGTCTTAGATTCGATTCTCCGGTTAGGCAAAGTGCTTTTGGATTTTTCAATTAGGAATTTCTCAGTTATAGCACTGAGTTCAGACTTGTGCTTGGATGATGGTAATGGGTGAATGTTTCAAGTGGTGGTGGTGGATGGCTAAATCCAAAACTATTAGGAATAGCGAAAAAATACTCAAAGGAGTCTCGAACACGATTTTGATGAAAACTAAAACTGCATCATTAGATTTTTGGAAAATCAATATGCATAGCCAGGAATCGAACCCGTTGATTTTGATTTTCCAAAATAAACAGAACGTTTTAAGAATCACAGGAGGCATGTTGTGTTATGGATGTGTTTAATTTCAATAATTAACTCGCCTTCCTAAACGACCGATCAATGTCATCAAACTTCTTGGCCTCTTCGGGCAGCTGGACACGGATGTCGCCTCCGACGAATATCCCCTCCAAGTACAGCCACTTGCGCTGCGTGGCCATCCACTCTTCAATGACCTCGGATATGTGGGACAGGTTACGTTCCCATGTGTGGACCACGGACAGGAATGGTCCGATGAATCTGGGAGAAACGTTTCATGGTAAGTGATCTTGTATAGCGTCTGGTTCAAGGTTAGAACTGGGTCTGACTACCGGGATTGAGAACTAGGTACTTAGGTAGGTATCAAGGCGCGATTCCACCAGAATTGTGTTCAGCACATTTTGTGCAGAACCCCAATATTTCACGTACTGAGCAGCAGCTCCGTTTGTTTCCACCGACAAAACTAAGCGTAACTTTTTTAGCACACAGTGCAGCACTTTTGCAAAACGAACATGTTCACCTCGAGAGCGCTCTGCTTTCAGTCGTTAACATGGACGGGCAGGAAAACGTTTTGGTTGGTGCTACCGCTTGTGTCATATTGTACAGTTTGCTTAAAAAGATACAAAGAGCAAAGCCGTGTTGTTGGGTGAGGCTGGGAAAACTGAGTGCGTGAACAGCTAGTGCTTGAACAGCGAGTGCGTGTTCGCTGACGCGACTGCACTGCTTGTACGTGTGCGCGCACACAGCGGTGTGCGCACATGGCGGCGCGCACATGTTGTACATGTTTACTTGAGCAAGTCCAGCCCAAAACACATTATTGTGCCGTACACTGCACACCGGTAGAATGGCGCCTTCATTTAATAAGGTGTTTTAAAAACACCAATGTCCGAAATACGGATGATGTGAAATTGTTAACAAAGATAGCTGAGGGGGGTTGGTGTACCCGTGGTCCTCGCCGTGGTTTTACTACAATACACCTTACTGCCTATAACACAAGGTCTGCTGCTACTAACTGTGAGGCCGCCATGCTCTGGAGCGTCATGGCGTCGTCGTCCAGCTTGACGCTGATCTCGTCGCACGGGTTGAGGGTGAACCCTCGATCTTCGCCACGGTTGAAGTGACGAGTAACAGTGAAGGCTATGCTGGCCCATGTATCTTGCACGTCCTTCACTCCTCGCTCTATCGCCAATTCCTGTGGAAGTATAGAAAGTTTGCAATGTTAATGACAACAGGCAATAGTGGTCTAAAATTCGAAGTGCTCACTACTAACGAGACCTATGTATGATTATTTGAAGTGAAACAATATAGGGAAATCCGAATCCATAAGAGATATATGAAAACTGTCCTAAGAAATTTTAGAACTAAAACTTTTGTTATGAAAACAAATTTGGCATTTTAAATTTTTTGGTGAAGTGTGAGTTGGACATAAAAATGACACAAGTTTACAAAAAAAAAAATGTTTTTGTATTGCTTTCGATATTTTTGCGGGGTTTTATATTTATATCATAAAAGTAACTTAAGAATAAAGCCATTAGTGTGCCAGATCAGCTCCAGTTTATAGTTATTAGGGTATGTGTAGGGTATATTTAGGCTTGTTGGGTATTACATGTTTAGTGTAAATTTGAAACTAAGGCAGAGGAATTCGTTGCCCAGCAGTGGGATAATACAGGCTAGATGAATTAAATAAGTTATACATAGATTAGATATCATGGGAAATAATTATCAAAAATATGTTTTTTACTTTTCCTGATGCTCCCCATTGATGTAAAACATAAAGGGAAATTATTAATCGGGCGAATAAAAATTTAATTGACGACCAATATACTAAATGGGCGACTATAGTAACAAGTTAGTATGTTTTTATCCGGTCATTGCGGCAAGGAGTATTTAGGAAGCAAGAGCGAGCGAAGGTTGAAAGGGACTTGTGGCACCCCGACTCGGACAGGTTAGGTTCGAAGGGGATGGCGGGGTCTAGTGAGCGAGCGAAGTGAGCAAACTAAGACCCCAGAAACCCCTTCGTATTAGGTTACTTTAAACCCCGTAAACTGAAAGAGGAGCCCCGCGCAGCGTGGCTTCGTCGACTACGCCTTATCTACAATCTAGAGTAGCTGCCAACCTATTATGTTTGCTACCCATTTTAATTATTTTTAAAACCCTAGATCAGATTAGTTTGTCGCCGCGTTAAATACATGCGAAACATAAACCCGCGTTTTTATAGTTATTTTTGCACCAGTATTTTTAATGATTTCGTAGAATATTTAAGGGCGCACGGCATGACAGCTAAAATTAAAAAAAATTGCCCCCGCTTCCTCAGCCTACATTGTTCTTTCCCGCTCTCACTATCACAAAGATTATTTTAAGATGAACTACACTATTGATGGAACGATGACAAATACTCATCATCTGCCTAGTCTTTCTCGAACTATATTGGGGTCGGCTTCCAGTCCAACCGGGTGCTGCTGAATACTAGTATTTTACATGGAGCGAGTGGCTATATGACCTTCACAACCCATTTAGTACTAGGTAATACGATACCCCTTGGTAAGACTGGTTGTCAGACTTTTTGGGCCACTGACTACCGACTAACGACTGTCAAAGAAATACAAATGACACCCGGGACCAATGGCTTAACGTGCTTTCCGAGACACGGAGGAAACTCGGTATGTAAAAGGCATTCACGGACCCTGGGCAAGTAAGGACCCAAAGATTGACCCAAGCGGTTGTTATTGTTTAGCCACGAGCTCCTAACCTCGCTTCGCTTAATCTTATCCTAACTATCCAAACTAATATTATAAATGCGAAAGTAAGTTTGTTTGTTACCTTTTCACGCCTAAACCACAGAACCGATCATCCTGAAATATTGCATGTACGTTGTCAGGTGTACAGAAACGGATATAGGGTACCTTTCATCCCTAAAAAAGTACTGTTCCCGAAGATAACAACAATAACGTCCTTGTGATAATAGATAGATGGCGCCACGTGTGTTTCAAATTATGATTGAATTATATTATTACAAGCAGAGTACAACCCTTATTGCCAGCATTGGGAATGAGAAGGAGTGGGCAAGGCTGATTATGAATTGCATGTTTCTCCAACTTACTTTGATAGCATGGTTAACGATTGTCTCAGCAACTTCTTGATACTTGTGCAGCTCCATAGCGAACATGTTCTCCAGCGTGAATCGTTCGGGAGACATGTCGAAGACCTTACCTGAATAAAAAATCAATATTGCAAGATTTTTCATAGTATGGAAGTTTGAAAGCCAGTGAGATATGCGGGCACTTTATGCGATTTGTTTCATCATCACTGCTCTCAGAACTGTTATGGAACACATGTTTAGGTAACCAGGATATGCTAGAACCAGGCAATTTTGGTGATTTTTGGACCCCCCCCCCCTCCCCTCTTGGTGAGATTTATCAAAATACGTAGTTTAATGTAAATATCTGTGCTTGATTGCGTTGGCTTTACTTAAAAAACAAAATTTACTTAATTATTTTCATTGTTTATTTATTAATTATTTATTATTATTTTCCTTTATTTATTGTCTATACATATAATTTACATTTTTAAATATTTCTATACAAAGTAATATAAAAAAAACATTTAAAAATAGTAGCCCACCGACATTGGGAACAGGGTCCGAGTTACCGGTGGTCAGGGCTCTTGAGAGAGGAATCTCCTAACGATTATTATTATAATGTATAATGGAGAGACATTTGTTTAATTAATTTTACCCAGATTTTTCTCAATATGCACTTTAAAAAAAAAAAAAATTACGTGATATTTCCGAAACCGCCCCTCTTTCCCTCGTGAGATTGGGTGAGATAAGGCTCGACGCCCTCCACCTCCTAAGCGCCTAACGTAATTAATGGACGCCCCCTAACTCGAAGATTTGTGGCACCTACCAACCCGCACTAGGCTAGTGCGAGAACCGTCACTTGCTAGAACGTCAGTGCTATCGATATAAAGCGAGTGGTGCGACTACACTCACCCTGTTTCTCGCTCTAGCAAATGATGGCCTGAGCGACAAAAAGGTAAAAGCATGGAAAAATTTGATTCTATACTGTACGATGTGGTTCAACTGGTTGTACGCAGTTTTATAGACAACGGTTTTGTAGTATTTCGTTTCATATAATTTTTAGGGTGCCGTAGCCGTATGGCAAAAAACGGAGATATAGATTCGTCATGTCTGTGTCTGTCTGTCCGTATGTCACAGCAACTTTATTCCGCAAATATTAGTACTACACAGTTGAAACTTGGTAGGTAGATGTATTTTGTGAACCGCTTTACGATTTTTATATAAAAATAAAGAAAATAAAAGATTAAGGGGGGCTCCCCATACATGGAACTAAAACTAAAAAAAAAAATCATCAAACCTATACGTGCGGGGAGTCTCTAGATAGGTCATTAAAAATGACATTTAGGTTCCTAAAACCATTATTTCTCTAATTCAATCGTGTGAAAGATAGACACTTCCAAAGTGGTAAAATGTGTATCCCCCCCTCCCCCCTAATTTCTAAAGTAAGAGGAGGAAAATTCTGAAAAAATGTAGGGTTGTAGTACGTAATAAAAAACTTTCAACGAAAATAGGTTTAGTTTCTTTTTTTGAGATAAGAAACTTTTTCATCAGACTAGTAAATTTAGTTTTACTGTTTTTTATTTTTTGGTGCTACGGTACCCTGTGTGCGTGTGAGTAAGACTCGCACTTTTTATTATTTACTCATATTATCATTTCATGGACTAATCAATCAATACGCAGAATACTTACTTGGAATAATTTTAAATCATTGATTTTTGTTTTAAATAAAATTTAATGCTTCGTTATTCATACCATAGAATAACAAATCAAACATTTTTATTTACATTAATTTAATTTTGATATATATTTATAGTATTTGATATATATTTATAGTATTTTATGTATCCTTGTAGTTAATCTTATTATTATTTAAAATTATTTTCAGATTTACACCTACCACTGCTTGTCTTTGCATCACCCAAAGGTTGACTGGTAGAAAATGCATATGGCATTAAGTCCGCCTCTGTACTTATGTGCTTGAAGTGTTAAATAATAAATCAAACATTCTTTATCCTCATAATAAGTTTTATATTAACTAAACAATTAGTTAATATAAAACTTATTACCAAGAAAAACATTTATCGAGTGACAGTTTCTCCAGTGTTCTTCCTTCTTCAGAAAAATACACCGAACAAACAATATTCGTAAACAAATAATTCTACTGTTTGACAAGTTTGTTAAATAAAAAAACGTGACTATAAAATTCATTGAATTGTGTTTCTTTCAGTTTTAAGTTTTATTTTTTTTTCTTGTATTATTTTTGTTTTATATTGTGTGCACTTGTGGCATGTGCCAAATAAATTTGTTTTCTTTCTTTCTTCTTTCTTTCTATAAAATATGTTTCATTCAAGTAAATTGTCGTTAAAACAATAATATTCGAAATAAAAATACAAGGACCAAATATTACAGAAAGGGTGTAAACAGACCCTTAAGGAAGCCGAAAGGTATTTGTTCTCCCCGTCTTTGCAATATGTTTTTTGTTCTAGACCATACTCGGGAACCTTCTAGTTACGGAGATATTGGGGGTCAAAGTTCCAACTCTTTCACAAGTTTTTTTTTAATACATGTTTTTAATGTAAGATTTTTACTTTAAACACCTCCACCCATGCATCCATCAGCACAATGCTTTAAGTGCGGTACATTGAGTCCTACCATAAAACGTGATTTTTCACCCCAAAAACAGTTTCCCAGCAATAATTTTTGCGTAAAGTTACTTGGTTTGATGAACAGAATGCTTGGTTGAAGGCTTCGTGAAGGGTCTTGTTAAACCCTGTATTTCAAGTCTGTTGGACTTAAGCCCATTTTGACCAAGACCTTTTAGTAAAGGACTTGACGTGTTGTTGGATTGTCAACTATAGGCGCTAAACTGAACGTCGTAAATTCAACACCGTGCCTAATAATGTCCCTGGCTGATTATGGTTCTCACCAGTCTTTTTCATGAGTTCCTTCCAATGCCTCTCGCGCATGGCCTCGTTCTTCAGCGAGACCATCAACGGCACCACACCCTTGAACTGCCTCATCTTCAGGTCCAACGTCACACCAGAAGGCGTTTGGCGAACGATTTTTGGTAATTTCCTGAGAAACAGTATTGTTTTAGACAGTTAGAATATCATTATCATTATCTTCCTGCCCTCTTCTCACCTATCAGACGTCACCGCATATTGTGTTAGAACAAAGGAACATTATCTTATTATACTATTGTAACTGCAAAAGTTTGGATGGATGGATGTTTGTTACTCAATCACGCCAGAGCGGCTGAACGGATCTGAATAAAATTGTATGGCCCAGAGATAGATTATAATCTAGAATAACACGTAGTCTACTTTTTTTTTCTCACACGTACTCATCAAAATTTCCAAGCGAAAGAAATCGCAGGCAACAGCTAGTATTGCTACAAGAGTAGGGTTGTGCCAAAACTTCGTAAACTTCTACTACCATAATATGTAGTGACATTTTCGAAAAACAATAAAATAATAGGAGACGTGTGTAATTTTGTACGAGATGTTCAAATATCAAACCAAAAAAATCCTAAAGGAATGACAGCGACAATTATAACGTCTTTCAATAGGGAGACAGCAAAACTGTCAAAATTCACATGTGGTCAAAAATCGGTCATCCCAAATGCCAGACACAATTGCAATAATAAAAAAGAAGAAGATATTCTTACCTGAACTCCTTAAAGAACAGTTCAATTCCGTCGACCAGGGCTTGCGGATTCAGATTAGACCACTGAGTCTTGGACCATAGTTCCCTGGCATTCTTCTGAGCCTTATAAATCTTATAGATCTGCTCCATGAAAGTGAAATCGGTTCTGGCGCGGTTGAAATTAGAAAAGTCGGCTAGAGGATTGTCGAAGAGCTGCTCCGCTGCCTGGAGTATCTTCTTTCGGCTTTCGAGTTCGTCGAAGTATTTGGTATATTCCTGTTGGAGTGATATTAAGGATTTAAGTCGTTTTACAGTTATCTTACAACGCCAAGACAGTTCGTGATAAGTCTACCATCGCTGTTGCTGCGGAGCCCGTGGCTAAATAATAACACCCGCTCGGGTCGATCGTCAGGTTAAGCCGCGTTTGCCTAGGTAGTGCCGTAGATGATGACCACCCAATACATACCGAGTTTCATCCATGCCTCGGAAAGCACATTAAGCCATTGGTCAATGCTGACCATTGTAGGTCTTGACAGTTGTTACTTGGGCAGTGGCCCGAAAGTCTGATAACCAGTAAGGGGAACAGTAGGGGAGGGGGTCCAAGGGGTTTCGTATTACCCAGTACTGCCAGTCAGTCAGTTTAAAATACTGGTAATCAGCTGCATCCGCTTTGGGTCCCACCCCAAGATATATGGGAAAAGGTTCGGCAGATGATGTCTGCTGTTGCTGTTGTCAGAGGTAAAACTATGCAAGAACAGTACAACAGGTACTCAATCTTATTAAAAACGAGATCCAACTTCAGCCTGAGCTAAACCTGCGGTCCAGGTTTTGTATTTTGATCTTTATTCCGACGAAAGTTAAGTTCTGAATCTAAAAATTTAAACTTACACCCGTATCTATTAACAAGTCGAAGTGATTACTTGAGTAAAAGTAATAACTATAGAGGTTTATTCTGTAGTTTAGTAAATGCTTGAAGTTGGAACTGTCAACAGTTATAATTCTTAGCTTTGCTTTTTTTAGCGGTTCTTACTTCGTTAAAATTCTTGTCTATTGCATCAAGGTTTCATAAGTAATTACTTAAACACAAGTAATTACTTTATTTAACTTGACTATACAACATTAGTTTTAGTATATGCGGAACCTGAAACACGTGTCTAGTATTTTAATGTAAAGAATCAATCTACAAAATTTCAAAACTGCATCATGAAAAATCACAAAGTAATAAGCTTGTTCTGTTACCTGTTTGTCCGCACAAAAACGTCACCACGCAGCGCGTCGCGCGCGCGCCTCCAGCGTCGTCCTGAGCTCATTGATAATAATAATTTGGCAGTAGGTACCTAAATTATTGCGATAACTTAATGTCGCTTGTTGCCAACTTGTAACTTTTATTAAATATTTGGGACAAAAATAACATGGTTTAAAAATTATTGGAATCTACTCAGTTACTTATTCTGAACAAACTATATTCAGGTTTCGCATATACTAAAAATAATGTTGTAGACCAGGATTAGTATCAAGGGCTAGAAACCAATAATAATATATATGTTACCTCCATAAGAACCAATCCCCGGTCCATATCATCGCCAACAGTACCAGGGCCCACACTGTCAAACTTCTCAACGAATTCGTCGAGCTCTTTCAAGAATTTCGCAATTTCTATCACGTTCATCTTAGAGAATTTCTCTTTAGTTTTCTCAAGAGTCGCGGCTCTGAACAATGTCGTTTGGTACAGATTGCCCCAGGCACCCTGGAGTTTTACAGCAAAATTTACATCATCTTCAGGTACCTGTGAAATGAGAGTGTTTAGCGATGAAAAATTAAAATAATTGAATGACTTTTGGGACACTGATTTTATTCCCATAAACTTATTAAGAATAACATGTAATTAATTTTGTTTTAATTTGTATATAAGATATCTATGAGGTTATGGTACCGAATTTCTCGTTCGAGGCTTCGATTTTTCGGTTTTAGGATGCCAATTTCTTACATCTATTTTACAGTGAAATAAATTACACTAAGTAGCAGCCTTTACTCGAAAAAAAAACGACCTAGAAGGCTACTACTTGTAAGCCGTTACCACTAGGTCACTAGGTAGTCTGTCCCTCAAATAGACTAGTCGATTATCTATCATTTAACCATGCTTTACCATTAAAACCAGCTTTATAATTCGAATCGTTCACAACAGAAGAAGGAAGAATTTCCTGTTATTTAAAACAAGCTTATAATAACATGAAAAGAAGAAAATTAGGTTTATCCATCAAAATTGAACGCGTATACAAAGTTTCGTGTCCGTGCTATTCACCGTTGCGGAGTTCTCTCGTGACGATCCTGGCTGCAGGATCAAGTCATATCTGTCACAATAATGTATTGTCACCAGAACTAAAGGTTTGTGCAAAATTTCAGCTCAATCAGTTGAGGGGAACTGGTTTGAAATTCAGTTGCAAGATTTGACCAATACGTACTAACTAACCAACTAACTAACAAAAAAAAAAGCATATAATATTGTCGAGGTTTACCTCAATACCATGCTGGTTTAGCATATGAAATATCTCCTGCATATTCCGATACTTCCACTCGACGGTGATGGTCATTGCTTGTATTTGAGTAATGGTGGCCATCACCAGCTTGAAGTCATCCAGACCTTTGATGTTCATGTTTACCGTCATCCGGAGTTGCTGGGTGGACAAATTACGATTAGATTTATAAAAGGTGTAAATAGACCCTTAACGAAGCCGAAATGTACTTGTTCTCCCCGTCAAAGCGATCATTTTTTTGTTCGAGACCATACCTGGGAACTATTCTTCTAGTTACGTTAATAGGGGACAAAGTTCCAACGATTTCACAAGTTTTTTTTTTAAATACATTTTTTTAATGTAAGATTTTTAAACACTTTCACGAGCCCCGTACTATTCAATCTACCCATCAGCACAATCCTTTGAGTGCCTTCCATCGAAACCTACAGTAAAAAATGATTTTTCTCCCAAAAAAAAAATTAGTTTCCCAGCAATAATTTTTGCGTAAAGTTACTTAATTTGATGTACAGAATGCTTGGTTGACGGCTTCGTAAAGGGTCTGTTTACACCATGTATAATTTGTAAAAAAACTTGTCCGATCCGAAAGAGACATACAGGATGGAAGGAACACCGACGCGACAAAAACGGTAACCACGTATATAGTAAAGAAGTATAGCCACATAGAAACTTTTCACCGGTAATTTAAAAAAGAAATCAGCTGTTCCATTCATTTTGACCGTGTAGGTGTAGGTATTGCATTTTTGTAGGAAACAGCTGTTTTTTTTTTTTAATAACCGATGAAGTTCGTTTGCGACAAAGACGACATAACTCAAAAATTTAGATTTTTCGAAAAATTTATTGCTTTATTTATGTAGAGTAAACTAACTAAATACATTATTAATTAAAAACTATTAAATAACCTAAAATAAATAACCTAACTACAAACTATAAGAGGGCATCAAAAAACTCCTCCTCAACGCTGTCAGCTGGTAATGTGCCCAAGAGACTGGCGGCGTTGCCACGTTGTATGGCAACACTTAGCCTCTGGCCAAAGTAAAAGCCAGCCCTTGGGTCACGGGAAGCGTCAACTAGGCGTTTCGAAATTTCCTTAAAAAGGCTATGAGCACTCGGACCCCACGACCCCAGAGTTTCAGTTTTTGTAGTTAAATATAAAATTAACGAAAGTAAGTATTAACTTAAGTAACAAAATACGTAAAATAAACCTTTCACCGTTTGATAAAAGGTTTGTATGCAAACAAATATTGGCAATATAATGATAATATTTTTAGTCCAACTTTCTTTTTTTTCGAACTATGTCATTATTGTCGCAAACAAGGGAATTACTATGCGAGGGGGTTCAGAATGATGTACTGAATACGGTAACCGTTTTCACGTCGGTGTCACTTCCACCCTGTATAGGTATCTCCATGGTATAATAATATACTTCGCCTGGTATTCTCTTCCCGTGAAATTATGAACGAATAATTCAATATTTAAATTAATTTAAAACTAAATAGATGAATTACACGAGTTACTAAGAAGTTAAGCTAGTTAGTAATTTATTTTATTTTCATTCACTAGATGAGAATCCCCAAATTTACTGAAAAGGACAATCAATGGTAACATTTATCGTGACGCAGTCTTGGGCCATCGTGGGAAGAGAATACCAGGCGAAGTATATTATTATACCATGGTTATCTCAATGAAAGTAAACATATTAATGAAATTTGAAATGCACGATTTTTGTGTCCAAATTACCATCATTTTCTTAAATTCCAGCAAATTTTTAAAATATGACCACACCGTCATCTGCTTTGATTTATTGCATATAAACCTTTATCATCTGCCTAGCTAATTCCCAAGTATGTTAGGGTCGGTTTTCAGTCAATACCGATCCCACTTTACTTATCATGGAGCTACTGCCTATCTGGGGGGTTACTACGACGTCTTAAAGGAGCAATTTCAGTGTGGGAAAGAGATGGCGCTAGACGACTTGTATAGCTCTTGTCTCTTGTCATGGTAGGCCACCTGACCTCTACAACCTAGTTACTAGAAAACACGATACGCCTTGGTAAAAACAGATTGTCTTTTGTTCATCCTTATTGCTCACCTTCCATATAAAATGAACTTATATGTATTTCATACTTCCTAGACCAAGCTGTTTCCTGTGCATTGTCTATCAGTGACTGACAAATGATTTTAATTAAACACTAGCTGTGCCAGGCGTGCAATGTTTTTTTCAGAAATCTTCTCTGCCGACAACAACAACTGTCCAAAACTTCATTTAATTTTTATTTATATTTTTACATGAACGTTGCCCCACGCATTTCTCCTGTATCGTGGGTGCGTTTAAAAATATTTAAATTCACATACACAAATAGCCAGACCCGGAACAACTACCTGTAGGCCATACAAATATTTGTACCGTGCGGGAATCGAACCCGCGACACGAAGCGCAGCAGTCAATCGCTCAGCCACTGCGTAAACCGTGCCGTCCGCATTTGCAATTGGTTCAGTAGTTTAGTTTTTTTTTAGTTCTGTAGGGTGCGAACAGACGAACAGACATTGATATACAGAGTGTGGCGTAAGTCGTGGTCCACCGTTCAGGAGTCGATGAACCAGATAATTAACTATAACAATTAAAAATTTAAACCATTTTTACCCAAGGCTTACGAAAATATTTCCTTTTTGTCTTTTATTTACGAAATTTCTATCTTTTTTTACAAATTTGTTTGTAGTTTCAACAAAAACCATAATTTTTTCATTTTGATTTCTGTTAATTACTGCTGAATACTAGAGCTATCATGATAAATTATGATTTTTTATGTAAATTCAGCTCTTTTGAAGAAAAAGTTGGTTCTTCTCTAATTTTAACCCTAATTTTCAAAACACCTTCAAGTTCAAGAGCGATTTTTGTAAAAAAAAAACGTACTACATTGTCAGTGCCCATGCATTTAATAATATGCCTACTAAATACCGATTTCAAAATGATATCACTATAACAGATCCAATAATTTAACAAAAAGATATTCAATTTTAATTGAAGAAAAGAAGATTTTCATGAAACTACTTTTTTAAACTTTGTTGCGTTAATACTATTACAAAACGTATAAAAACTCAAAAAACGGATACAATGTAACTTTTTACAATTCAAATGTGATTTGTGCTAAAGCACAAACATGTCAGGTAAAAAAACCCTGACCCTTTTTTTACCTGAGACATGTTTGATTTGTTAACAAAAACCGGTTGAAGCTCTCGCAATCGAGTTACGCACAATAGGAGTGATAAGGAAGAGATATGGTAGGGTATTGCTATCTCTTTCATTACTAACGTTGAAATCTTCAGAAATCTCGAAATGATTTAGTACGATCTCGTCACTCGTGTCGTGCGTCGTATGCGTTTCGTATTTATTCTGCCTGTGTTTACCTCCGCCATTTTTTTACCCCTGCCTGCCCCCGGACTCTGTTTAATTTGCCTACTGATTGGACTTGTTGTTTTGGTGATCTCTGCGATATTGGCTACGTGTACTGGTGACTTTGGCTTGCTCAACGATTTGGACAAACGTGCAGTGCAGTGACAATTAAAAAATGTCTCGGTACACACCGCGCGAATATGCTGACATGCATTTTATTTATGGCGAATGCAGAGGTGTCGGTAGAGAAGCAGCTCGACTTTATCGGGAGAGATATCCCGATCGAAGACATCCAGACCATCGAGTTTTTGGAAGAGTGCATAACGCATACACCGAGGGAAGGATACCTGGCACAGGCGTAGGCGGTGCAGGTGAAGGACGACCGCGACGACACAACGATGAAGAGGTAATGAATTTAGTTACAGAAGATCCTTCAACATCGGTCCGTGTCTTAAGTCGCAGAACTGGCATATCAACTAGATCTGTACATCGAATACTCAAAAGACATGAACGGTACCCATACCACTATCAAAGGGTACAGTCATTGCTACCAAGAGATTATCAATTGAGAGTAACATTTTGTAGAGTAATGCTACGCAGAATAAGAGAAGACCCGCAGTTTTTTAATAAAATACTATGGAGCGACGAGTCATCCTGCAAAAAAGATGGATATTTAAATCTACATAATTTGCATAACTGGCAGCTAGAAAACCCGCATCTCATAAGGCAAGACAGATCACAGTATCAATTTAAAATAAACCTTTGGACCGGAATCATTAACGGACCAATAATCGGTCCACACGAGCTGCCAGAAACATTAAATGCAGAAAGATATTTAGGTTTTTTGCAAATTGACTTGCCCTTGCTTCTGGAAGGTGTCGTTCCTGAAGTCCAAGAAGACATGTGGCTGCAGAACGATGGCTGTCCCGCTCACTACGCTGTTAGAGTACGAGAGCACCTTGATACAGCGTATCCAAATAGGTGGATAGGGCGCTTAGGTCCAATATTGTGGCCACCACGCTCGCCAGATCTAAATGCCCTAGATTTTTTTTATTGGGGTTGCCTAATTGAAAAAGTCTATAGCAAAGAAATCAATAGCATTGACCAATTGAGGACTACAATCCAGGCAGCAGCTAGAGAAATCAGCGAAAGCGGGTTTGGCCGACGAATTAAACGGTCGTTTATTCGACGTTGCAGAGCGTGTATAGCTGCGAATGGTGGCCATTTTGAACATTTTGTTTAATTTTAATGATTGTAATCATGACAAAGATTAATAATAAATGATAAATAAAGTGATTTGTTTTTTTTAAATTCTTTGTTCAAATAACTAAAGTAACAAGTTAGGTCTAGATAACTCTGCAATAGTAGTTTTTTTTATACAAATGGGCACTGACACTGTAGTGTATTTTTTTGCAAATATCGTAAGTATTAACGCAGTAAAGTTTAAAAAAGTAGTTTAATGAAAATCTTCTTTTCTTCAATTAAAATTGAATATCTTTTTGATAAATAATAGGATCTGTTATAGTGATACCATTTTGAAATCGGTGTTTAGTAGGCATATTATTAAATAAATTGGCACTGACAGTGTAGTACGTTTTTTTTTTACAAAAATCGCCCTTGAACTTCGATGGTATGTAAAAATTAGGGTTAAAATTAGAGAAGAACCAACTTTTTCTTCAAAAGAGCTAAATTTACATCAAATCATTGTTTGCGACTTAAACATATCGTATGGCAATAGCGCACGTATCCATCGGAGAAAGATTGTTTGAAATCGAATGCATAGTTTCGAAGATTATTACCTCCCACATTCAAAATTACAAATTTCCCTCTTCCAATACTATTCTTATTCTTTATTGCACACGAAATAACAAATATACATACAAATTGCAATAATATAGCTTATGTAAAATGGCGAGCTTAACCCAGAATTGGGTTTTCTTACAGCAAACCAAATTTTGACAGCGAGATATACTTACGTGCATTACAATTCCATTCTGTTACTTAAATTAATAATTTTATAAACTAAACTACATGCATACAATATAAGTGTAGATAAGAAAACGAACTTACATCAACCTGATTATTCAGGTCATGCATGCCATTTCTAGTCTTCGTTGCGATGCAGGCTCCTAATATATCCTTCCATTCTTGTGCATGGTCTTGTATCTGCTTTATGATCGGCCTCAGATTCACCCTTATAGCACCTATGTCGACGTAGTTCACGTGTGCGTGTAGGTCAGCGATGATGTCTTCGAAAAAGAAGAATTTCTCGTCGTATTTGTAGATTTGATCGTATTTCTGTACGTACTTCTCGCAGGAGAGGTTCTTGTCGAATGACCAGAGATGGGAGTATTTGTGCCATCTAGAAAGGGTAATTAAATTAAGTCAATTTAGGAAAGGGATTGTTTTTATTTTGTTCGTAGAATATTTAAAACGAACGAAGGGTTTTTTTTGACAAATTAAAGATTTTCATCAGATTCGACAGATCAGATTTTGATGCTTAAGTGTTCCCTGTATGACCGGCTGTGGCTAGATGTATTTGTTCCCAAGATAACAATTATTTAGTGATGATTATTCTAACAATTATTTAGTGATGATTATTTAGTACCATTACAATTAATGCTTACCTAGCTTAAATTAATTAGTTCTTATTTAATTCTGCATTTAGAACAAAACTAAAGTATGGCAACAACATTCTTCATCATTCTCTTGCCCTTATCCCAATTCATTTGGGGTCGGCGCAGCATGTCTTCTTCTTCCATACTTCTCTATTACTCGTCATCTCGCCAGACACCTCCTTTCTTGCCATATCATTATTTACACAGTCCATCCATCGTTTCTTTGGTCTTCCTCTACTCATATACCCATTCACATTCATACTCAAAACTTTCCTCACAACATTTCCCTCATTCCTCCGCATCACATGCCCATACCACGACAACCGATTACCACACAACTTTTCAGTCACCGGCGCCACTTTCAAACTTCCTCTTATATACTAATTTCTTATTTTATCCATTCGCGTAACACCACACATCCCCCTTAGCATTCTCATCTCCGCCACATGCAAATGCCTTTCATTCATCCCTTTTGTGGCCCAACATTCTGATCCATACAAGACAGCAGGTCTAACCATTGTTTTATAAATCTTCCCCTTAATTTTAAGGGGAATGCGGGAGTCGCAGATTGTTCCCGTGACCTGCCGCCATTTCATCCATCCCGTGTTAATTCTGTGCTTTACACTACTATCTATTTCGCCATCGTTTTGCACAAGTGAACCGAGATACCGAAAGTCGGAGCAGACAGGAAGAAACGCGCCATTAAGCGCTATGGCTCCAGAACTAGAGAGACCGCCGAACTCGCAGAACATGTATTCCGTTTTAGTTCTGCTGATTTTCAAGCCAACATTCTCCAGCTTCTGTTGCCATTTCTCCAATCTGCTCTGGATCTCAGATCCATCTTCACCGACAAGAACAATGTCGTCGGCAAACAGCATGCACCAGGGTGCCTCTTCCTGTATGTCCGACGTCAAAGCGTCCATAATCAACAGGAAGAGGTAAGGACTTAAAGCCGACCCTTGATGCAAGCCTACAGCCACATTGAACTCATCGGTGTTGCCAGCAGCTGACCGGACGTAGGTACAAGATTGACTGTACATAGCACGAATTAACTCTACATACTTCCCAGGTATACCTTTCTCTTTCAAGGCCCACCACAACACATCCCGCAACAACATAATTTTCTAAAGTTACCATATTGACGTCAAGTTACATGACTCTTAAGATCATTCACATAAGGTTTAAATTGAAACAATTATCGCCAGCCAACCCTTACTTGAGTATATAAGTGTTGATGTCCGTAGTGAGTCTATAGATGGTGTCTTGTATGAGCAGCGAGATGTCATTAATGGCGGCCACGCGGAGAATGTCCTCGAAGTACGACCAGGTGAAGAACTCGTTGCCGGTCGCCTCCTTGATGCGCTGTGGTGCACACGGGAGACAGGTCTTCTTCATCCAGCGAGGAAATGTTGTTAACCTGAATGGTAATATAACTTCAAGACTGCTCTCCTCAGAGGGTTACGCAGAGCTGTATCTATAGTAAACCCTCAATCAGTCTAAAGCTCTGGCCACACTGAAGCGAATCTCGTTTATGTTAATTAACTCGTCGTTTTCCAACTGACGCAAATAGTCTTTCAATAGTCTTTCAATAGTCTTTCAAATCATGAGAAGAATCATGAAAATAAAGAAGATGATGTGGTGGGATGAGAGAAACCAACGACCGCAGTGGGTCACAGTAGCCCTGAACCGAAAGAACTGGGAGTCATAGGGAGATGCTTTTAATGATGCAGGCTAACAGTAACAGTATTTGTGTACGTACGTATTTTCAGGCATAACCCTAAAAAGAAGCATTTTGAAAATTGGCGGTGTCTCACATAGATTTCAAATTTTTCACTGTTTTGATAAATAAATCAATATTACTGAATAAAGTGTGTTGCACTTAAATATGATAATATTCAGAAAACCGGACGTACCGTCTGTCCTCTACGACGACACGTTTTGGTACGAAGCTATCGCTTTCGGTAGTGGTGCATTTTTAACGAAAGAAAACGTAATTGGTCCCAATGCTCACCTGATAAGATAATGCTTAGCGTCATAGCCGAGTATATTGCACACTTCGGTCTGCGTCGGCCTCGTGGTGATATCAGGAGGCACCAACACGGCGTCCATTTGAAACATAGGCACCTTCCCGCTGAGGTTCTGCTGAAAGTCTTCTAAATTTTCTAGGGTCAATCTAGACAAAAGACCATTTGTTTGTAAGTTCTGAATTTAACTAAAGTATTTCGGTATTCAATCTTAATTATGGTGGTCAAATGTAAGTTTAAACAATCACGTGGCTGAATACCAGAGGCTAGTCTGACAACCAGTTTTGTCAAGGGGTATCGTATTACCCAGTAACTGGGTTTTGCCCTCTATTCATAAACGCTTCGATTCCGATTCCAGAAAAATAGGGGGCTGGAGTACGTTCTAGAGAAAGACTGCCTATCTGATGGCAGTCTCTCTATGTAAGATACTGGTATACAGGTGCATACAGTTAGACTGAGAAGACCGCAACATAGTTGGGAAACCGGCTTGGCAAATTTATTTATTTATACAACGGTAACCGCGGCCACAGATAATATACCGCAGCGAAGATGGTGTGACGATCTGATCTCGTTTGCGGAGTAAACGTGGCCAGATATTGCACATGATAGAGAGGTTTAGAAGGAGAAAGGGGAGGCCTTTGCCCAGCAGTGGGACACTCAAATGGCTAACAATAAAAACAAATATATATAACAGTTCTATGCGGCTCTTACAGTTTAGACCAAAACGTATTGTATAATTATTGTTTGCTTCGGTGAATGAAAACATCGTAAGGAAACCAGCATGCTTGAGAGATATTTTTCGACGGCATGTAAGGCCAAGTCATGCCAATGGGCGGCATAAAAACTCTGACACCAGGTTAGGCACTAACCACACGATAAAGAAAGAAATAAGTAAAGAAGACCAAAACGTGCAATAAGCCAACAACACAACATTAAGAGGGAACACAGTTAAACTACAACCTCCCTAGAAAGCCATTGAATGCTGTCGCTGTGGCCGAAATCGGCTAGACGGCATCATCATCAAGAGGGAACAGGACCTGCGAGGTAGGTATATGAAGAAACTATTGCCGTCGCGCTGCGTCAAGCCTGAACCGTAGAGTGCGATAGGGACAACAAATTATATCACAAAAATTTTGACGATTTCGATTTCATATTCCCCTTCTTTCTCCTCGAAAACTGAGCAGAGACCATTATTAAAGAGTATGCCTAGGTTCTTACCATTTTTTTAGATAAAAACTTTTCGAATATGGCATTTTTGTCATTTTTGGAGGTATATATTTTCTTTACTTATTAGTTGCTGAAAAACAGAAATGACAGGGACGTGTGACAAAAAAAAAATGATTGCTCTAGAGGCATAATTCAGGAAAGACGATAGAAGAAGATAATTAACGAAGAAAAAAACCGGCCAGGTGCGATATTTTGAAGCCTCATTCATATGTTTTATTGCTTATTACATTCAACAGCATAACTAAATTTGTTTTTCATAGTATGTTCATAAAAAAACAGGGTTACTACAACAGCAGTTTGATGAAGAAGTCCCGTGTTTATGGGCGCATTTCGTAGTTTGGGTCCGCAAAGTAGGTCACACACATGATGATACCCCTACTAACCTGACGAGACACACGAAGATCTTCTTCTCCCAGTACGTGTAGTACGCGTTCATCATGGTCGACACGCCGGTGCAGGTCCCTAGGATCAGGTACTCGAGCTTCATGAGGATTGGACCGATGCGCTCGTACATGCGGCCTAGTGCTGAAACGCGGTCTTGACGCTCGTGTTCTAGTTCCACAAAGAAGGCCTGAGAAAAAGATAAAGAAACGACATGGCTTTATAATAACAGCCGCACGGGTCGATCTTCAAGGTTAAGCCGCGCTTCCCAAGGTCAGTCCATGGATAGATGACACACATTACATACCAAGTTTTCTCCGTGCCTCGAAAAGTACATTAAGCTGTTGGTCCCGGCTGGCATTTGTAGATCTTTGACAGACGTTACAGATAGTCAGTAGCTCGAAATATTGACAACCAGTCTTACCAAGGTGTATCATCATATTACGCGGTACTGACTTGGTTGTGGAGGCCAGGTAGCTCCATGTAAAATACTGGTATTCCGCTGCATCCAGAGACTTGAAGCCGACCCCATATATTGGGGAAAGGCTAGGCAAACGATGTTACGTTAACAGTCTGCACACAAACATTTAAACACAAGCGAAAACTGGACAAAGAACGCCACGCGATGTCTACCATCAGGTGATACAAAATAAATTGCTAATTTACTCTAAAATGTTACCAGGTGTCGTATGATGATGTATAAATACCATTATTTTACCAGTGAGACAGAAATGAAATTATATAGGGTGAAAGGGACACCGACATGAAAACGGTTACTACATATTCAGTACACCATTCTGAGCACCCCCCCACATAGAAATTATTGATCTGTATTTTTTTTAAAACAGCTGTTCCTTACATTTAGACCGTGTAGGTATTGCACTTTTCTAAGAAACAGCTGTTTTTTTTTAGTTTCCGATGAAAAAATTCTATCAGATCTCAGAGGGGCTCAGATTACTGAATACGTGGTAACAGCGTTTCGCGTCGGTGTCCTTTCTACCCCGTATATGACTGATAGCCACTTTCCCCTTCTCGCACCGGAATCATGTGTTTGTATGGCACATGATTCCGGTGCCCGTCCACCGCAGTGATTCCAGTATTCCGGGTCCTGTGTCGTTGGTTTAGTGGTCGGAAGCGTGACTGCTGAGATGTACTAGTTCAGGCAAAGGGATGTTGGGTTTTTTCATCTGGAATTTCTCAGTAGCAGCCACGGAGTCTGGATTTGTGCAAGGTTGATGGCAATAGGCTCGCCTCTAATTACATTGGACTTAAACTTAACTGGCCTTACCATTTGGTAATTACGGGCGTGATGTTGTGTCATGTTACTTTATAATACAGCCTATGTCCTTACCTTGCAAGGGTAAAGCCACGTGGGATCAGGTTCACCAGTGTCAGGGTCCACGTAGTTCTCCGGCTTCAAAAGTGGGTACAGGTCAAAAGCTTGCACTTGATCGACGAGGAATTGGACCTCTTTCTCCACCATCTTCAGCTGTTTGTACACAGCATTTAAGGCGTGTTCACCTGTTTTTTTATGAAAGGCAAGAACATGAAAGGAGGAAAGAATATACGTTTATTTACATAGTTGAGGTACTACCGATTTCACTGACGGTCGGCCAATTTTCAACCTTATTACTTAGGGTGTAAGGGTGAAAAGTGACAGACCTTATAACTAGCTGACCCACCTTGCTTGAGCAAAGTAAATAATAAATAATATTAGACAGGATTATATTTAAGCAGTGCGCAAAAAAATTTTGGTGGTTCAGTATGAATAATAGAACACATTTCCATTATTTGTATAAAACTTTTTTATATTTTTTTATCCAACTTTAAATCAGCAAAATATGGACACTATCTATTCGTAATAATATCAACGAGCGCGCGCGCCGTGCCGCGTACGCGGCGATGTTGCAGCGCGGGTGTCCCCACCCCCTCCCGGGCGGCAGGGTGGTGACTGGCGCCGCCACTGCGGAGAGTAGCCATAAAATCAATTTCAAAGTAGACATCTTTCGTTAACGATAGCTTTATTTTTTTTTGTACTAAGACTTATCAAAATAAAAAATTTGTGTTGTTGGTGAAATTTGGCACACAGATAGGTTGTAACCTGGATTAAGATATAGGATACTTTTTATCCCAGCATACGATCCCGTGAGACAATTACCGAAATCCACGCGGGCGAAGCCACGGGTATAAGCTAGTACTTTCATATGCATTCAGTAAAAAGCTGATATTTTGAAATTACAAACAGACACTTCAATTTGTACTGTGTTCCTTCAGGGCCGTGGTATCTCTTTCGAACAGTCCCGCAGCCCTGGCAGGCATCGTCCGTTGCGGACCCCTTCCTGTTTACTCACATCACTTTGAGGCGCGCGTGGAACACGAACGCGACGTCGACACGGCCTGTCGCCGTAAGCTTTGCGACCACTCGACCAACCAAGCAGTACATTTCAAACAAACCTTTAGATATATCCTTGATATAGTCTCCAATGCCGAGTGCAGTCCACGTGACCCTAGTGAGCCCCGGCAGGATGTGCCTCTCCATGTCCAGAAGGTGTCTTTTCATGAGGAACGTCTCCGAAGTACTGAGTGAGAGTGCGCTCTTGTTGTACTTTTCTATCACGATGGTTAGCGCTTCCAGTTCGTAGTAGAGCCTAGACTTCTGCATGGCTACGTCACGGATACTTGTTGGTAGGTCGAAACCTGTGGAAGAAATAGGCGTGGAGCTGTAGAACAGTTATCCCAGTTCCAGTATTAGTAGTATTCAATTATAATAAAGTATGTGATTGGAGGTTTTGTTTTTTGATCGACACGAAATTTCACCACATAGCGGCCGAATCATAGCGACAGCTGAAACGATATTCTAAACTAGCTTACTGATTACAGGGGCCTTTTTTAATAATCTTTTGTATTAGCGCTGTTTTTGTTATTTATTAGATAATTTAGCAGGCTGATTTTTGCGAACGAATTGCGTTTTTCTTCAGGGTCAACTTTCTCTCTGTATTTTGGTAAAAAATCAGCGCTAAAATGACAAGACTTTCAGGATCTGAGTTTCCATCATATTCTCACTTATTTCCTTCTTTTTTAAACCTTGTATTCAGAGTTCTTTAATTGTACTGTTTCTTAAGAGCGTTAACGTCTTACGGCATTTCATAAGTCAAAGACAAGGAAGGCAAGGCAAGTCTAAAGATTTGACAGGGAACTTTTCGAAATGTCTGTTTAAAAAAAAGATAATTGGAAATTTCTGTTTCTATGGAAAATCTAATAACAGTCTAATTTAGCTGTAACACTATTTTTCGAAAAGTTCTCTGTCAAATCTTTAGACCTATGTATCCTGCTTATGTGTACGAAGTTTCATTAAAATCGGTTCAGTCATTTCGAAACAAAATCACTTGGAAGTTTGTATGAAAAGCCGTAAGACGTTAACGCTCTTAAGTAATATCTTACCAAGTTGCTCCATTAGTTCAGCTTCACGAATGACGAGGAATATGTGATTGTCGAAGTTAGGCTGGAAAGTCAGCTGGTACTCCTGTAGCAGCTTGTGTACTGTGAGGTCACGCCAGGTCACGTCCGTCTGGGTAGAGATGAAATATGTACGTCCTGTATTATTGCTGAGACCGATGAACCTGCACTGCACCAGGATGCTACCCAGATTATATTTAGAGGCCATCATGGTACTTACAAATGTGTGTGTGGAGTGTTATCCTTTCATATGTTTTTATAAGAATATATTTGAGAAAACATGCAATAGTAACTAACTATCGATTTTACCCATATTTAAAATATAATTAACTAATTTTATCAATAATTATGATAAGGAAAAAAAAAAAGAAAACAGATACATCAAAAAACTGGAGCCTAAAATCATATAAATATTTGAAAATGTACGCGACGTACGTCTTAAAAAATGCTGACCAGACGCCGGGCCAAATTACACGAGACACACCCACCATCTCCGGGCTCATCACTCAGCTCCGCCTCGCATTCGCCGAGACGCGCCACATCCGTGAGCGCTGCGTCGCCGGTCGCTGCAGTTGCGTCGAGCTCGAGTGACGAGTTTTTCTCCCCGCCGTCGACACCACCACCACCACGACGACGACGAGGAAGAGGACGGCCACCAGCGGGCTTGGGACCTCGAGGTCAACAGGCCACGAACAGGGTCCCCGCTGCCGGTGGAAATGTGTCGCGCATTCGATGGACGCAGTCCATGAACGAAAATGTGATGCGCGCATACTACGGGTCTACAGAGGGGGGAACTAATCTCACTGCGTACCGTGTTAGGATGCTGTCTCTATTCCAGGTACTTGAACCAATCGTCAACGTCTCGGCCCAACGACTATCGGATCAGGTGCGGGTCATCCAACGCAATCACATGTTGGACGATGCCGCACTTGATAGGCTGCGCTCAGAGGTACTGAGCAACCGTATCGTCTTAACTCCGGCACAAACCGCGGTGCAAGCGTCAGCTATTGACGCAACCCCGCCGCGATCCAACCCAGCTGTTGTAGATGAAGATGATAGGGTTGCCATGGTAAGTAGCCAGTGCAACGACCGATTGAGGAGCGCTCTGAAAGATGCGCTTCGCGAATATCGATCCACTCCTACCAAACTTAGACCCCGATTACCATGGTTACCCATGCATAATAAAAATAGGGCGCTGGTGTGTGCCTTGGACTCGCAACTCAAGAATATTTTCGAGAGTAGCGAGAACCTCGTTGATGCACACTCGATCCTGTACTGTGGGGCTGTTGCGGCATGTCGTTTAGCTAATGTCAAATTCCCAAATTATGACGTAGCTATTCGACCAAAACCAGCCGTACCAACCTGGCAGCGCAGGATCGAGTGCCGCATCGACGAGGCCAGGGTACTCATCGGCAAACTACACTGATTCAGGGAAGGCAATACACGACCACGTGTGATGCGCTTTGTGAGGCGGGCATTCTCGAGGACTGGAATCAGTCCTCAAGAATACATGTCCCGTATCACAGAGCGCATCGACTTCCTGAAGCAGAAAGTTTATGCATGGGCGAACCGTATTCGGCGGTATAAGCGGCGGGTTGATCGGTACTCACAGAATCGCATATTCCAGAGCGATGAGAGGTGGGTATACAGAGCTTGGGAGCGACCCGAGCAAAATATGACAGACGTGTGCCGCCCGGATGATGCTGCCACGAGTTCTTTCTGGCGTAGCATCTGGTCGGTGCCCGTCTGTCATACTGAGGCTGACTGGATACGTGATGTCGAGCGAACCTATCCCAGAAATGGAGCCAATTTTAATAACACCTATAGATATAGCCAGAGCAGTTCGTCCGTTACCGAATTGGAAATCCCCGGGACCGGACGGACTGCACAGCTTCTGGCTCAAATGGCTTAGTAGTTCACACACTTGCCTGGCATCCCAATTCCAGTCATCCTTAGAATCTGGGTCCCTACCGCAGTTTTTAACAACAGGCGTTACCCACCTGCTCCATAAGTCAGGTAGTCCCGCGGAACCCAAAAATTATAGACCGATCACGTGTTTGTCGACGGTCTATAAACTTCTTACATCCATTTTGAGAGTGAAAATTAATACACACATTGACAAAAACTTCATTATGTCTGCCTCTCAAAATGGATGTAGGAATAGGTCCCGCGGTACGAAGGAGCTACTCCTCATCGACATGGCCATTAGCCAACAGGTTCGTCGATCCCGCAAGGATCTGTCGACATGTTGGATAGATTATAAGAAGGCCTACGACTCGGTGCCACATACATGGCTCATGAGGGTACTGGAATTGTACAAGATAGATGCAACTCTACGTGCCTTCCTTGAGTCATGTATGGGGCAATGGAGGACGGTCCTTCGATATCCAGGATGTCGACAAATCCAGGCGAATGATGAACCTGTATGGATTAAACGGGGAATATTCCAGGGCGACAGTCTGAGCCCACTTTGGTTCTGTCTAGCCCTGAATCCTCTGAGCACATTGCTGGAGGATTCAGGTCTAGGCTACCGGTTGAGGAGAGGTGGTCAGGTCATATCTCACCTTCTTTACATGAATGATCTGAAACTCTTTGCCCCCAACAAATTGCGACTGGTGGAGCTACTGAAAGTAACTGAAACTTTCAGTAACGCCATTAGGATGGAATTTGGTGTGGACAAATGTGCAGTCATGTATGTAAAGCGAGGGGAAATTATGGAATCCGAGGGAATTCAGCTCTCGGATTCCATACACCTGAGATCCCTCTCCTCATCCGAAAGCTATAAGTATTTGGGTATGTCGGAATCGTTAGGCATTAACGTAACTGACATGAAGCAATCGTTGAGGGAGCGCTTCTTTGGACGCCTGAACAAGGTATTAAATAGCCTTCTTTCAGGCGGGAACAAGGTGCGCGCCTTCAACGGTTGGGTCATGCCGGTTTTAATGTACTCTTTCGGCGTACTCAAATGGACTCAGACCGAACTCGATGCCCTGGATAGAAGAGTTCGTACACTGTTAACCGCAAACCGGATGCATCACCCACGATCATCGGTAATGAGGCTGTACATCCCGCGGAAGTGCGGGGGTCGAGTTTTTTAAACGCGAAGACCCTTCACAACCACGCGATATGCAGTCTCAGAGAATATTTTTTAAAAACCGAGGTGGGTATGCACCGAGATGTGGTCGCAGTGGACAAGGGACTCACCCCGCTGTCCATGGCTAAAGAGAACTGGCGCAAACCTGTAGTACTTACTACCGATGACCGCAAGGAAGTATGGCAAGGCAAGGAGCTTCATGGACGCTTCTACCGGGGTCTTCATGGGCCCGATGTAGATTTTCTAGCGTCCGTGTCCTGGTTACGTTTCGGCGACCTCTTTGGGGAAACTGAAGGTTTTGTCTGTGCGATTATGGACGAAGTTATGTTGACGAACAACTACCGGAAATATATTATGAAGGACGGGACGGTTGACGTGTGTCGGCATGTCACCGTCCGGGTGAGTCCATCAGACATATTATTTCTGGTTGTTCTCGTCTGGCTAACGGCGAGTACTTGCACAGGCACAACCAAGTAGCCAGGATTATTCACCAACAACTTGCCTTGAAATATAAAATTGTGGAATCTGAGGTACCGTACTACAAGTACGTGCCCGACCCAGTTCTCGAGAAAGACCATGTCACGTTGTACTGGGATCGGTCTATCATTACTGACAGGACTATTGTCGCCAATAAACCTGACATAGTAGTGATAGACCGATTAGCGCGCCGTGTAATGATAGTCGATGTTACCATTCAGCATGACGAGAACCTCGTGAAAGCTGAGAAAGAGAAACAAATTAAATATCTCGACTTAGCACACGAGGTTGTCGACATGTGGAATGTGAACTCGGCTATCATTGTGTCGATCGTCGTGACGGCCAATGGCCTTATAGCCAAGAGCCTCGACGACCATCTTTCGAGGCTCTCGTTAGGCAGTTGGATCAAGGGCCTGATTCAGAAGGCAGTACTCCTCGATACGGCTCGCATTGTGAGGAGGTTCCTGTCTCTGGAGCCCTAACCACCGGTAGCTTGGACCCTGCTCCCGATACCGGCGGACCACTATTTTTTATATTTTTAAATGTTTTTTTTATATTGTTTTATATTAGAATATTTAAAAATGTCTTTAATATGTATAAAAATAAATAAAAGATTTAAATAACATAAAACAAAGTTTAGTTAGTTACTTTAGGTTATTTTATTTTTTTAATGTATATGTTATTTAACTAATAAATATTGTTTTTAAGTAAAAAAAAAAAACTAAAAAACATTAAAAACATAAAAATTAAAAATATTTATTGGTTAAGGGATCATTGACCTTCTGGTTTTTTGCCAATAATATCTACTATTACCTCTCCAAGAAAAAACAAATAAGGAATATGCAAGAAATAAAAAACTATTTTTATTTATTAAAAATGCCTTGTATTGCATAAAAACACTGTGGTACACTTGTTTAATTTTCTAAAACAGCACTTATTTTACTATTTAATATTTTATGTAGCGTGTTTTTGGTGAAACGGAACGCAAACTCAAAACGCATCGTACCTCGATAACGGCGGTAGTGATGTCAAATACTATGTGTCAAAGAAACACTTTTATTTGTAAAGTACTTAAAGTTTCACTAAGATTTTATTATAATATTGTTAATATTGTATGCTTGAATTAAGCACATACAATTAGTAAAATTAAATATATTATTACATTAGATGTAAACAAAGAGGTAAATGACATCACATAGCATGACATGAATGGCCGCGACAGTCACGGACGTTTGAACTGTCGTAGGAAATTTAAGGAGTTTAATATTTTTTTTGAGCGACAAGCAGTAGGTGAACTTAACTTTTAATTGTTTTCTTTAGGTTGATAGTACTATATTTTATTGATTTAAGTGAAGAAAAAATTACATGCATAATCCCTATAATATTGTCTGTCTAGCGGGGAATAAATTCTAGCACTTACCAATCCCTCCTTAGCTAGTAACGACGTAGAACTAGGCGATCTGACGTTCTCATAATGTTGCCCTGGTATTCTCATCAGCATCACTGAAAATTTTACGACTTACACATAGATAAAAAAAATTTGTCGGCGCAGCATGTCTTCTTCTTCTTCCATACTTCTCTTCACGAGTTACAAAGAAGTATGGAAGAAGAAAACGTGCTGCGCCGACACCAAATAAAGTGAGATCAGGGCAGGAGAATGATGTTATAAAAATGGCGACAATTTTAACCCGTCTGCTGCCAAGGAAGGGTTATGTTTTTCGCGCGTAATTTGTGTTTCTTTGTAAATTTCTTTATAACCTCGTATGTTCCAAATGACTGGATGGATTTCGACGATTAAGGTACCATTAGATTCATCTAAAATCCCAAGTATCTGTTTAAAAAAAAAAACAAAATGGCGGATTTTTGGCGCTAAATCGTAAGTTTTTTTTTTAACCATGCCTTTCGAGTAGGGTATCAAAATGAAGGAAATTAAAAGGAGATTACAAATATAGATGTAGGTACATAATACAATTTGTAGTCGGGTTTTTGATACTTTTAATTAAATGTTAATTGTTTGAAATCGTTTTCGTGTAGCTGCAGTTACAGCTATACTTGAGTGGAAATAGTGCTGTCTACACAAATATCACTTTTCAATCATCCCCTTGAGTTAACTGCGATATATTATTTGTAGGAATTACGTTTTGTTTAGGAAAAGAACCATTACTTTTACAGCACAAAAGTTTGAATTAATTTATGTTGATGTGAGTTTGCAGGCAACTTTAGTCATTTAGGAAATTGCTTTTTTATGCATGTTTCTTAATTCAGTTTTTATGTGTGGGCCGAGTACCCACATGGAAGTAAGGGTATTAGGGATATTAAGGGTCATTTTTTTGTCAAGTTTTTATTTACTTTTCTTTAGGATTAAGAAATTCTCTTCGAGTTACTCAGCAAAACATAACATCACGCTTGTGATCCCCAAAGGGCTAGGCTAGGTTAAATTACTAGTACACCCACATTTCGTCAGTTATGTTTAAGCCCCATGTAATAGCGGGCAAGCCTATTGCCACAAACTAGACACAAATTTAAACGCCGCGGCTACTACTGAGAAATTCCTGATAGCAAACCCAACAACACTTTGCTCGACCTGGGAACTGAACCCAGGACCTCATGATCAGCAGTTGCGCTTGCGACTTCTAGACTAACGAGGCCAGTGAACCAATCAACTTCTTTTAAAGTCTTATCACTACAAGTTATAAGAGGCATGCAAACTTGGAGAACTGACTGAAGACTGAACCGTAACTTTATTTTTACTCTTTTGCTTGGGAACACATTAGTTAGCAAGACAGGGGTGTTACTATGCCGTCTTAAAGCAGGAGTAATTCCAGTGTGGGAAATAGACAGAGCTATACAGGTCGTGTAGCGCAATCTCTTTCCCACACTACAATTACTTCTGCTTTAAGACATCATGGTAGGGAAACAGTTCCGAGGCCTTGTTGGTGCCATACATGTATTTAAGTATCCTCCTTCGTGGAGAAAAAAAAACAACAATTCTATATCTACCCACTACGGTGAAGCCATAAGGGTCATTTTCTTAAACCAAACTGGGCTCGCGTGGTGGATAGTAGCCCACTCCCTCTCACAGACAGATCTGTTTCCCAGATAGGACCGTCAGGGTCAAACAGACCAAACGGAAAAATGCGCGAGAAAACTGGCTGCGTTGAAAATACGACCTAATTATCATTATTTAAAGTAGAAAACTGTATGAATATCGACGCAGACAATGGTTTAGTATCCTTTCTTACTAATATTATAAATGCGAAAATAAGTTTGTTTTATACCTTTTCATGCCTAAACCACTGAACCGATCATCCTGAAATTTTGCATATACGTTGTCAGGTATACAGAAACGGACATAGGGTACCTTTCTTCCCAAAAAAAAGTTCTGTTCCCGAGGAAAACAATAACGTTCTTACGATAGTAGATGGCGCCACGTGTCTTTCGAATCATGATTGAATTATACTATTACAAGCAGAGTACAACCCGAATTGATTGTGAAATTCTAAATGAACGCGAGCAAAGCTGCGGGCAACAGCTAGCTATACAGGGTGTAAGGGACAGCCCTCCACAAACTCACATGGTGCATTCAGCTCCTTATTTTGAATCATATTCCAACGGAATTTTTCTCCGGAAATTTAATTTTTTTAAATATTTTTTTCAGTTACGATTCCTTTTTTTTAATGTAAATTTACATTACCTGTACGCAGCACTCCATTTATGTAAATCAAATGGCTAAAATAAAAAATACCACAATGGATGTTGACATACTCTAACGAACGACGCGTGAAATCAGCTGTTCACTCTGTAGCTATCTACAGAGTTCGTCGAACTCGTCGTCGCACTTGCCGTTCGCTACATAAGTTTTGCCACGGTAACGATACATTGCGACTGAGGAAATAAAACAAATCAATTTTATTGGATTCCCACAACATTCCTGAAAAAGTTTCTTGTATCGGTCATCTTAGTATGACTTACTGAATTCACTCCATTAGTTTGTGGAGGGCTGTCCCTTGCACCCTGTATAATACGGTCTTATTTTCAATGAAGCCAGTAAAGTGCTCGGCCATTGTTCCCTACACTTTCATCTCTGAACTAGCTTAGTAGCTCCCCGGAATACTTACATGACTTATCTCTCCTCCTCTTCTCAGCGATTTCCTTGTTTACAATATCGGTCGGCTGCAGCGAAGTCCTGGAGCCTGTGATCTTCTTCTTCCGTTCTACGTGCGCCCGACCGGCCGCTGTTAACTGCATACCACGGCCTCTGGTTGTTGACGCCACTGCGCAAATATCGTGAGAGTTACAATCTCTTTTGAATAAGAATAAGAATAAGAAATTTTATCTGATAAAACAAGTGTATACATACAGAATTAAAATAATACATGCATGCAAGATCTTAAATAAGAGTAACTCACAACATATCTGCCATTTCTCATGGCGTGCAAGTAGGTACTATTATTAAATATATCAGTCACAGTTAAACAAATTTCTTATATTCAATCATTTACATTATTCAATTTCTTTGAATAATGTAAATGAAAACCAGTTACAGTCATTGAAAACATTCTAAAAAGTCATCGTAAGTGTAATAGCCGTTTTAAGTAAAGACCTGGCTCTTATACACATTGACGCAAGATTTAAAATTGCAATGATGACGAGTGTATGTGAAGTGCAATCTTATATACAGATACGAGCATCCTTTTAGAATGTTGACAACAGCGCCATCTGCCGGGCCCAAATGCGAATCTATACCATCCAGGCCATCCAGGGACCACTCAAACACACACAAAAAAATTCATCACAGTCAGTCCAGCCGTTTAGCAGGCGATCACTGACATAACATTTTAGTTTTATAGAAAAATTAAATCTTACCATCCTCATCGTAATCCTTTGCTTGAAAAATAAATAGATAATTAAACTACACATAAAAAAAAAACTCTTTTAAAATACTTCTTGGTTTTAACGGCTATAATGTACGCCATTGAAGAAACGAATTAAAATGGCAGCGTTATTAATTCAAATAGGGGTCCGCAAGGGCCGATGCCTGCCAGGGCTGCGGGACTGTTCGAAAGAGATACCGTGGCCCTGGAACACGAAGGGCAAAGAAGGAACATGGATGGGTTTTAGTCAGTACAAGTCTGACACTCCCTTCCGCTCCGCCCAGAGTGGGGGGGGGTCATTTGATGATTTCCCATCCGGAAAAAAAAAAAAAAGCGTTATTAATTCCCTCTATGACAAACGCCTCCATTTTTTTCTTAAATGGCCCGGGTGAGATAAGAAGACGACAATCTGTATTAGGAAATAAATTCTTATGCACTAGCTGTTGTCTGCGAGCTTCGACCATGTGAAATTTTCATAAATATATTACTTCCCTATTTGAATCTGATTTTGTTAACAATTTCAAGGGTTTTATTTTTTTTGCACGGAACCCTAATTCTTTTTCAAAAATAAAAGTAGCTTTAGTTATTTTTTATAACATCAGATATCTGCCAGTAAAAGTCCCGTCAAAATCAGCGAAAGGGGTTTGTTCCGGCTAATCTCCGAAACGCAGCCGTTTCGGAGATTAACCGGAACAAACAGACGAACTGACTGACGGATAAAAATAAAATAAAAAAGATTTTTATTTGTATGGTGCACATAATTCAGAATATTATATCTAACTATCTTCAAAACATTTTTCTTCATCATATTCTCCACAGTGAGCAGCTCCCCACATCCACTCCCTATACCTACTACTATTTAAGGCCAAAATTCACAAACCGGATTTCGACTTCAGTTTGCCAAGTAAACGTACTGTTTCATACGAAAATCAACATTAATCGACAAATTATTAGGTTCATATTAGCATGCATTTCTTAATCACATTCGCTCATAGGAACATGAACACTATCAGCATAAAAAATAAAACTTGCTCTAAATGACTAATAACTACACAAATATAACACAACATACCAGGCTCCTTCTGAAACTCGACCTTGAGAACATTCTTCTTCATCATATTCTCCACAAACTGGGCAGCTCCAAACACCCATTCCTTATACTTCGTTTCTTCATAGTCCTTGATTACTTTGGAGAAGTTTTTATATTGCTTGAATGCCTCCTTCTTTTGTACGCAGTCATTTAATTCTGGCACCTGAGAAGTTCATTGGGAAATCAAGATGCATATTTTTGAATAGTTAGCCGATTTGATACCAGGGGGGTTACTATGGCGTGTTAAATAAAGCAGGAGTAATGTCAGTGTTGGAAAGAGACAGAGCTATACAGGTCGTCTAGCGCCATCACTTTCCCACACTGGAATTATTCCTGCTTTAAGACGTCGTGGTAGGCCACCAGGTTATTGTACCGGTTTGCTTGGTACTAGCGTGGCCTTGTCTTATCTGCTGTAGGTCGTAGGATTGAGCTGGCCTAACATTGAAACTCCTCAACTCCTCGTTGAATCTAGCCTCTAAGTATGGTCAGATCTAGTTAGAATATTTAGCCAAAGAGCCACTAACGCCTTTTTTTTAAGCTTTGCCCCACACTAGGAATTTCTCCGTTCTATTAGACGTATTAACGTTACGTTTACACCGCGCTAGTGCTGGGGTCTCTGGACGCGCATCACGAAGGCTGGTTCGAGGTGGCGCAGGAGAAGAGTGCCTGGAAGGATACGGGAGAGACTTTTGCCCAGCACTGGGATAAACAAAGCGACAAAAAAAAACAAATGGATCTCGTCTGTTTCCAACTTTTATTTTAGTTTTTTTTTTCTAGAAAAAAGAAGTTATTAGACTTATTATTTGCATAGCAAGGACTTGGTGTAAATAAAATACCTTTTGAAACTTCATGATGGGTTGTTTCATTTTGTTGAAGAGCGCTCTTGCCCAGTAGATGGAGCCAGCGACCGGTGGGTGGTAGCGGAGCAATGGCGGGTTTTTTCGGAAACGCTAGTATCAGAATAATATTTTATTTATAATCTTTATATACGTTTGTCATAGATGTGTAGAATGCCGTTTAGCGCAGTTTTATAAATTTAAACTATTTAACTAAACTATTTATTTAACTACTATTTTATAAATTTAAGCTACTTGTTAACTTTAGTTAACATTTTTTTTTTTTTTAGAAAGCAACGACTTATTGTCGGGCCTACGCTGTTCCCCCATACTTAAGTACAAATGCTGTATCCATGATAATTGTAATACCAAATGATTTGAAAAGAGTAACCATGGAGTTGCTTGCCGGTTCTTCTCCATAGGAAACGACCAACCCGAACCGTGCACCTTTTTGTCGACGTTTTATAAGTGCCCATCGCGGCCTATGTGAAATAAAATATTTTGATTTTGATTTTGAGGTTTAAATCGCAGTTTTGCGAAACTCATACTAAGTACTAATCTGGGATCTGGGACTGCCGCTAGAATCGCAGCGGCAGGCGGCTACGTCGCACATCTACGAAAACCATTTCATAGAGTTCCTTTAAAAACAATAGCGTCGCTGTGTTCTGCCATTGCTTTCCGAAGAGTTTGCCGCTGCAGCCTTTGGGACTACACCTTGAGGATTTGAATTCTTTAAGTTGATAAGAAAGAAAGAAAAATATTCGCAATATTTCTGTATGAAAATAAGAAATATGGCTAACTAAGCCATATTTCTTATTTTCATACAGAAATATTGCGAATATTTTTCTTTGACCTAAAGTATTGATTATGAAATGCAATAAGTAGTATCGTAACACCGAATATTAAGTTTTAGATGTTAAAAAAGTATTTGGAAACTTTCCAAATGCCTTTTTCACCTAAAACGGTTACAACATCAAATTAAGTGTTTTAATTGCAATTCATTATTAATATTCGCCGAGCCACAATTTCACCTACCATTTTGTTACATATTTGTGTCATTTGGCGTCCAGGGAACGCGCTTGCTTGTCACGTATATGTGACTATGGTGGTCAAAAGTTTAACGTAAGATTTTCACTTTAAACACCTCCACGACCCACGTACCATTCATCCATTCATCAGCACAACGTTTTGAGTATGTTACATTGAGTCTTTCTGTAAAACATGATTTTCACCCCAAGAAAAAGGCTTTTCCCAGTAATAATTTTTGCGTAAAGTTACTTAGTTTGATGTACAGAATGCTTGGTTGA
The DNA here is from genome assembly GCA_963576755.1 of Noctua janthina. Taxonomy (NCBI): domain Eukaryota; kingdom Metazoa; phylum Arthropoda; class Insecta; order Lepidoptera; family Noctuidae; genus Noctua; species Noctua janthina. The sequence goes on from OY755066.1 coordinate 12,204,583, forward strand.
CGGCTTCGTGAAGGGTCCGTTTACACCCTGTATACTGCAATTTGCAACGTTGCCAACTTTCACAGTACACAGCCTTTTTAAACGAAACGCTAGTACTCACAGTAAACTTATCCTCAATAGCAGTGATCTCCTTAATGAACTGTCTCATGACAAGGTCGAACTTGGTGGCCAGTTGCTTTTTGATCGAATCACGGATGTCGTAATCGAGAAACTTTAGCAATACTGAAAGCGCTTCTTCAGCATTTCTAGAGAGGAACAGAAGATAATTTCTTTCAGTTTGGAGCGAGAAAGAATTCAGATTAAGGAATATTCAGGTAGACTGAATCGTTGGTCTAGTGGCCGCGACTGCAGAGCATGAGGTTATGGGTTCGATTCCCGGGTCGGGCAAAGTGTTATTGGGTTTTTACCTCAGGAACTTCTCAGTAGCAGCCACGGAGTCTAGTTGATGGTAATCGGTCACCCCCTATTACGTTGGACTTAAACATAACTGGCGAAATGTGGGTGTACTATTAGGTACACCTCTGCAAAACCCTTCGGGGATTACCGGCGTCATGTTATGTTATGAATATTCAGGAAGAAATTAAGCTCGTTACTTAATCATTTGCAATATAGTTGTTACGTTCGTCTGAGTATGATAACGTCTTGGGTTTGATTCCAAAGTCGGGCACTTTTATTGGATTGTACCATCAAGAATTTTTAGCAGTAGCAGCTCTTAGTCTGAATTCGTGCCCGGTTAGTAGCAATAGGCTCGCGCCTTACATACTTGCATCATAGATTTCCGTCTGCCTAACCTCTCTGGGATTACAGGCGTTATGTTGAAAAACCAGGAAGGTCATCACGAAGGCTGGTTCGAAGTGGCGCAGGAGAAGAGTACCTGGAAGGTTAAGGGAAAGGCCTTTGCCCAGCAGTGGGACATAAAAAGCTATTGAAGAAAAAAAAAATGGAAATCATGATAGCTCACCTCAAATTCCCGAAGCACGTGTTGATATAATTCTTGGCCTCTTCTTCCAGATACCGGACTTCGTTCCAGAAGTCTCCCATGATAACATCCCAGTTCTCCTTGTTATCGAACACGAACAGGCTGAAGTCGATCGTTCGTATCGGGAACACGAGGTTCTTGACGCGCTTGCGCACGTCGTCGATCTGTGTGGGGTCGCTGATGATGGACTTTAGTTCTAGACCGAATATGCGCTCAAAGTCTATGAGGACCTGGAAGAGTTATAAGAAGTGAAATAAAATTGCAGAGCATGCAGTTGATTGATTTTTCGTTTTATTTAAACACAACCAAAGTTGATATTCCTGGAGCAGTAAACCCAGATAGAAATACCGTCGTTAGGACTAACTTACCCTATGGTTTTGAACATAGAGTTGACATCTGCACCACATCGACCAGGTTCCTGGCAACAGTGCCCATGTGGTCAGTCTGTGTAAGCAACAGAGGCTGGTCGAATTCAAAACGCCCCCTGTTACTCAGTTTGACACTTTGAGGAGTCTCCCAGTATAACGTCTGCCACAGCAAGAGAGTAGCTACCCTGTAGTAACGGCAATAGAGTTGATATCTACCTGCACCACATCCCCTAGGTCCCTAGCAACAGTGCCCATGTAGTCAGTCTGCGTGAACAAGAGAGGCTGGTCGAACTCCCAACGCGCTCCCTTGTTACTCAGTTCGATACTTCGTCGAGTCTCCTTGTATAACGTGTGCCACATATCCATTATCTTCTGTCCGCTTCGGGTAAGGGACAGGACTTCTTCGTTGGTTTTGCTGTAAAATGTTAAATTTTTTCAAACCTGCCAGGACATTTCCTCGGGCATTTTTAAAGAAAAAAAGAAACGTGTCAAACTAGGACTATTTCTCCTGTATCGTGGGTGCAAACATTAAAACTCACATACACAAACAGCCAGACCCGGAACAACTACCCGCCTATCATTCGCTACAGTGAATTAATTCGTTCAGCACTAAGCATTGCCCATTTACTGGTTGATTATACTTATAATGGAGAGCAGCGGTGGGCCAGTGGCGGAGACCCCGACTTACGAGCAGTAAGTCATGGGTTCGAACCCAGCCAGGCGCATTACCTTGTGCAAGTTATTTCATCACCACTGCTCTCAAAAACGGTGAAGGAAAACATCGTGAGGAAACCGGCTTGTCCTAGAACCAAAAATTCGAAGACATGTGACATCTACCAACCCGCACTGGGCCCGCGTGGTGGATTATAGCCCATTCCCTCTCATAGAGAGGAGGCCTGCGTCCCAGCAGTGGGAACATTAATAGGCTGATTATGCTTATGCTATACTTATAATGTAGGGCTCGCCTAGACCTGGCAAAATGCAGCACAGCGTAGTTTCCTCAATACATAAAAGGTGAAGGGACATCGACGCACAAAATATTATGAGGTACTCAGTAACTCCACATAAAATCGAATAAAATGGAATTCTTGGGTAATTTTTAATAAAATCTGCTGTTACATACATTTTGACAGTGTAGGTATTGAATCTTGTAGGAAACAGCAGTTTTTTTTAAATTACCTATGTGGACTTGGAACTTCGGAATTATGTACTGAATGCGTGGTAATAGTTCGTGTTTCAATATCCCTCGCACTCTGTATACCGCAAGTCCCTGAATAGGACTATACTTCAACACCTTCAAGGCGGATCTTTAGATAGGCAGCGACAATCGCTCTGAATCGATTTTAGTTTTCTCTGAGCCAGTTCGAAGTTGCTGATAAAATCAATCCACAAATGGTTAATGCTGACCACAATTTCGCTCAATATAACAATGAAAGAACGGCCCTAGTAAATGTACTCATCATTATTACGTTTCGAATACAGATTAGTGGTCACGTCATTCATCATCCTCATTGTCCTGCCCTAATCCCAATTTATTTGGCGTAGCATGTCTTCTTCTCCTATACTTCTCTTATTACTCGTCATCATCAATTTTGAATCAACTGGGTTGTTTTGTCGGAAGCTTTCGCCGAGAGAGAGTGCCGACTGTTTGTCACTTGGTAAGATAAAACAGAGAGCAGCGGTGGCCCAGTGGTGGAGACCCCGACTTACGAGCAGTAAGTCGTGGGTTCGAACCCAGCCAGGCGCATTACTTTGTGTAAGTTATTTCATCACCACTGTTCTCAAAACGGTGAAGGAAAAATATCGAGAGGAAACCGGCATGTCCTAGAACCAAAAATTCGAAGACATGTGACATTTACCAACCCGCACTGGGCCCGCGTGGTGGATTATAGCCCATTCCCTCTCATAGAGAGGAGGCCTGCGTCCCAGCCGTGGGAACATTAATAGGCTGATTATGTTATGTATGTATGTAAGATAAAACACTTAGCGTCATCTACGCGGAACTAATGTGACAGTTTTCTTTCCACTGAAGCGGCATCTACGTAAAACGCTGAGTAACATGAAACCGAAGAAAGTTTAAGGACACCAAACGCGTTGGTAAAGTAAAAAAAAAGTAAACGCAAAAGTTTCTATACTTACTCAAACAGTGTACGCACGTCGAGAATGGCCTCCAGCTTATTATTAAGAGCCCACGAGATCCTAGACAGCAGAGGAACCATGGTTTCGTCAGACCGGAAGCCCTTAGAGAGCACCCACATCATGTAGATACTCTCCACCATTTCCGGCAGGATTTCTATCACTCGGGGTAGCGATGAGTCGTCTTCTATCACCTGAAAGAATGTCGAGATGAATGAAGGTTCTAATTATCATCATCAAGCATTGCTGGACCATTGCCAAAATCACGTTCTTTAAAGGATGATTTCCGCCAAACGGCTCGCGTCGCATTGGATCGGAACGGATTTTACAATCTTTAAACGATATTCCGCACGCAAAATACGCGCTTTGACGTGGAGTTGCGGACACCAGCCCGTTATACAATACAAACGATATTAAATCGTGTACACAGTATTTAAAGTCTATATTAATAAACCGCGCACAGCAGCTTGACCGCGGGCGTCTTCCGCGACACGGAGTCGTAGCCGAAAGTATGCTGCGACGCACGATCGGCTCCACCTGTCGTCGTATCCGACACATAGGAATGAAACTGTTTATCTAAGCGCAGAAACGGATACGTTCGCAGCGACGGTACTGAGCCGATCGTATGCGTCGACATCATGTCGGACGCAATCGGCTATCGCCGCATCCGTTCGTATCCTTTCCGATCCGATGCAAGCCGTTTAGTGGAAATCATCCTTAAATCGGTGCTCGACTACATTCAAGATTGAAGACCGTCGCTACATTGACCTTAACTTGCATATTATGTTGATTCACGATGTCCGCTCAAGAACTTATCAACTTCAACGGTCGCTGGTTTTATGGCTAATAACTGCAACACCCTTCAGAAGTGCGCCTTTATGCTATGCTGGCTGGGAAATATTTTTCCCACATATAGCTGAACATAATCGGCATATTGTAATGTTCCCACTGCTAGGACACAGGCCTCCTCTCTATGAGAGGGAATTGGCTACCATCATCCACCACGCTGGCCCAGTACGGGTTGGTATACTGTTGATACTTGGCACATGTCTTCGAATATTTGGTTCTAGGATATGCCGAATGTTTTCTTTCACCGCACCTTTACTTCCCGCATATATTTTGTGTCAATACGAAGAAAATTACCTTGGCTGGGGGCCTTAAATTCTTTTGAGGTCACCACAGTATAGTCTTGTTGAGCAGTATTGCAACCTTATAGAGTTGAACTGCGAGTGGCCACAAAACAAAAAACAAAACAAAACGGAGAAAATTATGGCAGATATTTCCAAAGGAACCTAATGATAACCCAGCTGAAAACGCACCACACACCTTGTTAAGTCAAATAATACTATATTTAATCGAAGTTACACTTACGGTAAAGAAACGCATCAAAGTGGACAGGAATTTCAGATTGTCACTCGCCATATTGTATTGCTCTACTAGTCTATCTTTGTACTGAGTGAAGTTCTGGAAGGAGAAAATATCATTTTGGTATCAAAGGCAGAATAGGTAGTAAGTTATTATAGCCAAAAATAATAAACATCATCATCGGCCTAGGTAGGCTAAAAACGTGTCAAAACTGTAGCTAAATATAAACTATACATAATATAACTGTAGGTAATAAGGTAAATTAGATGTATATTTGAGAGATTGGAAATGAGATTAGTATGGATAAGTTTTTAAATACGGGGTTTACAACAATTTTTTTTTCCGCAATTTTGAAGAAATAAAAATACTAAAAAAAACCGAGAAATAAAATATTGTTAATTTAAAAATACGCTTTAGAGTGACGTCTGTTTATTTCTCGTATTCTTCTCAGCAAACCCTTTCAGTTGATACCCATAATAGGCATAAAAAATAACTCGCCATCTTTGGGAGTCTGCCATATTGATTTAGAATGGCGTCACTTAGCTAACCATGCAGTGTCATCCAAACTAAACACGTGTGCAAAATTTCAGCTTAATCGAAAACCGGGAAGTAGGTCAAATTTAACTCAAAGATTTTTTTACATAGTTACAGGTCAAGCTAATAGAAACGTGTTAAAAAGGAAAAAAGATACATTTGCTTGCATTAAAAGTGACGCAAAAAGTACCCGAAACAGAAAAGAACAAGATTGGGGAAAATATACGTCACATCCACGCAAAACGGCCATCACTCGGCATATGCCGTAACACTATGCGAGAGATATAAGTAGGTACTGCCGATACAGTGCTAGTTTTTAGCGACATCAACCACCACAATCTGCTTATCCCTTTCCCAACTATGTTGGGGTCGGCTTCCAGTCTAACCGGATGCAGCTGAATACCTATACTACATGGAGCAATTGCCTATCTGATCTCCACAACCCAGTTAGGACTGGGTAATACGATACCAGTTGGTAAGACTGGTTGGCAGACTTTCGAGATACTGACTACCTGTAACTACTCTCAAAGATCTACAAATGACAGCAGAGACCAACGGCTTAGCGTGGTTTCCGAGGCACGAAGACTCGGTATGTAATGGATGGTCACCCATCCACAGACCGACTTTGGCAAGCACTGCTTAATCCTGAAGATCAAGTCGTGCGGATGTTATTATTTAGCATCAACCACCACCACTGTACAAAATTAAACAACAGTACCTGTAGGTAGGGAGACTTGGCTCTCTTCAGCAGGAACAGTATCTTGACTACCATCGGTTGCTTGAGTTGCTCGACCAACAGCGATATCTCTGCGTCTCGCTCGCGCCAGTACTTGTACTCTGCCACTGGACCGTTACCTTCACGGGTCTGGCAGGACAGAGAGCAGATAAAACTTTGGTGGAGGAATAATATTAGTTAAATTAGTAAATAATACAGTTTAAAAAATTCTAAAACACGCTTTCTCGAATTCTTCTCAACAAACCCTTTCATTTGATAACCATATGACATGGGAATGTATAAAAATAACTAGACCGCCATCTTTGACAGTCCGCCATATTGGATTTAGAATGCTCTTAGCTAATCATGCAATGTCATCCAAACCCAACATGGTATGCAAAATTTCCGCTCAATCGGAAACCGGGAGGTGTCAAATTTAACTTTCAAGATTTATTTACAGTTACAGGTGAAGCTAATAAAACCGTGTGTTGATTGAGTAAACGTGGTGATCTTCGAAGGTACTCTGCATAGTATTATCAAGGACGATAAGTTAGACGAGGGACATACTTTAGGGGAGCGTAGTATTCATGAATATTAATAACTTTTACTAACTCTGAAATCTCGAAAAACTATCAGCTGCTCCAAACATTAAATCAAATGCAGGGAGTAGTAGATCGTTTTTAACCATTTCAGAGTTAGTCCCATATTAAAAGTTGTAAATATTTGGCATTTTCTACATGTATTTAAGTTCACTTTGAAACTACTCTTGCTCGAAGTAAGGTAATGATGTGGCGCCATCTATATTAAAAACTTAAACTCGTCGGTTACTGCTTACGTATTAAGTTCTGACGTAGTGGCACAGGTGTCGTTAAGTGTTACAGTTTTAAAAATCTGGTTAAACGGAGTTGAGAAAAGGATTAAATAGAGTTCGGCCTGACACGAAAACACGTTTTCGTACATCAAAAACTCTTTACGAGTAGCGTATTTGAATAGGACTTTGTTAATAATTTCATGGGTATTGATTTTTCTGCACAGAACCCTAATCCTTTTTCTAAAAAAATATTGCTATACTTCCTCCCTACATTCTCCTGGCTACTGTCTCAAATTGGAGCCTCTTCGTTGTCATGTGATTGGTTTTCATCATATCTTCGTGGTCGTACTACAACTATACGCTCAGTCAGACATCGCCAACCTTGACAATTGTGAGATATATTATAACGAAGTTCGCTGTCGCTCTCGGTGGAAAACCAGGTAGGGTTTTTTCTACTATATTATGTACTTCATGCTTACCTTTCCCAAGCAGGTTGCGATAGTATTGTCGATATGCTGCTGCCACATTGTGACTGCCTCTTCCAACTGCGCCTCCAGCTCAGGGGTGACGAATTCTACGGAGGGGCTTCGGTCATCCGCCAGAAACGGTATGTTCGGCATGGGGAGCTGGATTTCACCTTCTATGTGTTCTATGGTCCTGGGTGGTCAATTAAAATTGATTGTTTATATTCTATGACATTGTGTTTTTGTATGTGTTCACCAGCGGACTAGAATTAATCTCTAGAAAAACCTCTGTGACGGATGGACAAAAAGTGATCATAATATAAAGGTTACATTTTTCCTTATATGGTCGTAAAGTTAAAACGTGACAAAAACATTGCAGAGATCGTCAAAATGACAAGCAATTTAATGTTCAAATACGGACAATGTCTTAGGAGAAATTCTGATAGATATGACACACTTTATTTTATATAGAAACAAAAATCTCTTTTAATAAATTAATATACAAACCAATTAACAATTCCAACGAGTTCTTCGATATCTGTTATGACTTCGCCAGCAGAAGATTTGTCTTCTGTTTCGCCGAAAGTTTGTGAAAACACTGGATCCTAAGAAAAAAATTAACACCAGTTAACTTAAGAAAGAGGAGTAAATGATATCATGACGATTGACTGAAATACAATGTACTGAAATATCGTCAAATCCACCAGCAAAAACTAACCTACTAAATGTAATGCCTAAATGCCTATGGCATTAAAGTAACAAAAGTACAGATGCGGACGCATCTGTACTTTTGTGCTTGAAGTGTTAAATAAATAAATGTACCGATTTAAAAAAAATACAGTCACAAAAATATCAAAAATGCATATTACTGCATTCCTTGTAAGCGTGATCAATACGATTAGTTAAAATAAGGTTAAAATAATACATAATATTGATAATATAATTATGTTTATTAATAAAATACAGATGATGCAGTGCATAGCATATTGCAATGAATGGCTGGAGTACTTATATTAAGTGTATAGCTAACGTGTACTGAAAATACATAATCCAACATATCTTGAACGTGATTAATTTTAACAAATAAACTACTACCGTGCTAAAACTCGTGTAAAATAATAAAAAAAAACACATAGTAAGTATACGGTTTTTATTTTGACCCATTGTGATAAAATTCACACTAATTTTGAGTACCTAGTGCTCACTTTGAGAAGTGCTCATTTTAATAAGTGCTCATTTTGATAAGTGCTCATTTTGAGAAGTGCTATTTTGAGAAGTGCACATTTTAAGAAGTGCACATTTTGTGAAGTGCACATTTTGCGTCAAGTGCACATTCTGCGTCAAACCCAAACGCAGGAATATAGTGAAATACCTTCAATGAGCATTTACGATAGCCAATTCATTGGAAAACAGCACAAGATAACAAGAAAATTAGATTCATGCATTCAAAAATATTCATGCAATTATGCCTAAATCCAGAGAAGAGAAGAAGAGTACCTGGATGGATATGGGGGAGGCCTTTGCCCAGCAGTGGGGCATACTAGGCTATTAAAAAAAATGCCAAAATAGGAAATTTAGGCATAACTGCATACAATAGGGAATCGAACTGGTAAGAAAGCCAAAAACTTTAAACACAAATTGAATGTAAAGTATATACCGCGTATTTTGAGTCCTTATATGTTCCAGAGTAGAAATTTTCGTCCGGATTCGCGCGCATGTTCTTCATTCTAAAATCATTCATTCTTACATTAAAAACTATTAGTACAAAATAAAACAAATAATTTAATTTTTAAATTTCATGACGTCAGAATGTTTGGTCACTAGTCACAACCAAATGTTCTAAACTAAATAGAATCGCCCTCAAGGCGACTCTTTGCAAGGATGCAAATGTAAAACAGCTGCGATATAGTCGCGATGCTGTCGCTGGCTGGATATCTAGACCCACATTACCACATTATTCTGTATATCTTCACACGTCATACAAACGTCATTCAGCGTCGATGCAGAAACGCCTCCGTTCTCCACACTTCGTTCACTCGATGTCGTCAACGACAGTCGCGCATTAGTATCGTACAGTAGCAATGCTCACGCGCCTTTGCATCGCTTCTGTTGCGCGTTGCAAATGCGATGAACGCCTGACAACAGCGATGCAGAAGCGCGTTTAAGAAACATGCGACACAGATTACAATAAGGCGCCGTGGGCGAAGGTCCCTTAGGTCGCGCGACAAGTGTCTTACTACTTAGAAGAGTGAGCTTCCAAATACAATCAGACATCTATCATTAATTGGATGAATACGAGAGAGAGACAACATTGCATATTGGTACCACAAATATCATTATCAATTAAACAAAAAAGTGACCATTTTTAACGCGATCGGGTACCCATGTCAAGGAGGAAATAAAAATGGTATTTTATATTATCAGTTCTAATCATTCACAATAGCAATTAGAACTGACTACTCACCTTCTTTCAGCATTCTCTCCTCTAGCTATGTTAGACATTCTTCTGTAGTCCGATGGTCTAAGATAGTTCACCTGAGCAAAATATGATATGAAACAATGGTAAGAACGTTTAGTTTAATTGCGAATTTCGAAAAACTGATAAACTTTGAAAGGCTTTATCTGGGAAACTATTGGGTCTACACAGACAATTCTAGTATCATATTGTAGCAAAATTAGTCTACTTTAAAAACTTTTTGATAAGGTACTATCAAAAACTAGTCCTTTAGGGTTATAATCACCAAAATCTGAAAAAAGTCCAAAATTTTTGCGGTTTTTTCGATTTTTGACAAAGTTGCGTTCAGCGCTCGAGGTCACAAACTTGGTTTTATTAATTGGGCCAACATCATAAACAAGTCTGCAACAGTACCCCGTACTTTTAGGCGACAAGGTTACTGGACTACATGACACTGACGCCATCATAACAAGCTAAGTAAATTTTCCTTTTCTTTCATAAATATTAACACAGTGCCTTTTTCACGTACCTGTGCCCCAACGTCTGGTCTTTCATGATGTCCCTCGGCGTTGGAGACTTCCCGCTCGAGCTTCGTCTGGCAGGATTCCGTATGCACCGTGATCTCACGGAACTGCTTGCTGAACAACGGGGTGGCGGCCTGAGGGTAATAAATAAACCTAGACTCTGTTACAGGAGTAAGTGGGTGGTACAGAACACCACCTGCTATTATGCTTACATACTAAAAAACCGGCCAAGTGCATGTCGGGCCACGCACAATTTAGGGTTCCGTAGTTTTACAACGTTAATTTAATCCACTTCCTACGGTCCGTTTTGCCTCCGAACGATGATTTTTATTGTAATAATAAAAAAAAACTTACATTTTTGCAGTTGAAAAACCTGTGTTCCCATACATTATGTTTGGGAAAATATTACATTTTATAAGTTGGTCGACTATTACTCGTAAACTTGTGAAGCCTAATTAGCTGTGATAGTTTTCCTTGTAACTTCGTTATTTATACTACTACCGTGAATTTTTCACACACCCAAACACAAATGTCTAGCTGGTAGAAGGGGGTGGACACTTGAGTGTAACAAAAATGAGCACTTTTAAGCTTAATATTTCAAACGAATCCCGTAATCGAAAAATTATTTAAACAAACTCGCAATATTTTTTAAAGACCTATCCAACGACATCCCACACTATGGGGTACGCGGGAAAAAAAAATCGCTACTTTACGTGGAGTCTACAAAAAAAAAAATTGAAATTTTATTTTACCACTTTGTCGGGTAACTAATCTATATATTCATGCCAAATTACAGCTTTCTAGTACTAAGAGTCTTTGAGCTAAGCCGCGGACAGACAGACGGACGGACATGGCGAAACTATAAGGTTTCCTTGTTGGCTACAGAACCCTAAAAAATGGATTATAGAAAAACGTTTCATATGCGGCCCGATAAATATAATCCGATGAGTAAGAGCAAGATTCACACATCACATTTGCGAAACTTGTCTTTAATAGCACTCCAATTTCTCTGACACAAGGGAGGCTAGCTAATGTCAAAGTAGAGTTTCAAGATTTGAAGTAGAACTACGAAAGACTAAAAATCACCTCTTTCAAAAACTGCCCAAGAGTCATAAGCACTTTGCCAGTGAGCAGACCATTGAGGAAGTACTCAGGCATCTTCAGCTTGATAAACCGCTCACAATCATCAATGGGCACGCCCTCTTGCGACTGTCTCACGAAGTACATGTAGCGTCTGTGGCGAGTGGCTATACGGTGTGGAGTCATTTCTCCGAATTGTACAGTCAACTTGGGGTACTGGATTATACGGGGGACTGGCCTCTGTGTGAATATTAAAACATATTATACAGGGTGTAACTATAAATAGACTCTTCACGAAGCCGTCAACCAAGCATTCTGAAACTTAGTAACTTTAAGCGAAAATTATTGCTGGGAAACGACTTTTTTTTCGGGATGAAAAATCACGTTTTACGGTAGGACTCGACGGAACGCACTCAAAGCATTGTGCTGATGGATGGATTGAATAGTACGAGGGTCGTGGAGGTGTGTAAAGTAAAAATCTTACATTAAAATCATGTATTTAAAAAAAAACATGTGAAAAAGTTGGAACTTTGACCCCCAATATGTCGTAACTAGAAGGTTCCCAGGTATGGTCTAGAACAAAAAAAAATATCGCAAAGAAGGGGACAACAAGTACCTTTCGGCTTCGTTAAAGGTCTATTTACACCGTCTATAGTTGTACTAGCGTACCCTGCATGCTTCGCATGGGGCCTATCGAGTTGAAAACTACCCTATCTTTCAAGCTGGAACCAACCATGCACTTTCACAAAATGGTTTTAAATCGGTTGGGTGGTTTCGAAGATAAGCGTGTACGAATATGACACGTGATTTTTATACAATCAAGAAGAAGTAGGTGTCAGTGGTACAGATGCCTGCACGTCGTTGTATCATCGGTAGCAATAGTTTCACCCTGAGCTGGGCTAACAAAGGTAAGTTAGTAAATAAGTAAGTAATTACAAAGACCTTTTGGCTCAACACTATTACGTTTGCTTGTCAATGTCAAGAAGTGCCAAACCATCGTTGGCGAAAGTGTTTCAATAAATTGTATTGAAAAAAAAAGATTTTGGTAGAGCACCGAATGATCCATGAATCTACACTAAAATGGATGTAAAAATACTCTTAACGAAGCCGGAAGGCACTTGTTCTCCCCGTCATTGCGATATGTTTTATGTTCTAATCATACCTGGGAATCTTCTAGTTACGGAGATATGGGGGGTCACAGTTCCAGCCATTTCACAAGTTTTTTTTAATACTTGTATTTTAAGTTATAAATTGACATAATTTAAATACCTCCATAACCCGGGTACCTATCAACGCATCCATCAGCACAACGTGTTATATGCGTTACATTGAGTCCTACCGTAAAACGAAATTTTTGACCCCAAAAAAAAAGTCGTTTCCCAGCAATTATTTTTGCGTAGAGTTACTTAAGTTTTATGTACAGAATGCTTGGTTGGCGACTTCGTGAAGGGTCCGTTTACATCTTGTATGTCCATAATACCTACGGATTTTCAATAGAATAAGAGCCAACTTATTCTGGTAGTGTGGTAGGTAGTACAGACAGGATTTTTTAACTCGGAACCTTGCTAATTATAATATAACACAAATCACGTCTGTAGTAAAATAAAATAGTAGCTACACAAAACTAAGTGGTACTACTACATAACTAAAATAAAAGCGAAAAACTGTTTTACATCTATGAAAATTGTGTAAATGATCATTATTCTTACGGTAATGGTATAAAATTCCAAGGTTCCGTCCACATCCGGATCTAAGTCCTCGGGCGCTGCAAAAAAAAATATTTTGAACCTTATGCATGTAAGAATAAACTTAAAATTCTATGCGAAAATATGCAATGAAATTTTAAAGATTTTAATCGGACACAATAGTCGAAATCTCTAAATAATGTGTTTGTCTAGGTAATTGCTTAATACTATTTTAATAGATAGCCACCATAAGCAATAGGATCGCATCTGCAAAAAAATATAGACAAAAAAGCCTTATTACAAGGCGCATTTAATAAGGCTCATTTTCCCCCATCATTTTTTCTTGAAATGGATTTTGAAACAGTTTTCATCATTCGACAAAAATTGATTTAAGAAAATCGGCCCACGCGTTTGGTCCCTAGAGCGCGACCAGGGAACAAACATGTATAGGCTGATAAACACATTACCCTCCTTCGCATCGCGCAGTCGGGTAAAAAGGTCTCTACCATTACAATTCAAGCGATGCAGGGTCGCCTGTAATCGTCTACCCTTTTCCCAAATACGTTGGGGTCAGTCTAACGATATGCAGCTAAATACCCGTATTTTTCGTACCTTCACAACAGTTGCTGGGTAGCACGATAGCCTTTGCTAAGTCTAGTATCCTTCCACACCTGGAAAGGTTCAGAGAATCCAAGATAAAAATGACAGCATTTAAGACTTACGCGGCGGAAAGTAGTACGTGTCTTCAGCGGTAAGACGGACCTCGTCATGAAATGAAGGCTCGGCCATATCATCTTCCTCCCCCATAGCTCCTGCTGCAGTTTCCACATCCTCTTCTGTACATGAAATTATAATTTATTATAAAGGGTGTAGACTCTTAACGAAGCCGAAAGGCACTTGTTCTCCCCGTCATTGCGATATTTTTTTTGTTCTAGACCATACCTGGACACCTTCTAGTTACGGAGACATTGGGGGTCAAAGTTCCAACTTTTTTTTAAATACAAGGCTTTATTGTTGTAACTTTACTTTAAATACGTCCACGACCCCCGTACTATTCAATGCATCCACCAGCACAATGATTTTAGTGCGTTACTTTAAATTTTACCGTAAAACATGATTTCACCCCAAAAAAAAAGTCGTTTCCTGGCAATAATTTTTGCATAGGGTTACTTAGTTTGATGTACAGAATGCTTGGTTGACGGCTTCGTGAAGGTTCTGTTTACACCCTGTGTAACTTGGAGATGATTATGCCAAAGTACTTTATCTGGAGAATAGTTTTGTTTCTTTGATAGCTATATAGAGGCTTTTCATAAAATTAAAACTAACACAAGGCAAACATTAAATAGTAAGAAAAAATAACACTACATCTGATCTAAAATATGGAAGAAAACAACTTCATTACTACAATAGACAGCTAAATCTTACAAAAACGGTTTAACATCTAGTTTATTCTATTTCCATGAGAAAAGATACCTGGCGCATACCATCACAGATATTACTTATGGTTATAGTACCCAATTTAAAAACAAAAACAAATTAAAGATGACATACAAGTTACAAACCATTGATAGGAAGTTTTGCAGCATCTGAGAAAAAATTAGCATATTCAAATATGGTCTTTATTTACATAAGCACCTGTGCACTGAGAGCAAGGTCAAGAGTCAATAAAATTATCTCCATTATTGCAATCAATTATTCTTGTAAAATTTTACAGTTACTGTAGTAAAATTATGATGCTTGCAGAAGATTTGGTCAAGAAATTACTGATACAATACTTACCAAAAATGTTGTCATCAACAAAATAATGGTGTAACAAAGGCACAGGAAATAAGCCATGGTAATTACACATGTTCCTAATAGGACTCATCCCAGGACGTTTGGCCTACCGTATACTTTAAACTCATATAAGAATAAAAGTAAAACATTATTTTACTAAATATATAATAGCATAGCACAGTCAGTCTATTGATTTCCCACAGCTGGGACACAGGCTTCCCACCCCACACTAGGCCCACGAGGGGGGGCAACCGACCTTTAAGTGGGCTTAGTGAGGCATGATGTAATATGTTTTAAAATCAAAGTGTTTCTTAAATAAAAAAATAATGTATTCGATACATACCAAGCTTGCTTTTCATACTTTTCATGCTTTTCAAGGTTTTCACGCTTTTCATGCTCTTAATATTTTTCATATTTTTAGCACTTTTGTCCTCCAGGGGAAGCTCCGGAGTCTTAGGCCTTTTCTTTTCCGGAGCAGGCTCCGGAGTCTTAGGCCTTTTCTTTTTCTTGACCTTTGAAGGTGGGGGTGGGGCCGGTGGTAAAAGTCCTGTTAATTTTTTACATGAAAATTAGATATTAAATGTGATACAGGCTTAAAAACACTACTAGGTTGTCTCTTTTTATAAAGGCAACCATTGTTGAATTCTTAAAAAATGTTGTAAACCACTTATTTTTTATGTTTTAATCAAGTTATTTTATTTATATTTACAAGCAAAGTTACAATAGCTGCTTTAAATAAAAATATAAACAGACCAAAATGAGATGAAAACTTACTCCATTCAGTAAATTCCTTATCTTCATGTATGAGCTTGTCAACAATCACTTTAGACACATACATCATTCTCTTGTCCAGACAGAAATCATTGGGCTTTATCGTTGCTGTTATATATTTCACTAATAGCTGCTTATGCTCAGGTTCCATGAACAACTCGTAGAACAGCTCATCATCGTCTAAGCCAATGAAGCCAAGGATGCGATCCTTGAACCATTGTACTCTGGGATCGTTGTACATGTCAATGAAGACATCTCCTTCGTCTAGCGTGTCTTCAGACGACGATTTGGGTCCTTCTGATTCGAACAGCATTTTTATTCTTTTTGTAGGTCAGATCCAATTCAAAAAGTACGCTGTAAGATAATTATATGCACATGTTTTATTGCTGAGAGTATATTATTTTATGCTCGAAGAACGGAATAAAAATGAATTTTTTAGTTTTTTTCTTCGTAAAGAAAGAAGGAATAAATAATTCATCATGATATTACTTACCCTTTACTCGTAATAAATAAGGTTGCGGTAAATCACGTAGGTAACCTTTACAATTTCACTGTTTACACTGATTTCCATGTAATTACGTACTTCTAACAGATTTTAACAAAGTTTTGCTGGAACCGATCAATATCAGCATTGCCGGTATCCAAGAAGTAAATAAAACAATGAAATGAAAACAACTTTTGGCTGCCATAGTAACAAAACTTTTCTTTTAAAGTGACAGCGATTCAAACTTTCGCGCTGTAGCAAGTTTTTTTTCGGAAACATCAATAAAAAGTAGATAGTTGAAAAGAAAGAAATAATGTTCAAATCATTGAAGTTGTAAGAAGTAATGATTTAAAAAATCTTTGGTCAGAGGGTCTGGTGGAGAGTTACAAATATTACAAGACGAAATGGCACTATAGTGGGAAAATAAAGAAGCATCCCTGCAGCTGGTGTATTATTTACATCAGGGCGGCCGTAAAGTTATCTACCTAGAGCCGAGTGCCGAATAACTACCAACTTTTCTTTTTATAAGTTACATAATAATAAAGTAATAATAATTATTATTATGAGCTGCCACTTTCATTTCATAATTTTCATCCCAACCCACAAGACCTTTGAGCCATCATAAACTTATCGAGTAAAAGGAAAAGTTCACGATTAGTGTTTTATGGCAATCTTCACGTAAAGCCGGAGGAACAGAGTTCAACCAAACGTACCCGAATGAAAATAAAACCGAGAAAAAAGAAAATGCAAAAAAAATAACAGTTATGGCGCATAGACATCAATCGAAAATCATGAAAAATTCAAACTAATGTCAAAATAATGTCAACGTCACTTTATTGTAATGGTTATTTCATAAAGTTTTGGTTAAACAGCCATCTAGTAATAATCCTTCGATAAACAAACAGCATTTTGTTTCTTGAAGCAGCTAATAGATGGCAGTGCTTACAGCATACCGTGCCGTTTGTTCTAAGATACTACAACATCCATGGTGGTGCAGACCATCATTCTATGCTCCGTCAGGGTGTGTTCTGTAATCGTACTTTTGTTTTTGATGACGTGAATGGTTTGGCAGCCGTAAATCGGTTTTTGGTTTCTGTGTATATAGTTTTTGTGTTCTGATGTTTTTTTGAAGATAGAACTTTTTTGAATACAAAATGGATTATTTGGTGGTTGGTTATCGAGTGTGCTGTGATTAAGTTATGAAGAGTTCCTTGTTTTGCCTAGAAAGTCTGATTACATAATAAGCTTAAATTGTTGACGTAATAGTCCTTGTGGTTTTGTTACTTTTGTAATAGATTTAAATATTTTTCGTAATTTTTTGATATGCTATAACTATTTTCTACCATAAAAACGTTTTTATTTACTTGTACTATTTTCTAAATTTCGGGTTTAGAAAGGTCAGCATAAATATGGGGCCGCAGATTAACCCTGTACGCCGACGCGTGCCGACGCGTGCCGACGCGTTGTCAGTGTGTTGTCAGCAAGGAACTTATAATATACTAACTGGAATGAGTACGAAAAAAATTTATATATCAAAAAACCGTTTGAAAATGAACTTTATCTCAAACGAATAGAGTACTTATTACTTTAATTAATTCAAAGGGGGGAAGAATACTTCAGAGCGAGAACGCGATCAAGATTGCATTGTGTCCTTGTCTAACAATTGCCAGTACACAATTTTTTTTTATTTTTTTTTTGTATTTTATTCAGAAAGCTCGTTGATAGCTAAACTAGCACATAAATCGTATCGGGATTAATAAATTAATCCCGATACGATTTATGTGCTAGTTTTCAAATAATAAATATTAAAATAATAATTTCTTGCGAAATACAGTAAGCTTAAATAAATTAAATTATTTTTGAATTATGTTATTTCTGAATGGCAACATAGATGACACTCATATAAACAAACAATATGGCCGATACATTTTCGCGCTGAAGTCATATTTTTGCGTTATCAAGTTCTTTTTACATTACTTAAGTGAAATCTTCATCATTAAATATCGTGAAATCGAGTTGTGTGAAGGGGTGTAACAGTGAAGGGTTTGCTGGATGTGGAATTTCTTTTTTCAGGTAAGTTCGTGTAACTTTGTTTACAAATTACGATTAGGGTGACAATGTTCTAGATATGTAAACGGGGATCAAGAAAATATATAATCGCCTTTTCTATTATCCATATCGGTATTTATAGTCTTGTGAAAATGCGTACAAAATACATTACAACAATCAATTACTCCATTTTAATAATAACAAAAATAACTTCTTGAAAATAAACGAATTCTTTCTTTACTTTTATAAATACTGTTTATTGTTTGTGTATTAATAATACTGTTTTGTTTCCATGCAGACTCCCTAACAATGAGAATCTTCAGCAACGGGCTTGAAGTTGTCCATTTAAAGAAGAAGTATTCAACCTAATGCCTAGTTTGCAACTGTCTTCCATCATCAGCATCTTCGCACTTAAATTTAAGATTACTGACTCATACTAAAACCAACAATAACATAAAACCATAAGTTTTATAATGTATAGTGTGATTAATAAATTTATCAAATACTACATATTATTTTGTTTGAAAAAGGCTACATGCTCATGCTTCATCTATGTGAATGTTGCAGCCCTGTACGCTTTAAAATCTCTTTACAAATGAAGGATGTAACCTAAGCGTCACGCATTCTTCACTTCATAGACCTAAACCCATTACAGAGTTTTACAGTATGCGTAGGCTTCGCCTTCGCCCTGTTTTTGATTATAAAAGAATAACTGTCCCAAAAGTAAGTACAAATATTGGATACCCTATTAGAAAGGGATGACATCCACTCTCGAAGTTTTCTCGCTCGAAACGGCTTTCCGCCGCACGTCCTCATTCCAGTTAGTATATAAATTCAGATACTTTCTTACAATGTTAAAATCTGCGGCCCCGCGCTACGCGACGGAGCGCGGTGCAGTGGGAGAATCGCCTAAGGCCTAAGCATTCCGTTTATTATAAGTATTCTATCTACTCTTTGGGTCAGCATACGTGGTTATAACCCCATATTCATTGTATTGAAAAGTATTAGACTATGCCCACCAAACCGTTCCGTCACGGACCGGCACCGTCGCGTGCCATGCACGGAGCGTAAATAATTGCCGGCGAGAATATGTTAATTTTTTTTCCTAATACATTCATAGCACGGTCATGATATGATACGGTGTAGTGGGTAGACTCGTTAATTCTAAAGCTCTTAATAAT
Organism: Noctua janthina; assembly: GCA_963576755.1. Lineage (NCBI taxonomy): Eukaryota > Metazoa > Arthropoda > Insecta > Lepidoptera > Noctuidae > Noctua > Noctua janthina. The sequence continues at coordinate 12,223,960 of OY755066.1, forward strand.
TTTAGCAAAGTTCTGCATCAATGGACAAAGGAAATCTATGTTTTTCAGGAAGGGTTCTAAAATGTTAAATCATGCTATGCTCGCTCCTTTGTACAAGTAGTACGAAGGAGCGAGCAGCCTGAGCTCCTGGTACTTAAAATTTTCTACATTATTTGATGAAGAAAAGGTTGCCTATTCGAGACAGTTTCCAAACATTTTCGAATTCGCTTTGCTCGCTTTCACATTCTTCATTCTCTTTAACTGTTTTGTCAAAGTAGAAAATATCCAAACAAAAACCTTACATAAATGCAAGGCGGGGTACGCCATTTATCAATTTTGTGGTGCTGAAAATGCACCATCTTAGATATAATCCTATCGGCATCCATATTTATATAGAAACTGATGGTCCTGTTCGATAAAAGGTTGGGAGCCTGCGCTCTTGGGCGCTTTAAAGACTGTTGGACAACCAACTGAGCCATTTGCTAATTATATTCTTTTGAAATTTTCTCAAAAGCTGTCAAACGTAACTGTAAATAATCATATCTGACTAACTGTAAGTAATCTTTTCGGTTTTTACAGCATCGCAGGCGCTTGCAGTCATCAGCAAGTACTTTTTCCAAAATCTGAATACAGATCGAAATTTCTCTAAAAGTTTATGGATAGTCTAAGGCCGTTTCCTGTAGCTGCAACTGTTGAGGTACCTTACTGCGCCATTTCAAAATTCCACCTTTTTAGGTACCCGTTCCCTGACGGTGTTAAATGAAAGGTTTGACAATCCTGTTACGATCAGCTACAAAAGTCGTGTTATAAAAGCAGGCATAGACATAGCTAAATGTAGAAAAAATAAAAGTCCATTCATTTATGTATATTCCTTTATTTGTTTATCACACATAAATCAACTTGATCAACAAAATTACCTAAACTTCGTTCTTAAAATTCAAGTCGAGTAATGTGTTCACTTATCATAATTTTAATTTATTTTATTTTGTAATGTCGTTTTTGGTTGCAGTCAAGTCTCAAAATAGATTTGTGTTAGCTATCTACTTTACACACACTTACTTATTACTTAAACCTATATTTTTATTTACATCGATTACTTACAACACTGGTCTTTAGGCAATACACTCTAGGGTCCTAGTGGCAAGGTAATTAGTTGTACCTGTATGTAGGAAAAAATTGGCGAGCAGGCCTTTCTTTGGGGTAACCATTGTTATTACTGCTATCAAAATCTTCTAGTCTAGAATTAAAGTTATTTTGTGCTACCTGTCTAGATTCTAAGCTACCAACTGATGATTGTGGAGCGGTGTACGATGATGGTCCAGAATACAGGGGGTTTATTCTGTACTGGTCGCTTTGTTTAACAGTTGTCGGGTGTTCAACTGAGAAGTCTACGCGAGAAGTCATAATTTGTTGTCCTTGATTGTTGTTCTGATTGTCTGCATTCTGCGGCCTAGTAAGATCTCTAGGAGCACCGAACTCGTCAATTTGGAAAGCGTCAAGGAATTTGTCTTGTTCTTTTTCATCCTCTAATTCGTAGCTCACTGAGGGTATAAGTTGGAACGAAACTATATTTTTTGGCATATTGTTGTCAGAAGACTGTACTAGTTTAGAATTTTGTTTGGTATTTGTGTCGGTCTGCTGGTTCATTGGAGAATTCTGTTCGATAGTATTGTCTTCCAGTTTTGTGTAAAGGTAGTATGATTGGTCTTTCTTGTATGTGAGAACCTTGTTGTCTTCCGATGGATGTGGTATAGTGCCCACGATTTTATCTTCTAGGTGTGCCGATATACCATTTTCACTATTTAGCAAACTGTTAATAGTCTCTTGACTAGCAAATTGTTCGGCTTCATTAGGCGGCTCAAGTTGCAATTTGGCTGGATTCAAAGCCACAGTTTCCGCTTTAACGACTTCAAATCGAGGACTTGATTGATCATTAAAATTGCGAACTGCATTGTTTTGATTTGTGTTTCGTTGTACACTGAACATTTGTGTAGTCTGCTGTTGAATGTTGCTGGGATTAATCAGTTTTGCGGGACTTGGGCTGTTGTATATTTGATTAGTTACATCTGGAACAGACCATTGATATAATTGACCACTGTACACTTGGTTTTGACTGTTAAGAAGATTTTGCTGAGCGCTGGGCACTTGGAATCGGGATGAGTAAAGATTACCTTGAGTTTGTTGTGAGGGTGTTAATTGGTTTGTTTGTGTTTGTTGTGCCTGATCCGAGCCATCTGTGTATTTGCCTGTAAATAGATTAGGTTGATTAGTATTAGGTCTTTGGGTAGATATAATATTTGCATTAGTGCCAAAACTGTTGAGACTGTTACTAGAGTATTGTGATGATGTAAGTTGTGATATTTGGTTCGTGATCTGTGATAGTTCTTCATTGTTCAGGTTTTGAAATTGTGCTGTGGCAGGTGATCCTATTGATGATTGTATATCTCGCTGTGCAATGTTGTTGTACTCTCTTGCTACGTTGATAGAGTCAGTCAAAAACGAATACACGAGCGCCTGCGAATCAGAAAGATTTTTTGAGTTTTGATTTCCAATTAGTTTTGCTATTGGAATAAAATTGAATGCATTTTTCTTGGGTACAAAGTTGTTACTCATAACTAAATAGTTACTGCTTCCAGTGTTAAGTATTTCTAGTTTATCAAAGTCAGAATCACTTCGATTTTTGAATAGGAATGCGGCGATTCTCTCTGGAATTGTTATTTTTATTGAGACTGTGCGTTCTATAGTGTTTGGTATACCAGTTTCTTTAAAGAACGGCAAATTCGAGAGTTGGTTACTATTTTGGTATATAACTTTGTTATTAGGAGGTTGTAAAATTGTTGCAGGTGTAGCTATAATTCTAGAACTTTTTGTAGACATTGTTGGAGTTTGAATCGGTACTTGAGATGTCAACGTTTCACCACTATCGGTTGTTGTACTTGATGCTGAGTAATTTTCAGGATAATCAAGAGATTTGAATTCTTTATGATTTTTAAATTGACTATATTGTGGAGGAGAAGCGGTCTTTAAAATATCGTCAGTGTCTTTAACATTTACAGTTATGTCGAGTTTTTCTTTAGCCAGAATATCAGTGAATGTTAGATTCTGATGGTTTGCGTTAGTGCGAGATTGCTTTGTTACAGAAAATGAGGGTTGATTTAAATTTTCACTAAAAGATCCACGAGTAGGTGTAGGTATGGTCGGTGCGGCTCGTAATGGAGCACTTTGATAATAAACTGGTTGTGGAACATTTTGGGGTAAATATAGACGAGGTAGAGTAGTTGGGTTGGAAGGTGGAGGCAGATAGAATCGAGCAGTTGATGTAAACGACGAAGGAGTAAGATACAGGCGGGATGCCTTTGTAGGGAGGGGAGATGTATTTTGGAAATTCGTGATTCGTCCTGAAAATGAAGCACGAGTGGGCAAAGTTGTGGGAGCGATATAGATACGCGTCGTTTGAATTTCAGTTGTCTGCACTTGTTTAGCTGAAGGAGTAGGTCTAGTATAAACGTAAGGTTCCTCTGATTCTTGTTCAGAATCCAATTCTGGTGAGATTACTGTCTCAGTTTGAGAAGATGTGGTCGGTACATCATACACATAAGGCGTGTTTTCATCAATGAGCCTTTCTGTCGGTGACGGGGACGAAGGTGACACTGCAGAAGGTCTAGCGTAAGTGTACGGAGTAGGCTCCGCTATTAGTCTAGCAGACTTAGTCGGTTTTACAATCCAGGTTTTGACTGTTATTCTGGACTTTGGTTTGCCAACCTTAGGCTCCTGTATTAACCTACTATATGTTAACGTTTTTGTTATAACAGTTGACGGAATATCTTTGATTGTACTCACCAAGTTTTCTTTTAATTCTCTACCAGCTGGGTTGTCAAAATTATTTGGGTATTGTTGTTTATTGGTAGCAGGTGTACTGTATGTGTACTGCGGTTTATCTTGATTATTGTTTTGATTGTTCTGTGTTCTCGCAAATTGTGCTTCATTATTCGTTTGGGGTAATCTTCTAGGTTCTGTATACTGTGCTCGTTGTTTGTTAACTTGTCCTCTTTGGGCGTTCTGCGTATTGCCTAACTGTGAATTACTAATAAAATTTGTTTGTCTCTGTGAAAAGTTATTAGTGACTTGTGTCGGACGAGGTGCTTGTACTTGTGCTTGTGAGTAGCCATTGGAATTTGGTATATTTGTGTTTCCATTTTGTAAAAATCTGCCCGCGTGGCCGTTAGATATGAGGTTTCCCGTCTGTGATATTTGTGTAGTTTGCACTCTAGCGTTATGAATAGGATTATTTAAAGCGTTGTATTGACCATTTTGTCTTTGTCTTTGGAAAACTTCTGAATCTCTTTGCAACGGTAAAAAGTTAGAGTTTAAAGGTGCAGGTACATATCTAGGATCAGGTGTTGACGCTGAATACGTAAAGTCGTTTGGATTGCCTTGAATTAGATTTTGTTGTATTTGCTTCGCTGGAACATAAACATTGTTTGGTGCTCGTTCTGGACCTGCTAGTAAAGCTCCGTTAGGAAACAGTTGTCCGAATGGAGGCTTGTAATCTTGCATCACAATCAGATTGCTCTTCATTGCGTTCTTATCATAGGGGTTTAACATCGGGTGTGTAAGCATTTTCTTTATATCCTTCATAAGCTGTGGTCCCAGTCGAAGATTTTCAAACTGCTCGTTGTTGTTATTAAAGAACTGTTGAGAATTCTGACAGTCGACGTTCATCCACCAGTCGCACACGAAGACTGCTTGGTTGAACAAGGTTCCGTTGGGACAGAGGAAGGATTGGAAGCCGTAGGTTGATCCAACGGTGCAGACTCTGAATACTTGGCAGTTGGCTTCTAAGTCTGCGTAGTATCCTGGAATTGAGAAAGGTTATGTTTGAGACAGTTGTTGTAAAGAACACGGTGTTGGTTCTACTTTTGAATGTAGAAGACCAAAGTGTAGACAAAAAAAACATTTGACTGTTCGAAGTCAAATGTTTTTTTGTTCGAAATTTCATTAACCCTACTTTAGGTCCCGAACAAATGGCAGACGCTATCAGGTTGCCTACCATGAGGTCTTAAAGCAGTTGTGATTACAGTGTGGAAAAGAGATGGCGCTATGACCTGTATAGGTCTGTCTCTTTCTGGTCTGGGGGGTTACCACAGTATTTCTAAAGGATTGACATAACGTTGCTTCAGTTCTAACACCAAAGTAAGTCAAAAAGAGTAACTTTACAGAATAGTGAAAAACTGCATTATTTTACATAGATACCATTACAATATCACTTTTTATTTTGTGTATCCAAATTTGATACAGAAGTTGCTTGTTTCTGATTGGCTGTACGACAACCAACCGTGGTAACGCCCATAGATTCCACAGATTATTGACTTTCCCATCCACATTACCGCTGATAGAATATCAATTTGTGTATGTCATAATTATGAATCTCGGATTCCTCTTTAATCGGGTTCCATCCACCCAGTTTCTAGTTACATAAATTCTTCTCACAAAATTACCTGGTTCTCTCCCGGCGCACGAAAATGATGTCCTTGGTATCGCGCCCAGGGTGGGATAGTCACTGCCGGGTTCTCCTGGAACTGCCAGCCGGATGTCCCACCCATGTCCATTGTGATCCTGGTGCTGCGGCCCTCGACCATTCTGGGCTTCAGCCCATGTAATGGTGAGGCACACTGGAAATAAGGAACTATCTTAGTTAAGTCTTCTATCTTAATTACTGTGGTTGCACTATGAAAATTGCAACTTCTCGGTAAAAATAAGGTTCCATTTTTTTTTAAAATTATTTCTTTCATCCATGGACCTACTTTGCCGTGTCGACGGCGCGTTTGTGTTCCACGCTCGCCTTAAAGAGATGTCAGCAAGCAAGTAGGGAAGAAATACCGTGGCCTTGGAACACAAAGAGCAAAGAAGGAACATGGATGGGTTTTAGTCAGTACAAGTCTGACACTCCCCTCCGCTCCGCCCAGAGTGGCGGGGGGTCATTTGAAGATTTACCAAAAAAAAAAAATGGTCCTACTTCACCCACTGCATAGGGCTCTCTTTGTTTGTGCCAATTTCCACGCTTCTGTGGCAGATTCTACTGTGTTGTGTCCCACTGGTGGGCAAACATCTCTCCTTTCTTCTCCCAAACCCCTCTCTGTCTTGTGCGATCTTTGGCAATGTTTGCCTCAAAAACTTGATCAAATATTGCACCACCTTCGTGACGATCGATCTCGATTTCTCGACTACTAGTCTAACTCCTATTAAAACTAATAGTAGAAGATAGCTACTTAGAGTAAACATAAAAAGTGATCAAGGCAGATAGACTGAACGACTTAAAGGCAATAACTTAAGCGTCAAATGAAAGATATTAATTAAGCTTTTACAAAATGACTGCAGTCGAGTAACTTAATAGGCTTTGCATTTTTATAGCATTTCTGAGCCAGTCGTTTTAAGATCGTTAAATTGTTCCGTTTAGTTTAGCAGATGGAATGACTACCATGTTATTGGTTTCGGTACCTACGTTCTCTGCATAATGGTAGAGAGTAAGTTTAAGTAGAACTTTAAGAAAGAATGTAAAGTCTGATTGTTTTTGTGCATCATCTTATTATTTTCTCGCGGCTCTCACGGGAAGGCTCGTGAACGGTATTTATTGACTGCATATGTTTTTTTGGACTAACCAGCTTTTATGACATTGATTTAACTGATCGTACTAGCTCATAGGGTCTTTGAAACCTAGCAACGTAGAGTGACGAGCAAATGCATGTAGACAATTAATACCCCGGCTACAAAGAACTAGGAATCATAGACAACAATCGCAGTGCTAGTCCTACCAGACGCAACGCCCATCTGGTCTGAAGATCCTCCACTATTTTACATATAGCCAGCTCCCTTTCAATGTTAGTTTTTCATTTGGGTGAAATGTATGTACAGTACCACAACAAACTAAAGAAAAATCCAATTGTAGATATTGAAAAACCAACCGTATGTGAGGTAAAACATAACAGAAACAGTTATATTTTATCTCGTTCCGTTACTTTCAAACTCAATTTAGCTAAGTGTTTCCGATGCGGACTCGTCGGAATGAAATTGTCTGGAGGGAATAGTTCCTGGGTAACCTGAGATGGCCGTGTCAGATGAACAGACGCTAATGAACAGAGCAGAAAATTGTTGGAGGAAAAGAATGCACATTGTTGTTTCGATTTAATTAACCTTTTGAACGGCAGAGCATAAAGGCACGCGCGTGACCTCCACGAAAAGCCACAATTTCACCTACCATTTTGTCACATATTTGTGTCGTTTGGCGTACAGAGCACGCACTTGCTTGTCACGTATATGTGACAATGGCGGTCAAAAGGTTAATTTAAACGGTCCGTTTTTTTTAAGGGTTCTTAAAAGGGAGAGATCAAACTATGCCATGGTCAGAAATCGGGATTTTCTTTTGTTACTATAAGTCATAAGTCCTGGCAGTGGGGACTGGGGACGTTATTGTATGTACCGAGTGCACTGAGGGTCTGCCACTTTTCGCCCTTAAGCCCTAAGTAACACGGTTGAAAAGTGGTCGACCGTCAGTGAATTCGGGCAGTACCTATTATGCATAACACGACAGTCATACTATGCTATACCTACAAAAAAGTGTTCTGTAAATTATTGTGTCTATTAGTTCCTAACCTCCTACCAATAGTTTACTTGATTACTGTTATTGTGATTACAGTAAATGAGTATAAAAAAATGTTTCTTTGGGAAAGTTGTTTGTTATCATGAGTACAATCACGTGTTTAAGTATCGGTCACTAATTACCAGTCACCCTGTATACATTATTTACTATACAAACCTAAAATAATAGTAAAAAGATGGAAAGTGTCCAGGCTGGCAGCATTACCACGTTGGATAGCAATGCTGATTTTTTGACCAAGAAATAGGCCAGTCACGAGAAGAGTCGACCAACCATTTGGCGATATCCCGAAATACTTTCTTAAAACAAAAGTAGTCATGTCAGTACTTACGACAAGCACCAACGATGAATCTACCTCTAATTTTAGAGCTAGCGTACCTAATGAACGTTAAACACAGCTTACAACTATTCTCAGCTTCCTGCAGCATAGTTTCTTCAACAATTGTGTCGCAAACTTCAATACTATGGAGACAGTTCACATACTTTTTGCTGGTTAGAGTAATCTAGGGGCAAAAAGTGCCTCGTTGACGTTTACTCACACGGTCGTTACGGTATTGTTACAAGGACACCTAGGCCTAGGGTATAATTTGTGGGCATAGAGTGTTAGGTATCATAGTAATAAATACTCAGAAAGCTATATTCGATTTTCGAGAAAGTTCATACAAAAAAAAATACAAAATACAAAAAAATACAAAATGGTTTATTGCTTCAACAAGTTTACAATTACAATATTTGTGTTTGGAGCTCCCCTGTAAGCAAGTAATGCCTGTGTTGGGGAGCCCCGCTCTTCCATAGCTAAGCAATACAAAATATGAACTAGGTATTTACAGCTAAGGTATTACTTATCTTACTTGTGTGTGAGTGTGTGTGTGTGCGTGCGCGTGAGTGTGAATGTGTGTGTTGTGCATTTGGTGTTTATAGATATAGGTGTGGTTAAGTTGTGTGATTATTACTACCTAATTAGCACAAGATTTTACTTAATGTGTTCCAAGAGTGTCTCCGTGTCGTCATAATTTAGTAATTTTATCCAATCTGTTAGAGTTTTTTTGCATTCGTAGTATTTTTTTGGGTATATGTTAATTTTACTATTAATTGTATTATAAAGAAAAGCTGATCGCTTGTTGTATTGTCTGCCCGCAAATACAGTTTTTGTATGGGGAATTTGAACGATTAGATCTTTTCTTCTCTGGGTTATTTTACTTGAGTCATATTTTAGGGTTTTCTGCATTTTTAGAATTATTTGAATAATGTATAATTTACGAACTGAGAGCAAATCACTAATCTGATACAGGGTTTCAGTAGGGTATCTTAACTTTTTAAAATACATCTTAATTAAGGCCCGTTGGGCGCGTTCTACGTTGATAAAATTGGTTTTTGCAGCCCCACCCCAAACGGGGATGCAATATGTCAAGACAGACTGGACAAGAGCTACGTAAATCTCATTTAATATGTTTCTAGACAAGTTTCGTTTACTGTTCGTATTTATTTGTTTTGGTGCGATATGTCTGAGAGTCTTGAAAATCCAGCTTAATCTCCTAAGTCTATTCGTTACTTGATCAAGGTGGGGATACCAGGATAATCGTTGGTCGAGTATTACGCCTAAATACTTTGTCTGTGTGACCTGTTTAATAACCGAACAGTTACAATGTATATTATTAGTATCACCGCATACATGAACTTTTATGTTAAAATTTTCACTAGGTAGTGTGTTTTTGCTAATACTAAAACATATGTAGTTCGTTTTAGATGTATTAAGTGTGAGCAAGTTATTGATAAGCCAGTTAGCTACCTGGGCCATGCCTACCTCATTATTTTGGATCAACTACTTTAAAGCACGTTAAGCTCGTTGGTCGCTGTCTTTTGCAGATCTTTGACAGTCAGGTAGTCAGTGGCCCAAAAAGTCTGACAACCACTCTTACCAAGGTGTATCGTATTACCCAGTTACTAACTGGGTTGTGGGGGTCAGATAGGCAGTCGCTCCATGTAAAATACTGGTATTCAGCTGCATCCGGTTAGACTGGAAGCCGACCCCAATATAGTTGGGGAAAGGCTGGGCAGATGATAATACTTTAACAAAAATAGTTTCCATTTTAGTTAACGTCAAAGTGTACAATAATGTCGATTATTGCATAAATAAGTTACCTATTGCACGCTTATATTTAGGCAGTCATTTAGATGTCATCTAGTTATTGGCGGTATTTTCATACAAGCCTAAAAGTTTGGATTGTCCTTTTAACCTACTACTCTTCATGATGTTAGGGTTTCTGAACAGTCTCCTCGCGTCATGCGCTTGCACTTGTTGGCACCTAGGTACGCCACTGTCTAATGATAGTAGAAACAGGTATTAGATACTATATCCATTCTAAATGTATCCAATTGACTAAATTAGATAAGAGTGAGTGATGGTTACTACTTTTTCATCTCCTATTTTTTAGAGTTTTCAATATTGTTTTTTTTTGTTTTGGGATCAGTTTTTACTATAGCAGTTCGAAAATTAATACGAAGAATTACATTGAGTTGAAAAAATGGATCAAATATTTGAGAAATTTCTTCTTCGAAGCAGAAGAGTATGACCATATGAGTGAACGTGGCCGAGGCAAAAGGAGTATGTAAGGATCGTAGCACGTGGTGCTCTATGGTTTCTGCTTACCCCCATGGGAAAAGGCGTGAGTTTCTGTATGTACCTATGTAAGAAGAAGAGAGAAGATTCTATGCCGAAACTCGCAACTTATTTTGTATAATAGCACCTAGGTGATTTATGTGAGAAGAATTCTAACTGATTACTCGCTCAGATTTACGACTCAGTACCTAGTAGTGTTCAGCTCCTAAAACCAATTTAGCTTTGAGTTGGGGATCTAGGTCTTAGGTAACAAATTACTAAACCAAACCGACATGGTACTGTGAAGGTTTTTTCTGAAAAAATCGTTCAAACCGATGAATCAATGGTTCAGGAGTTTCTTTCTAAAACCTCTGGATTGTGATTGAAAGTGTGTTACGCGATTTACGCGCAGGTTAGTTGCGGTTCTTGTAAACAAATGTTGTTCAAGCCCCTATTTAACGCGAGCAATCAATAGGTATCAGTATGAAATAATAATTAACGAGTCCCAAACAAGCATGTAACCACTTAGGTACTACTACTACGTAGTACATTATACTTCAATGCATGTAACTTGATTATTTTTCTAAATAGTGTTGTTTGCTGCATCTTATTCTTCAAAGAAAATCATTGTATTGCCTTGTCTGTAAAATACTCCTAGCTATAACGAGCAATATTTTCAAGGGCGCACACGCAACATAATCCGAAATACATAAAACCGCCATAATTGACATAGAAACATAAACAAAAAATTAGGAGCTACCAACATCAGAATACTTACGTTACCCGCGAACTTTGGCCCATTTGATGGATCGCTTTAGTTTTGTTTGACATTCGAAAAACGAATATTGAGCACTCTGGTTCAGCACTTGCGCGATTGATTGGCTGTGTCCGGAAAGTGAGAAACGATCAAAATTGTTTTGGAATGGAAAGTTTCATGGTTTTATTTAAACTGGTTTTTCAACTTTTACAAAGGGCGGTCAAAGAGTTTTTGGTTTATCCCGTATTTCGTAGATTGTATTCGAAAACGTGTTGTATGGGACTATTGGCGTTTCATTTTTCGAAAGGCACTGGGTTTATATCAGTCTGTTTTCCGTTACAGTCAGTTTGAAAAAAAAATGCGTTAATATTGACGGCTGATGGAATTTATTATTGAATCTGCGTTACCTTAAGCAATGGTTTTGATAAAACAATGGTTTATATCTAAATATTGGAACTTTCATATGTAGGTACTAGGTACGTTTAATCTAAATAATTAATATACGCCGATATAAAGCTAAATATTAAACAACAGCTACCATTACTCAACAGCGGCATTGATAACACAGCTTAATCATGATTTATAAACGTATACACGGCCTAATCTGCAATAAACAATTCATATTCATCACGCGCCGGCCATTGGCTCAATTGGCTTATCCAATCCATTAATCATATAAAAAAAAAGTTAGTTCATTCAGTTCCCACAGAGTAAAAATTAAAATGTGGACTGTCATCATCTGTCACATTTAAAGAATAAGTCATTAGGCAAAGGCAGATTATGTCATACAGCCTCTTGAATGAGTTTAGGAATACATTATAATAAATTGTTTTAAACGATCGGTTAGCCATATACCATGGGGCATGGGGACATGGGGCATTCTTATGGTAGAAAGTTGACAATATATGGTTATTAAGTAATCGTTACCTATTTGGACTAATTTTATTATGGGTGTGTTACGGCAGATCAGTGTGCTGTGGGAAATTATATTGATTTCGAGCTTCTTTTGGACAAACAACGTTTTTATTGACACAATTGTCAAATGTCGATCAGTGGAATCGGCTTACTAAAAATAAAACTCGACTTTTTTGGGCTACTTGAGCACGTGTTTATTTGTGATTCCACCATTTCGTGATGACAAGAAGGTAGGAATGGTACATTGATATCAAAATGATCACATCTAGCCCTTTCCAAGGGTCTCCTTCATTCATGAGCCTGATAATGAATTTCACAAAGTATTGTTGCGAACATAAGTATGTACGCGAACAGTGAAAGCGTTATGATATTTTTATCGAGCCATTTGGTCAAATTCGAGTGACGATTATTTTTTGTATTTACGCCGTAAAAACGTCAAATTGTCTTCTTGTTCAGGCTATGTATTAATTAATAGTACCTACACCTATAATTATGTCTCTCTATTTAGGCCAATTATCTGTCGGATCGTCGGCTTCGTTTGAGATCTGAATGAACGAGTAAATATTGAAGTTCATAATGATTGAACTGGCATTGCGATATGAACTCAATTTGTATGATTTGATTTTATTACTAGCTGTTGCCAGAAATTATTAAAAAAAATATGACTTCCATATTTGAATCGGATATTGTGTTATTTTTTTTTGCATGGAACCCACTGTCAACAGAGATACGCAATAGCCCTGCCTGATGTTTTTTTTAAAATAAAAGCCTAAGTTACTCCTTAATAACATCAGCTATCTGACACTAAAATTCCCGACAAAATTAGTCCAGCTGTTTCGGAGATTAGCTGAACAAAAATATTTTTTTTTTCTGGATGGATGGACTGTGTGAAGAATGATATGGCTAGAAAGGAGGTGACTGCTGAGATGACGAGTAATAGAGAAGTATGGAATAAGAAGACATGCTGCGCCGACCCTAAATAAATTGAGATAAGGACAGGATGTGCTGTATGGTGTCATATCTTCCCATGGAGTAGTTCCAGTCCTCACCGCAGGCGGAGCCGCGGGCTAAAGCTAGGTTGTCTAACATTTAATATTCGTCTAGCTTAATCTAAATGTCTACAGTTGCATAATAATTGTGCTTTTCACTTCGACCATAAATGGTTTATTAGATGTGATTTTCATAGTACCTACCTCGGCACGTTTCTGAATTGGACGTATTTTAATGGAAAGGACTAATCCATCCGAATAACCTCGTGTAGGTAGCTGCTCTACTAGATCTTCCAATAAAAATGAAGCAAATAGGACCTATCCTATCCCTAAATTATAGCATGCTCTTAAAACACGTTTTTATGGTGAGTAAACACCTACTTTTTAAAATGCATAAGTTAACCGTCGGTACCCAACCTGCCTTTCTACACATACAATTCAACAAACTTATCTGTGAAGCCGGGAAAACACAGTACTAAAATAAATGTACCAAGTTTGGCATACCGATGCATTTTTGCTTAACAAATAGCGCCACCTTGAACTGCACACTTAAATTGGTCATACTATACATATGGCCTCAGATAATCCAGTAATCATAACATAATCAGCCTAAAATGTTCCCACTACTGGGACACAGACCTCCTCTTTATGAGAGGGAATGGGCCATAACCCACCACGCGGGCGCAGTGCGTTTTGGTAGATGTCACATGTCTTCGAATTTTTGGTTCTAAGACATGCCGGTTTCCTCACGATGTTTTCCTTCACCGTTTTGAGAGCAGTAGTGATGAAATAAATTACACAAAGTAATGCGCCTGCCTGGGTTCGAACAAACGACTTACTGCTCGTAAGTCGGGGCCGGGCCGGGGGGGGGGGGTCGGGGTCGGTCGGGGGTCGTACCGCTGCTCATCCAGATCCAGTAATCAATGACCATTTAATTACACAAAACACAAAAGAGTTGAACACACTCACGCGAATTTCTTCGAATTACATTCGCAACAAAAAGAGACATTGTTCTCTCTGTAATAACAGATCTTGTTAGTAGACGTATCGACTCTTATAAGAAACGATAGGTTTTTAATGGTATTGTTTCTTGGAAAAAGCATTGAGAAGAGAAACATTGTTTATTATCAACTGGTACCCACGTAAACAGCTCGTGGCTAAATAATAACAGCCGCTCGGGTAAATCTTTAGGTTTAGCTGTGCTTGCCTAGGTTGACCACGCATTACGTACCGAGTTTCCTTCGTGGCTCGGAAAACACGTTAAGCCGTTGGTCTCGGCTGCCATTTGTAGATCTTTGACAGTCGTTACAGGTAGTCAGTGGCCCAAAAAGTATGAGTCTTACCAAGGGGTATCGTATAACCTAGTACTAACTGGGTTGTGGATCCGGTTAGACTGGTAGCCGATCCCAATATATTTTTTTAATATTTTTATACGCAAACCCTGCGTAGGGAGAAAAAAAAAAGGTATGTAAATTACTGAAACTCATTATTACTTAGTCGTTTTTAGGATTCAATAATCTTTCGAATTTCTAATACATTTACATTACGCTGTTGAATATTCATCATACATTGTACATTGTAATCAGTTTGAACATAACCTATCACGTTCGTTATAGAACAATGCTTTCTAAAGCTGACAAAAAATCAAAATGCTGTTATAAATCTCAGTTAACTGATGTTGTTGATGGACCGAAAAAAATACACAAAAAGTCTAAAATAACTTTACTTTTGAAAGTCGGACTTTATTATTTATTTTTAAAGTTTTATCTTACATTTTTTAGTGTTTTTTTTTTTTTTTGTAATTTTACATTGTAACTACAAGTTATTAAGGGACCATAATGATTCTGATGGATGGATGGGATGCAGATGCTGGTGGAATACATAACTAAAAGAATTAATCTATCATGCCACGACAATTAATTTCTATAGACATTCACAAAAATGGGTAGGTCAATGAAACCACATTACCATGCAGTAAACAAATCGGCCATTTCCAAGATATTCATAACAACTCAATTGCAAACTGATTTTGCATGTGAATTCTCCTGCAGCCCACAAAATTATAAACAAAAGCGTGCACACAATTGGAGACAGGACGACGCGCCTGCCACATCCCGCCGCAGCCATTCATTTGTCTGTGGTGCTGCATCATGTACGAGGCTGGTCAGTCGGCCATAACTGTCAGATAACACGAATACACAGTTATTGAATTACTAGCCGCACAATAACAGCCACTCTAGAAGAGATACAGAAGTTGAATCTTCTAATGTCAAGTTAGAGGTCGGCCTTCAGTCTAAAGGTCTAGATTTGGCTGAATATCAGTTGTTAAACGAAAGCGGATGGAAATTACTTCTACGTCACGAGTGACAATACGTAGTAGGAATATTATGTGATTTTTATGCCGTCCTGAGCATAATCAGCTTTTAATGTTGAGTGCACTACGTGCGGATCACAAGCTGAAGCTCGATATCACGCTAGTGCGACAAATGCTTGTGCGACAGTAGATCGACACTACCCAAGTCCGACTAACGCTTATGCGACACTGCTGTTTATGCAGGGTGTAAAAGGACCTTTTACAAGCCACCAACGAAACATTATGTACCTCAAACTAAGTAAGGTTGCGCAACACTGGGTACACATGGGTGCTGAATGGTTTGTGGATCACTTATTGCATTGTTATAATATTTTCTAGGATACATGAACAGTAGAATTGGTAATTACCTGCATTCAACATTCGGTTAGACACTTAAGCAGAGTTGGTCTTCTTTGTGTAATCTATGTGGTGGTAGCACGTGCCACGAGAATTAATTGCTACGGAAGCCCATAGCCTGACATGAGAACTCAATTTGCAGATAAGAATTGCCTATTTACTGTGTCAAATAGTGTTTGGGTGGAGCTTGCAACGTTGTGGCTGTGCAGTACCCATATTATTTCGTAATTTATCATTTTAGAGGAGGCTAGTAAGTTCCTCGATTAACAGAAGCTTTTTTACTAGACCTTTCATTATCTGCCTAGCCTTTATCCACACTGTGTAATTATGTTGTACCCTGTAGCACCCACAGGAACACCACGGCAAGTCGCTTAGACCTTCTTCGTATTTACATTGTTTATAAAAAAAAGTGACAAAACATCTTCTCGTCATCTGCCAGCCTGTTCTCTATGTTGGGGTCGGCTTTCAGTCTAACCGGATGCAGCTGGATACCAGTATTTTACTCGGAGCGACTACCTATCTGACCTCCACAACCCAGTTAGTACTGGTTTATACCTACGATACCCCGTGGTAAGACTGGTTGTCAGACTTTCGGGCCACTGACTACCTGCAACGACTGTCAAAGATCTAGATAAGATAAAGATTTTTTATTAGGCTTTTACAATAAAAAAAATGTTTGTTTTAATTCGCATGGATGATTCAACTAATCGCATAGGCTTTAATCTCGATCTTATAGTAACAACCAGATTCCAAGTCTAACAACTTTGCTTGATGGTTCAAATTGCGCTGCAGGCTTTTAAACTAAATAAGTACCGTGTAAAATGATACGGCAATAATATCAACAACATTTCTTTCATGTAGATAAAAATAATATTTTGAGGTTTTAGAAAGTCAGGTCTATGTGTTAATTGCAATGATGTAAAAGAGCCTTTTTTATGTGCTGAGCTAAATATGAGACCTATTGTGTTTAGGGCTTAGTGTCTCTCTCACACTTGTATTATAGTCAAATTAAAGTAATTACTTGAGTTTAAGTAATTACTTATGCAATAGATAGGAATTTTGATGAAATAAGAACCGTCAAAGAAAGCAAAGCTAAGAATTCTAACTTTTGACAGTTTTAACTTGAAGCAATTATTAAACTACAAAATAAAAATCGTCTCTTAAATAAGTAGGTAGTTACTTTTACTCAAATGATCTCTTTTTTTTTTTCGTATGGGTTGTCATCAAATGACCCCCCCCCCCACTCTGGGCGGAGCGGAGGGGAGTGTCAGACTTGTACTGACTAAAACCCATCCATGTTCCTTCTTTGCTCTTTGTGTTCCAGGGCCACGGTATCTCTTTCGAACAGTCCCGCAGCCCTGGCAAAGTGATCACTTTGACTTGTTTGATAAGGCTGTAAGAATTGCCTTTAGGTACATAACATCATACTTGTAATCTCTGAAGGGTTAGGTTAGGTGTGGGTTGGGTGCTTAAATAGACCCACAATTTCTCCACTTATGTCTCGAAATCCAGACCCCGTAGCTGTTACTGAGCTTTTGTCTAGTGGTCGCAAGCGCAACTGCTGAGTATGTCCTGGGTTCGATCCTAGTTCGAGCAAAGTAATATTGGGTTTTTTCATCAGGAATTTCTCTGTACCAGCCACGGAGTCTGGCTTAGTGCCCGGTTGATAGAAATAGGTTCGCCGCCTATTACATGAGACTTAAATGTAACTGGCTAAATGTGGATGTACTATTAGGTACACCTCTGCCTTACCCTTCGAGGATTACAGGTGTGATGTTATGTAGTATTTAGGTGTAATATAAGTACGAGTACCTATACCTCTGCCGGAGGACAATAGGCGTGGTTTTATTATGTTAAATTATTACGGAGAAGGCTAATCTATTATTCTATCATAGCTTAACGACATGGCCGACTAATAATAAATCACAAAGGTATGTGTTGCATAAGGTGTGACATATTGGGCTTTTATAGGAATCTCTCCGACCCAGATTAGTAATGGTTATTTATTTACGATCAGAGTTATGTCATGGCATGTTTAATTTTATGGTAAAATTTTATGGTGTTTTTTAGAACCTTGCTTTGGTCATTTATGGAATTTTGTATGGATAATTTTTTAGTCATTCATTGTAAGACGCCAATAAGATATTCTAAATTATTATTAAAGTTGGAGAAACCGACCTTAATAGTACCATATTACCATAATTAATATTATTTAGGAAGAACTTTATCAGCCAGGGTAATTTATTTATTTCCAAGCTTGAGCAGCGGTGGCCCAGTGGTGGAGACAACGACTTACGAATAGTAGGTCGTGGGTTCGAACCCAGCCAGGCGCATTACTGTGTGTAAGTTATTTCATCACCACTGCTCTCAAAACGTTGAAAGAAAACATCGTGAGGAAACCGGCATGTCCTAGAACCAAAATTTCGAAGACATGTGACATCTACCAACCCGCACTGGGCCCGCGTGGTGGATTATAGCCCATTCCCTCTCATAGAGAGGAGGCCTGCGTCCCAGCAGTGGGAACATTAATAGGCTGATTATGCTTATGCTTATGCTATGCCAAGCTTCTGGAAATCAGAAAGATAAACTTAATAATTGTTAGAAAGATCAAAGTAAAACTTAGGGGAACTGACATTAATCCCACCATATTGCCTTTTAGTGTTTTAAAAGCTTTGATCATCTCTATGTGTAGAAAGATCCCAACAACTTACCCAGTTTCGGTACCTACATAGGGCTTATTTCACCAATGTAACTGATCATGATCAGCTTATCTAAACGGCGTTCAAGAGCCATCTCATTATTTCATAGCAATTATGACACACAACTCTTGAATGCGGATAGATAGATGTGCGTTAAGTTTTGTTTATCAAGTCGCCCTAAGGCAGGTTAATATTCTAAAGATCCCTTCTATGTACGTGGCTTGATTTAAAATGATCAAGGAAGCTCTTAATTTATTCACCTCAAGCCTTCTCAAGACTCTAATAACAATATTTATGCATCTGCACATATGCTGCGGGATGTGCTGCGATCATAAATATAAATTTGTTAGACGCATAGCTTGAGATAAACCAAGTTTTAATTAAGTTGCGCGAGCCGTAAATATTCAGCATATTAATTTTCCAGATTTAGGTTGCTGCTTGTTCGTAAATATCAGTTTTAAGCTGTTCTATTTCGAAGCAGAACCCTATTCACATCCACAGAATTAATTGTAATTGATCGCCACGTTTTCTGACTGCCTTCAAGAACCTTCTTATGACTGAAATTCTATCAGCGATTGCCATGATGTAAAAACATACCCCAATTTTTGGGCACTCGTTTTAAACGTCAAAACTGTATGGACATAGGCTAAGTACAGCTGAAAAGCTCGGGTCAATCCTGTTCAAAGTTATTGTAGGTCATCTGCCTAGCTTTTTCCCAATTACGTTGGGGTTGGCTTCCAGTCTAACCGAATGCAACTAAATACCAGTATTTTACACGGAGCGACAATCTGACTTCCACAACCCAGTTAGTACTGGTTACGATATCCCTTGGTAAGACTGCAGGTTGTTAGACTTTCGGGCCACTGGCTACTTGTAACGACTGTCAAAGATCTACAACTGCCAGCCGGGACCAACTGCTTAACGTGCTTTTTCAGGCACGAATGAAACTCGGCATGTAATGGGTAGTTACCCATCCACGGACCAATCTAGGCAAGCGCGGCTTAACCTGAAGATCGACCCAAGCGCTCCGGCCAGTTGAAAGGTGGGCCATTCAAACGTTTTCAGACGTTGACAATAAACAGGTAGTGAACTTAATCACTGAAAGGTTTAACTGAAACAATCTATCCGCTACTGAAGAATTTTCAGAAAAATATACGCCCTTCAAAAACAAAAAAAGGAACTTAACTTACAAAAAATCACCAAGTTCCACATATCAGAAGATCATCCACACACTTGCACTAAACTGTCCTATACAGAGTACAACACCTCTATTTGTTAAAAAAAACAACAAACTATTTGTATTCACAAACACTGGTCGAGTAGCACTACTCTACGACGGGTGAATCAACATTATGAATGAAAAGCCGCCGCTCTCTCAGAGGTAGGTAGGTTCACCGCCCTACCATGAGGTGCCATGAAAATTGTGTATGTTGGAGTAGAAGCGATAGTGCTTTGTGATTGCACCAAATGCTCCCTGATTGTGACGACAACGAGGGGGTCTTTTAATATCAGCATTAATTCCTGTTACCTACTTTGCAATTGTGACATTGGAGGTGGGGATCATTTTTCAAATTATTAGGATGTTTTTATGGCAACTTACAGTGTGTGGTTTTATTAAGTAAAGATATCAAAGTTATTTTTAGGAGGCACGTTGTTCTCAAGTTAAAGTCCGACTTTTTTAAGATTGTCAAAACCATCTTCATCACTGATAGTCTTGTTCCAGCCACTGCTGACTACTTCCATAAGTGGCATTCTTTCCTGGTTTTTTCTTGAATCATCCAGTAGGGAAATGGCATAGTTTAACATAGGTACAAGGCAGTGACAATCCCGTTCATTTTGTTAAGTTAACAATTTGTTGTAATATTGTATAAGTTGTCAAGCAGAAGAATTTTTCAATTGACTAAGAATTCCCTTAAAAATCCGTCGGATTGTGAAGAGGTAGCACATTTTTCAACTTTTCACTTGTGGCAGTTGGGTCTAACTTTCGGTTAAAGTTGATCTACCCTTCTGGCAATTATATTGGTCTACCAACACTATCTTCTTTCGGCAACGATAATTGATGAAATTCATCTAGCCTTTTCCCAACTATGTTGAGGTCGTCTTCCAGAATAACCAGATACAGCTGAATACCACTACATCCTGTATAGACAATAGCTGAAGACAACTTGTGAGAAGTTTTCCAGTTTACTACGACATAACATGATTCAACACGAGTCAACATAATCGTTCACTTATCATAATGCTCGTAAATATAACTTCGCAAGGACTATAAAAACTAAGGACCTTATCCATTGCTGTCAAATCGCTAGATCATAAATAATTCTGAACAATATCGTGTATTGTGAGCTGTGAGCAAGGTATCAATGTGAGAATAATAAATCTTTACAGAAGTGAAACTTGCTTTTAAAAAGGTGTTGTGATCGCGATATGATGGTAAGTTTTATCTTCATCGCGTAGAATAAGAGGTGTCAATTTCATCAATGGAGGTCAGATAGGCAGTCGCTCCATGTAAAATACTGGTATTCAGCTGCATCCGGTAAGACTGGAAGTCGACACCAACATGATTGGGAAAAGGGGATTAAGAGTTTGCAAAACCAAACCAAACTGTCAATCTATGCAGTATACCGATTTATCAGCACACAACATACAGACCATTCACAACTTCAAAGGCACTAAACGCAAGCATTACTTAACTAGACAATGTAACGTTAAATAAAAACTTTTTGATATTGATTGTCATGTGAATGGTGCTAAAAAACTACGCTTTACCAATACCGACATCTCATACTAATGCTAGACCTACACGATTCACTTTGGTCTTTAATTCTGTTTGAATCAACACAAAAGGGAAAAAAATCAATTTCAGTTTCACCCTTTGCTTCTGTGTTTTTCAAGCATCATCGTCATGACGAGATAGCAGTTCATCTCCGCACATAGTCTTCCCAAATCGTACGCCATTACGGCGACCAACCACTCGCCACTACGGTGTCCCTGTGGTCCTTACATCTGCCGATTTCAGGATTACGAGTGTCATGCACCAAATCGAAAGAAAATTCCACTCAATACGTATCTATTCAGTCTACCAATAACAGTGAATTTATTTGGTTGAACCGTCTACTACAGCCATTATTAACAAACATAATAATTGCGCACTAAGTACTATTAGATGTAATAAGAGTCGGTCGTATTGTGGTTCATATGTAATTTTATTGCACATTGGACAATATGTGGAGCAGAAAGAAATATTTGCTATGTTAATTAGTAGTTTTCTTTTGATTATTGTCAGTTTGACATGGATTTGGAAGTTTTTATGTTGTCTGATCTGGTTATGGATCATAGCTGTGTTAATTAATTGTATTTCAGTATTTATACTCATTTGTATTGTCATGTTGAGAGTGACTTGCATTACGCCTCGTTGGTCTTTGTAATTCTCCAATCGGCCAAAATGTTATTCGATTTTTCCATTAGGAATAATAATTATTATGGGTATATAGCTAGTTATACCTTTGCCTTAGACTTCGGGAATGCAGACGTGATTTGTTATGTTATAGGTTTATGTACAAATACATATGTTTGACATTGACTCTTCAACGCTGTCATCGGATACTCAATCGTAATCTACGTACACCTATTTAAGGCTTAAAGTCACCCAAAGGGCAATGGAGAGGGCTATGCTCGGAGTTTCATTGCGTGATCAAATCAGAAATGGGGAAATCCGTAAGAGAACCAAGGTTACCGACGTAGCCCGAAGAATAGCCAAACTTAAGTGGCAGTGGGCAGGGCATATTGTTCGCAGAACGGATGGCCGATGGGGCTGGAAAGTTCTGGAATGGCGACCACGAACTGGAAGACGTTGCGTTGGAAGGCCTCCCACTAGGTGGACCGATGACCTGGTAAAGGTTGCGGGGATCCGCTGGATGCGAGACGCACGGGAGCGGTCAATGTGGCGACACTTGGGGGAGGCCTATGTCCAGCAGTGGACGTCTTTCGGCTGAAATGATGACGATGATGATGTACACCTATTTTATATTGCCTTTTTATTAGTGAGATGTACCTAATACTTGAAATGAATTTAATTTCCAAAACACAACACTTCAAGAGTAGGTACCTACTTATGTATTGAAGTTGGCATACCTAGTGCACATACCAGCAAAACGGTATAAGCCAATAAGATTACGAAACTGTCTTATGCTGTCTCCTGACACGTTTTACAAAGCATGATTATCATAATATGGAAAATTTTCCCTCATTTTTCTTACGTATGTTTCCTACGACATCCTGGAACAAGGTTTACATGACTTAATATAAAGTAAATTAAATGTCGAGCAACGTACACGCAACGACAGGTGTCTGAAAATATAGATATTGGATCCTTTGCTATGAAATAGTGAAAAGAGGGCGCCACTGTTCGCTAAAGTTTATTGAAAATTTCAGCTTTTCCCGTGATTTTGCCCGACTTGCTTGACCGAGCGGGATAGTTGGAAAACCATATTTTATTTCACTTCAACATACTAGGTAGGTACCGAAATAAAAATATTACAATGAACATTTCAAAATCTGCCTGTGTCTTACTTCTTCGATATTCTTTTCTAATGAATTGTGCAGGATCCAAGTCATTTGAATAATTTCTTCGGGAAACGTCATTGACTCTTCGCTTTTTGGGTTGTCGCCTCTGTTGATAGGCTTTGGTTGGTAGTAGTGTGGCGGACGGACGGAAAAACCCAATAGCACTTTGTCCGACCCGGGGAATCGAACCTAGGACCTCATGCTCAGCAGTCACACTTGCGACCATTCGACCAACGAAGCAGTCTAATGATTTTATGTCAATTTATATAATTTGTAAAAGAAGCACTGTAGTCTTAGCACTTATGTCGTAGACTGTGCTTAAGCATAACAATTCTCATACGTCCAAACATAAAAGACATGGTTGTGTAATAAAAAGCATATAAAAGTGCTTCCGGCTCCATATTGACCGTTAAGATGTGCACGAAACAATTCGGATCATTAAAATAAGTCAGCCGTAAAGATATGGCAAGTTATTGTCAGATTTTACTGCTGAGTTTCATGGCCAGTCTTGAGATAGAGGAAAAGTTCCATGTTCTGAAGATTTGCGTAAACAGTGTGGAAGGGACGTCGACGTTCAATCGAATACCACGTCATCATCATCTGTCTAGCCAACTATGTTGGGGTCGGCTTCCAGTCTAACCGGATGCAGCTGAATACCAGTATTTTACATGGAGCGACTGCCTATCTGAGCTCCACAACCAGGTTAGTATTGGGCAATACGTGTGAGACTTTCGGGTCACTGACTACCTGTAATGACTGTCGAAGATCTATAATTGACATCCAAGACCAACAGTTTAACGTGTTTTACGAGTAATAAAGGGAACTCGGTATGTTATGGGTGGTCACCCATTCACGGACCAACTTAGGCAAGCGTGGCTTAAAGATCGATCTGGGCGGCTATTATTATTTAGCAGGAGTACCGATTGAATTTCGGTCAATGGTAGCCGATCGGACACTAACATATTGCTCAGGAGATAGTGCACAACCCTAGGTGCACTCACTATTCCTAAGCTCTCCAATGGGACTGTAATTTCACACGACCTGGGAAGGACCCACAGCTAATCGTGCTTTACGAGAAACGGGGAGATACGCGACACCACCGACTTAGTAACTTCGGGCTTCAACTGACAAATTCCTAATGGAACCTAAGAATGTGTTACCTGATCTGGGAACCAATCCCAGGACCCCGCGCTAAGCAGTTGCGACCAACGTAAGTGTGGAGTTTAATTGCCTATTAAACTCTACACTACAATACCACTAAACTTCACACACGGCTAACTAGAAATATTCAGGTAAATGAGACAAGGGATTCTGACATCAAATATCGAGATATATCCCACTAGGTCCCAAGAGGGATGATGAGTTCACTGCAATGGCAGCTCGCTTTAAATACAGGAACTGTATTACCTATTCCTAACTAAGAATACACACATCTGCCTTGCCTTTTCCCAACTATGTTGGGGTCGGCTTCCAGTCTAACCGGATGCAGCTGAAATACCAGTATTTTACATGGAGTGACTGCCTATCTGACCTCCACAACCCAGTTAGTACTGGGTAATACGATACCCCTTGGCAAGACTGGTTATCAGACTTTTCGGTCCACTGACCTAACGACTGTCAAAGATCTACAAATGACACCCGGGACCAACGGCTTAACGTGCTTTCCGAGGTACGGAGGAAACTCGGTATGCAATGGGTGGTCACCCATCCACAGACCAACCTAGGCAAGCACGGCTTAACCTAAAGATCGACCCGAGCGGCTGTTATTATTTAGCCACGAGCTCCTCCTAACTGAATAATGGGATTAAAACTATCTACTATGCTAAAATTACTATTTAAAGGAAAGCAATCAAGCCCTCCTGATTTTCTAAGTATTGTTAACAGGGTGTAAACGGACCCTTCACGAAGCCGTCAACCAAGCATTATGTACATCAAACTAAGTAACTTTACACAAGAATTATTGCTGGGAAACGACTTTTTTTGGGGTAAAAAAGCACGTTTTACGGTGGGACTCCATGTAACGCACTCACAATATTGTGCTAACGGATGGATTGAATAGTACGGGGGTCGTGGAGGTGTTTAAAGTAAAAATCTTACATTAAAAATAAGTATTAAAAAAAACTTGTTAAAAAGTTGAAAATTTGACCCCCTTATATCTCCGTAACTAGTAGGTTACCAGGTATAGTCTAAAACAAAAAAATGATCGTTATGACAGGGAGAACAAGTGGCTTTCGGCTTCGTTACACCCTTTTTATGGTTTGTATAATACTGTTTATGACGTACTTATTGCTTTTTGCTTAAGTACCTCTACGAAAAATACTGGCGTGATGATAACGTGTCACATAAAGTTGGTTCCATTTGTCGTTATTTACCGCAATAATTGACCCTGCTTTGTGTACTAGTAATACCGTAGATATTGGTAGGCACGAAGTGTAAAAAAGATTGTAAAAGCATTTCTGAAAATTAAAACGAAATTTCACGAGAAATCTGCACAATAAAGCAGAGGTGGTGAAAACTTTACACGATATACTCGTACATGAAAATATTTTAATAGTGGGCTTTCAACACATAAAAGAAGGAATACAATGGATGATTCTCGATGAATTGGGGACTTGTTACATTAAAATGTGCAGAAATAAAGAGAAGGTTCACACCGCGGCTGCGCCACCGCCGCGCCCTAACCAACATCATCCATCTGCTCAAATATCTGTAGGCATCAGTGGCGAAACTTCCATACAACTCGATTCCTACCGGCTTCCCTTTGAAAAATGGCACAGTCAGTATTCTACAGACAAATAATATAATCACATTAAATATATGTACTCCGGGTTACCTCCTACAAAAATTGACCCTTCGCTACTGGTAGGCATCATGTATGTCAACTATGTAAGTGCATTATATGAATTGGTATCGCTCTCTCCCTACTATAATTATGATGCTTCTAAACTTCAACTGAAGTGGCGACTGAGGAAACTTGATCCATTCCTCATCATCGTCGTCGTTCAGCCGAAAGACGTCCACAGCTGGATGTAGACCTCTGTTCAGCATTGCCACATCTAGTCCGTTGCTTCCTTTCTTAAATCCAGCGAATTACCAAGACCACATTATATTTCGTATGATTTTCAAGAACTGGGTCTTCTGGTTCTCTTTTCATAAAGTGGGTAAATGTGCAAATATTTTTTGCTTATTTGGAACAAAAGGTGCGGAATTAAAACAGATTTTCCATATTTGTATGCCTTTTTCAGAAAACTGGACCACATTTTACAGATTGTTATTTTATTTCAATGCTTCTACGAGTGGTTTGAATATTCCTGAACAACATTTTTCCCCGCGATCATGGCGCTTGCAACAACGTCGAAATATCGGGAGCTCAAAATAATGAACAATATCGGAAGGTATTCCGTAAGTGACAGTATAAGTTTAACATTTTTAATATATCTACACCGCGAGAACTTAAAGCGCTTGAAATGAATTCAATATTATGTAAATGGTGTTGTTTTAGAGGTAAAAAACAGCAAAATGGTTTTACCGTCCATAAAATATATAAATAACATTTAACTGATAATTAATTTGATGCCATTTATGTCTGAATATGATTATGATGTGTGGGTGTGAAAAAAACACACCCGATGTTTTCTGGTAATCACTATTTTTATTTTATTTATTTTATTTTATTTAATCGGAAGAACCCACAATTACACATTATATATTACAAAACAAATAGAATATAAGGAGTTATACAAATGTGCAATCAACAACGTTCTCCACAGATACACAAAAGACAAAGACAATGTTGATGAAGTAAAAGTCGGACAGAATAGACAATTGCATGAGATAGAATACATAAAGGCATAAAAATACATAAAGGTTACAGCCACCAAGGAACACTAAAGACACATACTATTCACTTAGATTTTGAATTGTGTCCAGTAATATTTTTCTAAAAGATCCAACAGACAGAGCAAATATATCTAAGTTAGAGAAGAAGTTATTGAAATTGCCCGTGAGACGACGTAGAGGTGCCCGCAAGCCTGCATTCGTGCGACTAGGAGTGACGGCGAAAACAGGTCGTGCGCGCACCCCACGTCCCTGAATCGTTCTAGGGACAACATAGCACAACTTGTTACAGATGTCCATACAGTCATATGAGTTGTTACACAGATCGTATAGAAACATTGTATCTAGGAAAGTACGTCTAGACTTCAAAGAGATCATGTCATATTTTTTCAGTAAGTCGCTATATGGGTGATAAATACGACTTCTAGTACAACGGTAATGCATCCTTTTCAGAAATTTACGTTGTACACTATCACCATCACTATTACTACATAGTATAAAACAAAGTCGCTTCCTGCTGTCTGTCTGTACCTATGTATGATTAGATCCTTAAAACTACGCAACGGATTTTGATGCGGTTTTTTTTAATAGATAGAGTGATTCAAGAGGAAGGTTTATATGAATATTGCACCCGTGCTAAGCCGGGTCGGGTCGCTAGTACATATTAATTTATTTATGGATTGACTGGTTGAAACTTTTGGGCCACTGTAACGACTATCAAAGGTAGCCGAAGATAGCCGGGACCAGTGGGTTAACGTAATATCCGAAGCACGGAGGAAACTCGGTTTGTAATGGATGATCACTAATCTACGGACCGACATTGGTTACCGCTGTTTAACCTTGAACCGTCTTCTTCTTTATCGTGTGGTTAGTGCCTAACCTGTTGTCAGAGTTTTTATGCCACCCATGGGCCTCTCAATCGGCTTTAAATGCTGTCAAGAAATATTTCTAAGGTATGCTAGTTTCCTCACGATGTTTTCCTTAACAAAAACCAGTTAAAATTTTAACTGGTTTCTGTTAAGGAAAATAAATATAATTATACGACACACACATAAATTCGATAAATCCGAGGTGCGGTCTTGGGTTTGAACCGGAGACTTATGACTTAGCAGTCCGACGGTCACACCACTAGGCTATAACTGCTTTTCTATTTGATAAATGCACGTTTTATTTTATTTTCTGAACACCATACAGCTGCAAAAGTTATCGATTGACATTACATGCTTATCACCTCTTTTAAAGGTCAATTGCATTTTATTTCATTACTGTTACCATGTTTCACGCAGATAAAACAGACAAAAATGATTAATATTTCCTTTCATATCACCCGTCATTCCGACGACGTGCAATCCTATTGTATGTCGTTACAATTAATTGTATGCCCTTTTTGCGTTTACTATGTAAAACAGCGGAGTTATCCACACCGTGCGAACCGATTTATAGTGAAACTAGATTCTGCACGCGGGTTCGCCTACATTGAGAGCGAAATTTATATCACGGGAACGGACCGGGGTAAAAAGTATGCTACGTCTCAGTTCTCTACAGCCTTCCTGTGTTCTGAAAATCAAAATTCATTCAAACGACTGCAACAGAAACACTTAGTTACTTTGCATATCGCCAAACTTTGTCACACGTCATAATATAAGATTTCAGTATCGGAATCTTAGTTAAATAATTTGTAATAGAGAAGTATGGAAGAAGAAGACTTGCTGCGCCGACCCCAAATGAATTATAATAAGGGCAAGAGAATGATGATAATCTTAGTTCATCACCATCATCATCATCATTTCAGCCGAAAGACGTCCACTGCTGGACATAGGCCTCCCCCAAGTGTCGCCACATTGACCGGTCCCATGCGACTCGCATCCAGTGGATCCCTGCAACCTTCACCAGGTCATCAGTCCTAGTGGGAGGCCTATAATCTTAGTTAAATTCTGTCACATACCTAAACCTTTCTGGAACAAATGCTCTAAGAGACTTTGAAAATTTCATCAAAATCTATCTAGTAGTTTAGATAAATTTAGAGACAGACGCAAAAACGTCTTCGATTTGAAAATATTACTTCCCTATTTTAATCGGATTTTGTTAACAATTTCATGGGGTGTTTAATATTTTTTTCCACGGAACCCTAATCTTTTTCTAAATTAAAAGTAAGTCTCAGTCACTCCTTATAACATAAGCTATCAGCTACTAAATGTCTTGTCAAAAGCAGTCCAGCCTTCTTAAGTTCTTCTTGTAGATTAGCCGAAACAATCAGACTGACAGACCGACAATACCACATATAATTATGTACTTTCATATGCATTCAGTAAAAATATGTTATTTTGAAATTACAAACAGACACTTCACTTTTATTTATTTGTATGTATAGATAGAAAGAATGACATACATAAATTAGTTTGTGAGAAAATGATAACATTTACTGGTCATATTCTTGATGTTTCAATGGTGTGATGAAAGATCCAATGGGTTTTTGTTCCACGTGTTTTATTTTACTGCTCGTGTGATTTATGAGAAATAAAACGGATCTTTCTGAATGAATAATTATTGAATGGTAATTTATCTACTTAATATGATATTCTTATTGATTCATTGTGCTGCCAGATCAGGTGTTTTTAATAAAATAATTAGTAATTTCCAGATTAAACCAATGCATTTGAATATACACCGTGACTTTTTAGTCTTCTTACGAAGGTCGTCCACCCAATGTACCCGACATAAAATAGCTCTAGGTGCAATTTTTTTTATTTAGTAGGTACCTACAAAGAAAAATAATAATATTTTTTTTAAATAACATAATGAAACATCCTGTTAATGATGTTTACGTGTCAAACGGGAGAACATATACCTACCCAGCGCTCGAGTCCAGTAGATCATCGTTTGCAACAGGGTGTTTTAACTACGTCATGCGTCATAATACTGAATAATATTTTTATTTTTAAATGATTAAAATCTCATAAATACCTATTTTTTCTTTATGAATGTTTAGTATTCATTGGATACATGAAGTGGGCTGCCGTTGTAAGACGACTAAAAATTCACGGCGTATGTTACGTCCTCGACATAATTTTGTTATTATAACTGACGAATTGACGTTGTATTTGGTTTTATCCCAACTTATTTGGGGTTTGGCCGAGGACCATTTTTTTTTGTTTCATACAACACTTCTCTATTACCTGCCATTTATTTATTAATACAGATACTTGCTGAGTTGCTGCACTTACAGTTTGCACAAGCGTGCAGCTAGCTAGCAACATAACATCATCTAAATAGCGTTATGCAATAATTATACATAGCTTTACTGCTACTCGTAAATAAGTTAAGATCTGGTTCCTGAGCAATCATGCAGTTTAGCAGATTCATCGCCTGGGTGGTGGGTGCATATCAGCAGTTTGGGTCCGCACAGAGGTAGCCCCGAACTGGCCCCGTGAGGCTCAGTAGTCTTCTCCTTTCGAGCAATAAATCATCTTTCACACACTCCACCAATCGTTTCTTCGGTCTTCCTCCCCCCTATTCCTATTATCATGTCCATTGAAACTGAAACCGTTCCTCCTCCTAACTCCATTTTCTGAACTCATTCCTTCGCATCCCATCTTTGCATACCATTACAACCGATTGACGGGCAACTTTTCGGTCACCGAAAAACACAATGAAAACCTAACTTAGTTCTTGGATAATCGCTAATCATTTATTTTACTTTAAAAGTCCATTCAAAGTGCAACAAAAGAAGCCGAATTTTAGATGACATTCGTCTTTATAGGCATCATTTTGGCTTGGACTTAACATTGTTGCCATACAGGATCACGTGTTTTATAGTCGAATAGTTGTCGTATCTCGCTGTTGCAAGTGTGTCATAAAGTTGATGGTCACCTCGCTTTATGACTGCAGTCTGAATTGTAAGACAATGCGACACATCAAGGAAATCGCAACAAAGCATCACGGTCGTATTCCACTAAGGATTAGCTTCAAAGTCCCGGGTAATTGGGCGCAATCCTATTGCTTATTACGTGCCTAGTAAAAAGCAATATGATTGCTTACCCCTAGCACTGCTGGAATAGAATAAAGTATCATCATCATTATCATTTCAGCCGAAAGACGTCCACTACTGGACATAGGCCTCCCCCAAGTGTGGCTACATTGACCGGTCCCGTGCGACTCGCATCCAGCGGATCCCTGCAACCTTCACCAGGTCATCGGTCCACCTAGTGGGAGGCCTTCCAACGCAACGTCTTCCGGTTCGCGGTCGCCACTCCAGAAATTTTCGAATAAAGTATAGTAACCTAATTCTTGCATCAATCTTTACCCCACGCATACACTCTGATTCATGCTTATTCACATTCACACACCTTCAAACTGAAACTTCAAACTACACGAATATAATCAGTACTTTTATAGCCATACATCAGGAAAGTTAGTTAGGAATTTAATAGTCCATGCACTTTGGTACTTTAAAATTCATTGCTCGACGGCAGAAATACGTAAGGCTAACTCCAGGAGGAACTCCACTATATTTTAGTACTCATCGAATGACTCAGTGAATTCTCTGGGGAGTGGTTTTCTTTCTAGAGTTATTATTATAGGTTACACGAATTCGAAATTTTAATGGATTCATAATAAAACATAACACCACGCCTGTGATCTCCGAAGAGGAGGGCAGAGGTGCACTTAATAATACACCCACTTTTCGTTATGTTTTAGTACCATGTAATAGAGGGTGAGTGTCATAGATAGGCCAAAAATACAAACTCCATGGCTGCTACTGAGAAATGCAAAAACCTAAACAATTTACCCGACCCGGGAATCGAATCAAGGACTCGGCAGTCACGATTGCGGCCACTATACCAACGAGGTAGTCCTTTAACTATTTATTTGACCTATTCCATTTCCAACACGAATGTTGCAAAGACGAAAATTATACTTTTTCTAGGTTATCCCCCGACACTTATTTACCGTAGGTACTTAAATATCTCATCAGTGAGGTCTAAGATACACTTATAAAGTATGTTGGTTAATTAATTTTATGAATAGAAAGAAAGAAAATAGAATAGTTACCACATACACTAATAAATTACAGAAACAAAATAAAACACTTTATGTTGTTATAAATAGAATTATTAGGTCACCACAACACATAAATCTTCACACAATATAAAATTAGCAGACTGCTGAATTTGAGACCGTTTGCCGCCAGTCTTATTCAGTGGATCAGTTATAAAAACAGATAAAAAATCTATGCATAAAATGGTAAACTGGCTGACTGACTGACTGTGTGGTATATCAACACACAGCCCAAACCGCTGGTCCTAGAGACATGAAACTTGGAGGGTGTGTTCTTTGTGAAGAGTAAGTATCCACTAAGAAACGATTTTTGGGAATTCCACCCTAAAAGGGGTAAAATAGGGGATGGAAGTTTATATAAAAGTCCGTCAGTTTTGAAGTTAGGATCTTCAAATTTTGTGTTTGGGCTAACGATTGAAAATTAATTTATACGTGTTTCAGCGTTTCTGATAATTCTACCCTCGAAGGGTTAAAAAGGAGGATGAAGGTAACTATGTTTGTTCGGTACGTTTCCGTCGGATAATTTTCGATATGCACGCGGGCGAAGCCGCGGGCAAAAGCTAGTCTTCAATAAACAAGCTACAAACTGATTGGATATTAGTACATAGATCATTTGCTAAGCCTTTTCTCAACTAAGTAACGGCGCCTTGAAGTCTGATCGGATGCAGTTGGATACTACCTAGGATGAGAACTAATAGTTACTGGTTGTTTTTACAAATGTCCATCATGTCCTTTTCCCAACTACGTTGGGGTCAGCTTCCAGCCTGACCGTATGCAGCTGAATACCAGTATTTTACATGAAGCGACTGCCTATCTAATACGGTGCCTCTTGGAAAGACTGGTTGTCAGACTTTCGGGCCACTGATTACCTGTAACGACTGTCAAAGATCTACAAATGAGAGCTGGGACCAACGACTTAACGTGCTGTCCGAGGAACGGGGGAAACCCGGTATGATAACATCCACCGGGCCATAAGATGCTCACATATCCACAGACCGACCTAGGCAAGCGCAGCTTAACCTTGAAGATCAAACTGTGCGGCTGTTATCATTCCACAAAGAGCTTCACCTCCACGATGAAAACGAAATCAGTAAAGATACTAAACAAAACAAAACACAACAAATCTACTTCCTCGCACTTTTATCAATTTCCCACTAATTAGCGTTTCCTAAAACAAACATCCCATCACACATTATGTAAATAAATGCTAATTGATTTACTGATAAATCTCGTCTCTCGAGATTTTCTCGCCGTCTCCGGTGACACAATTTTCTGTCATTGTCGTAAATTTTGATGACGTAATTGATACCTGTATTAGGGCAAAGGTCTGGTTAATTATGCAGAGGAAGGTAGGTGTGAGCGATAGAAAGTAGGATGACGCTGATGGCGGTGACGTAATAAGTATTGTTGTTTATTGTTGGTGTCCGTAATAGAGAAGTACGGGAGAAGAAGACATGCTGTGTCGACCCCAAATAAATTGGGATAAGAGCAGGGTTATGATCATGATGGTCTTAGGGTCAGTAAGAGCTGTTCCTTATTTTTAAAGAAAAAATATATGTTTTCTAAATCTCATTACACTGAATGACCTTTTCATGAAATAGTCATTGAATGGCATTAAATGATGAACTTAAGAAGATCGTATTGACGTTTTTAATGATTATAATTCTGTAAGTACATACGTGTTACGGTCGCAAATCATATTTTTATTTATTTAAACTTCATGTACAACAGTGATACATAGGCGGACTTAATGCCACAAGACATTCTCTACCAGTCAACCTTTGGGTTAAATAAGAAAACATTGTGATAGGGTACAAAATAAATATATAAAAATAACTTCTTGCTCTCGAAAATTTATATAGGCACTTATAATGATACTAATACTTATATACAAATAAAATAAACTAATACATATTTTAACAAATACCAAAATTAGAAACGAGAAACCTAATAATAATTACCATGACTCGACTTCTAATAGAGAGAGAGCTATTTAGTCTGACTTAAATAGTGGTTACGCACTTTTCTTTTAAAAGTGAATTTGCTTTCAGTTTTTTTAATGCCAAAAGGTAGCGCGTTTAAAGGTTTTTTTTAAAGGTTTTATCAACTAACAACCTGACACTGACCTGCAAATTGCAAAAAAACGTAAGTAAGAAAGTTATAAATTAGGGGCTGCGGGCTACCCTGGCGCTTTCAACTTAAGCTGTATATTTTGATGTAGTTTGTCCGTAGCTTAAATGAACTCATCATTGGCCTAGCCTTAGAAAAGAATAGCAGAGGAATAGGAAAAATATAATTTCCATTTCTCTCCATACCAGCACGAAACAGAATAAAACAATAGTCACAAAGGGACCATCAGTTGCCTAGCACCACGGATAATTATTATCATTAATACGTCCTAAGTTGTCAGCTGTTACATTTGATTCCAATAACAGGAATGGCAAGAACGCCTGATCGTACGGAAATGCTAAAAGAGTGGTGGCCAGACTTTTGCATTCCTCACTATGAGGGTCGTGGGTCGTTTTTGATTTAAACTTCTGAGTAAAAATGTATAATACTCGAACTAAAGGGATTAACACCTCCGTATTTATAAATTTACCTTCATCTCAAACTTATTACACTGCGGTCTCCAAACTGCCGACCAAGTTGTTATAGGCTTATTCTCCTAAAACGGTTGTTGTGGTCTTTAGGGAGTACCCCTGTTTAGTAGTGGACGTTTGTGGCCTGCCCCGATTAGGTAGGGTCCGTTTTACAGAGTATGGTCGTGAAACTATTACCTTAAAATTTAATATGACATAGCAGTTGGGCTTTGTAGAGCTCAATGTTTCATAATGGGTATAAAAAGACCCCTAAGGAAGCCGAAAGGCACTGGTCCTATCCGCCATTTCGATATTTTGTTTGTTCTGGACCATACCTGGGAACCTTTTAGTGAGATATTGGAGATCAAAGCTCCAAGTTTTTCACAAGTTGACTTTAAATACCTCCATGACCCCTGTACTATTCAATGCACCCATCAGCACAATGTTTTGAGTGCGTTACAACGAGTCCTACCGTAAAAAGTAATCTTTCACCCCAAAAAAAGCCCACCCTAATCATTTTTGCGTAGAGTTACTTAGTTTGATGTACAGAATGCTTCTTCGTGAAGGGTCCGTTTACACCGTGTATACGATCTTAGCTTATGTCAAGCTTTTAAAAGAACTTATCTTTTGAATCATGAAGTAGATGGTGGGTTAGTCAGAAACAAAATGAAAACTAATCTAGTGGCCTCTTCTAAGGCTTATTTTCTTTAGAAAACGATTTCAAAGATTCAAATAAAACATCAAAAAATTTCAGCACATTCAATTTACTGTACTACGCAAATTCATCCAGGCAACTCTTTCACTTCTAACAAATCCAGCTTTCTTATACAGCTTAATGGCATTATAATTGTCTTCCAGGCAGTAAGCAGACACAATCTTACCATCTTCTATCAGCACATTACTGATCAACTTCAACATCAGTTCTGCGTATCCTTTCTGTCTATGCTCCTTTACTGTGTACATGTGGAGTAGGTTTCCAGATTCGTTGATAAGACACCAGCAGATTAAGACATCGTTTAGGTGGAGGCCGTATCCATATTTGCCGTCAATGAGGAGTTCGAAGTACTTTGGTGATCCGGGGTAGCGGTGCGGCCAGGTCGAATCGATGAGGTCGATGTATTCTTTTGTTAGGAGATCGAAGGTCATGCCTAATGGTAAGCTGAAAGAAAGAGAGACATTTTGAATGTGAGCTCTTGTGATATTCTTCTCCAGTATCAGTAGGAACGAATGGTTAATGCAGAAGTAGATATTAGCCAGTCAGGTACAGGTATCGTTAATATTGTACCTATTTCATCATTTAATTAGACCCAAGATGTAACAACCCCGACTTATGTTCGTGTCGAGGGTTGTGGGTCCGAATGCAGTCAGGCATATAAAAAAAATACACATACACTACACACACACACTACACACGCACACATACACTTACACACACATATACTTACACACTTAAACTTAGACACACACACTCATTACATATACACACACACACACACATACACCTACACACACACTTACACATATACATTGCCCAAGAACCAAACATTCGAAGACACCAACCAAAACACAGCCCACTTGGTGGATTTAGGGCTGACTCTCTCTGACATAGATGACGCCAAGTGACGATCAGTCAATAATGCAACCCTTGCTTGGAGCAATGGGTGCAAACATGTACTCATGTAAATATATAAATAATTTATTTATTTAGGTAAACTAACAATTGCTTACACTATATACATTTCTGATCTAATGAGTACCTACAGTAACATTTACAAGTGCAACAATTTATTACAGGTTAACACCACATAAAAACGAAGAAGAATGAAGGAAATCTTAAAAAATATGGCATAACTTCCAACAAAGTAGCACAATGCAATTTTGACAGTAGTTTAACAGTTCTAAAAACAGAATTGGGTAGCCGTATCGGCCATTTTATATCTTTAACTGAATAATACGGCCATAACTCTATCCGAACATGTAATTTGCATGAATAAACATTTGCTTTGCATATGTTAATTCAGTTTAACTGTGACTTATGAAGATCTCTACGTAATATGATCGTAAAATGACATAAGAGATCTAA
This sequence comes from Noctua janthina, assembly GCA_963576755.1. Lineage (NCBI taxonomy): Eukaryota > Metazoa > Arthropoda > Insecta > Lepidoptera > Noctuidae > Noctua > Noctua janthina. The sequence continues at coordinate 12,260,385 of OY755066.1, forward strand.
GAATCGTGTACTGTACAGCAATAAAATACCGGTATTAATACCTACATTTATTCATAGAAATAGAAATAGTTTATTACCTAATACATGTTTTTAATAGAATACTTTGTCTCGCTTACATAATAAGATAATTATCTTCTTTTTTATATTGGCCTGTACTGTCCCACTGCTGGGCAAAGGCATCCCCCAATTCCTTCTATGTACTCTTTTCCCGCGCCTCCTCGGGCCAGCCCTCGCGGTACGCGTCATATCGTCTGTTAAAGATCTAAAAATGACAGCCGGGACCAAAGGCTAAACGTGCTTTCTGAGGCACGGAGGAAACTCGGTCTGTAGTGGGTTACCATTCATGGACCAACCTAGGCAAGCTCGGTTTAATCTGAAGATTGGCCCGAGCGGCTGGTATTATTTAGCTACGAGCTCCTCAGCAAAGCAGTGTGCAGTAGTGATAAAATAAATTAGAATAAGTAAAGAACTTGCCTGGGTTCGAACCAATAAAACGAATGAATCAATAAGTCGCACGGGACCGGTCAATGTGGCGAAACTTGGGGGAGGCCTATGTTCAGCAGTGGACGTCTTTCGGCTGAAATGATGATGATTGGATAAAGGCTTCCTTTTGATAATAACAATTATGAACCCACGACCGCATCTCGCAAGTTGGAGCCGTTACCATCACTGAGCTACCACTGCTCTCTTCGGGTAATTAAGTGTGTCATGTATGTTCGTCAATATGAATCATTCCCGCTATGTCGATTCCCTTTACGTCGACTCGTGATTCGATAGATTTCACCTAGACATAGCTGTCACAGAGTACAGTCACATTAAAAACGAAATACGGATGTGCTTATGCGCACGGAAAAATTAATTGATACGCAAATTGTCACCCTGCGTTAATTTAAAAATAATAATAGTGATTTGAATATAAAAGGTGTAAAAAGACCAGGGATGTTATGGAGCTCCGTAACCGTAATCGAAACTATCGGATATTCGAAATAAAAATATATCCGTAACCGTATCCGGTTCACAAGTTTCGGCTAGTTTTGTATAAGGGCGGAGTCTAAATAAAACGACAAGTTTCGACAGGTTTTTGTTGCACCGCTCGCGCGCCACGTGAATCTTGCAGTTTGTTTGTTATTTCTAGTCATGACGTAACCTCTTTAATAACTAGTTAGTTTTTTATTTAAGAGTTGATAATTAAAGACAAAAAGCGACCAAAGTGTGTGTGTTTATATTTTACTTCAATCTAATATCCGTAACCGAAACTATTCGAAACTAACGGATAATCCGAATTAATTACATATCCGTAACCGTATCCGAAACCGATATAATTTTATTCCTATATCCATATCCGTATCGACATCCGAAATATCATATCCATAACATCTCTGAAGAAGACCCTTAACGATGCCGAAAGGAAAGAATTTTTGTTCTTGACCATACCTGGGAACCTTCTAGTTACGGAGATATTTGAGGTCAAAGTTCAAATTTTTTCACAAGTTTTTTTTTAATACTAGTTTGGTTATAAATTGACTTTAATTACCTCAATGACCTGTTTACTATCCAAAGAATCCATCAGCACAATAAAACGTGATTTTTCACAGTCGTTCCCCAGCAATATTTTTTGCGTAGGGTTACTTAGTTTGATGTACAGAACGCTTGGTTGACGGCTTCGTGAAGGGTCCGTTTACAACCTGTATACGGACGTTATAAGTTTTTAGTCAACTTGCTTAACAATAAATTGTCCAGAATTACATTAAACAAAACTTACTTGACATCTTGATAAGTTTCTTTTGTGTCTAATATAAATGTCGCCGAAGGTATTAACATCTCTTCTTCCATGTTAATATCTGGTAGAATACTCTTAACTAAGTCAAGAATGTCATACTGGGTATATGGCAACATGATTTGTATTTTCCAATCGATAATTTTTGTTTTCTTCAATGCAGCTTCGAGATTTGTTATGTCGTCAGTTGGGCAATGAATGCTCACTAATTTGAAAGGACCAAGCTGGAACAGAAAAGTAGATATTATAGGCTATATCAAGGAAGGAGTAACGAGACTCTTCTGTGACTTGGAAAAGCGTTGGTCACTGGTATCCTTGGTAAGTCTGCCCACTTGACTTACCAAAAGAAGTATCGTTTTACCCAGTATCTTGGTTATAGAATTCAAATAAGCTGTCCGTCCAGCTTAAATATTAGAACTGGTAATCAACTGCATCCAGTTGGCAGCCGACGTCAATAGAGTTGGGAAAATGTTAGGTAGATTTGATGTGATTAAGGCAGGTCCATACTTGAGTTACGTTTCCGTGTTCCGATTTAGATATTGGTCCAAAATGAAAATCAAACTTTAAATTAAAAACTTCTAAGAATTCTCATTCCTCATGCAACATCTTATTTATGTGAAGACGGATTTTCAAATGTATTTTTGTGTGTCAACATAATTATAAAAACTCTATTTTTTCGATTAGCTAGGTCGCCGAGGCAAAATACTAAACCTGTAAGTCCGCCGCGAACTGAAAAAGTTTGGGAACCTCTGGACTAGACAATACAGTAATGATAAGTAAACAGGGTTTAGTTAAAACTGTTGAGTTAAGTTGTAGCTTAAGATTAAACCACATATTTTTGACGTTGAAAAGCAACTTTAACCAACGTTGATAAATAAAACATTTTACAATTTCAATCTAGCTAGCTGCAGGTGCTGCAAAACTTAATTGGTAGTAATGTCTTTGAGTCGTTTGAAGTTGAAACAGTGGGGCCATGGGGTCCGAGTGCCCACCTAGTATTTTGGGACATAATCAAGCGGTTAGTCGTAAAATAGGTCACGTGAAGCGTCTCGTGACCTATTTTTTGGTCAAAGAATCAGAATTGCATCCAACGCGGCAATGCTGAGGGCCTTCTGGGCACTTTTACCGATGACAGCGATGCGGGCGAATTTTTTGACGCTTTTTCATTCATTTCTGCTTTTAAAACAGTCATGTACAGACGCCAGCGTATCAAGTTACCACGATCTGTCAAATTTCTTTAATAGATTTTCAACTTTATCGCTAAAGCATTAAGCTCAAGGTTGATTGGGAAAATTTGACAGTTTCGGGTAGCTTGATGTGCTGGAGTCTGTACATACTTTTATCATTATATTGTTATCTCTGTTATAGTTAGTAATTAATGATGTTAATAAATGTGTGTATATCAATATAAAATTAAGTTGAAGAATAATTCAATCTTAGTTTGAATGTATATCTACTCGTACACTAGCTCTATGCTGTTTAAAAAGTTCATTTGGAGATTAGGCCAGATGGCAGTTTGCGTATGGTGGTGATGGTAGTTGTCTGTGATGATAGATCGATCCCAATACAATGTGGCATGACCATTCTCGAGAACTGGGTCGGCACATACTTGTAGTATGGTACTTCAGAACTCGCAAGGTTGTATTGCAAGGCAAGTTGCTGGTGAATAATCCTAGCTACTAGATTGTAGTACTCACCGTTAGCAAGACGAGAACAACCAGAAACAATATGTCGGATCGATTCACCGGGACGGTGGCATGCCCGACAGATGTCAACCGTATCGTCCTTGATAATGTATTTCCGATAGTTGTTCGTCATGATAACTTCATCCATAATCGCACAGACGAAACCTTCAGTTTCCCCAAAGAGGTCACCGAATCGTAGCCATGATACGGACGCCAAAAAGTCTACATCAGGCCCATGTAGGGCCCGGAAAAAGCGTCCGTGTAGCGCCTTGCTCTGCCATACCACCCTACGGTTATTAGTATCCAATACCACAGGTTTGCGCCAGTTCTCGTTAGCCAAGGAGAGCGGGGTGAGGCCCTTGTCCACTGAGACCACATCTCGGTGCATCCCCACGTCGGTTTTGAGAAAGTATTCCCTGAGACTGCATACCTCGCGGTTGTGCAAGGTCTTAGCATTTAAGAATCCACGACCTCCGCACTTCCTCGGGATATACAGTCTCATCACCGATGACCTTGGGTGATGCATCCGGTTTGCGGTCAGTAGTGTGCGGACCTTCATATCCAGGGCGTCAAGTTCCGTCTGAGTCCATTTGAGTATGCCGTAAGAATACATCAATACCGGCATGACCCAACCATTAAAGGCGCGCACCTTGTTTCCGCCTGATAAAAGACTGTTTAACACTTTATTCAGGCGGCCAAAGAAGCGCTCCTTCAATGACTGTTTCATGTCGGCAGCATTGATGCCTAATGCTTCCGACATACCCAAATACTTGTAGGTCGGTTGAGGAGAGGGATCTAAGGAATATGGAATCCGAGAGTTGAGTTCCCACGGATTCCATAATCTCCCCTCGCTTTACATGCATGACCGCACATTTGTCCAAGCCAAATTCCATCCTGATGGCGCTACTAAAAATTTCAGTCACTTTTAGTAGCTCCATCAGTTGCAAATTGCTGGGCGCAAATATTTTCAAATCATCCATGTAAAGGAGGTGAGATATAACCTGACCACCTCTCCTCAACCGGTAGCCTAGACCTGAATCCTCCAGCAGTGTGCTCAGAGGATTCAAGGCGAAGCAACTGTTCTATACATTTTGACCGTGTAGGTATTACGCTTTTGTAGGAAACAGTTGGTTTTTTTTAATAACCGATGAAAAATTTCTATGTGGGGGGCTCAGAATGATGTACTGAATACGTGGTAACCGTTTTCGCATCGGTGTCCCTTCCACCTCGTATATTAGCTAAATATTATACATATACCAATACCGGGTGTAAACAGACCCTTCACATATCCGTCAACCAAGCATACTGTACATCAAACTAAGTAACTTTACGCAAAAATTATTGCTGGGAATCGACTTTTTTTTTTGGGGTGAAAAATCACGTTTTACGGTAGGACTCGATGGAAAGCACTCATAGCATCGTGCTGATGAATGGATTGAATAGTACGAGGGTCGTGGAGGTTTGTAAAGTAAAAATCTTGCATTAAAAACATGTATTAAAAAAAAAAAAAAAACTTGTGAAAAAGTTGGAACTTTGACCCCCAATATCTCCGTAACTAGAAGGTATGGTCTAGAACAAAAAAATTATCGCAGTGGCGGGGAGAACAAGTGCCTTTCTTTTATGTTAAGGGTCTATTTACACCCTTTATATTATTACTTTACATAGTTTATACTAATAGATTAACTAGTTCTTAATACATACATAAATTCACGCCTTTTACCCATGGGGTTGAAGAAGGATAGGCACAAACCGCAGAACGCCACCCGCTACGATCCTTATTTTTATTTTAATATGTATAATTGTTTTTATGTTGCAATATGAATAAATGAAATAGATAGAGAGATCGCCGAGAGCGCCGTGCAATGATTGTTGACATCACTGTCCCTCATGACGAGAATCTCGTGAAAGCTGAGAATGATAAAAAAATCAAGTATCTTGATTTAGCACATGAGGTTGTCGACATGTGGGACGTGGACTCTGCAATCATTGTACCGATAGTCGTCACGGTTAATGGACTAATAGCAGAGAGCCTCGACCAACACATTAGGAGGCTCTCATTGCGTGACTGGGTCAAGGGCTTGATTCAGAAAGCCGTACTCATGGACACGGCACGCATAGTGAGGCGGTTCCTCTCTCTGGAGCCCTGACCACCGGCAGCCTGGACCTCGTTCCTGATGCCGATGGGCCATCTATTTTTTTATATTTTGAAATGTTTTGTTTACTTTTCTTTGTAAAAATATTTAAAAAATGTATTAGATAAGAGAAAGAATGAATAAAGGAGAATAATAATGAAATAATAATAAAACTTTTACATACCCCGTCAAACACAGCCACCATTCCATTTTGCACATCACCAAAAGGGCAATAAACGTTAAAACCAAAGCCAGATTCTTTGGACATAGGGATTCCTCTATCCACCCACTGTTTCTGCATGTTCAGCAAAGAGTACCCAGACGCTCTCCTCGGCCAGCCCTTTCTGAAGGCACGCTGAAGTTCGCACCATCTTTCGGGAGGTAAGTACAGCAATGGATCTTGCGACATCATTCCGTTCGTCTGTTACTAATAATACTAATATATAAATAGTGAGCTGCTCCTTTTATCTCCGTGTTTATTGCTCTTGTTTGGATACGTGTCGTTGCATTTGGTTGTGCTTGTTTATTTTTTCGCGGTTCTATTACTAAACCATCTTTTTTGCCACCGAATTAACTTACATGCATAAACCCCAGAACACCTGTTACGGTCCTTACATACTCGTTCTGCCTCTACCACGTTCATACATCTGGTCATACACGCACGCCGGTTGCAAGTACTACGCACCTGACCTTTCTGAAGAACCTCACGGTCAACGGTACGGTCCCTATGTCCTTCGAGGGCGTCCCTTGCCGGAGTTGCCACTCACATCTGCCTTGCAAATACCATTTGTTGTCTCTTACTATTTATTAATACTAGATGGATATTTTACTACACAACGTTCTGATTTCTTTTCAACGCCTGATCAGGAACTTTACACTCTGTTCCTTATTCCTCTGTATTATGATTGAATATCAATTTCACACGGACTACTGTTATTAGAACTTGGCAATCCAGTAATTCCTCGTCCTACAGCTTACTGGCCATTAAACTATGCGGTTTTATTTATTTATTTATTTATTATTCCTTAACACACACATTTGTTTTTACAGGTAAGACCCAAGCTAACAAATTCGTCATAAATTGCAAAAATCCAGTCGTGCCACCCTCTGGAATTCCGCCAAAGAGCAAGAAAATATGTCCAATCGCCGAGAGACACTATTTAGCATTCTTAATGCACAAAATACAGGCGCAAACTTTAATAAGTTCGTACGGGTTGCCGGAACCTTAAAAGGCCCTCCCTCGGTCCTAACCGTAGCGTCCTGCCTGGAACAAGCAATCCCAAAGATTCCAGAAGACATACATGTACACAATCATATGTTGACAGAATTGTGTGCCTACAGAATCGATAGTTTTGTTACCTACCATGCCCATTTTATCAAAGATTTAAATCCTTTAATGTGGAGTGTCTCCTCAGTGTAAACACTTTTTCACTTTCAAAAAGTGTTAACACTTTCCACAATTTCCACATGGAACGATATAATACGAAGATACGATACTACTCATGATTTTTTTGGACAATACGATTTTCTGTTTGAGTGAGCGAGACAACATTATTATCAACGAAACTACAACATGTACATTTTTTGATGCTGAAGAGCTAACGATTTAACTCTGCTATACCATGCCCATAAATAATTAATTAATTCAAGCAGCTGCATAATACAAACGATATCACAAACAAAGACACCTTGACCAATATTAATGTCACTGACATAAAGAAATACCAGTAAGTAGGTACCTACACTGCACTTGCATGCACAGATATGATATCTCCCATTTTAAAATACAAGATTATCAGTATAGGTATGTCAAATATTATAAATGTTATATTTAATGCGGGACGTTAGGTTGAATGATAAATGTTTTTTTTTTGTGTATACATGGTGGAAGAAATATCGACACACAAACGGTTACCTACCAAGTCAATACATTATTTTGAACCCCTCCATATAGAAATTTTTCATCGATAATTAAAAAAATCTGCTGTTCCATTCATATTGACCGTGTAGGTATTGCGTTTTGTAGGCAAGAAAAGTTTGTCATGTGGGGGATTCGGAATGATATACTGAATACGTGATAACAGCGTTTCGCGTCGGTGTCCCTTCTACCCCGTATATGACCGATAGCCACTTTCTCTTTCTCGCACCGGAATCATGTGTTATTATGGCACATGATTCCGGTCACCAGCGCATCAAGTTACTACAAACTGTCAAATTTTCTCATTCGATTTTGAACTTAATCGTCAACATTTTATGGTTTAAAATCATTTGGAGAAAGACAGTTTGTGGTAACTGAGATGTGCTGGCGACTGTACCTACTGAATACGTGGTACTCGTTTGTGCGTCGATGTCGATACGTATTGTCACTGTTTTTTTCATTGCAAGTCAAGCAGATAACAAACAAATAGAATTATGCAAAATCTTTCTTCAAAATTATTTAGATAGTGTTATCTAAATGATTAGTAAAACAACAAATTAAATTAGCGTGTTTTCAGAGGGGTGATGTAATGCCAACGTTTTACTGTGCTGACTAGACATAAAATGAACAACTCGAGTGTAAATGCAGTTGTTTTGTAACAGATACAACATATATAAGTAACCTCACCTGTTTTCCTCATGAGGGTAGTCAGAAACTATAGAGCACCACCAGCTATCCTTACATACTCCTTGCGCCTAGGCCACGTTCATACGTCTGGTCATACACGTACCAAGAAGATTTTTTTTTTTTTAAATAATATATGTCCTTCTAGAGCGTCCCCTCGTTGCCACTCACATCTGCCTTGCAGAAACTCTTTGTAAGTCGCCTTTCACTAATTCTCTCAACATGGCCAAACCATTTATAAATACTCTTTTCAGTGTTGGTCACTAAAGCTTCTAACGAAGCCCAAAACAACAATAGATTACTACTGTTGTTGTTTTGAGATAGTACCCAGTAATAACAGCGAATCAATTTCAGCGGAAACTATTATGAAGAGAAATATAAACTCTATGTTTTCTCATGGAATATATTATTGAATTTTCAACATAGTGCTATTATTATTTGCCCTTTACTGAAATGATTCATAGAATTGCAGAGAATTGAGTTGATTGGTCAGCGAATGGGAGGGGTTTATGATCATCAGAGGACTACTGTAGGTAGGCTGATGATCCGATGACGACCTTTGGAAATCGAATTAAATCTTTCATGCATTTTCCGATATTCGTTTGTCAAGGTCTGCCGAAATGTGATGGAGTTCAGCATTCTAGGCGTCAAACTTAACCGACCACATACGCAACATCCACACTGCGCTCCAAAACACAAGTTACTGACGTTGCTCAAAAAGCCGCTAAACTGAATTGGGACTTGACTGGCCACGTCTGCCGAATGCCTAATGAGCTGTGGGCCAAAATAGCCACTTTCTGGAGCACTGGCAAAGTCAGAAAGCCTCGCAGCAGACCTCATAGAAGATGGCGGGACGAGTTGGACAAAACCAACGACCAGTTGGTCCACATTAGCCCTGGATTGAAATAACTGGAAGTCATGGGAAGAGGCCTTTGCCCAGCAGTGAGATGACACAGGCTTACAGTAATAAATTTTTAGATATTTGTTTAAAGTAACACAAACAATATCGCGCTTGTAATCCCCTAAGAAAAAGAACAAAGCTAAGGGATAATTTTATACAACATTAGTTTTAGTATATTGGAAACCTGAAACTCGTGTCTAGTATTTTTATGTAAACAATCTACATACAAAATTTCAAAACTGTATCATGAAAAATCACAAAGTTATAAGCTTGTTCTGTTACCTGGCAGTCCGCGCAAAAACGTGGTCACCACACCGCGGAACCGCGTGCGCGCCTCCGTCATCGTCTGGAGCTCATTGATAATAATAATTTGGCAGTAGGTACCTAAATTATTGCGATAGGTACTTAATATGGTATTAAGTGTACTTACTAACTAAATTATGGATCGTTGTGTCTGATGCAAATAAATAAATAAATTAATATCGCTCGGTGTCCAACTTGTAACTTTTTTTCTTATAATTTTGGGACAAAATATAACATGGTTTAAAAATTATTGAAATCGATTCAGTTACTTATTCTGAATAAACTACATTCAGGTTTCGCACATACTAAAAATAATGTTGTATAGTGTCTATCGAAATTTTACAAGTTACTGTAGCGACAATATAAAACTATAATATTTGCAAACACATGCAACCTTACGATAGTTATAATGACACAATTAACCTAATCCCTTGATGTGTGAGATTAAATTGGCTTGTTGCAACAAGATAAGCTAATGACTACAGTCATGCCATGACAGTCATTTGCTACACTGATGGATGATTATTATTATTTAACTCATTACGGATTTAAACAAAATACATAACATCACGCCTGTGATCCCCGAAGGGTTAGGCAGAGGTGTATCTAATAGTACACCCACATTTCGCCAGGAGTCCCATGTAATAGGGGGCGAGCCTGTTTCCATTAACCGGGCGTAAATCCAGACTGTGAAATTCCTGATGTGAACGTGAACAAAAGATATGAATATTTATGTCGCATGTTTTGCGATTTCACAAGGGAATCAAAACAGGGTACTTCGCGTTGATCTGGGATCATGAAATTTGTCAAGAAGCAATGTCTTACAGCACATGTAAAGGAAAAAAATCTGAAAACCGTGAATATACACCGTGACTTTTTAGTCGTCTTACAACGGCAGCCCACTTCGTGTATCCAATGAATACTAAACATTCTTAAAAAAATGGAATTTATGAGATTTTAATAATTTAAAAATATAAATATTATTCAGTATTATGACGCATTACGCAGTTAAAACACCCTGTTGCGAGCGATGATCTACTGGACTCGAGTGCTAGGTAGGTAGATGTTCTCCCGTTTGACACGTAAACATCATTAGCAAGATGTTTCATAATTTTATTCTAATTTTTCTTTGTACGTATTATGGAAGATAAAAAAAATCGCCTAGAGCTATTTTATGTCGGAAACATTGAGTGGACGACCTTTGTACGACGACTAAAAAGTCACGGTGTATAAATAACAAAATACCAACAAATTTATACAGAACCCTCGGTGTGCGAGTCCAACTCGCACTTGGCCGGTTTTTTTTTAATGTAACAAATCGTGAAGTTAAAGAGTGTAAAAGACCCTCAAGTTTGTACCGAAGGACCAAAACCAGAGAGTTTATTTAAACTTCCTGACCTCGCTCATTTTCTAAAGTTCGTACGGAAGTGACAATGATGGACACGGACAGTTATTGCGTGGGAGTCGCGAGAATGGGCCACTTAGAACAACTAAACTTTTCACGGAATTGGGGAGAAATGAAAATTGATTTTCTTTTTTTGGGAGTTGAGAAGTTTCGTTGTTTGCGAACTCTGAAAAGAGGAATGGTGTTGTCGTGTTCTGGGTCTCAAAATACACATGAGTTGGGGTTTATTGTCACTGACAAGGGAAGAGCGGAGTCTTCAACTACAGGCATTTCATATGCATAAATGGACACTCCTCGACATGCAGTCTAATCCAAAATGATATGAAATAAACCTATTTAATTTCTTATTTTACTGACGTTATTATAAAAGGTGTAAACGGACCCTTCACGAAACAGTCAACCAAGCATTCTGTACATCAAATTAAGTAACTCTACGCAAAAATTATTGCTGGGAAACGACTTTTTTTTTGGAGTGGAAAAACATTTTACGGTGGCACTCAATGTCGCACTCAAAACGTTGTGCTGATTGATGGATGCGTTGAATAATATGGGGGTCATAGAGATATTTAAAGTCAAGTTATAACACTAAAAACTTGAATTAAATACAACTTTGGGAAATAGTTGGATCTTTGACCCCCAATATCTCCGTAACTAGAAGGTTCCCAGGTATGGTCCAAAACAAAAAAAAATATCGCAATGCTGTCTTTAACAAACCCCTACAGACCACAGAGGTTCACCACAAGACCTGTGTTACGATTACGACATAAACATGTTTTATGAGAGTAATACGTTTTCCTGGTGTAAATTTCAACCACCACAAATAGAGGATATCAACATAAAACTAAATGTACAATTTAGTTTTATATTGATATCCTCTATTAGATCGTGACTTCAAGAAAGCAATAACAATTCATTGGCTCAAACCAAAAATGATCCATTTCATCATCTGGCTAGCCATTTCCCAATGACGTTGGGATCGGCTTCCAGTCCAACCGGATACAGCTAAATACCAGAAATTTACACGGAGCGACTGCCAATCTGACCTCAACAACTCAGTTAGTACTGGGCAATACGACACCACTTCGTAATTTTTAATATTTTTATACGCAAACCCTGCGTAGGGAACTATAGCACTGTTTGTCTCTGCATCACCCAAAGGTTGACTGGTAGAAAATGCCTATGGCATTAAGTCCGCCTCTGTACTTTGTGCATGAAGTGTTAAATAAATAAATAAATAAATAAATATAGCTGATTTGACATGGAAAGAAAAAAAAACACACTACAATCTGCTCGCACTAGAATTTTTCTTTCCATGTCAAACCACTTCGTAAGACTGGTTCTCAGACTTTCAGTCCACTGACTACCTATAACGACTATCAGGGATCTACATATGTCAGCCGGGACAACGGCATTCAAAATGATCAAGTTGTTCTTAAAAAAAAAACAAGTTTCCTCCTAAATTAGCCTAATCATGATACTAAGAGACATTCAGTGATATTCTCTGAATACAACTTCAGTACAGTCATGCTCAGTGGAGGCACGACTTCGGAGAGGCGTCCGCTGGTCTTTGCATTTAAATGTACCATTAGCGAATAATTGTGACGGGTCTGCTGTCCTGAATGTCAAGTAGCACGAAGATACAGGCTGTTCGGGTTAACATTTTGATGTAGAGAAGAACAATATTGAATTAGTAACCTGTTTGAATATCATTTAATCTAGTCAAAGAACTAGATAAATTCAAAACAAAACCTAACATAACTTCACGCTTGCATTTCTCAAATTAGGTGAACAATACATCTGATCACTGCGGCCAATGACTTTGATTCAGGTCGTGTCAGTTTGTCGTTCCATCGAACTAGAAAATCGAGAAGTATATGCATGGAAGTTGACAAAACAAACGGAATAAAAAAGGATCGTAGCAGGTGGTGGGTGGTAGTTTCTGCCTCAGGAAACAGGCGTGAGTTTATGTAAGATTATTCATATATTGTGTAGAACATCATTATCATCATAAGCATTCTTCTGCCCTTATTCCACTTTATTTTTGGTCGGTGCAGCATGTCTTCTTCTTCCATACTTCTCTATTACTCGTCATCTCAGCATTCACCTCCTATCTATCATAATCATCCTTCGTGTTAGGATGTTGACTTGGACTTTAAATAAAAGCAGTGGACTGTGAAACTGACAACGTATATCCAAAATTAATATGAAATAATAAGGCGCGTGTGTGCCGTCGATTGTTCTCGCTTGTCAAGTGAGCTCGGCCCGCGGCCCCTCTCGTACCCCCGCGCCACCGTTCGCGCCGTCCGTCGCCCGCGCAGCCGCCCGACTTCTGACGGAGATAGCCGACTGCGTCCGAACACTTCGCACAGTCAGTCCATCGTTTCTTTGGTTTTCCTCAACTCTTATAGCCATCCACATTCCTACTCAAAACTTTCCTTAAGATATTTTCCTTATTCCTCCCACGATAACCGATTACCACACACCTTTTCAATCTCCGGCACCACTTTAGTAGACAATCACAATAGTGTTATAAAATCTTGAAAATTACTTATAAAAATAGATGAATACGGTGTAATTCAAATGGCGGAGGCGTACGTACTTAACCTACATAAATATTACCTTTATTACATATTTATCTGAACGACGAAAACATAATGGAACAACAACTGATGCCTACGCATATAAGAGCGAATACATGTCGTTGTGTTGTGTGCTTAATGCCTTTATGGTTCCCGACAGAGAACATTTGACGAAGGTCGTGGTGGTTGCTGCCTAAGGTATTTTAACAAATAGGATCTTCCCACGTAATCTTTCTTGTCTAGAGTTAGTACTAACTATTCAAAATAATTCTTATTCATTTGTTCATGCGGGAATTATAATCTAATTTTTAAGTTTTTAATTTTGATTCGACGTCCCACCACCACCACCGGCACTCGGGTCGATCTTAAGGTTAAGCCGCGCTTGCCTAGGTTGGACAGTGGATGGATGACCGCCCATTACATACTGAGTTTCCAAAATCATCTCCCAACAAAGTCAAAGAGGGAGTGAGAGCGCTTATAATGTTAGTTTCTGAATTACAAAAAAATCATTTGGAAATCCGCGGGCTTCTTCGTCTATGTGGATGATGTGCTAATAATTTCTAGTTACAATGTAAAATTGAAACTTGACAAGGATTTGTGTGACATACCACAACTAAAAAAGGTAAAATAAAAACATGACTTTTGTTTGTTTCATTGACTTTTTTGCCACCGACTTCCAATTTTTATCCTTATTTTCCAATTTTTAAGGTTTTTTTTTGGAAGTCTGTCATTTTTTTTGCAAAAAGGTTTTTGTTGAAATGTGTTCAATGCGTTCAGTAATGGCCGTGTAATTGTATTTTATTTCTTGATATGAGATCTTGGTGATAGAGATTAGCTAGCCAGCTGTTTAGAACTTTGAATACCGATCACCAAGCTATTTAATTTTGCTAATAGTGAGGCCTGTGTCCAAGAAAGAACCATTAGGTATAGGCTGATTTTATGCTATGGGGTACCTGTTATAACAAGGTTACTTCGTGATATTTTTCTCGCATGTCACCGCGAGCTCTTCGTAGATAAGAGAAAGCGACTTTTACGTACTGCTTTCCTAGTAAAGTTACTTTTTGCACTCGAAAATATGATCGTTGCAAAGCCTAATCCAGAGTTATTATTGCAATTCAAAAACAATATTTTAGTGCAACAAAGAGCGATATTTCATCATTTTTGAAGTGGTCTTCACAACAGCGACATATTTGACAGAAATTAGCGACGTTGTCTACTTTCAAAATGTACAGTATGCGAAAAACACATAATATTCTCCACATCCTTTTCATATCGTCCCGCGGGGGTTGTAAAAGGTGACCGAGGAAAAAGGTTATCCCCTCGGCGCTACTTTCATGAGATGTTATGATAGTTTGAACATTATTACAAACTCTCTGGCGGTGAAGGGTTAACACATCAATTTTGTTTGATGTTTTGATCCTAGTACAAACCTGATATCTACTTGTTAAGATTAAATATAGTTAGATGGATTGATAAACTGAAAATTAATGAAAAAACTTACGACTTAACGTGTAAATATCAATGCATCGGAAAGTTACTTCTGCAATTTAGTCAAATTTTACACCTTGAAATGCATCCAAGCAGCCACCTATGCGATAAGTGGCAGCTTACAAAAAATGACGAGCTAAACAAACAGCATAACTGCATAAGCATAGCACAATCATCGTCTAATGTTCCAGCTGCTGGCCCTCTCTCCGTGAAGGGGAGTAGGTACGGTGGATGTCTTCAGACTCCGAATTTTCGGTACTAGGACATGCCGGTTACCGCACGATGATTACCTTCACCGGTGCAATTACAAAAAGTACTAAGGCAACATAGAAAAAAAATGACTTCAGCGTCATCTATGACACAAATGAGGAACTCGCTATTAAAGTTACCCGCGACGTATTTGACAGAACTATGTACAAAAATCCGACAACGGAGGATAATCTCTTTTTTATGGGGGCTGAAGAATTTTAAGCCCTCCTATAAAAACAGCAGTGACGAAACTAACTATAAAAATAATGTGCAGGCCTAGTTGCAAAACCACGACCTGCGCCACGTAAAGCCTTTACTACTGGACCACCACTTCTAAAAATAAACCAACATAATTTGAGTCCCATACTTAATTTAAAGGTAATACCTCGTACACGCTTGTTAGGAAGAATCAAGTTGATATCAACTCAAGCAATAAAGACATTCAATTGTTACTGGAAATGTGTTTGAACGAGGAAATCAATTTGAGTAGAACGTGAAAGATAAAGAGACGCTTTGGAAACTTCGCTCCATGAGTATGTGAATTACAAGTCACATAAACGAGTAAGGGAGCAGACATACAGGATGAATATAATAATGGAGAAAAAGAAATACATGAAAAATATCTCTATTTAGCGAATAAACCGTAAGTTTGTCTAGTTAGCTGATATCAGTTAGACTTTCTGAGAATTCGAATGCATTGAACTTGATTTGGTGGCTTGGTAAAGAAGGTATTTATTAGGTTTGGACCACATCTATCAGCCAGGAAGGAATCAACCCTAAAAATAATGGTTTATCGGGTTTGGTACCTATTGTCAGGTTCGGGGTCCTAGGTTTCTTTAAGGAAACAGTCGTAAACTAAGGAATAGATAATTATTATTTGGTTTTTATATCCTTTATTAATTATTTCTCTTACACTCATACATTTTTAAAAAAAATTCAAAAACAAAAGTAAACAAAACATTTAAAAAAATGTAAAAAATAGATTTATTTATTTGGTTTTTATATTATTATTACTAGCAACCCGCTCCTGCCTACTGGGTTCAAAACTACCAACCATATTCATTAACACACACAGATCGGCTCTAGATAGCTGTACGTGCATTTTATTTTATTCCTATTATGTTTTTATTATTATTATGCCTTTTTGTGATTTTTATGTGTGTGTATTGTGTTATTTTTATGTTTTTTTGTGATTCGTTTCTATTATGACATTATTATGTAATTTGTGATGTATTTTGATTATGTTATTTTAGTTATTATGCCTTTTTATAATTCATGATGTCAATTATTTTACTTATCTATTTCTATGGACTTCAACGTCTGCGAATAAATGATTATTATTATTATTATTCACAAAATTTCATTAAAATCAGTGGGCTGGAGTTATAATACAATAGTAATTGCTTTTATTTTAGACAAAGTTATTAACAAAATCCGATTCAAATAAGGAAGTCATATGTTTACAATAATATCATGAGGACGAAGGTCGCCGGCATCAGCGAGTAGGTCATTGACAGTTCAAATTTCCCACATGAACTCTTCGAGATAATCAGTAATTTCATAAAGAACGTCGTATTTTTCGTTTTATTTCAAGACTCCATCAAATGGTCAGCCGGGGTTTTCTGCAGTATTCCCACAGAACACTAAAGGGTTGTATGAGATACAGTAAGACACTGTACAGTCACGAGCACCAAAATATACCGGGTGTAAATAGATATATCCGTCAACCAAGCATTCTGTACATCAAACTAAGTAACTTTATACAAAAATTATTGCTGGGAATCGACTTTTTTTTATGGGGTGAAAAATCACGTTTTACGGTAGGACTCAATGGAAAGCACTCATAGCATTGTGCTGATGAATGGATTGAATAGTACAAGGGTGGTGGAGGTGTGTAAAGTAAAAATCTTACATTAAAAACATGTATTTAAAAAAAAAACTTGTGAAAAAGTTGGAACTTTGACCCCCAATATCTCCGTAACTAGAAGGTTCCCAGGTATGGTCCAGAACAAAAAAATGATCGCAGTGACGGGGAGAACAAGAGCCTTTCGTTTATGTTAAGGGTCTATTTACACCCTTTATACCTACACTTTTCTAAATTTAAAATTAAGTTTCGCGAGAAATAAAGATTGTAACTTGGAGACAGGATCTTTTTCATAAAAATATGAGTTGCAGAACACTATATTCATAACAAAATGAAATTTTAAGCAGAACAGTAGCAGAAAAACACTTTTAAAAGTTGTTAAGAGCTTACATACTGGTGCTCGTGAGTGTACTGGCTTAACATTATTTATGTTACAGCTGCAACGGTGAACGTAAAGTGTAAGATTTTTCTAATAGGATATTATCTATAAGCCCAACTCAGATCTTGAACACCTACTAATATCTTTAGGGATTCAGAGCAGTAGTTGTCATTTGTCTCAGCCTAGGTATCATATAAAACTGAAGAGTTTTCTTAGTGCTCATATAATCATCATCTGCCTAGCCTTTTCCCAACTATGTTGAGGTCGGCTTACAGTCTAACCGGATGCAGCTGAATACCAGTATTTTACATGGAGCGACTGCCTATCTGACCTCCACAACCCAGTTAGTACTGGGTAATACGATACCCCTTGGTAAGACTGGTTGTCAGACTTTTAGACCACTGACTACCTAACGACTGTCAAAGATCTACAAATGACACCCGGGACCAACGGCTTAACGTACTTTCCGAGGCACGGAGGAAATTCAGTATGTAATGGGTGGTCACTCATCCACAGACCAACCTAGGCAAGCACGGCTAAACCTAAAGATCGATCCGAGCGGCTGTTATTATTTAGCCACGAGCTCCTCAGTACACAGCTCCTCAGGTTAGTGCTCATATAATATGTCTTGTAATAGGATGAAATTGAAAGCGGAATGGCAGGGAAAAATGCAATGCAAAAAACTAGAAGTACCCGGCAGAACTGTTGATTATTCATAAAATAAATTGTATCATTAATAAGGATTGCTCTGCTTTAATCATCTATCATTATAGCTAATGGCAAGGTCTACCACAAAACGGATTTACAGACACTGGAAATTATACACGCACCATTAAATTGGATTGAATGTATTTCAAAACTGTATTATATCACCTTTACTTTAGATATTTGTAGGTTTAAATGTAAGCATAACGTAATAAACATACGGATGCAGGTCAATCACCTAGAAAATTCACAAAAACGTCCCAAGGGACCGTACTACCGGGATACACAATTCTATGTCCTAAACAAGGTTTCTTAAGGTTTTTAAAATCTAAAGTTCCTTGATATCAAGGAGCAAGAAATGAGCCGCTGTAAACTGTTGAGGACCTCTTGCAACTGCCTTCCGTCTCCATCTTTAGACCCTCAATGAAAGTCATACTCCAGCTAGGTCTAAAGTTCTCATCGATGCTGTAAACTCTTGAGACCTCTTGCAACTGCCTTCCGTCTCCACCAATGATGAAAGTCATACTTTAGTTAGGTTTAATGTTTTCATCATGTTGCATTTATTGAAAAACAAACAAACAAATAAAAAAACGATATACCTACCTGCTGTAAACTCAGATACTTTAGATATTTGTAGGTTTAAATGAAAGCATAACGGCCAGCCTTTAGGCTTGATGATTTGTTCTCGGTTGCTGGCAATTGGCTCCCCCCTATTGCATGGTACTTAGAAACATAACTGACTAAATGTGCGTGTATTATTAGGTACCTAAACCTCTGCCTAACCCTTCAAGGATTACAGATGTGATGTTATGTTAATGTACGTTATTATGATATTATTACTTGCTGTGCCCCGCGACCATCGTCCGCATGAAATTAGCGGTGTGAAATATACTTTACAGGTCGTAAAGTATATTCTCATACCGACCAAAAATACAAAAAATAAACATAAAAAAATGTGTCTAGCCGTTTCAGAGGAGTGCGACCACAAATACCAAGATTTTTATATGTAGGATTATAGCTAATAAAATAATTAATTAATTCGTGTTGCGATAACACGACCCTAATTAATTCCTACTTTCTGAGCCGATAAAACAAACTTTGAGAGCCTTTTTATAACCTTATCAGTTTCTTCCTCTATTTTTTTCAAGAAGACGCGAGTGGGCCATAATGTAAAGAGCCATTCATCATAAAAGGGGACCAGAGGGTGGGTCACAGGGTCGACGATGAGGCGACATGCGGTAGTGACGGCATCTAAATATACAGCCTTACTAAGATTTAGTGGTTTCGAATATAGGGGGACGGTTATAAAAGGAAGCTTAGAGATCGCAGGGACTTGGAATAACATCTTCTCTTCGTTAAAAGGTTAAAAAATAAAAAAAATAAAGTCCACATTTATCCCGAAGCGATGGACAGAAGCGTTTAGTAACACTCATTACTGTTAAAATAAATGTGTTAGGAAATTAGATCAATTTCTTAATCGTATCGAGGACCATCACTAAAAAAAATATAATATTCTATGTTCAAGTATTTCCTCTTCTTCTCTGACTGTCCTTGTCAATTATGTTGTATTTCATCGCATGTTGAGTTTTCCTTTTAATCCAGGCCAAGGTCGGCCTTTTCTTGGAAATGTCGTAAACAATCTGAGTATGTAAACAAAGACAAAACTACCTATAAGGATCCTCATACTGTCTAAAAAAATAAAAAATAAATAAAATGAACTACACTCTGACGGATTGGTGATTTGTGTGACAAAATTCTGTGATACGGTAATACAGGGTGTTGCTGGACCCTTTACGAAGCTGTCAACCAAGCATTCTGTACGTCAAACTAAGTAACTCTACGCAAAAAGTATTACTGGGGTGCGATTTTTTTTTTGAGGAGAAAAATCACTTTTTCGCAATTAAAACATTGTGCTCGTGGATGCATTTAATAGTGCAGGGGTCATGGTGGTATTTAAAGTAAAGTTATAACATTAAATACTTGTATATTTGTAATATTATTTTAAAAAAACTTGTGAAAAAGTTAACGTGAAAGTGTAACTGGAAGCTTCCCAGGTATGGTCCAAAAGAAAAAAAATATCGCAACGATGGGGAGAGTAAGTATCTTTCGACTTGGTTAAGGGTATTTTTACACCCTTTAGGCAGCGATTTTCGCATTTTCTTTCCAATCAAAACCTGAGGAACGTGACAGATGCG
The DNA here is from genome assembly GCA_963576755.1 of Noctua janthina. Lineage (NCBI taxonomy): Eukaryota > Metazoa > Arthropoda > Insecta > Lepidoptera > Noctuidae > Noctua > Noctua janthina. The sequence continues at coordinate 12,280,649 of OY755066.1, forward strand.
GTGTGCTCTCCTAATTCCTGATAAGGCAATGATCCACCCTTATCAGCTGTAAATGTTTTATGCGTTGAACATCTGAGCATCGTCTGCTACCGATAACACGATACCGCCTGTAATGATATTTAGGCGGGTCATAAAGAGGAGGGAGGAGAAAAATACCCACCCTCCTTATCACTCGTTTTTTTAAGGGTTAACTGATATCTTCCTGGCCCATAAAATCGATATATTTGCAAAGCATGACAGGTACAGCTAATCTAAATATACATATAAAAGCGAAAGGTCACTCACTCATCTATAATCACGAAATATTGAAAACCGCTTGACTTATAAAGATGAAATTTGGCAGGGAGGTAGTTTATAGTTAGTAGACGTCCGCTAAGAACGGATTTTGCGACAAGGCTGGATTAAGGGCGTCTAAGGGGTCTCGCAAGTTTGTATGAAAGTCCTTAATTTTTTGTTCTACAAACTTGAAATTTGGGAGGGAGGTAGTTAATAACTAGTAGACGTTCGCTAAGAACGGATTTTGCGACAGGACCGGATTAAGGAGGTCTAAGGGGTCTCGCAAGTTTTTATGAAAGTCCTTCATTTTTTTGTGCTACAAACTTGATATTTGGCAGGGAGGTAGTTTATAGTTAGTAGACGTTCGCTAAGAATGGATTTTGCGACAGGGCCGGATTAAGGAGGTCTAAGAGCTCTCGCAAAAAGTCATTTAATGTTGTATGGAGAACGGTATTAGAATAAAAAGCGACCAACAAGGTTCACTTTGAAAAAAAAGTTGTATAGCGCCAATATAAACCAGTTTTTAAAGCTATATCGTCGCCTCAACGCCGTTTAATTTTGTTTCGGACCTCTGCGGCCCAGAATTACAGCGCCCAAAAGGACGCCTTTTGTAGTCATCATCTGACCGGAACATTATCACATATTGATCTGGCAGTCAGTTCTCACACATAACATAACATGATGCCTTTAATCCCCGAAGGATTGGGCAGAGGTGTATCTAATCGTACTCACACATTTCGCAAAAGTCCTATGTAATAGGGGGTGAGCCTATTGCCATTAACCGAGCACAATTAAATCCAGATTCCGCGGTATGAAATAACCCAATAACACGATTATTTTCAGTATTTTTTCAATTGCATATACATACATTGTTTAATGTTAAGTGGAAGAGCGGAGTCACCTAAGGGGGCGTCCATTCCATCGGCGTCGGGTCGACGTTGAAGTACCTAGGACTCGTCCTCGACAGCCGGTGGAACTTCGTGGAGCACTTCCGACGTTTGGCTCCCAAACTGGAACGGACAGGGGCTGCCTTCAAGCGGCTCTTGCCCAACCTGAGGTGTCCAAACGCCTCCTGCCGGAGGCTATACGCGGGGGTCGTGCGGTCCATGGCCCTTTACGGGGCCCTGGTGTGGGCGCGTTCTTTGAGGCGGCAAGCCGCCCACTACCTGAACGCGCCCCAAAAGGTAATAGCCATAAGGCTAATCCGGGGGTACCGCACGATCTCCGGCGAAGCGGCTAGCCTTCTTGCCGGATTGCCGCCATGGGATCTGGAGGCGATAGTCCTCGCACGCCTGCACGAATGGCGCGCGGAGGCACTACGTCGGGAGGAAACTCCGCTGCCGCGGCAAATTGCCGCTCAGCGGACAGACCTCCGGCATGATCTCATGGTGACATGGAGAGAGCGACTGTCGCAACCCCGTGCAGGGCACGCCACCATAGTGGCGATAAGTCCCCTCTTTGAGAAGTGGCTAGAGAGGCGCCACGACGCCCTCACCTACCGCCTGACGCAGGTCCTCACCGGACACGGTTGTTCCGGGAGGTTCCTGCACCGAATCGGGCGGGAGGAAACGCCCGGGTGTTTCCACTGCGAGGATCGTCCGGAGGACACGGTTGAGCACACCGTGGAGGTTTGCCCCGCTTGGGCAGAGCACCGCCGTGTCCTCGTAGCGGCGATTGGCGGTGGCGATCTCTCGCGTCCGGCCTTGGTACAAGCCATGGTCCGGAGCGAGAGGGAATGGGAAGCCGTCACCTCCTTCTGCGAAGCAGTCATGCTAGTAAAGGAGGTGGCGGGACGTGAGAGGGAAAGAACCTCACGTCCCAGTCGCCGCGGGAGACGCCCTGGGCGTTGGGGGTCACGTGGTGGCTCCCGGCCATCGTAGGCGTGGGCCTGTGGACGGCGAGTTATGGGCCAGCTCGCTGTCCAGCCGTCTTATGACGACAGGTCGTGTCGACGGCGCGTTCGTGTTCCACGTGCGGCTCAAAGAGATGTCAGCAAATAAGTAGGGGTCCGCAAGGGCCGATGCCTGCCAGGGCTGCGGGACTGTTCGGAAGAGATACCGTGGCCCTGGAACACTAAGGCCAAAGAAGGAACATGGATGGGTTTTAGTCAGTACAAGTCTGACACTCCCTTCCGCTCCGCCCAGAGTGGGGGGGGGGGGGTCATTTGATGATTTCCCATCCGGAAAAAAAAAAAAAAAAAATATATGTCTGCAGCCGTCCCCATAACAAAATGCCATAATACATAATACTATGAAAGTAACTAAAATAGACCAGTCTAGCGGTATCTGCATCACTATATTGACGATTTTTTCTTATAGCATATGCTGCTGAACTTAGCCGCCCCACTAGAGATGTTAAATGAGAACCCCATTGTAGCCTTGAATCAAGCGTAATCCCCAGGAAAACCTTTTTATCTACAAATTCAAGTTTCTCTTTATTCAATACTATATCACAATCGCTACTTTTAACATTCGGTAAAGCTAATCTTATGCATTTCGTTTTTTTTTTTTTCATTTTATACTAAATTGTTTGCTGTGAACCAATTATGGACCTGAAGTAGGGCATTATTCACGTCATCTAGATTTTGGGCCCGTCTATTTATTTTAAAAATTAGGGAAATGTCATCAGCGAATAACAACATATTTTGAGGTTGGTTTTTCAATAAATAGGGGAGATCATTTATTGTAAGATTCTGTTGGTGTTGAAATGATTGAGTATTTGAGTCAGCATTACCTTTTCAAATACCTTGCTAAAAACTGGCAACACGGATACAGGTCTATAATTATTTGTATCTTTACTATCTCCGGATTTGAACAGAGGTATGACTTTACTGTATTTCATTAAATCCGAAAAAACTCCTTGGTCTACACACTAATAAAAAATTAAAGCTAAGTATGGTGCTTTAGTCTCAACTATGGATGTAAAAACTTTGATCGACATTCCTCAAAGATCTTCGGTCAATTTGACTTTTATTTGCCGGAAAGCTATAATAACTATCATAGGGTTTATGTGTTTAAATTTAAATTCAGTCGGACAGTCAGACACATTCGCCTTTAATAAACCAATTGAGACTTCAGGAGAGGAATTAAGAGCCTCCGTAGTTTTTAACGGTATATCGGTAAAGAAATTTACAATCTCATGAGCTACTTCATGATTAGAACTTTTAGGACCACATGCTGTATCTAATGTGTAGCTAGTGTTACGTATTTTCTTCCTGTTGTCTCGTTATTTATAACTTTCCAAATTTTGTTTTAATTTTATTGTCTTAATTTTGTTTTCTGCTGTTTTGGTCTTATTGCTAATGTGCAAGGCTTTGGCAACCTTGCATGTATTTCTAAAAATTTTTGAATACTTAGCAACACACTTGTTAAAAGTTTCAGAGTTTATACATACAAGGCTTAAGGCCATAAAGCTGAAATAGTCTATGCCTACTTTTTCTGATACCTCTAGTTGCCCAATCACTAAATATAAATTTAGGGCAGATACATTTTGTCTTCTTTTCAAAAGTTTTGTTAAACTCAGTGTGAACTATTGAAAAGAAATTATAGATTATATAATATTAACTTACTGACGAAATCTCCATAGACCACACATCGCGTCCTAGGGTGGGTATACTGGAGAAGTCTTTGCCACCATCACGGGGTTGTTGTACCATTATATACTACATATAAAATGTCTGTAGATATGATTAAGAGGGATATAGAGGGATATGAAAAATAGGTATTTGAAGAAACTATTACCGTCGCGCTGAGCAAAACCTGCACCCGTAGAGTGCGATAGGGAAAGCTGCAGCTCAGACCGATTATATTACAAAAATTTAGACGATATTGACGTTTTGTATAATTCCTCTTTTTTCTCCTCGATAACTGAGCCTAAAAAATATTTTTAGATTTTAATTCCATTTTGAGAAAGAGTATCTCTAGGTTCCTATCAATTTATTTTATGTTAAAAACTTTTCGAATTTGTCTAGTAGTACTCTAATCACTGCCGTAAAATTGGAGCATTTTTTGGAAATTTTAGCGGCTCATATTTTTTTTACTAAAGAAAAAAAGAAAATGATAAGGACGTGTCTACAGTAGACCTCGACTTTATAAAAAAAAAAGGTTGCTGTAGAGGCATTATTCAGGAATAAAAAAGGGGATACCAAAACGTCGATTTCGTCAAAATTTGTATGGAGTATCGCAGCCCATGCTCTCAAGCCCGCTCTGTTACCCTCTGCCTAAGCTTCTAAGCCCTTAGTCCAGACAAAATAGACATTCCAGTTTAAACTAATTCCCAACAAGCTGGATGTGTGACCTTTGACCTCGGATAACAAACAACTCAAAAGCGGGGTTCGATGGGGACTTTTCTCGCGGCTAAATGTAGGAGCTCGTGGCTAAATAATAACAGCCGCTCGGGCCGATTTTAAGGTTGAGCCGCTTGCCTAGGTCGATCCGTGGATGGGTGACCCTGACCACCCGTTACGTACCGAGTTTACTCCGTGAATCGGAAATCACGTCCTGTCATTTGTAAATCTTTGACAGTCGTTACAGGTAGTCAGTGGCCCGAAAGTTTGACAAATTGTCTTCCCAAGTGTTCTTCAGGTTCAGCCGTGCTTGCCTAGGTTGGTCCTTGGATGGGTGATCACCCATTACATACAGAGTTGCATCCGTGTCTCAGAAATTTTGGTCCCGGCTGTCATTTCTAGATCTGTGACAGTCGTTATAGTCAGTGGCCTGAAAGTCTGACAACCAGTGTTACAAAGGGGTATCGCATTACCCAGTACTAACTGGGTTGTGGAGGTCAGATAGGCAGTCGCTCCATGTAAAATACTGATACTCAGCTGCATCCGGTTAGACTGGAAGCCGACCCCAACTTAGTTGGGAAAAGGCTAGGCAGATGATGACAAAAATCCAGTTTGTTGGGAATGATCAATCAATACATATCCTTTTGTGAAAAAAGATAAACAAGTTGAACTATATTTTTCATCTATCTTATTTTCCACATTAATTCAGAAGATTAAATCCAAAGGTAGAAAAGTGCATTCAACATTTGTGCGGGTTTAAAGTCGTAGTTCAAACATTCACCTCCAATAGTTACCACTTTAGGCGGCAGTATGAATAATGTCCTCCATCAGCATCAGCCAATGCTGGTTGTTCAAACATCGCGGATATCGGAATTGTGAAATCTCCATTTTTTACTACTTTAACTGTTCAAAGCTGAAGCGAATTCGAATCATAGAAAAAAATAGTACATTTACATACATCGGGGATGGATGATTTGTTTATGGTTCCAAATTCAATTTTTTGTTTTTTTTTTTTGTTGTTAGATTGGCCCAACTGTTTTCCATTTAGGCGCGGAGTTTGAGTTGCATCTGTTATGTAGATTAAATACAGTGCTATATTTAGTTAGATCATAATAATTTAGTGTGTATTGCGAATTTTATAATGGACAAAACCATCGAGTTTGTCTAAAATTTTGCATCGCCAATGGAATTTCTTGTTCGGAGTCCCTGAAAATGATACAAAAGGCTTACGGTGAATCGACTTTATCAAAAACACGTGCTTATGAGTGGTACAAAGAGTTCAAAAGCGGTCGAGATGTGATAGAAGATTTGCCTCGCTCTGTCAAATAATTTCGGGACAAATTGTGTGGCAAATAAAGATAAACATAGATTTGGTTCCATAAGCTTTTGGTTTCCCCAATCACTAAACGGACAACTTACATTCAATTCAAAGAACTCGTTTCAAAAAAAGAAAAAAAAAACAAGTATGAATTAAGAGTTTTTACAAAAAATATAGGTACTCCCGCGTTCACTGACGGTCTACCACTTTTCACCCTTATGCCCCAGGTAATAGGTTAGATAAGTGGTCGACCGTCAGTGAGCGCGGTAGTACAGTTTGTGACGTGTCACTTTAGTACTTAGTTCAGAAGTTCAAGGCAAAAAGGCAATGAAACTAGTTTAATAAGGAAGTTATCATGGTAATACGTTTATTTTGTACACACAGTTCGTACAGTTAGTAGTTAGTTAGAAGGAGCTCGTTACTAAAAAATAACAGCAGTTCGGGTCTATCTTCAGGTTCAGCCGTGCTTGCCTAGGTTGGTCTGTGGATGGGTGATCACCCATTACATATAGAGTTGCATCCGTGTCTCAGAAATTTTGGTCCCGGCTGTCATTTCTAGATCCACAGTCAGACAGTCGTTATGGTCAGTGGCCTGAAAGTCTGACAACCAGTGTTACAAAGGGGTATCGTATTACCCAGTACTAACTGGGTTGTGGAGGTCAGATAGGCAGTCGCTCGATGTGAAATACTAGTACTCAGGTGTATCTGGTTAGACTGGAAGCCGATCCCAACGTAGTTGGGAAAAGGCTAGGATAGGCTAGATGATGGCATAGTTCGTACAGTAAATAATATGTTTACAATAATACATTGATGTGGTGGAGACCAGAGCCTGTACTAAGAAAACCTGTATTACAATTAAATATAAATAATTAATCAATATCCATACAAAGTATTTCACATAGTCTCGTCTATCTATACATAACATTAACAAGCCAATCAATTATAAATTATGTTTATCATGAAAATAGGTTTTTACAAACACTTTAATACGTTTTTTTTTTTAAAACGAGTTGAGCCGGTGTTCCGTACCTGACTACTCTGAAAAGAAACAACCGAAACAAACTCGAGGTTATAATGAAAAACCATTTTAAAAACAAGCTTTTAAATATAAGTGTGACTTAATTTTTTTCTTCTCAGCAACGCCTTTTAATTGATACCTATTTCACGGGATTGCATAAAAAATAACTAGTCCGCTATCTTTGGGAGTCCACCATACTGGATTTAGAATGACCTCACTTAGCTAACCATGCATTGTCTTCCAAACAAAATGTGTTTGCAAAATTTCAGCTCAATCGGTAGGTGGGATAACTGTTTTAAAATTTAGTTGCAAGATTTGACTTGGACAAACATGCAAACATTGCAGTTAAATAAAAAAATAAAAAAGTCGATTTTCGTCTCTGTGTGTATAACTGCTCACATCTCCTAAACTTCCGAATAGATTTTAACGCAGTTTTCACAATCATTTAGAGCACTATCGCACACAATACATTCACAATAAAAAAAAAAGAAATCTCGATGTTCTGACATTTCGCCAAATAGTCCCTACATAGCACCCGTGTGTTTTTGACAAACAATTCAGTAACAGCAAAACAACACAGCAACCTTATTCTTAAAGAAATAAAGATCACAAACATTTTGACAGTGATGAGAATCAGCTGCAAAATAACTCTTCACGTACCGGTATTATGTTTCGTGAAAAGTCTTTTTTTTTTCCGGATGGGATATCATCAAATGACCCCCCCCCCCACTCTGGGTGATTCGTGAAAAGTCTTACAACAAAAGTGGATGGAATGAAAAGCTACCTGTGGAAGTTTATTAACTTAACATTGTACATTTTTAACTGCCGGTCGACGGTCAGTAGTTGGATGAACACTTTTGATATTCATTTTAATATCGCGTTTCCTTTGCCTTTTATTTAATTTATTTACATAAAATGTATACCACAACACTCGATTTCTCTTTACAACAACGAAATAAACGTATATTAGTAGTGGGTTTATAATTGAAACTATTAATTCTTCTATTAACATTGTCGTTGCACTGTGGCTGAAAACCACTAAAACTTGAGAAGAGAATATAAAGCAATCGCTCAATAAAAATATCAAAGTGGCGATATACAAGTGACGCCATTTGCTGGACGCTGTGTGTGAGCTCGCGTTGGAACTACGAAAAAGTGTCCAAACAATTACAATGAAAAGTAAAGTGTTTAATGATAGCGGTAAAAGAAAATACAAATATGTTATATCTTCTATAGAACTTGATTTTTTTAAATTAAAAGCAACAGTTGTAACATAGGTATAAACCAGGCTGGTTACGAAAGGCGTACCCCAAGCAAAGACACAACTTTTGAAATGTCTCCTTTGGATATTCGCATTAAAAACTTTAACAATGTCTACATAAAACATGTGGCATACAACTATTAACCAATTGAGTTTCACTGTTGCCATGTACAAATATATAAAATAAGTAAGTACTGAAAACTGCTGATATGCCAGACTTTCGATATTTAATATAGGGGTGTACAGTATATAACGACAGAACATAGTTATCAGAACATCTAAGAAGTTTGCTACAATTAAGTTAAGAAACACAAAGTTTCTGTAATTTCGAAACTGTTTTATCACGCACCATGATATCACTCCGTATATCAACGGAACTATCGTCAGTGCACAAAAAGTGTACATTATCACAGTGTATCGGTATAAAATTAATTGTTTTTCGCTGTCAATAACCTGTGTAGAAGCACGCACTTGTGTGTCGTTGTCAGCCATGGTCACTTGCACGGGTTCGATTAGTTCACTTTAAGTTTATGAAAAAGTATTTGTGTACAGCTTCACATATAGCACTGCCCAGTTACCGGGGATCTTAAAACAATAGATATAACGAAATTAGTTCATCTATTTGGGGTGCCTCGTTGTCAGACTAAAAGTTCGACATGGAGTGAATACGAAATAATAGTCTCAACACTGATTACGACCGTCTATTTGTTCACTTCCGATAACAAAATAGCAAAATCTCAAATAATCAAGCCGATGGAAATGGATTAAAGTACGGAAACGCTGAAAGTTCGATACAGGCTGGCAGAACGACATCTCGCGCTCGTCCTCACCAAAAAGTGAAGTATCTCCAGTCAAATGCGACCAATGTTCAACAATGACAGCTGACAATGACAACTGACAGCTGTCAATAAGACCTGCGACGCTCTTTTTCGACCTCACCCAACCACACTGCTTGACGTTTCCGACAAAAGATGATAGATGGCGTTATTCTTAATTAACAATAATCAATAGCCATTCTAATAATTGTGCCTCTGTGTCGATTCTGCGATAGATATAATTGTTAATATATCTTATAAATAAACGGTTAAAAACGTGTTGCTTCCATAACCGTCGATGAAACAATAGGAAAAAGCTTGCACCAAGGCAAGTCTGAATCATATTAGAAATACAGACCCCAAAAAATAAACACGTTTTGAACGTTAGTGCTAGTAACCTTTAAGGCGAGGTTATCCAGATAAAAGTCGTTTTATATTGTGTTTTATTCCTATAGAGGGTGTTACTGTAAACACCGTTATCCTTGAAACCAGTGGTTTGGTTTCATTATTAGAACGTAAAATCAATGAAAAAAGCAACCTTTTTTTTTAAGAAATTACTATTTCCCACAAGATCATTTCACCCTAATGCGTGTTACCAGCTGATGGCCGAGCGGCCGAGGGTCACACGCGGTCATACGCTACGCGCGTGCAACGAACGATGACTCATGACCTCAGTCAGTCAGCTGTCGTGCTAGTGAGCGCACGTAACTCGTGATAGGGTCGCGCGCCGCTCCGCTTGTTTCTCGCGCGTAAATGGTGTACACTTTGATCTGTCTTACAGTCTTACAAAATTCAACAGTGGACCAAAGTGGTACGGGTTTACGCCATCGTGGGTGATAACCTGAACGACGCTCGTAGGATGTATGTAGAAGTTAGATTCTCGAGTGCGAATCAACCTACAAGGAGGCCTAGCGGAGGCATGTGTGACCGTAAATAGATCCCAATTTGAACAGTTGTTGAGATTAATTTAGGTAAGTAAAGATATTCAATCAGTGTAAATTTAATCTGTAATTTTTAACTGCACATAAAATTGTCATCAACTTTTTAAATGCGCCAAAAATACCTACTCAATGGTTTGGATTACTTTTTCATTTTCTTTGTTGTCAAATCAAATTTACATTTAGACTCGTCTCACAACACCTAAGGTGGGTATTTTTTCCTGTCCTAAGCCAGGAAAAGTATGAATGAAAAGTTGCATCACTGGTTATGTTACGAGTATTGTAGGTAGTTAGGACGGGCTGGGATTATGTCACTCGGGCGCATACCATGAATTCGTGGACGGTGTGGAATAATTTATTGTTATTTATTTTTAAAGTAAATTACTTATTCTGTTTTTTTTAACTCGGTCCTATATTTTTTTATTTATTCACTACCCGGCGTTTGAGTGACAACGGTGTTTACCCTTGCAACCTGTATAGCACGGATTTAAATTCTGACAAAACATATTACATATTTTATACTTAGATTTAGATATTTCGGAAGTGCGGTACACGATTACTTGCACTTTGTTGCATCCAATTAAATCACAAAGACAAGTCTAAATGATGGTTTAATTTTAATTTCATTTGAGTTATATTAGGTTTTTAACAATAAAACTTATACCACAATAAAGGTCGTACAAAATGTGACAGAAAACGGGAATCATATTTTTAATATTAAAAAAACCTATACCACCATTTCCAAAATTACCTGTTTTCATCATTTCATGCTCGCACCGCGTGCTTTAGTCCCGAGCGGAACGCGTTGGTGGTCTGTCGTGTGCCAATTTTTCGAATTCGCCGCCCCACCCCCGCTAAGTTCTGTTACGAGCTGAGCCAAAAATAGTTTGTAGAAAGTAATACTAAGTAAACACCGAGCCTAGGTTTATTTGAAATGGTATTTGTTATCAAAAATACAGTACCTAATAGGCAACGTAGTCAAAAGGTATAATATAAGAGTTACGCGACAGAAAGAGAGGCAGCTTGTAGGTGAACCTGCGGTGCGGCCTGAATTGTACTTTATTGTGTCGTTGCAGAAGTCGCTATTTATGATTTCGCATTTGTATTTTGAATCTTCTGTACTTGTACTATTGTGTATTCTGTGGCCGTAGTGTACAAATGTGACTTATGTCCATTTCGTACGAATATTATTTATAATTTTCGGTAATTTTGGTATGGGCAACTACAGTACTTTCACAGTTATTATGCCTTTAGAATGGGACTGTAGTTTCATTTTATTATCTTTTTTTTCGACAATTCAAAACTGCCTGTAACTGGCCTACTAAAATTAAAACATTTACCTATTCCAATAATTTTGTTTTGTAAGGAGTTCTAAAAAAAGTTTTGTAGGGAGCCCGGTGAGCCGAAGATTATCGAGTTACGACAGGGACAGAAAAAGAAAGTAAGTAGGGGAGAACGAGATAGAATGAGTAATGGTCATGGGGTCCCAACTCGAACACATTATAATTAGTCTTGAAAAAAGATCATAGATGGCAGCATATGTAACAGTTATGAAATTAACAACCCCTAAAATGAGTTAAGCGGCAGATTTTGGCTGAAGTAAGATTAGTAAAAATCAAAACTTCCTTGTTTAATGCTGATTTATCTATTTATACTCACAAATCACGTAAATTCGACAAAAAAAATAACTGAAGACTTTTCTAATTCATTCGAACCCATAGAATGATAAAGTTAGTTAAAGGAGCTATCTGTTATCCATTTTGTCTATAGCTCTTTGCAATAGATGGCGTTTTACTCAAAGCGTCATATACAATGTAACCACAATCGTTGCTAAATACGTTTAGTTAATTCATTTAAAGGAAATTCAGTAATTTTTTTTAAATCTATTACTGTTCACAGAAATGTAAGAAATCGTTCTAACATGTTTATGGTAAATAATTATATATTTTTTCATTTAACTAAAACCGGAACTAATATTGCACGAAACCTTTTCAAAGTAGGTAGTTACTCTGTCTGTCAATGTCAATTCTGTTTTGGTCATGTCTGACTCCCAGTACCCAGCTTTGAATGCGTTTTTGTTTTCTTCTAACCGACCTCGGTTCGAACTATGGATTTTAGAAAAGACACCTCCCTATGTCTTGACCTGGACCCTGGATACTGTACAACAACGAATCTTGCACATACGACGACTTATGCTAGTAAAAATTTTGGATTATGATTTTAGAAAGTACACTCAGTATGGCTCCTATCAAGTGCTCATATTTAAGCGAACAGTCATCGCAAGATTTCTCAATGTGTCGGATTCCAACTGGACATGCAAGTCGTTTGGCAGTTTGGTTGAGCAATTGTGGTAAGTGTATTTACGGCTAAAATATTATGTAGTCACTTTTGAGATACTAAAAATAAAAATCAAATTAATGACGAAATACTTCAAATTTAACTGGTGTTAAACGCCTCCTGAACTCGCACATACACTGATTTTCAGTTTTAACTACTCCTTACACAAACTAATTAATTTAGGAGTACATAGTATGATCAAATAATTATAATGTAACATTGATATGTATTGTGTGATAAAGACTCCATAAAATAAAATATGTACTTATTACTGTCTATAGCCAATGGTTACTCCAAATTGTTTTTATAAATGTTGAGAACTAACTGAAAACTAATAACTCAACAATATACATCTAAAATGTGGCCATATATTAGTCAATAACATATTGTTTGTGATTTTAGCAAACATGACGGTAGCTCACCTTAATCATCAGGAACTGCGATGATAAGTTCATTCAGACTAAAACTGGCAAAAGGAAAAAATTTTTAAAAATGGCAGTGCTTCAAAACCACAACGATGTGCAATGCTCGGTCATGACACTGCATTCACCATGTCCATCAACATCACAAGGTATTTTTTTAAATAATCACAATTTTATTGTACCCTCATTTATGGGAATTCTGTGTGTAAGTTTTTAAGAATGACAAGAACTGTTCTTACAGGTCGTCAATAGTTTGTAACATAGAGCTTATGTTACCTTTATATCTGTTTTTTTAGCTCAAGAAACTTCACCTGTACTAAAAATTTTGACTCGCAGCCGAAGTGTATAAGACACAACTGACTTGTAACAGTCCAAATGTTGAAGAACCAACTGCATCTAGTGCACTTTTATGTTTTGACACATAAAAAAAAAGGAAATCAACAAACACTCCAAAGTGCAAGAAATTAAAAATGAGCTTTCAAATGTCTTCCAGATTGATCAAAAAAGGAAAAATCAAATATAACAAACTGTAAAAAAAAATGTAGTAAAACTAATTACTACATAGTATAAAACAAAGTCACTTCCCGCTGTCTGTCTGTCCCTGTGTATGCTTAGATCTTTAAAACTCCGCAACGGATTTTGATGTGGTTTTCATTAATAGATAGAGTGATTCAAGTGGAAGGTTTATATATACATATATACTGCACCCGTGCGGAGCCAGGGCGGGTCGCTAGTAACATAATAAATTTAGGAAAACATCACTTCAAAAGTAATGCTTCAAAAATTTTTAGTTATTTATTTATTTAAAATAAATACACTTACAGTACATACATTTTACATTTAACAATAGAAATATACAGGTTAGGGTTCTTATATAGGTACCAATTACAGGTGTACACAACATTCTCTTAAGTACAATATAGCTATTTTATTGTAAAGATAAAGAAATAAAATGTAACATAAAATAGAAAACAAAACATCTTTGCCTTAAACTAAAGAAGAGATCAAAAAACTGACTTACACTAATAAACACAAAACAAAATAAAAAAAATCCAAATAAAACTGATAAGAAACTAATTATAGCCATTTAAATGTAGGTTCATATGAGAGCGCAACAGGCTTTTGAACTTCGGTAGGGAACCAAAGAACACATCCAAGTCAGGTAATTTACAGTTGAGTTCGTAGTATTGAATGCACATTCTTGATACTGGTGAGTTGGTTGGCGTTTGAAAAAGTCTAGAAATTGGCTGTCTAGAACGATTGTTTGGGACTGGCAACATTACATGTTCTAGCAACTGTTCGCTTTTTATTTTTTTTTTATTTTTTTTGATGGTAAATCATCAAATGACCCCCCCCACTCTGGGCGGAGCGGAAGGGAGTGTCAGACTTGTACTGACTAAAACCCATCCATGTTCGTTCCTTCTTTGCCCTTTGTGTTCCAGGGCCACGGTATCTCTTTCGAACAGTCCCGCAGCCCTGGCAGGCATCGGCCCATGCGGACCCCTACGTGGTTGATGACATCTCTTTGAGGCGCGCGTGGAACACGAACGCGCCGTCGACACGGCCTGTCGTCATAAGACGGCCGGACGGCGAGCTAGCCCATAACTCGCCGACCATAGGCCCGCGCTTACGGTGGCCGGGAGCCACCACGTGACCCCCGACGCCCAGGGCGTCTCCCGCGGCGGCTGGGACGTGAGGTTCTTTCCCTCTCACGTCCCGCCACCTCCTTCACTAGCATGACTGCTTCACAGAAGGTGGTGACGGCTTCCCATTCCCTCTCGCTCCGGACCATGGCTTGAACCAGGGCCTGACGCGAGAGATCGCCGCCGCCAATCGCCGCTACAAGGACACGGTGGTGCTCCGCCCAAGCGGGGCAGACCTCTACGGTGTGCTCCACCGTGTCCTCCGGACGATCCTCGCAGTGGAAACACCCGGGCGTTTCCTCCCGCCCGATTCGGTGCAGGAACCTCCCGAAACAACCGTGTCCGGTGAGGACCTGCGTCAGGCGGTAGGTGAGGGCGCCGTGGCGCCTCTCTAGCCACTCCTCAAAGAGGGGATTTATCGCCACTATGGTGGCGTGCCCTGCACGGGGTTGCGACAGTCGCTCTTTCCATGTCGCTATGAGATCACGCAGGAGGTCTGTCCGCTGAGCGGCAATTTGTCGCGGCAGCGGAGTTTCCCCCCGACATAGTACTTCCGCGCGCCATTCATGCAGCCGCGCGAGGACTATCGCCTCCAGATCCCATGGCGGCAATCAGGCAAGGAGGCTAGCCGCCTCGCCGGAGATCGTGCGGTACCCCCGGATTAGCCTTATGGCTATCACCTTTTGAGGCGCGTTCAGGTAGTGGGCGGCTTGCCGCCTCAAAGAACGCGCCCACACCGGGGCCCCGTAAAGGGCCATGGACCGCACGACCCCTGCGTAGAGCCTCCGGCAGGAGGCGTTTGGACCCCTCAGGTTTAGCAAGAGCCTCTTGAAGGCAGCCCCTGTCCGTTCCAGTTTGGGAGCCAAACGTCGGAAGTGCTCCACGAAGTTCCACCGGCTGTCGAGGACGAGTCCTAAGTACTTCAACGTCGACCCGACGCCGATGGAAACCCCTCCCGCCGTCAGTAGGGATCCCGACGGTGGCGCATTCCGAGGCCCATGAAAACACATGGCCTCGGACTTGTGCAATGCCACCTCGAGACCCAATTGCCGGATCCTCTCCACGACTATCGCAACCCCGCGTGTCATGTTTTCGGCCGCCGCCTCGTGCTACCTCCCTTGTGCCAGTACCAGCGTATCGTCAGCGTAGCAAACTACGCTGACGCCGGTAGGGAGGTCGGCGCGCAGCACCCAGTCGTAACCGATGTTCCACAGGGCCGGCCCCAGAACCGATCCCTGTGGAACACCGCACGACATCTCTCGCCGGTTCCATTCTTCGCTCCGACCGGGGTAAATGACGGCCCTATCCGTCAAGTAGTCCCCGACCACACGACGAAGGTAGGTTGGCACCCGGTGATACTGGAGTGCCTCCCCAATGCAGCTCCAGGGCATGGAGTTGAAGGCGTTGGCGATGTCAAGAGACACCGCCAAGACGACCCCACCCCTGGACACCTCGTCCCCCGTCGTGAGGGCTCTCACGCGCATGATGGCGTCCACCGTGGAGCGCCCCTTGCGGAAACCAAACTGGTGTTCCGCAAGATCCGGCCCCATCCCCTCAAGGTGCCCGGCGAGGCGGTTGGCAATGACTCTTTCGAAGAGCTTGCCCACCTCGTCGAGCAAAACGATGGGCCGGTATGCGGACGGAGAGTCCGCAGGGCGCCCTGGTTTCCGGATGAGGACCAGCTTCCCCGTCTTCCAACGAAGCGGAATCTGGCCTCTCTCCAAGCATGCGCTTAGGAGCCCTTCCAGTCGGGGCCCGAGAGCCTCAGAGGCCAGGACCCAGGCTTTGCCAGGCAAGCCATCGGGTCCCGGGGCGGTGTTTCTGGTTTTCAGCCTGCGTACCGCCACTCTCAGGTCTACCCCAGTCACCTCCGGAACGTCGTCATCGTCATCGGTGTAGTCCGCTTCCGGCACCGCACGCGGCGGCGGTGCCATAGGCGGGGGAGGATGCTCCCCTCGCGAAGGGAACAGAGCGCTCACCACGTCCTCCACGAGCTCAGGCCGGAGACTCTGCGTCAGCGGGGGGCCCCGGTTGCGGAGTTTGTCCCGCACCATCTTGTAAGGCCGCCCCCACGGATCTCCGTTCAGAGACTCCAGCATCTCCTCGCGGGCCAGATTCTTGGCCCGCCGGACAGCCTCTTGGAGGGCGGTCTTCGCCGCTCTGTACCCCTCGTACAGCTCCGCCTCAATGGCTGCCGCATCCGGAGGGCGGATGCGGAGCCTGCGATGCCTGGCGTACAGGTGCCGCGCGGCAACACACGCCTCGCGCAGAGACGTCAGCTCTCGCGACCACCAGTACACCTGACAACTGTTCGCATTCAATTTGACTATTGACAACCTTATGGAGAAAAACTAAGTCATGCACAGTGTGACGGTTTCGAAGCGACTCAAGTTTAAAGAAAGTCAAACGTTCTTCGTATGGACATCGATGGGATATTCCTGTGGACATGTATGCAATTATGTCTCGTAAACGCTCGCTGGATGTTCTCGAGGCGCTGCGAATGTACAGCATACATTGGATTCCATGCTATACTGGCATACACTAGATGACAACGTACCAATGCCTTGAAAAGGATAATTTTAGTATTTACTCCAAATGACTTCGCGTTTCTTTTGTTAAAACCTAACAGTTATGGAATTAAAAAAACTAAAAGACAAAAATTAAACTACAAAAGCAGTTAATACGAACGCGTGCGTTCGTAGTTTTGATAAGGTAGGTATTTGATTGAAGTATTAAAATATTTTTATAAAATTATTCAGTTTGTTTTTTGTTATTTATGTAAGTTGGTACTTAGTACCTACTTCTATCTATCATCCTCCTACTCCTAGTACCTACCATTTCATATCATTTCCGTGCCGCAGTAACTACATTAAATTAAAAGCAATTGTATACCTAGATTTGATTGATTTGAGTACCTATAATGAACTGCAAGTGACGATGTGCACACTTTATGGCGGTTCGGAGTATCTAACGTAAGTAAATTTCCTTACGTTTTTTGCAATTTGCAGGTCGGTGTCAGGTTGTATGTTGATTAAAACATGATTCGCGGCTGTAACATGTATGTAGTTACAGAATTGTAATAATTAAAATCATCAATACAACCCTCTAAGTTCATTTAATACCATTGAAAGACTTTTTCATGAAATAGTTATTCAATGGGATTGTATTGACGATTTTAATTATTATAATACTGTAAATACATACGTGTTACGGTCGCGCATCATGTTTTGTTCAACATCCAGCCTGACACTGACCTGCACATTGCAAAATGGGTAAAAAAAAAAATTCGCGGGCTGCCCTGGCGTTTTATCCAGCTAAACCACAGGGCGCGGTGCAGCTCCGGCGCGGCGTCCGAGCGTTGCCGCTCCGGTTTTCTACATACAAAAATGTGTTGTAGCCACACGGCGCTGTGCGGTGCTCTCCGGCACCGCACCGCACCGCGCGCGTGCCTGAATCGAGACACCTGAAACCTGGTGAATGAACCCATGAAATGTCCTTTTAAAAAAAGAGATAATTGGAAATTTCTGTTTCTATGAATCTAAAATCGTCCTAATTTAGCTGTAATACTATTTTTCGAAAATGTTCTCTGATAACTTTTTAGAACTATGTATCGTATAAAGTTTCATTAAAATCGGTTCAGTCATTTCGAAAAAAAATAACTTGAAAGTTTATACGAAATGCCGTAGGCCATGTAGTAAACGCTCTAAAAGTATTGAAATATTCAACAAAAACAAATGAAGACGCATTCGCCGCAAAGAGATGTTTGTTAGCTCACTCACACAAATGAAACCGTTTCGCCAACTCGAGATATTTTTTGTTTTATTATCTATTTGTCCTTGAACGCACGGTGCGATGTAGAGAATCTATGCGCCATCTAGTAGTATCGATGCCACCTAGAAACTAGGCCTACTCCTAGATGGCGTTGTAAAACTACTGCCTCTGGTAATCAGTGAGACGTTGGTGCTACCATCTGTTGAAAAAATGGAGGACAAAAAATAGCCGGTCCGATTGCCAGTTTTAGGGAGGTATCATTTCTTTGTATGGGATTGGGTATCTGTACGTAGTATTATATTATCTGTGGTAATGGTCGATATCGTATTTGGTACCAACTAGTTATTTTATTTTGTTGACATTTTAATTAATAATCATTCCATTTAATTAAAATTCAAGATGGCGCCAATATTTTTTTTTTGTTTTTTTAGTTTTGTTTCTATATTAATTTTGAACTTATTTTCGGTATCAGTGCCCCCGAAAACCATGGAAATGATACCCATGACGGAAAAAAACAAAAAAAATTGTTGGTGCTATCGAATTTTTATTTTGACCTCATTTTCGTTATCAGCGACCCCGAAAAGCACGAACACCCATGACGACAAAACTAAAAATTTTCATTAGCGCCATCTTGAATTTTAATTTTAACTTCATTTTTGTTATCAGCGACCCCGGAAACCATGAAAATGACATCCATGACGAAAGAACCGAAAATTTTCGTCGGTGCCATCTTGGATTTTCATTTTGACATCAGTTTCGTTATCAGCGACTCCAAAAACCACGAAAATGACACTCATGAAGAAAAATCGAAAATTTTCGTCGGTGCCATCTTGAATTTTCATTTTGACCTAATTTTAGTTATCAGCGACCCCAAAAACCACGAAAATGACACCCATGACAACAAAACCGAAAAAAAGTAAAGCATAAAAATTTGGAAAATCGAATAGCGCGCGGCGTTTAGTTTTGAATCATACCCGTATTCATTATCTTAGTGACAGTCAGATTTTAAATTTACCTTATTCACAAAAATAAATAAGTATACCTACTTATTTTTAATTACATCTACTTATTTTAATTATTAGTAATTAGGTTTATGTTCATACAATACGTAGGTTATTAATCTATCTATAACCAATAATTTCTAGAAAAATAAAACACAATTAACGTATTCTTATCAATTCAAGTTGATTTACTGCATCGCTCTACTCTGTAACGCAACTTAGTACTTATCCGAGTTCGTGAACTCATGACCAGTGCGCTAAGCGCGCGCGTTTTCGCGCCGCGTAATTTGTTACGTATCGCCTCTCCGTGCAGAGGCTGGGGTAAGCGATTAATGCACACGGCGCTCGGGTTAACCTCGCCTTAAAACTTGTTTATTGTTCGTACCTCAAAAGGAAAAAAAACGGACCGTTATAGAATTATTTATCATGGAAGAAATCAATTACAAATATTAATAAAAACCACTTTCAGTTCACTGGCATCTAATTTACTAAGCAATGTGATTTAAACCAACAATCTAAGTAACCTAATTCCGCCCACAATTTTACCTTTGACGTCATCAGCCGGAGCTCTTCGCATAACTGCGCCGTGACGCATACAGGTACACTACTAACGATATTTCATCGTGATGTGTACAAATGTTGGCACTTGCGTTGAATTACACGATCATCTCACTTTTATGGCCCTTCACACTCACGGTTCCCTCAGGGTAAGGGCAATGTAACATAGAAAGCCGGAACCGCGTGTGACAATAGTGATAGTCTCTATTGTCATGACAGCACGTACATCTTTACAAGGCTCTTTTAGCGCATGGATGGCGTTTACAGTATGATGATGTTCACACTTGAACATTGGCGAAATGTACCTACTGATAATTAAGATTTTGGCTACCCGCCATAGGTACTTGCGCGGCTTTAAAATTATTCACCGATGTTATTACATTGTCTGCTGTGCAGTGTGTCGTACATTTGAGGCTCTGCAAACCACTAAGTCTTCGCTCCGCCCACTTTTAATGTGACCAAAGCTTTATAGTACCCACCCAAATGATGCGTTTTTGCGACAGAAATACACGAGTATACTTTTCATTGTGCATGTTTGTCTATCTGTGATAGCATTATGGTGTCCTTGATATGAAAATCTTGCAGAATTATATTTGATCTAAGAACAGATCTAGTAAGAAAAAAATAAGACAAACCGTATGTAAAAAAATAATAATCAATGGCAAACAAATTAGTGATCATTTAGTACGGATTGTCCCGTTGCCTGCCCCGTTGGTCTAGTGGTCGCAATCGCAACTGCTGAACATGAGGCCCTGGGTTCGGTTCCCTGGTGTGGCAAATTGTTATTGGGTTTATGGCAATTGGCTCACCCCCATTTCATGGGGCTTAAACATTTCTGGCGAAATGTGTGTGTTCACCACTGCCTAATTCTTAGGGGATTACAGATGTTGCATTCAATTAAGGCGAGGTTATCCAGATAAACGTCGTTTTGTATAGTGTTTTATTCCTATATAGCACGGATTTAAATTCAGAAAAAAACATATTACATATTTCACACTTCGTTCTAGATATTTCGGCAAAGCGATACACGATTACTTGCACTTTGTTGCATCCAATTAAATCGCAAAGACAAGTCTAAATGACGGTTTTTAATATTATTTCCTTTGAGTTATATTAGTTTTTTAACAATAAAACTTATACCATTATAAAGGTCGTAAAAAATGTGACAGTAAACAGCAATCACAATTTGAAATATTAAAAAAACTTATACCACCATTTCCAAAATTTGCTGTTTTCATCATTTCATACTCACATCGCGTACTTCAGTCCCGAGCGGAACGCGTTGGAGGTCTGTCGTGTGCCAATTTTTCGAACCCGCCACCCCACCCCCGCTAAGTTCTGTTACGAGCTGAGCCAAAGATAGTTTGTAAAAAATAATACTTAGTAAACACCGAGCCTCGGTTTATTTGAAATGTCAGTTGTTCACAAAAATACAGTAGGTACCTAATAGGGAACGTAGTCAGAAGGTATAAGATAAGAGTTACGCATTAGAAAGAGAGGCAGCTTCTACGAGAATATAACTGTAGGTCATTAGCGAATTGAACTTTATTGTGTCGTAGCAAAAGTCGCTATTTATGATTTCGCAATATTATTAATAAATTTCGGTAACTTTGGAATGGGCAACTACAGTACTTTCACAGTTATTATGTCTTTTGAATGGGACTGTAGCTTCATTTTATTATCTTTTTTTCGACAATTCAAAACTGCCTGTAACTGGCTTACTAAAATCAAAACATTTATTCCAATATTTATTTTTTGTAAGGAGTTCTAAAAAAGTTTTGTAGGGAGCCCGGTAAGCCGAAGAATATCGAGGTCGACATGGGCAGAAAAAGAAAGTATGTAGGGTAGAACGAGATAGAATGAGTAATAGTCGATATCGTATTTTGTACGCACGACGGCCGATCAAGCTGTACAAAACCAGTTTATGTTGATCTCTCGCTGTGTAGGAAATCTATACAAAGCGAGGGCTATTTATACTGGAAATGACAGCTTCATGTGCCGCCGTGTGTACCTACTAGTTTTTTTATTTTGTTGACTTATTTACATATTTAAAATAAAATCACTTTAATTTTATTAATTTTACTTCCTCTGCATTTTATGCTTTACTTTTTTTTCGGTTTTTTCGTCATGTTTGTCATTTTCATGGTTTTCGGAGTCGCTGATAACGAAAATTAGGTAAAAATTAAAATTCATGATGGCGCCAATTAAAATTTTCAGCTTTGTCGTCATGGGTGTCATTTTCATGGTTTTCGGGGTCGCTGATAACGAAAATGAGGACAAAATGAAAATCCAAGATGGCGCCGACAAAAAGTTTTGGTTTTTTCTTCATGGGTTTCATTTTCATGGTTTTCGGGGTCGCTGATAACGAAAATTAGGTCAAAATGAAAATCCAAGATGGCGCCGACGAAAATTTTTGGTTTTGTCGTCATGGGTGTCATTTCGTGCTTTTCGGGGTCGTTAATAACGAAAATGAGGTCAAAATGAAAATCCAAGATGGCGCCGACGAAAATTTTCGGTTTTTTTGTCATGGTTATCATTTTCATGGTTTTCGGGGTCGCTGATAACGAAAATTAGGACTAAATTAAAATTCAAGATGGCGCCAAATAAAATTTTCAGTGTTGTTATCATGGGTGTCATTTTCATGGTTTTCGGGGTCGCTGAAAACGAAAATGACTACAAAATGAAAATCCAAGATGGCGCTGAAAAATTTTTTCGGTTTTTTCGTTATGGGTGTCATTTTCTTGGTTTTCGGGGTCGTTGACAAAAATTTTTTTTTTTTGTTTCTTTTTATTTTGAACTCATTTTCGTTATCAGTGACCTTGAAAACCATGAAAATGATACCCATGACGTAAAAACAAAAAAAAATTTTTGGTGCTATCGAATTTTCATTTTGACCTCAGTTTCGTTATCAGCGACCCCAAAAACCACGAAAATGACACTCATGAAGAAAAAATCGAAACTTTTCGTCACCGCCGTCTTGGATTTTCATTTTGACCTAATTTTAGTTATAAGCGACTCCAAAAACCACGAAAACGAAACCCATGACAACAAAACTGAAAAAAACGTAAAGCATAATTTTTTTTTAAACCGAATGGCGCGTGGCTTGTAGTTTTGAATCATACCCGTATTCATGATCTAAGTGTCAGTCAGATTTTAAATTCACCTTATTCACAAAAATAAATAAGTATACCTTCTTATTTTTAATTATATCTACTTATTTTAATTGTTAGTAATTAGGTTCACGTTCATAGAATACCTAGGTTCCTAATCTATCTATAACCAATACATTCTAGAAAAATAAAACAAAGTGAACTTATATATATCAATTCAAGTTGTTTTACTGCATCGCTCTACCCTGTAACGAAACTTAGTACCTATCCGAGTTCGTGAACTCATGACCAGTGCGCTAAGCGCGCGCGTTTTCACGCCGCGTAATTTGTTACGTATCGCCTCTCCGTGCAGGGGTTGGGGTAAGCGATTGATGCATACGGCGCTCAGGTTAGCCCCGCCTTAACACTTTCGGGACAAATTGCGTCTGGCAAATAGACAAACATCGGGTTGGTTCCATGAGCGTTCGGTTTCTCCATTTGTTCAGTATGGACACTACTAGCGCCATCTATCGCTTCTCCCGAGCAGTTTGCGAGCAACATGAAGTGTTGCGCGCAAGCCGACGGGCTGACGGACACAGCACCGGGTAGGAGCGCGAAAACTTCGTATACATTCTCTCGTTACCCCTGGGCACGTTAGACAGACAAATTGAACAATATTCGTTTTCTTTTTTATTTACATAATTATACGTTGCTAAATCAGTAATAAAAGGATTCATTGGAGAAGTCCCTGGCTGCATACAATACAAAACCAATCCCAAACATTGGTCCATTCGAGCCGAACGGAAAAAACTACGCGGCCACGTGGAACGTCGATCCTAAATCATTCAAAAGGAACTGGAGTAACGAGATTAATAATATAGTAGACTGACTCTACAACAGTTTATTTCAATTGAATTGCTTGAAATTAAATCTCATGCAATGTGTTTAGTTCCTATTCAATCAAATAATAGAAAATTATTATAAAACCTCACTCTGTTCCTATTCTAGTGCAATAATACCTAGTTAAGTTATTACACAACGAAAATTAAAAAGAGCACATATATGTATAGTTATGTCTCCCATTCCGTTTAATTGATATTATATTATATTATAAGCTTTTATTTTATTTTTCGTATACCAGAAATGGTTATTATGAGGATCCTTAATGTTATATTGTGTAATGTAACATTTATTTACCATCTATGTATACCCATATTATGCGAATAAATTATTTGATTTGATTTGATACTGTCGTTGAGCGATTCTCGTCATTTATTCGTTAACAGCGAGCTGGTGCATATTTGTTGTGATTCTTATATAACAGCGAGCGCCCGTTGCCCCGCGCTGGTAGCCGTCCGACTCGCAAAACGGGTCTGTTATCTGTAGATGAACTACACCACTCACTCACCATGATGACGCGCTTAACGTAACAATAATCGTTTAGTGATGAATATCATAATAAAATTTAGAGAATAAATTACCGTTAATAGTTAAAGGCAATAAATCATTTGTTAAAATATTCGGTTTAAAGATATTTTTAGATAAATTTAATATAATTCACGTAAGTGGCAGATTAAGGCGAGGTTATCCAGATAAACGTCGTTTTGTATTGTGCTTTATTCCTATATAGCACGGATTTAAATTCTGAAAAAAATATATTACATATTTCACACTTCGGTCTAGATATTTCGGCACAGCGATACACGATTACTTGCACTTTGTTGCATCCAATTAAATCGCAAAGACAAGTCTAAATGATGGTTTTTAATATTACTTAATTTGAGTTATATTAGGTTTTTAACAATAAAACTTATATCATTATAAAGGTCGTAAAAAATGTGACAGTACACGGCGATCATAATTTGAAATATTAAAAAAACCTATACCACCATTTCCAAAATTTGCTGTTTTCATCATTTCATACTCGCATCGCGTGCTTCAGTCCCGAGCGGAACGCGTTGGAGGTCGGACGTGTGCCAATTTTTCGAAGCCGCCACCCCACCCCCGCTAAGTTCTGTTACGAACTGAGCCAAAAATAGTTTGTAAAAAATAATACTTAGTAAACACCGAGCCTAGGTTTATTTGAAATGTCATTTGTTCACAAAAGTACAGTAGGTACCTAATAGGGAACGTAGTCAGAAGGTAAGATAAGAGTTACGCATTAGAAAGAGAGGCAGCTTCTAGGAGAATATAACTGTAGATAATTAGCGCTGCGCGGCCTGAATTGAACTTTATTGTGTCGTAGCAAAAGTCGCTATTTATGATTTCGCAATATTATTTATAAATTTCGGTAACTTTGGAATGGGCAACTACAGTACTTTCACAGTTATTATGCCTTTTTGAATGGGACTGTAGCTTCATTTTATTATCTTTTTTCGACAATATTCAAAACTGCCTGTAACTGGCCTACTAAAATCAAAACATTTATTCCAATAAATTTTTTTTGTAAGGATTTCTAAAAAAGTTTTGTAGGGACCCCGGTAAGCTTAAGATTATCGAGTTCGACATGGGCAGAAAAAGAAAGTATGTAGGGATGTAGGGGAGAACGAGATAGAATGAGTAATGGTCGATATCGTATTTTGTTCGCACGACGACCGATCAAGCTGTACAAAACCAGTTTATGCCGATCTCTCATTGTGTAGGAAATCTATACAAAGCGAGGCCAATTTATACTGGAAATGACAGCTGCATGTGCCGCCTTGTGTACCTACTAGTTTTTTTATTTTGTTGACTTATTAACATATTAAAGATAAAATCACTTTAATATTTTTTATTTTACTTCCTCTGCATTTTAAGCTTTACTTTTTTTCGGTTTTGAAAAAAATGAGGACAAAATGAAAATCCAAGATGGCGCCGACAAAATTGAATGAAAAAAACAGAAAATTTTTGTCGGCGCCATGTTGGATTTTTATTTGGCCTCATTTTTGTTATCAGCGACCCCGAAAAGCACGAAAATGACACCCATGACGACAAAACGAAAAATTTTTGTCAGCACCATCTTGGATTTTCATTTTGACATAATTTTCGTTATCAGCGACCCCAAAACCCATGAAAATGACATCCATGACGAAAAACCAAAAATTTTTGTCGGCACCATCTTAGATTTTCATTTTGTCCTTATTTTCGTTACCAGCGACTCTGAAAACCATGAAAATGACACCCATGACGTCAAAGCTGAAAATTTTAATTGGCGCCATCTTGAATTTAATTTTTGTCCTCATTTTCGTTATCAGCGACCCCGAAATCTATGAAATGACACCCATGATGACAAAACCGAAAATTTTCGTCGGCACCATCTTTTTTTGTTTCTGTTTATTTTGAACTTATTTTGCGTTATCGGTGACCCCGAAAACCATGAAAATGATACCCATGACGTAAAAACAAAAAAAAAATTTTTGGTGTTTTGAATTTTCATTTTGACCTCATTTTCGTTATCAGCGACCCCGTAAAGCATGAAAATGACACCCATGACGACAAAGCTAAAAATTTTATTTGGCGCCATCTTGAATTTTCTTGTTGACCTAATTTTCGTTATTAGCGACCCCGAAAACCATGAAAATGACACCCATGACGAAAATACCGAAAATTTTCGTCAGCGCTATCTTGAATTTTAATTTTGACCTAATTTTCGTTATTAGCGACCCCGAAAACCATGAAAATAACACCCATGACGAAAAAAAGGAAAATTTTTGTCGGCAGCATCATGAATTTTCATTTAGTACACATTTTCGTTATCAGCGACCCCGAAAACCACGAAAATGACACCCATGACGGCAAAGCTAAAATTTTCATTGGCGCCATCTTGAATTTTAATTTTGACCAAATTATCGTTATCAACGACCACGAAAACCTGAAAATGACACCCATGACGATAATACCGAAAATTTTCGTCGGCGCCAGCTTGGATTTTCATTTTGACCTGAGTTTCGTTATCAGCGACCCCAAAAACCACGAAAATGACACTCATGAAGAAAAAATCGAAAATTTTCGTCAGCGCCATCTTGGATTTTCATTTTGGCCTAATTTTAGTTATCAGCGACCCCAAAAACCTCGAAAACGAAACCCATGACAACAAAACCGAAAAAAAAGTGAAGCATAAATTTTTTAAAGACCGAATGGCGCGTGGCGTGTAGTTTTGAATCATACCCGTATGCATGATCTTAGTGTCAGTCAGATTTAAAAAAAATCTGACTGACACTAACGACGATTTTGTCCGTCAGATTTTAAAAAAATATGACTGACAAAATAAAAAAAAACTAAATTCACCTTATTCACAAAAATAAATAAGTATACCTTCTTATTTTTAATTATATCTACTTATTTTAATTGTTAGTAATTAGGTTCACGTTCATAGAATACGTAGGTTCCTAATCTATCTATAACCAATACTTTCTATAAAAATAAATCAAAGTGAACTTATACATATCAATTCAAGTTGTTTTACTGCATCGCTCTACCCTGTAACGCAACTTAGTACCTATCCGAGTTCGTGAACTCATGACCAGTGCGCTAAGCGCCCGCGTTTTCGCGGCGCGTAATTTGTTACGTATCGCCTCTCCGTGCGGGGGCTGGGGTAAGCGATTGATGCATACGGCGCTCGGGGTAACCTCGCCTTAAGGCGTGTGCTTGGGGTACGCGCGGCTGACATACGAGGAATTCACAACGGTTCTAACGCAAATTGAAACCGTCCTCAATTCCCGTCCATTGTCCCCTTTGTTTCCAGATCTAAATGATTTTCTCCCACTGATTCCAGCACATTTCCTGGTTGACCGGCCGCTGGCTGCGCCTGCCTGCAAAGACCTGACCAACATTACACCTACGCGCTTGGTACGTTACGAGCGAGTGGAGCAATTACGACAGCATTTTGGCAACGTTGGCCCAAGGAATATGTATCCGAGCTCCAGTAACGTAGTAAATCGAAGGTTGCCAGAGAAGACATCAACCACGACAGTATCGTCTCGTATAAAAGAAGAAAACCTTATACCCTTAAAGTGGAAATTGGGCCGGGTTGTGCAGGTGTTCCCAGGAAATGACGGAGTAGCACGCGTCACTGAAGTTCGCTCGGCAGCTGGCACTATTCGGCAGGCCTTCTCGAAGATTGGCCCACTACCTGTGAAATAACCCAGCTATTGAACGTCATCGAGTACTTCATGTTGCAAGCCTTGATCCTGTTGCTTACAAGGCGGCCGGTATGTTCAGTATCGACACTACTAGCGCCATCTATCGCTTCTCCCGAGCAGTTTGCGAGCGACATGAAGTTTTGCTCGCAAGCCGACGGGCTGACGGACACAGCACCGGGTGGGAGCGCGCCAACTTCATATATATTCTCTCGTTACCCCTGGCTATATTATCTGTGCCCCTGGGCACGTTAGGCAGACAAATTGAACAATATTCGTTTTCTTTTTTATTTACATAATTATACGTTGCTAAATCATTAATAAAAGGATTCATTGAAGAAGTCTCTGGCTGCATACAATACAAAACCAATCCCAAACACTATTCATTAAATGGACAACCTACATTCAACTCAAAGAACTCGTTTCAAAAAAACAAAAAATAAAACTAGTATGAATAACGAGTTTTTACATAAAATATGTTTACTCCCGAGTTCACTGACGGTCTACCGCTTTTCACCCTTATGCACTAAGTAATAAGGTTGAAAGTAGATCAACAGTCAGTGAGCGCGGTAGTACAGTTTGAGACGTGCCACTTTCGTACTTAGTTCAGAAGTTCAAGGCAAAAAAGCAATGAAACTAGTTTAATAAGGAAGTTATCATGGTAATACGTTTATTTTCTCCACATAGTTCGTACAGTTATTAGTTAGTTACAAGGAGCTCGTTGCTAAATAATAACCGCAGTTCGGGTCATGCTTCAGGTTAAGCCGCACTTGTCTTGTCTTGTCTTGTATTGGTTGGTTCGTGGATGAGTGACCACCCATTACATACCGAGTTTCCTCCGTGTCTCTGAAAGCACGTTAAGCCGTTGGTCGCGGCTGTCATTTGAAGATCTGACGTTATAGTCACTGGCCCCAAAGTCTGACAACCAGTGTACAAAGGGGTATCGTATTACCCAGTACTAACTGGGTTGTGGAGGTCAGATAGGCAGTCGCTCGATGTGAAATACTAATATTCAGCTGCATCTGGTTAGACTGGAAGCCGATCCCAACGTAGTTGGGAAAAGGCTAGGCAGATGCTGGCATAGTTCGTACAGTAAATAATATGTTTAGAATAATACATTGATGTGGTGGAGACCAGAACCTGTACTAAGAAAACCTGTATTACAATTAAATATAAATAACTAATCAATATCCATACGAAGCATTTCACATATTCTCGTCTATCTATACATAACATTAACAAGCCAATCAATTATAAATGATGTTTATCATGCAAATATGTTTTACAAACACTTTTATACGTTTTTTTTTTAAAACGAGTTGAGCCGGTGTTTCGTACCTGACTACTCTGAAAAGAAACAGCCGAAACAAACTCGAGGTTATAGTGAAAAACCTTTTTAAAAACAAGCTTTTAAATATAAGTGTGACGTATTTATTTTTCCTATTCTTTTCAGCAACGCCTTTTAATTGATACCTATATCACGGGATTGCATAAAAAACAACTAGTCCGCGGGAGTCCTCCATACTGGATTTAGAATGACCTCACTTAGCTAACCATGCATTGTCTTCCAAACAAAACGTGTTTGCAAAATTTCAGCTCAATCGGTAGAAGGGATAACTGTTTTAAAATTTAGTTGCAAGATTTGACCTGGACAAACATACAAACATTGCAGTTAAATAAAAACGAAAAAAGTCGCTTTTCGTCTCTGTGTGTGTAACTGCTCTCATCTCCTAAACTTCCGAATGGATTTTAATGCAGTTTTCACAATCATTTAGAGCACTATCTCACACAATACATTCACATTGGATAGAAATCTCGATGTTCTGACATTTCGCCAAATAGTCCCTACACAGCAACCGTGTTTTGACAGACAATTCAGTGACAGCAAAACAACACAGCAACCTTATGCTTAAGGAAATAAAGATCACAAACATTTTGACAGTGATGAAAATCAGCTGCAAAATAACTATTCACGTACCTACCGGTATTATGTTTCGTAAAAAGTCTTACAACAAAAGTGGAAGGAAAAGCTACCTGTGGAAGTTTATTAACTTAACATTGTACATTTTTGACTGCCGGTCGACGATCAGTAGTTGGATGAACAGTTTTGATATCCATTTTGATATTGCGTTTCCTTTGCCTTTTATTTAATTTATTTACATAAAATGTAAACCACAACACTCGATTTCTCTTTACAACAATGAAATAAACGTATATTAGTAGTGGGTTTATAATTGCAACTATTAATTCTTCTATTAACATTGTCGTTGCACTGTGGCTGAAAACCACTAAAACTTGAGCAGAGAATATAAAGCAATCGCTCAATAAAAATATCAAAGTGGCGATGTACAAGTGACGCCATTTGCTGGACGCTGTATGCGAGCTCGCGTTGGAACTACGAAAAAGTGTACAAACAATTACAATAAAAAGTATACTGTTTAATGATAGCGGTAAAAGAAAATAAAAATATGTTATATCTTCTATGGAACTTGATTTTTTTTAAATTAAAAGCAACAGTTGTAACATAGGTATAAACCAGGCTGGTTACGAAAGGCGTACCCCAAGCAAAGACACAACTTTTGAAATGTCTCCTTTGGATATTCGCATTAAAAACTTTAACAATGTCTACATAAAACATGTGGCATACAACTATTAACCAATTGAGTTTCACTGTTGCCATGTACAAATATATAAAATAAATAAGTACTGAAAACTGCTGATATGCCAGAGTTTCGGTATTTAATATAGGGGTGTACAGTACATAACGACAGAACATAGTTATGAGAATATCTAAGAAGTTTGCTAAAATTAAGTTAAGAAACACAAAGTTTCTGTAATTTCGAAACTGTTTTATCACGCACCATGATATCACTCCGTATATCAACGGAACTATCGTCAGTGCACAAGAAGTGTACATTATCACAGTGTATCGGTACGTTATTAATTGTATTTCGCTGTCAATAACCTGTGTAGAAGCACGCACTTGTGTGTCGTTGTCAGCCATGGTCACTTGCACGGGTTCGATTAGTTCACTTTAAGATTATAAAAAAGTATTTGTGTACAGCTTCACATATAGCACTGCCCAGTTACCGGGGATCTTACAACAATAGATATAACGAAATTAGTTCATCCATTTGGGGTGGCTCGTTGTCAGAGTCCAAGTTCGACATAGTGTGAATACGAAATAATAGTCTCAACACTGATTACGACCGTCTGTTTGTTCACTTCCGATAGCAAAATAGCAAAATCTCAAATAATCAAGCCGATGGAAATGGATTAAAGTACGGAAACGCTGAAAGTTCGATACAGGCTGGCAGAACGACATCTCGCGCTCGTCCTCACCAAAAAGTGAAGTATCTCCAGTCAAATGCGTCCAATGTTCAACAATGACAGCTGACAATGACAACTGACAGCTGTCAACAAGACCTGCGACGCTCTGTTTCGACCACACCCAACCACACTGCTTGACGTTTCCGACAAAAGATGATAGATGGCGTTATTCTAAATTAACAATAATCAATAGCCATTCTAATAATTGTGCCTGTGTGTTGATTCTGCGATAGAAATAATTGTTAATTTATCTTATAAGTGAACGGTTAAAAACGTGTTGCTTCCATAACCGTCGATGAAACAATAGGAAAAAGCTTGCACCAAAGCAAGTCTGAATCTTTTTAGAAATACAGACCCCAAAAAATAAACACGTTTTGAACGCTATTGCTAGTAACCTTTAAGGCGAGGTTATCCAGATAAACGTCGTTTTATATTGTGTTTTATTCCTATAGAGGGTGTTACTGTAAACACCGTTATCCTTGAAACCAGTGGTTTGGTTTCATTATTAGAACGTAAAATCAATGAAAAAGCAACCTTTTTTTTTTTAAGAAAGTCTACTTTTTCCAACAAGATCATTTCACCCTAATGCGTGTTACCAGCTGACGGCCGAGCGGCCGGGGGTCACACGCGGTCATACGCTACGCGCGTGCAACGAACGATGTCTCATGACCTCAGTCAGTCAGCTGTCGTGCTAGTGAGCGCACGTAACTCGTGATAGGGTCGCGCGCTGCTCCGCTTGTTTGTCGCGCGTAAATAAGAAGGTCAAAATTAAAATTCAAGATGGCGCCAATTTAAATTTTCAGCTTTGTCGTCATGGGTGTCATTTTCATGGTTTTCGGGGTCGCTGATAACGAATATTAGGTCAAAATTAAAATCCAAGATGGCGCCAACGAAAACTTTTGGATTTTTCGTCAAGGGTGTCATTTTCGTGGTTTTCGGGGTAATTGACAAATAGATTTTTTTTTGTTTCTGTGTTTATTTTGAACTTATTTTCGTTATCAGTGACCCCGAAAACCATGAAAATGATACCGAAGAAGTAAAAATAAAAAAAAAATGTTGGTGCTATCGAATTTTCAATTTGACCTCATTTTCGTTATCAGCGACGACAGCGACCCCGAAAACCATGAAAATGATACCCATGACGAAAAAACCGAAAATTTTCGTCGGCGCCATCTTGGATTTTCATTTTGTTCTCATTTTCGTTATCAGCGGCCCCGAAAAGCATGAAGATGACACCCATGACGACAAAGCTGAAAATTTTAATTGGCGTCATCTTGAATTTTCATTTTGTCCTCATTTTCGTTATCAGCGACGCCGAGAACCATGAAAATGACTCCCATGACGACAAAGCTGAAAATTTTAATTGGCGTCATCTTGGATTTTCATTTTGTCCTCATTTTCGTTATCAGCGACCCCGAAAACCATGAAAATGACACCCATGACGACAAAACCGACAGTATTCATTGGCGCCATCTTGAATTTTAATTTTGACCTCATTTTCGTTATCAGCGACCCCGAAAACCATGAAAATGACACCCATGACGAAAAAACCGAAAATTTTCGTCGGCGCCATCTTGGATTTTCATTTTGTTCTCATTTTCGTTATCAGCGGCCCCGAAAACCATGAAAATGACACCTATGACGAAAAAACCGAAAAAAAGTAAAGCATAATGTAGGGACTACAGGCAGCAATGTGCTAACGCTGCAAATGGTAATGTTCCCCCGCGCATTTGGTTTAGCCGGCAGTCGTTTGCAGCGCGCCGAAACTGTAACTTGTGTAACACTGTATTAACCCTGTTAGCGTGAATATCGAATAGACTGGTTTTACGGACTTGTGCATTTTATTTACTCTCCTTACTACAACCACCCAAGTGACCTCAACATTGGTGACCCCGACGTGATCTTATTAGCGACGTGGGTGTGTAAAACTAATTCGGACAGT
Source organism: Noctua janthina (assembly GCA_963576755.1). Classification (NCBI taxonomy): domain Eukaryota; kingdom Metazoa; phylum Arthropoda; class Insecta; order Lepidoptera; family Noctuidae; genus Noctua; species Noctua janthina. The sequence goes on from OY755066.1 coordinate 12,313,770, forward strand.
GCGTTAGTGTAAACGAACAGTAAGCAGCAAGTTTATAAGTTTAGTGCGGGAACAGGCGCGGCAAACGACTCCCCGTGGACTTGGGATCTATCCACCGGAATTTCAAGGGTCCCACGATGCAGACACCACCACCAGCAGCAGGCCAAGTGGCCAGCATAAACGTCACAGACAGGATTCCTATGTTTTGGACCGACATGCCGCGGATGTGGTTCGCTCAGTTCGAGTCCGCCATGGAACCACAAAAGCAGGGGGACGCAGCGAAATTCCACATGGTAATAGCAAGGCTGACCAGGGATGCACTGCAACAGGTTAGCGATTTGATTTTTAAACCCCCCACCGAGAACAAATACGGCGCACTAAAGCACAGACTGTTGACGGCCTACGAAGAAAGTGCCGAAAGGCAGTTCCAAAAATTAGTCGGAGAAATGGACCTGGGCACTCAACGCCCTTCACATCTGTTACGGCGTATGTCAGAGCTGGCACAAAACACCGAAATATCTCCAGAAGCCTTACAACGCTTATGGATTGCGCGCCTACCGGGATCATTAAAGGCCGTTCTTTCGGTATGTCAAGACCAAAAATTGGACAAGCTGGCCGAAATGGCAGACAAAATCATGGAGAATTTAAATAATGGAGAGGTAGCCGCCATATCTGCGACAACATCATCATCAGCGACGGACGTAGCACATTTGATCAGCGAAATGACCACCGAAATAAAGGAGCTACGAAGAGAAGTAAACGAGATACGTGGACGCAGTAGGGGACGAGGAAACCGGCGCAGATCGCAGTCGAGATCAAGAGGTCCACGCCGCACCCCAGAGAGTCCAGATTGGTTGTGCAGCTACCACTATATGTACGGGAAGCAGGCAAGGAGGTGCACGAAACCGTGCAATTGGAAAGAAGGCTCAACAGCGGAAAACTAAGGTCGGTGCTGTCCTGTTCGGTGGGAGACAGCGGAGCCGCAATACAGAACCATCGCTTGTGCGTAACGGACCGGAAGTCGAGAATCAGTTTTCTAGTGGACACAGGTGCGAATGTTTCAGTTTTACCAGTGCATAGGGTTAAAAATTGCATGCGTTCTGAAAGCGGTTATAAGCTGTACGCTGCAAATAACACGGAAATTAAAACATTCGGTATAAAGGTACTAGAACTTAATTTTGGCTTACGCAGAGTTTTTAAATGGCCATTCATTGTAAGCGACGTCAAACAAGCAATCTTAGGTGCAGATTTTATAGAGTCGCAAAAATTAGTTATAGATTTACATAATAAGAGGCTTATAGATAGTTTGACTAATTTAAGGGCAAATGGGTCAGTCATACGGTACGACGAAGCGTCGGTTAGGAGTATACAAGATAATAATCCCTATCGGGAGTTGTTAGAAGAATTCGCGGAAATTACTAAACCAATGTCGTTCCGAGAATCGCCAGCCCACGCAGTAGTACACCACATAATAACAAACGGCTCCCCGGTACACGCGCGTCCAAGGCCGCTACCGCCGGACCGTTATAATAAGGTAAAGGAGGAATTTCACCTAATGCATGAATTAGGGATATGCAGGCCGTCGCAAGGCGAGTGGTCTAGTCCGTTACATGTCGTGCCTAAAAAGAACGGGCAATTACGCCCGTGTGGAGATTATAGAGCGCTAAACGCGATAACAAAGCCGGACCGTTATCCCATTCCCCGAGTAAGTGACTTCACATACATTTTAGCAGGTAAAACTTGGTTTTCGCGACTCGATTTAAATAGGGCGTATCATAACATAGCAGTTGCGGCGGAGGACATCGAAAAAACGGCCATAGCAACCCCTTTTGGTCTCTGGGAGTTTCCACGCATGACGTTCGGATTGAGGAACGCAGCACAAACATTTCAGAGGTTCATGGACCAACATGTTCTAAGAGGTATAGAGCGCATAGAGAATACAGATGGTAAGTCAGCACTTTTTTGTTACATCGATGACGTAATTGTAGCTTCAGACAATGAAAACATACATAAGGAGCATCTCCGTAAGCTATTTAAACGGTTCAGCGAAGCGGGAATAACCATAAATTTAGGAAAAAGCGAATTAGGTCAGTTTAGAGTAGAATTCCTAGGTTTCGAAGTCACGCAGAATGGGATCAAGCCGATACCAGACAAAGTTAAGGCAATTGCAGACTACCCACGACCGGATACAGTAGAGCAACTCCGTCGTTTTCTAGGTATGGTAAATTTTTATAGGTCTCATTTACCACACGCTGTGGTGCACCAAGCAGAGCTCAATAAGTTTTTACACAATGCAAAAAAAAAAGATAAAACAAAAATACCATGGGATAGCGCAAGTGTAACAGCTTTCAAACAATGTAAAGCCAACCTACAAGCAGCAGCTACACTGAGTCACCCGAGTGCGGACGCGCCCTTATCCATTATGACGGACGCGTCAGACACATGTGTAGGGGCAGTATTGCAACAAAAGGTAAGCGGAACGTGGAAACCAATCGGATACTTTTCAAAACAATTATCAGAAGCGCAAAAGAAATATAGCACGTACGACAAAGAGTTAACCGCGATTTACATGGCCACGGTTCATTTTCGTAACTTGGTAGAAGGGCGGCAAGTCACTATTTTTACAGATCATAAGCCCCTAATGTACGCGTTCACAAAGGTAGGGAATAATAAGGAAATCCCAAGAAGGGCTAGACAACTAATGTATATTAGCGAATTTACAAGCGACATACAATACGTAAAAGGGCCAGAAAATATTGTTGCTGACGCATTATCGCGTGTAGAGTCCATTGTTTGTCCAACGGCGCTAGATTTCAACGAATTAGCACAAGCGCAGGTACGCGATCAGGTTACAACCGGACGCGACGTTAGCAGTAAGTTAGCATTTAGGTATGTAGTTATGCCGGACGGCGATAAGCAAATATATTGCGAAATGTCAACGGGTACCGCCAGACCGTACCTACCAGATAAGTTTAGGAAACTAGCATTCGAAAGCGTTCACAACATCAGTCACCCAGGAGTACGTACTACACGTAAGATGACAACACAAAGATATTTTTGGCCGGGAATGAACAGAGACATTAACGAATGGACGAAAACATGTATTCAGTGTCAAAAAGCAAAAGTTAATCGACACACAATTTCCAAACTAACTAGCTTCCCGCCATGTAGCAGATTTGAGCACATACACACAGATATCGTAGGCCCCTTGCCCACATCACAGTACGGGCACCGTTATTGTATAACTATTATAGATCGTTTTACGCGCTGGCCTGAAGCAATACCAGTTTCAGACATTACAGCTGACACGGTCTCTAAAGTTATCTACGAGCATTGGATATGTAGGTTTGGGTGCCCAAACAGGATAACTACTGATCAGGGCAGGCAATTTGAGAGCGACCTTTTTAACAGTCTTATGAGATTTTTAGGGATACAAAGAATTAGGACATCCCCTTACCACCCACAGAGCAACGGGTTAGTAGAGAGGTGGCATCGTTCATTGAAAAGCGCATTGACCGCACGTTTGACAGGTAGCATGGATTGGGTAGATCAACTGCAGACCGTTATGTTAGGGCTTCGTGCAGCGTGCAGAAGTGACACAGGTTTTAGCGCCGCGGAGATGGTATACGGCGAAACTATTAGGTTGCCAGGAGATTTTTTCCACGTGGAAAATAAGCAAGCCAACGACCCGAACACATATGTAGGGCAGCTTAGGCAAACGATAAACAAGCTACGACCCGCGTCAAGAGCGAGTAGCGATACACGTAATATATTTGTGAGTAATGAATTAAAAAAATGTACACATGTTTTTGTAAGAAATGAGATAATGAAAAAGTCCCTTTGTCCTACCTATGACGGCCCATATAGAGTAATAAATAGAAATGATAAAATTTTTAGAGTGCAGTTGTCAAATAGAGAAAGCGATTTATCAATAGACAGACTAAAGCCCGCGTATTTATTACAAGACGTTGATCAGAACGTTGACACAGATTGCACACAGAAACATTTAAACAATAATAATGAAAAAACTAAGGATAAATCGCTTCCGCCTATAGAACGGACCACGCGCAGTGGCCGCCGTGTAAAGCCACCGGTGCGATTTTTGCTACCATAGCATACTGTAATTAAATCTATAGCAACGTTTAAATCACTGTGCCAAATTTTGCGAATCTTTAGAATAAACGAAACATAACACTAAGTGCCGGTCGTATAAATAATAAAATTAAAATTTAACAAAAATGGGAAACTATAACACTAAAAACGAGGAAGTCGTAATCACCCAACAGGGAGCTAATAACGCGAAACATGTCGGAGACTTAGAAGCTAAACTAGAGAACTATGGTATAATAATTATAGTGATCGCCATCGTCCTGTCCATAATGACGATTTGTTTGTGCGGAAGACAATGTTGTACCGGCACTAAGAAATGGATAAGAAAAGAGTTGACAACTATATGGCCTGCAGGACCCGCGACCACAGCGGCCCAGCAGTCGGCCGTCCCACGAGATTCGTACGCGTAATACCAACAGTACCGGGAACGCAAAATACGGCACAGGGGTTGCAGTGAATAACAAACGGTTACACAATAACTATAAGTTTTAGAGTTAAGTGAACATTGTATTGAATATAGAAACGTAGCAGGGGTATATATAAAAAAAAAAAAATTTTTGTCATGTTGAAAGAGGCTATTGTATTTCAAAAAGTGCTAGCGATATCAATTATTAGCGACATAATTAAGATTAACAATGTATAACAATGTATAAATGTAGGTCTTGGTCAATTATATTTTGCTGTTCGATCGGAGGTCGGACCGCAGGGTTTGTGTTGTTGGTGACAGGCCACAATGATGCCAAGACAGGACAGCAGGATATAAAAAACCAACAGTTATTATTTTTTTAAAGGGGGGAGGTATGTAGGGACTACAGGCAGCAATGTGCTAACGCTGCAAATGGTAATGTTCCCCCGCGCATTTGGTTTAGCCGGCAGTCGTTTGCAGCGCGCCGAAACTGTAACTTGTGTAACACTGTATTAACCCTGTTAGCGTGAATATCGAATAGACTGGTTTTACGGACTTGTGCATTTTATTTACTCTCCTTACTACAACCACCCAAGTGACCTCAACACATAAAATGCAGAGGAAGTAAAATAAAAAAAATTAAAGTGATTTTATCTTAAATATGTAGATAAGTCAACAAAATAAAAAAACTAGTAGGTACACACGGCCGCACATGAAGCTGTCATTTCCAGTATAAATTGGCCTCGCTTTGTATGGATTTCCTATACAATGAGAGATCCGCATAAACTGGTTTTGTACAGCTTGATCGGTCGTCGTGCGTACAAAATACGATATCGACCATTACTCATTCTATCTCGTTCTCCCTTACATACTTTCTTTTTCTGCCCATGTCGAACTCGATAATCTTCGACTTACCGGGCTCCCTACAAAACTTTTTTAGAACTCCTTACAAAAAGAAATTATTGGAATAAATGTTTTGATTTTAGTAGGCCAGTTACAGGCAGTTTTGAATTGTCGAAAAAAAGATAATAAAATGAAGCTACAGCTACATTCAAAAGGCATAATAACTGTGAAAGTACTGTAGTTGCCCATTCCAAAGTTACCGAAATTTATAAATAATATTGCGAAATCATAAATAGCGACTTTTGCAACGACACAATAAAGTTCAATTCAAGCCGCGCAGCGCTAATTATCTACAGTTATATTCTCCTAGAAGCTGCCTCTCTTTCTAATGCGTAACTCTTATCTTATACCTTCTGTCTACGTTCCCTATTAGGTACCTACTGTACTTTTGTGAACAAATGACATTTCAAATAAACCTGGGCTCGGTGTTTACTAAGTATTATTTTTTACAAACTAATTTTGGCTCAGTTCGTAACAGAACTTAGCGGGGGTGGGGTGGCGGGTTCGAAAAATTGGCACACGTCCGACCTCCAACGCGTTCCGCTCGGGATTGAAGCACGCGATGCGAGTATGAAATGATGAAAACAGCAAATTTTGGAAATGGTGGTATAGGTTTTTTTAATATTTCAAATTATGATCGCCGTGTACTGTCACATTTTTTACGACCTTTATAATGGTATAAGTTTTATTGTTAAAAACCTAATATAACTCAAATGAAGTAATATTAAAAACCATCATTAAGACTTGTCTTTGCGATTAAATTGGATGCAACAAAGTGCAAGTAATCGTGTATCGCTGTGCCGAAATTATCTAGATCGAAGTGTGAAATATGTAATATATTTTTTTCAGACTTTAAATCCGTGCTATATAGGAATAAAACACAATACAAAACGACGTTTATCTGGATAACCTAGCGAATTACTTGAATTGACAGCTTCATGTGCCGCCGTGTGTACCTACTGGTTTTTTTTATTTAGTTGACTTATTTACATATCTTCTATCTATCTATAATGTAAATATGAATGGCAAAATGTGTTGGTAAGCGCATAACTCAACAACGCCTGGACCAATTTGGCCAATTTTTTTTTTTTAAATGTTCGTTGGAGTTCAAGGATGGTTTTTAAGGCGAGAAAAATTCGAATAATTGCCGGAAAAACCCTTAAAACAGCCATTTTTTTTTTCTTATACAAACGTTTTCTAACTAAAACGTAGTCAATTTGAGCATTATTGCTATTGTATAAAGTTCATATTAAATTTCTTTCATTTTACTATCGGCACGCGACATAAATCTATCTTCTATAATATAAAAATGAATCCCTGAAGGTAGTAGGAAAAAGGTGCATTGCAACGCATGCCGGGAATAGCTAGTTTAAGATAAAATCATTTTAATTTTTTTTATTTTACTTCCTCTGCATTTTATGCTTTCCTTTTTTTTCGGTTTTTTCGTCATGGGTGTCATTTTTATGGTTTTCGGGGTCGCTGATAATGAAATTGAGGTCAAAATTAAAATTCAAGATGGCGCCAATTAAAATTTTCAGCTTTGTCGTCATGGGTGTCATTTTCATGGTTTTCGGGGTCGTTAATAACGAAAATGAGGTCAAAATGAAAATCCAAGATGGCGCCGACAAAAATTTCTGGTTTTTTCGTCATGGGTGTCATTTTCATGGTTTTCGGGGTCGCTGATATCGAAACTTAGGTCAAAATGAAAATCCAAGATGGCGCCGACGAAAATTTTTGGTTTTTTTTTGTCATGGGTGTCATTTTCGTGCTTTTCGGGGTCGCTGATAACAAAAATGAGGTCAAAATGAAAATCCAACATGACGCCGAAGAAAATTTTTGGTTTTTTTCGTCATGGGTGTCGGTTTCGTTGTTTTTAAGGTCGCTGATAACGAAAATGAGGTTAAAATGAAAATCCAAGATGGCGCCGACAAAAATTTTTTGGTTTTTTCGTCATGGGTATCATTTTCATGGTTTTCGGGGTCGCTGATAATGAAATTGAGGTCAAAATTAAAATTCAAGATGGCGCCAATTAAAATTTTCTGCTTTGTCGTCATGGGTGTCATTTTCATGGTTTTCGGGGTCGCTGATAACGAAAATTAGGTCAAAATGAAAATCCAAGATGGTGCCGACGAAAATTTTTGGTTTTGTCGTCATGGGTGTCATTTTCGTGCTTTTCGGGGTCGCTGATAACAAAAATGAAGTTAAAATGAAAATCCAAGATGGCGCCGACGAAAATTTTCGGTTTTTTCGGCATGGGTGTCATTTTCATGGTTTTCGGGGTCGCTGATAACGAAAATGAGGACAAAATGAAAATCAAAGATGTCACCGACGAAAATTTTCGGTTTTTTCGTCATGGGTGTCATTTTCATGGTTTTCGGGGTCGCTGACAAAAAAAAAATTTTTTTTGTTTCTATGTTTATTTTGAACTTATTTTCGTTATCAGCGACCCCGAAAACCATGAAAATGACACCCATGACGACAAAGCTGAAAATTTTAATTGGCGCCATCTTGAATTTTAATTTTGACCTTATTTTCGTTATTAGCGACCCCGAAAACCATGAAAATGACACCCATGACGAAAAAACAGAAAATTTTAGTCGGCAGCATCATGGATTTTCATTTTGTACTCATTTTCGTTATCAGCGACCCCGAAAAGCACGAAAATGACACCCATGACGACAAAGCTAAAATTTTCATTGGCACCATCTTGGATTTTCATTTTGACCTAATTTTAATTATCAGCGACCCCAAAAACCACGAAAACGAAACCCATGACAACAAAACCGAAAAAAAAGTAAAGCATAATTTTTTTTAAAACCGAATGTCGCGTGGCGTGTAATTTTGAATCATACCCGTATTCACGATCTTAGTGTCAGTCAGATTTTAAATTCACCTTATTCACAAAAATAAATAAGTATACCTTCTTATTTTTAATTATATCTACTTATTTTAATTGTTAGTAATTAGGTTCACGTTCATAGAATACGTAGGTTCCTAATCTATCTATAACCAATACTTTCTAGAAAAATAAAACAAAGTGAACTTATACATATCAATTCAAGTTGTTTTACTGCATCGCTCTACCCTGTAACGCAACTTAGTACCTATCCGAGTTCGTGAACTCATGAACAGTGCGCTAAGCGCGCGCGTTTTCGCGCCGCGTAATTTGTTACGTATCGCCTCTCCGTGCGGGGGCTGGGGTAAGCGATTGATGCATACGACGCTCGGGGTAACCTCGCCTTAAGGACGCTATTACATTTTTCTACAAATAACAGTGTTTTTCAGGTACCATTTTAATGTATAAGCAATCACAAATGTCAAAATATGATGGTCTTAATTTAAAGATAGTATATTCATCTCCAGATTGGCTTCAGAAAAAATTTATGACGTCATACAAAATTTTTGCACAAATACGTTTTTCCCATTACAAAAATCGCAGAAAATTTAAAAAAATAGGGTCATAATAGGTGACAGTTTAGGTAAATTTACAGCATATTTTATCTTAAAAAATATAACAAATTGCGGTATATATAGTCCTTTATAGGTTCAGCTAATTATTTTGTATCAAAATCAACATATTTTTTCAATTATCAGCTAAAATTAAAACATTTGTCGAATTCTTCATACATTTTGCACTCGCGTGTCATCATTCCGCGCTCAGAAGCGCTCGTGGAAGGACTGGTGTATCGCTCTCTCGCAAAAAATAAATACGATAAAATTACTAGAAAATATTGCAGTGTGCATGCGTGTGTACCGTCGTGCGTAATCGGAAGGAGTTGATACTTTTTCGGACTTAAATAAAGTGAAGTACGAGTTTTATACTTTTATTATTAGAATGTGGTTTAGAAATTACATTGGGTAAGATCGGAATTTGGACGGGTGAGGTTAAGCAGTTGTTGACAAGGTTGCGGAATGAATGGGTAGAGTTAAGCAGCTCTAAGTAAGGTTAGGATTGGGATGGATAAGGTTAAGCTGTTGGCGATGAGATTTGGAAGTGGATGGGCGCGAGGAGGGTTATGATTTTAACCGGTTTGTATGTATGTATGACGAATATGGAGACAATATACAAGATGGTGTCGATAAAAATTAGACAACTTTTTGTCATGAGTGTCATTTTCATGGTTTTTGGGGTCTCTAGTATCGGATATATGATCATAACCAAAATTCAAAATGCTGTCGACAAAAATTTGATAACTTTTCTTCATGGGTGTCATTTCATGGTTTTTGGGGTCGCTTATATCGAACATGGAATCTTAACCAAGATGCATATATAAGGTGTATATTTTCATACACGAAATATTATAAGAGTAACTTCTAAAAGTCGTAAAGTCGCCATAGAAAAAAAAAAAAAATATCTGAGTTTCATTTTTTTTTACGAAATTCTTATAATTCTAAATTCTTTTTGAGACTTTTTGCATAAAGCCTTTACTCCCATATTCTAACAATGACAATCGGTAAATACGACGTAGTAAACTAGCGTAATGGATGTTCAAAAATAATATTTATGTAGTGGGTTAAGTAATTTTAAATTATTTATTTTCTATAAAAATATACTCAGAAAAAATAAAAATCCCTTGAAATGGCTTTGTTATAGCTGTTAGATGATTCTCTGAAAATATTACGTGTATGAATAGTTAGACCTTATATGTATATACTAGATTATGCCCGCGGCGTTGCCGGCTTGATGTTCGATTATTATCCCACGGGAACGTCATACAAAGTAAAAAGGGAATAAAAAGTATGCTGTGTGTTAATCCAGGTTATAAACTATCTGTGTACCAAATTTCATCCAAATCCGTTCAAAATTGTTTTTGCGTGAAAGAGTAACAAACATTCATCCATTCATCCGCACAAACTTTCGCATTTATAATATAAGTAAGATAGTTAGACGATCACTGCGATCGCGAGTCTGTTGCTGTTTGTTATTGAACAGTTCCATTGTCTATCTTTGAAAATCTCAGATCCTAATACATTCTACAATTAAACCTTCCCTGAAAACATTTGCATTTGTGAACATAAACCCGCTCAATATTGGAGCACCTTCTTTTTTTGAAGTAGGTTAAAAATACTAACCTGCTTATCAAAACGACGGTACTAAGTAACAGTTACCAAATGCATTTTCAAAGGTCCAAGTAATCTTCTAGAATCAATAAAATTAAAATATAATGAAATGGACCAAGATTGTATAAGTGAAGTATAAAATCGAGCGCTCAGAGTTGTTCAATGTGTGCGTACGCGTGATGTTGTTGTGTGCGACTTTAGTTACCTAAATTTGAGTTCATCGAAAATGTAACAGCGTCCTTAAGTGGTAGTTTAAGTAACGCAACGGATTTCAGCTATGAGACAAAACATCCATTGTTACTGTTGAGTACGGTAGTAAACATCGTTTCACAGGGTTGCTGGGTGAATATGAGCACAAGCGATTACTTCACGTAGGACCTTAGCTTCTAGTATGTTCCATGCGTGAAAAATGATGGGTGCTGGGAACGAAACTTGGCAGGCAGGTAGTACCTAACTGCATAACATGCACACGCATGAATAAAAAAATATTTGACACCAATTATGGGTAATTTACCAGAGAAAAGAAGATTCATGCAGTGTGGCGTAGACTACTCGGGCTAATGTTTATATCGAACCGTCAAGGCAGAGGTGTCAATTTAATTAAAGCATACCTACAACTGCTTATTTATCGGTTTCACTACTCAAGCCGTACAATTGGAGTTCGTTGATAGTTTAACTACACAGGATTATCTGTTAGCTTTAAAACGTTTAATATCGCGTCGTGGAAAGTCATATCAAATCCTTTCAGACAACGGAAAAAACTTCGTTCAAACTAACAGAAGTATTTGATGATATTTTTGGGGTCAACAAAGGCTAATAGTGAAGTTACCTGAACTATAAAAATCTGTTTTTTTTCCTAAAAAGGAATTATCAGTAATTTTTGAAAACTCGAATGACATTTTAGAATTACTACTCGTAGTAATAATCAAATTCGTATAACGTTCATCCCTATTTATAGTCCTCATTTTGGTGGGTTGTGGGAGGCAGGAGTCGAGCCCTGCAAGTACCATTTAAGGCGTGTGCTTGGGGGACGCGCGGCTGACATACGAGGAATTCACAACGGTTCTAACGAAAATTGAAGCCGTCCTCAATTCCCGTCCATTGTCCCCTTTGTTTCCAGATCTAAATGATTTTCTCCCACTGACTCCAGCACATTTCCTGGTTGACCGGCCGCTGGCTGCGACTGCCTGCAAAGACCTGACCAACATTACACCTACGCGCTTGGTACGTTACGAGCGAGTGGAGCAACTACGACAGCATTTTTGGCAACGTTGGCCCAAGGAATATGTATCCGAGCTCCAGTAACGTAGTAAATCGAAGGTTGCCAGAGAAGACATCAACCACGACAGTCTCGTCTAATATAAAAGAAGAAAACCTTATAACCTTAAAGTGGAAATTGGGCCGGGTTGTGCAGGTGTTCCCAGGAAATGACGGAGTAGCACGCGTCACTGAAGTTCGCACGGCAGCTGGCACTATTCCGCAGGCCTTCTCGAAGATTGGCCCACTACCTGTGAAATAACCCAGCTGTTGAACGTCATCGAGTCCTTCATGTTGCAAGCTTTGATCCTGGTGCTTACAAGGCGGCCGGTATGTTCAGTATCGACACTACTAGTGCCATCTATCGCTTCTCCCGAGCAGTTTGCGAGCGACATGAAGTGTTGCGCGCAAGCCGATGGGCTGACGGACACAGCACCGGGTGGGAGCGCGCCAACTTCATATATATTCTCTCGTTACCCCTGGCTATATTATCTGTGCCCCTGGGCACGTTAGGCAGACAAATTGAACAATATTCGTTTTCGTTTTTATTTACATAATTATACGTTGCTAAATCAGTAATAAAAGGATTCATTGGAGAAGTCTCTGGCTGCATACAATACAAAACCAATTCCAAACACCATTCATTAAATGGACAACCTACATTCATCTCAAAGAACTCGTTTCAAAATAACAAAAAATAAACTAGTATGAATAACGAGTTTTTACATAAAATATGTTTACTCCCGAGTTCACTGACGGTCTACCGCTTTTCACCCTTATGCACTAAGTAATAAGGTTGAAAGTAGATCAACAGTCAGTGAGCGCGGTAGTACAGTTTGAGACGTGCCGCTTTCGTACTTAGTTCAGAAGTTCAAGGCAAAAAATCAATGAAACTAGTTTAATAAGGAAGTTATCATGGTAATACGTTTATTTTCTCCACATAGTTCGTACAGTTATTAGTTAGTTACAAGGAGCTCGTTGCTAAATAATAACCGCAGTTCGGGTCATGCTTCAGGTTAAGCCGCACTTGTCTTGTCTTGTCTTGTATTGGTTGGTTCGTGGATGAGTGACCACCCATTACATACCGAGTTTCCTCCGTGTCTCGGAAAGCACATTAAGCCGTTGGTCCCGGCTGTCATTTGTAGATCTGACGTTATAGTCACTGGCCCCAAAGTCTGACAACCAGTGTTACAAAGGGGTATCGTATTACCCAGTACTAACTGGGTTGTGGAGGTCAGATAGGCAGTCGCTCGATGTGAAATACTAATATTCAGCTGCATCTGGTTAGGTTAGCCGATCCCAACGTAGTTGGGAAAAGGCTAGGCAGATGCTGGCATAGTTCGTACAGTAAATAATATGTTTACAATAATACATTGATGTGGTGGAGACCAGAGCCTGTACTAGGAAAACCTGTGCTACAATTAAATATAAATAATTAATCAATATCCATACAAAGTATTTCACATAGTCTCATCTATCTATACATAACATTAACAAGCCAATCAATTATAAATGATGTTTATCATGCAAATAGGTTTTTACAAACACTTTTATACGTATTTTTTTTTAAAACGAGTTGAGCCGGTGTTCCGTACCTGACTACTCTGAAAAGAAACAACCGAAACAAACTCGAGGTTATAATCAAAAACCTATTTAAAAAGAAGCTTTTAAATATAAGTGTGACGTATTTTTTTTCCTATTCTTTTCAGCAACGCCTTTTAATTGATACCTATATCACGGGATTGCATAAAAATAACTAGTCCGCTATCTACGGGAGTATACCATACTGGATTTAGAATGACCTAAATTAGCTAACCATGCATTGTCTTCCAAACAAAACGTGTTTGCAAAATTTCAGCTCAATCGGTAGGGGGGATAACTGTTTTAAAATTTAGTTGCAAGATTTGACCTGGACAAACATACAAACATTGCAGTTAAATAAAAACGAAAAAAGTCGCTTTTCGTCTCTGTGTGTGTAACTGCTCTCATCTCCTAAACTTCCGAATGGATTTTAATGCAGTTTTCACAATCATTTAGAGCACTATCTCACACAATACATTCACATTGGATAGAAATCTCGATGTTCTGACATTTCGCCAAATAGTCCCTACACAGCACCCGTGTGTTTTTGACAGACAATTCAGTGACAGCAAAACAACACAGCAACCTTATGCTTAAGGAAATAAAGATCACAAACATTTTGGCAGTGATGAAAATCAGCTGCAAAATAACTATTCACGTACCGGTATTATGTTTCGTAAAAAGTCTTACAACAAAAGTGGAAGGAAAAGCTACCTGTGGAAGTTTATTAACTTAACATTGTACATTTTTAACTGCCGGTCGACGGTCAGTAGTTGGATGAACAGTTTTGATATACATTTTGATATTGCGTTTCCTTTGCCTTTTATTTAATTTATTTACATAAAATGTAAACCACAACACTCGATTTCTCTTTACAACAATGAAATAAACATATATTAGTAGTGGGTTTATAATTGCAACTATTAATTCTTCTATTAACATTGTCGTTGCACTGTGGCTGAAAACCACTACAACTTGAGCAGAGAATATAAAGCAATCGCTCAATAAAAATATCAAAGTGGCGATGTACAGGTGACGCCATTTGCTGGACGCTGTATGCGAGCTCGCGTTGGAACTACGAAAAAGTGTACAAACAATTACAATGAAAAGTATACTGTTTAATGATAGCGGTAAAAGAAAATAAAAATATGTTATATCTTCTATGGAACTTGATTTTTTTAAATTAAAAGCAACAGTTGTAACATAGGTATAAACCAGGCTGGTTACGAAAGGCGTACCCCAAGCAAAGACACAACTTTTGAAATGTCTCCTTTGGATATTCGCATTAAAAACTTTAACAATGTCTACATAAAACATGTGGCATACAACTATTAACCAATTGAGTTTCACTGTTGCTATGTACAAATATATAAAATAAATAAGTACTGAAAACTGCTGATATGCCAGAGTTTCGGTATTTAATATAGGGGTGTACAGTACATAACGACAGAACATAGTTATGAGAATATCTAAGAAGTTTGCTAAAATTAAGTTAAGAAACACAAAGTTTCTGTAATTTCGAAACTGTTTTATCACGCACCATGATATCACTCCGTATATCAACGGAACTATCGTCAGTGCACAAGAAGTGTACATTATCACAGTGTATCGGTACGCTATTAATTGTATTTCGCTGTCAATAACCTGTGTAGAAGCACGCACTTGTGTGTCGTTGTCAGCCATGGTCACTTGCACGGGTTCGATTAGTTCACTTTAAGATTATGAAAAAGTATTTGTGTACAGCTTCACATATAGCACTGCCCAGTTACCGGGGATCTTACAACAATAGATATAACGAAATTAGTTCATCCATTTGGGGTTGCTCGTTGTCAGAGTCCAAGTTCGACATAGTGTGAATACGAAATAATAGTCTCAACACTGATTACGACCGTCTGTTTGTTCACTTCCGATAGCAAAATAGCAAAATCTCAAATAATCAAGCCGATGGAAATGGATTAAAGTACGGAAACGCTGAAAGTTCGATACAGGCTGGCAGAACGACATCTCTCGCTCGTCCTCACCAAAAAGTGAAGTATCTCCAGTCAAATGCGTCCAATGTTCAACAATGACAGCTGACAATGACAACTGACAGCTGTCAACAAGACCTGCGACGCTCTGTTTCGACCTCACCCAACCACACTGCTTGACGTTTCCGACAAAAGATGATAGATGCCGTTATTCTAAATTAACAATAATCAATAGCCATTCTAATAATTGTGCCTGTGTGTTGATTCTGCGATAGATATAATTGTTAATTTATCTTATAAGTGAACGGTTAAAAACGTGTTGCTTCCATAACCGTCGATGAAACAATAGGAAAAAGCTTGCACCAAAGCAAGTCTGAATCATATTAGAAATACAGACCCCAAAAAATAAACACGTTTTGAACGCTATTGCTAGTAACCTTTAAGGCGAGGTTATCCAGATAAACGTCGTTTTATATTGTGTTTTATTCCTATAGAGGGTGTTACTGTAAACACCGTTATCCTTGAAACCAGTGGTTTGGTTTCATTATTAGAACGTAAAATCAATGAAAAAAGCAACCTTTTTTTTAAAGAAAATCTACTTTTTCCCACAAGATCATTTCACCCTAATGCGTGTTACCAGCTGACGGCCGAGCGGCTGGGGGTCACACGCGGTCACACGCTACGCGCGTGCAACGAACGATGACTCATGACCTCAGTCAGTCAGCTGTAGTGCAAGTGAGCGCTCGTAACTCGTGATAGGGTCGCGCGCCGCTCCGCTTGTTTGTCGCGCGTAAATTGTGTACACTTTGATCTGTCTTACAGTCTTACATAATTCAATAGTGGACCAAAGTGGAACGTCGATCCTAAATCTTTGAAAAGGAACTGGAGGAGCGAGAGTAATAATATAGTAGACTCTACAACAGTCTATTTCAATTGAATTGGTTGAAATTAAGGCGAGGTTATCCAGAGCGCCGTATGCATCAATCGCTTACCCCAGCCCCCGCACCAGCCGAAAACGCGCGCGCTTACCGCACTGGTCATGAGTTAACGAACTCGGATAGGTACTATGTTGAGTTTCAGGGTAGAGCGATGCAGTAAAACAACTTGAATTGATATGTATAAGTTCACTTTGTTTTATTTTTCTAGAAAGTATTGGTTATAGATAGATTAGGAACCTACGTATTCTATGAACGTGAACCTAATTACTAACAATTAAAATAAGTAGATATTATTAAAAATAAGAAGGTATATTATTTATTTTTGTGAATAAGGTGAATTTAGTTTTATTATTTTGTCAGTCAAATTTTTTTTAAATCTGACAGACAAAATCGTCGTTAGTGTCAGTCAGATTTTTTTAAAATCTGACTGACACTAAGATCATGCATACGGGTATGATTCAAAACTACACGCCACGCGCCATTCGGTCTTTAAAAAATTTATGCTATGAACGTGAACCTAATTCCTAACAATTAATATAAGTAGATATAATTAAAAATAAGAAGGTATACTTATTTATTTTTGTGAATAAGGTGAATTCAAAATCTGACTGTCACTAAGATCATGAATACGGGTATGATTCAAAAATACACGCCACGCGCGATAAAAAAAATTATGCTTTACTTTTTTTTCGGTTTTGTTGTCATGGGTTTCGTTTTCGTGGTTTTTGGGGTCGCTGATAACTAAAATTAGGTCAAAATGAAAATCCAAGATGACGGCGACGAAAATTTTCGATTTTTTCTTCATGAGTGTCATTTTCGTGGTTTTTGGGGTCGCTGATAACGAAACTGAGGTCAAAATGAAAATCCAAGCTGGCACCGACAAAAATTTTCGGTATTTTCGTCATGGGTGTCATTTTCATGGTTTTCGTGGTCGCTGATAACGAAAATAAGGTCAAAATTAAAATTCAAGATGGCGCCAATGAAAATTTTAGCTTTGTCGTCATGGGTGTCATTTTCGTGCTTTTCGGGGTCGCTGATAACGAAAATTAGTACAAAATGAAAATACATGATGCTGCCGACGAAAATTTTCTGATTTTTCGTCATGGGTGTCATTTTCAGGGTTTTCGGGGTCGCTAATAATGAAAATAAGGTCAAAATTAAAATTCAAGATGGCGCCAATTTAAATTTTCAGCTTTGTCGTCATGGGTGTCATTTTCATGGTTTTCGGGGTCGCTGATAACGAAAATTAGGTCAAAATGAAAATCCAAGATGGCGCCAAAGACCCCGAAAACCATGAAAATGACACCCATGACGAAAAAACCGAAAATTTTCGTCGGCGCCATCTTGGATTTTCATTTTGTTCTCATTTTCGTTATCAGCGGCCCCGAAAACCATGAAAATGACATCCATGACGAAAAAACCGAAAATTTTCGTCAGCGTCATCTTGGATTTTCATTTTGTTCTCATTTTCGTTATCAGCGGCCCCGAAAACCATGAAAATGACACCCATGACGAAAAAACCGAAAAAAAGTAAAAGATAAAATGCAGAGGAAGTAAAATAAAAAAATTAAAGTGATTTTATCTTAAATATGTAAATAAGTCAACAAAATAAAAAAACTAGTAGGTACACACGGCCGCACATGAAGCTGTCATTTCCAGTATAAATTGGCCTCGCTTTGTATAGATTTCCTATACAATGAGAGATCCGCATAAACTGGTTTTGTACAGCTTGATCGGTCGTCGTGCGTACAAAATACGATATCGACCATTACTCATTCTATCTCGTTCTCCCCTACATACTTTCTTTTTCTGCCCATGTCGAACTCGATAATCTTCGGCTTACCGGGCTCCCTACATAACTTTTTTAGAACTCTTTACAAAAAGAAATTATTGGAATAAATGTTTTGATTTTAGTAGGCCAGTTACAGGCAGTTTTGAATTGTCGAAAAAAAGATAATAAAATGAAGCTACAGCTACTCCCATTCAAAAGGCATGATAACTGTGAAAGTACTGTACTTGCCCATTCCAAAGTTACCGAAATTTATAAATAATATTGCGAAATCATAAATAGCGACTTTTGCAACGACACAATAAAGTTGAATTCAAGCCGCGCAGCGCTAATTATCTACAGTTATATTCTCGTAGAAGCTGCCTCTCTTTCTAATGCGTAACTCTTATCTTATACTTTCTGTCTACGTTCCCTATTAGGTACCTACTGTACTTTTGTGAACAAATGACATTTCAAATAAACCTAGGCTCGGTGTTTACTAAGTATTATTTTTTACAAACTAATTTTGGCTCAGTTCGTAACAGAACTTAGCGGGGGTGGGGTGG
The DNA here is from genome assembly GCA_963576755.1 of Noctua janthina. Classification (NCBI taxonomy): domain Eukaryota; kingdom Metazoa; phylum Arthropoda; class Insecta; order Lepidoptera; family Noctuidae; genus Noctua; species Noctua janthina. Next base: position 12,332,306 of record OY755066.1, read on the forward strand.
CGGGTTCGAAAAATTGGCACACGTCCGACCTTCAACGCGTTCCGCTCGGGACTGAAGCACGGGATGCGAGTATAAAATGATGAAAACAGCAAATTTTGGAAATGGTGGTATAGGTTTTTTTAATATTTCAAATTATGATCGCCGTGTACTGTCACATTTTTTACGACCTTTATAATGGTAGGTATAAGTTTTATTGTTAAAAACCTAATATAACTCAAATGAAGTAATATTAAAAACCATCATTAAGACTTGTCTTTGCGATTTAATTGGATGCAACAAAGTGCAAGTAATCGTGTATCGCTGTGCCGAAATTATCTAGATCGAAGTGTGAAATATGTAATATATTTTTTTCAGACTTTAAATCCGTGCTATATAGGAATAAAACACAATACAAAACGACGTTTATCTGGATAACCTTGCCTTAAATCTCATGCAATGTGTTTAGTTCCTATTCAATCAAATAATAGCAAATTATTATAAACCCTCAATCTGTTCCTATTCTAGTGCAATAATACCTAGTTCAGTTATTACACAACGAAAATTAAAAAGAGTACATATATGTATAGTTATATCACCCATTCCGTTTAATTGATATTATATTATATTATAAGCTTTTATTTTATTTTTCGTGTACCAGAAATGGTTATTATGAGGATCGCTAATGTTATATTGTGTAATGTAACATTTATTTACCATCTATGTATACCCATATTATGCGAATAAATTATTTGATTTGATTTGACTTGATTTGATACTGTCGTTGAGCGATTCTCGTCATTTATTCGTTAACAGCGAGCTGGTGCATATTTGTTGTGATTCTTATATAACACGCGAGCGCCCGTTGCCCCGCGCTGGTAGCCGTCCGACTCGCAAAACGGGTCTGTTATCTGTAGATGAACTACACCACTCACTCACCATGATGACGCGCTTAACGTAACAATAATCGTTTAGTGATGAATATCATAATAAAATTTAGAGAATAAATTACCATTAATAGTTAGCAATAAATCGTTTTGTTAAAATATTCGGTTTAAATATATTTTTAGATAAATTTAATATAATTCGCTTAAGGACGCTATTATATTTTTCTACAAATAACAGTGTTTTTCAGGTACCATTTTAATGTATAAGCAATCACAAATGTCAAAATATGATGGTCTTAATTTAAAGATAGTATATTCATCTCCAGATTGGCTTCAGAAAAATTTTATGACGTCATACAAAATTTTCGCACAAATACGTTTTTCCCATTACAAAAATCGCAGAAAATTTAAAAAAAAAGGGTCAGAATAGGTGCCAGTTTAGGTAAATTTACAGCACATTTTATCCTAAAAAATATAACAAATTGCGGTATATATAGTCCTTTATAGGTTCAGCTAATTATTTTGTATCAAAATCAACATATTTTTTCAATTATCAGCTAAAATAAAAACATTTGTCGAATTCTTCATACATTTTGCACTCGCGTGTCATCATTCCGCGCTCAGAAGCTTTCGTGGAAGGACGGGTGTAACGCTCTCTCGCAAAAAATAAATACGATAAAATTACTAGAAAATATTGTAGTGTGCATGCGTGTGTACCGTCGTGAGTAATCGGAAGGAGTTGATACTTTTTCGGACTTAAATAAAGTGAAGTACGAGTTTTATACTTTTATTATTAGAATGTGGTTTAGAAATTACATTGGGTAAGATCGGAATTTGGACGGGTGAGGTTAAGCAGTTGTTGACAAGGTTGCGGAATGAATGGGTGGAGTTAAGCAGCTCTAAGTAAGGTTAGGATTGGGATGGATAAGGTTAAGCTGTTGGCAATGAAGTTTGGAAGTGGATGGGCGCGAGGAGGGTTATGATTTTAACCGGTTTGTATGTATGTATGACGAATATGGAGACAATATACAAGATGGTGCCGATAAAAATTAGACAACTTTTTGTCATGAGTGTCATTTTCATGGTTTTTGGGGTCTCTAGTATCGGATATATGATCATAACCAAAATCCAAAATGCTGTCGACAAAAATTTGATAACTTTTCTTCATGGGTGTCATTTCATGGTTTTTGGGGTCGCTTATATCGAACATGGAATCTTAACCAAGATGCATATATAAGGTGTATATTTTCATACACGAAATATTATAAGAGTAACTTCTAAAAGTCGTAAAGTCGCCATAGCAAAGAAAAAAAAAAATATCTGAGTTTTATTTTTTTTTACGAAATTCTTATGATTCTAAATTCTTTTTGAGACTTTTTGCATAAAGCCTTTACTCCCATATTCTAACAATCACAATCGGTAAATACGACGTAGTAAACTAGCGTAATGGATGTTCAAAAATAATATTTATGTAGTGTGTTAAGTAATTTTAAATTATTTATTTTTTATAAAAATATACTCAGAAAAAATAAAAATCCCTTGAAATGGCTTTGTTATAGCTATTAGATGATTCTCTGAAAATATTTCGTGTATGAAATCTTATATGTATATACTAGATTATGCCCGCGGCGTTGCCGACTCGATGTTCGATTATTATCCCACGGGAACGTCATACCGGAATAAAAAGTATGCTGTGTGTTAATCCAGGTTATAAACTTTCTGTGTACCAAATTTCATCCAAATCCGTTCAAAATTGTTTTTGCGTGAAAGAGTAACAAACATTCATCCATTCATCCGCACAAACTTTCGCATTTATAATATAAGTAAGATAGTTAGACGATCACTGCGATCGCGAGTCTGTTGCTGTTTGTTATTGAACAGTTCCATTGTCTATCTTTGAAAATCTCAGATCCTAATACAATCTACAATTAAACCTTCCCTGAAAACATTTGCATTTGTGAACAAAAACCCGCTCAATATTGGATCAGTAGTTTTTGAGAAAATCGCGGATACTTACGATCGAGCACCTTCTTTTTTTGAAGTGGGTTAAAAATACTAACCTGCTTATCAAGACGACGGTACTAAGTAACAGTTACCAAATGCTTTTTCAAAGGTCCAAGTAATCTTATAGAATCAATAAAATTAAAATATAATGAAATGGACCAAGATTGTATAAGTGAAGTATAAAATCGACCGCTCAGAGTTGTTCAATGTGTGCGTACGCATGATGTTGTTGTGTGCGACTTTAGTTACCTAAATTTGAGTTCATCGAAAATGTAACAGCGTCCTTAAGTGGTAGTTTAAGTAACGCAACGGATTTCAGCTATGAGACAAAACATCCATTGTTACTGTTGAGTAGTAAACATCGTTTCACAGGATTGCTGGGTGAATATGAGCACAAGCGATTACTTCACGTAGGACCTTAACTTCTAGTATGTTCCATGCGTGAAAAATGGTGGGTGCTGGGAACGAAACTTGGCAGGCAGGTAGTACCTAACTGCATAACATGCACACGCATGAATAAAAAAATATTTGACACCAATTATGGGTAATTTACCAGAGAAAAGAAGATTCATGCAGTGTGGCGTAGACTACTCGGGCTAATGTTTATATCGAACCGTCAAGGCAGAGGTGTCAATTTAATTAAAGCATACCTACGTCTGCTTATTTATCGGTTTTACTACTCAAGCCGTACAATTGGAGTTGGTTGATAGTTTAACTACACAGGATTATCTGTTAGCTTTAAAACGTTTAATATCGCGTCGTGGAAAGCCATATCAAATCCTTTCAGACAACGGAAAAAACTTCGTTCAAACTAACAGAAGTATTTGATGATATTTTTGGGGTCAACAAAGGCTAATAGTGAAGTTACCTGAACTATAAAAATCAGTTTTTTTTCTAAAAAGGAATTATCAGTAATTTTTGAAAACTCGAATGACATTTTAGATTTACTAGTAATAATCAAATTCGTATAACGTTCATCCCTATTTATAGTCCTCATTTTGGTGGGTTGTGGGAGGCAGGAGTCAAGCCCTGCAAGTACCATTTAAGGCGTGTGCTTGGGGTACGCGCGGCTGACATACGAGGAATTCACAACGGTTCTAACGCAAATTGAAGCCGTCCTCAATTCCCGTCCATTGTCCCCTTTGTTTCCAGATCTAAATGATTTTCTCCCACTGACTCCAGCACATTTCCTGGTTGACCGGCCGCTGGCTGCGCCTGCCTGCAAAGACCTGACCAACATTACACCTACGCGCTTGGTACGTTACGAGCGAGTGGAGCAGCTACGACAGCATTTTTGGCAACGTTGGACCAAGGAATATGTATCCGAGCTCCAGTAACGTAGTAAATCGAAGGTTGCCAGGGAAGACATCAACCACGACAGTCTCGTCTCGTATAAAAGAAGAAAACCTTATACCCTTAAAGTGGAAATTGGGCCGGGTTGTGCAGGTGTTCCCAGGAAATGACGGAGTAGGACGCGTCAGTGAAGTTCGCACGGCAGCTGGCACTATTCCGCAGGCCTTCTCGAAGATTGGCCCACTACCTGTGAAATAACCCAGCTATTGAACGTCATCGAGTCCTTCATGTTGCAAGCTTTGATCCTGGTGCTTACAAGGCGGCCAGTATGTTCAGTATCGACTCTACTAGCGCCATCTATCGCTTCTCCCGAGCAGTTTGCGAGCGACATGAAGTGTTGCGCGCAAGCCGACGGGCTGACGGACGCAGCACCGGGTGGGACCGCGCCAACTTCATATATATTCTCTCGTTACCCCTGGCTATATTATCTGTGCCCCAGGGGCTGCAGTCTCGACATAGATAGCGACAAAAATCGGTCGTTAAGTCATAACGATGTCAAATTTCTTTAATAGATTTTCAACCTTAAGAGCTTTGAAATAAAGTTGAAAATCTATTATAGAAATTCGACATCGTTATGACTTAACGACCGATTTTTGTCGCTATCTATGTCGAGACTGCAGCCCCTGGGCACGTTAGGCAGACAAATTGAACAATATTCGTTTTCGTTTTTATTTACATTATTATACGTTGCTAAATCAGTAATAAAAGGATTCATTGAAGAAGTCTCTGGCTGCATACAATACAAAACCAATCCCAAACACTATTCATTAAATGGACAACCTACATTCAACTCAAAGAACTCGTTTCAAAATAACAAAAAATAAACTAGTATGAATAACGAGTTTTTACATAAAATATGTTTACTCCCGAGTTCACTGACGGTCTACCGCTTTTCACCCTTATGCCCTAAGTAATAAGGTTGAAAGTAGATCAACAGTCAGTGAGCGCGGTAGTACAGTTTGAGACGTGCCACTTTCGTACTTAGTTCAGAAGTTCAAGGCAAAAAAGCAATGAAACTAGTTTAATAAGGAAGTTATCATGGTAATACGTTTATTTTCTCCACATAGTTCGTACAGTTAATAGTTAGTTACAAGGAACTCGTTGCTAAATAATAACAGCAGTTCGGGTCCAGTTTCAGGTTAAGCCGCACTTGTCTTCTCTTGTCTAGGTTGGTTCGTGGATGGGTGACTATTCATTACATACCGAGTTTCCTCCGTGTCTCGGAAAGCACGTTAAGCCGTTGGTCCCGGCTGTCATTTGTAGATCTGACGTTATAGTCACTGGCCCCAAAGTCTGACAACCAGTGTCACAAAGGGGTATCGTATTACCCAGTACTAACTGGGTTGTGGAGGTCAGATAGGCAGTCGCTCGATGTGAAATACTAATATTCAGCTGCATCTGGTTAGGTTAGCCGATCCCAACGTAGTTGGGAAAAGGCTAGGCAGATGCTGGCATAGTTCGTACAGTAAATAATATGTTTACAATAATACATTGATGTGGTGGAGACCAGAGCCTGTACTAGGAAAACCTGTGTTACAATTAAATATAAATAATTAATCAATATCCATACAAAGTATTTCACATAGTCTCATCTATCTATACATAACAATAACAAGCCAATCAATTATAAATGATGTTTATCATGCAAATAGGTTTTTACAAACACTTTTATACGTATTTTTTTTTAAAACGAGTTGAGCCAGTGTTCCGTACCTGACTACTCTGAAAAGAAACAACCGAAACAAACTCGAGGTTATAATCAAAAACCTATTTAAAAAGAAGCTTTTAAATATAAGTGTGACTTATTTTTTTTCCTATTCTTTTCAGCAACGCCTTTTAATTGATACCTATATCACGGGATTGCATAAAAATAACTAGTCCGCTATCTACGGGAGTATACCATACTGGATTTAGAATGACCTAACTTAGCTAACCATGCATTGTCTTCCAAACAAAACGTGTTTGCAAAATTTCAACTCAATCGGTAGGGGGGATAACTTTTAAAATTTAGTTGCAAGATTTGACCTGGACTAACATACAAACATTGCAGTTAAATAAAAAAATAAAAAAGTCGCTTTTAGTCTCTGTGTGTATAACTGCTCACATCTCCTAAACTTCCGAATGGATTTTAATGCAGTTTTCACAATCATTTAGAACACTATCTCACACAATACATTTACATTTTACAGAAATCTCGATATAAGATTTTAAACTACAATACAAACTCCCAATTACCCGTTTGACGGCACGGTTGGCGCAGTGGCTGAGCGATAGACTGCTGCGCTGCGTGTCACGGGTTCGATTCCCGCACGGAAAAAATATTTGTTTGGCCTACAGGTAGTTGTTCCGGGTCTGGCTGTATGTGTATGTGAGTTTAAATGTTTGTGTACGCACCCACGATACAGGAGAAATTCCTAGTGTGGGGCAAAGTTATTATAAAAAATAAAAAATAAAAAACTATCATGGTCACTAACATTATTATAACTAGAAGACATAATAATAGAAATAGATAATAATAATAAATAAATAATAATAAATACATCTAGTTATAATAGAAATCTCGATATAAGATTTTAAAATTTCATGGTCACTATAATTATTATAACTAGAAGACGGGACTGTTTATCCGTGATCATGGTGCTTGCAACAGCGCCGAAATATCGGAAACTCAAAGAAAACAATAAACATGGTAAATATCCCGTCTTCTAGTTATAATAGAAATCTCGATGTTCTGACATTTCGCCAAATAGTCCCTACATAGCACCCGTGTGTTTTTGACAGACAATTCAGCAACAGCAAAACAACACAGCAACCCAATACTTAAGGAAATAAAGATCACAAACATTTTGACAGTGATGAAAATCAGCTGCAAAATAACTATTCACGTACCGGTATTAAGTTTCGTGAAATTCTTACAACAAAAGTGGAAGGAAAAGCTACCTGTGGAAGTTTATTAACTTAACATTGCACATTTTTAACTGCCGGTCGACGGTCAGTAGTTGGATGAACACATTTGATATCCATTTTGATATCGCGTTTCCTTTGCCTTTTATTTAATTTATTTACATAAAATGTAAACCACAACACTCGATTTCTCTTTACAACAACGAAATAAACGTATATTAGTAGTGGGTTTATAATTGCAACAACTAATTGTTCTATTAACATTGCTGTTGCACTGTGGCTGAAAACCACTACAACTTGAGCAGAGAATATAAAGCAATCGCTCAATAAAAAAATCAAAGTGGCGATATACAAGTGACGCCATTTGCTGGACGCTGTATGTGAGCTCGCGTTGGAACTACGAAAAAGTGTACAAACAATTACAATGTAAAGTAAACTGTTTAATAATAGAGGTAAAAGAAAATAAAAATATGCTATATCTTCTATGGAACTTGATTTTTTTAAATTAAAAGTAACAGTAGTAACATAAGTATAAACCAGGCTGGTTACGAAAGGCGTACCCCAAGCAAAGAGACAACTTTTGAAATGTCTCCTTTGGATATTCGCTTTAAAAACTTTAACTATGTCTACATAAAACATGTGGGATACAACTATCAACCAATTGACTTTCACTGTTGCCATGTACAAATATATAAAATAAGTAAGTACTGAAAACTGCTGATATGCCAGAGTTTCGATATTTAATATAGGGGTGTACAGTATATAACGACAGAACACAGTTATTAGATCTTTTAAGAGGTTTGCTAAAATTAAGTTAAGAAACACAAAGTTTATGTAATTTCGAAACTGTTTTATCACGCACCATGATATCACTCCGTATATCAACGGAACTGTCGTCAGTGCACAAGAAGTGTACGTTATTACAGTGAATCGGTACGTTATTAATTGTATTTCGCTGTCAATAACCTGTGTAGAAGCACGCACTTGTGTGTCGTTGTCAGCCATGGTCACTTGCACGGGTTCGATTAATTCACTTTAAGACCACAATTACGAAAAAGTATTTGTGTACAGCTTCACATATAGCACTGCCCAGTTACCGAGGATCATACAACAATAGAGCGCCTCATATCAGAATCCAAGTTCGACATAGTGTGGGTACGAAATAATAGTCTCAACACTGATTACGACAGTCTATTTGTTCACTTCCAATAACAAAATAGCAAAATCTCAAATAATCAAGCGGATGAAAATGTACGGAAACGCGGTAAGTTCGATACAGGCTGGCAGAACGACCTCTCGCGCTTGTCCTCACCAAAAAGTGAAGTATCTCCAGTCAAATGCGTCCAATGTCCAACAATGACAACTGACAATGACAACTGACAATGACAACTGACAATGACAACTGTCAATTACAACTGACAATGACAACTGACAGCTGTCAACAAGACCTGCGACGCCCTGTATCGACCTTTCCGACAAAAGATGATAGATGGCGTTATTCTAAATTAACAATAATCAATAGCAATTCTAATAATTGTGCTTCTGTGTTGATTCTGCGACAGATATAATTGTTAATTTATCTTATAAGTAAAAGGGTTAAAAATGTGTTGCTTCCATAACCGTCGATGAAACAATAGGAAAAAGCTTGCACCAAAGCAAGTCTGATAAAATATAATGGTACGCACCAAAGCAAGTCTAAATCATATTTAAATCAAAATCAAAGCATTTATTTCAAGTAGGCCAGTTACAGGCACTTTTGAATTGTCGAAACAAAACAATGAAATATAACTACAGTCCCAGTCTCAAGGCACAAAAACTGTGAAAGTACAGTAGTTGCCCATTCCCTAACGTAGATCTCTATGGAGAACGAACATGACGCATGTATCAGCACCATTCAACTCAACCATTTTGAAGGGAACTAAATGATCCGACACACGTGCCACCATCAGCGAGACATTTGAGTGAGCATGACATACTTCTAACCGCCAGGGCACATTCAAGTCAAGAAAAGACTCAGGTTTCCAGCGAATGACAGCTTTCTAGTACATAGTACTCACACAATATGGGCTATGCGGCTATATAATACTAAAGAGATTGAATTTATATAATGCAAAGATAGTTGTACAATCTTCAGCAGCTCCAACAATACTATTTAATGCTATCAATTTATGCGTCCCTGTTTTTGTGGAGCAGGATTAAGCCAAGCATTTTTATCAGTGATATAATCGTCCAACTTGTAATATGCTTGCTTAGATAGTGTGCGTTTAATGCATGTTTTAAATTTCGTTTCATTCAGTTCAAGAATACTTTGTGGAATTTTATTATACCATATCAAACAGTACCCCATGAAAGATGAGTCTACTTTAGTCTGAAGCTTGGCTGAACTAAATGGTATCTATTTCTAGTACTGTAATTGTGTCTGTCATCTCTTTTATTAAAAAGATGGCCTCCACCCTCACGGTTCCCTCACAATAAGGGCAATAGAACATAGAAAGCCGGAATCGCGTGAAAATCTTTCGCGGTTTTATGTTAGTCTCTAGTTGACATTAGAGACAGTAGTTGACAGCACGTACATCTTTACAAGGATCTTTCGGTACATGGATGGCGTTTACAGTGAGATGATGTTCACACTTGAACATTTGTGAAATGTACCTACTGATAATCAAGATTTTGGTTACCCGCCATAGGTACTTGCGTGGCTTTAAACTTATTCACCGATGTTTTTACTTTGTCTGCTGTGCAGTGTGTCGTACACTTGAGGCTCTGCAAACCACTAAATCTTCGCTCCGCCCACTTTTAATGTGACCAAAGCTTTATAGTACCCACCCAAATGATGCGTTATTGCGACAGAAATACTCGAGTATACTTTTCATTGTGCATGTTTATCTATCTGTTATAGCATTATGGTATCCTTGATATGAAAATCTTGCAGAATTATATTTGATCTAAGAATCTAGTAAGAAAAAAATAAGACAAACCGCATGTGAATACAATTATAATCAATGGCAAACAAATTAGTGATCATTTAGTACAGTTTACCCGTTGACTGCCCCGTTGGTCTAGTGGTCGCAATCGCGACTGCTGAGCATGAGGCCCAGGGTTCGATTCCCGGGTGTGGCAAATTGTTATTGGGTTTTTCCATCAGGAATTTCTCAGTAGCAGCAACGGAGTCTGGATTTGAACGCGGTTAATGGCAATTGGATCGCCCCTATTGTGTGGGGCTTAAACATCATCATTATTATTAATCACTAGCTTTTGCCCGCGGCTTCGCCCGCGTGGATGTCGAAAAATATCCGACAGGAACTTACTACCGGGATTAAAAAGTAACCTATATTTTAATCCAGGTTATAAACGATCTGTTTGCGAAATATCATCCAAATCCGTTCAGCCGTTTTTGTGCATACCGGAACATACATCCAAACAAACTGATCAAAATTGTAAAAACTATATTTTCGGCATCAAACTCGAATAATCAATGTAAGGTGTGACTTCGTTTATTTTTCTTTTTGAAGTATTGAAATTCGTTTTTTTTTAGATAATTATGAATTTTATGACAATAAAAATAAAGAGCTTTGTTAATAGCTAATTGGCCTCCACTATGTGTAATATTTGAGGTACACTGCAAAGAAATACCTACCGTAAAGAACCGGTATCTACCTAAATACCGTCCTTCACAGTATTTCTTTATATACAATGTTTTTCACTAATTCGGAAGCGGGCACTGAAACAACCAGGCCAGTTGGAGAGCTAACACGTGAGCAAGCCCCATAAAACTGGCCGTGGGAGAAACAGTCTTGCTGCAAATCAACTCCAGCAAATTTCAGAGTTTGTCCCTGTGACTTATTAATAGTCATCGCGAAACAAACCTTGATAGGGAACTACTATCTTTTAAATTGAAACTGAAGGTCATTTGGTATCAATGGTATACGCGGCACGAAGACTGTTTCTCCTCTCAGATCCAGCAAGTATTTTGACCTTAAAAACATATGTTAACGTCATGTGCACCTACTGTTGTGGTCCGGAACGAGAGGGAATGATAAGCCATCACCATGCTAGCGAAGGAGGTGGCGGGACGTGAGAGGGAAAGAGCCTCACGTCCCAGCCGCGCCGGCGTCGGGGGTCACGTGGTGGCTCCCGGCCACCGTAGGCGCGGGCCTGTGGACGGCGAGTAATGGGCTAGCTCGCCGTCCGGCCGTCTTATGACGACAGGCTGTGTTCGTATTCCACGCGCGCCTCACAGAGATGTCAGCAACAATGTAGTCTGTTTCTCCTCTGCCAGATCGAGTTAGTACTTTGGCCTCAATAACATTGTGGCGGAGAGCTGTTGTTACTTGGAGTCTAGTTCCATTGCACAATTTTGGAGGCCGTATATTTCGATGCAACATGACAGGAGCACCTACACGCAACATAATTCTGTGATACGGAAGACCCGGCGGATTAAGAGAGTTTAAAAATTCTACAGGTTAATTAACCGACTTGTCCATATCGATCATGGTATCAAGAGTTATAATGAATTATACATCATTTCTTCACTTTCGAATGTATTTATCAAGATTTCGTTGATCTTAGCGGCTTGGTCGTTTTTGGGAGTCAAAATGGTTCTCTTGCAAAATCACTCCATCGGTTTGTCTTTAACATTTTTATTCATGGACGAACAATTTCAATACAAAACTTCATCCCCCTTTTCACCCCCTTGTGGGTTGAAATAAAAAAAAAAAAAGGTTTACGTTGTGTTAGTTTCCAAACATGAACCTAAATATTAGTGATTTTATCTTAAAAATACCTTTTTAAAATCGCTAGACGATCCTGGCTGCAGGATGAGGTAACAAACATAGTTACTTACCTTCATCCCTGTTTTTAACCCTTCGGGGGTAGAATTATCAAAAACGCTAAGACACGTATAAATTAACTTTCAATGGTCAGCCTGATCACAAAATTTGAAGATCCTAACTTCAAAACTGACGGTCTTTCATATAAACCTCCATCCCCTATTTTACCCCTTTAGGGGTGGAATTCCCAAAAACCCTTTCTTAGTGGATACTTACTCTTCACGAAGAACACACCCTCCACGTTTCATATCTCTAGGACCAGCGGTTTGGGCTGTGTGTTGATATATCACCCAGTCAGTCAGTGAGTCAGTCAGTCAGTTTGCCATTTTATATAATTATTACATAGATTTTAGATATATAGATTTTGACATTATTACCATTAATTATTTTGATATTTCAATATTTTTGTTTTTTTTTTTTGATATGCTGAGATAGGGACTTTTGGCCAATTTAATTTGTTTTCTTATGTTTACGTTTTTATATAATTTTTGTATTTAGTGTAATCTCATCCATTTTTTTTTGTGTTTGTGAGTCTAATAAATATTTTTTCTATTCTTTTTTTCTTTTTCTTCTTATTATTAGTAATTATGACCAAAATTTTCCAAATATAATTATCACACAACAAGACAAGACAAGACAAGGCGTAGACAAGTTCCTTGGCCCAAGTCTAGATGTAAAAATCTATTGGACTTAGGTCTAGGGAACGTGGGGTCAAGGAATAGGCCCATCCCTCCCAATACATGAGTCTGAGAATGCATCATTCAAGTACTTACTGACGGTTAATCTGCAGTGACCTTACCTGACAACCTCAACGGGGATAATTACCACTGGTTAATCTCCAGTGAGCGGGACAACCGTCATGTTGAAAAACAAACGACCGGTCTTCACTGAAAATTGGTAGCTCAGCTAATAATAAGGGCAAGTCTGTTTGTAAAAAATCTAGGTAATTATCCCCGTTGAGATTGCCAGGTAAGGAACTTGTCTACACTACGGAAGTTGAAACTAGGTATGATTTAGTTCAACGCATTGAGGCGGCCTTCATGACCATCTAAGTAGAAATGGGTTTACGCACCACTACAGTCGAGGTAAGACTAAGATATCGCACGTGCATACGCAATAGTGGCGGACAATTTGAACAAGATTTGTAATTAGGTATTTATTAAATAAATTATTATTTTTAATTTTCATTTCAAGTTCGAGGAAAGTTAGAACCCTTTGTAAGACAGAGATAAGAGACTGCGTAAGAGTGGGATAACAGTATCTACCTAATTACAGCATTTAATTTATTCGAAAACTAGTGTTTTATCCCGAATATGGAGTAGCTTGATGGTGTGCCCCAATACACAAATTTAACAAATTACCGAAGTTATTAAAATATTTATTTAGCATATTGCATACCGTTAGAAAGAGGACAGACTAGAGAACTTTTTAAAAGAATTCTAAGATCTCGATCCTTTTTTTTTTTTTTTATAGTAATTTAAAGTTGAGTTTTAAGTTTTTTTTTTTTTTTCCAAAAGCTTTGTGAGTTATTAAAAAAAAAACTAGAAGTTACTAGAGAGTAGTTTTGAATTTGATAGAACCATACAACAGTACATATAAAAAATAAAATGTAATTTGAAGACTATACTTATAACTTTTTATTAAATTTAAGCTTTAATGTTGAGTTTGGGAATTTATCAAAATAAAAATTAGAAAGATGTAATAAAAAAAACCGGTGTGGTCAAGAGTGAGTTCTTTGGCCTGAAGAAATAGCAAATGACCTCTTCATTCGGCCAATTCAATTTTGCAAACGATGCACCACACACCCTGTATAATTAATCAATATCTATACAAAGTATTTTCGTAGTTTCGCCTAACTATACATAACATTAACAAAACAAAATTAAATGATTTTTATTACTCAAACAATTTTTCACGTAATTTTTTTTAAAACGAGTTGAGCAGTTGTTTAGTACCTAACTACTCTGAAAAGAAACAGCCGAAACAAACTTCGAGGTTATAGTCAAAAACCTATTTAAAAAGAAGCTTTTAAATATAAGTGTGACGTATTTTTTTTCCTATTCTTCTCAGCAACGCCTTTTAATTGATACCTATATCACGGGATTGCATAAAAAATAACTAGTCCGCTATCTACGGGAGTATACCATACTGGATTTAGAATGACCTCACTTAGCTAACCATGCATTGTCTTCCAAACAAAACCTGTTTGCAAAATCTCAGCTCAATCGGTAGGGGGGATAACTGTTTTAATATTTAGTTGCAAGATTTGACCTGGACAAACATACAAACATTGCAGTTAAATAAAAAGAAAAAAGTCGCTTTTCGTCTCTGTGTGTGTAACTGCTCATATCTCCTAAACTTCCGAATGGATTTTAATGCAGTTTTCACAATCATTTAGAGCACTATCTCACACAATACATTCACATTGGACAGAAATCTCGATGCCGACGTCGATTCGACGTAATTTTTTTTTTTCTTTAAGTAAAGTCTTTTAATTAATAACTATATCATGGGATTGCATAAAAAATAACTAGACCACCATCTTTTGGAGTACACCATACTGGATTAGCTAACCATGCATTGTCTTGAAAACAAAATGTGTATGCAAAATTTCAGCTGAATCGGTAGGGATAACTGTTTTAAAATTTAGTTGCAAGATTTGACCTGGGCAAATAAGATATTCTAGATTTCATTTAATTCCAAATGTATTTTAATGCGGTTTTTACAATCATTTAGAGATTTTATTCCAGGTACAGTATGTACATATTCACACTGAACAGAAACCTCGATGTGCTGACATTACCTACATTGCACTCGTGGCCGTCAGAGTCACTAGATACAGTCCTTACACAGATAGATAACCTCTGACAGGAACAACACAATAACAACCTTATATTAACGTAAATAATTATCAAAATCAAGGTTTATTTAACAGACAATTTAGTGACAGCAAAACAACACAGCAACCCAATACTTAAGGAAATAAAGATCACAATCATTTTGACAGTGATGAAAATCAGCTGCAAAATAACTCTTCACGTACCGGTATTATGTTTCGTGAAAAGTCTTACAACAAAAGTGGATGGAATGAAAAGCTACGTGTAGAAGTTTATTAACTTAACATTGTACATTTTTAACTGCCGGTCGACTGTCAGTAGTTGGATGAACAGTTTTGATATCGCGATTCCTTTGCCTTTTATTTAATTTATTTACATAAAATTCATACCACAATACTCGATTTCTCTTTACAACAACGAAATAAACGTATATTAGTAGTGGGTTTGGTAGGTGAATAGTTATATCTCCTATTAACACAGTTGTCGCACTGTGGTTGAAAAACACTAAAATTTGATAAGACAATATTAGGCAATCGCTTAAAAAAAATATCAAAGTGGCGATATACAATTGACGCCATTTGCTGGACGCTGTATGTGAGTTCGCGTTGGGACTACGAAAAAGTGTGCAAACAATTACAATGTAAAGTAAAGTGTTTAATAATAGAGGTAAAACTAAATATAAATAGACTATATCAATTATGGAACTTTCTTTTTTTAAATTAAAAGCAGCAATAGAAACATAAGTAAGAACCAGGCTGGTTACGAAAGGCGTACCCCAAGCAAAGAGAGCACTTTTCAAATGTCTCCTTTGGATATGCCCATTAAAAACTTTAACAATGTCTACATAAAATATGTGGCATATAACTAATAACCAGTTGACTTTCACTGTTGCCATGTACAAATATAGAAATAAAGTAAGTACTGAAAACTGCTGATAAGCCAAAGTTTCGATGTCTATTAAAGGGTCTATTACATAAGTACAGAACATAAATACCAGAACAACTAAGAGGTTTGCTAGAATAACGTTAAGAAACACAAAGTTTCTGTAATTTCGAAACTGTTTTAAGACGCACCATGATATCACTCCGTATATCAACGTAACTGTTGTCGGTGCACAAGAAATGTACATTATCACATTGGATCGGGACATTATTAATTGTGTTTCGCTGTCAATAACCTGTGTAGAAGCACGCACTTGTGTGTCGTTGTCAGCCATGGTGGACGTCACTTGCACGGGTTCGATTAATTTTAATATTACGAAAAAGTATTTGTACAGCTCCACATATAGCACTGCCCAGTTACCGGGGTTCTTACAACAATAGATATAATAGTTAATTCATCTTACAAGTGATCGGTTAAAAACGTGTTGCTTCCATAACTATCAATGAAACAATAGATAAAATATACTGGTACGCACCAAAGCAAGTCTGAATCATATTAGAATATTAACAGAACCCAAAAATAAACACGTTTTCAAGGCTAGTGCTAGTAACCTTTAAAACTTGTTTATTGTTCGTACCTCAAAAGGAAAAAAAAACGGACCGTCATAGGGTTATTTATCATGGAAGAAAATTAATCACAAAAATTAATAAAAACCACTTTCAGTTCACAGTTACTAAGCAATATGATTTAAACCAACAATCTAAGTAACCTAATTCCACCCACAATTTTACCTTTGATGTCATCTGCCGGAGCTCTTCGCATAAACGCGCCGTGACGCATACAGGTACACTAGTAACGATATTTCATCGTGAAGTCTACAAATGTTTGCACTTGCGTTGAATTACACGAACATCATCTCACATTTATGACCCTCCACCCTCACGGTTCCCTCACGGTTCCCTCACGGTTCCCTCACGGTAAGGGCAATGTAACATAGAAATCCGTAACCGCGTGAAAATCTTTCGCGGTTTTATGTTATAGTCTCTAGTTGACATTAGAGACAGTAGTTGACAGCACGTACATCTATGCAAGGATCTTTCGGTACATGGATGGCGTGTACAGTGAGATGATGTTCACACTTGAACATTTGTGAAATGTACCTACTGATAATTAAGATTTTGGCTACCCGCCATAGGTACTCGCTCGGCTTTAAACTTATTCACCGATGTTATTACATCGTCTTCTGTGCAGTGTGTCGTACACTTGAGGCTCTGCAAACCACTAAGTCTTCGCTCCGCCCACTTTTAATGTGACCAAAGCTTTATAGTACCCACCCAAATGATGCGTTATTGCGACAGAAATACTCGAGTATACTTTTCATTGAGCATGTTGATCTATCTGTTATATCATTACGGTGTCCTTGATATGAAAATCTTGCAGAATTATATTTGATCTAAAAACAGATCTAGTAAGCAAAAACTAAGACAATGACAGTGACAATGACAGGCATAGGCTGATTATGCTATGCTATGCCGCATGTAAAAAAATTATAAACAATGGCAAACAAATTAGTGATCATTTAGTACGTATTGACCCGTTGCCTGCCCCGTTGGTCTAGTGGTCCTAATGTCGACTGCTGAGCATGAGGCCCTGGGTTCGATTCCTGGGTGTGGCAAATTGTTATTGGGTTTTTCCATCAGGAATTTCTCAATAGCAGCCACGGAGTCTGGATTTGTACGCGGTTTATGGCAAATGAATCGCCCCTATTGTATGGGGCTTAAACATTTCTGGCGAATTGTGTGTGTTCACCTATGCCTAATTCTTAAGGGATTACAGATATTGAGAGCAGCGGTGGCCCAGTGGTGGAGACCCCGACTTACGAGGGGTAAGTCGTGGGTTCGAACCCAGCCAGGCGCATTACTTTGTGTAATTTATTTCATCACCATTGCTAAACGGTGAAGGAAAACATCGTGAGGAACCTACAACCAAAAATTCGAAGACATGTGGCATCTACCAACCCGCACTGGGCCCGCGTGGTGGATTATAGCCCATTCCCTCTCATAGATAGGAGGCCTGCGTCCCAGCAGTGGGAACATTAATAGGCTGATTTTGCTATGCTTTGCTATACAGATATTGCATTCAAGTAATACTTTCGGGACAAATTGCGTCTGGCAAATAGACAAACATAGGGTTGGTTCCATGAGCGTTCGGTTTCTCCATTTATTTAACGGACATCTTACATTCAACTCAAAGAACTCGTTTAAAAAAAACAAAAAAAACTAGTATGAATAACGAGTAAAAAAATATAGGTACTCCCAAGTTCACTCACGGTCTACCACTTTTCACCCTTATGCCCTAAGTAATAAACATGAAAGTGGTCGACCGTCAGTGAGCGCGGTAGTACAGTTTGAGACGTGCCACTTTAGTACTTAGTTCAGAAAAGCAATGAAACTAGTTTAATAAGGAAGTTATCATGGTAATACGTTTATTTTGTCTAAATAGTTCGTACAGTTAGTAGTTAGTTAGGAAGCTCGTTGCTAAATAATAACAACAGTTCGGGTCGATCTTCAGGTAAAGCCGCACTTGCCTAGGTTGGTCCGTGGATGGGCGACCATTACATACCGAGTTTCCTTCGTGTCTCGGAAATCACGTTAAGCCGTTGGTCCCGGCATTCCTTTGTAGATCTGTGACAGTCGTTATAGCCAGTGGCCCGAAAGTCTGACCACCAGTGTTACAAAGGGGTATCGTATTACCCAGCAGTAACTGAGTTCTGGGGGTCAGATAGGCAATCGCTCCATGTAAAATACTGGTGTTCAGCTGCATCCGATTAGACTGGAAAATGACTACAACATAGTTGGGAAAAGGCTAGGCAGAAGATGGCATAGTTCGGACAGCACATAATATGTTTACAATAATACATTGATGTGGTGGAGACCAGAGCCTGTACTACGAATACCTGTATTACAATTCTCCAAGTCTCCAAACTCCCAGACAGGTTACAATTATACAAATATTACCAACAGATTATCCTCTATTCGGACGGAGTATAAAAATTTAAGAATCCGATTTTATTTACATTAACTTAGTTATTATACAGTCTATCTGTGGGTTTCATCACGTGAATGCTCGCGTTAAAAAAAAAAAAACAAAATAATGAAAGCGTTTATTCGTGGTAACATCCAATTACAAAAAAAAAAAATGTTACTTCTGCCAAACTGTAAAGCAGTTTGTTGGCAGATGTAGCTCCCATAATATTATCACAAAGGCTGACTAGTAGTGAATTGAAACGTCACTACGCAATCTAAAATGCATTCAGGGGGCCACCACGGCGCATCAACATCATCATTCTCCATATATATTCTATTTGTGAGACACTTTCATTTACTGAATTTAGGTTTAAAAAAAAGTAGCTATGTAGTATGGTTAATTGGTTGAAAGAAAGTTCTAAATACAACAACACACGACATGGCGTGTTACCAACCATACATTGTAAAAAAAATCCTGCTTAAATTTAAATAATTAATCAATATCATACAAAGTATTGATCACAGTTTCGTTTATCCATACATTACCTTAACAAGCCAATAAATTATAAATGATGTTTTTTATTCAAATTGGTTTTTATAAACTTTTTTATGTGTCATTATTTTTATTTTTAAGCCGGCGATTCGTACATGACTACTGTGAAAAGAAACAGCCAAAACAAATTCAAAGTCATAGTAAAATACCTATTTAAAACAAGCTTCTAAATATAAGAATGACGTCATTTTTTTTTCCTATTCTTCTTAGCAAAGCCTTTTAATTGATTCCAATACCATACGATTGCATAAAAATAACTTGTACTCCATCTTTGGGAGTCCACCACACTTATGATTTAGAATGACCTCACTTAGTCTTCCAAACAAAACGTGTGTGCAAAATTTCAGCGCAAACGGTAGGGTAACTATATAACTGTTTTAAAATGAGTTGAAAGACTTGGACAAACATACAAACATTGCAGTTCAATAAAATCTTGATAAAAGTCGCTTTTCGTCTCTGTTTGTGTAACTGCTCACATCTCCTAAATTTCCGAATGGATTTTAATGCAGTTTTCACAGAGCACTATCTCACAAAATACATGCACATTGGATAGAAATCTCGATGTTCTGACATGTGAAAAGTCTTACAACAAAAGTGGAAGAAAAAACTATCTGTGGAAGTTTATTAACTTAACATTATCATCATCATTCTCTTGCCCTTATCCCGATTCATTTGGGGTCGGCGCAGCATGCCTTCAAGTTTATTAACTTAACATTGTACATTTATAACTGCCGGTCGACGGTCAGTCATTGGACGAATACTTTTGATATCCATTTTGATATCGCGATTTCTTTGCCTTTTATTTAATTTATTTACATAAAATGCATACCACAAAACTCGATTTCTCTTTACAACAACGAAATAAACGTATATTAGTAGTGGGTTTGTTATGGAAACAAT
Source organism: Noctua janthina (assembly GCA_963576755.1). NCBI lineage: Eukaryota > Metazoa > Arthropoda > Insecta > Lepidoptera > Noctuidae > Noctua > Noctua janthina. Next base: position 12,352,457 of record OY755066.1, read on the forward strand.
TAATTGATCTATTAGAGTCTGTCAAGCGAGTCGAGTCCACAACCATTTTACTGATTTCTTATAATGGCAATACTATTATCTGTCAAACAGATTGTCACAATTTCTGTTCTAACCTCGAAGCATTCCGGTTTTTGTTGAATTTTTTAATGTTATAATGCCAAAACCTATTAAAAGTAGTGTCAGGAGCCTGCTGTTTACAATGATTAATAAATATAATCATGTAAAGATTGAATCTGATGACGTGTTAACAGAAAAACGACGACTTTTGGATGAAATTGTTTCAACAACAGGTAGGTTGGCTACAAAATGTTGATACTTTTAGCACAATTGTCTAATTTTGTTTATTTTACTATGATGTGATCACGATTTCGGTTTTGGTTTAGATTCAGACGTCGTATACATGACATTGAATCTCAATGGGGCACCTATAAGTGAAAAGTATTATAAGAGATTGTTGTCATCTTTTTTCAGCCACCTTGGATGATGAATTAATAAAAAGCACAATTGATAATTTAGTTAAGAAAGTCATAGCCATAGATGAGAATAAAAAAATGAAATCTGAAACAGACTATTTGACAAAAATTGCTGCTATGACAGGTTAGTACAGATTTATTTGTTTACATTGTTTGCATTTTCTACAAATATTATCATAAAATTTGTGCGTTTGATACTGAACTGACATATTGAACTTTCAGATTTAAGTGTGAAAACACTGCGAAGAATTAAAAAAGAAGGTGCTATTAACCAAGGCGAGTGGAACACACCGGGGAAAAAACGTCCACGACAGCCAACTGTAGCCAATCTGGATAATTTTGACTTATCAGCAATACGCAATAAAATTAATGAATTTTACTGTGTGAAAAAGCAAGTTCCAACTCTACGAAGTTTGCTTGCAGATTTAAGAGAGTCAATTGGATTTACTGGATGTCATGAAACATTGAGACAATTATTACTCAAAAATGGATTTGAATTAAAAAAAAATAAAAATGAGAAATCTCTTCTTATTGAAAAGTATGAACTAGCTGCATGGCGACATAGATATCTCAGAGCTATTGATGAAAAGCGGAAACAAGGAAAATTAATAGTTTATCTTGATGAGACCTATGTCCACCAAAATTATAAAGTTAAAAAATCATGGCAAGGGCCATCAACAAGCGGTGTAATTGACAAAATATCGTCAGGCAAAAGACATATTGTTGTTCATGCTGGATCCGAAAAAGGTTTTGTTCCCAATGCATTATTGGTATTCAGTACTAAATCAAAAATGACAGATTATCATGATGATATGAACAGAAATAATTTTATTAAATGGTTACGTGAAAAATTAATACCCAATTTAAGTCAGCCCAGTGTCATTGTTATGGACAACGCTAGCTACCATGTAACACAAATAAATAAGCCACCATCTATGAATGATTTAAAGGCTGACATTCAGAAATGGCTAACTGAAAATGGAATTCATTATGAAGAATTCTTTACAAAGGCTGAGCTTATGTGCCTTGTGAATGAACATAAAACAACTCCAATGTATGAAGCTGAAGAATTTTTGAAACAACATGGCCATGAGGTTTTGAAACTTCCGCCATATCATTGTGACCTGAACGCAATTGAACTCATATGGAGTTTGGCTAAAAGAAAAATAGCCAGCAAAAACTTAGGGATTCCAGGTAAAGAAATGGAGAACCTTATAAAAGAATGCTTTAATAGTGTCACAGCCAATGATTGGAAAAAATGCACAGATCACACTATTAGTGTCGAAAATAAGTATAAAGTAAGAGACAGGATATCCGAAACCGAGTTGGAACCCTTCATCATTTCTGTGCGTAATGATTCTACTGACAGTGATTTCTCATTTGAAGGCATTGAATTTCTTGATTCTGATTTTAGTTCTGATGAATAAATACGTACATTGAAATGCTTTTTTTTTAATTTATCCCAAGTAATTTTTTTATCAAAATTCAAGTATCAACAAGTTTTCAGCGTGCTATATCAGTGTTGACACCTGAAAGATTTTTGAATTTGCCGCCTTTTTCATGGGACTAGACTCGCTTGACAGACTCTAACATTGTTGTTGCACTTGGGCTGAAAAAACTTAAAACTAGAGTAGAGAATATTAAAAAATCGCTCAATATAAATATCAAAGTAGCGATGTACAATTGACGCAATTTGCTGGACGTTGTATGTGAGCTCGCGTCGGAACTACGAAAAACTGTACAAACAATTACAATGTAAAGTAAACTGTTTAATAATAGAGGTAAAAGAAAATAAAAATATGTTATATTATTTATGGAACTTAAAGCAACAGTAGTAACATAAGTAAAAACCAGACTGGTTACGAAAGACAGACCCCAAGCAAAGAGACCACTTTTGAAATGAATTTGCCCATTAAATACTTTAACAATGTCTACATAAAACATGTGGCATAAAACTATTAACCAATTGACTTTCATTGTTGCCATGTACAAATATATAAAATAAGTAAGTACTGTAAACTGCTGATATGCCAAAGTTTGGATATTTATTAAAGGGGTGGATAGTACATAACGACAGAACAAAGTTATCAGAACATCTAAGAAGTTTGCTAAAATTATGTTAAGAAACACAAAGTTTCTGTAATTCTGAAACTGTTTTATCACGCACCATGATATCACTCCGTATATCAACGTAACTGTCGTCAGTGCACAAGAACTATACATTATCACAGTGTATCGGTACGTTATTAATTGTATTTCGCTGTCAATAACCTGTGTAGAAGCACGCACTTGTGTGTCGTTGTCAGCCATGGTCACTTGCACGGGTTCGATTAATTCACTTTAAGATTACGAAAAAGTATTTGTGTACAGCTTCACATATAGCACTGCCCAGTTACCGGGGATCTTACAACAATAGATATAATAGTTAATTTATCTTATAAGTGAACGGTTAAAAACTTGTTGCTTCCATAACCGTCGATTAAACAATAGTAAAAAGCTTGTACCAAAGCAAGCCTGAATCATATTAGAATATTAACAGACAAAAAATAAACACGTTTTGAAGGCTAGTGCCTTTAAAACTTGTTTATTGTTCGTACCTCAAAAGGAAAAAAACGGACCGGTATAGGATTATTTATCATGGAGGAAAATCAATCACAAAAGTTAAAAAAAAATCACTTACAGTTCACTAGCATCTAATTTACAAAGCAATATGATTTACCAACAATCTAAGTTACCTAATTCCACCCACAATTTAATCTTTGACGTCATCAGCCGGAGCTCTTCGCACAAACGCGCCGTGACGCATACAAGTAAACTACTAACAATATTTCATTGTGATGTCTACAAATGTTTGCACTTGCGTTGAATTACACAAATATCATGTCATATTTGTGGCCCGCGACCCTTACGGAACCCTCACGGTAAGGGCAATGTAACATAGAAAGCGGGAACTGCGTGAAAATCTTTCGCGGTTTTATGAGTTGACGCCCGTCAACTGACGAATAACTGGGCTAAGTTAAACGTCACCTTGTCTCTCCTGCACCGCGCTGCCTTGGGCCTGTGACCCAACCACCAACCAACTCCTTGAAAAATATTTTACCATAAAAAGTGACTGGTTTTCTATTTAAGTTTGTACTAGATGGAATGAACCACTTTACTTAAAGTGGAAAGTGACGCTTTTATGCACCACTGTTCTCGATCAATTCTTCAATTAAAACGGCACTAGGTATAGGACGAGATATTGCCTCGGCTATAACAGCAGCAGTTAGCAAGGTGACAAACGAGTGAGGCAACAACTACTAGAGAGGGGAGCAAGCTCACTAGACGTCTATTTTAGTGTTGCTATTTGTGAGACACTTCAAAAGTAGTCTCTAGTGTCATGACAGCACGTACATCTTTACAAGGATCTTTTAGCGCATGGATGACGTTTACAGTGTGATGTTGTTCACACTTGAACATTTATGAAATGTACCTACTGATAATCAAGATTTTGGCTACCCTCCATAGGTACTTGCGCGGCTTTAAACTTATTCACCGATGTTATTACATCGTCTTCTGTGCAGTGTGTCGTACATTTGAGGCTCTGCAAATCACTAAGTCTTCGTTCCGCCCACTTTTTATGTGACCAAAGCTTTCCATGGGTACTAATACCCATGCAAATGATGCGTTATTGCGACAGAAATACTCGAGTATACTTTTCATTGTGCATGTTGATCTATCTGTTATATCATTACGGTGTCCTTGATAAAAAATCTTGCAGAATTATATTTGATCTAAGAACAGATATAGTAAGCAAAAAATAAGACAAACCGCATGTAAAAAAATTATAAACAATGGCAAACAAATTAGTGATCATTTAGTACGGATTGACCCGTTGACTGCCCCGTTGGTCTAATGGTCCTAATGTCGACTGCTGAGCATGAATTTCTACCTCCCAAGAACGATGGACACAAAAACGATTTACTCGACCCGGGTCGAGCAAATCGTTTTTGATTTTTAAAAACATTGTGCTGATGAATGCAATAATAGTACGGGGGTCGTGAAGGTGTTTCAAGTAAAAATCCTCCAAAAAAAAAAGCTATTTAAAAAAAAAAACTTGTGAAAAAGTTGGAACTTTGACCCTCAATATCTCCGTAACTAGACGGTTCCCAGGTATGGTCTAGAACAAAAAATGATCGCAATGACGGGGAGAATAAATGCCTTTCAGTTTAGATAAGGGTCTAGTAAAACCCTTTATACAAAGTATTTAACATAGTTTCGTCTATATCTATACATAATATTAACAAGCTTATATTAAAAACAAATTTTTAAAAACAAGCTTTACAAATATGTGTGACGTAATTTTTTTACCGTATTCTTTTTGGCAAAGTCTTTTAATTGATTTGAATTATTATAAAAATAACTAGTCCGCCATCATTGGGAGTCCACCATACTGGATTTAGAATAACCTCACTTAGCTAACCATGAATTTTCTTCCAAACTAAACATGTTTGCAAAATTTCAGCTCAATCAGTAGGATAACTGTTTTAAAATTTAGTTGAAAGAAAGAAAGAAATAAAAAGTATTTATTAGACTCACACAGGACAAAACAAAAAAAAAACGGATGACATTACAATAATACAAAAAATTATGTAAAAAATTAAACATAAAAAGATAAAACAAATTAAATTGGTCCTGTACGAGGCCAAAAGGTCCCTATCTCAGCATGGTGCTGCAACATTTTTCTAAAAAAAAGTCACAGCGCTGGTATTCAGTTGCAAGATTTGACCTGGACAAACATACAAACATTGCAGTTCAGGATAATCTTAAAAAAAGTAGCTTTTCTTCTCTGTTTGTGTAACTGCTCACATCTTCTAAACTTCCGAATGAATTTTAATGCGGTTTTCACAATCATTTAAAGCACTATCTCACACAGTACATTCACATTGGACAGAAATCTCGATTTTGTGACATTTCACCAAATAGTACTCACATAGCACCCGTGTGTTTTTGACAGACAATTCAGTGACTACTGTCACTGAATTGTCTGTCGCACACTCACACAACACAACAAACTTATAAAGGAAATAAAAATTACATTGTGGCAGTAATGAAAATCACCTGTAAAATAATGTAAAAAGTCTTACAACAAAAGTAGATGGAATGAAAAGCAACCTGTGGAAGTTTATTAACTTAACATTGTACATTTATAACTGCCGGTCGACGGTCAGTAGTTGGATGAACACTTTTGATATCCATTTTGATATCGCGATTCCTTTGCCTTTTATTTAATTTATTTACATAAAATTCATACCACAAAACTCGATTTCTCTTTACAACAATGAAATAAACGTATATTAGTAGTGGGTTTGTTAGGTGAATAGTTATATCTCCTATTAACGCTGTTGTTGCACTGTGGCTGAAAAACACTAAAACTTGAGAAGAATATATTAGGCAATCGCTTAATAAAAATATCAAAGTGGCGATGTACAATTGACGCCATTTGCTGGACGCTGTATGTGAGTTCGCGTTGGAACTACGAAAAAGTGTACAAACAATTACAATGTAAAGTAAACTGTTTAATAACAGAGGTAAAACTAAATATAAATAGACTATATCAATTACGGAACCTTCTTTTTTTAAATTAAAAGCAGCAATGGAAACATAAGTATAAACCAGGCTGGTTGCGAAAGGCAGACCCCAAGCAAAGAGAGCACTTTTGAAATGTCTCCTTTGGATATGCCCATTAAAAACCTTAACAATGTCTACATAAAACATGTGGCATACGACTATTAACCAGTAGATTTTCGCTGTTGCCATGTACAAATATAGAAATAAAGTAAGTACTGAAAACTGCTGATATGCCAAAGTTTCGATATTTATTAAAGGGTCTATTACATAAGTACAGAACATAAATATCAGAACAACTAAGAGGTTTGCTATAATAACGTTAATAAACACAAAGTTTCTGTAATTTCGAAACTGTTTTAAGACGCACCATGATATCACTCCGTATATCAACGTAACTGTTGTCGGTGCACAAGAAATGTACATTATCACATTGGATCGGGACATTATTAATTGTGTTTCGCTGTCAATAACCTGTGTAGAAGCACGCACTTGTGTGTCGTTGTCAGCCATGGTGGACGTCACTTGCACGGGTTCGATTAATTCACCTTAAGATTACGAAATAGTATTTTTGTACCACTTCACATATAGCACTGCCCAGGTACCAGGGGTCTTACAACAATACATATGGTAGTTAATTTATCTTATGAGTGGACGGTTAAAAACGTGTTGCTTAAATAACCGTCTATGAAACAGTAGATGAAATATAATGTTACGCACCAAAACAAGTCTAAATCATATTAGAATATTAACAGAACTCAAAATATAAACACGTTTTGAAGGCTACTGCTAGTAAGTAACCTTTAAAACTTACCGTTATAGGATTATTTGTCATAGAAGAAAATCAATCACAAAAAATTATAAAAACCACTTACTGTTCACTGGCATCTAATTTACTAAGTAATATGATTTAAACCACCAATCTTAGTAACTTAATTCTGCCAATAATTTTACCTTTGACGTCATCTGCCGGAGCTCTTCGCATAAACGCGCCGTGACTCATACAAGTACACTCCTAACGATATTGCTTCGTGATGTCTACAAATGTTTGCACTTGCGTTGAATTACACGAACATCATCTCACATTTAAGGCCCTCCACCCTCACGGTAAGGGCAATGTAACATAGAGTTGACGCCCGTCAGCGGGCGAATGATTGGGCAAAGTTGCACGTCACTTTGCCCCTCCTGCTCCGCGCGGCTCCCTTAGGCCTGTAGCTCCAACCTTCTGACAAAGACCAATTCCTTAAAAAATATTTTACCATAACAAGTGACTGTAACGTTTTCTATTTAAGTTTGTATTAGATGGTATGAACCATTTTACTTAAGGTTGAAAGTGACGCTTTTAAGCACCACTGTTCTTGATCGATTCTTTAATTAAAACGGCACTATAGGACGAGCTCGTGCCTCGGCTATAACAGCAGCAGTTAACAAAGTGATACATACAAGTGAGGCCACAACTACCAGGAGCTAGCTCACTAGTGTGAAAAAAGTCCGAAAATTTCTCAGTTTTTTCGCGTGATGCGCAGCGAGCACAAGTTTTTCGAAGTTGCAAATTTGGATTCACATCACCCTGACCTATACAACATATCAAAATTGTAGAACTACATCATGCTTTGCGATTTTAATGTTTATTTCCACGGAGCTAAAGAAGATATTGCTTGTAATGATCCTCACTGCATGGGATTTACGTCTCTTCTCGATATGAACGAGTGCGTCGTAAGATAACCCACCAAGCAGGACCAGTGTCGGTTGCTGATTATTAGATGCACTTACCTATCTAAACATAAATGGCATCAGTCGGCAGAGGACCTATAGTAGGTTACTTATAATAATATGTTTTTGCGTAATACAAAAACCAACTTGGGCCTATCACGGATTTGAACGAACATGTCTTTTGGGGGGGTAACCACTTAATGGAGCTGTGTGTATTTACACTTACATTTCACCAGTTTGGTCTAAGTCCCATGTAATAGTCAAACTTTCAAATTTGGGCTGCTTATGAAAAAAAAATCCAGGTGGATAAACCAAATAACACTTTGCCCGTCCTAGAAATCGAATCCTGGTCCGCAGAAGCACTTGCAGGCACTAGTTGGCCGATTGCCCGTCTTAAATCAAATGGAATCAGTCACCACCTTTGTATCAGAGCTCTCCAAGTCCCAACAGTATGTTAACATCACAGAAGGCCATTATCATCAGTTCATCAGTTCTATAAATAACACAGTATATTCTCTTTTGTGATATCCACGGAGATACAACTTTATGGTCTCTCATTTTGCGTCTCCTGAGCTGTACTAGAATCTTTTAATTTTTTTTACATAGCCACGAGTTACTCTTCTAGGGATAGCCTGAGCCCTGAGAGCTCTTCAATGGCAAGTAACAAACGAATGATTCAGTAATCATTCGATTCTACATTAGAATAAATCTGTTGACGAACTTAGGATATGAATTTATAAGTACCCTATAATTGGCGTCGTTGTATACACCGTGACTTTTTAGTCTTCTTACATAGGTCGTCCACTCAATGTACCCGACATAAAATAGGTCTAGGTACGATTTTATTTTTATCTTCAGAAAAACAATAATAAAAAAATTAGAATAAAATTATGAAACATCCTTTTAATGATGTTTACGTGTTAAACGGGAGAACTATACCTACCCAGCACTCGAGTCAAGTAGATTATCGCTCGTAACAGGGTGTTTAAACTAAGTCATGCGTCATAATACTGAATAATATTTTTATTTTTAAATTATTAAAATCCCATAAATACCTATTTTTTTTATGAATGTTTAGTGTTCATTGGATACTTGAAGTGGGCTGCCGTTGTAAGACGACTAAAAAGTCACTGTGTATAAAAATAATAATGAAAATTAAGACAAAAAGTACCTACTACTTACTTTTTGTCTTAATTTTCATTATTATTTTAGTTCTATTTGTAGTCTGTATACAGGCTGTGGGGGGTGTGTAGGAGAGCAGGGGTGGCTCAGTGGCAGGCGGCACCGACTTACGAACACCAGTCGGCATGTCCTAGAACCATAAATTCGAAGACATGTGACATCTACCAACCCGCACTGGGCCTGCGTGGTGGATTATGGCTTATTCCCTCTCATAGAGAGGAGGCCGTGTGTTCCAGCAGTGGAAACATTATAAGCTGATTATGCTATACATGGTGTAAGAGGACCCTTCACGAAGCTATCAACCAAGCATTTTTTACATCAAACTCTATGTAAAAATTATTTCTAGGAAACGACTTTTTTTGGGTGAAAAAATCACGTTTTACGGTAGGACTCCATAGGACTCCATGTTACACTCTCAAAACATTGTGCTTATTGATGCATTGAATAGTACGGGGAACATCGAGGTATTTAAAGTAGTTACAACATTAAAAACTTGTATTTGAAAACAAAACATCTGAAAAAGTCTGAACTTTGACCGAACTTATCTCCACAACTTGAAGGTTCCCAGGTATAGTCTCTAACACTACGCACGACGCCGTTGCACGTCATGTCCCTGCGACAAATAAATATTTTTTCTTTCTTTCTTAACAAAATAATGATTACAATGACGGGGAGAATAAGTGCCTTTCGGTTTTGTTAAGGGTACTTTTATACCCTGTCATCATCTGCCTAGCCTTTTCCCAACTATGTTGGGGTCGGCTTCCAGTCTAACCGGATGCAGCTGAATACCAGTATTTTACATAGAGCGACTGCCTATCTGACCTCCACAACCCAGTTAGTACTGGGTAATACGATACCCCTTGGTAAGACTGGTTGTCAGACTTTTTGAGCCACTGACTACCTATAACGACTGTCAAAGATCTTCAAATGACAGCCGGGACCAACGGCTTAACGTGCTTCCCGAGGCACGGAGGAAACTCGGTATGTAATGGGTGGTCACCCATCCACAGACCAACCTTGGAAAGCGCGGCTTAACCTAAAGATCGATCCGTGCGGCTGTTATTACTTAGCCACGAGCTCCTTTTATACCCTGTAGAATGTACATAATAATCTTACTTAGATATTTATTTTAATTAAATACTGTTTTGTAATAATTATTCAATAAATTACTAGGCACGGTTTTCGGGAACAAAAACTGGTACTCACACTGACGACGTGCACAGAAAAACTATACTATGTGTAGATAATTAATTGACTAATGAAGACCAATCAAAGTGCTTCGAAGTCTTTCATACGAGTGGTTCTAAGAAAACGAAATGTGCCAAGGATGCTGATCAGTTACGGGCGACGGACCGCCTTCAAAGAAATGCGCCTTACAGGGTACAAAGAAAATGTAAAGCATTCCTGTAAGCATCTCTTAGTATGAATTGTGCAAATAACATAACATAACATCACGACTGTAATCCCCGAAGGGTTAGACAGAGGTGTACCAAATATTACACTTACATTTCGCCAGTGTCGTAAGTAAGTAATAGGGGCGAGCTTATTGCCATTAACTGGGCATAAAATCCAGACTCCGTGGCTACTACTGAGAAATCCCTAACAATTTGCTCGACCCGGGAATCGAATAAAGGAGTAACCTTGTGTTTAGCAGTCGCGCTTGCGGCCACTCGACCAACGAGGCTTTCAGTTATGTTATCTTGTTGTGTAAATACTCGTAAGATAACATAAAATCTCGGCTGTATATTCTATGTAGGGCTGAGCAGTAGTACCCATATCTGTACTGTATATAGTGTATACAATTGCCTAATTACATTTAAAGTGGAAGCGTCAGGGTACCCCGCAATATTCAAATTTTCTTGCGTAAGTAACCATTAAAATCATTAATACAACCCTATAAGTTCATTTAACCCTATTGGATGACTTTTTCGTGAAATAGTTATCGAATGGGGTTACACGAACTTAGAGGGTTGTGTTAATGATTTTAATGATCACAATTCTGTTACTGCATACGTGTTACTTGCGCGACTCATTTTTCATCAACATACAACCTGACACTGACCTGCAAACTGCAAAAAAAACGTAAGAAAATAAAAGCAATAAGCTCGCCCTATTACTTACTTACGACACTGACCTTGTATGGGGCGAGGTTATTTTCAATAAGGGCAAGTATTAACACTCCGGAAAGCTACTGAGAAATTCCTAATTGAAAAACCCAATAACACTTTATCTGAACTGGGGATTTTCCAGGACGGAGCAGTAGCGTTATTAAGGACTTATTTTGGTAACGCAATTTCAAGCTCTATACAGGGTAGCGCCGACAATACGACAATAAATTAAACTACTACTTCATGACTTTCCCAGTCCGCATACGAAAATTCATCACATCAGTGCAAATTATACCTAAGGTTAGTAAACCAATATTTATAAATGGTGTAGTATTTCGTTAACAGTTTTATTCTATTTAATTTGTTGTTTTTTTTTTCATTTCGATGTTAGGATGTATTTGATAGTTTAAAAATATTCCTATGAACTAGTATTATCAATGTTTTCATTTATTGTCGTATTGTCGACGCCACCTTGTATATATAAACTAGTTTATGCTTGCGGCTTCGCTTCCGTTATGTACGAAAATTAACCCACGAGAACGTTTAAAGTGTAGCCTATGACACTGGGGGATAACGTAGCTTCCCGTTAGTGAAAGAATTTCCGGAATCTGATCAGTAGTTCCGAAGATTACCCCCTACATACAAACTTACAAACAAATACCTCCTCATAATATTAGTATAGATCATAAGTCATGTTTGTGAAAAAATAATGATTTTTTTGTTACTAATATAATTACGTCTTTCCCATAGTTAAAAGCTTGCAAGTCTGACAACAGATCTGACTTTTCAGTGTTTCCCAAACAATTGTGTCATACAAGTCAGATGGTAAACACCCCGAGGATAATACCTTCAGCCATTCAATAAACAATTAAAATTGCCACAAAAACGCTAGATGGAAGACGCGTGTATAACTCACTAGTTTATGCCCGTGGCTTCGCCCGCGTGAAGTTCGGTAACTGTCCCAAGGGTTACCAGGATAAAAAGTATTCTATGTTTTAATCCAGGTTATAAACTATCTATGTGCCAAATTTCTTTAAAATCCGTTCAGTAGATTTCGCGTGAAAGAGTAACAAACATCATCCACTCATCCGTCCTTATAAACTTTCGCATTTATTATATTAAAGTAAGATAAGATTAAACATCGTCCACACGTCACATAGTGACCACTTAGTAGATGTATTGCAGCCTCACGCTTCATGTCTAAAACGTGAAAGCTGTGACCTACTTACAGTTCAACAGGAAAAAGCTAATAAATTCACACTTTTGTCATCAATAATTTCCTTAATATTCTCAATGAAACGCTAACGATAATCGGAATCGTAATCGTGCACCGAGCGGGCAACAATATGCCAAACACCATTTAAGTCATTAATAATCGTCGTAAAACGGGAAAATTTCAATGGACATCCCATCGTCGGGCCGGTTATCCATTAAATAAATTTTATTCGTGTGATAAGGCGCGGGGCGGGCGGCGGCTGGGCGGGCGCCGGCCAGACGCCCCAGTCGCCGCCCGCCGTTGCCACAGCGAGGACGCATGCCGCTCAGTGCCCAGCCGCGCTAATTTTACACGCCAGTAACTCTCCTCTGCTACATACCGTTGACCTGATAGTGAAGTGTGACAGTGCTAGTGAGTCAGCAGCCGCAGCCGCTCCCTCCACGTCGCCCTCACAGTGAGTACCTCATCTCCACAAACTTTGACGGCGACTTATCTCAATCATCCGTCGAGCTTACGGCCATTTTATACGAACGCTCAACCTTGAGTCGTTGTCAGTATTTTGGTCATTGTGACTCGCAGCTGATCTTAGGATTTTTCTTTGAGTCCGCGCGGTGGTTCAGCGTTCTACAGAAATAGCGTCGAAGGAATTCCATTAATGTATCGAGCTGCGAGATTTATTTGGTTTAGCTCCGAACGATTAATATTGTGGAAGTTGTGTGAAAACAAGGGCGATATTCATGTCAAGGTTCTGACACCTTGTTATGTTCGCGTTAATGTTCGGACGGAGTCGTAAAGTACGAAAAATGAGAAGTTTGCTTGTTTGTAGCCATTATGAGATCATAAAGTTTATCTATTTTTATTCCTGAGTTTTTTACAGGTATGAAAGAAAGGAATGCTATGTAATAGAGTCTTGATGACTACTCGAGATGTATAGATAAGAGTACGCCTGTACGCGAGTGTTGTCAGAATCGTAAAAAAAAAACGTTGGCAATGTTAGTAGTATAAGATTCTGTTAGTAATTTGAAATATCCAAAACATAACATCGTTATTATGAGTTAACTGGCTAGCATTTATGTTATTTATTTCACACTTTATTAAACTTCAGATATAATCGGGCTGTAGTCACGAACATACGATTATGTCGTTGTTTTATTGCCCTTGTTGTACACCGAAATAAATGTAGGATTTGTTCAACTAGAAGACAAGATACTATTGTTAGTAATTAATGATCAACGACCCATTTTCTTTGGATCTGACAATAAACTTGTAATTGTGAGACTAGACATAGACAGATAATAATTTATTACTATTAATGGTTATTACTGAATCCAGAGGGACACATTGTATATCTACTTACTATTGTAGGTACAAACAAAAGGAAATGGGACACTTAGCTAACCTTGCACAAAGTATTAAAATTTTATGCGAACTATTAGTTTTAAGTCCACAAAAAGGTCCACCCCTTGATGCCTCCACTACATTATTTGAGTATATAGGTCTCGGTACATGGCATGCAAATTATTATGTGCATATTTTTGCGGGCATGAGGGCGGTGCTGCATCCTGCATCTAGGGCTGGATTTTTTTCGCGGAATTAAAATGACATATTTTATGGATTTATGAATTTCCGCAAAGTAACGCCTCATTCTTTAATTTATAACAAATTAGTTATCCTTGTGGACTAATGTTTTGTGGACTCTTTAGCTAGGCTAGGCTTAGCCTAGATATATATCACAGGTTAACCACCCAGAAAGAGTACGTACTAATATGACTTTTCAACAACATCATACTACAATTATCTTTGAACACCTTTTCTAAAGATCCTGAAACCTGAACAGTCAGAAATTTCCACAGCGCAGTAAGTCTGGCAATGAATTTGGTGCCGATCTATATCTTTTTTTCTCTATTTCAGAAGAGGCTTTTGCACTTTGTATTTATTTATTTAAAAATCTTCAACAAAAGATATACACAAAACTGTACTAGATAACTGACAGAATAAAGTATTATGTAGGTGTACTCGTTCACTTAAAGGAGACCACAGCATGCACAATAAAATTAGCCACTAAGTTAGCAAAAACCCAGATAAAAAAAAAAATGGCAATTTTATCATTCTTAAGAATGTAAAAATTCAAACTAATTTAGTAATACGAACATAGAAATATAAAATTACTTTTGATCGATAAACAACGTAATAAAAAAAACCTTAAGGATTTTCTCTATGAAAACTGTAATATAAATCATCGAATAAAAATGAGCATTAAACTGTAATTTTATTCCCTAAAAACCCGTTTTTTCATGAACCGTAATTCAATTAGTAGCCAACAAATTGGTGAGCTGATTCTTTTTCATTTCTGAATGAATTCATTTTGTTCTACAACGAGGTTCGTTCAATACGATCGCAATTACCTAGTATTGAATAGTGATTACTCACATTTAATGATTTAACTGATCCAGCGCTCGCAATTACGGATTTCGAACTGGTTTTTATGCGAGAAACCAATGAATAATGCATTATTGGATTCTCTTGGTTTTTACTTTGTGCTAATCTTCAGTCTGCTTTATAGGGTAATAGCTTGGCCTCATCATCATCTGCATGGTCTTTTCCTATCTAACATGTGCTCGGCTTCAAGTCTACCCTGGTGCAGCTGAATACATAAATTACATTTCATAGGACTTGAACATAACTGGCGAAATTTGGGTGTACTAATAGGTAAACCTCTGCTTAACCCTTCGGGGATTACAGGGGTGATGATATGACGTTATGATTTTCTAAATAAAACATGTTTTCCAAGTTGATGATGTACAATTTGGAGAAGTTTATGTATAACCTAATTCATACCGTTCCTACATAAACATTTATAAAAAATCGTATGGAATATGAATTTAATCAATTGTGAGGTATGACTGTCTGTCGGTTAACTTTTTACGCCTACAGCTGGAGAGTGGGTTTCAATGTAATTTATCTCCCAGCTTAAACAAGACCTCGGCCAGGGGTATAGAATACTTTTGATTCCAGTAATACTTTCACGTAGGGTAATTTTGAACCTTGAGAGAGCCCGCCCTGAGAGCAAGACCAAAATAAGTAATACCGAATACTACGAGTATACAGATAAGATGTACCTATCCCCAATCCATTTCTTCCACAAAAGATATCACCCATTCCTCCAATCGCAGCACTTAACAATCCGAATGATGGATGGCCATCAATAGCCTGACAGCTGTCACTGGGCGGCGGAAACACCCGAAGTGATTCGTTTATCATCGGCGAAGCTTTCGGAACACAGCAACATGGATCTATGAGGTTATGGAATGGACGGTAGACGGATATTACGTGCGCTCTGGACGCTTCCGGATATAAATGTAGGGATGTGGTCAGACTACGTGGTTGGAGGAAAACTGATGTTCGATTTTTGAAGATTTGTTTTTCGTTTGGACATGTTGAGGTATTTGATACGTGGGATGCATGTAAATGGTTTCTATGATTGTTGGTAGTATGTAAGCAAGCCCTGTATACGTTTTGTCTGGTTGGTTTTGTCAATCAACCGCTATGAACTATAAACTATCATTAATATTAATAAATTTGATGAATGAAAGGCATTTGCTTGTGGCTGAGATGATAATCTTAAAATAGTACATAAGAGAAAGTCTGAAAGTGAAATATGTACTAGTTTATTTTATTTGTAAGTATTAGTATCATTATAAGTGCCTATATTAATTTTCGATAGCAAGAAGTTATTTTTTATATATTTATTTTGTACCCTATCACAATGTTTTCTTATTTAACCCAAAGGTTGACTGGTAGAGAATGCCTTGTGGCATTAAGTCCGCCTATGTATCACTATTGTACATGAAGTTTAAATAAATAAATAAAGTGGAGCCAGTGACTAAAAAGTTGTGTAGTAATCGGTGGCTTGGTATGAACATGTGATGCGGAGGAAAAAGGAAAATGCCGTGAGAATTTTTTTAAATATGAATGATTGAACCTAAGAAACGATGGGTGAACTGTGAGAAGGATGATATGGCAAGAAAAGAGGGGTCTGATGAGATGAGGAGATATAAAGAAGTATCCAAGTAGAAGACATGCCGCGCCGACCTTAAATAAATTGGGACAAGGACAGGAGAATGTTGATGATGAATTTGAATAAATGTGCGTTTCATTCATCCGACGGTCGCAAGGAGACAATTCAAGTTTTCTACGGTACTATTATTATTTCCTTTATTTATTTTTATACATATAATTTATATTTTAGATGAAAGATGACAGCGATGCGGAGGAGTACTTTGACGCCAAAGTGTCCTAATAATTGTCGTCGTTGTTTAGATGTCTGTATGTATTTTCTTACTTTTAGTCTTATTTTTATCTTTAGTTTAGTTCTATTTGTAGTCTGTATATAATATAAATATATTTAAAACATAATTATAATTATTTTTTAATATTATACAGAAGCGGCCAGTAAAAAAAAAAAATATTTTTTAATATTTCTATACAAAGTAATAAAAAAAAAACATTTAAAAATATAAAAAATAGTAGCCCACCGGTATCGGGAACAGAGTCCGAGCTATCGGTGGTCAGGGCTCTTGAGAGAGGAACCTCCTAACGATACGCGCCGTGTCCAGAAGTACTGCTTTCTGAATCAAGCCCTTGATCCAGCTGCCTAACGAGAGCCTCCTCAGGTATTGGTCGAGGCTCTTGGCAATTAAGCCATGGGCTGATACATATTATTATTATTTATTAGGCTTCTCAACAGTGTTACATTATAATTTGTAAATTACAAACTTAAGTCTAAGCGCCTCATCACTTACAGAAAAACACAGCATGCACTACATTATGCGCAGATAACTACACAATTAAATAATTAAAACAAGAATAAAAAATAAAAAAAGCTATTACAAATTAATTGATTACATTGAATTAAATTAAATTAAATAACATAGATTAAATAAATTAGAATAGATTAAATTAAATTAAAATTAAAATGGATTGAATTATTTTATTAAAGATTATATTTTTAATATGAGATTAGGTTAATATTTGATATGTGAGTAGAGATACCCATTAAATGGCAAGGGCGACTTTTTTTAGAGCAGAAGAGTTACTATTCATATAAGTCCGTACCTGAAGTAGACCGTCCCTACTGCTTTGCTAACGATCATCTAATCCCACGACATGAGGTATTGTCCTGCTGATTGGACAAAAAAAAATTATACGTTTATAGATTTGGAATCTTAGGAAACTGTAGCAGGACCATAGGCAATCGTTCCATGTAAAATAACTACATCCGTTTAAACTAGAACTCTAGCAGTCATCACTAGGCATTGGATCTTCGCATAAATTTAAAGTACGTTTTTTCCCGGTAAAGGGTACAAAAGTGTGGAAGCGGCTTCTTGTAATATATTTTCATCAATTTCATAAAAAAATATATTGTGTGGATCATAGAATGAAGTGTTCCTAAGAATAATAAATATATCTATTCTGCTCAAAACTAGGCAAGAAATTTGTGGAGACACGTAAAAATTAATTTAACATTAAAAAAATTCTTCTGAATATATAGAATAAAATGGAAAATATGACTGGGCTTATAACAATGATTATTTTGATACTCAAACTCTCACTCCATACTAGTCAACACCACAACTTTACGTAAATATGCATCCACATATCAGCTCTCTACACATTACCCAATTATTTCACCAGCACGCCAAGCATGACCACCGTCTGCCCCGCTTGGGCGGAGCACCGCCGTGTCCTCGTAGCGGCGATTGGCGGCGGCGATCTCTCGCGTCAGGCCCTGGTTCAAGCCATGGTCCGGAGCGAGAGGGAATGGGAAGCCGTCACCACCTTCTGCGAAGCAGTCATGCTAATGAAGGAGGTGGCGGGACGTGAGAGGGAAAGAACGTCACGTCCCAGCCGCCGCGGGAGACGCCCTGGGCGTCGGGGGTCACGTGGTGGCTCCCGGCCACCGTAGGCGCGGGCCTGTGGACGGCGAGTTATGGGCTAGCTCGCCGTCCGGCCGTCTTATGACGACAGGCCGTGTCGACGGCGCGTTCGTGTTCCACACGCGCCTCAAACAGATGTCAGCAACCACGTAGGGGTCCGCATGGGCCGATGCCTGCCAGGGCTGCGGGACTGTTCGAAAGAGATACCGTGGCCCTGGAACACAAAGGGCAAAGAAGGAACATGGATGGGTTTTAGTCAGTACAAGTCTGACACTCCCTTCTGCTCCGCCCAGAGTGGGGGGGTCATTTGATGATTTCCCACCCGAAAAAAAAAAAAAAAAGCATGACCACCGTAGAAACGGCCCTTCTCGACGGAAGAATCGACAAAACGACAGATTTCCTTTGTTGATCTGTCATTTTGTCGATTCCTCCGACGACAAAACTCGTTCGTCTCGCCGTCTACGGTGGTAGGCCAATTGACCTTTCCACACGAGCAAGAAAGTAGAAATAGGGCCATTTGAAAATAAAATTAATTAATTAAAGCAACATTTACAATCAACTCTTTACATACATTTACGTCTGTCGTCTAGTTTGCACAATACACCCAAGAGTCTAGCTGTCAACACATTTTAATTAAGTTATCGGATTTCTGTCGGATTGTTACCTCTGATTAAAGATTTAATTAATAGTGCAGTGTGAAATAAAGTCTGAAAGCAATGAATAGATGATTGATTTTAAAATATTGAAATTGTAGTTTTTTTTCTGCCTAATGGAATTGGCTATTTTGTTCAGTTATGGTAGTTGTCAAAACTATTTACTTTAGAGTAGGGTGAGTATTAAATAATTTTTGTTATCAGCGACCCCGAAAACCACGAAAATGACACCCATGACGACAAAACCAAAAATTTTTGTCGGCGCCATCTTGGATTTTCATTTTGTCCTCATTTTCGTTATCAGCGACCCCGAAAACCAAAAAAATTACACCCATGACGACAAAACCGGAAATATTCATTGGCGCCATCTTGCAAGTGTCTGTCGCGCAAGCATCAGTCGCACAAATGACTATTCGCGGATAGGTCCGTTCGCGCCTAGTCCTAGATCTTGAAAAAAAGTAACTTATTATTAGTTAAGGCGCCATGTTCCGTTAAGCCAAAAAAAAATGTTCCAAAACGAGTGATCATGAATTTCAAAATATCTATTCGAAAAACTTTTTTTCATTACGTCATTTGTCCTAGAAACAATAATAAATATACCCAAGCCTCGAATTGATAACCTCCTGTTTTAAAGTAGGTTATTATGTAGGTAGAGCAGCTTTAGCATTATTTCAAATAATTTAAGTACGACTGGGGTCAAAGAGGGAGGTCCCCGCAAACACGATGTGTTTTTGTTTTTGCTGTTAATTTCTGAGTTTTGCACGACAACACTATCGCCTTAAGAGTAGGGTAGGTATGGGTGAATATTTAATCATTATTTGTCTCGTATTTTCCCATCTTCCATCATTGACTGCCTCGTTGGTCGAGTCTTGTCCTAGGTTCGATTCCCGGGTCTGGCAAAGTGTTATTGGATTTTTCCATCTGGAACATCTCAGTACTGCTACCGAGAAGTTCCTGATGGAAAAACCCAATCATTGGAATTGTGCTCGGTTGATGGCAATAGGGTCGCCTTTCAACTAACCAAGCAAAGTATGCTTGTGATAGTAGTTGGTTCAATTCATTAGTGCAACTGGAACAAACCCATGGAATATTTATGCTATCATTAACACTAAAAACGGGATATTTACCATGTTTAGTATCCGTTAATCCGATCCTGTCTCTGTTCTGTTCCTGTTTATCTGTTTGTTTTTGTTGACCATCCTCGTATGTAAAACCACTACCAACTCAACTCAACCGGAAACTAAAAAGGGTCAATTGCGGTGTCAAAAACACACACATTCAGAGACCTCTAAAGAACTAGTTAATCAATGAACTGATAGTAAAATCCTTTCTCAATTTGTTCAGGTGTAGTAAAAGGTGGTCGTGGCATACTTTGGAGGGAAAAGGTCGGGTCCCACCAACCATCGACTCAAATTAGAAGGTCCGGCCATCGTGATTGACATTTTGTTCTGATTAAATGCCCCCGGACGTCCCGTTTTATATCGGTCCTGTTTATAATGAGAATTCAAGCGAATGGATACGATTTTAGATGGCACTGTTAGACCGTTTGCTCGCGATTGTAAAGATACAAAGTTAGCTAGTGTTATTAAGGGATTTGTAAAGATGGGCCGACTATGAGTTTGGACGTCTGGCCGACTAATCGGCAGACTTATCATCATGTAATGCCTTCGCTTGTCCAAGTAGTTGGCTCTGTCAACTAGGCGCTTCCTCTCAAGTTTTAGGTAACACGCCTATTTTTGGTTTCAAAAATAGGTGTGTTACCTAAAAGATTCACATACATATTACACACACACACACATTATTCCAGGACAACTTCAACTTACAACCTCTTTTTGTTTTTCCTACTCCTCTGCTATTCTTTCCTGATTCATTTCGTTGCGGAGTCCAAGACAGTTAAATTGTTTCTCTGGGACTTCGTCGAGCTTCATTGTCTCGGCGCTTTTCCGGTGGTCACCACTGTTGATTCTGTCTTTCAGGAGTTGCAGTGGTTTGGGAAGAGTGTGGCGGAATTGTCCCATTAAAAAAACACATTATTCCAACCCCTGTACATGTTTGCAATGAACTGATTTGACTTGATTTTAGATTTTAAGATAACACTTTTGAAACGAGCTCCGCTACCGTACTGTATTCTACTCATGTTATAAATATCTGGTCGCGAGAACTGACACAGAACTACAAACTAATAGATACAACTACGACAGTCTCTTAACAGTGCACCGTTCTGTGCTGATTAGTACCCATCCATACAAATAAAGAAGAAAGTGATAAATAAATAAGAAGTGCATCGTCACACCACCTTTACCACCGTGAAGGTGGTGGTGCTGCTTGTGGTGGTGGTGGTGAAGGTGGTGGTGGTGGTGGTTCCTTTTCTTTTCGTCACCTTTATTCTAATAAGTATAGGACCAGACCAGCTATAAATACTTCTATGTCAGAATTTACCCATCCTAAATCTTCCGCTAACTTCAGCTCATTTATTGTTTCGACAGATAACATATAAAATTTTCGGGTTCCAGACATTCCATAACTCAGACAATCCCATAACAAGTTATCTGTTTATATACACCACAATACATAGTGCACAGTAAACTTGAGTATTTACTTGGTTGCCCATGTCAGTCCTGTTACTTGATAATTATGAGGCCACGCGTCACTTAACTTCGTTCAAGTTGGAATTAGATTGTCTCAAACGTAGGTCGCATTTACTTAGTTCCTCTCAGACTTGTAAAGTTACCCTAAAACTTAGTTACTGTGTATTAATGTACTTATATTTTTTTCTAGCTGTGACATTAAATCATTATAAAAATTTTAATCGGATTTTGTTAACAATCTCAAGGGTTTTAATTTTTGCACGGAACTCTTTTTTTCTATCACTACATAGTATATATAAAACAAAGTCGTTTCCCGCTGTCTGTCTGTCCCTATGTATGCTCAGATCTTTAAAACTACGCAACGGATTTTGATGCGGTTTTCAGTAATAGACAGAGTGATTCAAAGGGAAGGTTTATATGTATACGGGTGTAAAGGACAGCCCTCCACAAACTGATAGGGTGAATTCAGTATATCATAGTAAGATGACCGGTACAAAAATTATTTCAGAAATATTATGAGAATCCAATAAATTTAATTTGTTTTATTTCCTCATACGCAATGTATCGTTACCGTGGCAAAAGGCACGTAGCGAACGGCAAGCGTGACGACGAGTTGGATGAACTCTGTAGCTAGGCAGGAAGTTGTACAGCTGATTTCAAGCGTCGTTCGTTAGAGTATTTGAACATCCATTATTGGATTTTGAATTTTAGCTGTTTTATTTACATAAATGGAGTGCTGCGTAAAGTGATTGTAATTTTACATTGAAATAAAGGAATAATAACTGTTTTTTTTTTTTTAATTAAAATTTTCCGGAGAAAAATTCCGGTGGAATATGATTCAAAATAAGGAGCTGAATGCACCCTGTCAGTTTGTGGAGGGCTGTACCTTACACCCTGTATTGCACCCGTGCGAAGCCGGGGCCGGTCGCTAGTTCTATAATAAAATAGATTTAGTTACTCCTAATATTATCAGCAATCTGCCAGTAAAGCTCTGGAACGCGCTACCTTTTGGCATTAAAAAAGCTGAAAGCAAATTCAGTTTTAAAAGAAAAGTGCGTAACCACTATTTAAGTGAGAATAAATACCTCTCTCTCTATTAAAAGTCGAGTCATGGTAATTATTATTAGGTTTCTCGTTTTTAATTTTGGTATTTGTTAAAATATGTATTAGTTTATTTTATTTGTATATAAGTATTAGTATCATTATAAGTGCCTATATAAATTTTCGATAGCAAGAAGTTATTTTTATATATTTATTTTGTACCCTATCACAATGTTTTCTTATTTAACCCAAAGGTTGACTGGTAGAGAATGCCTTGTGGCATTAAGTCCGCCTATGTATCAATATTGTACATGAAGTTTAAATAAATAAATAAATAAATAAAAGTTCCGTCCAAATCGGTCAAGCCGTTTCGGTGATTAGCCGGAACAAACAGATAGAAAAACAAAAAAAGATTTTTTGTTATATGTACCGTATATACTTTCATATGCATTCAGTAAAAAAGCTGTTTGCACTTCAATTTTATTTATGTGTATAGATGTTATAGATTGTGGTCTACATTTACATTTTGAGTGTGTTTATTAAAAGTAGTTACTGTCAATTTCGAGCTTCAGTAAACCTGTATGAAAATACCTACGAAATAACTACGGACATCACTATGACACTAACACATTCACTTCACTATGAGGATACAAAAGTTCATGAACCGTTTCATCGACTATGGATAAATTCTAGTCAACTTATCCACTGGATTTAATAATCTTCTATTTTTAATGAGTATATGCCACAGTATACTGGAGGCTACCTTTTTTTTTTTTTTTTTTCGGATGGGAAATCATCAAGCGACCCCCCCACTCTGGGCGGAGCGGAAGGGAGTGTCAGACTTGTACTGACTAAAACCCATCCATGTTCCTTCTTTGCCTTTTGTGTTACAGGGCCACGGTATCTCTTTCGAACAGTCCCGCAGCCCTGGCAGGCATCGGCCCATGCTTACCCCTACGTGGTTGCTGACATCTCTTTGAGGCGCGCGTGGAACACGAACGCGCCGTCGACACGGCCTGTCGTCATAAGACGGCCGGAGAGCGAGCTAACTAGATCTACCTTCAGATAGCCTTTTAGATCTGGATACTGTGAAAGAGACCCTATAATGGTATTCCATCTTTAAAATCATCTCCTGACTTCGTTTCAAAACAAGAAGTGAGAAAATTTGATAATTACTATGCACTAGCGACCCGCCCGACTTCGCATGGGTGCAATATACATAGAAACATTCCTCTTGAATCACTTTATCTATTGCTGAAAACTGCATTAAAATCCGTTGCGAAGTTTAAAAGATCTAACCGTACACACAGCAGGAGCGACTTTGTTTTATACTGTGTAATAATAATAAAGGCGCTTCATCAGGGAATGGCAATCCATAGTATAATTGATTACTATAGATCGCCATTCCCAACCATAACTACCGAAATGGCTAACCGGCAACACCTCTGTCCACTAACGATGCTCACTAACAGTTAACCACAAAGTATCACCGTTAAATTAAAATTATCAAAGCGACCGCAAACCTCAATTTATGCCAATTTAGCCTAATCCCAGTTGGGTTTAATCCGCGGTGGGCCATGCAGTCACAGTCTACGTCCAATTAGCCGATTGTCCCCAAACGCTCGATTTCAATTACAAGCCTAGCTTATGTCAAATTAAACTACTTACTTACCTATATGGATAGGGGAAAATGGAACTTAAAAGGAAGGGAATGAAGATGGTTTTTCTTAGAGAAAGGTTAAACGAGTTTCCTTTGTTAGAAGCAGACAATGCATTGAATCAAAGGGTTTATTGGCGTTTGCTCTTGGCTGTCAATAAATAAAATCCAAAACGGATTTGGGATTTTGTTTATTGACATCAAAACTAAACGAACTAGATTCTCAAGCTGGAGAATCCAATCATTCTAGAGGGGTAAATAGAAAAGGGTGTTAAGTTCTTCATCCCCCATAGATAAGGGAGAATCCTCCGACCAGACAGAGGGTGTTGTATCTGGTGGGCTACTGCACGACGTTGTTGTCGGGTTTTACTACATAGTCGGTAGCGCGATTCAGTAGTACTTTTTTTAGTGCCGCTACAATTTAATTGCAAGAAAAAAATCGTCTTTGTGGCTTTTAGTTCCCCTGTGTACCTCTACTGTGCATTGAGTTTAAATACATTAATATTTTCTGGTCTCTGAGTTTACCATACCTACTTCAAGAAATCACTGGAATTGAATTTTGTTTATTTGGGACAAAAAACGTTACAAAAATAATATTTAGTTTAGGTATCTTAGTAAAAAACATATAACCCACACTATTGTCCACGGAATAATAGCAATTTTAAAATAAAAGAGGAAACGGACGTACAGAAAGAAAGGATAAAAAAAATAAAATAAACCCGAGAGGTTCCAACTTTGGACAACGGTACCCATCCAAATTGAGTCTGTAATCGCTAATCAAATAACAACAGCAAGCAAGAGACATCGTTAAGGATGATCAGCATGTAGTTCAATACATTATTGGAAAAAACAGTTCTACCATCGCTTCTAAATTCTTAAACAGACACTAACTTAAATGCTTTCCCAGGTTCTTCTTCGATACAGTAAACGACTAAGCAAATACTCAAAGTTCCGTGGACAACTAGGTCGCTACTTGTTAGCTAAATGGGTTAGTCCGAAAACGATTTGTAACCGGTCCCAGCGATATAGCGGCGACTTACAAAATGGTTGCATATCCTCGTGAATACACATTTGTCACTGTAAAGAATGATTTTAAAGTGTTGCGGTCTGTGTTTTGCAACTGAAGTGTAGATGCAGAACGTTAACGCGTTTTAATAAGTATTAAAAACATACAGAATGACATGGATAGTCAGCTATAAAAGACTAAACAAGGTACTTCGGGGAGCGTACCTTTCATTCAAATAAATTTTAAGTTATTTTCTTTCATACATTTCGTCATTTTATTTTCTGCAGGCGTTTCGTGTTTCCACCACCGTTTTAAATATTTTGGAGCTTTTGAAAAATCTTGTTTCCACAACTACCGGTAGTTATTTTACTGGTCATACAATAAAATACATTATCAAGTACTGATTCCGTAAACTACCTAAGTTTACTTGATCAAATCTTGGTCAAGCTTTCAATATACGAAGTCTGCCAAACACTTGATAACTGGTTGGATTCTCTTTACCCTGTATACCTGTTGGGGAGGAGCCTTGCGACTACGGAATCGGTCCTCTTGCAGGCTATGTGCATGCATTTCCATTTTAAACTAACATTTGCATGCAAGGCTCCTACCCACTGCGTTGTGCTAAGGGTAAGTATACGCTTCAGCAATATTTTCGTTCCATACCACCTCAGTACCTGATGGTAAATTATTCGTGGTTCGATTCGCTAACACACATTATTTTCATTGTAATTTACTGCCTCAGTCATATTTTAAGATTTTGTGTCTATGGTGTCTCAACGTTAATTTTGCCCACCTATCTTAGACAACCGAGGAGCTCTTGGCTAAATAATAACAGCCGCTCGGATCGATCTTTAGGTTAAGCCAAGCTTGCCTAGGTTGGTCTGTGGATGGGTGACCACCCATTACATACCAGTTTCCTCCGTGCCTCGGAAAGCACGTTAAGCCGTTGGTCCCGGGTGTCATTTGTAGATCTTTGACAGTTGTTAGGTAGTCAGTGGCCCAAAAAGTCTGACAACCAGTCTTACCAAGGGGTATCGTATTACCAAGTACTAACTGGGTTGTGGAGGTCAGATAGGCAGTCGCTACATGTAAAATACTGGTATTCAGCTGCATCCGGTTAGACTGGAAGCCGACCCCAACTTAGTTGGGAAAAGGCTAGGCAGATGATGATATCTTAGACAACCGTAACTATATTAGGATTTAAATTGGAGTTACGGTTGTCTTAGTCAGGGTGTGGCAAAGGTTGCTACTATTTAGCCACGAGCCCCATAATGCAACATGAAATGTGACACAAACACTAAGCGAGTTTGTAAGTCACATTTCATGCTTCAACAATCTGTAGAAGATCGTGGGGATCTTCCATAGATTGTTGAAAGCGAGATGATAAATCATCTCAGCCTACACACAAAAAATTACATCGATCTATTGTACTATTGTCGACAACGGCAACTTCAAATACCTTGCATATTAATAGGATTGTTCTTGATTCGATGAAATAAGACTAGTATACTTCACAGCACATGATTTTTTAAATAGTTCAGATATAGTGGTTTACTTTTTTTTTTCTTTCTGTATTTTAAAAGTGGAGACCTGTAATTGGCTTTCAGATTATTGTACTGTCCTTGACCTGTTTGTTTTAGCTGTAAGTCTTCCATGTTATCTAAATAAATAAATAGGAATGCGGTTTTTCACAGTACTTAAATGCTTTTCTAACCTTTCTGGATTTCAAAGCGGTTCCTACCTATAACGAATTCAGATAGGTAGATCTTTTTAAACTGCCTCTACAAAAACCAGTGTGATTTTTCAATTTCTATTCAAATAGATTTAGAAATTGAAATCTCTCGAACCTAGGTTCTGGAGTGCTGGTAACTTTTGAACAATGCACCAAATAAATCTTCTGTACAGTGTACTCTGCTCGTTTTTCTGTCCCCAGTTCTAACAGCAATTTATGATTGCGACTCGAAATTGGAAACGAACGCATCGTCTGAATTGGTCAGGAAATATAATATCGTATTACTGGAGTTGTATGCGATCGTGGTCAACACAGCGGTCACAATGTTTGAACTTCTAGATTATAAATCACGATTGCAGAGAAAATATTTGTTTGGTTATCTTTGATTTGTCGGTTATCGTTTTAGCTATAGGGATTTTAAAATCAATACAAGACTATAGACCGACCGCTTTAATGAGACCTCGCGAAGGTATCAATTTAAATGGAATATTGTAAAGGTTGATCACGTATTAGTTCAATTAGTGTCGTAATACCTACGTGGATTATGGTTATTTTAACGCAAATAACCTGTGGGATATTGTTAGAATTTTGTGGTTTAATGTGCCTTTGATGGGGCAAGGCGGAAGACTCATTAAAGCGGTCGGTCTATAGCACTTTGGCCGAGGATTTCGTATGCCTTATACCTTCTCCCTATAACGGGGAGTTTTCGGATTTCTAAGTTTGAACGTAGAAATCCGAAATCTCCCCGTTGATGAGTCCTTTTTTTACATGTTGTTTTGAAGTAGGTATTTACTTACACTGTTTTAAGCTTTCACGGTTTGTAACTAAACTTCTGTGAAAATTTGATTTGATGCACACTATACTGATTTATATCTTCCGCCATGACCCATCGGCGATCACGGCGCTTACAACAGCGTCGAAATATCCGGAGCTCACAATAATTGAAAATCAAGGAAGATATCCCGTAAGTGACAGTTGTCTCTGTGATTTTCAATTGATAAGTTTAGGTATTTACTTCAATCATCTCTTTACCAAAGCTTTTCTTCGTAAATGACAAAAATTAACTTAAATGCAAAAAGTGTTTTAATGAATGTAAAGTAACCCAACATTTTTTTATACTCTAAGATAAAAAGTTTTCTTTCTTGCAAGGTAAAACATCAAAAGCTGTTTTTATATCTATTCAGACTTTCGTCTTATTTTTTTCAACGTCTGAAGCCTTTTCAGATGCTAAAAGATCTAGATTTTAATGTTAGCTTGAAAGGACGCGAAAGACGGCGACTCTTATGTTAGCGTTTCTTGTAAAATTAGGATCGCTGGCTGCAGTTAGCTTTTATAAAATGTACCGAGCGAGGACGAAGGAATCTTACATGAGGATAGTTTTTCACTAGACGAAAAGCCAGAATGACCTACAGGTAGTGTTCCAGGTCTGCAGTTTGTGTATGTGAGTTTAAATGTTTGTAAACGCACCCACAATACCGGTGAAATTGTTGGGGTCGAGGAACGATTATTAAAAAATCCTACTACTAATTTTATAACGCCTAACATCATAAATCTATTAGTCCTCCTATAAGGCTTACATTTTAAAGCTCAAACAGACGTTTTTAAAGGTGAGGCATTGCTTGCCTTTCGACGAGGCATCTTTTCCATCTCCTCGGTTAAATGCGATTTTCGAGATCGGAGTGGTTCGACAATTCAAAAGTGCCTGTAACGGGCCTACTTGAAATAAATGCTTTGATTTTGATTTTGTTAAGACTTACGTTTGACTCAAAAAAGTGCAACTAATTTAGAAGATAAGTCCATCAGGATACTTAACCGACACTCTAAGAGTTACTTCGTCTCTTTTAGTTTGGTTTCCGCCAGAAAGCTTCGCTCTTCGACTTTACTTGGGGATATTAGTTTAAGAGCTTACTTTAATCTAACTTCAGACTCAAAGCTCACGACTACCGTGGTCTGGCGATTTTAAAAAGGTGTCTCATAAAGTCTGGAAGACTGGTCCAACTTAGGAGATACTTGGTATGTTTTTCAAGTGGATAGTGATCTGAATGGTAGGCTGGTTTGATAGAATGAAACTTGAGAACATTGATCTTGAATATAAATTACTTGCATAGTTTATATTTGAAATGAAAACTTTAAAAAAAAATATTTTTTATGTAATTTTGTTTTAATTGTTAACTTTTTAATTTTATGTAATGACATATTGTACTAATTGATTTTAATTTAATTTTATGTAATGTGTGTTATAAATGTGCAAATTGATTTTAATTTAATGAATTTTATGGATTCTAGCAATCTCAAATAAATGAATTAATAATTAATTTGGATCTAGAAGCGTACAGCAAATAAACCTTTCTTTGATTCAAAATCCATTATTAAACTTAATAGGGGATGATGGTTTCATCATCATGATCATATCAGCCGGAACCACCAACTGCTGGATAAAGGCGTCTTCTTTTATTCTGCCACACTTCTAAATTCTATGCGTCCCTTATCCAGGTGATTCCCGCGACTTTGACGATTTCGTCGACCCAACGAGCTTTAGGACGGCCCTGGTTTCTTTGGCCTAACCTTGGTCACCAATCGGTCAAAGCTTGATCATGATGAAGATTTCAATTGAAAAAAAATGAAATCAAATGCATCATTTTTTTTTATTGATTTGTTTTTTTTTTTTTTATAAGTGCCTATATAAATTTTCGAAAGCAGGAAGTTATTTTTATATTTTTATTTTGTACCCTATCACAATGTTTTCTTATTTAACCCAAAGGTTGACTGGTAGAGAATGCCTTGTGGCATTTTTTTTTTTTTTTTTTTTGGATGGGAAATCATCAAATGACCCATCCATGTTCCTTCTTTGCCCTTTGTGTTCCAGGGCCACGGTGTCTCTTTCGAACAATCCCGCAGCTCTGGCAGGCATCGGCCCATGCGGACCCCTACTCGGTTGCTGACATCTCTTTGAGGCGCGCGTGGAACACGAACGCGCCGTCGACACGGCCTGTCGTCATAAGACGGCCGGACGGCGAGCTAGCCCATAACTCGCCGTCCACAGGCCCGCGCCTACGGTGGCCGGGAGCCACCACGTGACCCCCGACGCCCAGGGCGTCTCCCGCGGCGGCTGGGACGTGAGGTTCTTTCCCTCTCACGTCCCGCCACCTCCTTCACTAGCATGACTGCTTCACAGAAGGAGGTGACGGCTTCCCATTGCCTCTCGCTCCGGACCATGGCTTGAACCAGGGCCGGACGCGAGAGATCGCCGCCGCCAATCGCCGCTACAAGGACACGGCGGTGCTCCGCCCAAGCGGGGCAGACCTCTACGGTGTGCTCCACCGTGTCCTCCGGGCGATCCTCGCAGTGGAAACACCCGGGCGTTTCCTCCCGCCCGATTCGGTGCAAGAACCTCCCGAAACAACCGTGTCCGGTGAGGATCTGCGTCAGGCGGTAGGTGAGGGCGCCGTGGCGCCTCTCTAGCCACTCCTCAAAGAGGGGACTTATCGCCACTATGGTAGCGTGCCCTATGCCTTGTGGCATTAAGTTCGCCTATGTACCACTATTGTACATGAAGTTTAAATAAATAAATAATGATTTGTTTGTAATTAATATTTTTGCCCATGAGCACCATTGTGCGCATATCTTGTAGTAGGTAGTATAAAATCTCTCAAAAATACATTAGCGGTTACACAAAATTCGCATCAAATCTACAGACGACATTCAACACGTGAATCAATAATGTCATATCAATCAGAATCGAATCTATCCTACATTCAATCAAGTTTATAAAAAAATTGATTAATACGATTTTAAATGGCCACAAAATTGGAGCGTGTTGAGTGCAGAGGATGGTAACATTGATAACCACTGAATGTACAGTCACAAACACTGATCTCTCTGTCATCTTATCATATAATTGCGAAAAGCGTTTTCTTTGAGACACTCCTAGGATCATCGCAAAAAAACCGGCCAAGTGTTTGTTGGACTCGCGCACCGAGGATTCCGTACAAACTTGTAGGTATTTTATGATTAAACTACATAAAGGGTGTAAATAGACCCTTAAGATAAACGAAAGGCACTTGTTCTCCCCGTCACTACGATCATTTTTTTGTTCTAGACCATACCTGGGAACCTTTTAGTTACGGAGATATTGGGGGTCAAAGTTCCAACTTTTTCACAAGTTTTTTTTTAAATACATGTTTTTAATGTAAGATTTTTACTATACACACCTCGACGACTCTCGTACTATTCAATCCATTCATCAGCACAATGCCATGAGTGCTTTCCATCGAGTCCTACCGTAAAACGTGATTTTTCACTCCAAAAAAAAAAAAGTCGATTCCCAGCAATATTTTTTGCGTAAAGTTACTTAGTTTGATGTACAGATACTTGGTTGACGGATATGTGAAGGGTCTGTTTACACCCGGTATTTACGGTTTTCAGATTTTTTCCTTTACATGTGCTGTACGATATTGCTTTTTGCCAAATTTCATGATTCTAGGTCAACGGGAAGTATTGAAGGATTCCCTTGTGAAATCGCAAAATATGCGACATAAACGGTCATATCTTTTGATCGAGTTGACTTACATGTTTGATTTTTTCACTGCTTTAAGGGGAAACAAATTTGAGTAGTTGATATTAATTCAGCTTAATACCTCCAAGCGTATCTGAGAAAAAGGGTCTTGGACGGATAACAAAGTGATCCTAATCGAAGGTTTCCGTGTCTGCCGACTGATGTACGGAACCCTTAAAACGACATAATTTCATGATTTTTTTTTCTAATTAATTCATTTTAATTTGATGCTGTTACGCACACACACAGTATCTTGGAACACGAGATTGGTTCACGAGATAATCGCTTTTGAATTTCGCATATTCTCTTCATATTATTGACTGTACACACGGCGACACATCAAGCTATACATATAACCTGATCTCGCTTTGTATGAGCTTCCCGTACAATGAGAGATCAGCTTGATTTGGTATTGCATGGCTTGACTGGACGTTGTGCGTACACCTACGTAAAATAACCGTATATCTGTGGCGTCTGCAGGAAACCTTATCGTTGGGCATTTTGTGGTGATAATTGGAAAAATGATTGGTTGCTCGATGAAGCCATGCAATGGGTTGTTTCATTTCGACAGGCTGTATATTATGCCATATACAGAATGAGTGATAGCCTAGTGGTGTGTCGGACTGCCAAGTCATAAGTCTCGAGTTCGAAATCAAGAAGTATTGTATAATTATCACTTGCTTCGGTGAAGGAAAACATCGTGAGGAAACCAGCATGCCTGAGAGATATTTCTCGACGGCATATAAAGCCAAGTCAGAGGTCCATGGGCGGCATAAAAACTCTGAGGTTTCAACAGGTTAGGCACTACCCTTACGAAAGAAGAAGACGAGCGTGCATCAGAAATTTATGGGTAACCATAAATTTACTGACTAACTGTTTCTATCGGAGTAAGATCCGATAGAAATAGTTAGTCCGTAGTCTTGGTCAATGGTCGACCCAAATGCATGGAACAACTGATTATTTTTTCTCGATACAGTGATGAGCCCCTGGAGAAAGTTCTTGTTTGATGGTCTGCTTCACATCCATACGTAAGGATTACACACGCTGTATATTATAGTGTATTCTCTACATTTTGCATTGATGGGGATCTACTTTTACGATTAACTTACATTGTATTTACTTAGATACTATTATTAGAATATTATTTCCTTTATTTATTTTTCATACATATTTTTAACATTTTTAAATATTGATTTGAAAAAAAGACCATGCAAAAACATTAAAAAAAAATAAAAGATATTATAAGAATAATATTATTAGAATTCTTATTAAGTAGAACATTCGCCACAATGAAAAAAAATCAATACAAAGATTTTAATCATCAATGTCGACCGTTACTCAAAACTACATAAAACATCATCTTCCGATATTAGTGACAGTATAATTACCAAGTAATACTATGCAATAGAAAGTAAAATAGTACCTACCTTCAAAGAATTGAAAAAAAATATTCCCCGGCTGCCCTAAGTAGTCGGTAGAGATAACATCAGCCCTCTCAATGCCTGTTAATTTGACGAGAAAAAGTAAAAAAGTAAAAGAAATATATTTTCAATCCGTCCCTATTTTTCCTGCCGACAACGCGGGACGCCGCTGATGGCTTTTTCTACTTCACCGGGCAAGCGGTCGGTGTCAGAAGATTTTAGAACAAAAAGTTATTTTAAAAATGGCGTTTACTGTTTATATTGGAAAATATTTTGCATTCGAGTGTGCGTGTGTGTGTGTGTGTGTGTGTTCTATGCTGTGTCTTTGGCTTTGCTTGCAGGCATATCTTGGAAGTTCCAATTTTAAACTCCCCCAAGTTGATTGGAAAAAGAACTAACACATTAGTGATAATGCAGTGCATTAATACTTCCAAACTGATTTCATCATCATCATCATATCAGGGCCTCAAGTCTGCTATTACAATTGCGTCAGAATGGTCTATCATTGATTTCATAATTGTTGATTTTGACAAGTTTGGTAATCTACTAATATAATGGCGTCATTATGACTTTCCAATGATCAAACACTGACACTCCATTGAAAGAAATCACATAGAATGGTAATCTGAAAAATAATAAATAATATGTAAAAATATATTTAAATTAAATCTTGCACGAATAAATGTTCTTTAGTTTTAGTAGTAGTTTTTCATTCCTACTAACGGGTTTTATAATAATGGCAATACGACAATGTCATTATAACACAATTCTGTTACGAGCCCATTGACCGACCAATGATCGCCGATTATGAACTTTTAGCAAAATGACAATGGGATCGTGTTGGAGAGATGAATTTATAAAAATAGCAGACTTGGGCCCCAGCCCTGAATCACCTACTGCTGGGTATAGACCTCCCCTATCTTCTGCCACACTTCTCGGTTCTGTGCGTCCCTTATTCAGGTGTTTCCCGCGTTTTTGACTTATTTTATGTCGAATATAAATTCAAGTGTAACTCTATCTGTCCTTTTCACGCCTTAAGAGAGAAAAAGGTTTTCGGTTAATTTAGGCACAGGCACCCGAGTAAGGTCATAAGAGTTTCCCGCGTTCAAAACCTAAGACAGTAAGTCAATAAACGCTTACACTTCCTAGCCTGTCCTTCCCTGCTAAATTGCATTAAATCTCAGATGAGAGTGACATATCTACGTATTTTTGATCTGAAATCTATTTTGTTTCATCCTCAAAGCGAGCCGCGCGCAAAAACTAGTATCTACACAAAACTTTCCATCTGACGTGCTAAAACCAACAAATAACTTTTAGCCTCCATGCGTAAGCAATAATAGGTTTCTAAAATGGCCGCCACATTGACCTCGCTCTATCAAAATGAAGTATTGCCGAGCCACCATTTTGTTTGATAACCCTTCGTTACTCAGTTTGTGAAACAATGAAAAGTAATGGAATCACAATCATGTACTGCGGTCTTTTTAAAAGGTTATACACGTTACTCAAAACGCTTAGTAATGCCCGTTTGTGTTGAAAGGAACCTCTGTCAGTTTTTAATGCCGTAACGATAATGTGAGGGAGTGACGTTATAAAATATGGCTTCCCTACAATGTTTTCTTAGCATCCATTTTCGTAAAACACCCCCCGTGGCACGAAATGATATTAGGTTTAGTTTAGGCTGTCATTCGTAGATCTTTGGCAGTTGTTGGGTGTTCAGAAGACTGTAAGTCTTACTTACTAAAGGCGTATCGTGTTACCGTGTGCCGTTATGTATACGTATGTATTTACAGAATAATTAAATTCATCAATACAAGTCCTATAAGTAAATCATATTTAAACTAACGTAACAAAATTTGAATTTTGCGGGTTATCCTGGCAAAATATTATGATATGCGGCCGCAAAACGTATACAGTGTGTAAGAGACAGCCCTCCGCAAACCGGAATTTTTCTCAGGAAAATATTCATTTTCTTTATCGTTTTTTCAGTTACTATTACTTTATTTCAATGTAAAATTACATCCTCTGTACTCAGTACTTCATCATTGTAAATAATACGGCTAAAGTCAAAAAACCAAGAATGGATGTTAAAATACTCTAACGAATAATGTGTGAAATCAGATGCTCACTTCCTGCCTAGCTAGAGAGTTCATCGAACTCGTCGTTGCGCTTGCCACTCGCTACGTGCGTTTTGCCACGGTAACGATACATTGCGTATGAGGAAATAAAACAAATCAAATTTATTGGATTCCCATAACGTTCCTGAAATAATTTCTTATACCGGTCATCTTAGTATGATATACTGAATTCACCCTATCAGTCTGCGGAGGGCTGTCCCTTACACCCTGTATATTAACAGAATTGTAGTCATTAAAATCACCAATAAAACCCCTTAAAGAACTTGGAACCTTATCTCAGTAACGTCATATGTAACGGTCGCATATTTTAATCAACAACCTGAGACTGACCTGCAAATTGCAAAAACAAAATTGAATTTCGCGGTCTACCCTGGCGTTTGCAACTTAGGAAATCTCACCAATAAGGTCAATGTATGTCATACGGAGTCCGCTCCCGGCGATGCTCTCAACTGCCTCATAAAGGTACTTACCTTCATTGAAATGATATTGATAAAGAGCATCACCACTTTCTTGCCCTTAACCCAATTTATTTGGGGTCGACGCAGCATGTCTTCTTCTTCCATACTTCTCTATTACTCGTCATCTCAGCAGTCACCTCTTTTCTAGCCATATCATCCTTCACACAGTCCATCCATCGTTTCTTTGGTCTTTCTCTACTCTTTTATATTCATACTCAACATTTTTTTCACTACATTTTCCATTGATTGACTGACATTGATAAAGAGCATTCGATGCTTATTAAGAAACTTATAATAACTAGCACATGCCTACGCCAAGTTAACTTAAGAGAAACTTGTATCATACTCGCGATACTTGATGAAACTATTTCATCCCGTGACGACAACTATTCCACCTTGATAAACTTAGAGTTCAGATCAAGTTGAACGTGAATATTTAAACAAAGGTCGATATTGTAAGACTTGTTGAGATATGACATGGAAATGTGTGATGTAATGATTAATATTTCGTTTTTAAAGGTTTTATTAAACTTTTCATGATATTATTTATGATTGATATTTCGGTATTTCTGTACTACCGTAGTAATACCTGGGTTTTGGAGGTCAGATAGGCAGTCCTTCCGTGTAAAATACAGCTGCATCTAGTAAGTCTGGAAGCCGACCCCAACATGGTTGGAAAAAGCCTGGGCAGATGATGATTTCGGTTTTTCAGGACTGCCTCGTTGGTATTGTGGTCGAAGCTTAGTAGCGTAGCGCGATTGCTGAGCACGAGGTTCTGGGTTCTATTCCCAGATCGGGCAAAGTGTTTTGGGGTTTTTCTATGATAATTTTTTTAGTTGCAGCCTCAGAGTCTGGTTTCGTGGCTGATTGATAACAATAGGGTCGCCCCCTATTACATGGGGCTTAAACATAACTACCGAAATGTTGGTGTACTATCTATATGTATACAACAGGAAGGTGAAAGGCGAGGCCTTTGTCCAGCAGTGGGACACTTACGTTACGTTATGTACCTGACAACAATTTCTATCTTTATAATCGCACAGACAGAACAATATAATAAACTGTACAATGTAAAGACTTGAAACAAGGAACATAAGATTGTATCAGCGAAACCTCTTTGTCTAACACGTCCATAACAATAACTCTGGAAGAATTAAGTGTCCACGTTTAAGTCCAAGGAAACCATTTTGTTTTACGTCCATTGGATATAAAATGGGAGTGCACGTATACTTTAGATCTCTTATACAACAAAGTTGTTTAATTCTTGTACTTAAACTGAATTTTACGGACTTATGTTACATTCTGTTGTTTCAATGCAATACTTGTATCCTTGTAAGTAGGCTAAATAATAACAGCCGCTCGGGGCCTCAACTCTGCTATTACAATTTTGTCAGAATGGTCTATCATTGATTTCATAATTGTTGATTTTGACAAGTTTCGTAATCTACTAATATAACGGCGTCATTATGACTTTCCAACGGTCAACCACTGACTCTCCATTGAAAGAAATGGCATAGAATGGTAATCTGATAAATAATAAATAATATGTAAAAATATATATAAATGAAATCTGGCATTTTTTTTTTTTTTTTTTTTTTTTTGGATGGGAAATCATCAAATGACCCCCCCCACTCTGAACGGAGCGGAAGGGAGTGTCAGACTTGTACTGACTAAAACCCATCCATGTTCCTTCTTTGCCCTTTGTGTTCCAGGGCCACGGTGTCTCTTTCGAACAATCCCGCAGCTCTGGCAGGCATCGGCCCATGCGGACCCCTACTCGGTTGCTGACATCTCTTTGAGGCGCGCGTGGAACACGAACGCGCCGTCGACACGGCCTGTCGTCATAAGACGGCCGGACGGCGAGCTAGCCCATAACTCGCCGTCCACAGGCCCGCGCCTACGGTGGCCGGGAGCCACCACGTGACCCCCGACGCCCAGGGCGTCTCCCGCGGCGGCTGGGACGTGAGGTTCTTTCCCTCTCACGTCCCGCCACCTCCTTCACTAGCATGACTGCTTCGCAGAAGGAGGTGACGGCTTCCCATTCCCTCTCGCTCCGGACCATGGCTTGAACCAAGGCCGGACGCGAGAGATCGCCGCCGCCAATCGCCGCTACGAGGACACGGCGGTGCTCCGCCCAAGCGGGGCAGACCTCCACGGTGTGCTCCACCGTGTCCTCCGGGCGATCCTCGCAGTGGAAACACCCGGGCGTTTCCTCCCGCCCGATTCGGTGCAAGAACCTCCCGAAACAACCGTGTCCGGTGAGGATCTGCGTCAGGCGGTAGGTGAGGGCGCCGTGGCGCCTCTCTAGCCACTCCTCAAAGAGGGGACTTATCGCCACTATGGTAGCGTGCCCTGCACGGGGTTGCAACAGTCGCTCTCTCCATGTCGCCATGATATCACGCCGGAGGTCTGTCCGCTGAGCGGCAATTTGCCGCGGCAGCGGAGTTTCCCCCCGACGTAGTGCCTCCGCGCGCCATTCATGCAGGCGCGCGAGGACTATCGCCTCCAGATCCCATGGCGGCAATCCGGCAAGGAGGCTAGCCGCCTCGCCGGAGATCGTGCGGTACCCCCGGATTAGCCTTATGGCTATCACCTTTTGGGGCGCGTTCAGGTAGTGGGCGGCTTGCCGCCTTAAAGAACGCGCCCACACCGGGGCCCCGTAAAGAGCCATGGACCGCACGACCCCCGCGTATAGCCTCCGGCAGGAGGCGTTTGGACCCCTCAGGTTGGGCAAGAGCCGCTTGAAGGCAGCCCCTGTCCGTTCCAGTTTGGGAGCCAAACGTCGGAAGTGCTCCACGAAGTTCCACCGGCTGTCGAGGACGAGTCCTAGGTACTTCAACGTCGACTCGACGCCGATGGAAACCCCTCCCGCCGTCAGTAGGGATCCCGACGGTGGCGCATTCCGAGGCCCATGAAAACACATGGCCTCGGACTTGTGCAATGCCACCTCGAGACCCAATTGCCGGATCCTATCCACGACTATCGCAACCCCGCGTGTCATGTTTTCGGCCGCCGCCTCGTGCGACCTCCCTTGTGCCAGTACCAGCGTGTCGTCAGCGTAGCAAACTACGCTGACGCCGGTAGGGAGGTCGGCGCGCAGCACCCAGTCGTAACCGATGTTCCACAGGGCCGGTCCTAGAACCGATCCCTGTGGAACACCGCACGACATCTCTCGCCGGTTCCATTCTCCGCTCTGACCAGGGTAGATCACGGCCCTATCCGTCAAGTAGTCCCCGACCACACGACGAAGGTAGGTTGGCACCCGGTGATACCGGAGTGCCTCCCCAATGCAGCTCCAGGGCATGGAGTTGAAGGCGTTGGCGATGTCAAGAGACACCGCCAAGACGACCCCGCCCCGGGACACCGCGTCCCCCGTCGTGAGGGCTCTCACGCGCATGATGGCGTCCACCGTGGAGCGCCCCTTGCGGAAACCAAACTGGTGTTCCGCAAGATCCGGCCCCATCCCCGCAAGGTGCCCGGCGAGGCGGTTGGCAATGACTCTTTCGAAGAGCTTGCCCACCTCGTCGAGCAACACGATGGGCCGGTATGCGGACGGAGAGTCCGCAGGGCGCCCTGGTTTCCGGATGAGGACCAGCTTCCCCGTCTTCCAACGAAGCGGAAACTGGCCTCTCTCCAAGCATGCGCTTAGGAGCCCTTCCAGTCGGGGCCCGAGAGCCTCAGAGGCCAGGACCCAGGCTTTGCCAGGCAAGCCATCGGGTCCCGGGGCGGTGTTTCTGGCTTTCAGCCTGCGTACCGCCACTCTCAGGTCTACCCCAGTCACCTCCGGAACGTCGTCATCGTCATCGGTGTGGTCCGCTTCCGGCACCGCACGCGGCGGCGGAGCCATAGGCGGGGGAGGATGCTCCCCTCGCGAAGGGAACAGAGCGCTCACCACGTCCTCCACGAGCTCAGGCCGGAGACTCTGCGTTAGCGGGGGGGCCCGGGTGCGGAGTTTGTCCCGCACCATCTTGTAAGGGCGCCCCCACGGATCTCCGTTCAGAGACTCCAGCATCTCCTCGCGGGCCAAATTCTTGGCCCGCCGGACAGCCTCTTGGAGGGCGGTCTTCGCCGCTCTGTACCCCTCGTACAGCTCCGCCTCAATGGCTGCCGCATCCGGAGGGCGGATGCGGAGCCTGCGATGCCTGGCGTACAGGCGCCGCGCGGCAACGCACGCCTTGCGCAGAGACGTCAGCTCTCGCGACCACCAGTACACCTGACGCCGGGCGCTTCCTGGCCGAACTCGGGGCATTGCCACGTCGCAAATCTCGGACATGGCCTCCTGGAACCAACCCGCCTCGTTGTTGATGTCAGCAGGCCTGACTGGTGATGACACCCAGGCCTGCACGATCGAGGCTTCCAGGAGGAGCTCCCGGTCCAGCTGCTTCAGCGCCCATCGCGGACCACTCGGGGCCTGTAGGACCGGCACGCTTGAGGACTGGGTGGAGACGTCGAACCGGATATACCGGTGGTCGGAATAGGTCTCCACCCCCTCCATGACGCGCCAGTCAACGACACGCGGCGACAGAGCGGGGCTGGCGAACGAGATGTCCACCACCGACTCGCCCCGCATCCGCACGCACGTGGGGACAGAACCCCGATTTAGGACGACCAGGCCTGTCTCCAGAGCCCAGTCCTCCACCATTCTACCCCGCACGTCCGTGTAACGAGAACCCCAATCCAAGTTCTTGGCATTGAAGTCCCCGAGCACAAGCACGGGGAGGGAATGACTTCCGATGACGACACTCAACTCCGTGAGGGAGTTGTGGAACTCGGCGAGAGTTCGGCTCGGGGAGAAGTAGACTCCCACTACAACGATCTCCCCGAACCGTGCTGCTACGCACCCCTGACCCTTCCTGACACTCTCAAGGGTCGGGGTACCGGCGGCGACCGACGCAATTAAGGTCACTGAGCCGCTAAGGTCCTCCACCCAGTCATCCCTGGGCGGGACAAAGTACGGCTCAGCGACCACGGCGATGTTAATCGACCACTGCGCCATGCTCTGGAGCAACAGATCCTGAGCGCAGGCGCAGTGGTTGATGTTCGCTTGGAGAAGGCGTAATGAGGCCGTTACTGGCACTCCATTTCAGCCCCCTCCCGGGCCCCCTGCGAGGGCTCCGCTGCGGAAGTTGCAGCAGTAGCGGCAGCGGCGGCGACAGTGGCGGCGGCTGCGGTGGTGGCGACGGTGGGGGTTTTGGCGGTGGTGGCGGAGGGCCTTCCCTTGCCCCTGGCCTTGGCGGGAGTACCGCAGGACTTGCTCCCTGCCCGGTGATCAGCCGGCTTGCCAGCTGCCGCACATGCGGCGCAGCGCGGCGCGGCGGAGCAAGCCGCGGCCATGTGACCAGGCTGGCCGCAGCGGAAGCACAGGCCGCTGCGGTCCACCTCCGAGGTGCACCGGACCGACACGTGGTGCCCCACATGGCAGCGGAAGCACCTCAGAGGTCTGGGTTCCAGCAGCTTTACCTGCGCCGAAACCCAGCCCACCAAGAGCCTTCGGCCCTCCACAATGACTTTCGCCGCCGTCACAGGGCAGCTTACCGTTACGGTTCGCATGCCCGACAGGTCCGGACGTAAGGTGCCTGCCTTGACCTGCTCGGCAGGGCACCCACCGGTCCTGGTGACGGCGGCCACCACCTCCTCCTCGGTCACCGAGTCGTCCAGACCCAGGATGCGCAGGTCTGCGCATTTGACGGGCCTGGACACTCGGGCCTCGTCCGCATTTAGGGACGCTCTAAGCTTTTCAGCCAGAGCGTCAGCGGACGAGCCACGGGTTTCGCCGGGGATTTCCAGCACTCGAGCCCCTGTTGCGGTGACTCTAAGCCGGAGGCCCCCGGCGATCCCGAGCTCCCCGAGATCCACCATCGTCTTCGCCTTAGCGAGCACGTCGCGATAGGTCACGCCCCTCTTTTCCGCCTCCGGCTGTAGTGTTATCACTACAGCTGCGGTCTTCGGGGCGCTGAGCCTAGCAGCGCCATTCCGCTTCTTTTTTTGGCGCTTCCGCTCCCGCTTCCTGGCCTTTTTGGCCGCCCTTCGCTCCCTCGCTCTCTCTCCGGCCACCTGCCACCCGGTCTCGGCCACGGATGGCTTAGAGGGCGGGGGGGGCGGCAGTGGCGGCTGTCTCGCGGCTAGCGCTGGCACATTCGCCGCCTTGCCCTTCTTGTGGGCCGCCGCCTTGCCCTGCCTCAAGGCCGCCGCCCCCCCAACCGGGGCCGATTTAGCCGGAGACAGCTTTCCAGGAGCCGAGGTAACCCTGCCGGAGGGCTGGCTGGACGGCCCCGGTGCGGAAGCTGCAGCAGCCGCATATGTGGCTGCCCTCGGGCCCGACTGCGCCTTGTTTGCCGCCAAGGGGGGGCGCAGAACAATGCCCTCCAGGACGGAGAACCGAGCCTGGAAGGCAGCCAGCTCCTGCCGAACCAGGTTCAGGACCTGGTTCTCCACCGGCACGGCCTGGCGTGGTTGCTGCTGGCCATTTTGGGGCGCCTCGCGAGAGCCGGACTCACGCAGACTGGCCAAGTCTGCTCGGAGCCTCCTGTTCTCCTCTTGGAGAAGCTCCGTGGCGGCCGTCAGTCGAGCGACCTCCGCCCGCAGTTTGACCATGCCTTCTGGCGGGGGCGCCGCATATCTGGCTTCCGCTGCCGCCATGATAGAGGCGACCGCTGAGGGTATAGCCCTTTGCCTGGTGGAGGGCTTTTGCTTGTAGGAGACAGCCCTCAGCGCCGCCTCCACCTCCTTCGCAAGCCCGGCCTTACGCTCCGCTTCGGAGCCGCCGTCTGCACCCGCCTCGTTACCAGAAGAGCCCGAACGGGCCACTCCGTGACCAGCAGCCACCCCCGGGTGGCGCGCCTCCGCGGCAAGCCGTGCCGACCTCTCGGTGGCAGAGAGGCCTCTCCCCTTGCCGCGGATCCCGCCACGCTTGCTGGTGGGGATCTTGCGAGCCGAAGCCAGCTCCCCCTCTGACGACGACTCTCGGTCGCCTACCGGCCTGGACCGCTTGCGAAGGAACTCCCTGTTCCCCGCAGCTGCCCCGGGCCTTCCGCGCCGGGAGCTCTCTGAGCCTCCCGCGCTCACATCGTTGGATGCGGCGCCGGACTCCGACCCCGCATCCCTCTCCTCCCTTCCTTCGCCGTTATCGGCCGTTTTCTGGGTTAAAATATGTTCCATTTTGTTCCCACGAGTATGGGGGAAATAAAAAGTCCATCTGGGCAGTGCCCCCTGTACCCAGATAAGCCATAGCCAGGCCCGGCAGTGGTTCGCACTAGCGACTGATTTTCCAAAGGAACCCGTCAGCCATACATCTCCTCGCGGTGCGCCGCCGCTTGAGATTCGGGGTAACTTTTTATAGAGGTTTTCTACCTCGTGGTCCGGGCGGTTAAGCCAAGACCCTCGGTCCCAATCGAAGCCGCGAGACGTGTTCCACGACACTTCGACGGTGGGATTACGATATCGACGGGGACAGTGAAGGACTGCATCCTTCACTGTCTGCTCGGAGGCAGGGTAAGTGCACACCGAGCCCGCCCTAGCTCCTCCGCTGTGCCCTCTGCTTTTCAGAGGGTCACACGGAGCAACGCCCCCTAAGTCCAAGATGGACCCCTCCCATGTCAGAATATTAGCCATGGACAGTAACATTCCCCGAGGAATAAGAATCTTTTCCCATTCCTCGGGGAAGGATACTGCCCACGCCCAGGGTGCACCGGCCCAGCAGCTGCTATTCCCTCCAGACGTATCGAGAGGGACCGGCAGCCATCAAGCACACGAGGAGGAATTCTGACAACGCACCCCATGAAATCTGGCATGAATAAATGTTCTTTAGTAGTAGTTTTTCGAAAATCATTTCTACTAACGGGTTTTATAATAATGGCAATACGACAATGTCATTATAACACAATTCGATTACGAGACCATTGACCGACCAATGATCGTCGATTATGAACTTTTAGCAAAATGACAATGGGATCGTGTTGGAATTACGAATTTATAAAAATAGCAGACTTGGGGCCCCGGGTCGATCTTCAGGTTAAGCCGCGCTTGCCTAGGTTTTCCGTGAATGGGTGACCACCCATACCAAGTTTCCTCCGCGCCTCGGACAGCACGCTAAACTGTTGGTCCCGGCTGTTATTTGTAGATCTTTGACAGTCGTTACGACTAGTCTTACCTAAGGTATCGTATTACCCAGTACTAACTGGGTTGTGGAGGTCAGAGAGGCAGTCGCTTTATGTCAAATACTGGTATTCCGTTGTATCCGGTTAGACTGGTAGCCGACTAGGCAGATGATGAGTTGTATCCTTAGCAAAGTTCTGAGCAAGAAGAATTTAGATTGCCTTCGATATTTCCAGTACAAGAATGGTAATTCTTTTCTTTTTCTGTATTTTTGGTTGATGATTTCTGTGGAATTAAGGTTGGACTTGATTACGTAATGAACGTTTTTAAACTTAAGTATTTTTATTTCTATTGGACAAGTCAGACAAAACATAACATAAAATTACGCCTGAAACCCCCGAAGGGTAAGGCAGGGTGTACCTAATAGTGCACCCACATTTCACCACTAATGTTTAGGTCCCATGTTATACGGGGAAAGCCTATTACCATCAACCGGACACAATTCGAGATTGCATGACTTCTAATGAAAAATTCCAAATGGAAAAAGCCAATAACCATTTCCCTGACCCGGGAATCGAACTCTAGACAAAAAACGAGAGTTTTAATAAAAGGACAGCGTATTCATACATTTCTTAAAAAAGAAAACTACTTTTATAAATTGGTTTACTCGGCACTTTGTATTTGAAATATTCAGCAACGCTATCTTCAAGCTACACTGCTTCCTTCAGATTGCAAGAGCAAGATAAACTCACTGAATAGTAGCACTAAAACTACAGAGTATTAGTGCTATAATGCTATGTACCTTTGTACATAATGTCGTGCATATACTGACGTTGTTGGCTCAACAGCAAGGATGTATATTATTTGCATGTCTCTCGAGTATTACATGAGAGGCATTTGAGGGATACGTCGCTCAATATTGCAATGTCAATAGAATATGTAGTAACGAGCTACTTAATATATCTATGCTAAAAATATAATTAACATTATATCACGCCTGTAATCCCCGAAGGGTCAGGCAGAGGTGTACCTAATAGAACACCAACATTTCACCAATTATTTTAAAGTCCCCTGTAATAGGGGGCGAGCCTATTGCC
The DNA here is from genome assembly GCA_963576755.1 of Noctua janthina. Taxonomy (NCBI): domain Eukaryota; kingdom Metazoa; phylum Arthropoda; class Insecta; order Lepidoptera; family Noctuidae; genus Noctua; species Noctua janthina. Next base: position 12,397,129 of record OY755066.1, read on the forward strand.
GTCAACCGGGCACCAATCGAGACTCCGTGGCTGCTACTGAGAAATTCCTGATAGAAAAACCCAATAACAATTTGTCACACCCGGTAATCGAACCCAGGAACTCCTGCGCAGCAGTCGCGATCGCGACCACTAGACCAATAGCATTATATCACAGCTGTGATCCCCGCGGGGTTAGACAGAGGTGTTACCTACATTTCGCCAGTTATGGTAAAGTTCCGTGTACACAAATTAAATTAGTTGGGCACAATTGTGGCCCCAGGCAGTTGCCCAAAGTGGTATTGGGGTTAATGATTAGGAATTTCTATTTTGTGACGTGACTGAGAAATTCCTCATGGAAAACCAAAGAGAATTGACTCATCCTGAGGATAGCATCCAAGAAAATTCTTGCTAGAAACTAAACTTCCACCAAAAATAAAGCTGAACAGAAACAACATTCTTTATTATTTCGAACACAGTGATATCATTCAGCGCTTTAGCATCGATCACTCATCCGCTGAATGCAGCTAATGTCTAAATATAGTAGGAGCTCGCATCTGCTTTTAATAGAAAGTATATTAATATGTTATTTATTAACCAGAGTGACCAATATTGTGCCGTTTTCTGTCATATTATATTAAATTAAATGTTGATCGTTAAGAGCGTTTACGATTTACGGCACTTCATACAAACTTTCAAGTCCTTTTTTTTAGAAATGACTGAACCGATTTTAATGAAACTTCATATGCGTAAGCAGGATACATAAGTCTAAAAAGTTGACAGAGAACATTTTGAAAAATAGTGTTACAGCTAAATTAGACCGATTTTAGATTTTCCATAGAAACATAAATTTCCAATTATCTTTTTTAAAAAAACATTTCGAAAAGTTCTCGTCAGTGATTTCGAAAAAAAAGACTTGGAAATTTGTATGAAATGCAGTAAGTCGTTAACGCTCTTAAAATATAACATAAATAGTCGTTGTTATTTGACTGGTAAACTAGTCATCCAATTCCAGTTTAGGAGCTCGTGGCTAATATATAACGGCCGCTTGGGTCCATCTTCAGGTTATGCCACGTTTGCCTAGATGAGCCCGTGGATAGGTGACCACCCTTACATACCGAGTTTCCTCCGTGACTGGGAAAACACGTTAAGCCGTTAGTCCCAGCTGTCATTTGTAAATCTTTGACAGGCGTTGCAGGTGGTCAGTGGCCTGAAAGTCTTACCGAAGAGTATCGTGTTACTCAGTACTGACTGTGTGTGCAGCAGTCGCTCCATGCAAAATACTGGTATTTAGCTGCATCCGGTTAGAAGCCGACCTCAACATAGTTGGGAAAAGGCTAGGCATATGAGGATGAAACTAGTCACCTAATTTTGTATATTAATATTCTTGCCATACTTTTTGTAACATTTTTTTAAACTTGTATTTTTGGTCTAGTAAATATTAAGAGAAAAATACTTGTTTACAAAAGATATACCTTGCGCAATATTGCGTTGCGCTAGCTCTCAAAAACCTAGTCAGAAAATCTCATTTCCTTGAGATACTCGTAAGCTTTGTGCTGTTACTGCAACTGGGTCGGACCTAGTTCAAAACTACCACAGGGTTCCGAAGTAATTTTGCCAGCATGCAACACAATCTGTTAAAATTCTATTGCGTCAAAGCGTTTTAGGCTCGGACTCTACCTAAGCAGACGAGACGACAAGAGAGGGGATGTGTTGTAAACCAACAATAGAGTTTCGATATTTACACTTCTCGTCTCGTCTTAGCTTTATTGGAAGCGGACAGGAGAGAAGTCTCATATTTGTATAGGACTGGTCTATACAAATATCAGCACACTGCAGTAGTGCACAAAGGAGACGAGAAGGGACGTGAGCGTGCGGTGAGCGGTGTGCGGCGGTTGGTAAACCGGCCGTGAGTAGCCTGTACACACATCTCTGCACAACTTCGGTGGATACACCCAAGCTCCTAAGAATCTCCTGTGCTCTCCGCTTCGCACATCTCCGCACGTCTCCGCTTTGGTGGAGTCCGGGTCTTACGCCCTAACGACCTCAGGCGGATTTGCGTCAAGCAACGCCTGCGATTGCATCTTGTTTCCTTCGCGTGGGTTCTGTCGACTCGTGGCGTACTTCAGGCTTCAAACGCACTGACAGGGGTTTTTTTTTCATTTGTTATCACCACAGCTGATGTCTCAATACGTATGCCACTTTAGCGTGTACCTCATAGCCAAACTGTAACATAGACGGTAAAAAATAAAAACAAGACCCTATGTATAAACAAACCGACAATCCAAGCGACACAACTATTCATTTGCTTTTTCCTAGTTCGACGACTCCCGGAGCTAGTTTACCGAGAGAGCAAAAAAGTTCCAGACTAGACAAAACTAATCGGTTGCATTCTCGCTTCACTGTGTCGCCAATTGTTATTGTTTATATATTGGTACCTTCACTAATAGTAGTATTTGCAGACAATCGTCAAGGAAATTGTCTGACAAAGAAAAATTTGACATACCCTTGGACTAGGTAATCCAAAATCATTAAAAGCCCAGTATCCTATAAATAAAAATAGTAAGAAGAATTAAAAAGTTTAAAAATATTATTATTTCCTTTATTTATTTTTACACAAATCTTATACATTTTTAAATATTTCTTAAACTAAAAACAATATAAAAAACATTTAAAAATATAAAAAAATGTAGCCCACCGGTATCGGGAACAGGGTCCAAGCTACCGGCGGTCAGGGCTCCAGAGAGAGGAACCTCCTAACAATACGAGCCGTGTCCAGGAGTACCGCTTTCTGAATCAAACCCTTGATCCAGCTACCTAACGAGAGCCTCCTCAGGTATTGGTCGAGGAATTAAAAAGTTTAACAATATTTATTATTGCTTTGCTTGATGGCAGGTCATAAAACATGTATAATGGTCACACTACAAGTATAAGTACTACCACCTGGTTACCTAATTTTTTTTTCAGCCGCGTGGTACTGTTTGAGGACACGGGTGCATAGAATTAATAGGCATAGAACCGCAGCAGCTCGGCGCAAGTTAAGCAATTCCAAATTGGTCTTCTAAGGCTACGTACGATTCGTGGCTAGTGGTTTGTGCGCGTCGGCGGATGAAATTAAATGCCGCTTATGCAGACATTCAGTGTGTTGTTGTTACGTACACGAAATATTTTCAGGGAATTATTTAACGGCTATAACAAAGCCATTTCAAGGGATTTTTTTTATCTGATTATTTTTTTTTATAAAAATAAATAATTTAAAATTACTTGACCCACAAAATAAATACTGGCTCCTTATTTTTAAGCATCCATTACGGTAGTTTACTACGACGTATTTACCTACTGTCATTGTTAGAATATGGGAGTAAAGGTTTTATGCAAAACGTCTCAAAAAAATTTTAAATTATAATAATTTTGTAAAAAAAAAAAACACTCAGATATTTTTTTTTTTTGTTGCTATGGCGACTTTACGACTTACAGAAGTTACTCTTAAAATATTTCGTGTATGAAAAGATAGACCTTATATGTATGGTATTCTTACATGCACAAATGAAATATCTTTGTCAAGCATCTTGGATAGCATCGCATAGATCTCCATAGGGAGGGAGGTGTGACCACCTACCATCAAGTTAGCCTTCTTGTTGCCCACCCAACATGACTCAACCTCACACTATATCTGAGAGAATCCGAAAGAATGTCAGTATGTGGATTCATCTCTGAATTATCATTGGAATGGCAGCCATGTTGGAATGTAATATGGTGGATATTAAAGCGCTATAAGGCTTCGTTTATTCGGCTTCACAATCTAGACATCCACATTACATATCTTCATAATGTACCTACATGTTAATATTTTCTGATGTCACTGTGTTTTTGGGATAATTTTATTAAAGGCGGTTACCGACAATAGAGATAGACGATTCGCTATTGCTTTAGAGCGTTTTGTATTTCTACAATGATTAATATCAGGACCTTTTCAGTAACTCGTGTCACGACGTGCAAGCTATTAACTTTTTTTGTTTTTTTTTTTTGGTTCTGTCCTGTTATTTCCAAATACAAATTTATAACAAGCGATCCACCCTTGATTCGCACAGCGCCACCTATCGAGTCCAAAACTATATCTAATGTAGCCTATATTTTAAGTTAAGCATCTAGCAGTAGAGCGGTGAAAACTGCGTTCAAATCCATGCAGTAGTTTTTGCGTGATGCGCGTACAAACATACAGACAGACAAACAGACAGAAATTCTAAAAACTGTTGTTTTGGCTTCTGTTGCTCTAATCATCATCATCGGGTCGGCTTCCAGTCTAACCGGATGCAGCTGAATACCAGTATTTTACATGGAGCGACTGCCTATCTGACCTCCACAACCCAGTTAGTATTGGGTAATACCCCTTGGTAAGACTGGTTGTCAGACTTTTTGGACCTGTAACGACTGTCAAAGATCTACAAATGACAGCCGGGACCAACGGCTTAACGTGCTTTCCGAGGCACGGAGGAAACTCGGTATGTAATGGGTGGTCACCCATCCACAGACCAACCTAGGCAAGCACGGCTTAACCTAAAGATCGATCCGAGCGGCTGTTATTATTTAACCACGAGCTCCTCCTTCTGTTGCTCTAATAAAGAACCCCAAAATATTTTTTTTTTAATATCTTTAATGTTTCCATCCATCCATCTGCCTGTTACAATTTTATTATATTTGTTATGCATTGTATAATGTTTATTTCTTTTTTTGTATGCACGTCATGTCCCTGCGACAAATAAATATTTTTTCTTTCTTTCATTCTTTGTGTCATTCAAATACGTTTTGTACTTTTCCATGACCGTTATCATTGTTAGAATTGAATTTTGGCTACGTCTTCATTTTCCTTTTCTCTGGTAATCAAAGAACGCGACTCACGGATTTCTTTGAGCTTTTCGCGATCACTAAATTTGCAAGCTTTGTTATTTTAAATTTCCCTTTTGTTGTTAATTAATTGTTGATGTCGAAGAATCACATACATTTCATTAACTAGCTGTGCCTCGCAGTTTCACCCGCCACTTCTGACTTGCTTCCTTTTAGCGTAGCATGATGTTATATATCCAACACTAAAAGAATTTTTCAATTCGAACCAGTAGTTCCTGAGATTAGCGCGTTCAACCAACCAAACAAACTCTTCAGCTTTACAATATTCGTATAGATTCTAGACTTTGCATAAATATGAAAACCAGGAAATGGATTCATCAATAATGACAATTAAATATGAACAATGTGGTTTCTCTTTGTGATGCGTCCATTGATTGTTGTTACACTTAATACCGTGTCAAATTCACTGACATTGCCACTGGACTGAAATATTAATTACACTTTAATTACACCGACCTCCACGAACTTAATAACTGCACTGGCCACCAGAATTGATAGTCAAATTGTTTATCATTTCCACGTAACTGCGGAATTCTCACTAATTTATTCTGAAATAATTTCCACAACTCATCATTATAATTGCTGTTACGAAATTCAGTAGTGTGTACACATTTTGTGCGGTTTTCACCTCTTTAATTCCGCACATTCATGGCAGCTGTGTGCGAAATTCGCCCGCGTGTGCGATATTCCCCCGCCCGGTGTTAAGAGCTGCTTGTTTTTATTGCGGAGTATTCTCACGAATATTATCACTTATACGCGGTATAATCTCATAAACATTACATATTTATACATTTCGTTACGCTACAGTATTTTCGGAGTTCCGTTTGTCCTTGAGTTTCTCGTGTTTTCTTATTTTTTCTCCGTTATGAGAGTCGTGTCTTGTCGTAAGTTCAACGCTATTTGGGACAAGAACATATACTTTCAAGTGTTTTTCTTGTGAATTCTCACGATATGGGGCTTTGAAAATATATCGGAATACATTTAGTTACGGTCGCGATCGGTATACAGCTGGTACGCTGTACGGAGTAAGTGTGCAGCTGGCAGAGAAGGTAGTTTCCAAGAAAACAGTCTTGACTTTGGTACAGCCAGCCGTAACAATAATATTACATATCGTGACCTGGCTCGCGAGGCTGTCGGCATGTGGGATGTGGACTCAGCGATCATTGTGCCGATAGTCGTGTCAGCGAAAGGCTTAATTGCCAAGAGGCTCGACCGGTACCTAAGGGAGATAATAATTATTATTAATTTTATAGATCCAACTTGCTCTCTAGTTTACTGCGACTGACAATCATTGTCAATGAACAAGTTTGTATTAGATACTTTTTAGGTAAGCCTTAGCTCCATCCATTTATTTTAAACACGTTTACTACAGAATCTTTTAGAAACAGTTATTCATATATTCCTGTTCTTGACTATTTTTTATTCTTTTGAAGGCATTTTGTAAGACGAAAGGTATCAACACCGTCTGAATACAAATGGCTGAAGAGTTAAGTAAAACATTGTTTATTTAAACTTCGAAGTAATAGTTTTCTTTTGTTTTTGAATAAAGAAAAAAAAAGATTGTTGCTTGAAATGTTCATTAGAGGTGGTTATGGGGTATTTAAAAAAAATAAAGTGTGACAGACCATGATGTAAAACGTCTCGTTAATTCGAACGAATTATAAATCGAGTCATATGTAGATACACTTTCGCAAGCGTTTTTGCCAAAATACCTTATATTGGAATCAAATATCACAACATCATCATAATATATCATCAGCTCACAATTTAAAAACCATTAATGATAGTTTTTTTTTTTTTCGTGGTGCTAGGCAACTGGGCTTATCCCAGTAGTAAACGTCCCTTTATGCCTATTGGCTTAGCTCTGTCTCCTGCTGATATGGAGTGAAGTGGAAATTATGTTTTTCCTACTCCACTGCAATTCTTTTCTGATTAATTCCGTTGCGGGATCCAAGACAGTTAAATGGTTTCTCTGGGACTTCGTTGAGGTTAATTGTCTCGGCGTTTTTCTGGTGGTCGCCAATGTTGATTCTGGCTTTCAAGAGTTGCACTGGTTTGGGAATAGTGCGGGTCCAAAAAAAAACACTTCCGTACTGCATTACTTTTTTTTTATGTGGTAAGCAGTAAGCACAACTACGAGTATCGTCCTTCGATAGAAATAAACTATTATTAAATCTAAATAAATATTATTTCTCGAATGAGTATTTTCAATCAAAAATATCATCCAGATTTTCTTTACGCATATAAAAAAAGTATGTTTTCATTTTTCCATACAAAATATTCGTTGCATAAAACATATCCAAAAAATACTCCTAGCTATTTGAAAACAGAAAATAAAAGTAACAGTTACATTGGATTGGATCCTATCGGCTATAGTCGTAAATAGTTAGTTCCCAAATATTTGTTATTACACAATACTGACTCGTTGTTGCTACTATGTAATATGTATTCATGTACGGAATGAAAGAGTGGTTATGCTGATCTTACAACAAAAGGTTTTTGATCAAAGGTTTTCGGTCAAAACGATTATCGCGCGACTAGGTGACCGTTTCGTTATTTTTTTTCGGCGAACCCGAAAACGTTGTCGCACCGACCAACACAAAACGTCTTCCAGTTTTCCTAACAAATGAGTGACATATGAACGCGGCGGTCGCATACTTGCGTGACCAATCGCTTTGGTTAGGACGCAGTTTTACATAGCACCATGCCTGCAAGTCTATGACAAAAATATACCTACTTGAAGTAGAGAAACCGACGGCACATTGAAACAGGTGTTTTGACACACTACCCTATGAGGTAATATGCAACTACTAGTACGATTTTTTAACTCTAAAAGGTACGTAATTTAACAATTAAACCAATAAAAATAGAATTACGAAAAAATATAACTATACGTCAAAGTTACAAACAGAACAAAATGTGAGAAAAAACGGCGTAGTTACATACAACATACAAACACACAACATTAGTTTTAGTATATGCTAAACGTGAAACACGTGTCTAGTATTTTTATGTAAAGAATCTATGTACAAAATTTTAAAACTGTATCATGAAAAATCACAAAGTTATAAACTTTTCTGTTACCTGGTTGTCCGCGCAAAAACGTGGTCACCACGCAGCGCGCCGGTACTTAGGTCGCTCGGTGTCCAACTTGTAACTTTTTTTAAATATTTTTGGGACAAAATATAACATGGTTTAAAAAATATTGGAATCGATTCAGTTACTTATTCTGAACAAACTATTTTCATGTTTCGCATATACTAAAAATTTAATAATGTTGTATTAGAACATAATCCCATTCTCTAGCTCAGCTGGTCGACAAATCGCGACCGTGCTGGCAATGGCGGGCTAACAACCAACCGGCAATGACATTTGCAGAGTTGACATTGACACAAAAACTATAAGCTAATATTAGATTTGCGAGTAAACAGTTCGTATTTTTTCGAACGCCTACCAGTTGATCTTTAGGAATTCATTCCATTCTAATTTATTTTACATTTTAATTTTGAAGTCACTGTCTGTTACCTTTAAGGTTCGCGCACATATTGTCGGGCCGCAGCGGGTCGGATTGCAGCCCAAAAATTTCGCTCAAATCGCTCGTATGTATTTTATATGAACTATCGCACACTAGCCGGGGCGCAGCGGGCCGCATATTCCGCCGTATTGTGCTAAGTAAGCATTCTGCGCTGCGCTGCGGCCCGCTCCGCTCCGCTGTGGCCCGCTCCGTTCCTCTGTGGCCCGACATAATGTGCGTGAAGCATTAAACGCCTTAATGATTGTACTGATTTGGATGAAAAACGACGAATCCGATAATCTATGGAAATCGTTTTCAGAATGTATTCAAAAAACTGCTTCGTTTTTCGAGTGGTCGCAAGCGCGACTGCTGAGCATGAGGTCCTGGGTTCGGTTCCTGGGTCGAGCTAAGTGTTATTGGGTTTTTCCACATCAGAATTTTTTCAGTAGCAGCCATGGAGGCTGGACTTGTGCTCGTTTTATGGCAATAGGTTCGCCCACTATTACATGGATCTTAAAAACATAACTGGCGAAATCATCATTTCAGCCGAAAGACGTCCACTGCTGGACATAGGCCGCATTGACGGGTCCGGTGACTCGCATCCAGCGGCGAAATCCACTGGTTAAATGTGGGGGTACTATTAGGTACACCTCTGACTAATCCTTCGGGGATTACAGGCGTGATGTTATGTTATGTAGTAAGGCAAAGCCGTGGGCAAAAGTAGACTTACCAAAAATATGAAAATAAACACCGTTAATGAAATTCAAACGGGAATCGATGACAGGTTGTGGCAGATAAAAATATACTCAACCAATTTTTAATTATATTTTAAACTTGATGAAGAGTTAAATAAATAAACGGTGTAAGCTGCGATAGAAAAATAAAATTCACGTTTCACTTTAGTGCAAAACCTGGGTAATACGATACCTTGATATTGATAAGACTGGTTGTAAGACTTTCTGGCCTCTGACTACTTTAACGACTGTCAAAGATGTACAAATTACAGCTGTGCTTCGAAAATCACTCTAACCCGTTGGGGTTTAATGTGATTTTTGAAGCACAGAGGAAACTTGGTACGTAATGGGTGGTCACCGATCCACGAACCTAATCACGAAAGCGCGGCTTAACCTGAAGACCGACCCGAGCGGCTGTTATTATTAGCCACGAGCTCCTCCTTTTACACATCCTTTAAGCACGTATAATACAATATGCCTTTTATTTGATAGATATGCTAATAAGACTGCACGTTCCACTCACGGACACATCTCACGTTTTACTTTTTGGAAGTTTCAACAAAATGCGACCACGTTTCCCAGATACGCCATTTTTTCCTCGAATTGCTCATGTTTTAGCGAGACTTCAGCCTGAGTGAGATCTTTATCAAAAGGGGAGGAATGACAGCTTTATTTTTGTATGTAATTTTAATCTTGGTAGGCATTTTACCCGACTACGGCGAAGCCAAAAGGAAGGGTTATGATTTTAGCTGTCCATATATGTATCAAACACTGTTTTAAGCTTTCACGGTAAAAAAAATAAAAAAAACAAACGTAGGTACAAAAAAACAAAAAACACAAAACAACAAAAAAAAACAAACAAATACAAACAATACAAATGAACAATCACGGAAAATAACCCTTTAGTGACAGTATATGTGTCTATGTATGTATGTTTTTATTTACGTGTTCCAGTGTTGTTGCCTAAATTTTTGATGATACTTTTGATGAATCTCAAAATCGGATGAAAAATTTAGGCAACAAACATGGCATTGGCATTTTTTGGCGCTTATTTTTTTATTTTTTTTTTCTAAGTTGTTAATCGATCCCTCATTATAGCCCGGGTAACTTAGACTACATTTTAACCGACTTCATTAAGAGGAGTTGATTTTACCTTGTAAACCCCGAATTTAATTAGAGCGTGATTTTTCAGTAGTCGGGTTTTTTAGTGGTAGTGTACCACACAAATTCTTGTTGTTACTAGCAAGTCTGTTAATTTAAAGATTCTGACTTGACCTAGTAAGAGTTACTATCAATGACAAAATGCCTGCCACCAGGGCATGACACAAATGACAGAGCTGTTCGGTATCTTCCCATTGGTCGGACAAATGGGTCATCGATTCAAGAAGAAGGTGAATGTGAAGGTGGTGGTGGTGGTGTATTTTTTTGTTATGTTTTGTCTTTGTATTATACGTATGTTAGTATATTCTTATATTATTATGTTTAAATAGTTCTGCTTTACGTTTTATGTATTCCATTTTCTCTTCTTCTTTTACACACTATGTCTACATCTCTTTTTTAGTATCTCCTTTCGCAGGTTTGCTGGAAGAGATTTCTTTAAAAATAAGCATCACCTTTGTACTATTTTCTGTTCCTTTCTTCTTTCCTGTATTTAGTGTGTACATAAATTGTTAAATAAATAAATAATAAGAACTGACAAAATGAAAACTCGCCGTGTCGTGTCTTTCTTCTTTTTCGTGTAGTTAGTGCTCAGTCTGGCGTGTTATGCCACCCGTAGGCCTCTGAGTTGGCGTTACATAACGAAGCCGAAAGTCACTTGTTGTTTCCAACATTGCGATATTTTTCTTCTTTGAACCATACCTGGGAACCTTCTTGTTACGGAGATATTGGAGATTTGATGTACAGAATGCTTGGTTGACGGCTTCGTGAAGGGTCCTTTTATACCTTGTATATGGGTGTTATAGTCGATAGTTCAGTATCCGAGTCGCAGTAAGTAGCCATCCGGAGATTAGAAACCCGGTTAGGGCCGGTCGGCTGAATTTGTACACTGTCACATAACCCTTCATCATCATAATCATCTTCCTGTCTTTATCCCATATTACTTGTTGTCGGCGCAACACGTTTTTTTTTCCAGTCTTCCCTGTCCATAGTCACGATATCATTAATAACTCTTTTTCTGACTCTTTTGACTGAACAAAGGTGCCTGGCTTTTTTTTTGGATGGGAAATCATCAAATGACCACTCCCGGTGGGTGGAGTGGAAGGGAGTGTCAGACTTGTACTGACTAAAACCTATTCATGTTCCTTCTTTGCCCTTTGTGTTCCAGGGCCGCGGTATCTCTTTCGAACAGTCCCGCAGCACAAAGGTGCCTGTAATACATTTTTAAGTGTTAATAGATGTTACACGTATTTTTATCTGTCTGCATATTTATGCTTATCCATGAGATATTCTAGTAAGTAGGTTAACTCAAACAGACAAAACGTTCATTCCAGTTAGTTCTTTGTGTGTACGCTTTTAACAGAATTCAGTAGAAGTTTCATATGATGATAAACTTTACAACAGCATAGTTTTTGCTTTGATAAACTCTATGTGCGATCCCGTATTCAAACTGCTTAATACTAATTTCATTTACTCATATAGTAATGTGGAATTCTGTTCGTATTTGTGTATTTGCTTTTCAGTCATTTGACTTACAATTAAGTTGAAATACCTCGACTGATATCGCTGGCATTTCTTTGAAAAATACCAGGAGGTATTTATTCGATAAATACCAGCAGTTATTTCTTTGATAAATACCAGCAGGTATTTACTTGAATAAGGCGGTAACTGGTTAACCTTTTTTTTTTATTGGGAAATCATCGAATGACCCCCTCCCCCCGCTCGGGCGGAGCGGAAAGGAGTGTCAGACTTGTACTGACTAAAACCCATCCATGTTCCTTCTTTGCCCTTTGTGTTCCAGGGCCGCGGTATCTCCTTCGAACAGTCCCGCAGCCCCGGCAACTGGTTAAACAAAATGGTAAAATAAATCGCAGAGTATTAAACTTTTAGTTAATTGACTTTGGATCGTACTCACTGAATCGATCCATGGGTTCCTTCGTATATCGACAAATATATTAAATTCATGATATTTATGAAACAGAATTTTTTTAAATAACGCAACGGTGATATTTGTTTAAATATTTATTTATTATCCCAAGCTATTGCACAGTTAAAAGATACGTTAATTAGAAATAAAGAATAATAAATTGAGTAAGGCTGGTGTTTTTTTTTTTGGAGAAGAATGAGCATTGCCATTCAACCTGTCAAAGAATCAGCCATCCTTCTGAGCACTTTTCCTATCGACAGCGATGTGGACGAATTTTTTGACGCCCTCTAATGCTTTTCCCATTTTGATACTAGTACATATTTTTATTATTATTTTAGATCTATTTGTAGTATGTAATCTACATACTAAATTCAAACAAAAGTAAAAGCTCCACGTACTAAATATCTTAAGGGTATCCACAGAAATACAAGGTTGTATACAAGAGGAGATAAAGTTCACGAGACTTGGAAACAGTGTAGCACAAGCCTGCAGTGTTGCGAACTTTCAGGATGAAACAGTTTTTGATACGTCTAACGAAGATGTACTTCAGTGATGTAACGTGTACACTGAAGTTGTGTTTTTGTAAGGAAAAGAGATTATAATGTTTACGTGAAAATCTTTTCATTTATTTCACAGAATATTTACATTATTTACAAACTAGAAATCTATAATACCTAGATAAAGATATGTAAAAGTATCAAAAGGATTACAGGGCATCAAAAAATTCGTCCACATCGCTGTCAACAGGAAAAGTGCCCAGAAGGCTGGCAGCATGCCACGTTGGATGGCAATGCTGATTCTTTGGCCAAAAAATAGGCCTGCCCTCTGGTCACGTGAAGAGTCGACCAACCGAAAAATAAAAATTGGATATTTAATTTTATGTTTTAAGGAAACGGTTGCCAGTTGTGGTGTAGTATATAAGTGGGTAATAGAAACCGTAATTATATACATAACTTTCTGTGAAATTGGTTGGTTCAAGTTAATATTAATACTATCACTCTTTTGTAACCATGCATCATTACTGTGTTATTTCAAAGGCTACTTCTTAATATTTAAACTAATTAGGGAGTACAGTCACGAGCACCAATACGTAAACACTTTCCTAAATTTAAAAGTAATTTTCGCGAGAAATAACGACGGTAAACTTGGTAAACTTGGATACAGCTTGGAGATCATAAAAATATGAGTTCCAAAATACTATGAACTTTTAATAAGAACAGTAGGAGAAAAATTATTTTAAAAGTTGTTAAGTGTTTACATATTCCGTGACTGTACATGAAATTGTGCATGTCTTTTTGAATGATTTTTTTTAATTTAGTTAGATAATTATTAGTAAAAATTGCAATTCCAAAATAAAGTAGGAAATTGAACAAAAACCTCAAACTGATTCGTTCATAACAGACTGATAAATAAATAAACAATAGACAATATTTTCAAACATTTGCACTTTTAAATTAATATATTAACAGATTTATTGATCATCATCATCATAATTAAGTTGTTTATTGATCATCATGGTAATTAAGTTATTAGTGACGCCATATCGTTAAATTTATAAATAATTTATTCGTAAATTGAAATATTTTGCCATGCCGGCTGAATGAATGACATTAATATTGTAAAGTTATTAATGATTCATCAATTAACCGATTACCACACTGCCTTTGCATAGTTTATTTTAATATTTGAAGCGGTAGATAATGATTTTAATGGAGAGTGGTTGGTGGTGTGTCCATTAGTGGCTCATTTTTGGTATGTGGGCTCTGATGAAGGGTTTGTGCTACTTGAAATAACTAAGCACGTAAAGCCATTGGTGCTGCGCCTGATTTCCTTTCAGTAGTGTCTATGCGAGTGAGGTAAGAGAAACTGTACTTATATAAGGTCTATCTTTTCATACACGAAATATTTTAAGAGTAACTTCTATAAGTCGTAAAGTCGCCATAGCAACGAAAAAAAAAAATTATCTGAGTGTTTTTTTTTTTACAAAATTATTATAATAAATGTTTTTGAGACTTTTTGCATAAAACTTTTACTCCCATATTCTAACAATGACAGTAGGTAAATACGACGTAGTAAACTACGGTAATGGATGCTTAAAAATAAGGGGCCAGTATTTATTTTGTGGGTCAAGTAATTTTTTTTTAATTTTTTTTTATAAAAAATATACTCAGATAAAAAAAAATCCCTTGAAATGGCTTATAGCCGTTAGATGATTCCCTGAAAATATTTCGTGTATGAATAGTTAGACCCTATATTTGCACACACTCTTGTGCACTAATAAAGGGCCCTTAACGACGCCGAAAGGTGCTGGTTCTCCCCGTCATTGCAATCATTCATTTGTTCTAGACCATACCTGGAAACCTTCCAGTTACGGAGATATTGCAGGTCAAAGTTCCAACTGTTACACAAGTTTTTTTTTAAATACTAGTTTTTAAGGTTATAACTTTACTTTAAATACCTCCAAGACCCATTTACAAGCACAATATTTTGAGTGCGTTACATTGATTTTTACTGTAAAATAGAAATAAAAAATAGTTCTCCAGCAATAATTTTTGGGTACAGTTACTTAGTTTGATGTACAGAATCGTAAACAGAGAATGCTCAGTTCTCTCTGTCGTTGACGGCTTGGTGAATGGTCCATTTACACCTTGTATATTTATTTATTTATTTGAACTTCATGTAAAATAGTGGTATATAAGCTGACTTAATGCCACAAGGCGTTCTCTGCCAGTCAACCTTTGAGTTAAATAAGAAAACATTGTGATAGGGTACAAAACCATTGGGTTTTGGGGATTTGAGTATTGTGGTGGGTATATCTCTCACGTCGATGGCTAGTCTGCGTTGTGATTGGTCGGTATAGCTGAAATTCGTTCAGAAGGACCTAATACTAAATAGACAAGGTTGTACGGAGCAGCAGTTTATTCTTTAGCGATTTCTGGATTGGTTTCAAAATCATTTCAGCCGAAAGACGTCCACTGCTGGACATAGGCCTCCCCCAAGTGTCGCCACATTGACCTTTACCAGGTCATCGGTCCACCTAGTGGGTGGCCTTCCAGTTCGCGGTCCATACTAAAAGTAATTTGCAATTCGTACCTACAATAACCTTTTCAGGTTTTCAGTTATTTGATGTTTTTAGTTATTTTTCGTAAGTTATAATTCAAATAAATCAAAAAATGCGTACTGCATGGACAAGAAGATACACAACGAACTCTATGAAGATCTAGATTTTATGAATTGTTCATAGCTTGATATCAGGTATCCTATCTCAATTAGTAACAGATCGCTTTGTTATTTCAATCAAAGCATTAAGTTAAATTTTCTAGGAATAGATGCTGGAGGTAATTTCCTTTGCAAACAGTTAGTATTAGGTATTTTAAAATCAGAGTCGGTGAAACGTAACACCAGTCATAATGTTCTTTTTTACTTTTCTAAAACTTAGAAAGGGTTGAGCAGAGCTGTATTTATAGTCCACTAAAGTTTCATCAACTATGTTTACGTCCCATGTAATAAGGGGCTAGATTATTGCCATCAGAACAAGACCAGAAAGAAATTTCAGATGGAAAACCATGTTTAGCAGTTCCGCTTACCAGCAGTAAGACCAAGGAGGCCGTCTCTAGCACTCTAGTTGTAGTTGTACCTAGTCTGGTTGGTCGTAGTAAAACCTAACAGTGTTACATAAAATCTACGAGTTTACCAAAGTCGACGTAATTTTTGCAGAGCTACAAGATCCGCACAAAAAATGCCGCTAATAAACGTTTTAAAACATAATCATCAGTGTATATTGAAACAGCGTGCTCTGCTCGCTTAATAAGCCAACTTGCAGCATCCGATTGCCCCGGGCTGCACAAACAAACAAGCGGGATTATGACGCGGTGTACGTTTAACGCCATCTTAAAGGTACATATAAGGCTACTTGCTTTCCTGAATTAATTGGTTTTAGACGAATATAATATATCGCTATGTGTCAAAGTTTTTTTAGACCATAAAATCGGACAAATATAATAACATTATTCAAATTGTGAAGCAATGTGTAGCGACACTACAAAAAGTACTACACTGCCATGACATAAATAAAGAACTAACATCAAAATTCTAAAACGCGCAGTTAAAGTTATCCGCGACTTATAACAAGATTTTAATTATACTTATTAAGACTATATAAAAAAACGCAACAAGAATTAAATTGTCAGGCAGTGGCATTGTGACACAATGTCCGGCTGGTCGAAGGATTGCCCTTGCTTATAGTGGATGAAGATCTTGCCGTCGAGCATTATGGCGTCATCGTCAGCTTCATAAACACCACTTCCTCCTGCTCAGAGTCACAGTTAGCCAGCTTCAAAGGGGTAATCCTGACCACCAGCATGCAGCGAAAGCACATACCTGGTCAGCACCCTCAGCCTCATCAGGCGACCTTGGCACAGCATACTGCACTTTCGGAAACTTGAAATCCACTCCCGGTCGACGCCAGCAGTCAGCCACATGGCGGCGCTGTAGGTGAGGAGCTCGAGGCTAAATAATATCACCGGTCGGGTTGATCTTGGCCTAGGTTGATTCATTACATACCGAGTTTCCTCCGTACCTCGGAAAGCATGTTAAGCCGTTGGGCCTGGCGGTAAATTGTAGATCTTTGACAGTCGTTTTAAGTCATTGGCCTGAAAGTCTGACAACCAGCCTTACCAAGGGGTATCGTATTACCAGTACTAACTGGGTTGTGGAAGACAGATAGACAGTCGCTCCATATAAAATACTGGTATTCGGTTGCATCCGGTTAAACTGGAAGGTGATGATGTGAGAAGATACCTATTACCCGCAACGGAAAAATCACATGCGGAGAGTTTTCTTGACGAAAGTTTTGAGTGTGAATGTGGATGGGTATAAGAGTATAGGAAGACCAAAAAAAACGATGCATGAACTGTGTGAAGGATGATATGGCTAGAAAAGAGACGACTGCTGAGATGACGAGTAACAGAGAAGTATGGAAGAAGAAGACATGCTGCGCCGACCATAAATTAATTGAGATAAAAAAAAAAAAAATATATATAAAATGCCCAAGAGATTAATGATGATGGAACAATCACGAGCTGGAAAACTTTGTAGCTGCAGATTTCTACCCGTCCCATGAGAAAACGGGTGTGAATTTATAATTATGTTTTACTGGCTTTATGAAGCGGTATAGATAATATGACACGATATAGTATGCCGTCACAGATTTAACCCTACAATTTACGGACTGGTCGTAAAACGCTGTAATGTACACTTCGTTTTAATGAATCAACGTAATGAGTGTTCAAGTACTTGCAATAATTATGGTTTAAATAATAATTGCTTTTCTGGTTAATTTTGTTTAACAAGAATGGATGTGACCTATGCTTTATTTATTTCTGTCAATGGGAAAACAGATGTACTGGTAAAATTGATGGAGAGAGAGGAAGGCCAAAGAAAAATTGAATGGATTGTCATTAACACTAGAAACGGGATATTTACCGTGTCGCAGAGTGTGTGTGTGTGTGTGTGTGTGTGTGTTGGAAAATTGTAAATATCCCGTTTCTAGTGTTAATAATAATGTTAGTAAGCATGATAGTTTGAATGGATTGTGTGAGGAATGATATAAAAGCGAATGGAGAAAATGATGCCGTGACGTCTGACAGGGGAAAATGGAAGAAGAAAACGTGTTGCGCCGACCCCGAATAGAATGGGACAAGGGTAGGAAGATGTTGATGAGAAAGCAGATGACTATACAGGGTGTAAGGGACAGCTCTCTTCAAACTGACAGGGTGCATTCAGCTCCTTATTGTGAATCTAGACGCTCTCATAGGGACCGTCTCTACGAGCGAGAGAATCTCGGCTATATTTTCATCATCTGCCTAGCCTTTTCCCAACAATGTCGGGGTCGGCTTCCAGTCTAACCGGATGCAGCTGTATTACCAGTGTTTTACATCGAGCAACTGCCTATCTGACCTCCACAACCCAGTTAGTACTCGGTAATACGATACCCCTTGGTAAGACTGGTTGTCAGACTTTCGGGCCACTGACTATCTGAAACGACTATCAACGATCTATCAGCCGGGACCTACGGCTTTACGTGCAATCTCCGAAGCACGGAGGAAACATGGTATGTAATGGGTGGTCACTAATCCACGGACCAACCTAGGCAAACGCGGCTTAACCCTAAAGATTGACCCGACCGGCTATTATTATTTAGCCACGAGCTCCTCAAAATCGCGGTGATATACGTGGCACGACGATAAAACCGCCGCGATTCTCTCGCTCGTGTTGATGGCCCCTTACTTGGCTCTTGTTTCCTCACGAATGATGTACTGAATGCGTAGTAACCATTTGTACGTCGATGTAGAGCAGAAAAAAAAATCCATAAGAATTTCCTGAGAGCAGCGGTGGCCCAGTGGTGGAGACCCCGACTTACGAGCAGTAAGTCGTGGGTTCGAACCCAG
This sequence comes from Noctua janthina, assembly GCA_963576755.1. Classification (NCBI taxonomy): domain Eukaryota; kingdom Metazoa; phylum Arthropoda; class Insecta; order Lepidoptera; family Noctuidae; genus Noctua; species Noctua janthina. The sequence goes on from OY755066.1 coordinate 12,415,792, forward strand.
CCAGGCGCATTACTTTGTGTAAGTTATTTCATCACCACTGCTCTCAAAACGGTGAAGGAAAACATCGTGAGGAAACCGGCATATCCTAGAACCAAAAATTCGAAGACATGTGACATCTACCAACCCGCACTGGGCCCGCGTGGTGGATTATAGCCCATTCCCTCTCATAGAGAGGAGGCCTGCGTCCCAGCAGTGGGAACATTAATAGGCTGATTATGATTATGATGATGAAGAATTTCCTAACGACAAAAGTTGAGTACCAACGAACATAATACACTGCTGACGTAATCTGTTATCTCTAGTTTTAGTATATACGATAACGCAGGAGCTTCCTTATCTGATATTATTAAACCCTTGTAAACCGATCACCCCTTATCAAAACATTTGACAGGTAAATGAAAAGGCGTAGGTACACACGGAAGGTATGATATCCAATTGGTTTGTGAAGTCTTTTAGCTGTTATTTTCCAAAGATATTGCTTAAAAAGGGAAGAACAGCGTAATACCAGTCAGTTTTATGTAAAATCAGCAAATTGGATTTCACGTTTACTGTTGGTATAATCCATAATCAGCCTATAATGTTCCCACTGTTGGGACATACGGCCTCCTCTCTATGAGAGGTAATGGGCTATAATCCACTACGCGGGCCCAGTGCGGGTCGCTAGATGTCCATGCATTAAAATTTTTAGTTCTAGCACATGCCAGTTTCCTCACGATGTTTTCCTTCACCGTTTTGAGAGCAGTGGTGATGAAATAAATTACAGAAAGTAATGCGCCAGCCTGGGTTCGAACCCACGACTTAATAAGAGCAAGTTGGTATAATAAGACGTCTTTATTTTTTACATTCTTATTTTTCATTAAAAAATTATAAATAGAACTCGTTGCTCTAGTAGTCTCAAGCACGACTGCTCGACATGAGAGGTTTGATTACCAGGTCGGGCAAAATGTTACTGGTTTTTCCTTCAGGAATTTCAGCCATGGAGTCTGGAATTGAACCCGTTTGATGTCAATAGGCTCGCCCCTATTACATGGGACTCAAACATATCTAACGAAATGTGGGTGTACTATTAGATACACCTCTGCCTTACCCTTCGGGGATTACAAGCGTGATGTTATGTTATTCTGTATAGTATTTTTTTTTTAATTAATGAAACCCTTTATTTACTTGCTTGTTAGTTATCTATCTACGTTTTATTCATATTATTGAATTGCGGCAACATACACATTATTCCTACCAAAAGACCAAATACGGCACAAAGACACAACAAAATTACACCGAAATTTCTAATGAAACCGTTGAATAATTTAACATATTGATTAGGGGCTGGATGCGAAAGTGTGGGGGAACCAATTAGCGCGACAACTTCCTCCTCCGACCTCTGAGAGACAAACTTTACTGAATGGCAGGAATTATTGATATGTACCTAAGTAGGTATTTACCTGTTCAAAGGAATAGTATAAAAAAATAACGTGTGAAAATGTTACCTATAATCATTTACTAAATTAAATTATAATTAACATAAGTAGGTTCTAAATGATGATTATGATAAGTAGTAAATATGTATTTTTGAAAAAATAATTTTGCGAAATTATATTTCCTAAGTATATAAGTGAAACGACCTGCATAAAATCCTGGCAAGAAATGTTACTTTATTTGATTCGGAAATTTAACTCAATTTTTCTAATTTACCGTCCTTATAATCCATGTATTTTGTGTAGTTTGCGGACTGATTTTGGCCATGTTATAAAAAAAGTGTATCTACAGTGTAATTTTTGCAAATTTACCTAAGGATTACTGACCCACGGGTAATTAAAAAATAGCTCATTGATTAGATCATAATTGAAATGATCGTTCATGTTGTGCATTAAAACTAAGAGAAATACAGTATTTAAATTGTCAAATTACGTAAACGGTCGAATCTGCAAAATGTCGTATACGGCCTTTTAACCACACCTCTATTAGTTAATAGAACAATTTGTCCCGGTCTCCTTTTCAACCTACAGATAACATAAACCCACTACTACTCTATCGATCTATCTTTTCCAAAGTTTGTCGGGGTAGGTAACCCCTAAGCAATTTACAGACAGGTACAGACAGGTTATTTAGCCCTATCCGTGAAGTAGGCACCGAATATCTAAATACTCCCACATTCGACTATTGTTTGTTTGCCCACCCCGGTCGCGCGACCGATGTTTACCAACCCTGCTTTGTCAGGGTTGACACTTTACTAATTGCATTTCAGATAAATCCCTCGGGTATTGCAGGGTTAAATAATAATATATCAAGGGTTTAATTAGTTTCTATTTCGGTTTTTAGTGATCGGGTTAGTATTGATCGGTTGTGCTCTGATACTAAAAGCTGATAATACATTTGAATTTGTAATTAGCGTTAGTGTGTTGTGTTTCATTATAAATTGTTTATACTTGACACTTCACAATAAAAGATAAATAGGTACTTTTGACAAAGGCATTCAAATATTTACGAGCGATAGACGGGACAAGACGAAAAAAATCGTAATCTTGTTAATGGTCTGTAACAGATCGGTCTGTCTAATGAGTACGCCCGCTTAGCTCAGCATTCGTATGTCAAAATAAAAAATGTTCAGAATCATAATTTTTGTACAAAAATATACCCAATGTATATATATTATATATTTATTTTGAACTGACGATTTGGGCAGATTCTTAATTTTCCTTATTTTACTGATGCAAAGGTAAAAAACTAATTGGTAAGGTAGGAACGAATGAGTCAAAAAAAAAACACGAACGTTTTCGATTTGGTTCGACTTTTGAAAAAACTTTTAGAATAGCAAAATTTTGCGTTGAAAATTATGACGGAACAGTATCCAATCCAAACAAGCAAGAGATATTCTAGATCTACAGGAAGTTAAACTCTATGTGAGTATAACTACCTGTAGATCTAGAATTTCAACGATTTCAAGTAATTACTCTTTTTCAGAAAATGCCCCCTCATCTCACCATGACATCACCTAAACGCAACTACGACGCATCCATAACCACAGATATAGATATATCCTAGATAACGCAAGTATCACGATCCGTATGAAAACCAATCGTGCCATTATTTGACTGCCTACTATGCCGTTATAGACACTATCTAGTTACTATACAAAGAAGTTTCTATACAAAATAGACTTAGTTTTTGTTCTTTAAATTTATAGAACTAAGTTTTTGAGTTGTAACGTTGGTTGTTTAAACAAATTAGCTTGCTGCGACAGTAGCCACATTAAGCATAAAATGCTTAAGTACATTTACGACTTACGGCATTTCATACAAATTTTCAAGTTCTTTTTTTTCGAAATGACAGAACCGATTTTAATGAAACTTAATACGTATAAGTAGGATACATGAGTCTTAAAAAGTTATCACAGAACATTTTCGAAATGTGTGTAATTTAAAAAAAAAAGATAATTGGAAATTTCTGTTTCTATGGAAAATCTAAAATCGGTCTAATTTAGCTGTAACACTATTTTTCGAAAATGTTCTCTGATAACTTTTAAGCATTTGTATCCTGCTTATGCGTATGAAGTTTCATTTAAATCGGTTCAGTCATTTCGAAAAAAAGACCTTAAAAGTTTGTATGCCGTAAGTCGTAAACGCTCTTGAGCCGGGCACACGAAGTATGACCTCTTATGTGATCTATAGTTGCTGCAAGTTAAGATGGCAATAGCGGTCATTGCCCTTTCCCTGATATCTCTTTACACGAACTGAAATCATAAACCGTGTAACTTATCGTTTCTTCTGTTAATGTTCAGGATCACAATCAATGTCAATTCAGGGGCTATTAAAAGGTTTGTATACGTTTTTTAAAAGAAGAGATTCAATAAATGTATGTGGTTCAATGACCGGTATTGCCATCTTAACTGGCAGCAACTATAGGTATATCTATATCTGTGTCCATTACTCATGTGATAATACCTAATGAGTCTATTAAGGGATTATAGTCTACACTCAACTGAGTATGTATCGTGCTGATAATATCTATGGGTCACAAATACACGTGCCCTTGTGTCGCAATTAGGAATGGTGATGTATATGAGGCTTATATCGGTCCAGATTTATGATGTGCTAACAGCTAATGTGGCTGGGTAATGTACTACTTTATGTAGTTTACTAGTCACATAGACATTTATGTGACCGAGTTGAAAAGACGTAATGTTTAGGAATTCTTTTTAACACTCATTTTCTTCAACTAGATAAGTTTAATTATGTATGTTTGCGCAATATAAAAAACAATTACACTTTTTTTTATGGATTTACTTTTTATGATAACAAAACTTCTTAATCGGCATCAGTAGCGAAGCGTCAAATTTTATAAGAAGTAAGCCGGAGTACATATCTTTAATGTGATTATATTACTTGTCTATAGAATACTGTCGTGCCATTTTTCAAAGGGAACAGGTAGGAATCGAGTTTTATGAAACCTTCGTCACTGATCGGCAGTATGACGATAAAGCTCATAAGAAACACCATTTAGCATTTAGGACAAGAGTAATTGACCACTTTCTTAATCAAGAAAAACACAGCTGAGAAAGAAATGTATTAACAAGCAAGTACTGATACGCCCAGTTTTACTCTTCTAACATAACACAACATAACGCCTGCAATCCCCGAAAGGTTAGGCAGAGGTGTACCTAATAGTACAGACACATTTCGCCAATTATGTTTAAGTCCCATATAAAAGGGGGCGAGCCTGTTGTCATCAACCGCGCACAAATCCAGACTCCGGGGCTGCTTCTCAGAAATTCCTGATGGAAAAACCCAATAACACTTTGCCCGCCCCGGTTATTAAACCAACGACCTCATGCTCAGCAGACACTCTTGCGACCACTAGAGGCACGATTCAGTTTTACTCTTCTAAACCAGTCTATTTAACTAGCTATAGCTTATTTATATTACGATATATTTCACATGCCGTGGTAGCAAACCGACTTCTTACAAACATGAAAGTCACTCACGAAATTCATCACATAAAAACATTACGTAAATTATTCCTGCACCGTTATATAAAGTCGAGACATACAGAAACAAGGCAGCATCGTAAATCATAGCTGAAATATTTTCGACATTTGTGACCGTCGCTTTGCAAGTACGGGTCTGTCGAAACAAATGTCACATGTATTTATGTCACAGCAATTTTTCATAGCTCTGGAACTTTGAAAGTATGCTTTTGATATGATAATATTTCAGACTAGCTGCGCCCGCGACCTTCGTCCGCGTGTAATTGTTATAAAAACATTACTTCCCTATTTGAATCCGATTTTGTTAACAATTTCATGGGTTTTATTTTTATTTGCACGGATCCCTAATCGTTATTCTAAAATAAAAGTAGCCTATGTTGTGTTTTCTCAAGTCTTTCGTTCGCTCAAGACTCCTTATAACATAAGCTATCTGCCAGTAAAAGTCCCATCAAAATCGGTCTAGGTGTTTCGGAGATTAGCCGGAACAACCAGTCAGACAGACGGAGAGAAAGACAAAAATGAAAAAAAAATGTCTCATAAGTACCGTATGTATGTACTTTCATCTTTTTACTAAATGCATACCGTACTATGCATTCAGTAAAAAGCTGTTTTTTATTTGTATGTATTTTATTTATTTGTATGTATGTATAGGTAGGTATGCATGTCCGAGTATTTGTGTCATGTAAGTAGTTGAGCATTTTAAATTGCATACATTTTTCTCAATGTCCCAATGGACTATTCAGTTCGCTACTGTTTTATTTATCTTTGAAGCAGACAGTGTCCGTTTTGCTTATTAAAGCTCTGAGCTTTTCAATTTCCGAATAAAACCTTCAGATTAATATTATGATAGGTATTATAGCAACAATTGCTTGCAGATGGCCGAAATTCTGACAACCAGTCTTACGAAAAAATATATAATTATTTTTGAGTACTAACCGGGTTGTGGAGGTCAGATAGCCAGTCGGTCCATGTAAAATACTGGTATTCAGCTGCATTTGGTTGGACTGGAAGCCGACCCTAACATAGTTGGAAAGAGGCTGGGCAGATGATGATTAATTAGTGTCGGTACTCACCGATACCTGAGATTTTTTTTTATTATTTTTTATTATTGTAATATCTCATCCTGTCATAACACTACATCACACCAGTAATTTCAGAAGGGTTATCCAGTGGTGTACCTAATAGTACACCCACATTCCACCAGTTATGTTTAAGTCTTATGGAGTAGGTGGCGAGCTTATTGCCATAAACCAGGCACAAATCCAGACTCCGTGGCTGCTACTGAAATTCCTGATGGAAAAAGTCAATAACACTTTGCCCGACCTGAGAATCGAACCCAGGACCTCGCAGTCGCGCTTGCAACCACTAGACCAAGTACGCGATCTCATCCTCTCCATAGTATTTTAAATCTCCTTGGTAAGAGATAATCTAATAAAAACCGGCCAAGTGAGAGTCGGACTCGCGCATGATCGGGTTCCGTACCATCGTAGTAGGAGAGCCCTTTAATTTGCAATTTATTTTTATTATTGTTGTTACAGCGGCAACAGAAATACACATTCTATGAAAATTTCAACTCTCTACCTATTACAGATCATGAGATACAGCCCGCTGACAGACAGGCGGATGGAAGGTGAGCGGAGGCTCACTAATAGGGACCCGTTGGTTAACCTTCGGCTACGGAACCCTAAAAAAGAGAAAACTTGTCTTCTCTGATCTTATACATAAATGTAAATCATATTATGCCTGTACTGATTCTACGAAATCCCCTAACCTCAGAGTACCTATGTGGTTATGTGATATTATGTATGTATCAAATACATCTCTTCTGAGAGGTCTATTCAAATCATCCGCCACTACGTTTGCACGAATTTTAAGCTTCATTGAATCTATTCGAGAGGTTTTAGGTACTTCTCGGAATTTGTATTATAGGTAGGCGCTTTGTAAGTACGTCTTACCACAAATTTAGAGCGATGTGTCTATGAATAGTAAATCAAACGTACTTTTTAATAGAAAACTTTTAACAAATAATAAAGGGAATTTTGTTGGGATATTTTTGTGACGATGTTAGATTAGGGAGCTCGTGGCTAAATAATAACAGCCGCTCGGGACAATCTTCAGGTTAAGCTGCGCTTGCCTAGGTTGGTCCGTGGAGGGCTGACCGCCATTACATATCGAGTTTCCTCCGTGCCTCGGAAAGCACGTTAAGTAGTTGGTCGGCGGTCATTTATAGAACTTTGACAGTCGTTACAGGTAGTCAGTTACTCTTTCACGCAAAAACTACCGAACGGATTTGGATGAAATTTGGCACACAGATAGTTTGTAACCTAGATTAATTAACATAGAAAACTTTAATCCCGGTGGTACGATCCCGTGGGATAATAAGCGAACACCACACAGACGAAGCCGTGGGCATAAGCTAGTAGAAAAATAATATACTTTATTGTACACCAAAATTGAAACACAACTGTTTTATAATATTGCTATTTTCATGGTTTCAATGGCAGTCTTATCGCTGATAGTGATATCTCCCAGACCACCTTTGGAAGGACTGTACGAACACAGAAAAAATGTACCTAGATGTAAAGGGTATAACAAGACCCTCAACGAAGCCGAAAGGCACTAGTTCTTCCCGTCACTGCGATATTTTTTTTGTTCTAGACCATACCTGGGAACTTTCTAGTTACGGAGATATTGGGGGTCAAAGTTCCAACTTTTTTTTAAATACATGTTTGTAATGTAAGAACTTTACCACCTCCGTACTACTCAATCCATCCATCAGCACAATGTTTTGAGTGCGTTATATTGAGTACTATCGTAAAACGTGATTTATCACCCCAAAAAAAAAAGTCCCTTCCCTGCAATAATTTTTGTAAAGTCACTTAGTTTGATGTATATAATGCTTGGTTGACGGCTTCGTGAAGGGTCCATTTACGCCCTGTATTATATATTATGGGTCTTAGTTACCTGAATTTTAATGATGTATTATTATAACAAAATAAATAGAGGGTTGTCAGTGGTGTACTGCTTATACTATACAAAAGACTTTCTTTCATTCGCTATCGTGTGGTTAGTGCCTAACCTGGTATCAGAGTTTTTATGCCGTCCTTGGGCCTCTGACTTGGCTTTACATGCCGTCAAAAAATATCTCTCAGGCATGCTGGTTTCCTCACGATGTTTTCACCGAAGCAAGTGATAATTATACAATACGCACATGAATCCGAAAGAGCAGAGGTCTTGAGGCCTTTTGGGTTCGAACTCGAGACCTATGACTTGGCAGTCCGACGGTCACACCACTAGGCTATCACTGCTATACATACTAAAAGCTAAGGATGGCCGTTTAAGAACATCGATATTTATTTATTTATTAGGCTTCTCAACAATGAGTACACTGTTACATTATAATTTGTACATTGCAAAGTCTTAAGTCTAAGCGCCTCATCACTTACAGAAAAACACAGCATGCACTACATTATGCGCAGATAATTACACAATTAAATAATTAAAATAACTGAAACAAGAATAATTAAATTAAAAAAAAACTATTATATTACAACTTAATTTATTACATTGAATTAAATAAAATTAAATAACATAGATTAAAATAAATTAAAATGGATTGAATTGTTTTATTAAAGATTATATTTTTAATATAAGATTAGGTTAATATTTGATATGTGACTAGAGATGCCCATTAAATAGCAAGGGCGACTTTTTTTAGAGCATGTATTGAAGAGTTACAGAGATCAATGTTAATTTCGTGCTCTTTGTATACAGCATACATTCTCGATAGTGGACAGTGTTGCCTCAAGTTGGTATGACATATCGATATCCGACACTCAACTGCAATAGAATTCCCCGCACAACAACAAATCCCCACGACAATATAGAATCTAAGCTATACATAATATCAAGTACATAGGAAGGCAGTAGATACCTCACAGAGACCGGAAGGATAAGGCGGGGACAGTAAACACCATTAATCAACCCACAGCACAGTCTGTGACAAACAGATGGTGCGGGGAAAATTGCCGACGTTCACTTCATCAGCTTTGTATCTAAGAACTAAAATAGGTATACGAGTTATATGAGTATGTGTACTTTAGAACTAAAATATACAGAAAATGGCTGACGCTTACTTCATCAGCTTTGTATTTAAGAACTAAAATAGGTATACGAGTTATATGAGTAGAACTAAAATATACAGAAAATGGCTGACGCTTACTTCATCAGCTTTGTATTTAAGAACTAAAATAGGTATACGAGTTATATGAGTATGTGTACTTTAGAACTAAAATATGCAGAAAATGGCCGACGCTTACTTCATTTAGCTTTGTATTTAAGAACTAAAATAGGTATACGAGTTATAAGGGTATGTGTATTTTAGAACTAAAATATACATGGTGTAACATAATCAACGCAAGACCTCTCGTGTGGTGTCTTAGACCATGAAACTGAACCACTTTTTGTTCTGTGACTTTTGGATACTCATAAATTTTGTTTGTTTTACGATACAAGTTGATCAGCTGATCGCGTCAGTTCAGATTTTCGGCAAGGATGTCGAAAATTATCCCACGGGAACGTTCTATACGGGGATAAAAAGTATCCCATGTCGTAAGCTGTATGGTAACTTTAATCCTAAACCCGTGCAGTCATTAGGACGAGTAACGAGAACAGCAAGACAGAGTCAGTTTTACATTTATAGTGTGGATCGCTCGTCTGGTTGTCTGGTTGTAATTTAATTTTGTGGTGGTGCACTAATTGTGTTATTGTAATGTTGGCATCTGCTTGAAGTTTAAAAGAAAAAACCAAAATAAACACAGGGTGTAAAACCACCTGTTATTTAGCCGTCATCTAAGCAAATGGACAACAAAGACAATAACTTATCGCAGGGAAAGCGCGCAATGTAAGACACGTTAAGCATTGAATCGAACCCAGTATCAGGAGCAGCTCTTGCGACCAGTAGACCAACGAAGAATCCTCAAGCATGGACGAAGGCTACGTAGAAAAGTTTACAAGCTTCAAATTATAAAATCCATTCGAACGCCGAAAGAAACATAAAACGGAACAGAAACGGTTCCCTCTATAAAACCAAATGAAAGAAATAAGAATATTTAAGAAGTTGCATTATTTTGCTTAACTTTGGTCACAAAATATAAAATTCATGTAGAAGCACGCTGGGGCAGCTGCGCTTGAAGTTTACTTGAAAGAAACTGTTTTGGAAATAACTGAATAATAACGATGCTTTTTGTATTTTATTTAGAGTATTAAGACTTTCAGTTTTACAATCTACTGTTTTCAAAAGAATTACGGGTCTCGATTTGTGGTTTCTCTTTCTTAAGGGTCCGATGATAATACATTCTTGCCATCGCCGAAATTAGCATCACTCATGAAATGGCTTAATAATAACAGCCGCACAGGTCGTGGTCCTTTCTTCGAGGTTAAGCAGTGCTTGCCAAGGTCGATCCGTGGATGGGTGACCATCATTACATATCGAGTTCCCTCCGTGCCTGTCATTGTCATTTTGCCGAGGTCGAACCTTGGATGGGTGACCATTATTACATAACGAGTTCCCTCCGTTCGTGTCATTGTCATTTTGCCGTTGGCCCTGGCTGTCATTTGCAGATCTTTGACAGTCGTTACGAGTAGACAGAAGCCAGTAAGTCTGAAAACCAGTATTATCAAAGGGTATTTCCCAGAAACTGGGTTTAGGAGGTCAGATAGGCAGTCGATGTAAAATACTGGTATTCAGCTGCATGCGGTTAAACTGGAAGCTGACCCCAACATAGTTTGGAAAAACATAAATTAGACCTATTCTGAAAAACAATATGGTTGAAAATAACTTTCCTTTAATATTTTCTTCAGTAAAACCACACTGAAAAGATTATTATTCATCCTTATCAACTCATAAAATCGTCTCCCAATAAAAACTGACAGCGAGGACTTTTAAAACGTCCCCGAGATTCTTTTACACTGTCCCTATTACATATCTTAATTCTGTGTCGACCTCGTATGGGACGTGTCGGGATGTTAATACCCCCGAGGTGAGGGGTGAAGTGAGAGAGGGGGAAGCTGTTACAGCTGATGACTTTATTATGACGTCACTTGTATGTGAATTAATCTGCTCTGCCCTTACAAGTCGTTTTATCGCTGGCTTTTGAAGAAAACGAAATCCTTTGTCTTTTTCTAGATGTGTCTCTTATATTGTGTTGTGCTTTGAGTTTGTGGTAGTGTTTATTGGTTTTTGTTCACGAATAATTATTATCATCATCATCTGTCTAGCCTTTTCCCAACTATGTTGGGATCGGCTTCCAGTCTAACCGGATGCAGCTGAATACCAGTATTTTACATGGAGCGACTGCCTGTCTGACCTCCACAACCCAGTTAGTACTGACAATGACAATTAAGGGTTAATTCAATTACATAGTTTAACGATGCCACAATAATTTAAATTGACGAAACGAATTCGACATTGAACGATCCCAGCTTCATAGATTTACAAGTCATTTATTTTAGCTCGACACAATAACCAGTACCTTTTAAACTATTACTTAAAATACAACAATGCTAAGACATTAAACTAACTCCACTTAAAACGTCGAAATAGTTAAGTTAACGTCTTAATTTCTAACTGCAGTGCAACAGTTTCTAAAATGTGGTTAACCGTTGCATAACTTTGGTTAAGCTAGTCAGGTGGAACTTTATTAGAAGCTACATTTTGAACAGTTTCCTTTAAGTCGACATTGTATTACGTAGGATGTTCGTGAAATTACTTTATTACATACGGACTGTATTAAAGCCTTTACACCTTGGCCGCTGGGCTGCGGAAATTTTCGTACGTAGGTTGATGGTAAAACTCTAAAGAAGAGACGAGAGAGATCAGGGACGAAATCAATTGAAATTGAACAAAACAAAAGAAAATAATCGGTCCAATAGATTCGAAGGAAATCGGCTCTGACAGTCGGACAGACAAGCATACGAATGATCCTATACGGGTTCGGTTTTCATTCGGGCTTACGGATTACGGAACACTATAAAAATATTTTAAATATAATCCATTTATTTTTTTAAATATATCGTACAGTACCCATTAAAGTACATTTTATTTTTTTACAATTTTTTTGGTCTTTTTTTATTTAATTTTGTTTTATTATTTTGTCCTGCGCGAGTCTAATAAATACTTCTTTATTTCTTAGAAAGGTCAATGTCGCGATGATTTTAACATCAAATAAACAATATACCAAACAAAATCGCATACATATAACATGAAACGGCGGACGATGAAAAATCTGTCATAATAAAGCACGTTACCTTGAACCAAATCCCTTTGCTAAACCCAATTCGAATCCCTGCAAGCGTAGGTAGATGTTATAAAAATATCTGCGAGAAACGGAGAAATATTATGCAAACGAGAACTGCGGGAATTACGAGAAACATGGGGTTTTACAACGCTGTTACATTGATTGTATGTTAGCCGTTATGGGTTCCCATAATGTAATGTTACTTACGGGTAAACGTCCTTCTATGTTATGTTCATTTCATGATGGTTAATAGACGCTATTGTGCCCATCATCATCATCAACGGTTCAGCCGAAAGACGTCAACTGTTGGATATAAGCCTCCCCCAAGTGTCACCACATTGGCCAGTCCCGTGTGTCTCGCATCTAGCGGATCCCCGCAACCTTCACCAGGTCATCGGACCTCCTAGTGGGAGGCCTTCCAACGCAACGTCTTCCGGTTCGCGGTCGCCACTCCAGATCTTTTCGGCCCCATCGGCCATCCGTTCTGCAAACAATGTGTCCTGTCCACTGCCACTTAAGATTGGCAATTCTTCGGGCTACTTCTTACGGTAACCTTGGTTCTCTTGTGCCCGGTTGCTGGCAATAAGGCTCGCCCTTAGATCTTTGACAGACGTTACAGATAGTTAATGGCTCGAAAGTCTGGCAACCAGTCTTAGCAATGGGTATCGTATTACCCAGTGCTAAGACTAGTTGTGCAGTGGCTTGTGTAGGTCAGATAGGCAGTCGTTCCATGGTAAATTGGAAGCCGACCCCGACACAGTTGGGAAAAGGCTAGGCAGATGTTGAAATATACTGAAGGTAGTTTATGTTTGATTATGCAAAAGTGCCTGTCACGGTTCCATCTACACATATAATAAAATCACTGGAAGATGCGAGAAATAAGTAATAGAAAGTAAAAAAACAATATTTTTATTTTTGTCTGTTTGTCGGTTTGTCTGTTCGTATGTGCGCGCATCGCATAAAAACCCCTCATTAAATAAAATAAAATAAAATAGTTTATTTTCTCCACAATATTAATCTTACTAGTTACCTTATTTCTACGGTGACAAATAGGACGGGCATTATATTGTGGGAGACTGGTGCCTAAACTAGGCTCGAGGCCTGTATTTCAGCTCACCAGGACTCCTCCATTTAAATTTAACAAATTATTTTATGTACTCGTACAAACTGTATTCAGTTAGAACATGTTAACATTTATTTTTTTATTTTTTTTTATTTAAAGATTATTGATTATTAGTTAGTATGGTTAGTATCAGGGTATGACTGAGGTTGAGTGTGTACTGCGTGTATGTGTAGTTAGAGAAGTGTGTTCAGTGGTTGTGTGTGTGGCGGGGGGGGGGTTGTGTGTAGGGGGGTTGTGTGTGTATATTTTGTTTTGATCGTAGCATATTTGCATAATGGTTAATGTTAAAACTTTTAATAAATTTTCAGTGTCATCGTAATTGAGTTCTTGGAGCCAACTGTATACCTTCATTTTGCACTTTATCTTATTGAGTTCATAGATAGGTATGATCCTATTTACTTTATTGTAAAGATACCGACCGAGGTGATAGAAGAAACGTTTTGAAAAAGATGTTGTAGGCGAAGTATGGCATTTAACAACGGGATTAAATCTTCTCTTAGCTCGAGGCAGCAAAGGATTGTAGGTTAGTAGTCTATGTTGTTTCAGGATGGTTTGTTGTACAAACAGTTGGCGCACCGTCAAGACTTTCGCTTTTTTGTATAGTAGTGCTCATTGTATTCAAAATCGAAATATTACAAAATAAGAAGCCTTGTTGTGGGTATTATTTAGCGTTTATGTCATCAAAATCGACCAACAGACGCAAACATTTTGTTGGTAACCGCATACGCGATTTCTATGATACTAAGTTACGTAAATAGGTTTTAGTAGTCGTAGTGTAGTCGGAAGGGCTGAAAATTAATTTGGTTTTATTTTTCCTTTTGTCTTTACTCTTTGCTCTAAAAATTTCTACTTGTAATTTGTACCGAAAGAGAGGTTCAAATATGAGAAATCTAAATATATGAAAGTGAAAGGTCTCTCACTCACTCATCGCGAAATATCGAAAACCGCTTGACGTATAAAGATGAAATTTGCAAGGGAGGTAGTTTATAGTTAGTAGACGTCCGCTAAAAACGGATTTTGCGATAGGGCCGGATTAAGGAGGGCTAAGGGCTCTCGCAAGTTTGGATAAAAGTCCTTAACTTTCTGTGCTACAAACTTGATATTTGCAGTTTACAGTTAGTAGACGTCCGGTAAGACCGGATTTTGCGACAGGGCCGAATTAAGGAGGTCTAAGGGCTCTCGCAAAAAGCTCATTTAATGTTGTACACAGAACGGTATTAGAATAAAAAGCGCCCAACAAGGTTTACTTTGAAAAAAAGTTGTATGGCGCCAAAATACACCGATTTTTAAAGCCATATCGTCGCCTCAACGCCATTTAATTTTGTTTCGGACTTCTGCCGCCCAGAATTACAGCACCCAAAAGTACGCCCTTTGGTAGTCATCAGTACATTATCACCTTTTGATCTGGCAGTCAGTTCTCACACATAACATAACATCACGCCTTAAAGCCCCGAAGGGTTGGGCAGACGTGTACCTAATCGTACACACACATTTCGCCAGTTATATTGAAGTCATGTAATAGGGGGTGAGCCGATTGCCATCAACCGTGCACAAATCCAGATTCCGTGGGTGCTATTAAGAAATTCCTGATGGGATAACCCAATAACACTATTGTTTATAGTATTTTTTCAATTGCATATACATTGTTTAATGTTAAGTGGAAGAGCGGTGTCACCTAAGGGGGCATCCATTAATTACGTGAGGCGTTTAAGGGGGGGGGGGGGGATCGCGCCATATATCACCCAATCTCACGAGGAAGAGAGGGGGGTCTCGGCAAATATCACTGGGTTTAATTAAGTAAACATGTTTCTCTACAAATTATCTTTTTAAGTGAATTCAACGCAATCAAGCACAGATTATCTTATTTATACTAAACTACTCATTTTGATAAATCTCACGTGAGATTAGGAGGAAGATGAGGGGTTCAAGCCAAATCTCACGACATCTCACCAAGGGGGGAGCGGGTCGAAAGATCGCCTCACGTAGTTAATGGACACCCCCTAACACAAGCATCTCCTTGCTTAAAAGGTGATCTCCAAATCGTATGTGTGACAACTTGACAACTTGAAATAAAATTTTTTTAACACTTTGCCCGACCCGGGAGTCGATCCCCACGCTTAGTAGTCAGCTTGCGACAACGAGGCAGTCTCACACATGCGCACCAAAATTTCCACGCGAACGAAGTCGCGGGCAACAGCTAGTTTGAAATAAATGCTTTGAGTTTGAGTTTGAAATACGCTGAATTCCTTAAAAAGTATTATTTAACTCTTTCAGGGGCACTTTCATATAAGTTACAATATACGTGTTTTTATGTTTTTTCTAGTTGTAGTTAGGCTAAACATTACTGAAAAGATGGTTCAAAAAAATATCTGAGTGAAGGCTTTTGAGGAATCACATGGTTAGCTACGGTAACCACCGCCGCTGTAGAACAAAACAACACTATGAAAAATCGTAAAATTTTTAATCATGAATAAAGAAAATCTTCGAAGCAGGACTTTCCTTTACGCAAACATAGTGGAACATTGCAAGTTTTGCATTTCCAAACCGTACGTACTGCTTTTTTCCGAGCACGTTACATAAACAATGTCAACAAATTTTGTTCAAACGAACAATACAAACACAAACGATTATCGGCGCCACTTACTGCCTAAACTAAATCGAGCATAAGGTGTATTTCTATGATAGTTCAAGAAATAATTGCTAGATGGCAAGAATTTAAAGAAAAAAAATACGAAATAACCCTGAAAGAGTTAAGATCATCCTTACTATGGGAAGTTTTGCCCAATCCCACGCACTACGCCGAATACGCAATACAAGGAACATTGACGTCACGCCGTAAAGTGATGGCGAGGTACGACATTGTGGCTACGTTCACTCATTGTTTTAGCTACTATTTTAGTACAAAATCAATATTATGACGTCAAAACATCTCTGAAAAGGAAGCACATCGAAAATAGATAGCGTTTTACCGTTATCTGCTTATATTAAAACTCGTTTATCTACCTGAAATTATTATAAAACGTTGTTATTTTACGTTAAATTTTAACTCTATTGCCTGGCTCGTGCTATACGTTAACCTATTAGCTACGTTCGCAGATAAAATTAACTTACGACCAGTTAAATTCAAATTACGAAGAGTAAAAAAGACGCCTCGTTTTGCAATAAACGAACAGATATATGAAGTACTTTAGCGATAGAGTTGAACGCCCGCGCTGTGAGCTGAGTAACACAGTTTTGAAAACTAATTGTCTTTTCATTAAGCAGGAATAACAAGCCCTCGGGGATTTCAAAAGCGATCAAGAGTACATCATGGTTTAATTGGAATTATGCAGAGTTTATGATGGGTTACAAAGATATAATATACAGTGTTTATCAGTCGAAAGAAAGAAAGAAAGAAAGATTCGGTGTTATTTAAGGTTGTACAGGCCACTAAACTCACTCGCTACTCGTGGCTAAATAATAACAGCCACTCATAACAACGTAACCATGATTAAAAAAAAATAGTGAATCCATCAAACCCCTCTCTATTTTTCATCCTAGTTGCGCTTTGAGAAATAAACATATAATATTCTTAATTTGAATTTGTGAGCTCAACTAATGGTTGCGCTTCGAGGAATAATTTAGTTGCGCTTAGTTGGTTGCTCTTAAAAAAAGTTGCGCTTCGAGGAATACCCCGCGCTCCGCAGGTTGGTAGTAGTCTTCATAATAATGTGACATAAAAATGTCTGTGAAATGTCTTCATACAGTCACTCAACCACAGCTGTTAAATATTTACGAGTTTCTTTAATCCTTTTGATAAAATCCTCCTAAGCCACGTTTTACGACACTAGTGTCCTATTCATTGTCTGTTGGCGCTAACCCAGGCAAAGTGTATTAAACACCTATTATTTCTACTCTCTATTACTTACTGAATCAAGTCTTTACTCCCAATAGACACGAGAACTTGCTGTTACAATATTACTCTTATATTTTCCGTCCAATTTCGACTTAATATTGCCGTCACGACCACAATATAGCTGTCTCAGTTGCTCTCAAGGGCTTAGTAACTGAACAAAAGAAGACAAAAGATGTCTTAAGAATCTCTGAAGAAGGGAACTTGTGTATATAGCTTTGTGTTTCTTAATTAAAGTGATGATAATAAGAATTGTGTGGCGGAATAAATTGGCGGTCTCTGATAGTAGTGCTGTTGAAGATTAAGATTATACACTTAAACGAAACAGTTTCATACACTTTTTATACAAAAACATCATTATCATTAACACTAGAAACGGGACATTTACCATGTTTACTGATTGTTTTGAGTTTTCGATATTTCGGCGCTGTTGCAAGCACCATGATCACGGATAAACTGAAGTTATTGAAGGTGGTAGCGTACCATCCGCATTTACACTCAAAACTTTCCTCACAAACTTTTTCTCTTACCTGCGCATCATATGCCCCCACACCACCGATTACTACACAAATTTTCAGCTTTTGAACTTGTCTTCCTGCAAAACAGCATATTTCAGTAATCTTTAGGACTTGAAACCATAAATAACAGATGAATATCTACCCTAAACCCAATAAATACAATAATCTCTTCACACAGCCAAAATTACACATCCAATTGTACCTTCACAGTTCACTTGCTCACAATACAGACCCTTTCGCTCAGTAACATTGAACAAAGACATTAACTACCTGCCGCTTCTCGCTTCTAAGATAAACAGCCTCTTTGGTCCACGCCTCTTTGTTGAATGTCTCACGTTATATCCCTTAATCTGCACCCTACGCATCCTTTGCCTTGCTTACCTCACTTCGAGGAGACGGTTTCGAAGCGTAGAAACCTCTTTGGATGTTTATTGATATAGTGGTTTTTGGATGTTATCGTAGTTATTCGAAGGGTTGTATTAGTTGATGATATGTGTAGACAGGTACAGTCCATTCGAGTTTATACGAGGTGTAAACGGACCTTTCACGAAGCCGTCAACCAAGCACAACTAATTATTTTATTTTATTATTTAAAGCCCAATGTACACAATCAGTTTTACACGCCAGCCTTAAAACCAGTGAGTACATGACCCTGTTAGGGCGCAGCAAGATAACTAAAAGTTAAAAATATTGCAGTGTCAGTGTTATCTATTATCTAATACCCACTACACTAAGTAATCCTACGCAAAAATTATTTATGAGAAACTACTTTTTTTGGGTGAAAAATCCGTTTTACGGTAGGACTCTGTTAGCGACGCGCTCATGTTTTACTGTAAACATTGTGCTGATGGATGCATTGCATACTTAAAGGGTCGTGGTGGTATTTAAATTAAAATAATAACCTTAAAAACTAGTATTTAAAAAAAAACTTGTGAAAAAGAATGAAACTTTGACCTCCAATATCTCCGTAACTAGAAGGTTCTCCCAAGTATGATCTATAACAAAAAAAAATAATATCGCAATTACGAAGAGAAGAAGTGACTTTCGGCTTTGTTAAGGGTCTTTTTATACCGTTTGTACCGCTGGCTATAAGGTTGCGTTGCAAGTGCGGAGACTCGGGCATCCTCAGATTCTCTCATTCTTTCCTGCTCAATTTATTTCTCCGCTGTCTTTTTGACTACACGCGAATCGCTTTAACGTACGCAATAAAAAGAATGAAGTAATTCGAAAAATCCGCCATTTTTAAAAACTCTTTTGTGATACTCAAAGAATAAAAATTCGGACTGCAAAATTGCTTTGGGTAAAGTCACGTACACCAATAACTTGCAAAGGGAAGAAAATTGAAAGGTATTATAACCATTGACGAGTTGTTTGCTCATCGCTTAGTCCACAATAAGAAATGTTAAATTCGTGTCTCGGTAGACAGAGTAAGATCAAAGAGTAAAAGCTATTACGAAGAATTTCGTTTCCTCGCAGTACCACTGTTAAAGGAACATCGCGATACTATGTTTTATCATGGATTCAATACACGATTCCAGCCTTGATATTTTTTGCAGGTTATCCAAAAATTACCTGTTTCAAACAAAAGTGCAACACCTACACGGTCAAAATAATACCGATGTATAATCCTGAACTTAATTTTTAATTTTACGTCGGCTATTAATTTAAAAAAAAAATATTTTTAAAATTAATAGCCGACGAAAAATTTTAACTCTAGTGGGTCTAGAACACGAGAATAACGATCCACTACACAATGTTTCCCTAAAATAATTAAATTACTGAAGTTTTTAGAAGACCATACAGTAAACAAAAATGTCAGGTGGAAAACTTCAAACGGATTTTACACACCTCGTCACTTTACAAAAAAGAAAAAAACTCACGCTCAAGTAACCTCGTTTGAAAACTCGGTCAAAATGAGGTTGAGGAGGTAATGACAAAACTCGGTAGCCCGTTTGCACATTTAACGATGGTTCAGCCACAGATTGGTACAGAAGGTTCATATAAACGAGCGAAAATGCACGCACACATCGACACGCTTTACATACAGCGAGTGCGAACGCTCATTTGTTTGAGATTTCCACGCACACATAGACACACTTCACTTGCAGCGAGTGTAAACGCACTCGCATTGCCGTTTGTTGCGCTACTGGATCACCTAAGAAAAGTATACACTTTGGCAATCATTGTGTTTTTTTGGGAATATGAACGAAATAATGATGAGATGTAACACAGAGTTGTAATAGCTCTGTGTGTGCCATGGTGCTTGTCTATTGTAAAAAGATTACTAAGCAGTAATATTACAAGCACCGTGGTTGCTTGCTTGTTTGCTCTGCTACTATGAAACTGCACTTCAAAAAACTTTTCAAAACTTTTGACGAAAGAAGTTTACCGAAGTGTACACTTTCTAGTTTAAGTGTACGCACGCGTTTAAGTGTTTGTGCACCCGTTTTGCACTTGTATGAAGAGTATGATTTTCTGTCCCTATCCATTCTGTGGCACTATCAGAGAGTGTTTCAGCCATATAGTACTGAATTCATGAGCTGTCGGGAATTTCAGAATATTATCTAACACTTAGCGAAAAGTTTTAATGTTGGACTTGAGTTTAAAACTGACCTGTTTCAAATTTTCTTTTTTTGGGGAGCTAAAATGAAGGAGGAAAAGTGAAATATTTTTATTCTAAGTATCTATTACATTTTACAGCTTCAAACTTCTAAAATTCTCAAGAATCCTACTAATATTATAAATGCGAAAGTTTGTGAGGATGTACGGATGTTTGTTATTCTTTCACGTAAAAACTACTGACCGGATTTGGATGAAATTTGATGCCCTGTCACCTGTGCACCTGATGATCTACTTAATGCGGCAGTTAGAGGAGTTCGCGTGGCTGTTTTGGCCTAAACAAACAATTTGACCTTCTTGCCATCGACACGCAAGGAAGAAGACTATCGGCACAAAGATCGCATATATTCTAATTATTGTTACAGAGCCAGTTCTTAATGAAAATATATCCCAAGTAAAACCAAACTTATTTAAGCAACGTAGCAATATGAAAATTAAACCATCTTGAATTGTATTCACAGAAAACATTTATTCAAACCAAATCTAGGTCGCGCTTGGTCCACTGAAAGTGTCTGTGAATTTAAAATTAAAATCGTGAACGCAAGCACTGGTCTGGGTTGCATGTTTTGGCTGGAGAACGTTGGTTTTTTTTTATGTGTTCTACTAGCACATCGCCCGCGACTTCGTCGTCAAAAATTGTGATCGCTCGGCTAATATACATGTTAAAAATATAATTAATAGCCTATAACACCCACGAATAAAACAGCTTTCAGCAAGTGAAAAAATTTTTAGAACTGGATCATTAATTTCGGAGATTACCACCTACATACAAACTTAAAAACAAATACCTCTTCATAATTCTGGTACAGAAGTATAGATAAACTACGACAAGCAGAAAAATGTTTATTACCTATATTTTACTTGTTTTGGTAGATATTACAAGCATTTGGGGGTTTGGTCTTTTTTAATATCTCGGCCATATCTGAACCGAAAGTCTGAAAGTCATACCAAGGGGTACCGTATTACCCAGTATTAACTGATCAGGCAATTGCTCTATGGAAAATACTGGTATTCAGCTGCATTCGGTAAGACTCGAAACCCACCCCAATAAAGTTGGGAATGTCTAAACGTCGTCGTCGGATTGTATTCAGAGTTCATTTAATCCCATTAAATGACTTTTTCATGAAATAGTCATTCAATGGGATAACATGAACTTAGAGAGTTGTTTTGATGATTTTAATGATTTAAAACTCTTTAAAGCCATATTTGTTTTGATTGAGAATCATATTTTGTTTAACATACCGCCGGACACTGATCTGCAAACTGCAAAAACCTAAGAAAATTTTCGGGACCTGCCTTGGGCTTCCCCCTTATTTATTTATTTATTTAACACTTCAAGCACAAAGTACAGAGGCAGACTTACTGCCATAGGCCCTTAATGTCTGAGGTAATTTATAGATTCATCGTTCTAATGTAACTACTCTACTAACTAGTCCATATTAACATTAGGACTGTAGTCCTTCAAAGTCTATCCAATATTTAGCGAATACAATAGTTAAGTAAACATTTGAACATAATCCAATTTGTATCCGACCGTGAGCCCATTCTGACGAGCAATTTGATTAATCGTAATCATGATTATGTTATAGAGACTTTATTGATAAATATGGCAGTGTTGTGGAGATTGTAAGTAGATTATGATGAATAAGAGGCAGGGATGTACTTAGGTTCTGTGGTATTTGTGTTATTTACTAGCTGTGCAACGCGACCATCGTTCGCGTGACATTGTTATAGAATATTACTTTATTTGAATCGGATTTTGTTAACAATTTCATGGGTATTATTTCTTTTTTCACAAACCCTACTTCTTTTTCTAAAATAGGAATTTACTCCTTAAAACATTAGCTATCGGGAAATAAAAGATCCTTCAAATTCGGTCCAGCCATTTAGGAGATTAGCCGGAACAAACAGAGAGACAGACAAAAATTAAAAAAAGGCCTTTTTGTTCACAAGCATTCAATAAAAAGCTGTTATTCTGAAATAACAAACAGATACTTTAATTTTATTTATTTGTAGAGATTATAGTAACAAAGTTTTATTTATAAGCCCTACATGTGGATAGGTTAAAATCGAATCATTGTTGTTATCCGTAGGAATCATTGTTAGCTGTAGAAAGTTCTCCAAAAAAATACAATTCCTTGGAAACTCGGTTACAGGATTCGTGTAAAAATATTCAAAATTATACATTCACTTTCGAAAGCCACGGTTTACCGAACGGTTTCACAGCTGAACTGAAGCAAAGTCAACTTGAGACCCGGCAGGATATTCTATAAGCCACCGTTTAGGAAGAATTTTCCTTGAATATGGAAAAGCGAAGAAATGGCTATGTGTTTGTTTTAGTTAACAGCAAACAAATATCCATTTCTTCAGCTTGATGTATTCGACTATTATTTTATATTATTATACTAATACCTTGGCGGCCGAGCTCTGCTCGGGTGAAAATAATAGAAAAGGAAATTGCCCCGATATACAACCTTAGTTTTAGTATAAGCGAAACCTGAAACACCTGTCTAGTATTTTTATGTAAAGAATCTATGTACAACATTTCAAAACTCTATCATTAAAAATCACAAAGTTATAAGCTTGTTCTGTTACCTGTTGTACGCTCAAAAACGTGTTCACTACGCAGCGCGACCGCGTGCGCGCCTCCAGCGTCGTCTTGAGCTCATTGATAATAATAATTTGGCAGTATGTGCCTAAATTATTGCGAAAGGTTCTTAATGTCACTCGGTGTCCAACTTGTAACTTTTTTTAAATATTTTTGGGACGAAATATAACATGGTTTAAAAATTATTGGAATCGATTCAGTTACTTATTCTGAACAAACTATATTCAGGTTTCGCATATACTAAAAATAATGTTGTATACCTACCGATATGAGACCTAGCTAGATCGATTCTCCGCCCTCGTAACTTCGATGAAGGTTGCAATATGCTGGAAATGGCAACCTTCATCCAAATCGTTAGAGCCGTTTTTGAGAACGTGATTACAAATACATAAAATATACAGGTGAATTTTTCAAGTAAGCTTAGATGGCTAAATCCGAAACTATGAGGAATAGTGTAAAATACTCAAAGGAGTCTCGAGCCCGATTTTAAAATTTTACCTTTTTCATACGTTTGCCGTATGTCATTATTTCCCAGAATTTGATCCTTATTAGCGACACTATCGAAACGAGTACAGTATGTGGCTTTTTTTCGAAATCAATGGGTTGGTTTTGGATGCCTGGCTGGCGATATTTATTTTTCAAAAATATTAACGGTATTTTGCATACATTTTAATGACATGAATTTCCTCTAAAAATGTCTAATCTTAAACTATGAAGCTAATGAACAGACTAATGAAACCAAATTACTTATCTGCAGCTCATGGAGCGTACGCCAGGAGTCCAAGGCGCATTAGTAAATCAATACAGAATTATGGTATTTCACGAGTTGATTCTGGCAAATTAAAAACATCTGGTTTTTCTCTGGATTAATCCTGACATCCATAAGGAAAAAATCGTCAACATAAATCCATCCGCGGATATTCTAGCTGGTTGGTTAAAAGCGAAGAGGAATTAATCAGGCAAGCCGCAGCAGCCACATTTCCAAGTAAAAACATTCTTTGATAATGCGGAGGCAAAGAAAAAATTCAAATTATTACCATGAAAGCTTATTTTTCATTGAAAAACTCTTTACATTTTTGTGAGGAATAGAATTACTTTCAGTGGCTGTTGTGTTAAATAAAAAAACATAACATCACGCATGTAATCCGCGATTTAAGGTAATCTCTCGCCGACTGGTCGACACTTCTTCTTTGGCCAAAGAATTAGAATTGCCATTCAACGTGGCAACGCTAATTCAATGTACTTACTGAATTCGTTTAATATCATAATCACATACCCCTGACAAACCCCATTTCCATGCTCTTTTAAACTGCGAAAAGAACAATTTCATTGACTGAAAAATCTATAAAAATAAATTATAATTCATGTCCAATAAAATGACATTAACAGCATACCCGACAGGCTGTCGAAAGCCATTGAAAACTTTATAGCACAAACTCTAATAGAAATATGAAGGGCCGAAAAACTTCGAAGAATTTATTCCAAGATGAATGATGGAACAGGATTCCTTGGTGACGTTAATTGGGAGACAATGACAAATGTTCCCTGTTCACCCTTTAATTTCCTCTCGGGGACAAACTTCACTTTGTAACGTGAAATTTTATGAGTTAACTAGGGTTAATTAGAGCTTGTTTTTCGGTGAAATAGAATTTTTTTATTTGCTTGTTAGAGGTATTTTTTTTGGTTGTTGTTTAGTATCGAACCTTGACTGTTGTTTATTATTTTGGTTTATCAATCACAATATCTATCACAGTAACACAAAAAAAACAACACTCTAATATGCTTTGCTTTTTTTTTTAACGGGATGTCGCTTTTTTTTTTAAATAGAGCTCATGGTTTCGATTTTGCGTGTTTAGAGCAGTTTTGAACATAACCATACTGGCTTGACACAAAATCGCCAAAAGTGAAGAGATTTGGACGAGATCTACACTCAGCATTCTGTAGCCAAAGGTTGAAGAAGAAGATACTGGCTTGCAATAAAAATATCCCAGTAAAACATATGTATGTCGGATCCGGTCATTGGTACGGACATAAAATGAATCGCGAGTACGCCAGTGGTGACATCACGCGACCTACTTACAAGTCTACCCACACCACAGCGTGCTTCTACAGAGCCGTGATGTTTACAGCTCGAGGCGAAGACGACATTCAATGTCTAATCGCAGCAGAGTTGAGACGTCCCGGAACTGTACCCGATTTATTGTGTTAAGTTGTAATTTCAAGTAATTTGTTAGTTTAATAGAAACAGTGTATCGCACCCAGTGTATTTTCATTGCACGATATCCATCTTCTGTCCACATAATGACGTACTGCCTAACGGAATAAATCCTGACAATGCGACATGTATTTTCTAAATTTTTATGGATTTGAAAACTTTTAAAATCCCCAAACGCTGTCTGAGTCGAATGGTTTTACTACCTAAAGTTAGTTATATATTTACCAACGGTACCTTGGTTGCATCCAGTGCAATAGATTACAGCTTAGCAGTTAGCTTGAAGTAACAAATTAACGGGAAACCGGTGGAATTAGCATTCAGAACGTTTGCCTGGTAATGCAGATGCTAATTCTAACGATAAATGGATGTACTTGCGGCCTAACTGTTTATCGATATACGTAGTGGTTAGTGCCCCGATTATCGTAAGAGGGGATTATATTGTTGTATCGATTTTTGTGATAAAGGTTTCAAATTAAACAATGTTTTTGCCTATAAAACAGTTTTATGAACCTACCTAGGATCTAGTCGTGACTAACATGTTGTTGTTTGTTTTTTGTAATAACATTTTATTGGTCCATATTGCTTTAAATTAAATAAAAGACCTCTTTTGACTTAAAGAGAATTTTATTAAAGTAAAATGAGAGTAAAGGATGCGAGACGCACGGGACCGGTCAATGTGGCGACACTTGGGGGAGGCCTATGTCCAGCAGTGGACGTCTTTCAGCTGAAATGATGATGATGATGAAAACAATTGTTTTAAGTTTTCGACACTTACGGAATGTAAGATATCTTTCAACAATTAATGCAGTATTTTAGCTCTCCTTGTTTGAAGAAGTTTTTATTAATTGGCAGACATCCGTGAAGGAATACTTCGTGAGGAAACCTGTACCTACCTTAAAAACATATTAATATAGAACAGTAATACGCTGGTATTATTTCTAACACAGGAGATCGAACGGACGACAGGAGCTCGTGGCTAAATAACGTCAGCCGCACAAGTCGATCTTTAAGGTTAAGCCGCGCTTGCCAAAATTGGTCCGTGGATGGGTGACTATTCATTGTATACCGAATTTCATCTGGCTTCGAAATGCACGTTAAGCCGTTGGTCCCGGCTGTCATTTGTAGACCTTTGGCAGTCGTTACAGGTTGTCAAAGGAAAATCTGACAAACAGTCTTACCAAGGGGTTCCGTACTAACTGGGTTGTGGAGGTCGGATAGGCAGTTGCTCCATATAAAATACTGGTATTCAGCGGCATCCGGTTAGACTGGAAGCCGATCCCAAAGTAGTTGGGAAAAGGCAGATAACGATCGGGCGGACTAATCGGACAGACTTTACAAAGGGGCTGTAAAAGTAAAATGCTAAATGAATAAACGTTTTTAAAGACCTTCCCAACTCTTCACGAGCTGCAACCAAAGGGAATCCCAATGAGCGAGTACATTTGCATGACAGACAACCGATGCTGACCCCGGCCGCCTGTCACAACGTCCGGATATTTACCGATCACGGAACGCCGAATATCGGTAAATAAATAAACAAAGTTGATTGTGTTCGGCTTTCGTGTTTGTGTTAGTAATGTTTGCAGTTACTATTTGGTGTTGCGTCGCTTTTGTCGTCTTATCTGAGTTAGTGAAAGGTCAAGGTTAAATTCGATATCGAGTTATAAGTCACTTCGTTAACAGATAATACAAAGTGTTAGCATGTGAATTGAGTTGTCTGAAATGCCTACAATAAAAAATGTAGTTAAAACAATCTAAAAATAGCAGTTATTTCTTTTTTTACTGACAGAGGTACGTAAAAGCTTAGAGCTTAATTCACGATTATTTCTCAAACTTGAATAAACAAGGCCTACTTCACAACACTAATCTTTTACAAAAAAAATAAAATCTGCCCACTTTTATTTACACCTACATTTCTTATCTTCATGTATATAAAGTAAAGTAAAGTAAAGTAATATAATCTTGATTTATTAAGTCCCTTGAAATCTCTGAGAAATAATAAATGTTCAAGCTCGCTGCTAAAAGTAATGAGATGTAACTTGGCTTGAATTGTTCATGAGCTCAAGGCTGTTCGCTGTTACGACACGGTGTGACGGGCGGCCACAGAGGCTTTCACTCGCAAAATATGAAACTCTCATTTAACTGTGCTGATTTAATTACTCTTAACAGAAGTTCGTTTCGTAAAAAAATTATCATACTCTTTGTTTGTGTGGAATATAGTTAAATTTTCGTATGTTCCAACGAAGATAATGATTAAATTGAATAAATTTTACACTGTTATTTTTAGTTACTAAATGGGCTGAAAAACAATGTACACTTCATCATTAGGGTTATGTATGTCACACAGTGCTTTCTGATACCCTAGGTAACTGCCACTGCAGGGCAGCAGTGTCCTCTAGGTGCTTATAAAGAGCAGAAGCGAGCAATCACCAAGCTTATTCACCAGTTAGCGGGGACGGGCCATAATATTGTAGAGATGAATGAATGAGATCATTTTCTTTTCTTTTGTATATTGACCTCAATTCTGATATATATCAAGACCTTTTTAACAAGCTTTTATTAATTACAGAACTAACTATGTATGTAAAAAAATCTTGAAGGTAATTTTGCCTCACTTCCCGGTTTTCGATTGAGCTGAAATTTTACACACAGTTTGAATGACTGCATGGTAAACTAAGTGACGTCATTCTAAATTCAATATGGTGGACTCCCAAAAATGGCGGACTATTTATTTTTTATGCATTCCTATGATATGGGTATCAAATGAAAGGATTTTCTGTGAAGAATACGAAAAACGTAATGATGTCACTCTAAAGCGTATTTTTTTAGTTTTCTTTAACTATAATATTATTGAGTAATACAGTTATTACCTACAGTATACCTTTCCAACCTAACCATAGACAACCCACAACTAAAAGTCCTAGATCAATTTAAAGTGAAGTGAAGCGTATATCCATAGACTATACGCTTAAAATTTATCCAGGGTGTTCCTTTAAGTAATGGACCAACTTTTATTTGTTAAAAATGTTGGCGCTGCAATATTTTTATCCAACGTATTGGATGGACCAACACGCCTTGTTTGTGTTTAATCCGACTAAAATTTATTTTGTGCCTGGATTTTTGCTAGCATACTTTCATCTGCAAACAATGTTTCATGGTCCAGACTAATGGTATTTGAGTTTTAACAATAGTGTAATGGAATCTGTGAAATATGCATTTCATACTTACAGGGCTTGAGAATGAAATTTATTATTTACTAGCGACTCGCCCCGGCTTTGCACGGGTGCAATATACATATGCCAGGATTTATACCGTTACGCTCATACGTCATGTGGGCAGACGATGGGTTTCGTGTAATAAAAACACACTGGGTGCGATACACTGTTTTTAGCAAAACTAACGAATTACTTGAGATTACAACTTCACACAATAACACGGGGCACAAAGAATCGGGTACAGTTCCAAGACGTCTCAACTCAACCGCGATAAGGCATTGAAGGTCGCTCTCGCCTCGAGCTGAACAACAGGTCTCTGTGGAAACACGCTGTGGTGTGGGTAGACTTATAAGTAGGTCGCGTGCAGCACCACCGCTTTATGTCCATACTACCAACCGGATCCGACACAAAAAATATAAACCTTCCTCTCAGCATGCATGAAAATTGCATTCAAATCCGTTGCGTAGTTTAAGTGATTTAAGCATACAGACAGCGGAAGCGACTTTGTTTTATACTATATAATAAAGATTTATAAGTTTTACAGGCAATGGTGTACTAAGTAGTTGTTTGAAGGTGACAGAGACAGAATAGTGTTTTAGATGAGTTCAGCCCTGAAGGCATTTAATGATTTATGACGCAAGCAGGCCTTAACAAATGACCTGTGATGACCCTAGTGTTCATTTCCATAACTCCATTTATTAGTCATAAATAAACCCAGGGCTTTCGAAACATAATCCGTCGTTCTCTGAAACAAGATAGACTTAGACTGAGCTCAAAACAAATACGAAATTAACCGTATTTTCAGAACAAGCTTTTCTTTACATAGAAACTTGGGAATCAATCCTGACAATAAAAAAAATAATACGATATTCTGCTGAAAACGTACAAAGTACAAAGAGGTATCTCTTTGTACCACCTACGTACGTACAGTATGCTGTACTTTACAGGTAACACTTTGACTGTTAGTTGGCCTATAGTAGTACGGAATTTAAATGGAATAAGAGCCCAGCTTATACTGGTTTTATTACCCCCAGCACAAATATACACTGAAGCAACTTTTAAAAGTGATTTTCTCCTGTGTTAATTTCAATTTAATGTAGTGAATGAATATTTTGGAATTCATACAGTGTCAAACAATTCTACCACGAACCGGAAGACGCTGCGTAGGAAGGCCTCCCACTAGGTGGACCGATGAACTGATGAAGGTTGCGGGGCTAAGCTGGATGCGAGTCGCACAGGACCGGTCAATGTGGCGACACTTGGGGGAGGCCTATGACCAGCAGTGGACGTTTTTCCGCTGAAATGATGAAACAATTCTAAACAAATAAAAAATATAAAAATAAACTAAACCAACAATAAAGTAAATCTGTCATCAAAAACTCCTCAACGCTGTCAACTAGTGATGTGCCCTGAAACTGGTGGCGTCGCCACTTTGTATGGCAACGCTTAGTCTTAAACCAAGATATAAGTCAGCCTTTGGGTCACGGGAAGCGTTAACAAGGCGTTTAGAAATTTCCTTAAAATGACTTTGAGCACCCCAGAGTTTCAACCCCAAACAGCTCCAAAAATATAGTTACAATATTTACACCGCGCCGCTTGAGTTTCTGAGCAGCCGCAGCGGCAGCGTGAACGCAGCACGATAAGCTAGGAGGATGGGAAGGCGCAAGAGTACCGATTCATACTAGGTATTATCTCAAAGCTGCAATCGTTATTTCACGCGAAAATCGTTTTTAAAATTTTGTTATGTGTTGGTTTAATGCTCGTGACTGTACCACCTAGTTACTTATTTACCCTTTTATCTTTTCTCTGCGTATCTTGTTATTTTCCAATAGCTGGAACTGTTATATTAATTGGGGATGAAAATAATTTACGTTATATATGTTTTGAAATACAAAACGCTAACATTAAATGCATTGGTATTTTCTATTGTGTTGTGTGGGATGAGATGATATTTATTAGGTAATAGGATTTTTTATATGGCAGCGCGTTGTATGTATGAAATCAAAATCAAAGCATTTATTTCAAGTAGGCCAGTTACAGGCACTTTTGAATTGTCGAAACAAAGACAACAGTAAAATATAGCTACAGTCCCAGTCACAAGGCACAAAAACTGTGAAAGTACTGTAGTTGCCCATTCCCTAACGTAGATCTCTATGGAGAAGAACGGGCAAGAAACTCCATGGACACTCTTTTAAATCAGAATACTTTAACAAAACCTTGGTTACATCATTCATTTTGAGATGGTACATTATGTGAGAACGATGCAGCAAGATGTGTACGTTAAAACTGTCCATAATAAAAACAATTCAAAAATAAAATAATTAATTCAAATAAGCCGTGGCAAATAAGAGATGACCAGTCACAACTGACAGCGCCCGTTCACGAACATGACGCATGTATCAGCACCATTCAACTCAACCATTTTGAAGGGAACTATCAACTAGACATTTGAGTGAGCATGACATACTCCTAACCGCCAGGGCACATTCAAGTCAAGAAAAGACGCAGGTTTCCAGCGAATGACAGCTTTCTAGTACATAGTACTCACACAATATGGGCTAGGCGGCTATACAATACAAAAGAGATTGAATCTATACAATGCAAAGATAGTTATACAATCTTCAGCAGCTCCAACAATACTATTTAATGCTATCAATTTAGGCGCCCCTGTTCTTGTGGAGCAGGACCGGCATTGAGCCAAGCATTTTTATCAGTAATATAATCGTCCAACTTGTAATATGCTTTCTTACATAGTGTGCGTTTAATGCATGTTTTAAATTTCGTTTCATTCAGTTCAAGAATACTTTGTGGAATTTTATTATAGCATCTCAAACAGTACCCCATGAAAGATGAGTCTACTTTAGCGAGTCTGAAGCCTGGCTGAACTAATTGGTCTCTATTTCTAGTACTGTAATTGTGTCTGTCACCTCTTTTATTAAAAGATGTAGATTTTTTCAATGTACCGTCATGATGTTAATTTCCTTAAACAGTTCCCTTAGAGAATCGCGCCTACGAAGATTATATATGGCTCTGATGGCTCTTTTTTGCAGAATAAATATAGACTCAATGTCTGCAGCACGTCCCCATATTAAAATGCCATAAGACATAATACTATGAAAGTAACTAAAATAGACCAGTCTAGCGGTATCTACATCAGTATATTGACGGATTTTTCTTATAGCATATGCTGCTGAACTTAGCCGCCCCGCAAGAGATGTTAAATGAGAGCCCCATTGTAGCCTTGAATCAAGCGTAATCCCCAGGGGTGCGTTGTCAGAATTCCTCCTCGTGTGCCTGATGGCTGCCGGTCCCTCTCGATACGTCTGGAGGGAATAGCAGCTGCTGGGCCGGTGCACCCTGGGCGTGGGCAGTATCCTTCCCTGAGGAATGGGAAGAGATTCTTATTCCTCGGGAAATGTTACTGCCCATGGCTAATATTCTGACATGGGGGGGTCCCTCATGGACCAAGGGGGCGTTGCTCCGCGTGACCCTCTGAAAAGCAGAGGGCACAGCGGAGGAGCAAGGGCGGGCTCGGTGTGCAGTTACCCTGCCTCCGAGCAGACAGTGAAGGACGTGCGTCCTTCACTGTCTCCGTCAATATCGTAATCCCACCGTCGAAGTGTCGTGGAACACGTCTCGCGGCTTCGATTGGGACCGAGGGTCTTGGCTTAACCGCCCGGACCACGAGGTAGAAAACCTCTATAAAAAGTTACCCCGAATCTCAAGCGGCGGCGCACCGCGAGGAGATGTATGGCTGACGGGTTCCTTTGGAAAATCAGTCTCTAGTGCGAACCACTGCCGGGCTTGGCTATGGCTTATCTGGGTACAGGGGGCACTGGCCAGATGGACTATTTATTTCCCCCATACTCGTGGGAACAGTATGGAAGATTACAAAACCCAAAAAACGGCCGATAACGGCGAAGGAAGGGAGGAGAGGGATGCGGGGTCGGAGTCCGGCGCCGCATCCAGCGAGGTGAGCGCTGGCTCAGTGTGCTCCCAGCGCGGGAGGCTCGGGGCTGCTGCGGGGAACAGGGAGTTCCTACGCAAGCGGTCCAGGCCGGTAGGCGACCGAGACTCGTCGTCAGATGGGGAGCTGGCTTCGGCTCGCAAGATCCCCACCAGCAAGCGCGGCGGGATCCGCGGCAAGGGGAGAGGCCTCTCTGCCACCGAGAGGTCGGCGCGGCTTGCCGAGGAGGGGCGCCACCCGGGGGTGGCCGCCGGTCACGAGGTGGCCCGTTCGGGCTATTCTGGCGACGAGGCGGGCGCAGATGGCGGCTCTGATGCGGAGCGTAAGGCCGGGCTCGCGAAGGAGGTGGAGGCAGCGCTGAGGGCTGTCTCCTTCAAACAAAAGCCCTCCACCAGGCAAAGGGCTATACCTGCTGCGGTCGCCTCCATTATGGCGGCAGTGGAGGCTAGATTTGCGGGGCCGCCGCCAGACGGCGTGGCCAAACTGAGGGCGGAGGTCGCTCGACTGACAGCCGCCACGGAGCTTCTCAAAGAGGAGAATAGGAAGCTCCGAGCAGACCTGGCCAGTCTGCGCGAGTCCGGCTCTCGCGAGGCGCCCCAAAATGGGAGCCAGAAGCGTCCAAGCCAGCACGTGCCGGTGGAGAACCAGGTCCTGAATCTGGTTCGGCAGGAGCTGGCTGCCTTCCAGGCGCGGTTCTCCGTCCTGGAGGGCATTGTCTTACGCCCCCCCCTGGCGGCAAACAAGGCGCCCCCGGGCCTGAGGGCGGCCTCATATGCGTCTGCTGCGGCCTCCGCACCGGGGCCGTCCAGCCAGCCCCCCGGCAGGGTTATGTCGGCCCCGACGAAACCGGCTCCGGTTAAGAAGGCGGCGGCCCTGAAACAGGGCAAGGCGGCGGCCCAAAAGAAGGGCAAGGTGGCGAATATGCCAGCGCCAGCCGCGAGACAGCCGCTATCGCCGCCCCCCCTGCCCCCTAAGCCTTCCGTGGCCGAGACCGGGTGGCAGGTGGCTGGAGAAAACGCGAGGGAGCGAAGGGCGGCCAAAAAGGCCAGGAGGCAGGAGCAGAAACGCCGGCAAAAGGAGCGGGGCGTCGCGGTTAGGCTCAGCGCCCCGAAGACCGCAGCTGTAGTGATTACACTACAGCCGGACGCGGAAAAGAGGAGCGTGACCTACCGCGACGTGCTCGCTAAGGCGAAAGCGACGGTGAATCTCGGAGAGCTCGGGATCACCGGGGGCCTCCGGCTTAGAGTCACCGCAACAGGGGCTCGAGTGCTGGAGATCCCTGGCGAAACCCGTGGCTCGTCCGCTGACGCTCTGGCTGAAAAGCTTAGAGCGTCCCTAAATGCGGACGAGGCCAGAGTGTCCAGGCCCGTCAAATGCGCCGACCTGCGCATACTGGGTCTGGACGACTCGGTGACCGAGAAGGAGGTGGTGGCCGCCGTCACCAGGACCGGTGGGTGCCCTGCCGAGCAAGTCAAGGCAGGCACCTTACGTCCGGACCTGTCGGGCATGCGAACCATAACGGTAAGCTGCCCTGTGACGGCGGCGAAAGTCATTGTAGAGGGCCGAAGGCTCTGGGTGGGCTGGGTTTCGGCGCAGGTGAAGCTGCTGGAACCCAGACCTCTGAGGTGCTTCCGCTGCCATGTGGGGCACCACGTGTCGGTCCGGTGCACTTCGGAGGTGGACCGCAGCGGCCTGTGCTTCCGCTGCGGCCAGCCTGGTCACATGGCCGCGGCTTGCTCCGCCGCGCCGCGCTGCGCCGCATGTGCGGCAGCTGGCAAGCCGGCCGATCACCGGGCAGGGAGCAAGTCCTGCGGTACTCCCGCCAAGGCCAGGGGCAAGGGAAGGCCCTCCGCCACCACCGCCAAAACCCCCACCGTCGCCACCACCGCAGCTGCCGCCACTGTCGCCGCCGCTGCCGCTACTGCTGCAACTTCCGCAGCGGGGCCCTCGCAGGGGGCCCGGGAGGGGGCTGAAATGGAGTGCCAGTAACGGCCCCATTACGCCTTCTCCAGGCGAACATCAACCACTGCGCCTGCGCTCAGGATCTGTTGCTCCAGAGCGTGCCGCAGTGGTCGATTAACATCGCCGTGGTCGCTGAACCGTACTTTGTCCCGCCCAGGGATGACTGGGTGGAGGACCTTAGCGGCTCAGTGACCATAATTGCGTCGGTCGCCGCCGGTACCCCGACCCTTGAGAGTGTCAGGAAGGGTCAGGGGTGCGTAGCAGCACGGTTCGGGGAGATCGTTGTAGTGGGAGTCTACTTCTCCCCGAGCCGAACTCTCGCCGAGTTCCACAACTCCCTCACGGAATTGAGTGTCGTCATCGGAAGCCATTCCCTCCCCGTGCTTGTGCTCGGGGACTTCAATGCCAAGAACTTGGCTTGGGGTTCTCGTTACACGGACGTGCGGGGTAGAATGGTGGAGGACTGGGCTCTGGAGACAGGCCTGGTCGTCCTAAATCGGGGTTCTGTCCCCACGTGCGTGCGGATGCGGGACGAGTCGGTGGTGGACATCTCGTTCGCCAGCCCCGCTCTGTCGCCGCGTGTCGTTGACTGGCGCGTCATGGAGGGGGTGGAGACCTATTCCGACCACCGGTACATCCGGTTCGACGTCTCCACCCAGTCCTCAAGCGTGCTGGTCCTACAGGCCCCGAGTGGTCCGCGATGGGCGCTGAAGCAGCTGGACCGGGAGCTCCTCCTGGAAGCCTCGATCGTGCAGGCCTGGGTGTCATCACCAGTCAGGCCTGCCGACATCAACTACGAGGCGGGTTGGTTCCAGGAGGCCATGTCCGAGATTTGCGACGTGGCAATGCCCCGAGTTCGGCCAGGAAGCGCCCGGCGTCAGGTGTACTGGTGGTCGCGAGAGCTGACGTCTCTGCGCAAGGCGTGCGTTGCCACGCGGCGCCTGTACGCCAGGCATCGCAGGCTCCGCATCCGCCCTCCGGATGCGGCAGCCATTGAGGCGGAGCTGTACGAGGAGTACAGAGCGGCGAAGACCGCCCTCCAAGAGGCTGTCCGGCGGGCCAAGAACTTGGCCCGCGAGGAGATGCTGGAGTCTCTGAACGGAGATCCGTGGGGGCGCCCTTACAAGATGGTGCGGGACAAACTCCGCACCCGGGCCCCCCCGTTGACGCAGAGTCTCCGGCCTGAGCTCGTGGAGGACGTGGTGAGCGCTTTGTTCCCTTCGCGAGGGGAGCATCCTCCCCCGCCTATGGCTCCGCCGCCACGTGCGGTGCCGGAAGCGGACCACATTGATGACGATGACGACGTTCCGGAGGTGACTGGGGTAGACCTGAGAGTGGCGGTACGCAGGCTGAAAACCAGAAACACCGCCCCGGGACCCGATGGCTTGCCTGGCAAAGCCTGGGTCCTGGCCTCTGAGGCTCTCGGGCCCCGACTGGAAGGGCTCCTAAGCGCATGCTTGGAGAGAGGCCAGTTTCCGCTTCGTTGGAAGACGGGGAAGCTGGTCCTCATCCGGAAACCAGGGCGCCCTGCGGACTCTCCGTCCGCATACCGGCCCATCGTGCTGCTCGACGAGGTGGGCAAGCTCTTTGAAAGAGTCATTGCCAACCGCCTCGCCGGGCACCTTGCGGGGATGGGGCCGGATCTTGCGGAACACCAGTTTGGTTTCCGCAAGGGGCGCTCGACGGTGGACGCCATCATGCGCGTGAGAGCCCTCACGACGGGGGACGCGGTGTCCCGGGGCGGGGTCGTCTTGACGGTGTCTCTTGACATCGCCAACGCCTTCAACTCCATGCCCTGGAGCTGCATTAGGGAGGCACTCCGGTATCACCGGGTGCCGACCTACCTTCGTCGTGTGGTTGGGGACTACCTGACGGATAGAGCCGTCATCTACCCTGGTCGAAGCGGAGAATGGAACCGGCGAGAGATGTCGTGCGGTGTTCCACAGGGATCGGTTCTGGGGCCGGCCTTGTGGAACATCGGTTACGACTGGGTGCTGCGCGCCGACCTCCCTACCGGCGTCAGCGTAGTTTGCTACGCTGACGACACGCTGGTACTGGCACAAGGGAGGTCGCACGAGGCGGCGGCCGAAAACATGACACGCGGGGTTGCGATAGTCGTGGAGAGGATCCGGCAATTGGGTCTCGAGGTGGCACTGCACAAGTCCGAGGCCATGTGTTTTCATGGGCCTCGGAATGCGCCACCGTCGGGATCCCTACTGACGGCAGGAGGGGTTTCCATCGGCGTCGGGTCGACGTTGAAGTACCTAGGACTCGTCCTCGACAGCCGGTGGAACTTCGTGGAGCACTTCCGACGTTTGGCTCCCAAACTGGAACGGACAGGGGCTGCCTTCAAGCGGCTCTTGCCCAACCTGAGGGGTCCAAACGCCTCCTGCCGGAGGCTATACGCGGGGGTCGTGCGGTCCATGGCCCTTTACGGGGCCCCGGTGTGGGCGCGTTCTTTGAGGCGGCAAGCCGCCCACTACCTGAACGCGCCCCAAAAAGTAATAGCCATAAGGCTAATCCGGGGGTACCGCACGATCTCCGGCGAAGCGGCTAGCCTCCTTGCCGGATTGCCGCCATGGGATCTGGAGGCGATAGTCCTCGCACGCCTGCACGAATGGCGCGCGGAGGCACTACGTCGGGAGGAAACTCCGCTGCCGCGGCAAATTGCTGCTCAGCGGACAGACCTCCGGCGTGATCTCATGGCGACATGGAGAGAGCGACTGTCGCAACCCCGTGCAGGGCACGCCACCATAGTGGCGATAAGTCCCCTCTTTGAGGAGTGGCTAGAGAGGCGCCACGGCGCCCTCACCTACCGCCTGACGCAGGTCCTCACCGGACACGGTTGTTTCGGGAGGTTCCTGCACCGAATCGGGCGGGAGGAAACGCCCGGGTGTTTCCACTGCGAGGATCGTCCGGAGGACACGGTGGAGCACACCGTGGAGGTCTGCCCCGCTTGGGCGGAGCACCGCCGTGTCCTCGTAGCGGCGATTGGCGGCGGCGATCTCTCGCGTCAGGCCTTGGTTCAAGCCATGATCCGGAGCGAGAGGGAATGGGAAGCCGTCACCTCCTTCTGCGAAGCAGTCATGCTAGTGAAGGAGGTGGCGGGACGTGAGAGAGAAAGAACCTCACGTCCCAGTCGCCGCGGGAGACGCCCTGGGCGTTGGGGGTCACGTGGTGGCTCCCGGCCACCGTAGGCGCGGGCCTGTGGACGGCGAGTTATGGGCCAGCTCGCCGTCCGGCCGTCTTATGACGACAGGCCGTGTCGACGGCGCGTTCGTGTTCCACGCGCGCCTCAAAGAGATGTCAGCAAATAAGTAGGGGTCCGCAAGGGCCGATGCCTGCCAGGGCTGCGGGACTGTTCGAAAGGGATACCGTGGCCCTGGAACACAAAGGGCAAAGAAGGAACATGGATGGGTTTTAGTCAGTACAAGTCTGACACTCCCTTCCGCTCCGCCCAGAGTGGGGGGGGTCATTTGATGATTTCCTATCCGGAAAAAAAAAAAAAAAAAAAAGCGTAATCCCCAGGAAAACCGTTTTATCTACAAATTCAAGTTTCTCTTTATTCAATACTATATCACAATCGCTATACTTTATGCTGTAATAAAAATATGTTTTATTCAGCAAAGTTGATACTAAGACTTTGCCGTCAGTCGGATGGCTGTCCAGGGGTCTACAATTGCCACTGTAGCAGAATCATAATATGAATCACAGTAAATTTTCCAAAATGGTCACGTACGATTATGAATAAAATAAAATTAAAATTAAATCTGTCTACTACTTAATATATTTTGGGGATGTACTGGCGAATTTTTAAACGTTGGCAAATGTAACGATTTTTTTTTTGAAAACGAACAGCTTTTACTATGAGACCGACCCTGACATCCCGAAAAAAATGTCAGCTACTCCATACATTTGGTTGCGTAAATTTTTTCCCCCGCATAAATCTATTTCGCAATTTATACGTATAATATTCAATAGCCTGCAATGGCCTTTGTAGTTAATCCCGAGCATTTCACAGTAACAATTAATCCCTCCACATAAGCTAGCCAATATACTAGTTTGTACATAAAACAAGAGGACGTGGAGTGGACCAGTGTTGCCTCGCTGGGGCAATAACGAGTTCATTGAACCGGAATCATTGACGGACGGCTCGCCTCTTCAGTT
Source organism: Noctua janthina (assembly GCA_963576755.1). Lineage (NCBI taxonomy): Eukaryota > Metazoa > Arthropoda > Insecta > Lepidoptera > Noctuidae > Noctua > Noctua janthina. Next base: position 12,454,354 of record OY755066.1, read on the forward strand.
TGGCCTGATAACCCGACCATTTCTATTACCCTCTTTGCCGTCAAGCAATAATGATGAAATGGGTTCAAGCGGATTTTATTATTCAAATAATAATACTGGTTACTGGCGATAAAAAAGCCGGGATAGGTTTTATTTTATAAATAAAAAAGTTGACTTAGAAACTTATCCATTTGTTTCTTCTTGTGTAAGGTTTGTGGATAAGATTTTGGGGTTTTTATATTGACGGTGTGTTTAGTTACTGTAATAAATGTAATAGCTATCGAAACTGCTCAAGCAAGGCCAACCAGCACCGAAGCCACCGGTGATCAGGGTTCTCGAGAGAGGAACTTCCTAACATTACGCGCTGTGTCAAGATGCACTGCTTTCTGAATCAAGTTCTTGATCCAGCTGCCAAAAGAGAGCCTCCTCAGATGTTGACAACAGATCCTCAGATGTTGTTGATGTATGCACAATGACGATGTACCCACATGTTAACAACCTCGCGAATCGGTGGTCGATACTTTAATTGCTTATCTTTCTCTGCTTTTATCACGGATTATTATTGTTAGGTACTTATAACTTGTTTAAGAATCTACAGGATTTAACCAGTATGCATTTTAATTTATGTATTTTCCTTCTTTTCAGGGTAAGCGTCAGTCAGCAATAGAACCTGGTGTTTTCGTTACCGTTACCATGGTTAATCTACCAGGTCAGTAAATACAATGTTAATAAGGACTAGGTTCAGTAAATGATGAATAGGAGTCAAAATCCTTGTATGAGAACAGCATAGTACCTTCCGTATGTATTCTTATTTTTTTTGATCGTGTGGTTAGTGCCTAACCTTGTGTCAGATTTTTAATGCCACCCATGGGCTTCAGACTTGACTTTACATGCCGTCGAGAAATATCTCTCAGGCAGGTTTTAGGGTCTTGAGGTGGCATCGCACAAGTCCAAGACCATGTGCTTTCAAGGGCCTCGGAATGCGCCACCGTCGGGATCTCTACTGACGGTAGGAGGTGTTGAAGTGCCTAGGACTCGTCCTCGACAGCCGGTAGAACTTCGTGGAGCATTTCCGACGTTTGGCTCCCAAACTGGAACGGGACTGTTCGAAAGAGATACCGTGGCCGTGGAACACAAAGGGTAAAGAAGGAACATGGATGGGTTTTAGTCAGTAAAAGTCTGACACTCCCTTCCGTTCCGCAGAGTGGGGGGGGGGGGGGTAACAAAAAGGCACACCACTAGGCTATCACCTTATGCATTCATGAAACAAGTGATGCTTACCGTTCATCTTAAGCTCTTCTTAAAACTTTAAAAAATAAATCCTGTCTATTTTCTAGCAACACCCGGTAGCTCAAAGTTTAAAACATTCACCGTCATGTTCAGTACTCTATTACCTCGCTAGGGGTGTGCCAAGGTGCTTAGTTTTATGTAAAATCGATGGCCGCTCATAAAATGTGGCCCGAGGCTGTAAGAGCTGTATAGCGACAGCTTGTGGTTGGGGATGAACGGGTGAGTAGTGGCGGGTAAGGTTAGGTGTGAAAAATAGGACACATTAATGAATGAGAAATATACTAAGTAACTTAAGACCGTTAACGACTTACGGCATTTCATACAAACTTTCAAGTCCTTTTTTTTCGAAATGACTGAACCGATTTTAATGAAACTTCAAACGCATATGCAGGATACATAAGTCTTAAAAGTATACAGAGAACTTATCGAAATGTCTTTAAAAAAATAATTGTAAATTTCTGTTTCCATGGAAAATCTAACTTTTTTTCGAAAATGTTCTCTGTCAACTTTTAGGGTTCGAACCCAGGCAGGCGCATTACTTTGTGTAATTTATTTCATCACCACTGCTCTGAAAAACGGTGAAGAAAAACATCATGAGGAAACCGGCATGTCCTAGAACAAAAAAAAATGATTATGGTTATTTTAAACAAATAACATATCGTTAGGACTTTGTGGACACTCAATGTGCCTTTGATAGGGCAAGGCGGATGACTCATTAAAGCGGTCGGTCTATAGTTCTCCTGGAAAGTAGTAATCAAGAGCAAAAACAATAAAAAGTAATATGTAGAACTGTAGTAAGAAACATGCTCTCAAATATCAAACTGTATATTCTGAAAAACATCACCAACAACAAAAATACCACACATTTGAAAGAAACAAAAAAAAAACAAAACACTGTCGCATCAGCCCTACATGAGTGTGTACCTATACGGACGCCACTGTCTACATTTAAAGCGAAGTGAGAATTCTTTGTTGTCAATAACCACGCTGAGCGAAATTGAAAAATAAAAATCTTCGGTACAAAACCCATTACTTCCCACCAGTTCAAATACTTTATTTTTCCTTTTGTTTTTATCTGTTTGTTTAATGGAAAAGATCAGTTCGAGGTATTGTTGCGTGTTAATTGAATCTCACGAAAAATCAACGATCGACTTCAGATTTCGTATTTGTGTAATGGAAACCGTAAAACCTCTGTCACATAGACAAGGATTAAATAACTATTAAGCCCTAAAGCTGTAGAAGGACATACACCCTTGTTGATCACGTTCTTCAGAAAGGTCAAGTGTGTAGTACTCCCAACCAGCGTGCTTGTGTAACCAGATGATGTATGAACGTGGACGTTGTAAAATAAGTATGTAATGAACGTGGCAAGCCACGTTCTGTTTTTTTTCTGCCTAACAAAATGTTAAACAAGAATTTGTGTGGCATGCTACAACTAAAAAATCCGGTTACTGAATAAAATATACCTAGCCTATGTTACCCGGGTCATAATAACGAATCGATTGACACCTTATTCATCAAAATTGGATGAATAGTTTAGACGCTACGGAGGAACATACGTAAATACAAACATACATATCTACATACATACATAGACTGCTAAAATCAAAACTCTTCCTTTTGGCTTCGCCGTAGTCGGGTAAAAAGGTGTGAATTATGAAAATTCTGAGTTTTGGCGAAAGAAAATTCAGACGTAACATGCGTTGAATGTATTTATATCCTTTCCACATAACTGAATTATTTTTTTCGTTTCGATTTTTTTTAATCAGTTAGTCCTAATAAATGCCCAATAATCGCACAGTCAAGTGGGTTATTTTCTAGACAGCACTGCGCTTAAATTTTGCCAAGTCGTATTTGCATTTCTAAGACAGTCATCACAGGACACCGCTCGTCCGCGCGGTTAGACGGTAAAGCGTATCTCACGTCGCATTGGCTTGTATGAAATCCGTTAACGCCTATTACATGACACCGACCGACGACGCGGAGGAGCGCTCACCGTCTCTCCGCGCGGCGCGCTGCCCATACATTCACTTCGCCGCCTCCGCCCGACCGCGCGGACGAGCGGTGGCGAAGAGTGTAAGAATCGCCTAACCAAATTCGTGTCTGGCGCTTACTCAAAATACTGCAAGTAAAACACTACCAATATACAGCTACCAAGCTCTCCACCCATGTACAAAGTGATTGTTCTGTTCACCCCGGTGGGCTCAGACTAATTCCCTTCCAGCCAGCCGCTCGGAACAAACGATTGGCTAATTGGGACAAACCGCGGTAAAACTTACTGTTTACCCTGTTTTCGTTGTAATATGCGGGTAAGTAGGGCGGGAACGGTTACTGTAGGTGTAAATATGAGTTGTTATTAGATTTTGTGGTGTAACTGTGTTGCTTGGAAAGAATAGAAAGAAATAAAACATTGAAGGGAATTAAACTAAACAATATTAAGTCGGTCATAGAGGCTGACAAATAATAGGTTTAAAAACTAGCAGCAGATTTTTTATTTTCTTAGGACAGAGAACTATTCTGACAAGATTATTATCATGAAAGAGTTTTCACGATACTTCCTTTATTCCGGGTAACAAAATAAAAACCATAATCCTTAAAACTATTGTTATTAAACCTTACTAATAATTTCTGAACTTACGTCGACGTTATCCAAGTTAACAGACAGAAGAAACTTGCTACGCGATCCGCTACGAGAGGCACGTGCTACGCGGACATTGCTACGCTATCCGCTACGAGAGGCACGTGCTACGCGGACATTGCTACGCGATCCGCTACGAGAGGCATTTGCTACGATCGCTACGCGCTACATTATGTTAGGCATGTAGGCTTGTAAAGGCGTGAACTATTGAGTCTTCGTTAGTGCTACGGAGCGAAGCCTTACGTTAATGAAGGCTGTAATCTTAATTATAGACTAGACTAGAATGTAGGCTATAGTATGATTTTTAATATGGTTTTTAAGTAAAGAACTTTTTTTGGTAATCTCCTTTCTCACAATACCCACGTCGACACACAATTATATTGAGACACATACACATATACAGGATGGCCGAGGCACCGACGCGAAAACGGTTACCACGTACTCAATACATCATTTTGAGCAGTATTAGTAGGATAGGATAGGATTTTAAAGTTTAAATAGAGAAATAGACTGCCTCGTTGGTCAAGTAGACCGCAAGCGTGACTGCTGAGCATGAGGTTCTGGGTTTGATTACCAGGTCGGGCAAAGTGTTATTTAGTTTTTTAATCAGGAGTTTCCTCAGTTGCAGCCACGGGATCTGGTTTTGTGCCAGGTTGATGGCAATAAGCTCGCCCCCTATTACATGGGATTTAAACATAACTAGCGAAATATGGGTGTACTATAATTCGGTACACCTCTGCCTGACCCTTTGGGGATTACAGGAATGACATGTAGAGAAATTGATATTTTTGAAAAGCATTTAAAGGTTTAATCATTAACACTGAAAACGGGATATTTAACATGTTTACGATTTGTTTTAAGTTCCCGATATTTTAAAAAAATCGTAGACATGGTAAATATTCCGTTTTCAGTGTATAATGTTAGTGACCATGTCGGTTTAAAAACTTATACTTAAAGATATGTTTGATAGCATGACGATATACTCGTATATATAACCGAGATACTTCGTATGTAGTATGTACCAGTAGCGAAGGGTCATTTTATGTAAGAGGTAAGCCGGAGTAGATATATTTAATGTGATTTTATTATTTGTCTATAAAATACCGACTGTGCCAGTTTTCAAAGGGAAGCCGGTAGGAATCGAGTTGTATGGAACCTTCGCCACTGGTACATAGTACATAGTATGTACTATCTGCTATCTAGTTGTAAGTGGAAATTCATCACGATCCCTTCAACCTATGCTGACAAATGGTATAGTGCACTATCCATCACAGTCACACCAATGTACGAGTCGTTAAAATGTATTAAAGTAACTACTTTCTCGTTTAATGGACGCTCGATACTATTTGCTTTTGAATTATTTGTTATGTTGACTTGAAAATTGACAAGTTCGAAAATACTTACACCGACATTACCTTTTCATCATCATCATACTGTTGCCCTTATCCAAATTCATTTGGGGTCGGCGCAGCATGTCTTCTTCTTCCATACTTCTTTATTACTCGTCATCTCCTCAGACACAAGGAGGTGTCTTTCCACATCATTCTTTACACATGCCATCCATCGTTTCTTTGGTCTTCCTCTACTCATATACCCATCCACATTCATACTCAAAACTTTCCTCACGACATTTTCCTCATTCCTCCGCATCACATGCCCATACCGACATTACTATTTGAAAATACGAATATGTTAAAGTCATGCATTTAGTAAGGTTATTACTGTTTTTTTGGATACAGTACTAACTGGGTTGTGGAGCTCAGATAGGCAGTCGCTCCATGTAAAATACTGGTATTCAGCTGCATCCGGTAAAGCCGATCCCAACAAAGGCTAGGCAGATGATGATTAAGTTTTTTTGGAGTTTCTTTTTTTGGTCTAAACTGAACGTTACAGGCGACAATAATGGCTCCACGAGTACGTATGAGGTGTTCTTTGCCTACTGTGAAGATAATTTTCTTCCACAAGTAACTATCTATGTACTCACCCATCTTACTAATATAATAAAGGATGAATGAATGGATGGATGGATGTTTGTTACTCTTTCACGCGAAAACTACTGAACGGATTTGGATGAAATTTGGTACATATATAGTTTATAACCTGGATTAACATATAGGATACTTTTTTATCTCGGCAGTATGATCCCGTGGGACAGTTACCGAACTTCACTCGGGCCAAGCCGCGCTCATAAGCTAGTTGAGTTATAAAGGCATTTGGACCAGTCGCTCCTTGTTCAGTGCTAGTTCAAATGGTTCGAGTGGAAACCATGGGGGAAAAGGCTTGGCACTGTGATCGTAAACAATACATAACATTACACCTAAGTCCTTAAAGTGTCGGGCAGGGCTGTACCATGGATGGAATCCATCACACGCCATCACACACCATAACATCCATATTTCGTACATCACACACGCTGGTTTCTTCTCACATATGAAAAAAGAATCGTAAATCAGCTCAGTATTCACGGAGTAATCGGGGTGTAATCAAGAAAAATAAGATGCTGGTGGAACATATAACCTTTTCCTTTTTTAGAAGCTGGTTTATAACCAACAATTTCAACAAAACAGTCCAAGAGTCCAAGCTTTTCGTAACAAAGTGATGAAACAGGTACCAACAAGCAAAGCCAACTAAAAGTCAGTAGTCGCCAGTTGTCAACGTATTTCGTAAGCCTTTTAAGAAACTTGGCGAGTCTTGGCGACTTGGCGGCGTTTCTACGTCGTCCAAGTAAAAGCTTTCAATATTTTTCTCAGTTCATAAGATTGTTTTTGTATTTGAGTTATGAGTTGGTTCTTAGCTGCAGGTATCTTGTGATTGGTTATTATGTTACAACATATGCATTAGGTGGAAGCGCCCAGAGTAGGGGGGGGGGGGTTCGGATGGGAAATCATCAAATGACCCCCCCTCTGGGAGAGTGGGAGGGGAATCCCCATTTGATGATTTCACATCCTTAAAAAAAAAAGGTGGAAGAGAATTTTCTTACGTCTTTTGCAATTTGCAGGTCAATTTCAGCCTATATATGAAACAAAATATGATTAGCCACCGTAATACGTATGTAGTTACAGAAGTATAATCATTAAAATCATCACGTTCATTTAATCCGATTTAAAGACTATTTCATGAAAAAGTCATTCAATGGGATTATATGAATTTAGAGGGTTGTATTGATGAGTTTAATGACTATAACTCTGTAAAGCCATATTTGTTACGGTCGCGAGTCATATCTTAATCAACATACAACCTGACACTGACCAGTAAATTGCAAAAAACCTAAGAAAAAATAAATTTCGCGGGCTACCCTGGCGCTTTCACCTTAATCGTGGATAAATTAAAACTCTGGTCTGCTACTAAGACATTAATAAAGGAAAAACACCTTGCAAGACCTAGGGACAGAACCCTGGCCCCATCCAAAAACAATATAACAAAAGATAACATAACATCACGCCTGTAATCCCCGTAGTGTTTTGGCAGAGGTGTACCTAATAGTACAGCCACATTTCGCCAGTTATGTCTAAGTCCCATGTAATTGGGATTGGGCCTATTGCCATCAACCAGGCACGAATTCAGACCCCGTAGGTGCTACTGAGAAATTCCTGATGGAAAAATCCAATAGCACTTTGCCCGACCCGGGAATCGAACCCAGGACCTCATGCTCATCAGTCGCGCTTGCGACCACCCAACCAACGAGGCAGTTTAAAACATAAGTAAACAGATTAAATAAAATATTTACATTCTAACAACATAATTAAGCTAAAGCTAATCTAGCTGGCAGGTACAACAATCATTAAGCATCCGAATTGATTGATTAAATATTTTCTCAAACCAAATAGTCCCTTAACTTAATTAAATATGTAACTTCGTACAGCAAAGAGTTCAAAATAAACAATATTAATATTCAACAATTACGATCAATTTATTTAGATTCTAGTTACGCTAACATAATTAGTGTGAAAACTTTCTGAATTTTAACTAGGACGCTGACTCGAAGAAAACTTTAGCTTTCGAGTTTCGAATAGTTCATAAATAAATAAATAATTTTCTGCACAGATTCATTTATTTAAAGTTGATTTGTTTGATGTTGTTACGAACACAATATTTATGTTGAGTAAATTCTCACTAAGTTATAAATGTATTACTTATTTGTAGTATTATTTAATTATTCAACTTGGAACATTTTAACATAATTATTATCTTTTTTGATAACATAACTTTACGACTGTATACAAAGGGTGGGGTAACAGTGTATAAGTAAGTATATATATATATATAGTGTAAGGCCCGTTTCTCTAATTAATTATGTTTAAGTTCGTGGAGTCATCACTATTTAAACAGCAGGTATTTAAACATATACTGTCACTTAAGGCATATCTTCCCTGATTATCAATTATTCTGAGCTCCCGATATTTCGACGCTGTTGCAAGCGCCATGATCGCGCCATGAGCGTCGACATATCAGGAGCTCAGAATAATTGATAATCACGGAAGAAACGCTTACAAACCGTGAAAGCTTAAAACAGCAGAAATATAATTGTGGATTACAAAAGTGGGTGAAAAATTGGACTCGAAAAATCTTTCACCTTAGCTTACTTTTCATAATTTCATGCAAAAAGCGCTTTCAAGCGACATTCAATAATTAACAACTCGGTTTTTTTTTTTTACTCGGTCGGTTAGTCAGCCTTTGACTTTAGCTTTAAAAGCATTGTCAGACGTCGCGCTCAATATTATCCGGTAGCCGGTTGTAAACCGATGGACCCATAACATGAATTAACTTTCCATGGAGTGTGTATGTAGTTTCATCTTCTGTAGCTTCTAGGTAAGACTGTCTGTCAGACTTTGTACATGTAACGACTCTCAATTATTACCCTTGTGTAACAGTCTACCTATTTGAAATAAATGCTTTGAGTTTGACTTTGATATTAATAAAGTAATATAGAACCCAGTCAGCCCTAGATCAGCCCTATGCTTGCGAGTTTCATTATTCTCTTGCCCGCATCCCAATAAGTCTAAAAACGGAACATTTTCTTACAAATAAATTAAATTTAAGTAGCATTGAATAAAAATAAGCCATCTAAAGGATGATTTCCACCAAACGACTCGCATCACATCGGTTTGAAAAGGATACGGACGGATGCGGCGACAGCCGATGGCGTCCGGCAGGGTGTCGGCGCATACGATCGGCTCCGTACTGTCAATTGTGAACATATCCTTTTCTGCGCCTAGTCATATAGTTTAATTTCATCCGATCGTATACGACGACAGGCGAACGGAGCCGAACGCGTGTCACAGCATACTTTGGGCTACGATCGCGTGTCGCAGTAGACGCCCGCGGTCAAGCTGCTGTGCGCGGTTTGGTAATTTAGACGTTAAATACTGTGTACACGATTTAATATCGTTTAAAGGTTGTAAAATCCGTTCCGATCCAATGCGATGCGAGCCGTATGGTTGAAATCATCCTTAATAAAAACTTAGCAAGATGTCTGAACAAACACGAGCGTGTTAACAAACATGAGTTAGAATAAGCAAAAATATTGACTTAACTTTATGAGCGGCAGACATTACTGAATTAAAACCGTATATCTCGTCTACTGTACTAAAATAAACTTAATTATAACTCGTCTAATGGGGTAATGAGATGTTATTCTGAAACATGGCTGTTTACTGGCCTAAGAGAGTGAGACAATAAAAAAGGAGTTTGTCTCGAAGTATTTATTTTTCTAATGCCTATTATTTCCTTTATTTATTTTTATACTAATCTTCTACATTTTTAAATATTTCATAAACTAAAAACAATATAAAAAACATTTAAAAATATAAAAAAATATAGCTCAGCGGTACCGGGACAGGGTCCAAGCTACCGGCGGTCAGGGCTCCAGAGAGAGGAACCTCCTAACAATACGAGCCGTGTCCAGGAGTACCGCTATCTGAATCAAACCAAATCCAGCTGCCTAACGAGATCCTCCTCAGGTATTGGTCGAGGCTCTTGGCAATTAAGCCATGGGCTGATACAACTATCGGTAAATGCCTATTATTATTATCATCATAATATCACGCCTTTACTCCTCGAAGGGTTAGACAGGGGGTAAAGACCTCACGCCCGCACGTATCCTCCGTAGCGCCTTCATCCTCTCTCCTATTACCAATTAATTTAACTTTGCTGTGCCCGACAGGGTCCATAATTGATTCAATGTTTTAACATACCAACTGTTTTATTTAACATTATTAAAAAAAAAAAAAGATTAAGGGGGGCTCCCCTTAATCTTTTTTTTTTTTTTATAAAAATCGTAAAGCGTAATCGTAGCCTACGAAGTTTCAACTGTGTAGTCCTAATAGTTTTGGAATAAAGTGGCTGTGACATACAGACGGACAGACAGACATGGCGAATCTATAAGGATTTCGTTTTTTGCCACTTGGCTACGGAACCCTAAAAATAAAATAACCTAATTTCTGTTTTTGTTCTCTACCGTTCCTCCTCTCTCTTACATCATCATCAGCCTAGCCTTTCAATCAGGCTTCAGGATTAACTAGATGCAGCGAAATACCAGTATCACTCAGTTAGTGCTGTGCAATACGATACCCTACATGTAACGACTGTCAAAGATCTACAAATGACAACCGAGACCAACGGCTTAACGTGCTTTCCGAGGCACTTAGGGAACTGGATATGTAATGGATGGTCACCCATCAACGGACCAACCTTAGCAAGCACTGCTTAACCTTGCAGATCGACCCGTGTGGTTGTTTGCATTTCAATCTACATTGTAGAAAGATAAAAATTATTTATTTCACACTTTGAAGGTGTTTCTTATCGTAAACGACCAGTAACGCTTAGACGCCATTTTTCCAAAAAGCTCTTACAAATTATTTTCTTCAGGCTTTTTTCAAGAAGTGTTGCTATTTCCTTAATTAATTTTCAACTCCAAAAACTTTTGTTTTACGAAAGTAAAGTTCGTTTTTTCGACTCCTGCTATGCCTTTGACGAGGAAATTAAATAAGTAGGTACCTATTTTACTTTGTTACTTCATTTAGTTTTAAGAATTCTTAGGAAATGTTTTGGTAGCATCGTTTTGGGCTTTAAATGTAGCAGAAACAAATCAGACTTGAAAATTCTTTAACAAACATACAATTGCTCTGTTATTTTATTTTATTTATTCATTAAAATGTATGCAAAAGTAAGAAACTGTACAAAGGCGGACTTAATGGCTTGGGCATTTTCTACCAGTCTACCTTAGGGTGATTCAGAGACAATATACAATAGGTGCAATAACAAAAAAAGACTAGAAAATATTTATAACTAAAACATATAAGAATATATACATTTATATATATATATGTAACAAAATTTATAAAGTTAAGATAGATAAACAAAAAAAAATACAACAACTTAGTTCTGTTCTGAATCTGCCAACTTCTTGTGTATATCATCATCATCATTTCAGCCGAAAGACGTTCTTGTGTATATGTTCTCGAGCTTTCACTTTGAAAGTGAACCGACTGGTCACCGTCCTGAAGATGTGTGTCCTGTTAAACAATCTTCTATCTTTATCGTGTGGTTAGTGCCTAACCTGGTGTCAGTTTTATGTCGCCCATAGGCCTCTTTTTTTTTTTTTCCGGATGGGAAGTCATCAAATGACCCCCCCACTCTGGGCGGAGCGGAAGGGAGTGTCAGACTTGTACTGACTAAAACCCATCCATGTTCCTTCTTTGCCCTTTGTGTTCCAGGGCCACGGTATCTCTTTCGAACAGTCCCGCAGCCCTGGCAGGCATCGGCCCTTGCGGACCCCTACTTATTTGCTGACATCTCTTTGAGGCGCACGTGGAACACGAACGCGCCGTGGCCGACACGGCCTGTCGTCATAAGACGGCCGGACGGCGAGCTGGCCCATAACTCGCCGTCCACAGGCCCGCGCCTACGGTGGCCGGGAGTCACCACGTGACCCCCAACGCCCAGGGCGTCTCCCGCGGCGACTGGGACGTGAGGTTCTTTCCCTCTCACGTCCCGCCACCTCCTTCACTAGCATGACTGCTTCGCAGAAGGAGGTGACGGCTTCCCATTCCCTCTCGCTCCGGACCATGGCTTGAACCAAGGCCGGACGCGAAAGATCGCCGCCGCCAATCGCCGCTACGAGGACACGGCGGTGCTCCGCCCAAGCGGGGCAGACCTCCACGGTGTGCTCCACCGTGTCCTCCGGACGATCCTCGCAGTGGAAACACCCGGACCCATAGGCCTCTGACTTGGCCTTACATGCCGTCGAGAAATATGTTTTAGGCATGCTGGTTTCTTCACGATGTTTTCCTTCACCGGAGCAAGTGATAATTGTACAACCGGCACATGAATCCGAAAAATCAGAGGTGTCTTAGGTTCGAACTTGAGACCTATGACTAGCCATTCCGATGGTCCCACCACTAGGCTATCACTGCTTAAACAATTCATTTCTCTGACTATACTTTTCTTAAATATGATTTTATAATCTATTCTCATGAAAGTTGATTTAAATACATATTTGACCAATAACGCTTTATGGTGCAAGAAAACTATCAATCAAAAGCGAATAATGTTTACGTTTCGCGATGTACGTTTTAATATCGTAAAGTAGAAAGCATTTTAAAAGCAACGTAATTCTGAATCATTTTCCAATATCATTCAATACGCATTTGAATAATAAAAATAATCGAAATGATGATCACCATTTATAATGGAGCATTCGGTTTACAGAATTTCCCTTTTGAAAATACCAATATCTACCAACCTGCAGGAATTTCAATAAAGTTCCATTTCAACAGAAAAGGACTAATGCATTAAAAATAACATTAGCCTGCATTTCGAACTGTTTTATTTTTCATGTAATTTTTTTTGAGTCCTGACGGTAAAGCCCTTCACAGACGTAGCTATAATATACAACATTAGTTTTAGCATAAGCGAAACCTGAAACATGTGTCGAGTATTTTTATGTAAAGAATCTATGTCCAAAATTTCAAAACCGTATCATGAAAATCACAAAGTTAAAAGCTCGTTCTGTTACCTAATTGTCCGCACAAAATCGTGGTCACCACGCTGGGCGCCCGCGCGCGCGCCTCCAGCGTCGTCTTGAGCTCATTGATAATAATAATTTGGCAGTGGGTACCTAAATGATTGCGATAGGTACTTAGTGTCGCTAGGTGTCCATTTGTAGCCTTTTTTAAACATTTTTGGGACAAAATATAACATGGTTTAAAAAATATTGGAATCGATTCAGTTACTTATTCTGAACAAACAAGATTCAGGTTTCGCATATACTAAAAATATTGACTGTGATTGGACACCTTAACTTAACTTACAACAGCTTAATGTAATTTTCTGGACCTATAAAAATCGATATTTTGTCTTAATCGTGTGTAGCTTAGCTAGGTATTATAAATCTAACATTTAAAAAAATAAAAATAGACTAAAAAACGAAAAAAAAAAAACATTCTAAGACGACGACGGTTAAAATTAAGGTTACGTCTACACAGGCTCAAATCATTAATCAGTGTAACCTTATACAATTTATTTCTGGGCACTTTATCCAGAGTGGGACATCGATCAATCGCGAAGGGCAATAACCCAGGTGTTTTCGTCTGAGCCTTATTTATAACTCAATCTGGCGCGGCCTTAACGAGCGTCCCTCATAAATTGTGTAGACCTGCCTTAAGGCATACGTAGTGAGGTTAACGGTAACGCTAGCGCTTACTTCGACGCGATAGTGGAACAGATTTTCATGTCCGAACACTGTTTTTAGCTTTCACGGTATACAACTGAACTTATACTGTCACTTAGGGGATATCTTCACACCCCCCTTCCTTCTTTTCTTTTTTTATTCTTTTTTTCTTTCTTTCTTCTTTTTTCTTCTTTCTTTCTTCTTCTTCTTTTTTCTTCTTCATTATTTCTTCTTCTTACTTTTTGCTTTTTCTTCTACTTTTTCCTTCAATCACGGAAGATATCCCGTAAGTGACAGTATAAGTTTAGATGTTCATGTTACTTTGGCTTTCTTGAATTGAACACCGTGGTTTTTTTTGTATTAAAAACATTACTGTGTAAGGTCTCGTAGTAGTTGGCAACTTACACTTTCAGTTTAAGTAAGAATTGGCAAGTAAGTAAGAACTTGGAGATAAGTGAGTTGACGTAAACATATACTTATTTTACTAAAAGTTCATAACATGTACCGATCACTACTAATTTAGAGTAGGTTAGATGCTTAGATGCTAATCCGCGGTTTTCGCGTAAGTAAGTAATTTGTCAACTAACATAAAATGATATTACACATTGTTTTAAATACGAAAGACACAGGTAGGTTGCCGCTTGCAACTCTGACGGTGTGTACGTAAAGCGTACACACTGACAGAAATCAATATTAATCTGTTGTGCGTATCATCATCATCCACAGCCCGAACTCACCCACTGATGGGTGTAGGCCTCTCTTTTCTTGTGCCAATCTCCCCGGTCCTGTGCAAGCCTCGTCCAGGTCTTTCCCCCTATAGCAACTATGTCGTCTGCCCATCTCGCCGCCGGACGACCCACGTTCCTTTTGCCAGTTTTTGGACGCCATTCGGTGACAGCCTTAGTCCACCTGTTCTCACTACGCCTGTGCGTATAGATATTATTATTATTTCCTTTATTTATTTTTACACATATTAAATACATTTTTAAATATTCTAATATAAAACAATATAATTAAACATTTAAAAATAAAAAAAATAGTGGTCCGCTGGTATCGGGAGCAGGGTCAAAGCTACCGTTAGTTAGGGCTCCAGAGACAGGAACCTCCTCACAATGCGAGCCGTATCGAGGTGGTGGTAACGCCTGTTGTTAGAAACTGCGGTAGGGACCCAGACTGAAATTGGGATGCCAGACGACAGTGTGTGAACTACTAAGCCATTTGGGCCAGACAGTGTGTGAACTACTAAGCCATTTGGGCCAGACAGTGTGTGAACTACTAAGCCATTTGGGCCAGACAGTGTGTGAACTACTAAGCCATTTGGGCCAGAAGTTGTGCAGTCCGTCCGGTCCCGGTGATTTCCAATTCGGTAACGGACGAACTGCTCTGGCTATATCTAAAGGTGTTATCAAAATTGGCTTCATTTCTGGGATAGGTTCACACACTCGGCATCACGCATTCAGTCAGCCTCAGTACGACAGACGGGCACCGACCATATGCTGCGCTAGAAATATAAATGTAAATAATGAAATATAAATATAAATGCGCGACAAGAAAGAGACCGGTTTGTCTGCTCATAAACACCCACCCGCAATAACTTCAGTTTATCCGTGATCGTGGTGCTTGCGACAGTGCCGAAATATCGGGAACTCAAAACAATCAGAAAACATGGTAAATAACCCGTTTCTAGTGTTAATGATAATATTAGTGAATTGTAGCCAATAAGCCTGATATAGTGGTGGTGGATCGATCAGAGCGGCGCGCAATGATTTTTGACATAACGGTCCCGCATGATGAGAACCTCGTGAAAGCCGAGAAAGATAAGCATATCAAGTATCTTGACTTGGCTCACGAGGTTGTCCACATGTGGGATGTGGACTCAGCGATCATTGTGCCGATAGTTGTATCAGCCCATGGCTTAATTGCTATGAGCCTCGACCAATACCTGAGGAGGCTCTCGTTAGACAGCTGGATCAAGGGCTTGATTCAGAAAGCAGTAGTCCTGGACACGGCTCGTATTGTTAGGAGGTTCCTCTCTCTGGAGCCCTGACCGCCGGTAGCTTGGACTCTGTTCCCGATACCAGTGGGCTACAATATTTTATATTTTTAAATGTTTTTTATATTGTTTTTATTTTAGGAAATATTTAAAAATGTATAAGATTTGTATGAAAATAAATCATCATCTGCCTAGCCTTTTCCCAACTATGTTGGGGTCGGCTTCCAGTCTAACCGGATGCAGCTGAATACCAGTATTTTACAAGGAGCGACTGCCTATCTGACCTCCACAACCCAGTTAGTACTGGGTAAAACGATACCCCTTGGTAAGAAAATAAATAAAGGAAATAATAAATGTTAGTGACAATGATAGTTTAAAACTTTTATGATAATTCTTGGTGATGAATGAATTATACTGTATATTTTCAACAGAGAAGTAGAAGTTTTACATTATGTATCTCCTTATTTGAACTATGAATTACACCCAAAATTTCTGTCTCCTCGTTACTAATTAAAATAAATTACAGCACGACTCTCAATAACGTCCCATTCTTAACTGAAATTAATGAAAAATCTTATTTAATTTAGTTAATTACCTCATTGTACTCTGACAGTAATATAATTACACGAAAACACGCGTTAATTTTGTTGAAGAGCATTAAATGTGAGCATTGTTTTAAGTGCTCTTGTTTCACGAGAAAAGTTGTTCGACAAATGATTAATGGGTAATGTGTGTAAAGATTTTCAAATAATACAGGTTGAGGCTTTACTTATGACCTTTGACATTGATCCGGGTGGTTAAGTTTTGTTTCCTCTGACGCAAAAGGAGATGAGTTTAGTTTTTTCAGGCGATAGTCTTGCCGTGCAAAACTCAGAATGTCACATCAAAAACAAAAATACATCGTATGTGCGGGGACCTCCTCCTTTGACACCTAGATTATTTGAGATGATGTTGAAACTGCTCTATTTACATATTAACCGACTTAAAGAAAAGGAAGTTATCAATTTGACGCTCATATTTATTATTGTTTCTAGGAACCAACTAGAGCGAGTTTTATGAACTTTAAAAAATATGTGGTTATTATGCATATAACCAATATTAAGGTGCACTAAATATAATTGCAATTCATTAATAACTTTAGTCAAAAAAACATTGTAAACCTGACGACCGAATATTTCGACGGCCTGTCAATGTTACTGGACTGGGCCCTTAAGAGAAGTTGGTAGTATCTACGTAATAAAAAAGTCACTCAGGCTGACTGAATTAATTGATAATGGTAACTTTTCCATTGCATTATTTTTTGAACCTATAATTTTGTTTGCATAATAAGTACCATTGTTGAGGAGCTCGTGGCTGGTTTATAACAGCCGGTTGGGTCGATCTTTAGGTTAAGCTGCGCTTGCCTAAGTTGAACCGGGGATGCTTGACCTCCCATAACATACCGAATTCCTCCGTGCCTCGGGAAGCACGTTAAGCCTTTTATCTCGGCTGTCATTTGTAGATCTTTGACAGTCGTTACAAGTAGTCAGTGACCCGAAAGTCTGACTACCAGTCTTACCCAGGGGTATCGTATTACCCAGTACTAACTGGGTTTCAGCTGCGTCTCGTGACACTGGAAGGCGACCCCAACATAGTTGAGAAAAGACGAGGCATATATTGATGATATTAAGTATGAGTCATAATTTCATTAAATAGCAGCAGCATTGCCGGTAGTATTAAGGTAGGTGTATCATATCTTTTTACGGGCAACGCTGTGTTATTCATGCTCCTTCTTTACCAATCTGTTTTCATAAGTGAAGACTTGTCATTGGCTGTCTCACGTACCATTTTTAATGTTTTTTTTTAACTGTACCTACATCTTCCATAGATAATAAAACGTAACATTGGTATTTTTTTTAAACAATTTCAATTCATTAACTACAACCATTCCAGTAAGAGCAGAGATAGCCTATGTGTGACCGTCGGACTGGCAAGTCATAGGTCTCAAGTTCGAACCCAAGACACGCACCTCTGATTTTCCGGCTTCATGTGCGTATTGTATAATTATTACATGCGTCGTTGATGGAAACCATCGTGGGGAAACCAGCTTACCTAAGAGATGTTTTTCGAGGGCATGTAAAGTCAAGTCAGATGCCCATGAACGGCATAAAAACTCTGACACCAGGTTAGGCACTAACCACATGAAAAAGAAAGACAAACAAGAAAACCTGTAATTTCATCAAAATGTAACGCGATGAACTGAAAACTCGTACACTCGCATCGACGTAATAAAGTTACTACTCCATAGCAACAGCGACATATAAACCCATACAGCTACGAAAGACACAAGGTTACGATAACATAATTACTTGAGAAACAATAACTCATTCTTGTGACATGTTATATAATCTATTTACATAGGGTTACTTGCCAATCATATTTGATGGAAAGATGTAAGGCTTCATATCTCTACTATGAAAGTCAAGCTTTGTCTAAAAGTTGGTACAAATAAATTACCTTTGACGTGAGCTAGACGATTCTAGGACGTTTGAGGGCAAGGACAATAAAAGAGGTCAACTGTCTGTGAATTTCTATTAAGTCTATTTTACTAGAAATATAAACGTACCACAGAAGCTCGTAACTAAATAATAACCGCCACTGGTGTCGATCTCAAAGTTAAGCCTCGCTTGCCTAGGTTAGTCAGCGGATGGGTGACCGTACAATACATACCGAGTATCCTCCGTGCCTTGGAAAGCACGTTAAGCCGCTGGTCCCGTCTGCCCTTTGTAGATCTTTGACAGTCGTTACTGACAGGTAGTCAGTGGTCCGAAAGTATGACAACCAGTCTTACCAAGGGGTATCGTATTACCCAGTACTAACTGGGTTGTGGAGGTCAGATAGGCAGTCACTCCATGTAAAATACTTGTATTCTGCTGCATCCCGTTAGTCTGGAAGCCTACCGCAACATAGTTGGGAAAAGGCTGGGCAGATGATGATAAACATACCATAGTAGACTTCTCATGTACGTATACGTATGTAGTTACAGAATTATAGTCATTAAAATCATCAATATAACCTTCTAAGTTCATTTAATTCCATTTAATTACTATTACATTAAGAAGCCATTCACACATCGCTTCGCATCGCTTCGCATTCGCATTCGCTTTCATATTTCATTGAGATTAAATGAACTGATGATGATTACTTAGAAAGTAGTACTGATGATTTTAATATTTAGCATAATAAGCATAGCATATAAAGCCTATTAATATTTCCACTGCTGGGACGCAGGCCTCTTCTCTATGAGAGGGAATGGGCTATAATCCACCACGCGGGCCCAGTGCGGGTTGGTAGATGTCACATGTCTTCGAATTTTTGGTTCTAGGACATGCCGGTTTCCTCACGATGTTTTCCTTCACCGTTTTGAGAGCAGTGGTGATGAAATAACTTACACAAAGTAATGCGCCTGGCTGGGTTCGAACCCACGACTTATTTTAATATTTATAACTCTGTAAAGCCAGATTTGTTGCGGTCGCAATCATACTTTAATCAACATCGGGTTGTATATGATCTGCAAATTGCAAGTAAACGTCAGAAAGTTTGAATTTCGCGAACTATTCTGGTGCTGCCCCCTTAAGTCTTCTAAGTCTATTCAAATAATAATAATCTCCGCAACTTTGTTATTAATTTTAAATCAAAACTGCTTGAAGCCCTATTCAATTTAGCTTTAAACGTAAACCCATCGCATACGTTAGATACAAAATTAATTATTCAATAGTTATCAGCGCGTCTAAAGTAATTTTCGGGACATAATACATTTTGATTGGAAGCCGTTTCATGGGCCCTGGAGCGAAGTTCGTCAATTAAACAGTCGGAGCTGTTCCCTGATCCAACAATTTACGAATTTCCATGTATTATCGCTCCATGATGTCACTCTTGGTAACTTTTGAAGCGACAAAAATACGGTTAAAACAAATGGATATCCCCAAATAAAACTCATCAGGCTAAGTTATTATAAAGGAGTCCAAATTTGATTTTGAAAAGAGTTTTTATAATTATAAAAAAAAAAAAAAAATTGTTTATTTCAGACTAGGTAATGTCCATATTTTGTTAGTAACACATTAATTCTCTTAAGACTAAGTTAGTAGCATTTATGTAGGTTGTCCAGATCAGATGAATACAGATAAAAAAATTAAAATAAGAATAACTTGACTAAGAATAAATTAAATTGAAATATACATATAAGATTAATTACTGCAAATAAATAATAAATTAAATTGGAACAAATTATGTCAAGTTACATTGAAACAAAATATAAATAAAAATATCAAATAGAATAAAAATAATAATAATTAGACTAATTTCATCACAAGACATGTAGCCTGATAAGCCTACCCACCACTGGCGATACTGGTCGATCCGCAATCATCTTCAGGATTCTGTTGCCACTACCCCGCATTCTGCGAATTAGTGAGGCTGACTTTTTCCGCATTATAGCAAAAAAGTCATCCACCCTCGCGTCGGCAAACATGCCCGAAGCACTACAAAAACGAGGTAGCCGCACCAAAATCCTGAAGGCGTTGTTATATTGAACTCTGAGAGCATTGTAGGCCCGCTGCGTTTAGTTGGTCCATAGGGCGCTGGTGTAAAAGCTTTGGCAGTAAGCTCTAAACAATGTTACCTTAACCTGTGCCGTACACCGCGCAAACCTATGCACTAACATTTTAGCTCGCACCGACAATGCTCTCCGCTCTCTCTCAATATCCGCGTCATCATGAAGGGTCACAACATGCCCTAGATACCTTAACTGAGAGACCCGACTCAAAGATACTCCGTTGAGATATACTGGTGGTATATGTTCAGGTTGTTTAATCTTACCTCTGATAAGCATATACTCACTCTTTTTATCGTTGTATTTCAAACCGTGACCCTCACCATAGGCTTCACACATACCTAGTAGTTTCCGTAGGCCCCCAACAGATGGACTCATCAAAACCATATCGTCAGCGTAACTGATGTTATTGACGCAAACTTTATCTATGTGACATCCGATATGGCTGTTGCTGAGCTCATCAATCAGCTAATTGACGTACAGATTAAAGAGTCTTGGGGAGGTTAGCCGCCCTTGCCTCACACCACACTCAAGTTTATACTCATCAGAATATGCATTCCCCCACTTAATAAAGTTTTTCTGGTGGTTATACCAGAAAGAGAATATATTAATGAGTTCAGCAGGGGCCCCGACCTCACCAAGCTTAGACCAGAGACTATTATAATCGACTAGGTCGAAAGCCTTCGATAGGTCAAGAAAGCAAGCATAGATGGGTGTTTTTCTATCTACATAATAAGCGACTGTATGTTTTAAAGTCTAAATAGCACTTTCCGTTGACAAACTCTCACGAAACCCAAACTGAGCATCATGAAGTTTAACATACTTACTTAGTTTAACTAATTATGTTGTTATTATAAAAATACTTATTCTTCTGTCTACTACCAGATATTATTTTATATTGACGACTAAGAGAAGGTAGGTAAGAAAGAAAAACAAAAAAAAAATCGCAAGGACATGACGTGCTTACGAAATAACAAAAAAATTTATAAACATACATCGCATAACAAATATTTATAAATACAACAGGACAGAAAAAATACAAAAAGTTGACAGCTTGCACGTCGTGACTGCGACAAGCAGGTTACCACTCAGCATGATGCTGTGATATGAGCCCAGAGCACAGCGCTGGTTTTCAGTGGTCACCCGTGAAAAAAGATGGTAATAGAGTATAACATCGTTAGGTATGGTTGGCTAGATCCTGTTTGGTAACTTTCCCGATTCACAAACTTAACAAGTGAAAAAAAAATGTCCTTTCGTAACTATTTTAATCTTCATACATTGGAGCTCGTTTCGTCTACCATAAAATTTTCAACTGTTTTTTGTACATTACAGTCCGCTCCCTAAGTTACAACTAAACTCGCCCTTGTTGACGTTGCTATTTTGGTTTCATGCGTGTATTTTTCCTCTACATTTTAAAAGATGGTTCAGTAGAGATAATTCAAGTGAATTCTTAACCACCATTAAGTATTAAAAAGACAATCTAAGAACAAAAGGCTGAATACTAACAACCGCTCGGATCGATCTTTAGGTTAAGCCGTGCTTGCCTAGGTTGGTCTACGGATGGGTGACCACCCATTAAAAAAATGCCTAATACCTTGCCTGGTAGAAAATGCCTATGGCATTAAGTCCGCCTCTGTACTTCTGTGCTTGAAGTGTTAAATAAATAAATAAATAAATAATAAACGACGAGTTTCTTCCGTACCTCGGAAAACACGTTTAGCCGTTGGTCCCGGTTGTCATTTGTAGATCTTTGACAGTCGTTACAGGTAGTCAGTGGCCCAAAAAGTCTGACAACCAGTCTTACCAAGGGGTATCGTATTACCTAGTATTAAATGGGTTGTGGAGGCCAGATAGGCAGTCACTCCATGTAAAATACTGGTATTCAGCTGCATTTGGTTGGACTGGAAGCCGACGCTAACATAGTTTTGAATAGGCTAGGCAGATGATGATAAATCTAAGAACAAAAGCCAGATTGCAGTATCTTCGTATAAATTCTTCCGTAATGAAATATGCGAAGTTGCCAATCAAGTTTTCGGTTCAGTACGCGAACGAGTTTCAATGGTGGATGTGTAACAATGTAATCCTGTTACCGTGGCAGTCATCTGTCGACGGTCCGATACGAAACTCGCACATCATTTATAACCCATCAACGATGAGATAGATGGATGAAATTCGATTATCACCAGACAATAAGGTACTTATTATTAATGCGAACTATCTGCGTGTATTATTTTTTAAGAAGATTTTTTAACAATACACATCATCATCATCTGCCTAGCCTTTTCCAACTATGTTGCTTTCAGCATCACCGGATGCAGCTGAATACCAGTATTTTACATGGAGCGACTGCCTATCTGACCTCCACAACCCAATTAGTACTGGGCAATACGATACCTCTAAAACTAGTACTCAAATTTTCGGGCTACTGACTAGCAGTAATGACTGTCAAAGATCAACAAACGACATCCTGTCCAACGGCTTAACGTGCTTTCCGAGGCACGGTAGAAACTCAGTATGTCATGGGTGGTCACCCATCTACGGACCAACCTGAATATTGACCCATGCGGCTGTTATTATTTAGCCACGAACTCGAGTAATTTTAGAACAATACACATAGATTGAAAATAAAACAGTTTGCTGTCTACATCTTGGAATGTTCAAAAGCTAAAATATTTTTGGTTAGCAAATTGTTACTTTTTATTTCCATATGTTTTATGTTAGGTAATCCATGTGTTTTAATTTAAAAATACATGACTGTGGAATTCAACTCCGGTTTTTCTAATGAAAAATCTGAGATAAAGATAAAACAGATGTGAAATTGTGGAAATAAGAAAAGAATTTAAACGTTTATTTCTCTTGTGGTTGGTTGCACCGATTTAATTTAAGCAGAGAATAGCGAAAACACAAAAGTTTTACCGCAAGTTTTTTACGGTGGTTAGACATTGTGTTAACTACACATAAATCTACATAATTACCATAACACCCACTCCAGTAGCAGTACGTCAAAACATCGAGATACTTGTGCTATAGTATATTTATTATGTTTAAGTTACGTTAAGTAAATTATAATGACGTGGACGTCTTTCGGCTGTGATACTTTTACTTTTTTTTTTTGAATAGCCTTGTATGTCCCACTGCTTAGCAAAGGCCTCCCCCACACCCATCCAGGTACTCTTCTCCTGCGCCACCTCGATATGCTTGCGTTTATTAAATAAATATTCTATCTATGTACAGCTGAAAGAAATTGTCGATATTATAAAAGAGAATATTATACTCGGTGGAAGGGACACCGACGCGAAAACGGTTACCACGTATTCAGTACATCATTCTGAGCCCCCCTGAAAGTTTTGTCTAGTTGAAAGTAACTAGTTGATTTATTTATTACCATCGACCCGCCGTACCGGAAGACGTTGCGTTGGAAGGCCTCCCACTAGGGATCCGCTGGATGCGAGTCGCACGGTACCGGTCAATGTGGCGATACTTGGGGGAGGCCTATGTCCAGCAGTGGACGTCTTTCGGCTGAAATTATGATGATGATGATGATGATCGACCCGCCCCGGCTTCGCACGGGTGCAATATTCATATAAAACTTCCTCTTGAATCACTCTATCCAACTGAAAACTGCATTAAAATCCGTTGCGGAAATTAAAAGATCTAAGCTTACAAACAGCAGGAGCGACTATGTTTTACACTATGTAAAGAAGATATTTAAGTAGGTAGTTTTGAAGGGCACAATATTAAAGTTTTTTCAAATATTTTTTGAAGAGACTTGCATTTGCCCGCTACATCGCCTGAGTGTAGGACAGAAATTATCCCTTACCATCTATCTGGTCTGTTGAGATTATTATGGAAACACTTTGCTTTATAATATTATAATCTCAATGATTTTTTTCATATTTTTAATGTAGATTATAAAATATTGCTTTATCTTTACGCGGCCTTCTAAGAACAAAGAAAGTCAGGATAGCATTGAACTCATCTCTTAAGCTATATTAAACTTTAAGAATAACACGAATATTTCTAGTGTTTAAATTATATATTATTCTTGTCGATAACATGAAACTAACAGTCAATGAGAAGTTTCAGCTGAGTTCACTTTCATGATCGGCCATTTAGCATGAGTTATATCACTTGTTTTCTGAAAATAAACAATAAATCAAATTGTTTGAAGAACTCTTAGAATATGCAATAAATAATTTCTTCTTTGAAAATATGAGCCGATCTTAATAAATTAGTTTCTTGATAACTTTAATTTCTTTCAAAGACATCAAACAAAGATGAAGTTTTTGAAGAATATAATTAAAATTTCCGTAACATAGACACAATTTTTAGATGATGGAATTAGGTAGTCTATTGTTGGTCTCAAATAACCCCAAATAAAACGGAGAAATATAAACAAAAAAACAACTGTTACTTACAATAAGAATTCAATTTATAAAAAGTGTTAGATACATATTTTATCGGGGTAAAATGGAGAGCATTGTTCCAATATTCATGTTTTCGAATTTAAGCAATAATATAGTATGAAGGTCTTGTACTCCAGGTTGCCAGGTAGTGCCAGTCGGTTGGAAAATATAACGCCAACTCTATGAGTATATCCAGTTGCCAATCGCTCTGGCACATTGAGGTACACTTGGTTATTGTTTTCGTATAGAACACAACGGAAGAATACGAATACGAATTTCAGGTAGACACACATAACTATATTTAGGTATGTGCACAATTGTATATTTCGCCGAGTCCAGGCAGCTTTGATCCATACTGAAATGCGAAAGTAACTCTGTTTTTTTATACTTTTTCATGACTGATTGGATCGTTATAAAATTTTCAAGGAGATAGATTATATTCTGGGAACCTTCCCCAGGATATAATCTAAATAAAATAGGGTACTTTTTATCCCTGAAAAATACATAAAAATTTCCACGCGAACAATCCGCGGGCAGCAGCTGGTATTATATGTATTAGTGGAGACGATTCTTGCAAAACCCTTCCATTGAAATTGTTGGTTAAATAAAATAATTTCAAATTGGAATACAAACAATCATAATAGAGAAGGCGATAGAAGTCCTTAGTTAAAAAACTTACGAATAGCCACTTGCTTAAGATGATAAATATAGCAATAAAATAAAATAATTGAAACAAAACACTACTTTTTAATCTACAGGCTTGTTCTCTAGTTAATAAAATTGTTACATAGAAAGATGTAATTTCAGGGAAATAAATACGTGCTTCTCAATACTTCCTCTCGATACATCGTAGAACTATAACACCAGTAAATAAAGAATCATCCTCATTCCTGTATCGAGTTGTCTCACCCCGCTCCATCACCCACATCTGTCGTTATGCCTTAGCAACTATCTGCCCTACTAGCATTGTAACTTTATTGCACATCCCATACATTCCCGTTTCTTTATCCTTTTCGATTTCCAGTTATCTCCGGTGCTCTGAATATTTTGTTTGTGTATCACAACTGTCAGGTTATTTTTTTGTATTGTCTAGCTTTTAACCACAAAGGACTTTACCAAAAACGTTTCCTGTTTTCAATACTGCCATTTTATTTGCAGCCGACGCGTCCGGTATTGGATTTTGTATTTCAGTATGTTTCACACTCTGGATTTTGTGTTTTTAAATTCTGTCACTATGAATGTTTTTTTTTTCAATTTTAGCATTGTTATTTTCTTCTATTTTAGAATTCGAAGACGTCAGTCAAAGTGCTGTTAGTGGGTTTCTCATCAGGAATTTCTCAGAGGTAACCTGGGTCTTGGTTTAAGCTCGGTTTATTATGGCCTGTTTGTGTAACCCCACATTACATAGGGCTGAAATATAATTGGTAAAATGCCAGGTACTGCAACTAGCTGTTGCCTACAACCTTCGTTCGCATGAAATTATTATAAAATACTATTTCCCCCGTTTTGCAACATTTTTCATTGATGCTCCGCTCCTTTTAGTTGTAGCGTGATGTCACATTACCTATAACCTTCCTCAATAAATGGGCTAGCCAACACTAAAAGAATTTTAAAGAAATTTTCAATACGAAGCAGTAGTTCCTGAGATTAGTGTCTTCAACCAAACATACTCTTCGACTTTATAATATTAATATAGACCAACTGTAATTAACCTTTACCTGCATACAGGCTTTATGTTATGTTTATTTTCAACAATTTGTCAGTTACCACTGTGAATACAGATTTCCGTTCCACTTCTACCGTTCCTTCCTCCTCTCTATTCCGATTCCATATCCGTGACTACGTAACGTGGTATGATTGCAAGGTCTTTGTTTTCTTGTCAGTGCAAACAGCTAGCGATCGAGATGAGATTGCCAGCTATATCGCAACGCTGCTGGGCTATCAGATCGCGTGCGATTGCTGCATCAGATTCTGTGTGTTGATCAGATCTAGTTTTATAGCTGAATGTAGGTAGAAATGTGTTTGTATGGGGTAGATTCGAATTTGAAGCATTTTGTAGTCATCGTGTGTCATGAGATATTGTAGATTCAGGGAAATTAATTGCTAAGCAAATTGAAAACCAATTAAAAAAGTCCTCGTACTGTATAAATTCCAACTGACATTTATTGTCATTGCACTAAATATTAGGCTATAACATGGCAAATTGAAGTAGACGGTACCTACAAGTTTTTTATTATAGGTACTGTTCGATTTTAACTACGAAAATCATCAAATTGCTTTGAATATTCTTTATGCTGCTTTCCCTACCTTCAATAAATTCTATAGTGTTTATATATCTGAACTATCAAGCCAATGATTGTCTTCTATATTTTTGTATTAAACAACCTTCTTTCACAGGTACGTTAAAAAACTAAAGGTACAATGATAAAACATGTTGCCAAAATACATTTTCCTTTTTATTCAGCGAATGTTACATGAAATGTGCAATGTCAGCGCTGACTCATCTGTTTTACGTGAAGACTGGATCCTGCAGAATGGCAGACACCAGATGTCGTTTACCTAAAACGTCGATAATACTAACACAAACAGCGAACACAGGCCCTAGCACGAGCGCGCGGTGTAAACGTAACGTAAATAAGTCGATTTTAAAATTAAAATAACGAGTATTTTAATTTTAGAATCGTCTTATTCACATTATGTTGGATATGCCAGGATTTATTCCGTTATTCTCTTACATCATAATGGGCAGACGATGGGTTTCGTGCTATGAAAACACAGTGGGTGCGATACACTGTTTCTAGCAAAACTAAAGAATTACTTAACACAATAATAACACGGGGATCAATGAATCGGGTACAGTTCCAAGACGTCTCAACTCCACCGCAACAAGACATTGACTGTCGCCCTCGCCTTGAGCTGAACATCAGGGCTGTAGAAGCACGCTGTGGTGTGAGTAGACTTGTAAGTATGTTGTGTGATGTCACCACCAGCGTACTTGCGATTCATTTTATGTCCATACTAACGATCGGATCCGACACATATAATATTTTTATAATTTTAAGAATTTATATCTACGGATGATCCTGATTGTGCTTTTTGCAAACAATTTAACTAAAATGCTATAGGATTATTCAAAAATCGACGTAATTACGTTACTTTTACACCGTGCGCTCATGCTAGGACCTCAGGTAGGTACTTTGAATTTACGACGAAGATAAACTGGAACCTGCAGTTCTGGGACTTGAT
The DNA here is from genome assembly GCA_963576755.1 of Noctua janthina. NCBI lineage: Eukaryota > Metazoa > Arthropoda > Insecta > Lepidoptera > Noctuidae > Noctua > Noctua janthina. Next base: position 12,482,167 of record OY755066.1, read on the forward strand.
TATGTTATCCTATGACCATCAAATGCAGATTGCGTGATAGACAGAAACTGGAATAGACAGAGCATATTTACCTAAACTTCAAGGAAATTAGTAAAATTTGGAAAATAACGACCTCAAACCATTCTATTAGATACGGTACATAAACATACATGAACAATATAAAAACCTAGCTTTTATTAAAAAAAATAGGTTTGTCTATCAATATTGAACGCGTATACAAAGTTTCGTGTCCGTGCTATTAACCGTTGAGGAGTTCTCGTGTGAGGCGCCAAACCTGGCTGCAGGATCAAGTCGTGTCTGTCATAAAAATGTATTGTCACCAGAACCAAAGGTGTGTGCAATATTTCAGCTCAATAGGTTGGGGGGAATTGGTTTGAATTCAGTTGCTAGATTTGACCAACCAAGTAACAAGGTAAGTTAAGGTAAAAGGTTATAAAAAATAAACATACAGGCCCAATACATAAGTATCTCTTGTTACAAATCGGATAAATGAGGTAGTATTCAAGTAAGTAGTAGTAGTATTTAAGTTTAGGCAAATAATTATGCTATTCTGATCTCTTGTGATAACAAAAGGCGACATTGGAAAAATGTCCATAGCTTCCACGTGTAGTTTCATGACTCATGGAATAGATAGATTTTTCTTATTTCTTTGAGTTTACGCGAGAACTAACATATTTTATCAAGGATAGTGATGTCATGAAAACTATCGTTATATTTCTATACAAAATACAACTCCGTATCAAATATTGTTTTACCAAATTCACAAGTGAGTGCAATATCTCATAAGAATTCAGTCGTCGGGACTAGAATAATATTAGATTGAACGAGATTAGTTTTCTCAAGCTTATAAGGCGCATTTATGGCACTTAGCGTACGTAGGTTTATGGCAGAACCATCAACGAATATTGCTTTCTAAATAACTAAGAAAACCTATTAGAGACTTTATATATTGATTTATAGGAGGTGCTCGTGGTTAAATAATAACAGCCACTCGGGTCGATCTTTAGGTTAAGGCGTGCTTGTATAGGTTGGTCTGTGGTTGGATAACCGCCCATTACATACCGAGTTTCCTCTGTGAATCGGAAAGCCCGTTAAGCCGTTGGTCCCGGCTGTAGATCTTTGACAGTTGTTACAGGTAGTCAGTGGCCCAAAAAGTCTGACAACCAGTCTTACCAAGGGGTATCGTATTACCCATTACTAACTGGATGGTTGTGGAGGTCAGATAGGCAGTCGCTCCATGTAAAATACTGGTATTCAGCTGCATCCGGTTAGACTGGAAGCAGACACCAACATAGTTGGGAAAAGGCTAGGCAGATGATGATATATTGCAGTAGGATTCTTAGTTCTTACTAAGGGTGGAAGGGATACCGACAAACAAACGGTTACCACGTATTTAGTACATCGTTCTGAAACCCTCAGAAAATATTTTTCGGTATTTTTTTAAAACCAGCTTTTTCCTCCAAAAGTGCAATACTATGTTGTATGTTGTAATTTTTCTTGTGCAGAGGGTAATTAGTACTAACACTAGCTAATAAGTTGTTTAATATTATGTTACTAACACTCTATGGATCTTTATGTGTCGGAAAACAAAAAAAAACATTCATTCATTCAATACCTACTTGGTGAAAATGTATAGAGCAGCAGATTTTATAAAAATATATCGATGAAGAATTTCTTAGTCGGTTCAGTTTAATGATAATGATAAGGTAATTAGGAACGAGTGCATAATTAATAATGGACAAAGAGTAGGTTGGTAGTGGACGTAGATTGATTGTAAAGTATTTTTAATCACAAAATTTAATACTTTACAATCAATCTACAAAATCAAGTGCACTCAACCCAATCGACCCCTCGTCTCAAGATACTCAACACTCTACAAAAATGATTAAATAACAACACCCTATACGTCCGAGACTCAAGACCTCAAAAAATTCACTAGAAGCACCTCTCCAAACGCAATTTTCGAGCACAAAGAATGTGAATCCTTTTCAACTAAAACACGCTTTTTCCACTAACTTCATTTTCGTTTTACGGCAAAGGTTTCAGTAGTTTTTAGGGTTCCGTACATAAAGGGTGCTAACCCTAATACTAAGACTCTCTGTCCGTCTGTCACAGGCCTGTATCTTTTGCGCCGTAATAAGTAGACACTTGAAATATTGAGAATGTATGTTTATGACCGCTATAACAACAAAATAATAAAAATAAAATAAAGTCTAAGGGTCTCCATGCAAGAAACCTGTTTTTTATCGCATTTTCTAGCGTGCTACGGAACCCTTCGTGTGCGAGTCCGACTCGCACGTGGCCGGTTTTATGCTGTTTATTGTCGAGTTTGTTCCACAAAGCGGACTGGATTGACGTGACAATGGAAGGTGTTCGCTGTTCGTACACACGTGTTAGGTACGCTTTGTGAATCATAAAGGATTTTCTAGTCGGCTTTGTTTCTGTGGTGTGCGAGATTGATAGTTGATTGATCGCGTAAATGTATGTTTGATAGTTTTTGTACTGATTGATAAGTCATTGCCATTGGTTGCCGAGCGTGGCTCCTGTATGTAGCACGAGATTTATTTGAATCAGCAAGTTTTTATATGATGATGAGGTTTTTTGAAATTTTATTAATGATGGTTTATTAATGATTTTATTGATTTTAACTCTGTAAAGCCGTATTTGTTACGGACGCCAATCATATTTTAATCAACATACAATTTGTAAATATAGAAAAAATGGATGAAGAGATATATACACGTAAACAGACTGGTCAGCTGATTTAATAACTAAGGTGTTACTTAATCATCTATGATCTATCTCATCTATTAAGTACGTAAATCGTCTAGAATGTCCTTTTGCATCACATACTTCCCGAAACACAACTTCAGCTGCAATCCACTTACTGCGCTTTATTTGTATTTAAGTCGCCATTTTCGAGTCTCGCCAAATTGCTACTCTAAAGGAATAGTCATTCGGACTCAAAAACTTAACAAAGGAGTCGGTCGGACTTTTTCCGAGTCAGACGATAAACTCCCACCTTTACGTAAAAATTTACTGAAGCCTGATTCGCTAGTACTTTATATTTTTTTCCCTATAAAGTTTGTTGTGTAATTTTTATGGAGATTTCCTCCGTTGTAACTGGAAATATAACTGTTTTAGTTCATTTAAACTTGTTTTGTGAGGTTTCCTTTACGTAGGAGAAATTATTGCGCCCTAGATTTATTTATACAGACATCAAGCTACCCGAAACTGTCAAATTTTCCCAATCAACCTTGAATCTAATGCTTTTGCGATAAAATTGAAAATCTATTATAGAAATTTGACATATTGTGGTAGCTTGATGTGATAGCGTCTGTACCAAAAATAGATTTGTAAATAAATGTTTTGTAACTCAGTCTTACCAAGGGGTATCGTATTACCCAGTACTAACTGGGTTGTGGAAGTCAGATAGGCAGTCGCTCCATGTAAGATACTGGTATTCAGCTGCATCCGGTTAGACTGGAAGCCGACCCCAACATAGTTGGCAAAAGGCTAGGCAAATGATGATGAAATAAATGTGTTGTAAGTTTTGTTATGATGTTTAATAAGACTAATGTCAGTCTATGAAATTGTGTTATACTAGCGACCCCCCCTTCCTCCCCTTGCTTCGTACAGCACCATCTATCTGGCCAAACACTATCCTAACTTTCAAACTGAAACCAACCAATACACACTCACAAAATTTCATTGCAATCGGTTGGGTGGTTTCTGAAATTAACGTGTACGAACATGGTGACACGTGGTTTTTATATAAGGTCTATCTTTTCATACACGAAATATTTTAAGAGTAACTTCTGTAAGTCGTAAAGTCGCCATAGCAAGGAAAAAAAAATATCTGAGTGTTTTTTTTACGAAATTATTATAATTCAAATTTTTTTTAAGACTTTTTCCATAAAACCTTTACTCCCATGTTCTAACAATGACAGTAGGTAAATACGACGTAGTAAACTAGCGTAATGGATGCTTAAAAATAAGGAGCCAATATTTATTTTGTGGGTCAAGTAATTTTAAATTATTTATTTTTTATAAAAATATACTCAGAGAAAAAAAAATCCCTTGAAATGGCTTTGTTATAGCCGTTAGATGATTCCCTGAAAATATTTCGTGTACGAATAGTTAGACCTTATATATCTATAAGGTCCCATTAAAATAGATGGACAAATTTTAACACAGCGTTCAGTACGTCTAACCAAAGATATCCAAGCAAAAAAACACTGATTAAAGAGATTTTATTTTGACCTAAAATCATTGGGTAACCAACATTTTTAGTGATTTTTTTTCTTTGAAGTTTTTAATGCTTTTTACCATTGTCCTTATTCTGGTGGTCTGAATGATTTCTAAAAATTTGTAATTTTTCTCCGGAAATTTTCATTATTTTTTTTTATTTTTCAGTTACTATTCCTTTATTTAAATGTAAAATTACATTCCCTGTAAGCAGTACTCCATTTATGTAAATAATACGTCTAAAAACAAAAATCCAACATTGGATGTTGAATACTCTAACGAACGACGCGTGAAATCAGCTGTTCACTTCCTGCCTAGCTACAGAGTTCATAGAACTCGTCGTCGCGCTTATCGTTCGCTACGTGCGTTTTGCCACGGTAAAAATACATTGCTTATTAGGAAATCAAACAAATCAAATTTATTGGATTCTCATAACATTCCTGAAATAATTTCTTGTACCAGGCATCTTAGTATAATATATTGAATTCACCCTATCAATTTGTGGAGGGCTGTCCCTTACACACTGTATTAATAAGACCCGTCACATTTACACTATCGTACATAAAAAAATGAAAAACGCGGTCCATAAAATATACTTGAAATGAAAACAGGCACGTGGCAAAAACTACAACCAACAGAAAAATAAATACAGAACACGTGAAAACTCTTTAAAAAAGTAGGTAAGTATGAAACCAACAAAATTCACTTTCGAATGAGTCGTTACACGCACACACACAACCATTCCAACTATAACACACACACAGACAATCTAAACGCACACAGCAGTCCTAGCAACACACATAGACAATATATAAAAGTAAAACTAATTTCAGAGGGAGGCGAAGCAGGAAGTTTTCTGCCATAATCCATCAAAAGGTTTCGTCCAGCGATGTTAAGATAGTTCTACACTGGACGGTTCATGGAGGAATCTATGATTTTTTCAGTTTCTTAGTAGATTGAGTTTACGGAAACTTTCTCTTGCAAGAGATACACTAAATGTTTATCTCAGACATGGCATAAGTACCTGTTCCATGTCAAAACAGCTATAGTTCCCTACGCAGGGTTTGCGTATAAAATATTAAAAATGGCATAAGTAGCCTTTTTTTTTTTTTGTTTTCGGGTGGAAACCTTCAAAAGGCGACCGGTCTTTGGGGATAAGACCGGGAGTGTGAAATTTTTAACGCACTAAAACCACCCCGGTGGTCACCATCCGCACATGAGAGGAGGCACCGTTTCCTCTTAAAAGATCTGTCCGGAGCCCCCTCTGTGCAACGCCTGTCAAGGCACATCCCTGGGGCGACTATACAGAGATCTCGCCTGAGCCTCGCTGTGCAAGTGTGCACGGCAGCACGTGACCACTGTGCTGCCGGTCATATCCAAGGTCACTCGGTGAGCGCACAGAGTTCCCACTCTGGACGCCCGTGACCCAGTGTCCGACCTGCTTTAGGTAATGCAGGCGGGGTTTCGGCGTGTTAAGCGGCGAGGCGGTTGCCTCCCCGACGACTTCTTCTCCTATTGGGATCGGCTCTCTCACGATCCCGCTCGGCAGCCTCCTTTTGAACCATCACGGTCTCACAGAACGAGGTCACCTCCCTCCAGTTGTCAGACTCCGCCAGCATAGCCCCAACTATGGCTGGCAGAGACAGGTCTTGCCCGATCTTGGCTACCAGGACCCGTCGTTCAGAGTCCCATGCAGGGCACTCCTCGAGCGTGTGCTGTGCTGAGTCCAGGTTGCCTCCACAATGATGGTAATTTGCTGTGGCCTCTCGCCCAATTTTATTCAGGTACTCACCGAAGCAACCGTGCCCGGTAAGTACCTGAGTAAGTCTATGGAGATATGCTCCTCTCTTTTCAGCCAGGCTTCGAAGTGCGGCAGAACGGCTTCGACAACGCGCTTACGCGAATATTGCGGCTGTTGCAGCCGCTCACGCTACTGCTCGAGCGCGTGTCGCCGTTCATGCCGCCTCAGCCTTGCAATAGCGATTCCTGGTACACTATTACCACTTTGGCGGATATCGCGGATTCGGCTATAAACCCTCGTGTCCATATCTGCCAGGATATCCAGCGGTGGAAAACGAGCCAGGAAAGTTGCCACCTCAAAGGACACAGTACGGTATCCTCGTGCAATACGAATAGACATTTTTCGCTGCAGGCTATTGATTTTCCTGCAGCGCCGGACGCCCGACAACCTATTTGACCAAACAGGCGCCCCATAGAGGAAGGAGGCGTAAAGGCGGCGAACTTCTTCTCGTGGCCCTCCGAGATTGGGTAACAGTCTGTGCAACGCACCCACTGCCTTCCCGACTCGGGGAACCAGGCGCTCAAAGTGCTCTTCGAAGCCCCACCGACCGTCCAAGGTTAGGCCGAGATACTTAGTGTATCGTCCCACCTGGACTTGCGCATCTCCCACTCTGACTAAAGAGCTGGGCGGCTCTCTACTCCTCGGCAGCTTATGGAACCATAGTGCTTCAGTTTTATGAGGCGCTATCACTAAACCCAGCTCGCGGATCGATGCTACGACTTTTTCCAATCCGAGTTCTGCAAGTTGAGGCATAACTAGCCTAAGAAATCTACTAAGAGGACGCAAGCCGTGTCCTGTATGTGAGGTAACGTGCTATATATGCGCATATCATCATTCTCCGGAACTTATCCCAATTTATTCGGGGTCGGCGCAGCATGCCTTCTTTTTCCATACTTCTCTATTACTCGTCATCTCATCAGACACCTCCTTTCTGGCCATATCATCCTTCACACAGAAAATCCATCGTTTCTTTGGTCTTCCTCTATTCTTCTAGCCTACATTCATACACAAATCTTTCCTTACGACATTTGAAAGTAGGTCTATATGCCACCGAACCAGCACCGAAGTGGCCGCGCCATGATCGCGGAATGGCTGGAGAACGCGGGTGGATGGTAATAAATTGTTAGGTGAAGACAAAATATAAAAATAAGAAATCCCTTAAGGTAGGCCAGGATAGTCCGCAAAATTAAATTTTTCTGACGTTTTTTGCAATGTGCAGGTCAGTGTCAGGTTGTAAGTTGATGAAAAATGAGTCGCGCAAATAACATATATGTAGTTACAGAATCATAATCATTAAAATCATCAATACAACCAGATGGTTTTATTGATGATTTTAACTTAGATAAGTTCATTAACCCTATTCCATAACATACTTCCTTCATGAAACAGTCCACCTTAAGTGACAGTGTAAGTTTAAATTTTATATCTACTAATGTACAGACGCTATCACATCAAGCTACCCGAAACTGTCAAATTTTCCCAATCTACCTTGAACCTAATGCTTTAGCGATAAAGTTAAAAATCTATTAAAGAAATTTGACAGATTGTGGTAGCTTGATGTGCTGGCATCTGTACTTCAACAACTCACAAAATAAAAGAGTAAAAGCACATAACCATTCGTAAAGTATTTACGAGCCCCTATTTATTCAATGTGCGGGGTAAGGTTGATCAATAGTTGGAGATGAGTCTGCCCACACTCAACTATACCATTATCCCTCGCGGAAAATCCCAGGATTTACGCATTCTTAGCTTCTACGTAATAATTTCTGAATGAGGATGAAAGGGATATTGGTAACTTAGTTATTAATGTGTTGTGTTGTTGGGCGTTAATTACTTTTAATAACTATAATGCTACTTTTTATGTTATTGGTTAAAATATTTATCTATGGGTCTTTGTTACCTGAAATAAATGGATTATTATTTTCTTTATTTATTTTATTTACATAAAGGGTGTAAATACATCCGAAAGGCACTTGTTCTTCCCGTCTTTGCGATATTTTTTTTGTTCTAGACCATACCTGGGAACCTTTTAGTTACGGAGATACTGGGGGTCAAACTTCCAACTTTTTCACAAGTTTTTTTTTAAATACATGTTTTTAATGTAGGATTTTTATTTTACACACCTCCACGACCCCCCGGGTACTATTCAATCCATCCATCAGCACAATGCTTTGAGTGTTTTACGTCGAATCCTACCGTAAAACGTGATTACACCCCAAAAAAAAAGTCGATTCCCAGCAATAACTTTTGCGTAAAGTTACTTAGTTTGATGTACAGAATGCTTGGTTGACGGCTATGTGAAGGATCTGTTGACACCCTGTATAATTTATATTTGTTAATATTTCTATACAAAAAAAATAAATATATATATATAAAAAGTTGTGGTCCGCCGGTGTCGGGAGCAGGGTCCAAGCTACCGGTGGTTAGGGCTTCGGGGACAGGAACCTCCTCACAATGCAAGCCGTATCGAGGAGTACTGCCTTCTGAATCCAGCCCTTATTATAACTAGAAAGGTTCTTACTTACTATGCAAAAGGCAATACAATGGGTACTGTTGATAGATTTCTGCCTCAATCCATCTTTAAGTTATTTGAGAAAAAGATTTTACTTATTTTACATCATTTTTAAAAACTTCAATACAAATAGTATACTCGTAATTAAGTGTTGTGAAGATCTTGACTTTTCTTCTGAAAATAAAGTTGATACCTTCAAAAACTCATTGTAATTCTATTTTGTAAATGTAAATAATTCTAAAGAAATGAATAATCTTTCATGATTATGAACTCTGCCGAAATTGATACAAATTGTAGACTGAAAATGTTTGACAGGTAGACGAAGATAACTTAGGTATTAAATATCTAGTTGTTGTTAATACCTAACTATTCATAGCTCATTATGTTTCATTAATTAGTAGATCATTAATTTATAATTTATCACTTTGACTGCCTCGTTGGTCGAGTGGTCGCAAGCGCGACTGCTGAGCATGAGGTCCTGGGTTCGATTCCCGGGTCGGGCAAATTGTTATTTCCTTTTTTCCATCATTAATTTCTCAGTAGCAGTCACGGTGCCCGGTTGATGGCAATAAGCATATTACATGGCACTTAAACATAACGTGTGAAATGTGTGTGTACTATTAGGTACGTCTCTGCCTAACTCTTTGGAGATTTCAGGCGTGATGTTATGTTATTTTTTACTTCGATAATATAAATTTTGAGAAGTAATATGCACTTCCAGCAGATATTGTTGACCTAATTTTGAGTTCTGGTGGATTATCACGACGTCCAAAATCAATTTCCAACTCTAAGTCTTACAAACTCCATCCAATGAATCTTGATCCTTTGTCCCCTATTATAACGTTCAAACCAGAATAACTAGCTCAAGCCTTGTGTGCCATTTAAGTGTCACGACAGTTCATATCATGTTGGTATCCTGGTCACTCTATTCCGAGGACTGATTAGTTTACCGACCAACTATGTCCGACGAGATTCGTCGTAGGTACTTAGAAAGCGGTGGTACGGAAATGGTTTTCAACCTTTGTATCTATTAGAGAGTGATTTAGATGGCTTCCCTATCATTCGGTATGGTGTGAGGTTCGAAAATGTACTGGATTCTATATCGTGTGGTTAGTGCCTAACCTGGTGTCAGAGTTTTTATGCCGCCCATGGACCTCTGACTTGGCTTAAGTTTTTTGATTGGAATAGATTGAAGAAAAAAATATAGATTACTAGCTTTTGCCCGCGTTTTCGGTCACGTTGATTTAGAATTTGACAATCAATTCGGGTACTCTGCTTGTAATAATATAATTCAATCATGATTCGAAAGACACGTGGCGCCATCTGTTATCATAAGAAATTTATGGTTGTTTTACTCGAGAACAGTACGTTTTTTCGGGATGAAAGGTACCCTATGTCCGTTGCTGTACACCTGACAACGTATATGCAAAATTTCAGGATGATCGGTTCAGTGGTTTAGGCGTGAAAAGGTAACAAACAAACAAACATATTTTCGCATTTTTTATGATATTCGTTAGGATTAAGGTTAGCATAATTTCACAGTACTTGAATTTTTGATAAATGATCTAATCTGTAACAACGCGAAAGAAAGTCTTTTTCATCATCATCATAGAGCAGTCTGATGCGGTACCTACATAGGCCTCTCCAATTCCAATTATCATCTAGCTGCTACCAGCCAGCTATTTTATGAGATTGATTCCGATCATAAAAACCTTGACTTGACTATATTTTTCTAATACTTTCAAATATCATATCAAAGTTACTAAAACGAAACGTGACCTACGGTATACCCCATTTAAATTCTACATCCATCTAAGAGTTATTGAATAAGCCTATTGAATACGCCAGATTTTTTAAAAACAATAAAAGCAATGCTGTTGTCATATTACGTCCCACGTATGCGAAAACGTTTTCGTAATAAATTACATTTCGCTTGTTCTAACCCTGTATTGCTGTGTTTTACTGTTATGTATTTTTATTGAGTATTGCTAAGGCCTTACCCTAACTGCGATAAAAATTAAAAAAACATTTCTGTGTTTTGATACAACGCGACAACGATGCGGATTTTAAATCGCAAGTGCGTATAGACACATCAGCTACCATGTGCTAAAGAATGGAGATTAAAAAATCGCGCGTTTTTCTATCCCCGTACTGGCCTTATCCTGACCCCGTACATAGCTTTAGGTCACGCAACTAGCGTCATGCGACACGTGCGAGCGTCAATTATTTCCTTCGCATGAATACCGTCGTAAGTAACTTCCTTCGTTTGTTTTTCCCACAGTAGCTGTCGCAAGACTTCTGTCATATAATCGTGTTTGGCATGGCCGAGAAGTGTAACGTATGACGGGAGGAAAGACACGTTGAGGCAGCGCGGTTGTATGGCACCAACTACGCGGGACGACTCGCTCGCGAATTTAATTAAACATAATATCATAATTTGAACGTTGTCTTAAGTGCTGTTTCGTCTTTCCAATAAAGGGATGTATACGTTTACAATTAAGTTAAATGGGACAGATTTTGAGTTTTATTGAATTTATAACGTAACAAGTAGATGTTATTATTTCAAAGATCGTAAAATATACTATATAATTTTATGATACTATTTATTCTTAAGGAATTTGTATTTTCATAATCAATAGGTAACAATAGGCCTTTTGTTTCAATTAGTGTGAATTTCTTTTTGTAAAATACGTTCAGGGTAAAATTACATGATACCAACAAATAGTTAGTGATTTGTATTCAATGTAAATATATAGGAATACTAACAAATAGTGCAACTCACAAACGAATTTATCGAAATGTTTTGGGCCAATGATTTTATTACTCAAAATACGCTTGGATTGATTGATCACAATTTACGGACATTAGTAGTTGATAATTCTGAACGAACTGGTTTACGAGTAAATAGTCATTTAACCAACTCTCCAACAAAACGCTAGCGCGACTGCTGAGCATGAGATCCTGGGTTCGATTCCCAGGTCGAGCAAAGTGTAATTGGGTTTTTCCATCAGTAATTTTTACCTAGTTTTACCTAGTACTAACTGAGTTGTGGAGGTCAGATAGGCAGTCGCTCCATATAAAATACTGGTATTCAACTGCATCCGGTTAGACTGGAAGTCGACCCCAACATAGTTGGAAAAGGCTAGGCAGATGATGATGATATACAATATCTCATGACACACAGTGACTGCAAAATGCTTCAAATTCGAATCTACCCCATACAAGCACATTTCTCCCTACATTCAGCTATAAAACTAGATCTGATCAACACACAGTATCTGATGCAGCAATCGCACGCGATCTGATAGCACAGCTAGGCAGATGATGATGATGATGTAAGGATCGTAGCACGACCTGCCAGGGCTGCGGGACTGTTCAAAATAGATACCGTGGCCCTGGAACAAGGGCAAAGAAGGAACATGGATGAGTTTTAGTCAGTACAAGTCTGACACTCCCTTCCGCTCCGCCCAGAGTGGGGGGGGGAGGTAATAAATAAAAAAGGATCGTAGCACGTGGCGTTCTGTGGTCTCTGCGTACCCCCATGAAAAAAAGATGTATGTATGATCCCACATGTTTTGACTCTAAAAGTAAATCAACTCTTACAAAATTCACAACAAAAATTAAAAATTGCATGACATAAAGAGTAACGCAAGCCCTTTTGTAAGTGAGCCAAAGTTACGGCTTCATTATCCTCTCTAGCGGGCAAGGCTGAATCAGCGAGGATTTCAATTATCTCAGGGTTTTAATATTAAAAGTAAAACTCAAGCGACCGCACTGGGACTCGGGGAAAAATGTACCCTTTAAAATTACGTGGCAAATGCAGGGTTAATGGCATTCTTGACCCTAAGTATGCGAAGTGAGAAGTAAATGTAAGTCTTTTGAAACTAAGTGATGAGTGGTGTTGAGTGTCTTGTTATGAATGAAATGTAGTGTATTCAAGCTTATTTTGTGTACTTGCTACGTCCCACATCATCTGCCTAGCCTTTTTTTTTTTTTCTGGCGAAATGTGGGTATACCATTAGGTACATCCACATTTCAGTTATGTTTTTCTTTTAAGTCCCATGCAATAGGGGGCGACCCTGTTGCTACCAACCGGGCAGAAATCTAGACTTCGTGGCTACTACTGAGAAAGTGTTAATCAGGAAAAACCCAATAACACTTTACCCCACCCGGGAATAGAAACCAGTACCTGATGTTCAGCCGTCGCGTTTGCGACCATTCAACCAACGAGGCGGTTCTGTGGAATTTTTCTGTTGAAATCAATTTAGATGAGAATAATATAGATTTATTTCCTATAAATTAAAAATATAATAAACTTAACACATTATTACTATATTGGGTCGCCGTTAGATGATTCCCTGAAAATATTTCGTGTATGAAAAGATAGACCTTATATAATTATATAATCTTTACATAACGAACAAACCGAGCTTAGCACATTAACCACTACAGAACTAAACTTTAAACAAATCTACATTCTGCCTTTTCATCCAAAAGTTAACACGTAACTCTGAGCCAAATTATATACACATTTACATAATTAAGAGAACCATTAGCCCTAAAACATAGCTTGAAAACGTTGTGAAATTTCGACAAAACGTTTAGATTTTTCCACGTTTATTATTCGTCTGTAGCTATGGTAGTTACAGACTAACGGAAGCAAAAAAAAGCAGTGGATGTTAGCGCGCTTAATTCCACTTCATCATCATCTGCCTAGCCTTTTCCCACCTATGTTGATGTCGGCTTCCAGTCTAACCGGATGCAGCTGAATACCAGTATTTTACATGGATCGACTGCTTATCTGACCTCCATAACCCAGTTAATACTGGGTAATGCGATACCCTTGGTAAGATTGGTTGTCAGACTTTTTGGGCCACTGACTACCTAACGACTAATTCCATTTGATCATTGCAAAATTTCAGGGTTTTTTTAACATGTTGTTTTACAGTTGGTGGGACGGTCACAGCGTACCATTAGCGGAAAACCGCGCGTGAATTTCCGCCACGTTTTTCCGTTTAGATTTGTCCCTAGCTTCATGCAATTTAACACCATCTAGCACGAATCTTTTATACATCCCTGTTCTTGTGACCGTTCCACAGCTAATTGGATCTTTTTTTTCTCGCCGCTCTTAGAGTCCCGGCTTTTTATAGACTTACTAGATCTCTTTGGTGGGAACGAATTTATGGAGCTTATTTTAACTGTTTGAAATATTGATTTAGACGGCATTGGGCTTGCGCGGTGCTCTTTTAGAGCTTTTTAAATGAGAGTTGATTTAAAGGTATATTTTTTTAGAAGCTGTTTCTTAACTGGGTTGATAAACGCTGCATACATTATGTAATGATGAAATGATCATCTGAACCCAAGCGTCTTCCCATGGGCTGCGGGACTGTTCGAAAGAGATACCGCGGCCCTGGAACACAAATAAAGAACATGGATGGGTCAGTAGAAGTCTGACACTTCCTTCCGCTCCGCCCAGAGCGGGGTTGGGGGGGGGGGGGTCATTTGATGATTTCCCATCCGAAAAAAAGACAAAAAAAGCGTCTTCCTGTCGTCTAATCTCTAGAGATAACTTAGAGTACCTGTTAATATTTATGAACTCCTGATATTTCGACCAGATTTATCGTGTCCATGTTTCAAAAATGTAATTTATATGAGCTTCGACTAGGACTCATACCTCTTCAATAAATGAACAGATTTTATAACCTATAAATCTCATATCCTGAGGTCAAACTGTGGTGTTTCTGGATTTATTGTCGGTGGTCCAGAAACCAGAGCTAAGCCGCCCCAAAAATAATAAATTAATAATATATTTTATTCATTACACACTTTGCGGCAAGCTCTACAAACGAGTGAGCTTTAAAAATTCATGAAATTATGAATATACCGAAATGGAATGGACGAATTTTGAATATAAATTCAGGGGCTCTTATGAAATAATTCAAGCACCATTTGCTGAGTCATTTTTTCATTCCTCATTATATTTTTGAATTCATCTAATTTTAGTGTGGTTGGTAGTGTGATAATTTTGTTTCAACTTACCTTTTAACTGTTATCAATGGTACTAATTGGTCGTACATAAAGTACCTACCTCAATGCTTGCCCTGTTGGAGGTTTTTCTAAACAGTTTTACTTTAAGGAAATAACAGGACATCAGACACCTTTTTCGTATTGGGACAAGCCCGCCACACTATTCCCAAACCACTGCTATTCCTTAAAGCCAGAATCAACAGTGGCGATCGCCAAAAATCACCGAGACAATGAAGCTCGACGAAGTCCCAGAGAAACAATTTAACTGTCTTGAATCCCGCAACGAAATTAAACAGAAAAGAATAGCGAAGGTAAGAGAGGAGTAGGAAAAACCACCTTTTTCGTATTTATTTCGATATACGAAAAACGTTATAACCTGAAACCCAAACTTCGGGCTACCATTAAAAGACATATTCCTAATGAAAGACCTTAAAAAAACTACCCGACCCGATGATCGATGTCAGGATCACATTGAGGCCACTTGTTTAGACCAACAAATATATGTTTCATGTTTTTATGTTTATTATTGCGGGACGAAGCTGCTCTTGACCTCGATCAGACTAACAGCAAGCGAAGGATGCGATCAAAGAAGGCACGAACGTGTCCAGATAATGCCTGTTCATTACTTTGACGAGTTATGGTGAAGACAAAACGGTGGCAGAGAGTTCCATACTTAGATAGGGCATAGAACACCACATGTGTGGCATTGCACACGCCCTTTTTTTTTCGGATTGTAAATCATCAAATGGGGAGGGGGGTCCCCCACTCTGGGCGGAGCGGAAGGGAGTGTCAGACTTGTACTGACTAAAACCCATCCATGTTCCTTCTTTGCCCTTTGTGTTCCAGGGCCACGGTATCTCTTTCGAACAGTCCCGCAGCCCTGGCAGGATTGCTCACGCCGTCAACTATGGTAAACTTTATATTGAGTGCTTAGATACTCGTACTAAGTTAAGCGTGAAATAGGGCCTAAGAAACCTGAACAGCAACCGTCGGGCAGTAGCCCACCTGACGAAGGACCCATTTGGTCGTAGGATCGTCCCTTTTCTATGGTGAACGAGAAATGTTCACCCTGTTCCTCATTCCTCTAATACAACGGATCATGAGATACAGCCCGCTGACAGACAGACGGACGGACGGACAGCGGAGGCTTAGTTATAGGGTCCCGTTAGATACACTTCAGGTAAGGAAAAATAAAAATAAAAATCTGACGAATTGATAATATCCTGATTTTGAAAGTCGGTTAAAAATTAAAAAAAAAGTGGTGAAAATCCCTTTATAGACTTTATCACTTATAAATTATTGTGAAGCTCTCGATGGACTAAACAATAATGTACGGAGAAAAGTTAATTAAATTGCATTTCGCTCGAAATTCTGCGGTTATGACTCCGGGACTTAGAGCAAGCGGTACATTTTGTTTTTGATTCGCTTTGCCTCCGCACTCTAAACTGACTGGACTCATTTTAATTAGAATTTCCCGAATACTTTGCGGTGTTCCACAGTTAGCGGCTTTGTTTGTTGGATCTGAATTTCAAGTTTCATTTGTTTATATAAAAAGAATCTTTTATTTTTATATTTCGTTTTGTTAGTTCTTTCTATGCCTTTGCCTGATTTACTTTCGCTCTTTGCATTCTTCGTTAGAAATGCATTGAAAGTGAATCTTACAGCCTTCCCATTAAAGTTCAAAAACCAAAGTAGACATAAATACATAAACTCACACCTTTTTCCATGGTAGACAGTCACCATAGAACGCCTGCTACGATCCTTAGGCGAGAATTACACAGAAACGGCGTAAGGTTGTTGAAGCGCGGCGCAGGCGCAGCGCAGGCGTGGAATTTATAACGCAAAAAGAACGGCGTGCTTACGCCGCGCCGCTTGAGTGTAATTCACGGCACCCCGCCTGCGTACATTTTGCATGAAAACGTTTTGAAGCAGCATCATGCCGGACCCGCCTTCACTTTACACCGTTTACTTATAATGCTCCTTTTGTCCTTCCTCGTCCGGGTTCATACATCTAGTCATATAAAAAAGAAAAAGAAGCCAATGTAGAAATAAAGGCTGATAGAGCAACCAATCGCTTATCTTTTAAAATTAAAGTTCGTGAGTACATTCGGAAGAAGCTGGCAGTTTCGTCACAACGGTAATGTTCTCCCCATGGTTTGTGTTTTTATTTTAGTATATTCGTGGAAATGTCTATTAACATTAATATAAATTTTGATATATATTTATAGTATTATATATTCTTGTAGTTAATCTTAGTATTATTTAAAATTATTTTCAGATATACACCTACCACTGCTTGTCTCTGCATCACCCAAAGATTGACTGGTAGAAAATGCCTATGGCATTAAGTCCGCCTCTGTACTTCTGTGCTTGAAGTGTTAAATAAATAAATAAATAATTAAATAAATAGAGATGTATGGCTGAAGAAGAAGTACTAAATTACCCGTTTATAACATTCCCATAGCTGGGCTGGGACATAGATTTGTCTCTGTGAGAGAGGTGGGACATAATTGACCATGCGAGCCAAGTGCGGTCTGGTGGATTAAATTGCTACGAAAATTTAAATAAGGATAAATTTCTACGTAAGGATGGTATTACTAAGCCATCTACAAGTTATTTACAATCCTACAGCATCTACATAAGAACAATATTCCTGTCTACAAAACTTATTGAGTTTACGATTCTAATATCATACTATCATAGCTTAAGTAAATATACTGACATTTAACAGGTTGAAAGGTTGAAACTTTAATATTTCCGAACGGAAGAAGTTATTACATTATCTCTGTTTACCCTCGTCAAGGTACAGCGTCGAGATGAAGTATGTTGGGTAAGTACACATAGCGACTTAAAGCTGAACTTTTCCAGTATAACTTGACCTCGCTTTGTATGGATTTCCTGTACAATGAGAGATCAGTTTATACTGGTTATGTGTAGCCTGGTTGGTCGTCGTGTGTATTTAAGACAGTTTGTCATGTAGGAACTTCTGACACAGATCCAGATGAAAACGGGTGCTTATGTTGCCATAGGCTAGCCACCCACACCTGCTTTGCAATAGCGACATAACAAAATATCGAGATATTAACAAATAAAAAAAAAAAAAAAAAAATTGAAGTGTTTTTTTTTTTTTGGATGGGAAATCATCAAATGACCCCCCCCCACTCTGGGCGGAGCGGAAGGGAGTGTCAGACTTGTACTGACTAAAACCCATCCATGTTCCTTCTTTGCCCTTTGTGTTCCAGGGCCACGGTGTCTCTTTCGAACAGTCCCGCAGCTCTGGCAGGCATCGGCCCATGCGGACCCCTACTCGGTTGCTGACATCTCTTTGAGGCGCGCGTGGAACACGAACGCGCCGTCGACACGGCCTGTCGTCATAAGACGGCAGGACGGCGAGCTAGCCCATAACTCGCCGTCCACAGGCCCAAATTGAAGTGTCTGTTTGTAATTTTAAAAATAATAGCTTTTTACTGAACGCACTATGAAAGTGTATACGGTACTTACTTTTTTTAATTTTTGTCTCTATGTCTGTCTGTTTGTTCCGGCTAATCTCCTAAACGGCTGGACCGATATTGACGGGACTTTTACTGGCAGATAGCTGATTTTTGAAGGAGTAACTTAGGCTACTTTTATTTCAGAAAGATTAACTCAGGTTCCGTGCAAAAAAATTAAACTCCATGAAATTGTTAACAAAATCCAATTCAAATAGGATAGTAATATGTTTATATAATTTCGCGGGAAACAGCTGGTCAATTATGACCAGCTGTTTCCCGCGAAATTATATATTAATATAATGTATCATATAAGTATTACATGATAAGGTGATAACAAAGTTCAACGTGTACGTACGTGAAATATTTCACTTTGAAGCAGAAATTGTTTCGTTTTACTGATCTACACTGTTTGTAGGAAGCTTTAGTCTGACCTATATTAAACTAGAACTTCTAACCCGAATGCTGGTTATGTCTCCGAGCTGCTTTTAAACCGAATAAGATAATTCCACACGTAGAAACAGCTTGTAGTTACACTATAAGGAAAAAAATAAGTTAGGTTAAGTAGGAGATATATAGAGTTTAACTATTCATACACGAAATATTTTCAGGGAATCATCTAACGGCTATAACAAAGCCTTTTCAAGAGATTTTTTTTTTCTGAGTATATTTTTTTTATAAAAAGTAAATAATTTAAAATTACTTGACCCACAAAATAAATACTGGCTCCCTATTTTTAAGCATCCATTACGCTAGTTTACTACGTCGTATTTACCTACTGTCATTATTAGAATATGGGAGTAAGGTTTTATGCAAAAAGTCTCAAAAAATTTTAGAATTATAATAATTTGGTAAAAAAAAAAACACTCAGATAATTTTTTTTTTCGTTGCTCTGGCGATTTTACGACTTATAGAAGTTACTATTAAAATATTTCGTGTATGAAAAGATAGACCTTATATTTATGTTCCTTGATCATTATAATCTTTATCTATTCAGAGCATGCTCCAAAGTACGCCGCATCATCGCTTCACATCAGGCAAGTTGTGGCCAAATGCAAGATATACACCGTGTCTTTTCAGTCGTCTTACAAAGGTCGTCCACTCAATGTACCCGACATAAAATAGCTCTAGGCGCAATTTTTTTTATCTTCCATAATAGGTACAAAGAAAAATAATAATAAAAAAATAGAATAAAATTATGAAACATTCTGTTAATAATGTTTACGTGTCAAACGGGAGAACAACACCTACCCAGCACTCGAGTCCAGTAGATCATCACTCGCAACAGGGTGTTTTAACTACGTCATGCGTCATAATACTGAATAATATTTTTATTTTTAAATTATTATTATCTCATAAATACCTATTTTTTTTTAAATGAATGTTTAGTATTCATTGGATACATGAAGTGGGCTGCCGTTTTAAGACGACTAAAAAGCCACGATGTATAAATAAGGCATGTTTTTCATGATATCTCGGGCTTTAGTAAATACTTGGAGAGTGTGGTATGTTCAGGAGTAACCATGAGTAACAAATGGGTCAAGATCGGTAACGAATTTACATCAGCTGCCTAGAATTTTCCCAACCACGTAAAGGTCAGTTGCGTGGCTAAATAATAATAGACGTTTAGGTTAAGCCGGGCTTGCCTAGGTTGGGTGACCACCCCTTACATACCGAGTTTCCTCCGTGCTTCGGAAAGCACGTTAAACTGTGGTCCCGGCTGTCACTTGCAGATCTTTGACAGTCGTTACAGGTAGTCAATGGCTCAACAGTCTGACAACCAGTCTTTACAATAGGTATCGTATTACCCAGTACTAGCTGGGTCGCGGAGGTCAGCTAAGTTATTATATATTATTATTTTAAATTATTAAAATATCATAAATATCTATTTTTTTTTATGAATATTTAGTATTCATTGGATACATGAAGTAGGCTGCCGTTGTAAGACGACTAAAAACTCACGGTGTAGAATTCTTTCTCAATTATTTATTTAAACTTACAAAATTATAGTGGTACATAGGCGGACTTAATGCCACAAGGCATTAAGCAAGGCAATTAGGCAGGAAGGCAATTATTGCTAGCCCGTTCTGTCTTACTGCTGGGCAAATGCCTCCGTCTCTCTTTCCACCTCTCTCTGTCTAGCTAGAGTTGCTAAAGATCTCTTGTCATTTAAAAGGACCCAATGGGTCTTGAGTTTGGGTGATTATTCGTCTGTCATTCGCCATATTTATCCCTTGACTGTATTTATTTTCTTGACTTCGGTCAATTACAAACTACTACCCCTAATCAAACGCTCCAGAAATCCATCCATAGCGTTTGTCTCTTTTCCTGTCTCCACATTTTCTCCTGGTTCGGTTCGGATTCGGCCTTTGATTCTGCGCACCGATCTAACAAATGCAATACATTCACATTATTCACTTCCCTTGTTCGCTGTCACTGTACTCCCACATGATTTTACCAAAATCGCTGGAAATCACGAAAAGCAATCCTGTGGGGTCCCACTAGTGGGCTTTATTCCTTGATATAGACGTGGTTCTCGTGGGAAATACGGTACTACCATAAATTGTAACTTTGGGAAGGAAAATCGCAAGTATGGCAGAATATTTCCTAACGTTTAGGTTTATGCAATCTTGTGGTAGTATAAATATGCTGATGATGATTGTGAGGTCACTTGTTTCTTTATTTTGGTGAAAGAAATATCGTGATATTGTCTTGGTGACTGAAAAGTTGTTTGCCATGTGATGTGGTGGTAATACTTAAAAAACGATCCACCATGTCAACGATGATGTAATTGTGGCTGGATATAACATAGGTATAAGAGTATGCTACCTACACCTCCGGTTTCCCCTTCGCAAATACAAGCGTGTCTTTATGTTATTATTTACTCTATCGATTGCCTCACAAAGTGTTTTAAAGTGTAAACTCTAAAGAGGTTGTTCGTTAGCGGGTCGTGATTTCCGTCAAATTGAGTTTCCAAGTCAATTTCGATGGTAATCACGGGGCCGAAGGCGGTGGTCGGGTCTCCGTGATTATTTGAAGTATAGGTGCTCGGATACCGTTTTGTCTATTCATTATCTTTGGGTACAAGCCTTGGGTATAGAACTGGGAGATTGTGGTCCAGTTTGTAAAGGAAACAAAATTGATTGACGAATGGTAGTTGATGTCGTCTTACAAAAGGTAGATGTGAGTGGAAGTGAGGAATGCCCTAGAAGGATATATACTGACTTTACCGCGCTCCCTAGTTTTGTCCTATATCCATGAGTTTATGTCAATATCTGTTTAGCCATTTCCCAACTATGTTGGGCTCCATCCAGTCTAACTAGATGCAGCTGCATACCAGTATTTTACATGAAGCGACTGCCTATCTGACTTCCACAAGCCAGTTAGTACTGGGTATTTAAAAAAATATATAGTACCTACTGAGTAATACGACACCCCTTGGTAAGGCTGGTTGTCAAACTTTCGGGCCACTGACCACATGTATAGACTGTCAAAGATTTACAAATGACAGCCGGGACCAACGGCTAAGCGTGCTTTCCGAGGCACGGAGGGAACTCTGTTTGTAATGGGTGGTCACTTATCCACAGACCAACCAAGGGGCTGTTATTATTGACCCACGAGCTCCTCAGGGCGTGAGTTTATGTATGCATGTTTATTTTTGTTTAATCCCTCTCTTTTGTTATTAATATCTAATTCTCGCTTTACCATCAATTGTATGTCAACTTAGTTACTAAAAATATTATTTTCATAAATCCATTGTAGCTCGTAACTTATCCATAAACTGAATTTAATGTTTTGGCAACGTATGTTCTTATTGAATTTATTATGATCCAATGTTCTAGTTGGCGAGAAGTTTGACCTACTGCGTCAGGGCACGGATGAATAGTGAACCTGAGTATCTACTCATTTATAAGAAACTTTTATAAAGTAATTTCGTTACCACCTACTCTATAACGTGCTTCTTTCTATATCGTATGGTTAGTGCCTAACCTGGTATCAGAGATTTTATGTCGCTCATCGGCCTTGGCTTTGCCGTAAAGAAATATCTCTCAGGCATGCTGGTTTACTCACGATATTTTCCTTCACCGGAGCAAGTGATAATTGTACAATACGCATATGAATCTGAAAAATCAGAGGTACTTGTCTTGAGACGGTCATACCACTAGTCCATCGCAGTACCTATACAAGGTGTAACATAATAAACGCAAGACATCTCGTGTGGTAACTTAGACCATGAAACTGAACCACTTTTGTTCTGTGACTTTTGGAAATTCATAACTTTTTTTTTTAGTTTTACCATACATGTTGATGAGCAGACCGCGACAATTACTATAGAAAGCAGATATGTGAATATGATATTTCGGATCTGGATACGGATATGGTTATAGGAATAAAATTATATCGGTTTCGGATACGGTTACGGATTTATAATTATTTCGGATTATCCGTTAGTTTCGGATAGTTTCGGTTACGGATATTAGCTTGAAGTAAAAACTAACTAGTTATGGAAGAGGTTATGTTATGACTAGAAATAACAAACAAACTGCATGATTCACGTGGTATTTCGCAGTATTTCGCGCGAGTGGTGAAACAAAAACCTGTCGAAACATGTCGTTTTATTAAGACTCCGCCCTTATACAAAACTATCCGAAACTTGTGAAACGGATACGGCTACGGTTACGGATATATATTTATTTCGGATATTCTATAGTTTCGGTTACGGTTACGGAAAGACCAAGTTTTTTGTTTTTGAGAATTTTATTTTCGTAAAGATCAAAAGTTGTACAGTTTCATGATCTGAGACAATACACTATAGGTCTGGCATGTATTATGTTTCACCTTGTATAACATCCACCTATAATCCTTGAAGGGTTAGTCAGAGGTAATCTACATACAGTACCAAAAATCACCATCAACCAGGCACAGAGACTCAGAGCTTTGCCGGACTTTTAAATCGAAGGAACTCAAGACCTCGTGCTCAGCAATAGCTTTTGACAACTAGCTGGACCAACTCTACACGTATGAAGTTAGGTTTCTGCAAAAAAATAGGTATATTGGGACGGAGTAAAAATAACATTCGATCACTGTCTTATCTAATGTCCACTGACGTTAACAGATAGTTCGATGGAAAAAAGTAATATTTTAGATGAGAGGTTTATTACTTGACTTTGATGAGAAAATGGCAGTAGGTGTGAGTTTTCAAACAGATAATATACAACAGAAACCAATAATAAATTAAACTTACTTCATCATCTGTCTAGCCTTTTCCCAACTTTATTGGGGTCGGCTTCCAGTCTTACCGGATGTCGCTGAATCCCAGTATTTTACATGGAGCGACTGCCTATTTGACCTCCACAACCCTGTTAGTACTGATCAATACGGCAGCCTATGGTAAGACTGGTTGTCAGACTTTCGGGCCACTGACTACCGGTAACGACTAACAAAGATCTACAAATGACAGCCAAGACCAACGGCTTAACGTGCTCTCCGAGGCACGGAAGAAAATTTGTAATGATGGACCCATCCACTGATCGATCTAGGCAAGCGCGGCTTAACCTTGAAGCCACGAGCTCCTCCTAATAAATTAAACTTACTTTGATCAAATAAAAATGAGGCATCTACTCTCCACTATTTTTTATTTTAAAGTATTTTTTTTAGGTATTTATTTCAAAAACCGAACCAAAGTACTTGTAGGTTTGATTCTTTCATAAAATCTTTTATCTTTCCTGCAAGTTGAGTCTTATTTATGTACCCATGCCGATAATAAGCACAACAGATTTAATTCCAAAGCCAACTAAAGAATAGAACTTTCCCCTGCCTGCAATTCAAACAATGAATTTTCCAGATTATTCCGATTCAAACCAGTTAACAGCGGATTTCAGTGGCAACGTTATATAAATGTAAGGATTATCCTTAACTTACAGCGCGTAATTGTACTCACGCGACGACGATAACCATCGTTACACATTGTGAACATTTAATTGAGCGTTTATACGACTTTCTACAGTTTGGGAAAACTTGAGAGTTTTCACTTATGTTTGTTATTTTATGCGTTACATTTCAGAGATGCGCAAACTTGAATCTTGATTCAAAACTGGCTTTATATACCCCAATCTGTTTTCAAATCTATACTAATATTATTATAAAGAGGTATAATTTGTTTGTAAGTTTGTATGTCCCCTACATATATAATTTCAGGAGCTAAAAATTCAATTCTAAAAATTCCTTCACTGGCAGAAAGGTAAATTGTGCGTGGTTGCTATAAATTCTATTTACATCATGCAAGCCGAGCTATCACAATTTTTGTGGACAAAGTCGCGGGCGAAGTGCTAGTCTTTAATATACTTCAGCATCGTTCACAGAATCCGGACATTTTTGTGCACAAGATGGCGCATATTCTAGAAGCTCTGTACGGCAATCGTTTAATATTTCAATTACTACAAAGTACAATGCAAGCTTTGCTTCACAGTATTGAAATCTGAAACTATGCCTGACGACGGTTCATTGTAACTACTGGCTTTAGAGAAACTAAATCCTATCAGCCCGAAGCAGTGAGCTCAAGTCTATGATGTTTCGTGCCTTACGTTAAACAAGGTACTATGGTTGCACAGGGTTTCGTGATTTGACATGAATCAAGAATTCTCAACTGTGCAGTCCGTTACATTGCTTATGCAAGAGATTGAGTTTCAGAATAACGATTTTCGGAGAAATTATTCAATGTGTAACAACGTAACCAGCCAAGCCCAGCTCCAAGCTTACCCGCGCGCCCCTCGCCACCGCTCGCCCGCGCCGCTCGTCTGCGTGTACTGTCGACCAAGACGCTCAACTGCGTGGGCCCATAATACCTACTTAAACCATTGTTAAGCGACCCAATACCGCGTTGAATAATTTTAAGTTACTCGGTATATTTGTATGTTTTGTGCTTGATTGCTTATATTATTTTCTCTGCTCACTAACGCAACCGCCAATTCTTGACTGTAGCCTAAAACTATTGACATAATTAGAGTTAGCACAATTGCAATGTACCGGTACTCTTTTAATTGGAAATAAAAAAAATCGTAATTTACCTTAACGTTGAACTTGAAAAACTCGTTCCAAAACCACAACAAAAAAATTAATACGAATAACAAGTTTAAACATTCATTATGAGACGTACCAGTCTCACATATCTTAGAAATTTAAAGAAAAACAATAAAACTAGTTTAATAGGGAAAACTTCGACTTTATTCACATAATTATTGGTTTTGCTATATTTTACCTGTGAGTTTTATCATCATCACTCATACATAAGTTCTCGCCCTTTTTCCCTGGGGGGTAAGCAGAAACTACAGAACGCCAACTGCTACGACCCTTACATATCTACTCCTTTCGTCGTCATCTGGTGGTCTACCATGACGTCGTAAAGCAGAAATAATTCCAGTGTGGGAAAGAGATGGCGCTACATGACCTGTATAGCTCTGTCTCTTTCCCACACTGGAATAACTCCTGCTTTAAGACGTCACAATAACCGCCCTGGTGGCCTAGCATGAAGTCTTAAAGCAGTTATAATTCCAGTGTAGGAAAGAGATGGCGCTAGACGACCTCGTCGTACTTCTGGCAATTGACCTTCACCATCATTTTCCTGTCGTTGTACCTATACAAGGTGGAACGGACATCGACCATACATATGTAAACATTCCATGTGAGAGTTATTTGTATTTGATGATTTTTAGAAAAGTTATAGCTTGTTAATACTGAGGATGTCCAACACGTTCAATGCCAAGGCTTCTCTGAGGCAAATATTGTGGAAATGACAATTTTTTTTTTGCATAAATGCCTTCTCCTGGTCCGAAAATACTATGTGAACTTGAGTTGTTTTTTTTTCCTATTCTCCTAACTGGTTTTTTGTTTGATGTATCATATAATATACACTGGCCCCTGAGACAGACTTTTAGAAAATTCAGTCTCAAAGGCCAAGTGCATATTACATGATACACACTACTTTCCCTGCATTTATGAGCTTATGGCTATAGTAGATTACAACGGAGGTAAATCGTCCATTGACATCAGTGACCCAATGGCGTCATATGGTTCCGCGCTGCGCCGTTGTACTAAATGGTACAGAAAACTCATGATTGAGCTGGTGTGGGGAACGACCCTCGTCAACGCGTACTTTTTGTACCACGAATATTCGCGAAAGCCTAAAATGACAATCACATCACCTATGGTCATGAAATATGTCGCCATTCCTGAGCCACCACCAACCGCAACTCCCAGGGTCACACGAAACTTATTGGTGGACAATCTGGTCGGAACACCTCCGAAATTGAAGAGAGGGAGGTGCAAGAATTGCTACATGAAATGTGGCAAAAAGGGAAAGGCTCGACCTGGCCAAAGAAAATTTGCTGCTCAAGTAATAACCATTTGCTCTGTGTGTAATTTTTTTTACTGCAGACCCTGCTTCAACGAAGTTCACAGTAAATAGAAAAAATGTGGATTATTAGAATAAGAAAAATAAATAAATAAAAAGGCTGATAATTATTGAAAAATAAATAAAAAGGCCGATGATTATGAAAAAACATAAGAAAAAAAAAAGGCTGCTGATTATTGAAAAAGAGAAGAATAAATAAAAATAAGAAAAATAATTAAATAAAAGGGCTGATGATTAATAAAATAAAATTCTAAATTACAAGTGGTTGTTTTTTTTTTCATTCTTAAAAAAACTGTAACTCCTAAACTATACAACATTTCTATACCCCAGATACACCAAACGATTTGTCAGGGCCAGACCTACAAAATTGCCACAGAAAATGTTCAGCGCGGTGTCTATTTACCAATACACTGGCCTCTGAAGTTGAGTACTCGAGGTGTATAACTAGATATACACCGGCCTGTGAGAGTTGCACTAGGGTCAACTTATACACGTGGCGTTTAACGTGTAATTAGGTATCAACAAGAATATGGCCACTTATATTAAAGTAGTAAGAATTAACATAAGATGATGTCATAAGAATTAAATGTAATTGTTTATAATTTACAAACATAAAACTTACATAATTATGTTGTCAAAGAAGTGGTCATGTCTGAGAATAGGTAGTTGGTTGATAAAACAAAGGAAATATCCAGATAAAATTATACATTACATGATGTACCAACAAAACATGATTATAGGAAAAAACCTTCTTATTAAATCAATTCTATAAATAGATAGATACATCGGAAATCTCGTTTCGCGGTTGTTTGTGTAACTGCTTAGATCTACTGAACTCCACTATGGATTTTAATGCAGTTTAGCTCTCAGTAGCGTCCATCAGCTCCCGTGATGTGCAAACAACAGGACAGGCGGGACACGATATTATTTAGTTTTACTTGTCTTTTGACTGTCAGTAGTAGGATGAACGCTTTCAATATCCATTTTGATATCGGGTTTAATTTGCTTATTTAATTTATTCACATAAAATTCATACCAAACTTCTCGATTTCTCTTTACAACAAAGAAATAAACGTATATTAGTAGCGGGATTAGTATAAGGCTTTTTAAACGATTTAGAAAAACTATCACATTAGTGGCGGTAAAAATCATAAAGAGTTCAACATGGAGCATTAAGATGTCACTCAATATAAATATGAAAGTGGCGAGGTACAAGCGACGCCATTTGTTGGTTACTGTTACATGTGAGCTCGAGTTGGAACTACGAAAAATTTTACAAACAACTATTATATAAAGTAAATTGTTTAAAAATAGAGGTAAAACAAATTTGTAAAAAAATATATCACTGGCATCTGAGTCTAATTTAAAAACTCCACTAGTAGCCCACATATGTAGGACGCTAGACAAGAAAGGTACAATCCAAGAAAAGATGACACTTTTGAAATATCTCTTTTGGATTTTCCCATTTAAAACTTTAACAATGTCTGCATAAAACATGTGGCAAATGACTATTAACCAGTAGATCTTCACTGTATCTAAGTACAAAAATAGAAAATAATTAAGTATTACAAACTGCTGAAACGCCAGATTTTCACTTACTAAGCGGTTTTGGATAACATAACCATAGAACACAGCTATTAGAACATACAAGAGGTGCGCCAAAATAACGTTAAGAAACAAAAAGTTCTTGTAATTCCGAAACTTTTTTAAAACGCACCATGATATCACTCCATATATTAACGCTACTGTTGTCAGTGCACACGAAGTGTATATTAATATAGTGAATAGGCCCAATGGTTCTCTCTCAGCATCAGCACTCGCTGTAGAAGCAAGCGCTTGCGTGTCGTTGTCAGCCATGGTGGACGTCACTTGCACAGTTTCGATTAATTCACATTAAGATGACGAAAACAATAAAACGTATTTATAAACTTCACTTATTGCACTGCCCTGTTAACGGGAATCTCACAATAAATGTAGATAAAAATAATTTTATCTCATTAATCACCGCTTATACACATGTTATTTCCATAACTGTCTGTGGAGTAATAGTTATTTGAAGAAAAGCTCCAAAACATTATCTTATTAGAATATTAACGGAACTCGAAAAATAACACGTTTTGAAGGCTAGAGTGCCATCAGAACTTGTTTATTTTTTGGCTTATTGTTTTCGTGGTAGAGAGCGAATGGGCGCGTGTGTCGTCGTTGGCGCGTAGCGGAGCAAGAGGGCCCGAGCGCGGCTCGCTTGATGCAGACGCGTTGCGGGGCGGTGGGGCAGGCGCGCGGCGCGCTATAGTGACGTGAAGCGCGCAGGCCAATTCATGGTCGCGTAGTGTTGGCGCGAACATACTCCGGGGCCGGTGAAGTCCAGCAGGGAAGCGTGGACGAGGAGACGTTGGCGACGAGGCTGACGCAGTTGCGCCCTTGGCGCTGATGCAGAAGTACAGGTGCAGCGATGTGTGCCCACGGTGCAAGAAGTGAGTGGCACTGCGGCGTTGTATGCAGCAGTGCAGAGATGTGGACGACGAGTATGGCGATGGAGTGCACTTGAAGCAGTATTATACTATTGTAGTGTCTCTTGTTATTGTACCTCTGACACAGCAGATCCCAAACAACCGTGTAGTTTTTGTCTGAGACCACTAGATTAGTTAAGATTGTTGCTTCGCCAATTTGTAAATAGTTAGTAATCGCGAGTTTTCATGAATAAGTGATTTAAAAGTATCTCTATAGTCTAACCATTTAGAATAAGTACCATCAAACTTTCCTATTTCTATTTAAGGTAATTTAAAACTCACACTGTTAGCATGCTCGCTCTGAGAATGATGATGGGATGGATGTTGTTGAGATTCACTAGGGCATTGCCGCAGAATTGTTTCTGTCTCAGCAATCAATTGTATAAACTTAGAGTCCGTAGCATCCCTCTTATCAATTCCAATAGATATAATTTCTACGGAAAGCTCATCGGTTTGATCTTGTAGCACAACAAAGCTTTTAAATAAATCTTTGATCATCTCTAGTTTTAATTTAAGCTCATTTACTTGTGATTCTTTGTATTCAGATATGGGTACTGTCTCGATCTGGTTTAAGTAATTTTCAAATTTAGTTAGCCTATCACGGATACTGCCACGTTTAACTTTTAGAGTTTTTATATCCGTGGCGATGAATTAATCAATTAAACTACCTTGATAAGTAAAGACAGCACTGAATCACTAGTACAAAATAAATGGAAAGATCTTACGTTCCTCCTCGTCTGGCTATTTGTATGGTTTCAAAAAGGGACGTTGTACAACTGACGCCGGTGTAACCTTAATAAAGCACATTTTTACTGCGTGGGAAGAGTCCCAAGACGCTATGGGAATATTTTGTGACCTCTCGAGAGCATTTGATTGCATAAATCACGACACATTACTTTTGAAACTTGAGCATTACGGACTAGGTAAACTTGCACTTAGTTTGATAAAATCTTTTTTAAATGATAGACAACAACAAGTTCAAATAAATGGTGTTAATTCATCGGGTTTAAAAGTTAAAATGGGGGTTCCGCAAGGGTCGATGTTAGGTCTTTTCCTCTTTTTAGTGTATATATAAAAAAAAAATATTGAAAAACCAACCTCAAAATATGATGTTATTCGCTGATGACACTTCCCTAATTTTGAAGATAAATAAATGGGCCCAAAATCTAGATGACGTGAATAATGCCCTACTCCAGGTCCATAATTGGTTCACAGCAAACAATTTAGTATTAAATGAAAAAAAAACGAAATGCATTAGATTTGCTTTACCGAATGTTAAAAGTAGCGATTGTGATATAATAATGAATAAAGAGTAGCTTGAATTTGTGATATAACAGTTTTCCTGGGGATTACGCTTGATTCAAGGCTACAATGGGGTTCTCATTTAACATCTCTAGCGGGGCGGCTAAGATCAGCAGCAAAATCCGTCAATATACTGATGTGGATACCGCTAGACTGGTCTATTTTAGTTACTTTCATAGTATTAGGTCTTATGGCATTTTGCTATGGCGACGGGCTGCAGACATTGAGTCTATATTTATTCTGGAAAAAAGAGCTATCAGAGCCATACATAATCTTCGTAGGCGTTATTCTCTAAGGGAACTGTTTAAGGAAATTAACATCATGACGGTACATTGTCAATACATCTACGAAAACATAATGTATGTAAGAGAAAACCTACATCTTTTTAATAAAATAGGTGACAGACACGGTTACAGTACTAGAAATAGAGACCAATTAGTTCAGACTCGCTAAAGTAGACTCATCTTTCATGGGGTACTTGAAAAGGTTTGAGATGCTATAATAATATTCCACAAAGTATCCTTGAACTGAATGAAATGAAATTTAAAACATGCATTAAACGCACACTATATAAGCAAGCATATTACAAGTTGACGATTATATCGCTTATAAAAATGCTTAGCTCAATGCTGGTCCTGCTCCACAAGTTCAGGACATTGAATAGTATGTTGGAACTGCTGAAGATTGTTCAACTACCTTTGCATTGTATAATTTCAATCTCTTTAGAATTATATAACCGCATAGCCCATATATGTGAGTACTATGTACTGGAAAGCTGTCATTCACTGGAAACCTACGTCTTTTCTTGACTTGAATGTGCCCTGGTGGTTAAGAGTATGTCATGCTCACTCAAATATCTCGCTGATGGTGGCGCGTGTGTTGAATCATTTAGTTCCCTTCAAAATGGTTGAGTTGAATGGTGCTGATACATGCGTCATGTTCGTAACTGGTCATCTCTTCGTTGCCACGGCTTATTTGAATTAATTATTTTATTTTTGAATTGTTTTTACTATGGACACTTTAAAAGTTCACATCTTGCAACATCGTTCTCACATAATGTACTATCTCAACATGAATGATGTAACCAAGGTTTTGTAAAAGTATTCTGATATAAAAGAGTGTCCATGAAGTTTCTTGCCCGTTCTTTTCCATAGAGATCTACGTTAGGGAATGGGCAACTATAGTACTTTCACAGTTTCTATGACTTGTGACTGGGACTGTAGCTACTTTTCATTGTTGTCATTGTTTCGACAATTCAAAAGTGCCTGTAACTGGCCTACTTGAAATTAATGCTTTGATTTTGAGTTACCGGCACTCTCTCGGTGTCAGCGAAGCGAAGCGACCACGTACAGGCACGGAGCTCGGGTCGGGCCTGGGGCACAAGGCACGCGTGCGGCTGCGGCGCCGGCACGATGACTACCTGAAGTGATGACGGGCTCTGGCCACAAGGATGGGCACAGGCACCTCTTGCGTTGAAATAATCGGCCTAAGGTGGGGTATATAACGTGCAACACAAGCCAAGGAGATAATGCAACTGGAGAACGGGAGGGGCGTAACCAAATCACGCACAAGGCACAAAATAAACACTCTTCAGTAAACCCAGGAACAAATTAAAATAAAGTAGCTATGCTGCACACGAGCACAAAAGCTGGCTAGCACACCCAACACGTGCAGGGGGAAGCGTGGGGAACACGATGTTTACAATGAAATGATGAAACAACACAAAATGGCGCACAAGTAATTTTTCCAAGGTCACTGTTGTAGTTTCACAATAATTTAGTGCGGGTTATGGAAGATAACAAGACTGCAACAGCACTGGATAGGGATAAGTGGAAAGAGGGAAGAGAGGCCTTTGCCCTGCAGTGGGACACAAATGGCTGATAATAATAATAATATGGAAGATAGCCTACAACGAAATAGACATAGGTGACTGGAATAATGAATCGCAAAATAAAAGCGTAGAATTGAAGATGGGTACCTTACCTAGAGTTATTTTTCCTAGCCACTTGTAGTTACCTATGCAATCGCACTATTGCCTAGGTCTACAATAATCAAGGGTATAGGTGGCAGGAATAAATATTGTTGTTGAATTAAATAGTTACTCACAATGCACATGCATGCATGCTTTTCCTATCACTGATGTAGTCCCGAAATTACGCAGGCTATCGACTACAACGAGACTACAACTTAGCTAGGTATGCATTCACGGGCCGGCCACGCCCAAGCAGGCCGCACTCGCCAAGTATTACGATAGGTTGGCTTGATTCTCGACACGCGCGATTGTCGAGGCTCGCTGCTCGCATACACGCCGAATGCTCACGGTGGCGGGTGCACGAAGCGGTAGAAGGCTCGTAGTCCGAAGATAGCAGTTAGAATTTAGACGGTCGCCATTATGTTTACGCGGTAGAGCACATGGGCGCGTGTGTCGTCGTTGGCACGTAGCGGAGCAAGAGGGCCTGAGCGCGGCTCGCTTGACGCAGATGCGTTGCGGGGCGGTGGGGCAGGCTGAGTGCGCTATAGTGACGTGAAGCGCGCAGGCAAATCTATGGTCGCATAGTGTTGGTGCGAACACTTATCAACATAAAAACGAAACCTGGTTGTTGTGTTGGGTTGCTGTCACTGACAAGCCTGTCTAAAACACCTTGATCATTTTAACGTTACTATAAGGTTACTAATGGGTTGCCAATGTCAGAGGTAATCTAATTCTGCATCAACTGTACCTAGCGATCCCGACTGTTTCACACGGGTGCAATTTGGGAAAATGTAAGAATATCGAGTTTCTATTAAATTTTATTGTAACTAGAGTAGCTCGTGGCTAAATAATAACAGCCGCTGGGATCAATCTTCAGGTTAAGCTGCGCTTGCCTAAGTTGGTGTGTGGATGGGTGACCACCCAATACATACCGAGTTTTTTCCGTGCCTCGGAAAGCACGTTAAGCCGTTGGCCCCGGCTGACATTTGCTGACATTTCGAGACTTACCAGTCTCATTTATCTTAGAAGTTCAAAGAAAAACAATAAAACTAGTTTAATTGGGACATATTCGACTTTATTCACATAAACTTAAGGGTGAATATCACCGGTTTTGCTACATTTTACTTGTTAGTTTTATCATCATCACACATACATAAGCTCTCGCCTTTTGTTTCTGAGGGGTTAGCAGAAACTACAGAGCGCCAACTGTTACGACCCTTATATCTACTCCTTTCGTCTCGTCCATGTTCATACATCTGGTGGCCTACCATGAGGTCCTAAAGCAGGAGTAATTCCAGTGTGGGAAAGAGATGGAGCTAGACGACCTGTATAGCTGTCTTTCCCACACTGGAATTACTCCTGCTTTAAGACGTCATAGTAACCCCCCTAGTGGCCTACCATGACGTCTTAAAGCAGGAATAATTCCAGTGCGGGAAAGAGATGGCACTAGACGACTTGTATAGCTCTGTCTCTTTCCCACACTGGAATGACTTCTACTTAGTAACCTCCCTCGTCGTACTTCTGGCAATTGACCTTCACCATAATTTTCCTGTCGTTGTACCTATACAAGGTGGAACGGACATCGACCATACATATGTAAACATTCCATGTGAGATTATTTGTATTTGATGATTTTTAGAAAAATTATAGCTGGTTAATACTGAGTATCTCCATTAATTAGTTAAAAACAAGAATATGGCCACTTATAGTAGTAAGAATTAACATAAGATATGTCATAAGAATTAAATGTAAGTGTTTCTAATTTACAAACATAAGAGTTATTTAGGTTGTCAAAGAAGTGGTCATGTCCGAGAATAGGTAAGTGGTTGACAAAACAAAAGAAATAACTATCATCATTCATCATCATCATCATTTTTTTTTAGCCTATCGTTTGTCCCACGGCTGGGCAAAGGCCTCTCCTTTGTTCTTTTTTTAAACAATATTTAAAAAAACTCTTTTCGCAGCTGCTTGTGTAACCGCTTAGATCTACAGAACTCCACTATGGATTTTAATGCGGTTTTCACCATGGTTTCGAAAAAATATTCCGGAAAAGTTCATCCGAACAGTAGATCACATTTACATATTCGCCAAATCATTAGTACATTGCAGTGAAAAGTCTTACCACTCATGGTGGGTCCTCTGCGGAACATTTAGCAGTATTATAAGTTTTTAAACTTCCATAGTCACTGACACTAGAAACGGGATATTTACCGTGTTCCGTGTTGTGGTATCCCGTCTCTAGTGTTAATGAAAATTTTATCAGTATTTTTAAGTTCTTCTTATTCAGATTGTGTCGATGAAAAATTAAATCGAGTCAGCTCAAAATTTGGCAACGAGTTTAACACTTTCAGTAGCGCCCATCAGCTCCTGTGATGAGCAAACAACAGGACAGGCGGGACACGATATTATTATGTTATAATTGTCGTTTGACTGTCAGTAGAAGGACGAACATTTTCAACATCCATTTTGATATCGGAATTCCTTTGCTTATTTAATTTATTCACATAAAATTCATACCAAACTTCTCGATTTCTCTTTACAACAAAGAAATAAACGTATATTAGTAGTGGGATTAGCACTAGGCTTTTTAAACGATTTAGAAAAACTATCACATTAGTGGCGGTAAAAATTCTGAAAAGTTCAACATGGAACATTATGAGGTCACTCAATATAAATATTAAAGTGGCCAGGTAAAAGCAACGCCATTTGTTGGTTACTGTTACATGTGAGCTCGAGTTGGAACTACGAAAAATTTTACATACAGCTATAATATACAGTAAAGTGTTTAAAAATAGAGGTAAAATAAATTTGTGAAAAAATATATCACTGGCATCTGAGTCTAACTTAAAAACTCCACTAGTAGCATACATATGAAGGACGCTAGACAAGAAAGGTAAAATCCAAGAAAAGAGAACACTTTTGATAAATCTCTTTTGGATTTTCCCATTTAAAACTTTATCAATGTCTGCATAAAACATGTGGCAAATAACTATTAACCAGTAGAACTTCACTGTTTCTAAGTACAAAAATAGAAAATAATTAAGTATTACAAACTGCTGAAACGCCAGATAATCAGTTACTAAGCCGTTTTCGAATACAGAACCAGTGAACACAGCTATTAGAACATATAAGAGGTGCGCCAAAATTGCGTTAAGAAACACAAAGTTCTTGTAATTCCGAAACTTTTTTAAGACACACCATGATATCACTCCATATATTAACGATACTGTTGTCAGTGCACACGAAGTGTTTAATAATATAGTGAATAGGTCCAATGATTCTCTCTCAGCATCAGCACTCGCTGTAGAAGAACGCGCTTGCGTGTCGTTGTCAGCCATGGTGGACGTCACTTGCACAGTTTCGATTAATTCACTTTAAGATGACGAAATCGCATTTGAAAAGTTCACTTATTGCACTGCCCTGTTAACGGGGATCTCACGATATGTAGATATAATTAATTTAATCTCATTAATCAACGCTTAAAAAGATGTTGCTTCAATAACTGTCGGTGGAGTAATAGTTATTTAAAGAAAATCTCCAAAACATTATCTTATTACAATATTAACGGATCCCAAAAAATAAACACGTTTTGAAGGCTAAAGTGTCATCAAAACTTTTTTATTTTTTTGCTTATCAACACAAAAACGAAACCTGGTTGTTGTGTTAGGTTGCTGTCACTGACAAGCCTGTCCAAAACAACTTGATCATTATTACGTTACTTTAAGGTTGCTAATGGGTTGCTGCTGTCAGAGGTAATCTAATTGTGCATCAGCTGTACCTAGCGACCCCGACTGTTTCACACGGGTGCAATTTGGGGAAATGTCAGAATATCGAGTTTCTATTAAATTTTATTGTAATGTGGTCGTGAACTTAAAATAAATATGACTTTTGAATAGGTATTATGTATAGGTATAGATTTCACTTTGTTTAATTACTTGGTTGGATGTTGATTAGTTTTTTTTATAATAATGTATTGTTGGTAACACGTTATGTCATAATATTATGTTTTATTTGGACTTTCGTTCGAGACATAAAACCACTTCTTTGACCACGTAAATTAGTCGTAAGTTTGTTTCAGTAAATCTAAAACACCAATATTTAACAGTATTAGTGTTTACTACATGACCACATTTTTTTTTGTGAATACTTGTAAGATGCCATATTCGCCAAGTTTTCCCAAAACTCATGAAATAAAATGAAAATAATTTATAAACCATAAGCATCTTTTACTTTTTTAAACTCACCTACATATAATATTGGTAGAGTAAGAGCTCGTGGCTAAATAATAACAGCCGCTAAAGGGGTCGATCTTTAGGTTAAGCCGTGCTTACCTAGGTTGGTTCGCGGATGTGTGACCACCCATAACATACCGAGTTTCCACCGTGCCTCGGAAAGCACGTTAAGCCGTTGGTCCCAGCTCATTGTAGATCTTTGACAGTCGATACAGGTAGTCAGTGGCCAGAAAGTCTGACAATCAGTCTTAATAAATGACGTCAAAACATAAGTAATCGGATGGACCTGTATACAATACGCACCTCTAATTTTTCAGATTCAGGTGCGTATTGTATAATTATCAGATATATTTCTCGACAGCATGTAAAGCAAAGTCAGGAGGCAATAACCACACGATAAAGAAAACCTCTACCTAACTCTTCCGGGATTG
Source organism: Noctua janthina (assembly GCA_963576755.1). NCBI lineage: Eukaryota > Metazoa > Arthropoda > Insecta > Lepidoptera > Noctuidae > Noctua > Noctua janthina. Next base: position 12,519,100 of record OY755066.1, read on the forward strand.
CTGTCGTAATGTTATTGGAACTTAGCCTAAAACTACGTAGAATAGAAATACATTATTCACTCATTTTGTTTCTTTTTTCTTCAGTTTCAAAAGGGATTTGTTCTTTGTTTTGAGAATTTTCGAAAATTGGACGTTTGCTGGAGATAAATGGATTTCTAAAGCAACGTAAAGAAAGAGTCTTAATTTAAACGCCTAGCAACCCATAATCCAGACATGAAGGTCAAAGGGTAAGTGCGGGTCATTCGGACCCTTTCAGCATTCCAGTAGGGTGTTCTACTTTAGCCCTATCTCATGCTAACGAGCAAAACATAATAACATAATTAATGGTGCCTTCAAATGATCATTTCATTAAGGTTTTAGAGAATTTTAGGGAACGTGAATGTCTTGTTGCATAATATCCTACTAATATTTTACATGCGAAAGTTTGTGAGGATGAATACAATGTTTGAGTTACTACCTATGTAACAGTTTTTTTGTCAAAGAATTTCAGCAGAATATAGTTTTTTTTTTGACCAAATGAGGCTCTTTCTTATAGGTAGTTTTGTCTTTGTTTACATACTCAGATTTATGACGACATCTACATGAAAACGGCCTTGACCTGGATTAAAAGGAAAATTCAACATGCGATGAACATTGACAAGGACAGTGAAAACAGATTAGAAAATATTTTGAATTTTATAATTGATGGCGCACCTCATTACGATTAATTGATCAAATTTCTAATTACCATATTTATTTTAGCAATAATGAGTGTTACTATACTTTTTTTTAGGGTTCCGTACCCGAAGGGTAACCAATCCGACCCTATTATTACCGACAGGCTCCACTGTCCGTCCGTTCGTCCATCCCGCCCTTCCGTCTGTAGGCGGGCTGTATCTCTTGATCCGTAATAAATGGACAGTTGAAATTTTCACAGAAAGTGTATTTCTGTTGCCGCTATAACAACAAATAAAAAAAAATAAAAACATTATGAAGAAGGCCGGTACGATGGTACGGAACCCCTCCTGCGCCAGTCCGACTCGCATTTGGCTGTTTTTTTCTTTATCAACCATAACGAACAGAAGAAGTTACTCTAACAACCTCCGATCTTTAAATTTCTTTTTAAAACTCAAAAGAAAACTGTCCCTCTACATATTATATTTAAATCCACTAAATCTTAGTAAGGCTGTATATTTAGATGCCGTCACTACTGCATGTCGCCTCATCGTCGACCCTGTGACCCGCCCTCTGGTCCCCTTTTGTGATGAATGGCTCTTCGCATTATGACCCACTCGCCTCTCTTCGAAAAAACTGATAAGGTTGTAAAAAGGCTCTCAAAGTTTGTTTTATCGTTTCAGAAGGTAGAAATTAATTAGGGTCGTGTTATCGCGACACGAATTAATTAATTATTTAAATACTTTTTCTCTCTCTAGAATTGTTTTTTAACTATACTAACTCATAGTCAACCATCAAACTAGCCTTTTCCCAACTATGTTGGGCCGGCTTGCAGTCTAATCAAATGCAGCTGAATACCAGTATTTTAAATAGAGCGACTGCCTATCTGGCCTCCACAACGCAATCAGTACTAGGTAATACGATACCCTACTTATTGTCAAACTTTCGGGCCACTGACTACCAGTAACGACTGTCAATGATGTATAATTGACAGCCGGGACAATCAGCTCAACGTGCTTTCCGAAGCACGGAGGAAACTCGGTATGTAATAAATCACCCATCCAAAAACCTAGCAAACCAATAGGCTTAACCTGAAGATCGACCCGCGCTGCTGTTATTATTTAGCCACGAGTTCCTCCTAGTCAACCATACTAATAGATCGACATCAGAAGCATATTAAGGTCGGAGGTACAAAACTCTCTGTATTTGTACATCCGATCTTATGCTTCTGATGTCGAGATATTATAAATGCAAAAGTAACTCGAAGGAATAGCAGCTACTTTTATATGCGACAATCGGAGAACAATCTCTAAAACTCTCAGTAGATACAAACAGCGACACGAAAGTCTAACCAAGCGTGTAGTTTTAAGTTTTTATCTAAATCTGTGGTAACAAAGACTAGCATTGTGAAGCTTAGCAGCATCCCGTCCTTTGAGACACCTTTGCATAAATATTTGTAAGAGAATTGTAGCAAAGCGGTTCGTTCCCAAGCTTGTATTACGTCGTAGGTATGCCTGTGCTGAAATATGGAAGACACAAGATTGTGCTCCTGTATAAAATTCAGTCTTGAATTATATTATTCGCGTAAATTTTGCTTTTGAGTGATTTTTAAACCTTTTTAACATCATACTACTGAATACTAAAAGGTGAAGGAAAACATCGTGAGGAAACCAACATGCCTGAGAGATATTTCTCGAAGCCATGTCAGAGGCCCAAGGGCGGCAGAAAAACTGACACCAGGTCAGGCACTAACCACACGATAAAGAAAGAAGACAGAATACTAATACTATTAAAAATTACTAGGCTATGGAAAATGAATCATGATGGAAATATGGTCGAAAGGGAATAATAATTTACATCGTTCTTGGCAGATGGATTTCTGATCAAGTATTGGTTTTATGAGAAAGTCTCACAGTCTTACCAAGGGGTATCGTATTACCCAGTACTAAGTGGGTTGTGGAGATCAGATAGGCAGTCGCCTCATGTAAAATACTGTATTCAGCTGCATCTGGTTAGGATGGAAGAAGGTCGGACAGTATGGTGGACGGCTAGGCAGATGATATTGGTTTTATGAGAGGACTGGAGGAATCTGTAACCCATTTTTTCCGTTTTGTCCTTTAGTCGCCTTTCGTTATTATGAAACCAAACGGTATCATGTTGAAATTACACGAAACATATAATAAATACTATGGACGTTTTGACCTCCATCAATCCCGAAAATTAAAAGGCCGAATAAATCTGTAAATGGATGAGCTACATTTATTTGGACGTCATATCCGACATTGATACTAATCATAAGTAATTTGGTTCTGTTTAATCAGAGTTTAGACATTATAATATAAATTAGATAATTTATTTAAATGTCATAATTTACACGTGTTTCTAAAATTTTCTCATTTGCTATAACTTTTGTAATTATGGTCACAGTTTTAATTGGATCGCTTACCTTATTGGTATTTACATTCCACTCTGCTTCACACATAAAATAGAGATTTTTATAAGTCATCATCATCATCATCATTTCAGCCGAAAGACGTCCACTGCTGGACATAGGCCTACCCCAAGTGTCGCCACATTGACCGGTCCCGTGCGTCTCGCATCCAGCGAATGTATTTATTAAGTCATGTCTCCGAAAATACATATTATTTGACGTAAGTTATAATAACATAACGCCTATAATCCCCGAAGGGTTAGGCAGAGGTGTACCTAATAGTACACTCACATTTCACCAACTATGTTTTAAGTCTCACGTAATAGGCGGCCCTATTACGTGAGACTCAATCCCACCACTTTTATTAATAAAAAACACAGCTGAGAAAAAATATATTTACAAGAACGTAATTACTACAATAACGTTAACCGCTGTTGTGTTGTATTCGGGTGTATATACGCCAAGTTTTACTCTTCTAACATAACACAACATCACGCCTGTAATCCCCGAAAGGTAAGGCAGAAGTGCACCTAATAGTACACACACATTTCGCCAGTTATGTTTAAGTCCGATGTAATACGGCGCGCCTATTGCCATCAACCGGGTACGAATTCAGACTCCGAGGCTGCTACAGAGAAATTAAAACATAATAAGACTTTGCCCGACCTGGAAATCGATTCCAGGACCTCATGCTCAGCAGTTGCGCTTGCGAGCACTAGACCAATGAGGCAGTCTGAGTTATAATAGAAACTAATAAAATATTGCTATGTGGTATATCGCTGGATGTTGTTAAAAGGTGAGCTCTGGACTCATACAAGTCATACGTACTGTTACGGTTTCCCAATGCTAGGACAACCCTTAATGATCAATAATAATCGATTACTAAGAGTTCCTCTAAATTGTCTTGTCATCATGTTAAAGGCAGCACTCCCGCTCCCGCAGTCCACCAGTCTCATCCCGATCACCGAACCTTTACCATCTCCGTTATTTATCGTTGTGTCTGCCAGTTCCGAATTATTGTTACCAAAAAGTGTATAAGGTCAAACCCCAAAATAAACTATTTCCTTCGTGTAAATAAAAGTGTTTTTTTTTTTAAAACGTTGTTTTCGGGGTCCCGTATAACAGTACGTTTCTTACACATTCTCCTTTGACCCGACTAATAAAATTGGTTAAAAATCAAACACTGTTTTAAACTTTCACGGTTGAAAACTAAACTTACACGGAATATCTTCCGTGATTATCAATTATTTTGAGCTTTTTATAGCTTTTTTTTTACCTCAAAACCGTTGAAAACGTCCACATCATTATCCAATAAAACACTTCCTCAGATATTCAAACTAAATTACGCAAAATCTTCACAACGAACGTCTACGAGACGTTATATCAGTGTTACTGTCATAGAAGATGATCCTATGGGCTCAGATACAATGCTACGAAATTGGATAAAGGGGACTTCCACTTTGTATCCCGGATCTATTGGAGCACTACCCACTATACGTTATTGTCAGGATTATAGAGGAAAAGTTCCACAAAGACTGGCCTTTAGGATGAGCTCATTGTCGTGTTTTCATAATATATTATGTACGGAGATAATGGATTTGATGAAGATAATCTTTCTCTTTTTTGGTATTAATTAATTAACTTACTGTTCGTTTTTCTCTTTTATTTTTGCTGTTTTCTTCTGGGATTTAATTTTGTTACATGAAATGGTTTTATAATTAGGTATTGAGTATAAATCGGATTTTTTTGCGGCTTAATGGTGTTTTAAGCTATAACCTTTATCATAGCAAAAATTGTAGAAGCATTTGTAAGAAATTGTACAAATTAGTAATTGATATTTTTTTCTCGGAAATTTCCTATTTTCACCACACCCAAATGATGAATGACTAAAACATTTTTATAAATTATCCCGGATCCCGGCTATTCCCATCTAAGAATGCGTATGATTCACTCATTCATGGCACATGTCATTCGAAAGCCGCCATGATTTATTTCGACAACAACCGCCGCCCTTGAGTGAACTCAACCGGACCATTCAATAACGAACGTGAGTCACTCAACTGTTTACTCGTTCATTCGTTCATTCAGCAAAGTGCGCGTTGAGCTGAAAAGATTTTCTTTTGTTTTTCCTGCCTAGTTCACATAGACGAACGGCGCCGGGGTTAGATTTATTTAGGTATACAAAGTAAGTGGTTTTGTGTGCTTACTCCTTTGACAGTTATTTCAAGCTTTTATTTTAACTCAGATTTTCTATCATTAACAAAATATCACGGTGATTTTTAGTCTCATAGCAAACTATAACTGCCAGATTTTTTAACTGTTTTAAACAACAGACTTTGCTGTTACTATTATAATATAATAGTAAAAAGTCAAAGTCTATTGTTTAAAACTAATTTATATATTATAAATAAAGTACAAAAATAATAATAGTAAAGTCTGTTTTTAGATTAAATGTAAGGCAAAATATTTACTTTTAATTCCGAAAACATCCAGTCCTGATGCAGGATGCACCACCTGCCGTCAAAACTATGAACATGCAGGATAAGCAATAATATAAGCATGCCATGCACCGAAAATATTTAGTTTTAATTCCGTGAGAAAGGTTACGGGCCTTCCTCACGGAATTAAAACTAAATATTTTGCATAACATTTAATGCCATAGATTTGCGCAAAGTAAGGCCTCTTCTTCTTAGCGTGTCGATGGCAGTCTAAATTGTGTCAGCCCAGAACTGAGCTACTAGTTTGGCGCTTCCAGAAGCGTTTTTTTTTTATTTTTTTATAATGAATGGTCTTACTCTTGACCTCAATCTAGTCCAGAGGACAGAGATGAGGTCGACGATGGAACGAGCTAACCCAAAAGAAGCCTATTAACTCGCGACTTAAATAGATTGGGGTCATATGAACTTGGGAACACCGACGCAGGCAGGGAATTCCACTCCTTGGCTGTGCGCATAATAAATGATGCAGCAAAGCGCTTCGTGCGAATATGTGGAACATCGACAAGGTATGGGTGATAACCTGCAGTACGTCTGGACTCCCGATGGTAGAAGGGATATGGTGGAATGAGCTCGTGGAGCTCTTGGGCACACTCACTGAAGTGCAATCTGTAAAAGACCGACAAACATGCAACTTTGCGCCGGTGGGCTAGGCTATGAAGCCTGGTACCAACCAGCTTATCGTCACCAATGAGCCTCTTGGCTCTGCGCTCAACAGAGTCGAGTGTGGCTAGTTGGTATTTGGCTGAGCCATCCCAAAGGTGACAGCAATATTCCATGCCGGACCGAACCTGAGCTTTATATAAGACTAAAAGGTGTCCAGGCTTGAAGTAACGCTTAACCTTATTTAGGATACCCAGCTTTTTTGCCCCAGTTTGAGCTTTCGACTCAATGTAGGCACCGAAGTTCAGATTGGCACTCAACTTCGCGCCAAGAAGCTCGAGGCTGTCGGTGACTCGTACAGATGTACCCCGGAGAGTAGGAGCCAGATTAAACGGAGTCCTTTTGGCGGTGAACAGGCACACTTGTGTTTTGGTGGCGTTAAAAACAACCAGATTCTCATCACCCCACTTGGAGACAAGACATAAGGTTGAATTCGTTCGCTCTACCATGGCCTCTCTCAATGAACGCACTTCATTACCGCTGGCCTTCGCGCTGGATGCATAACTCTCCATGACAGTATTGTCGTCTGCGTACCCTTACAATACCAGGAACCAGAAGGTCATTGATGTGCAGCAGGAAAAGTGTCGCGGAGAGAACAGACCCCTGATGAACTCCGGCATCAATAGCGATAAGGTCAGAGGAGCAACCATCAATGACCACTCGGATCGACCTTTCACTTAGGAAGTCAGATATCCAGCGGCAAAAGTCAACGGGGATGCCGTATGCAGGAAGTTTGCTCAGCAGACTTGCGTGCCATACCCTGTCAAAAGCCTTCGAGATGTCGAGCGAAACGGCAAGGGCTTCGCCGTGTCTCTCGATGGCCTCGCCCCAGCAGTGCGTAGCAAACACCAGAAGATCCCCAGTTGATCGTCCCCGGCGAAAGCCATACTGACGGTCACTAAGTAGGTCGTTTGCTTCTAGTTATGCCAGCAGCTTCGCATTGAGAACCCTTTCCATAACTTTACAAAGTATGGAGGTGATGGCGATTAGTCTATAGTTACTGGGGTGGCACGACTACCTTTCTTGGGCACTGGTTGTACATTGGCAACCTTCCATGCCTTCGGAACCGTTCTGGTTTTAAGAGAGAGGCGGTACAAGCGTGTCAACACAGGAAACAACTCAGGCGCACAGTTCCTCAAGACTCTTGCTGGTATGCCGCCAGGACCGCTAGCCTCGTTCACGTCTAGGCTATAGAGTACTCTACGAACCTCTTTCATGTGTATTGTGATCTCCGGCATCGAAGAATCACAGTGAGGAATCGTTGGTGGCAGTTTTGAGTCAGTATCTAGACGTGAATTGCTCGCAAATAGAGATGCAAACAGGTTTGCCTTCTCGGTAGCGGAGTGAGCAAGCTACCCATCCGGTTTTTGCAGCGGAGGTAATGTGGGCCTGCAGAAGTTGGTTTCGACCGATTTGGAAAGGGACCAAAACTGCTTACTACCAGAGGGGTAGGACGCAAGTTTAGCCCCTATACGGCTGACGTGGTCGAAACGCGCCTTTCGGATTACCCGCTTACAGGACTTTGCGGCAGAATTAAAAGCTCTTTTTTTCGCGCGAACCCGCTGAGCTCGAACTTTGCGGTCACGAGCTAGCACCCAGGCTTGGTAAGCAGACTGCGATCGAGCCTCAGCACGAGCGCAGTCCACGTTGAACCAAGGACGGGCTTTGTGACCGAGCGGTATGTCGGAGAATGGAATATAGTATTCCATTCCCTGCCGTATCACGTCCGCAACCGCTTCAGCTGAACAACTGGGATCGCCCGAAGAAAAGCACACTGGATGCCAAGTGAAGGACGCAAAGAAGTGCTGTATCTCATCCCAGTCTGCTGACTCGTATCGCCAAACTCGCCTCTTGCCCCTGGGGCTATCATCTGGAGGAGAGCTGATAGACAAGGATTTCACCAGACAGTGGTCAGATGTTCCGAGTGGGGCTGATACCGATACTGAGTACCTGTCTGGGTCAGTTGTCAGCAGCAAGTCTAAGCAGTTGGGTGTGTGTCCGTCAACATCTGATACCCACGTAGCTTCAGTCACCAGCTGGGTGAGATCTAGCGACAGTGCAAATCTGCGCGCCTCTCTCCCAGCGTGGTCAGTTTTCTGGTACGGGAACAACCACTCATCGTGATGGGCATTAAAGTCCCCCAGAAAAAAAAACTTTGCCTTCGGGTACCGTTGCTGGGCACAATTCGCCTTCTCCATCAGGTGCTCGAACAGCCTGGTCGTCTCCTGGTCACCGCTGTGCGACCGATAGACACCGACGTAGAGTGATTTCTCTACCCCGGTATCCAGATAGTAGATAACCCGGAATCCTCAAAGCAACGGAGACGCCGAAAGCATATATCATCGCGGACGTACACACAGACCCCAGCTCGTTTTACGAACTTATGTTCAAGCGAGTAACCTGGGTAATTGAGGTACGTCACGTCTGACGGAGTCGCAATCTGCGTCTCCGTTAAAAAGAATAGGTGCTGCTTCTCGGTCTCGAGGTGGTGGTGGACCGGATCGAGATTTGAGTGCAACCCCCTGATATTGGTGAGGTGCACTTTAAGTGGGAGGAAGTGCCGCCGCTTCAAAACCGTTTTCTTTTTGTTGTGCTTTTTCATGAGTGTAGTGTGAGTATTTTAGTGGGGAAACAGAAGGTTGGTGGAGACGCGGCTCGGTTACCCAACGGGACTCTTCAGCTCATCCGACCTGTGGGAGACTCATCTGGAGACTGCGGGGACGCCCGAGCCCCCCCCCGAAATGGCCACTGGGTCCTCCCGCCCAGTCGCCAACTGGCACAGTGGAGCATTTCGGGATTTTTCGCGAGTTGGCGGGGCTGCCTTTCCCACGTGGCTGGCGCAGTACTTGGGCCCCCTACTAACTGCGGTCGGCCAACGGCAGAGACCGTGCCTCGGATCCCGCTACCCTCCAGTATGAGTCACCTGGTACAGAGTTACTCAGAATCCCAGACCGGACCGAAACCGCGCAACTGACCATTTCCATCCCCCAATGGCACTGGCACTCCCGCACACCGACGGAACACAGACAAGCTGTTTGGCGCCGGACTCCAGCAGGAGGGTGGTCGCGCGCCAGGCGGCCGTAGCCTACCACCGCTGTTAGGGATCTTCAGCCGTCACCACAGTCCGTGAAGAGGCGTGGTGCCGTTGCCAGGGGTGGACCGCTAGGAGGTAGATCCCAACCACCCCCAGCGCGTCAGGTCCTATAGTGAACAAACAACAGGCCACGCAGGACACAATATTAGTGCCCCATCTTTTGTGGAACAGCATCACATTTACACTCCAGGGCCAGAGTCATTAATTAATCATTATTAATGCCTGATTCTATGACTTATTTGTTTTTAGAATTTCGAGATGGTGACAGTGTATTTGTTATATTGAAGCTAAAATTCAGTTCATATGAAAACCGAAATGTTTTCTTAATGCGTCGAACAGTGAAAATTCATTCGGAGAATTTTGTAATTGGTTTGTGAAAATAAATGAATTGTTATTTTTACGTCTTTAAATTAATTCAATTGCTTGAATCATTTTGTGTTTTATTAATATTTGAGTTTGAGTAGGTATCTCTGAAAGAATTCTAATTTAATCTCTCTTATTTAAATATTGTTATGATTTCCAAATAACAGTAAGTAATTTAAAAAAATGTTTTAACAAAGTGAACATTAAAATATTTCGCAAAGCATCGAAGAGCTCCCGGGGTCTGAGTTCCTACCAGCACACAAGATTTATAGCAGCTTCTTCATGGGCTGTACCGTATTTTATTAATGGTTTCAATACACGGCACTTCTGTACTCCCGTGGACAAGGTCAAATATATTGCGGATAAATGTGCCAGGGTCAGTTTAGGAATTATTGAAGATAAAAGATAAACAACTCGAAAAGGTTTTGTGAATTTCGCATATTGTGTAGATTATTATTAAGGTATTTAATTATCGACTGCCTCCGTTGTTAGTCTAGTGGTCGCATGCACGACTGCAGCTGAGCATGAGGTCTTGGGTTCGATTCCCGGGTCGGGCAAAGTGCTATTGGGTTCCACCAGGAATTACTCAGTAGCAGCCACGGAGTCTGGATTTGTGCCCGGTTGATGGCAATAGGCTCCTCGCCTATCATAACGGGGCAAGGTACTCCTGTGCCTTACCTTTCGGGGACTACAGGCATGATGTTATGTTATGTTATTTAATTATTTGAACATAAAAACAGTACTTAAAACCATACTTGGTTATGCAAAACTGTAATAAGTCTACATTTAGCTTTCATAGAGTTCTCATCTGAGCAAGACTAAACCACTCATGTCCGTTTTTTAAGTAAGTTTTGAATTAATTTATTTTTATTATTATCAACACCTAGTGCAGCGTTGAGAGTTGAAATTCGAACAGTAGAATTGTATTCAAACATTAAATTAAGTGTCACTTGATGTTTTTGAAAACGGTCATGACCGTTCTAAACGTTACCAACACGTAAAAAAAAGTCTTACCTTTTCTACCACTAAGCATCGTTGCTGTGTTTCAACACAAAGAGTATCTACAACTCTAACAGCAAAACGTACCAGAACATTATCATCTGCCTAGCCTTTTCCAAACTATGTTAGGGGGCGGCTTCCAGTCTAAACGGATGCAGCTGAATACCAGTATTTTACATGGAGTGACTGCCTGTCTGACTTTCACAACCCAGTTAGTACTAGGTAATACGATACCCCTTGGTAAGACTGGTTGCCTGACTTTGGGCCACTGACTACTTGTAACGGCTGGCAAAGATCTACAAATGATAGCCGGGACCAACGGCTTAACGTGCTTTTCGAGGCACGGAGGAAACTCGGTATGTAATGGGTGGTCACCCATCCACAAACCAACCTAGGCAAGCACGGCTTAACCTAAAGATCGATCCGAGCGGCTGCTATTATTTAGTCACGAGCTCCTCAAGCAAAACGTTCCAGAACATTCACCAAAATTATTCTGTAAAATATCCCAAAATGTAATATCCGTTCATTCGCAAACAGGTCACGTAATCCCCCACAAGGGATCATAGGCCGCACAGTGCAATTCTGTCGCCTCCGCGTTTACTTTTTCAATTCTTTTTTTTTCGAACGCTTTTTAAATTTAAATTCAGGAATATAAATTGCGGCTTATGATGCAGATTTTTTTGATTGATATTCTCGTCAAAATAATTAAGGATGTGATGAGATTTTAATGGCTAGAAAGGGACACATGAGATGACGAGATGAGAGAGAAGTATGGAAGAAGACCTGCTACAACGTTACTCCTCGAATAAATTGAGAAAAGGACAAGAGAGTGATGAAATGGTCATTTTAGTGTTTTACATAACATATCAATGTATGTAATCCCCAAAGGGTTAGGCAGAGGTATCCCTAATAGTACACCCACATTTCGCCAGCTATATTAAAGTCTGATGTAGTGAGGGGCGTGCCTATTGCCATCAACCAGGCACAGATCCAGACTCCGTAGCTGCTACTGAAAAAATTCTGGTGGAAAAACTCAATAACACTTTACATAATACACCCGACTCGGGAATCGAACCCAGGACCTCGGCAGTCGCGATTACGACTACTATACCAACAAGGAAGTCTAACAGTTAGTTAATCAGTTTAGTGTTTTAGTTTAGCTGAAAGTATCTAGGTGAATATCAATAGGTCTTGCAAAAAACTGGAAAAAACCTTACCTAAAACCGGGAAAAAACCTTACCTATAATCACCAACACCTGCCTTAGAAATGTTTTACGGATTTTTTTTTTTTTTTTTCTCTTTCGGAAATGCAAAGCAGACGGTTAGTGGAACATTTTTCTATTAGCGTTACACAGACTGTTAATGTAATTAGAGACTATGCTTTTACAATATTAGCTGGCAGTGTATAATAACCTGCTTTACAGCCAAAAGCTGGTTTAGTTGCTTGTTTATCCTAGTTTTTTTTTATATTCGCAAGGTAATAGTCAAAATTTTTAGTGAAAGATTTAATTTTGAAAAAAATTTATGACCATAGATACATAAAAATGTGTTATTATTCCCGCCTATGCAGCCAGCGTCTATCACGTCATAGAAAGCTCATAATCTCCTGTTGTTATTGGAAAATAATTAAAATTTTATGTCGTGCAGTGTTGAGCGTAGGAATGTTACACCCGCGCGGTGCGCATACGCAGCCCACACAAACATGATGCTCTCGACACTGAAATATACGTCATTGTGTGTATTCTAGAGATCTGCGAGAGATGAGCAATATTGTTTGTTGTTGTGTGTACTTGTTGAAAATAGGCAGGATATTCCTGAAATCAACGCGATAGTTTTTTTACCATTTAGTCTTGGATATTGCAGTATAAAGCGAGGTTCAGAAAAATAACAAAACGATAGTACCTATATTTTTTCTTTTCTAAAAATCTGAATCAGTACAGTATACTGATTTACAATAATCCTGTTATGATCTTCAGGGTTATGATTCATCATCATCATCATCATCATCATTTCAGCCGAAAGACGTCCACTGCTGGACATAGGCCTCCCCCAAGCGTCGCCACATTGACCGGTCCCGTGCGTCTCGCATCCAGCGGATTCCCGCCACCTTTACCAGGTCATCGGTTCACCACTGGGAGGCCTTACAACGCAACGTCTTCCAGTTCGCGGTCGCCACTCCAGAACTTTCCGGCCCCATCGGCCACCCGTTCTGCGAGAAATGTGCCCTGCAAACTGCCACTTAAGTTTGGCTATTCTTCGGGCTACGTCGGTAACCTTGGTTCTCTTACGGATTTCCTCATTTCTGATTTGATCACGCAAGGAAACCTCGAGCATAGCCCTCTCCATTGCCCTTGGGTGACTTTAAGCCTTCTGATGAGGCCCATTGTGAGCGACCACGTTTCGGTCCCGTATGCAATCACTGGCAACACACATTGGTCATAGACTTTCATCTTGAGACACTGCGGGGTTATGAATATTTCGGCTGATAATCATCACTCAGACGACGCTACACGAGAGACGTCGCTGAGACGAAATGACTCTGAACAAGCCCTCCCCAAAACGTCGCCACATCGCTCGCCTTTATTTCATAATTTCAATGTCATAATTTCTGCAAACCACAATTTTAGTTCCAAAGCTCCAAAATAAATACAATCAACATCAGTATTTGCTAAATATTTTAGAATATTCTCGCTCAGAGCTCAAAATAATAGTCACATTACCCACTCATAGACAGATAATCGCTTAGTAATTAGCGCGGGCACCATGCCACCACACGTAGGTGCCTACTTGTATCTATGCTATGGTGCCAATGCGTTGCAATGGCGTTGAAAGTCTGTTGTTGTTGCATGTCATCTTACGTCATCACACGTAAACGTTTTGAAATTAGAACTCGTTACCGGTTTTATTTTAAAATGAGTTTTCGTTTTTTTACAAGCTTTTTTTATTTTATTATGTTTATTTAATAGCAGTGTTTGTTTGTTTAGGTCAAATCTTGCAACTGAATTTTGGAACGGTTATCGTCAACCGATTGAGCTGAAATTATTTTGCCTACGTTTACTTAGTTTTGAAATGACGTTATGTATACATGTTTGAGGACGATGTTTGGAACTAGCTATCCCAACACGATTTTATTCTTCTCGAAATTAGAATACACTCAGTAAATTCTACTAGTACGTATGAAAGAAAAGTTCCCTTTCGTCATACATTATTTCCTTGATTTATTTCTGTACAAATCAATTATATTTTAAAATATTCCTTAAAAAATAAAAAAATATTGTAGCCCACCGGTATCAGGAACAGGGTCTAAGCTACCAGCGGTCAGGGCTCCAGAGAGAGGAACCTTCTAACAATACGAGCCGTGTCCAGGAGAACCGCTTTCTGAATCAAGCCCTTGATCCAGCTGCCTAACGAGAGCCTTCTCAGGTATTGGTCGAGGCTCTTGGCAATTAAGCCATGGACTGATACAACTATCGGCACAATGATCGCTGAGTCCACATCCCACATGTCGACAACCTCGCGAGCCAAGTCAAGATACTTGATTTGCTTATCTTTCTCGGCTTTCACGAGGTTCTCATCATGTGGGAGCGTTATCGTCATACATTATTGTTAGATGTTCTTCGAATTTTAGGACAAACTAGTAAAATCTATTGTCACCAGATTAGTTGACAGGCTATTATTACTTGTCTGTACAAATAAAAATAAGATATTTGTCTTCTCGTACAATATTAATATTAGTTACGTTTTAAAACTCATCAATGAAATACGTCATGCAAATCCATGCCAATTTTCCTAGAATTACCAATGACGTTTTAAACTGAAAATCATTTGAGCAACTACTTGGAAAAATGTTAAAAACGGTAATACGATTTATAACACGAGAAGCAATAATAAACACACACACTCATTCATAAAAATATTATCATCTGCCTAGCCTTTTCCCAACTATGTTGGGGTTAGCTTCCAGTCAAACCGGATGCGGCTAAACACCAGTATTTTTCATGAAGCGACTCCCTATCAGACCTCCAAAAGCCAGTTACTCGGTAATACGATACCTCCTGTTAAGACTGGCTGTCAGACTTTCTGGCTTTTGACTACTCGTAACGACTGTCAAAGATCTACAAATGACAGCTGTGACCAACGGTTTAGAGTGCTTTTCGAGGCTCCGAGGGAAATCGATATGTAATGATGGTCACCCATCCACCGATCGACCTCGGCAAACACTGTTTAACCTTACAGATCGACCCGTGCGGGTATTATTATTTTGCCACGAGATGTTAAAAACGGTAAACAGTCTTAGCTGTAATAAATACTCACCTCCTCCTCGCGTCGTGTTCCTCATTATTGAGGTTCCTGATTCACCCGACGACGACGTGAAGCAATTTTCTGTTTGATGACGTTACGCGATTTGTGGCCATCCTTGACATTGTGAAGCGCGTCGTGGTGTTTTGAGTCCTGTGGTGAGCGAATTTGGTCCGTCCAACTTAGTAGACTACGACAATACACAAAATGAATACACACACTCATTCATAAAAAATGTTTAAAAATAACGTTACGTAATTTTGCTAATTTTTTCTAAATTATGCGGTATTTTTCCAGATTCTTCAAATTTCAAACGTGGAATTCCACCGTCACCCGTGTTTGCTTCATTGATAAACGTGCAGCGCGTTTATGCAATGTGACCGATTCCAAATTCGAACAAGGCTCAAGGCTGCCAGTTGCGAGTTCTTTGATTCGATTTTATTTTTAGTGTGACCAGCAATCGAAAACTTTTGTCATCCACTCGGAATCCGCTTTCCTCGCGAATTATCAAGAATCTCAACTTTTCCGAGCGGAGGAATGTTATTTACAGTGTAGTCGAGTCCCTACCATTTAAATGTTACAAGTTTCATAGCCGCATATCTGTAAGACTGCATCATTGGTGATATAAATAGGTACGTTTAGTGCCCGTAAATAGCATTGATACACACATAACAAATACGGCGGTCGATTTAACTCATGGAAAAATTTCATAAATCGCATCCGGAAAGCGCATCAACGAGGTTGGTATTGGCAATGCCAATAATAATCTATTATCCCTATATTGCTATGTATGCAGCAATGGATTTTATAGTTTCCATCTTTAGGTAAATTACTTTTTATTTTTTTTGACGAAGGCCTGTAAAGTAAAAGTCCTAATAAACTCTTTTACTGAAAAAAAAATACAAAATGGCTACACAGAAAAACATTACAGTTAATGTTTTGTCGCCGTAAGATTAACACTGTTACTATATGCTTTGTATTGGAGGTCTGATAAGGTTAACCGTACTTACGTAGCTAAAGTATCCAGAGTTAGCACATAACATCATTTTAAATAAGGAATTGTCTATGAACTCCACGGAATATCACCTTCAATGACTCCTGTTTTGCTTTCGTTCACAACTTGGCGCGAAATTAAATGAATGAATGTTTATGGTACGTATGTGTTACCTAGTAGGTAGGTACACTAGGTACAGAGTACTATTTAATGCGTCATTGAACATAGATAGTGAACGTATTTGCAATTTGCAGATGCTTGTCTTTAGATTATGATAGTTTAGGTACTTGGATGGATGTGGCAAATAAATCAACCAATTTTCATATTCATAACTTCTTTACATAAAGTGAAAAGAAAACATTTGTAGTTATGTTACCATCGATGCTAATTTTCTATACCTCGCCTCAATCTGAATAACGTTAAACTGAAATAATAGAGACGTTTTCTGACAAGAATGTAACATTCAGTAAATATAATAAACCTATGTACCTAGTAATATATGGTACTTCAAACATAGCTGATAGCTACAGCTACGTCTGACGTATAGGCTATATGTATTTATAATCTTGGTCTGCGTGTTTCGGTATAAGTATATGTATAAATATTATGCCTAACTACTTAGGTTAGGCATAATATAGGCTTTTTCCGTGATAAAAACATGAATTCCCGCACCAATTTGTCTTACAATTACTTATATGAACGCCTAGTAATTACCAACCATAAATTACCTATCTCGGTTTCCACAACTTTTGTATCATAATTATTATGTAGTTGAGTGCCTTAATTAACCAGTATTTTTCTTTGTTTCAGGCGACAACTTTCAACTTCAACGTACCACGCTACCGCAATGACAGGGCCCTTATGATAATTTCCGACTGGCAACACTTACAAAAACATTGCCATTTTAAAAATTATGTGTCAAAATGCTAGGGTAGCAATGTATTAAAAGTTTTGATATAAAAATATTAAATTTCCGCTTTTTTAGTTTATTTCGCAAAGTTTATCTAAGTTTCCAAAAACAAATACAAAAAAAGGCGACCATAATTTTTTATACCACAATAACTAAACAAAAAACAGTGCTTGTGTGTGATTTTGTACGTGTTATAAAATGACGGTGTGTTATTAATTGCGTCTGCTTCCGCTCATATCCGACTGAGTATATATCGGCGAGAATTTCGTGGGGTGAGCCAAAAGCAAAGATGTCGTCGCGAACGGGGCAGCGTGGCACGTCAGTTGCGACCAGCCAGCGGAAACACCGCTCGCGGTCCACCACTAGATACGACATGGAGAAGAAGCCGAAAAAGAAGGACTTCAGAACATCAGGCACTACCAGCCTGGTGTCCATTCCCAACAGCATCAAGCTGCCTATGCTCAACAGTGGCCTCATATCGCTTGGTAAGTCATATCTTTTATTAATTACGAAAGAGTTTTACTACCTTTCAGAGCTGCCATAAATAAAAACGACACAATAAACTACACAAAATTGGAGGTATTCGATTTCCGAATAAAATAAATTGCAGTTCTTATTTTAATTTTGCAAAGTTAACATTTTTACAGTGTTCGAATTTCAATATTTTTTTAGTCTCATCCCACGCTAGTAATTTCTCCTGAATCGTGGGTGCGTTTACAAACATTCACAAACACCCAATTTTTTTTAATCCCCATTAATACGAGGAAGTGTTTTGAACAATGTATGGAAATATGTATAGTAGAGAGTATTTTATTTACTATTTTTCGTGATAAATATTGTATAAAGGATTTCATAATAATATTCATAAATACTTTTGTATAAATTCACACCCAAATTATATCCGGCCCGGTATATTTTGCGAAAACTAAAACAGGTAGATAACAAGCTGAAAATTTATCGCTACGAAAACTTGAAACGATAAAGCCCATTCCTAATCTTTATAAATTATCGCGCAAATTTACAGTCCCGAAAACGTCTGGTGGAGTAATAACTACTGTCTTTACGCGGCACTACAGCTGGTGAATTTGCACAAACATTTGTGTTAATTTCTGGTTATTACAAAATAAACTTTATTAAAATAAGCGTAGGGTATATTTTGTACTGGCTACAAATAGCAAACATTTGGGCCAACACGCCAACTGCTATGCCGCTTCCACGGTTGAACGTCAGATATTTTACACGAACCTTCCGTCAGTTGGCTTTAGCAGGCTTATTTGCCTGACGGGATGTTAAAAACTCATCAATTTAAATTAAAACGCTCAAAGTGCGTGAAATTTAACGTAAGGTCAGGTTGAAGTTTCTTCGGCGTAGTTATGTGGTTTTGCACTAATATAGGGACTTGGACTGCGTGGTTTGTCACTATGTTTGACAAAATCTCTTTTGTCTAACTTTTGTTGAACTAAGCGATGTTTGTAACTTAAGTTTTATATTCAAATAATTTTCATACCTACTAAAATATAGCGAATGATTTTTTTTTGTTGAAGCGCCGTTTCGCACACAAGTTTCGTTCAAAGTGCATATATGTATTACTAATCACGCAAACGAAAATTCAAAAGTATAATAAAACACCTGATAATGTACAAATAGGTACCTGTTTCAGTAGCAGCTTGGATTCTGATTATGGACCCGGTTGATGGCAATAGGCTCGTCCCGTCCGATTGCAACAGGTACATCATCGGGAGTCCAGACGTACTGCGGGTTATCACCCATACCTTGTCGATGTTCCATACGTTTGCAAGAAGCGCTTTGCTACATCTTTTATTATGCGCACAGCCAAGGAGTGCAATTCCCTGCCTGCGTCGCTGTTCCCGAGTTCATATAATGTCCCCAATCTTTGTGAAAAATTAATAGGCTATTTGTGGGTTAGCTCGTTCCATCTTCGACCTCATATCTGTCCTCAGGACAAGATTAGGCCCAAATTAATACAATAAAAAATGGAACCCTCAACATTTAACACAAGAGCCAATTGTTCAACCTCTACGCCAATCAAGTTTACTGTGGTTACTGTGGTTAGATATAGGCACATCACCATTCATAATAATAGTGGGAAGTGCTATGAAGATAAAATAAACAGTCAGAGTATTTACAAGTTATTTCGACCGCGGAAATCCCGCCGAGTTACAATAACAATTCTCGGTAACAAGACGATGGAATGATAATAAATAATTCAGAAAAGCTTCGCCTATTTGAAAATTTATGTTTATTGGTAATGAATACGACCTTGACTGGTTTTTTTGCGTAATGTATTTTCAAGCAAGGTCAGCTACAAAATCATTGATATTAGGAATCAAAAGGATATTAGGGATTCATGATAAATGCAAGCGTTAATCAATAATTAAAAAAAATAATTATTTAATCCTAGGTTGGTCTGTGGATGGGTGACCGCCCATTACATACCAAGTTTCCTCCGTGCCTCTGAAAGCACGTTATCCGTTGGTCCTGGCTGTCATTTGTAGATCTTTGACAGTCGTTAGGCAGTCAGTGGCCCAAAAAGTCTGACAACCAGTCTTACCAAGGGGTATCGTATTACCCAGTACTAACTGGGTTGTGGAGGTCAGATAGGCAGTCGCTCCATGTAAAATACTGGTATTCAGCTGCATCCGGCTAGACTGGAAGCCGATCCCAATACAGTTGGGAAAAGGCTAGGCAGATGATGATGATAAATGCAAGCGTCGAATTATAAATTTACTGAAATTGAAAGTTACAAATGTACTCGCAACCAGCGTACCTGCATGATCGGATGTATGAACGTGGACGAGGCAAAAGGATTATGTAAGGATCGTAGCAGGTTACGGCGAGTTATGGGCTAGCTCGCCGTCCGGCCGTCTTATGACGACAGGCCGTGTCGACGGCGCGTTCGTGTTCCACGCGCGCCTCAAAGAGATTTCTTATCGCTGTGATCCTAACGCAACAACATTAATTTTCGTAGGTAGGTATATGCAGGGTGTAAGGGACATCACTCCACAAACTGACAGGGTGCATTCAGCTCCTTATTTTCAATCATATTCCACCGGAATTTTTTCCAAGTTTTTTTTAAAAGAATTTTTTCAGTTAAACATTCCCTGTACGCAGCACTCCATTATGTAAATAATACGGCTAAAACCAAAAAACCAACAATGGATGTCGAATGACGCATGAAATCAGCTGTCCACTTCCTGCCTGGCTACATAGTTCATCGAACTCGTCGTCGCGCTTGCCGTTTGCTACGTGTGTTTTGCCAAGTTAACGATACATTGCATGAGGAAATAAAATCAATCAAATTTATTGTATTCTCATAACATTCCTGAAATAATTTCTTGTACCGGTCATCTTAGTATGATATACTGAATTCACCCCATCAGTCTGTGGAGGGCTGCCTCTTACACCCTGTATTTTCTGGTTTCCCTAAAAAGATAGATACATATTAGGAATCAAATTTCAATGTGAATTTTTTATGTGGATTTATATCTGGTAAATAAATTTTTCATTTACCAGATATAAATCCACATCCGATTCCTTTGTCCCGGCTGTCATCTGTAGATCTTTGACAGTCGTTCCAGGTAGTCAGTGGCCCAAAAAGTCTGACAACCAGTATTACCCAGTACTAACTGGGTTGTGGAGGTCAGATAGGCAGTCGCTCCATGTAAAATACTGGTATTCAGCTGCATCCGGTTAGACTGGAAGCCGACCCCAATATAGTTGGGAAAAGGATAGGCAGATGATGATGATGATGAAATTAATATTTCATTTTAATTCTTATTTCTGAGATCTTAACCTCTCAGGCCCAAGTGTACCGAAAACGGTACGGTAAATCGCAATACCGTTGAGCACCGGCGTACCGTTTTCGGTACGCCGCGGACCAGCTAACTTAAACCTTAATTGTACGTAAAATATGGCTCTAAATGGTTTGCAAACGATTCATCTCTATGGCCAACTAGTAGTCGATTCGAACGACACCAATTGTTACTAAAAATAAACTGGGCATCACTTAGAAAAAAATATAAAATCGCGTCCTTGTCGTTGAAAAAATTCAATGAAAAAACAGTGATGGCGGCGAGCGACCGGTGAAGTGTTTGTGTTTTATTTAGTGTATTGCGGCTTGTGAAACTTTGGTAAGTTAATGTATAGTATGTTATAAGTGTATAACGCAACTTAGTACATAATCATTTGCTTGAAATAATATCCCAAAATTATTTTTTTGAGCCAACAAAATATTCCTAATTTCGAGTTCGTCAGTCGCCATTGAATGAACAATTGAAAATATGAATTGTGACTCTTTTATAACGAAATATGGTTTGGAAACATTAGTGGCAACGTAAAATATAGTGATAATTAATTATTTCATGTATTCGAGGCATATTTTTTCATATTTATTTATATTTCAAGTATTTTCAAGTGAAGGTCCAATGTCAACCGCCAGACGAACTCGGCGTAATTGTTTTTGAATTATAATTAGATTTGGTGTGAAAATCATTTAGTAAGTGGATGAATTATTAGTGCTAAGTATCTAATGCAAGTTTGTATATAATTGTTTGCTTGAAACAATTATATACTGACTACTTTTTTGAGCCAACAAAATGTTAGTCCGCGTCGCCGTTGTTTGTTGTAAATTCTAATAATTCTCAATGAATTAGTATCTTTGTGAGGTTATATAACAACGTAAAAACTAATGATAATTCATAATTTCACGTATTCGAGGCGTATTTATTCTATTATTATTCATATTTCGATGTTTTCTCATGTATTATTTTCGTAACACGTAACTGTCAAATTCAAACATGGTCGCATCGACCACTAGGCCGCAGGTCATGTCGACAAAGTTATCGATGGTATCGATAACTTTATTTTCATTTTTTTATGAAGTAAAAATATTTTGGGGAGACCTTTGCCAACAGTGGGACAGTACAGGTTGAGAAAATAACAAATATATTATTTATTATTTTAGAAATGTCTTGGAACGTGGGGCGGGAAGAAATCCCGTTCAATTTTGAAGAGCTGCTGAAGGACAGTGACTGAGGATGAGGGCGATAGACGGGAGTACCTAGAAGTGGACATGTCCGAGGATGAGTTGAACGAGCCTGTATACAATAAGATGGAATTTCTCGAAGACTGAGGAACCGGCTTGTGAGGTAAATCCTTTACATCATCTTGACTAAATTACTGAATCTGTTGTAATGAGATCTGTCGCATAGACTCGACTTTGTATAGTTTTGATACAAAATAGGTATTATGTCAGTTATTACAATTAGAATTTGTTGTCTTCCAGGAATTTATACATTGCGGGCCTACCGTAGCAATGTCCCTCCACTCATGTCGCTGTGCAAGCTGAAAGAAGGTCATATCGTAGCTCGTCGTGTCGGCGATATCGTTGTCACGGCCTATCAGGATAAGAAACGCAAAATCTGCCCCATCTCATCCTACCATGGCATTCAACAAGACCGGATGGAGCCAAGACCATATTGTGAAGCCTAATTTAAACCCCAGGTAATTTTAGATTATAATAAGGGTATGGGAGGCGTTGATTGTAAAGATCAAATGCTGGAACCATACCTGCTGGAAAGAAAAAGGGGCCATAAATGGAATATGAAGGTCTTCAAACGCCTTCTCAATTGCTCGATTTTGAATTCACGTATTTATTAAGCGGCTTCGACCACTACTTCTAAAGAACACATAGTTTGTCGATTGGAGTTAGTCAACCAGATAGTCCAAAAATATACCAAAACAGTACAGTGCCCCTGGCGATAAAACTCCTGCAATTTTCTACGACAATTCAAACGTCCGTGACTGTGGTGGCCATGATGTGACGTCATTTACCTCAATCTGCCTTGTTTGCATCTTATTTTTTTTTATAAATAAAGAATTTTTTTATTTCTTACATATTCCCTATTGCGTAACATATATTATGCCAATCACTTTTACTTTGTTACTATATAAGGTGTTCATGTGTTTTGTTTGTATAAGAATTGTTTACTCTAATATGTGTTCATATAATTGCTAATCACTTTTATTTTGTTACTATGTAAGGTGTTTATCCTCTTCATGGCCTACCGCGCGAAGTCATAAAAACGTCACTCTCAAGGGCTCGGTTGCATAAACAAAAGACTCCGTGCGTTATCTCAACTCAAGTGATGTTTTTGTTAAAGCTTATGAATGCCTCTTTCAAGTCGTGTCGAGTGTTTGTATACATTTAGTTTCTAATTTGTTATCTTATGTGTTTTGTTTGTATAAGAATTGTTTTCTTTAATATTTTTTCCCCTATGTAAAAGTAGTAAATACTTTTTTATGTGAATAACTTAGGTATATGCACAATATGAAAGATAAAACATGTAGATCTAAATTGTATTTTTTTATTTTCCTTACTGAACTCATTTTCGATAGGTACACATTTTATCGATTATGTAGTGGTGTGTTCCCCACCCTACGGCATGTTAGAATTCAGTACAAATTTTACGGCCACTTGAAATATAGATATTTCTTATTTTTTCCATGATAGGAAGGTATGTGAGTATAGAAATTGATAAAGCATCTTGTTTTTGTTTGCTTCCAAGTAAGTTTCTAATTGGAAAACCTAAATTATCGAATGAAAATAGGCTATATCCCTCATATAAATGAATTTCGTATTTAACAATTTTCCTAGAATATTTTTTCGATTCATCGTTAGAAATCAATCGAAGAAGGTATATAGGTAGTATCCTAAAAACATTTTATATTGATACATGTTCATAATAACACGGATGATCGTTTACAAAGTCATGCATTGAACTGCGCAATTCTAAAATGACAGTTCCGCTTATATGAATTTTGAGTTGAAATCTTATAAGAATAATGTATGTAGGACACCTAAAAAAACACTGCTATTAGATTAGTTGTATATTTGTAATATTAGTTCTAAAGTTTCGTGTAAATTGATTCAGTAGTTTTACCAAAAAAAAATAAGATACGGCAACAGGTCTAGTTACGGCGAGTTCTCTCACATCTATAGGATATTTATAATTCTAAAGTAGTTATAAAAGAGTTGTTTATATAGTAATACAAGGTCTCGTTCTTCACGAACCCGAAACTGTTTACCGTTTGAGATAAGAGTTAATAGAACTCGAACAATCGGCACTTTAGTGAGCGCGGTAATTTGACACGGGCGATGACGTAAGTAGGTGGGGCGCGGGGGAGTTTACCGTAATATGAGCGCGGGGCCGGAGAGGTTTGCAACATTAGTTTTCTGATGTAGGTATATTTTCTCGTTTCTCCAAAAATATAGATATCGGCTTTGTAAGAAGCCACAAAAGCATCTGCCTTCCATTAATGCCCAACTAAATCTCAAGTGACTTTTAGTGGGATCCATTATCTATTACAAGTACCTACCAAATAACCAGTCATGCCAAAACATATTTGGCATAAACACTGTGAGTTAAAAGGTGATAAAATTGCACTTAAAGGTTTGTTATATCACTCATCTAATAACACATCATCATCTGCCCAGCCTTTTCCCCATTATGTTGGTGTCGGCTTCCAGTGTAACCGGATGCAGCTGAATACCAGTTAGTATATTACGTCGAGCGACTGCCTATCTGTCTTCTACAACCCAGTTAGTACTGGGTGGTACGATACCCCTTGTTAAGACTGGTTGGCAAGCTGTCTTTCGTCCCACTGTCTATCTGTACCGATATCTAATAACACATAAAACCAATGATATTATTAATAAAAAGAGGTAGAAAACGCAATAGAGCGCGCAAATTGTTGCAAACAAATTCAAACAATTGTCGTAATTTAAGCGCCATAGCTATCTCTTTCTGTATCATACGTTCCGTATTATCTATCGCAGCCGTAACAACGCAACGATATTTGAACGCCGCTCCGTATGAACGTAGCGCATCTTTCTTTATAATATCATTGCATAAAACTATACCTAATTAAAATTTAGATATTATCAGCTCAGAATAATCGTCCAATTTTGAACATAACCTTTCAAAAATTCAATCAAATCCAAATAAAAATACATTCACTTACATAAAACTCACACTTTTTCCCAGCAGGTTGTCGTCTACCATGATATTTTAAAGCAGGAGTAATTCCAGTGTAGGAAAGAGATTGCGCTAGACGACCTGTATAACTCTGTCTCTTTCTCACACTGGAATTAGTCCTGCTTTAAGATCTCATAGTAACCCCCATGTCAAGCTCTAGGCAGAAAGTGCAGAACGCGCTTGAACGACGCCGTCGGTGGTTGCGAATACACTTCAGCCTACTTAACTGTGCAGGCGGGAAAGCACAGAACTAAAATAAATGTAACAAGTTTGACTTATCGATGTATTTTTCATGGCAAGCAGCGCTATCTTGAACTGTACACTTAAAGTGGTCATACTGTACTAAGCACCTGACCTTTCAAAGAGCGCCATGCAAAATGTCAGCGAGTAAACGTTTTTGGGAAGAAACTACAGCAAACTAAAACTTTCTTATTTCTAGAAAGATACTCCAGTGTTCTGGATTCTAAAACCGAGATTTTATTATGTAAAGTATTTTCCGTTAATTTACGAAATTGGTGATCCTTAGAATCGTTACAAAAAGGTTGCTGTTCGGTTGTTTCTATAATAGGTTTACAAATCTCTACTGGTAACCCCAGAATATGGGCCTAAATTCTAAATTCAAATCTTGTTTCTTTTTTTTATCAGCCAGTAATGTCCATCTAACTGCTGAACAAAGACAATCTCATCATGAAACCGTAACAAAATGAAATCAAATTCAAAAATAAAAAATATTTTGGAATGTAAATGGACCCGGTAGGTAGGTAACAAGAATAAATATACGTCCAAACTCATCCATGCGAGTGTTACGTACATAGAACATCTCAATGGCCGTTCGGATACGTACATGTAGGTACATTTATAAATAGCATTTATGTGGAGTGAATTTTCCACTGCGATACATCCGCCTCGCTCGAAGCTCAGCGTAACAACAATAAAGATAAGGAGAAACTAAACGTTCGATTCAGAATTTAAAATATTTTTGAATTGCGTTCTCGGCGTGCTCTGAAGTTTGTTGTTGAAGTTGACTTTATATAATTTCATATTATAGTGTTCCATAATTCTTTTAGTATAGCGCTTGAATGTCATTGGATAACTGGAAGGCGCGTTGTTAGTAAACATTAATTGTGAAATTATCTGTGGAAATTGTGTTGAAAATACAAAATGGCGACATTGGTTCCAATTAAGACCAATCGCCAAAAGATTCATTCGTGTAACTATGTAGAAGTGATGCATTTATAATTTCAATAACATCGTAAGACTTTTTTATTTGTTGCTACAAAATGTCTCATTCCAAGAAAATTTGGGAAAATCGTGGTTCATGATTCATCTTTAAAGATGTTATGGTTTTTAAATTCCTGTTGTTGTTGCCTTGCTGACTCAAAAAATATCAAAAGCAGTTTGTCTATTTGGCAGCATAATAAAATTAAAAGGTAGTTTTGAACAAAAACTGGCCAAGTGCGAGTCGGACTTTTTAGAAATATCTTGTATATTACCTAGTACCGTTTCATCTTGAGTCGTACCCCTGATCTCATTCATTAAACAACTCGCCAAGTAAACTTGCAATAATATCCACAAAGCGTTGTAATCATCAAAATTTCAAAGATTAGCCTACTTAACGTCAGATTTGATCGGTAATAGCGGCAACGAAGATTAATATCTTACGGTGGATGATAAATTGTATCCTTGTTACGTAGCACAAGGAATGCCAACCATGATTTATTACAGACATTAGAATGAACGTACTTCTAAATTTTTTTTAAATAATTTCGGTAAAATAATTTTCAAAACGTCACTTCCCTACGACAGTGCTTCATGGACTTAGACGGAGGGGATGGACAGCTGAGTCTATCCTAAGTGAATAGAACATAACATCACGCCTGTAATCCCCGAAGGGTTAGGCAGAGGTTTACCAAATAGTACACCCACATTTCGCCAGTTATGTTTAAGTCCCAGGTGGCGAGCCTATTGCCATCAACTGGGCACAGAACCAATCAGGAATTTCTCGGTAGCACCCACGGGGTCTCCGTGGGTGCTACCGAGAAATTCCTGATTGTAAACCCAATAACACTTTGCCTGAGCCGGGAATCGAACCCAGGCCTCTTGCTCAGCAGTCGCACTTTCGACGGCTAGACCAGCGAGGCATTCCAGTTAGAGGGTGGATAGAAATGCTTGAAAAGACGAACTTGTAGCGTAGCATCACCCGTTTTATGACTTAAAAATGAATGAAGATGTCTTTTAAATTACCTTCCCGGAATAAATTCTTCAAATGAAAGTCAAGAGAAACTTGTGGCTAAATAATAACAGCCGCTCGTGTCGATCTACAGGTAAAGCCGCGCTTATCTCGGTTGGTCCGTGGATGGGTGAGCACCCATTACATACCGAGTTTCCTCCGTGCCTCGAAAAGTACGTGAAGCCGTTAGTCCCGGCTGTCAATTGTAGTTGACAGTCGTTACAGGTAGTCAGTGGCCTGAAAGTCTGACAACCATTCTTACCAAGGGGTATCGTATTACCCAGTATTAACTAGGTTGTGGAGGTCAGATAGGCAGTCGCTGCATGTAAAATACTGGTATTCAGCTGCATCCAGTTAGACTGGAAGTCGACCCCAACCGCGTTGGGAAAAAGCTAGGCTGATGCTGATAGTCAAGAATTCATCTCAATCTACTGTTACGCTACCTACCAGACAGACACGAAAAACGACTCCCATTTTTAATACACGTTCTTATATTATGTAGAATGCATGCTATAAGACCGCCATTGTGATCATAGAATTAGCAATTCATTATAAAACAGCTGTTGTTTCAATTTATGTGTGCAATGAAGTATATTTTCTATCTATTCTATTCATGCATGTTTATACAACATTATTTTTAGTATATGCGAAACCTGAATATAGTTTGTTCAGAATAAGTAACTGAATCGATTCCAATAATTTTTAAACCATGTTATATTTTGTCCCAAAAATATTAAAAAAAAGTTACAAGTTGGACACCGAGCGACATTAAGTACCTATCGCAACAATTTAGGTACCTACTGCCAAATTATGTTTATCAAGACAATGAGCTCAAGACGACGCTGAAGCCACGCGCGCGGGCGCGTTGATTACTGACCACGCTTTTGTGCGGACAACCAGGTAACAGAATAAGCTTTTAACTTTGTAATTTTTCATAAGACAGTTTTGAAATTTTGTACATAGATTCTTTACATAAAAATACTCAACAAGTGTTTTAGTTTTCGCATTTACTAAAACTAATGTTGTAGAATAAGTATTTTCTCAGAAGCTTGATAAAAAGAATTCATTACCAGAAATAAAACGAAAGATAAAGATGATGATTCATAAAAATTCTTCTCGCAACCATTGTCATTTTAATTTGCGTAAATCTTCCGACAATTCCGTTTACCCAAACATATGTTTCACATCAGAACATCAGTACTAGTAGTGCTGTACCAAAATAGACTCAAAAGGCTGTTGCCCGCTCTAGGTCAAGAGAAATGACGCCGGCATGAGTCTGTTTACAATCTATGCCAACTATACGCGTTGTTCTACAGTCTGCAGGCGTGTATCATCACTAAAATTGTCGGTTTGTCCGTAGACAAGTAGTTGATTTTTGTTTTGTAGATATCTGTGAAAGGAAATGACGTGATTGTTGAAAGGAGATTAGTAATAGAAAATTGTTTAGTATCCTGGTAATACATAAGCTACACCTAATAAGGTACGTTAATTATATACAAGTTGATATGTCATAAATTAACGAAGAACTCGTGGCTAAATAATAACAGCCGCTCGGGTCGATCTTTAGCTTAAGCCGTGCTTGCCTAGGTTGGTCTGTGGATGGGTGACCACCCATTACATACCGTGTTTCCTACGTGCCTCGGAAAGCACGTTAAGCCGTTGGTCCCGCCTGTCATTTGTAGATCTTTGACAGTCGTTAGGTAGTCAGTTGCCCAAAAAGAGTCTGACAACCAGTCTTACCAAGGGGTATCGTATTACCCAGTACTAACTGGGTTGTGGAGGTCAGATAGGCAGTCGCTTCATGTAAAATACTGATAACCAGCTGCATTCGGTTAGACTGGAAGCCGACCCCGATATAGTTGGGAAAAGGCTAGGCAGATGATGAGATGTCATAAATTAATTATTGCCAGTGAGCCCGAGATATGTTGAGGCTCCGCATTAGATTTCCTGTATAAATATAAGAGACTGGCTTTTGATCGCGATTTCGCTCCCGTTATATACATAAATTAACCCACGGGAATGTTTTAAATGTAGCCTGTGACGTTTGGGGATAATGTAGCTTCCCGTTAGTGAAAGAATTTTCACAATCGAATCAGTGGTTCCGTAGGTAACCCCAAACATACAAACTTACAAACAAATTTTACTTCTTTATAATTTTAGTATAGACTAGCTGTTGTCCACGATCTTTGTTCGCGTGAAATTATTATAAAAGTATT
Organism: Noctua janthina; assembly: GCA_963576755.1. Lineage (NCBI taxonomy): Eukaryota > Metazoa > Arthropoda > Insecta > Lepidoptera > Noctuidae > Noctua > Noctua janthina. The sequence continues at coordinate 12,548,505 of OY755066.1, forward strand.
AGGTACTTCTCTTATTGAATCGGATTTTGTTAACAATTTCAAGGGATTTAATTATTTTACACGGAACCCTAATTATTTTTCTAAAATAAAAGTAGCCTCAGTTAGACCATCAGCTATCTGTCAGTAATAGTTCCAGCAAAATCGGTACAGCCGTTTCGGAGATTAGCCGGAACAAACAGACAGACGAACGAAAATTTAAAACTAAAAAAAATAAAAATATGTGGTTTTGGTTTTTTAAAAAGCCGTTATTTTGATATTACAAACAGACACTTCAATTTTATTTTTTTTTGTACACTTGTAGACTATAGTCCTTTTAAAGGTTTTACAGATTTATAGTTAAACACGCTACTCGTGACTATACGTCAGCCAATAACTGTATTGCGGGACTGTTCGAAAGAGATACCGTGGCTTTGGAACACAAAGGGCAAAGAAGGAACATGGATGGGTTTTAGTCAGTACAAGTCTGACACTCCCTTCCGCTCCGCCCAGAGTGGCCCCGGGGTCATTTGATGATTTCCCATCCGAAAAAAAAAAAAAAACCAATAACTGTATTATCAAAACTGAAAATCCAAATCACTATATCCCTGAAAAACTGCGCCTGCACAGTGCACACTGTTCAAAGCGATAATCGGTTCGAAATTCAAAGCTCAATTGCGAAAACAAAATACTCTCTGCAATAAATTCCTTTCCATCAGGAATCCCATACCTTCACTGTAGAGCTACGAGTACATAAAACTACCTAGATTTAGACATAAATAACGTTTAGTAGCGGTCACGTCTTGTTTGCTCGGGGCGCGGGCGGCAGCTGCCTCCAATTAAGCGTGGCTGTTTGTAATTGATTCCGTTGCGAGACGTCACTCTACGTTCTCTATGCTTTATGATATTTTGTAACGTTTATTTGGAATGGAAATGAAATGGAACGGATTTCAAATGTTTTTAGCTACATGGTTTTTAGCTTTTTATTTGTTTCATTAAGGGTTAAAGTCTATTTGATATTAAATATGTAATTGAATGTTAATAATTCCAAATTCTGTAATGACGAATTGCTGATTGATACAAGGGCTATAATATTATAAGCGCTAGCTAAAAAAGTTTAAACGTCAAAAATTTTAAACATTCGCTACTTTAAGGCAGGCGCCAGGGTAGCCCGCGAAATTAAAATTTTATCACGTTTTTCGCTAATTTGCCGGTCAGTGTCAAGCTGTATGTTGAACTAAATATGATTCGTGACCGTAACACGTATGTATTTACAGAACAATACAACCCTCTTAAGTTTTATTTAATTCCATTCAATGACTATAAGTGTTTGTATCATTCAATGGCAAATTGCAAAAAACTTGAGAAAATTTAAATTTCGTGGGCTTTCCTGGCGCTTACACCTTAAGCACTGTTTTAAACCTACAACAAATAAAGAATAGCGAAAATACGAATAATAAAATAAAAAAAAACAAAAACTTCAATTATTTTTAAAATTCCTACAGCAATATTCTTCTGTAGGTACTTCTTCTCCGTTGCATCAAATAATACATACTTACCTACTTATCTCTGGCATCTCGTCGCTGAAATGTGAAACAATAAACTGAGTTCGCAGAATCCTCTATCCAATAAGCTCAACAAACTATGTAAACAAAACATTATTATATTTCTTTTGCGTTTCTAAATGTACACAATCTTGTTAGATACCACAGAATAAGAGGGATCAAAAGATTCATTTGTTTTAATTTGCTTAAAGGAACCAGCAATAGCAAATTGGTATTAGAAGATGCGGATGTACTTGATATGTAAGTCACTGCGAACTTGCATATTGGTGATTGTAGCAAATTTTCAAATGAAACTTGAAAAGTTTTAAAGGATTTGCTTGTCATAACATGTAGAATTTTATTAGAAAAAAAATTTGCATCTGTATGGAATACCGATAAGAAAGCAAGGTGATATCAAGTAATTGAAGAGGTCCATCCAGTGACAAAATAAAGACATGAACAGAACTAACTAAGTCACTTGTGTTGCTTGATATATTACATACTTACTTAATCTAGTTTTATGGCACCAAATGCTTGCTAGTGCCATTAGCCATTGCCGATGTGTTATCACTTAAACTGAAGCTTCTGCACCAACATTACTCTGTGCCATAACCGCTCATGGCAGATAATCTCGTTTATTATAAATAAAATACTATTACGTTATACGCATTAGGTAACCAGCGTTCTGGAAAATTGTATGGAAATAAATATGGATATTTTTGCTATTTATTACTGATGTAAACAGTTTTATTGGTTTCAAGATTGGTTGCTGTGCGGATCTTGGCCTGTCAGTCCCTAGTCCCTTTACCATTAAGTAAAGAATTTATGCGTTTCTAAGTGATGCAATATTGTTTTACAATTCAAGGAAGAAAGCTCACTAAATCTTTATTAATTACGGTCACTTGCCAGCCTGTCAAGCCATAAAATAGAAGTTTAATGTGTTTGTAAGTGGCCCATACCATGTGATGATTTTAAATAAAAATCAATACTTTAGTATTGATATCTACTTAATAATTAGGAGTACGTGACAGACAGTCACACTTGGTAACTAGAGTGGTTTAGTACGGTCAGTCTATTGTGACTGCCTATTTGTACCGTAAGTTCATTCACAAGAAATAGATCAATGAACTCGAAAGTCAAATATAGACCAATTCCAATATGGCGTAGTTCAAAATTTGCCCAACCAACGAATTTTTGCAGGAGAAGGTTAGGTGAAGTGATCTAAAAGTGTTGCAACTTAATAAAACGTTAAAAAATAAAGCAAATTTATTAGATATTATTTTCTTTAGAACATTAAGTTTCATTAGAAAGTTTTTTTCCGCATCATGGACGATTATGAATTTATGACATTCTCCTTTTTAATATTTTTTCGACGGTATGTAGATTCACTGAAGTTAACAATCATCATCTGTTTAGCCTTTTCACAACTATATTGGAGTCACTTTCTAGATTAACCGGGCGCAACTGAATACCAGTATTTTGGATGGAGTGACGAAACCTAAAATCGTTTTAACTTTACCGAAAACGAAAAAGAGTAATGATCAATGTGAGAAACAAAACAATCTTTTTAAAAGAAAACGGGCTATCTCCTTTATTTTCCTTTTAGGGTGAAATGAAAAATGGTTCCGTACATTGGAAATAGCCGACACCGTTTTGGACCATTAATCCGTTGGTCCGGGGATCACTTATCCCTTTTACGGAAATAATATTATTGGTTGTCCGGGCCCTATCCGAACTTCTACTGTATACTAAAATCATAGAGGAAAAAGGACAAATGTGTTAAGTGCCATTTTATTTGTGAAGGTCGAAGTGTGTGCTTAGTTTAGCATTATTTTCTTGTAGTGTTGGTAAATAAATGTGTAAAAGACAATGTTACGTTAAACGTTTAGCTGGATCTTAAGTTTTTAAACTGACAAGGTCACTAAAACTATCAATGCTTGCCTAGGTTGGTCTGTGGACTCAGACCCACAAAAAAAGGAAGACGGCGCGCCACAAACATCAAAAGTGAAGCCATAAAAACCGTGCTCCTGCAACTAAATATACACGCTCACGCACACACCTACACTAAAACCATGCTCATCACTACGTACGTAGTACGTAGGAGCGATGAGCATGGTTTTAGTCGTCTTCCTTTTTTTGCTGGTCTGAGTTGGTGAAAACTGCAACTAACTTATATTAGTTACCCTCAGTTTTCCTACGCCTGCATATTTTTTTAAAGTTTTTTAAAATGAAAGAAATAAACATCAGGGGGGTTACTATGACGCCTTCAAGCAAGAGTAATTCCAGTGTGGGAAAGAGACAGAGCTGCAGTCTCGTGATTGGTTGGATGGGTGACCAGTCATTACATACCGAGTTTCCTCCGTGCCTCAAAAAGCACTTTAAGCCGTTGGCCTCGGCTGTCATTCCTAGATGTTTGACAGTCGTTACAGGTAGTCAGTGACCTGAAAGACTAACAACGAGTCTTACCAAGGGGTATCGTATTACCCAGTACTTACTGGGTTGTGGAGGTCAGATAGGCAGTCGCTCCATGTAAAATACTGGTATTCAGTTGCATCCGGTTAGACCGGAAGCCGACCCCAACATAGTTGAAAAAATGCTAGGCAGATCACTAACACTAACACTGAAAATGGGATATTTGCCATGGTTACTATGGATAAATTATTGATCATGATTCCTGATCAGTGCGCTTGCAACAGCGCCCAAATATGGGAAACTCATAGCAACTAGTAAACATGGTAAACGTCGCGTTTTTAGTATTTATTTTAGCCGAATCTTAGTCCACATTGATTTATTATTTAATTTAACGGATCCAAAAACGAAATATTTCATTTAATAAATTTTCATGAATACGCCAAAAATCAGCGACTTAGCGAAAAAAAAACCAATAAAATCACTTATTAATAATAAGGTACGGTAGGTATTTTAATTATACTTTAGTGTGATTTTAATAAATTACTCTCTATAAGGAAAGCTTATAAAACAATATTACATTTTCTCGACAAAGCTCAGGTCTGTTAAAATAATATTTGAATTGTTCTCGTAATTACTTAAATGACTGTAGTCTCGTGATTATGTCATTTTCAGGATCTCTTACAATGATAAATTCGTGTGTTTATTTAGAAAGCATGTTTGATTCATAAGCTTTTTACTCAGTGATAAATCAGTGTCTTAGAAATTCTATTAAACATTTAGTAATGTGGAAATTATGAGCAAATGTACTCGTAGGTACATATGTCAAATATAACACATAGCACTGAAATATTAAGCTGGTACTCCAAAAAAACTAAAGTACCTACTACCGCGGTCACTGACGGTCGACCGCTTTTCAACCTTATTACTAAGAGCATAACGGCAGTACCTTATTTTCGACTGAAATAATTAAAATGTGGTCATTGAAACTGTTTTTTTTTTTCCAGATGGTAAATCATCAAATGACCCCCCCCCCCACTCTGGGTGGATCGGAGGGGGATCATTGAAACTGTTTTCAAATTTAAACTTAGTATTTCAAAACACAAAAAAGGCTTTAAAAAAACGTTAAACGTAAAATATAGAGATTTTTTTATTTTTTTTTCTATGTTAATTGGACTTACTCTTGACCTCAATCTAGTCCTGAAGACAGAGATGAGGTCGAACATTTTACAAAAAACATTACTTGCCTTTTCTCTTTCTCACATACCAACTACTTTTTCACGCAGCAAGAAACCTATAGGCATTTATACAAAAAATCTTGACACTTATGATAACAAAAACTAAAGAAAACCCAACCACCAAATCAAACAACGGTAATGAAACTACAAAACCCAATGAACTGCACAAAATCTCCTTCATACGATATTATATATTCTGGCAATCCCTTAATAACCCTCCATACAGGTCGTAGCTCACGAAGGGTCCCATATAAAGGCCTTGTTATTAAGTTATACATAATTTTGAGGGATCCTGAATGAAATGGCCACTTGAACAGGATATAAAACGGACCTCCAGAAGTCCGGTGCGATGTTTCAAGCCAATGGTCCGTTATTGAACGCAGATATGAATTTTGGACTTATCCGATTGGACTGAATTGTGTTATACGTCGTTTTATTTAAGTACTGATTTTGCTTGTGATTAGCGGAATGATAATTTCGGGAAATTAGAAGACAAAGGGTTGTAAAATCTGCTTAAAATATTAATCTAATTGATGAGAATTATCGTTTCGGAAAATATTATGCTAACAAATTGTAAGCCTCAAGTCATAAACGATGAAAACGGTAAACAGTTTTAATTGCCCACACGAGACCACGAGAAGAATGGATTAATAATATTTGCTGAATACCAAACAAACGCCCCAAAGTCTATTTGCTTCATACATCGCTGATTTCCATTGATTTTCTCAACGTAAACAAGTAGGGGCCTTCTGTTGTTTGACATTCACGAGCTAACAGAGGCGACGAAGAGAAATGTTTTTATATTGTGTTTGTAGGCAATGGAAAGCTCGTATTCAGCCAGGCTGAACCTTGTGAGGAAAAAACATTTACGATCGCTTTTCACACACATTTATGGGTAGCTAAAATGTAGGTACCATACATATTTTCTTTCCGAGTTCTTTGAATCAAAAAAATGGATAACTATAAAATATGTCCTTTTAACAATATTTTTGTTCTAGTCAATCATGCAAATATATAAATCTTTTGCACAATAATTTTAGTGCGGGAATTCATAGTCTATGGTCTATAGATTGATAGATTATCAATCATTTTTATGTACTGGTCGATAACAGTGTCGGGGTTGGGCGACCGAAATCTAATAAAGTAGGTAGGTCGTTTGTTAGGGCGAGTCCATTCTGTGGGTGTCCCGTTTCTCTTGTATGTAGTGTTGACGTGTATAGATAACTCCATTACGTGACGGGCTAGAAGGAATCGGTTCTCGGGTTTCAGAAGTTACTTCGGTTTCTAGATTGCTGTGCTATTTTTCTTGTGTTTGGTATTTTTGTTTGCCACGGATTTTTATTTATGTCTGAAAGCTAAAAGCTATCTGGGCTGATTAAATTATAATAATGCGATAAAGGGCAAACCTTGTGAGTGTGACTCGCGTGACGAATTCAGTCATTTTTATGAGATCATCTCGCATAAAAGACGACAAAATCTTTTTCGCCGGATAAATAAATCATTTCGTTACTATTTGTTTCCCCCAATTACGTAAAGTCATCAAACAATTTCAAATTTCATCAAAATCTCTTCAATTTCATTACATAATAAAACTATTATCATTTCCGTAAACCGATTCTGTGCTAACATACATCAAACGAAAGTTGAAAGTAATAAAACAAAATGGATGTCAATTTTCCCGCGCGAATGAGAGTTGTCAATGCAGATTTGCGCGCCGCGAGTAATGACGAATGTAACCGAAATAATCCAGTTCGTCTCTATGGCAGGATGTTGCGAGTGACATACGCAGTGACGCCATCACACGTCAATTTAAATAGCTCGGCTTATTGAGAACTCTTTTGTTTTACGTTGCTATTGATTTTGCGTGTAGGGTTACTTTATTACATACCAGTATGTAGCTTTTATGCAGGATCCTATTGTATCAGCCTATCACGTAGGAATTTTGGTTCAGATTTTGGTGGAATGTGGAAACAATCTTTTTATTATGAACGTTGTAACTTTTTTATGTTCGCTCTTTTATGGGGAAAAGCATTGCCATCCAAGTGAATTGGTAATTAAATATATTAAATGGCGCTCACGAAAATTCTCAATAATATGGATATAAAATTGTAGTAGAGACAACAAGTGAATTATACCTTCATCTCGAATTGGGCCATCATCATTTGCACGATGCCGCTACCCCTTTTCACACATAATTTCTAAGTAAAAATAAAGCAATTCCACGTATATTTTCCCTCAATAAATCTGTTGTCTCACCCTCGAATCAAAATAAACAGCTCTAATAGTAAATCAAGATACTACACCAATTCTGTATTTCATGGCTTTTCTCCAGTTATTTTACCTGGCAACGTTACTGTTTCTATTGGCTATCGATATGCAACCTACTTTTTTTATTTCCGGCATCGAATGTCGAAATCCCATAAAGCTTTATTATGCCAGTCTGACAGTTATGCAAATTGTGGCATAGTTTTGACAGCTGCGTTAGAACTCCATGGTTCATTTATTTTTGTTTATCTGTGGCCCGCTAAATTAAAGACATAAACAACTAGATTATGAACGGGCAATTTATTTCACCAACATTTTGGGATAGATAAAATAAAATGAAAACAAAATTCTTTCTTTTGTTTACGTTTATCCCTCGAGCAAATACGAACCATATTACAACGAGCTTATTACTACCTTAAACACTGGGCTTGCACAATTTTCATACAAAAAGAAAAAACTACAAGCTGGTACAATAATGCTTAGTCGACTATTTGTCCGTCCCTACTAACCCAAGGATAACGGAAACAGTAGTAGTGCGGTGGCTGAGAAAATAAAAGGGGGAAATAATGGGAAGAGGGGAGAAGGGGAGGAAGGAAGATCACGTCCTTGAAGCAGCACGCGTCATGGGATTTACTTTTCCCCCTCAGATAGAGACGATGCGGACGGCCGACTTTTTGTGCGATCGAGTCTGTAGCAACTAAACAATCTGTGGAATTATGCGCACCATCTGAAAATTTCCCGACATCGAGACTGAAATGACGAACTATTTTAGGAATTAGAGGCTTGTTAAAATAAAAATTAACGGAATCTAAAGGTCACGATCATTCCGAGAACTGACAAAGTATTTGGGTGTGCCATTATCAAATTATAGACTGGTTAAATTTGGGAATGCGAGTAAAGGAAGTAACACCATAAAAAGAATGCAAATTTCACAGACTTCATGCGCTGTAGACGCAATCGCAAAAAAATCGGTCGTCTGCGTTGCCCTTAAGAGATGTAAACGGTTTATGCTTTTCTTATTGGCTGAATATTCAGCTTAGCTAGCCGAAAAGACACAAAATTAGTTTGTGAACAGCAACTCAAACTTTCGCTGCTCTGAATAATTCTCCTACGTTAATTTTTAGACGATTTGCTTGTTGTGTCTGAAATTCTTGTTAATTGCAGGCGTTTTGGAATAGTTTCAATAAAATAATACAATTGCTCCGATGATTTTACGATACGGCTAAATGACAAACGAAAATAGTTCATTGCGATTAATGTTTGGTTGCTCGGCCACAATACAATAGAACTACTAAGTATTATTATTTATTTATTTAATGTAAAGAGTAAAGAGGCTGGTTCGAGGTGGCGCAGGAGAAGAGTACCTAGGAGGATATGGGGGAGGCCTTTTTTTTTTTTTTTTTGGATGGGAAATCATCAAATGACCCCCCCCACTCTGGGCGGAGCGGAAGGGAGTGTCAGACTTGTACTGACTAAAACCCATCCATGTTCCTTCTTTGCCCTTTGTGTTCCAGGGCCACGGTGTCTCTTTCGAACAGTCCCGCAGCTCTGGCAGGCATCGGCCCATGCGGACCCCTACTCGGTTGCTGACATCTCTTTGAGGCGCGCGTGGAACACGAACGCGCCGTCGACACGGCCTGTCGTCATAAGACGGCCGGACGGCGAGCTAGCCCATAACTCGCCGTCCACAGGCCCGCGCCTACGGTGGCCGGGAGCCACCACGTGACCATGGGGGAGGCCTTTGCCTAGCATTGGGACATACAAGGCAATTAAAAAAAAATGTAAAGAAAGCTTACAGAATAATCATCATCATCATCATCATTTCAGCCGAAAGACGTCCACTGCTGGACATAGGCCTCCCCCAAGTGTCGCCACATTGACCGGTCCGTTGGAAGGCCTCCCACTAGGTGGACCGATGACCTGGTAAAGGTTGCAGGGTTCCGCTGGATGCGAGACGCACGGGACCGGTACAGAATAATAACAAACTTAAATATCATGCATGAGTAGGGACATTGCTAATTACAGACTTCCACATGTATGTTTTATTTGTGTGTATTATGGTGGAATGAATTTTGTCTGGTGAGCTATGGCAGTGATTTTCATTTTTGACACAGAGAATTTTTTGACTGAAAGGATACTCTCTCAAAATTGTTCCTTTACCCGGGTATTCTTTTGTAATGTAAAGTCTATTTTGTAGCCGGCTTTGTTGGTTCATTGGACACCAGCACTACTGTTGAGCGTGAGGTACCAGTTTTGATTTCAATGTCGGGCAAAGTTTGATTTCGGTTTTTCATCAGCAATTTTTCATTAGCAGCTTGGAGTCAGGCTTGTTTCCAGATTATAGCAATAGGCTCGGCCCTATTGCTAAAGGTACATATCTGCACCACTTTGGGGACTACAGGTGACGGTTTGTCCATATTTTTGAAACAAGAATTTGTGTGGTATACTATAACTAAAAAACCCGACTACTGAATAAAATGTAGCCTAGGTTCCCCGGGACATAATAACGAATCGATTGACAACTTATTCATCAAAATCAAATGAATAATTTGGGCGCTACGGAGGTACATACGTAAATACAAACATATATACATATATAGACTGCTAAAATCATAACCCTTCCTTTTGGCTTCGCCGTGGTCGAGTAAAAAGGAGGTTTCAGTTACACCATAATGTTACTAAATTAAACACTAAAATAAAATCACAAGTCAATCCATCAGATAGTAATCAAACTCCAAACTAAAGTTCCGCTCAAGTTTCCTCTAGTCTGAGAGTGGAAGGTGTTAGACAAAGAGCATCAAAAACAAGATCTAGCGTAACTAAAACAGTTACTAGATCAAGTACTCACGAATAGCTACCTTGAAGTATAGGATATAGAGCTGTAAATAGAAGATGACTTTTTTGCTCTTTATCTCTTTAGCCAGACTTCATCCTTGTGAGAGGAAGTGGAGCTTAATCCACTGCGTAGGTTTCTTAGTGCAGCTTATTAGGTAGATAGATACACTGCCTCGTTGGTCTAGAGGTTGCAAGCACGACTGCTGAGCATGATCCTGGGTTCGATTCCCGGGTTGGGCAAAGTGTAGTTGAATTTTTCCATCAGGAATTTCTCAGTCTGGATTTGTACCCGGTTGATGACAATAGGCTTGCCGCTATTACATAGAACTTAAAAACATAACTGGTGAAATGTAGGCGTACTATTAGGTCCACCTCTGCCTTACCCTTCGGGAAATACAGGCCTGATGTTATGTGATGTTAGATACACGTAGTTACACTTGTTATTAACTTAAGTACACTTTATAGCACACATGACAACACAGCTCTTTTACAGCATTTTTAAATCGAAAGAAAACTACATAAAGTTTTTTAGCGTTTGTGGAAAAAGGTACCAGAAATAATTCCCGCTACCATCCTCTGCCCTTAGATGTGCTTGCTAATACACGAAACAATCGTTTGTATTTATGAACTCCACTAACACATTATGTGCCTAATTCGAAAGACACTCGACTCATAGCTCCCTGATCGACTAGCTTTTACGATGTTCATCCTTTTCCACGACGATTCTTTTCTGTCAAAAAAACAAACAACCCTTTTTTCTCAGGTAGGAACAGCCGGCAATGTTCGCGGTTTACCACTTTCCAACCTTATTCCTAAAGGCATATAATGAAAAGTAATCTACCACCAACTGTTAAATGTACCTAGTACTAAGTAACAAAGTGTTTTCAACAATTTAACCGTCCCAGGTTCAAGGTTAGCGAACTATTAACCCTAAAGTTTCTCTTGTGAGCTCTTAGTTAGTGTTTACTTTTCTCGCCACCTAAGGGCTGTTAATAGTATTAGTATTTCACTAACAAGCACAACAAGAAATACAATGGTGGTAAGTTAGTTCACTGTTCAGGCTGGTTGTCACAATTTCGGACAAATTCTGACTACCAGTACCAGTAACGACTGTTAAAGATCTGCAGCAGCCGGAGGTCGTAGCACGAGCTCGCGTTGTAAGTGTTATGTATGTAAATACGTTCATTTTTAATTTAAAAATACTCGTTTCACATCCAATATTATCATAATTTTAAGAATTTATTAATATCTATGGATGATACTGATTGTGCTTGTTGCAAACATTTAACTAAACTTAACTATACAGGATGTAAACAGACCCTTCACGAAACCGTCAACCAAGCATTCTGTACATCGAACTATGAAACTCTACGCAAAAAACATGTTTAAAAAAAAAAAACTTGTGTTAAATTTTAATTTTGACTCCCCAATATCTCCGTAACTAAAAGGTTCCCAGGTATGGTCTAAAACAAAAAAAAAATATCGCAATGACGGGTAGAACACGTATCTTTCAGCTTCGTTTAGGGTCTTGTTACACCCTTTTTTTTTTTTGCTGATTGGAAATCATCAAATGACCCCCTCCCCCCCCACTCTGGGCGGAGCGGACGGGAGTGTCAGACTTGTACTGACTAAAACCCATCCATGTTCCTTCTTTGCCCTTTGTGTTCCAACGCCACGGTATCTCTTTCGAACAGTCCCGCAGCCCTGGCAGGCTTGTTACACCCTTTAGAATAATAAATTGTATTTTCGATTCACGTAAAAATCGACGTCGTATTTACGTTAGGTTTATACCGTGTGCTCGTATTAGGGCCTCGGGACTAACTAACGACTTTAAGTGTTTTCCGAGCCACGTCAGGAACTCAGTATGTAATGGATGACCACACCCATCCACGGACCGACCTCAGCGAACGTTGCTTAGCCTTGAGCTGTAATTATTTAACCACGATCCTCTAAATCTTGTAAAATAGTAGTATCCATTAATGGGTGTATAAGGATTGAAACAACGCCCTGTGAGCGGTTTTGTAACAAAACGGGATCGACGTCAAGGTTAAGCAAACGATGTAATGGAAATTGGTAGCGGAGACCTTTTTGTGACGTTATGTTACAGTAATGAGTTTCACAAAGGCTGGCTATTATAAAAACATGTTACTTTAACGTTGATCCGTATAACGTTCTTGTCGGGGTTGAAACGACGTCTCAAAACCTTTATATTATTAAGGTTTATTTATGCCCACGGCTTCGCCTGCGCGGAGTTTTTTAATTGTTCCTCGGTATCATACCACCGGGATAAAAAGTATCCTATATATTAATTCAGGTTATAAACTATCTGTCTGCCAAATTTTATTCAAATCCATTCGGGAGGTTTTGCTCGTAACAAATATCCGTCCATCCATACATCCATCCATCCTCACACTTAGTTACTCCTTATGACACCAGCTATATGTCTGTAAAAGTCCCTTCAAAATCGGTCCAGCCGTTTCGGAGATTAGCCGGAACAAACAGAAAAACGAACAGACAAAAATTGAAAAAAAAATATATTATGTTATAAGTGCTGTATATATTTTCGTATGCATTCAGTAAAGAGCTCTTATTTTGATATTATAAACATACACTTCAATTTTATTTATTTGTGTAGATGAATAAGACCAACTGATTGACGATTTCGTATTGAATCAAGTTATGCCTGACATTTGAGATATCTATCTCGGGATCCCGTTAAAAGTGCGTGTATTCATGTTAATCCCCACTGACTGACTACGGAATCACGCCTGGAGATAACGATGCTGGAAATGTTTAAAACATAAGATACTGAAATCTTATGACAATGCTGTTGTAAGTCCCTGTAGAAATGCGAAACGTTTGACAGTAAATGCCACTTGTCTTTTTTTTTTCGGATGGGAAAAAGGTTTAACTAATTTCAACGGATTTATTTGAGTCTTAATTTAAAATAAAATACAGGAATATATACCGACGCACAAACACTTAGCGCGTATTCAGTACATCCCAAAACCCCCCACTTAGTCATTTTTTATAATTAAAAAAAGCGTTTGGTTTTCGGTATCCTTCCCAATCGACCTTTGTATACACACCATATTTGAACTTTTTAACATCCACACGCTACGAAGGCTATAAGCCATAGACGGACTACTCACTATACATCAAGTGCAGATGGTATCTTCATTGCCTCATTCGCACATCAGTCACTCACCTAGGACATCCGAATTTAAGCCCTACAAGCGACAGTTTGCCGAATTGGTTCCGGACGATAGCCTGTCGTGTGTCAAACGGCTTACATTAGCCGTGCATTCAGTTCAGTACGCCCTGTTTCAAACCCGATGGGTATCTACGGTGGTGTACACTCGCCTAAAAGTTTACAAATGAACGCTTTGTACCCTTGGCGTTTGAAATAGGTTAGCGGTGCTTTGAGTTTTGAAAAAAGAACTGGAATACATAAGTTTTTGCTCTAGCACCATTATCTACAGTTTTTCCTGTACAAAAACTATCGTTTGCAACAAAAAAGACAAAAGAATAGAAATCCTTTGGTACGTATTTTGAAAATTATACAAATATCTGCAAAAAGAAACAAAAAGTATCCCTATCTACCAAAAAAGTAACGACAGCACCAAAAAAAGCCCTGCTCACACTAGTAAAAATCTGGCTAAATCCAGATTACTCCGGTACGAGGCGGTGCAAAGCGGCTCGCGGCGGTACAATCCGCCTGCGGGTCTAATTGGCGGTACGGCGCCGGAACTCGGTGCTCGGCTGTCTTCCGTTCTACCCTCTGGAAGCAGGTTTTGCCGCTAGATACATTATGCTGGAGATAAATGCTAGCTTTTGGAGGGCAGAATTATTATGTTATTTTACATTTTATGTTGGTGTGGAGATTTTAATGGGTAATTTAGGTTTTGGAAATGAGTTTTTTTGTGCCTGCACACCACATAATATATTCATAATATAAACATGTTGCAACTTTTGTCTACTAACGGTGAAACAGTTAACTTAGGTCTACGTAAGATATCTTGTCCAAACTTTTTGCTAAATAAGGTCTAACTATTCATACACGAAATATTTTCAGGGAATCATCTAACGGCTAAAACAAAGCCATTTTAAGGGATTTTTTTTTTTATCTGAGTATATTTTTTTATAAAAAATAAATAATTTAAAATTACTTGACCCACAAAATAAATACTGGCTCCTTATTTTTAAGCATCCATTACGCTAGTTTACTACGTCGTATTTACCTACTGTCATTGTTAGAATATGGGAGTAAAGGTTTTATGCAAAGTCTCAAAAAATTTTAGAATCATAATAATTTCGAAAAAAAAAAATCATTCAGATTTTTTTGTTTTTCATTGCTATGGCAACTTTACGACTTATAGAAGTTACTCTTAAAATATTTCGTTTATGAAAAGATAAACCCTATATAATGCACTGCAGGGCTGTTGAGGAAACTGATGTTTCTCCTCAGATATGCCATCAGCGTAGCTCAGGATCGGCTTGCTTTTAAACTAAGATACGGAAGACTTCATCTAAAGTGTTCAGAAATCCGAAATCCTCAGGGATCCAACAAACGGAGGGTATCCATCAGGGTTTTCATATCTTCGCACCCTTCCATTCAACAATATCGACCTACGTCGATTACAACGTAAACATGCGCTGATTAGTATTGTAGACAAACAAGCTTATTCGATGGACGCATAAATTACGTGATCCTGCCTACATCGTGAGTAATGGCCCTATTTACACTTCTGGAAGCCGAGGAAGATGGGCAATGTTGCCGTAAACATGCTGTATCGATTAATGAGGCTAATTTGTTTTGTGTCTGCCTGTTTCGGTAACAAGGACATTTTGGAGGGATGTAACTCGATTGTTTTTGTCGAGCAATGTCTCATAGAATCGTCGTTTTTTAATAGTATTCTTTTGAAGTTCTGAAGTATCAAAAGTAGAAAGAAATCTTCGAAGAAAATTAGATTGGTCGAGTAGTCACAAGTGAGACTGTTGAGCATTATGTCCTGGGTTTGATTCCCGGATCGGGCAAAGTGTTATTGGGTTTTTCCATCAGGTGTTTCTAAGTAGCAGGAGTCTGGATTTGTGCTCGGTTGATGGCAATAGGCTCGTGACCATGGAAATTAAAGATTGCTGGCGAAATGTGGATGTACTTGTTAGGTACACCTCTGCCTAACCCTTCGGAGATTACAGGCGTGATGTTATGATGTTGTGTTGTAACCTCACCGAAACTTATTACGCTAGTTAGACGTATAATAAACACAAAACCGCAGACTGTTAGAACAACACAGCTAAGTTCACGGCCTTGTATTTTATAGCCAGACATGGCATTTAGCAATAAATACAACCGCTAGATATACAATAAATAGAACAAGCTTGCAATAGATAGACAATCCTCGAAAATGTGGCTATATATAACTACTCAATTATTTAAAGTTGCTATTGGTCAGTTTGATGAAAAAATGAAATAACCAGACTGCATAAAATGGGAACTGACAAGATAGAAACAAAATTAAATGTAGAAAATAAAAAGAACTCAAAAGATGTAAACGAGAAGTACTTTCTTAAAAAGTCGTTCCATGCAGACAGAGGCTCAGCTTCATACTGATGGACATAGAGCCTCTGCATCTACATCTGCATCGCCTTTTCCCAACTATGTTGGGGTTGGCTTCCAGTTTAACCGAATGCAGCTGAATACCAGTATTTTACACGGAGTGACTGGTTTTCAGACTTTCGGGCTACTGACTACCTATAACGTCTGTTAAAGATCTACAAATGGCAGCCGGGACCAACAGCTTAACGTGATATCCGAGGCACGGAGGAAACTCTGTATGTAATGGATGGTCACCCATCCACGGATCAACCTAGGCAAGCACGCCTTAATATAAAGTTCGACCCGAGCGGCTGTTATTATTTAGCCACGAGATCCTCCAAACTGAACCAAGTCTGAATATGACCACAGCATATTGAGCCACAAAACTCATGACAGCACACGAGAAGAAGTTTCGAATTTCAAAGAAATTATTTTCTCGTTAGTAACGCTACTGAACCCAAAAGAAAAATCCAAGCATAGCTTTCTATAAAATTAACTCTCGAAAAGTTACTAAAGTATAGAGAAAATCACTTACATCGCTTAGTTTGCAATTTGAACGTTTTTTAAGTAAGTTTGAGTAAAACAGCAATTATTTAAATGTATAAGAACTTTATAACTTATTCTAAGTAAAAGAACATGTTGCACTTCAGTTGTTTCTTCTTCAGAATTAACCTATGTATGTATTAACTTTTACACTTTGTTCTAAGTACATTATATTTTTTCCTGAAAGTCAAACAATTCATCATCTGCCTAGCTCTTTCCATTTATGCTGGGATCGGCTTCCAGTCTAACAGCAATATCTGTGTTTTACATGGAACAACTGCCTCTATACTTTCCACATCCCAGGTACTGGGTACTACGATATCCCTTGGTAAGACTGGTTGTGAAAATGGGGTTAATTTTTTGGACCATGAAAGTGTAGCGGCACTACATAACGTACTACAGCAACATAGTACAAAAAGTACTACAGCGCCATCTATGACACAAATTAAGAACTAACCTTATTCTGAATCTGAATAGAACAACCGGACAGCACAATGTAAGAAAGAAGAAAGAAAATACATTTATTTGGCACATGCCACAAGTGCACACAGTATAAAAAAAAATAAAAAATATAACAAATAAAAAACAAAAAATTAAAAAACTTAAAATCTAAACAAAAAAAAAAATAAAATAAAATAGTGTGACACTGTGTGCCTCACGGCTGCGCCAAATAGGCCCAGTTCAGCAAAAATGCCGGACAACTAGTGCCCGACGCTGGTTTTCAACTGGACCTGAATTAGTGAGGTCCCGGATGTGAAGCAGCTTTATATTTTGTGTCAATGTGGTAGTGAATAGGTACTTAAATATGAAAAATTGATCTGCACACAAATAATAATAATAAGACCCTCACCAACCAACTGACTTATGCAGACATTGCAATACAGCCTCTGAGACCATCCAACACATTACAGGAGCTTGTAAATCACTTGCACAAACTGACTATAAGCACCGACATGACCAAGTTGACGCTATTATACACCAACAATTAGCATTCAAATACAAACTAATAAGTGAGATGAAACCATATTATAAATATAAACCAGAAGTAATACTAGACAATAACAATCAGAAAATCTATTGGGATCGGACAATAATAACAGACAAAACTATACATTTTAATAGACCAGATATAACTCTTCACGACAAAGCCAGTAAAACAGTTTACCTAATAGATATAGCTATCCCAAACTCACACAACATTCAAGCTACAATATCAGAAAAGCTAAGTAAATATCAAGACCTCGCCATAGAAATAAAAACCCAGTGGGAAGCACAAACCGTCCACATTGTCCCGATAGTGCTTTCTTCCACCGGTATAGTACCAAAATCTCTTATGCAAAGCCTTAATACTTTACACATGCCTCCCCACACATTTCAGCTGCTCCAAAAAGCAACAATTCTTAACACCTGTCGCATCACCCGGAAATTCCTTACTTCTTCTACACTATCATCCACATTCTCCATTTAAACTCCCCCTACAAACTTGGCTCCGGCCCGTGGGTAGGGTTTTTGTACTCTCTTACGAGAGAAGAAAATTAAAGAACTCGAAATAATAATAATAATAAAAGGTAAATAATAATAGGTAATAGGTAAATATAAAATAATAATAATAATAAATGTCGGGCAGTAGCCCACCTAAACACAACACCCGTCTGATCGGAGGATCCTCCCTTATCTATCGAGAATGAAGAACTTGATACTCTGTTCATCTTACCTCTATAAAAGCTTTTGACGAACTACTAACAGAACAGACAGTTGTGAAACGTCCAGGAGTAAGTTTCACTTATTTTATCACAAGAGCTGAGAAACCTTCTTACCAACCAAGATTTCCACAAAGGTCAGACGACAATTACAGAAAAACAAACAAAACAATACTTCGGTGATTGTGTTCAAGAACTGGAGACTCCTAGGTCTCTTTCATCTAAGTTTCAGAGAAAAACAAACGAAGTATATGTACTTCAATCTTACTTGTTTATTTTTCAAAAGAAAACAAACAAATGTCGCTGAAAGTGTTGAAACTAGTCGAGTTTTCCCTGGAATTATAAATTGGATCCGACTCACTCTAAAAGAGATGGTATTAGATTTTAGGGTTCCGCTTTGGTAGAAAGTCGAATAAATTAAACGTTATTCTGAATCAGAAGAGATCCTCTTCTGTGATGGTCCAATGATATCGGTCCAACTTACTACAGGTAGGTCGGCTTCAAGCAGCCACTATAATCATCAGCCTGCCGTTGACTTATTTTATTCGGGGTCGGCGCAACACATTTTCTTCTTCCTTATCAGACGTCGCGGCATTATTTACTTCCTTTCTTTCACACAGTGCATCCTCTTTGGCCTTCCTCTCCCTCTCCATCCATCAACATTCATATTGATCATAACTTTTACTGTGTCCCACTGCTGGGCCGAGGCCTTCCTTTTCTCCTTCCAAACTTCTCTGTTTTCTACAATTTCTGGCCATGTTAGCCCCGCGTACCTGATTAGATCGTCACACCACTTTCGCCGCGATCGACCTCGACGGCGATGTCCACCCTCATCTTTGCCCATTTGTCTGGGTGCTTCCGTGCGACGTGGCCAGCCCACTCCCACTTTAGCTTGGCTTTTGACACTACTATGTCAAATTAATTTAAGCACAACTGCTTTTAAAACTGTGAAATAAAATGGCGTGAGAAAACCGGCATGTCCTAGAATCAAAAAATCAATAGGTATCCATCAACCTTAAATGCTAAGAAAAAGAATTTACGAAGTAAATAGCTCTATTTTTTTGGAGCGGAAGGGAGTGTCAGCCTTGTACTGACTAAAACCCATCCATGTTCCTTCTTTGCCCTTTGTGTTCCAGGGCCACGGTAACTAAGTACTTTAGCTTACCTTATAAACTTAAAACTATCGTATATTTATCTTGTTGAACCTCTCAAATTATAAACCTGCTTTATACTTTTACGGAACCGTCGCAGCTCGTTTACCGTGTAAACTCAGCTCAGTGTTTTATTTTACGTATTTTCATTCACACATTTCACATCGACGTCGAAATGAATTAAAACTCTGTGGGAATTGAATTTACGCTTTTTGATTTTCTTTCTAGGAAAACGAGCTGAAGGTAAAATACATAACGTCGGAGATAGTGCAAATCCGCGAATCTACCATACGTAAAGTTCACGTGTCTGCACTACGTGTAGATTTACAGGGGAAGGTTATAACTTTAATTTTTTATTTCTACGATTTTTGATCTCATTTTTACATGAATAGTAACAATTCGTATGTTCTATGTATTGTTAACAGTAGAAATCTATTAAAGTCTTTAATTTAGTCGCTACTACAATGCGTAATTGAAATTGGCTACATTTGTCAGATACGCGGAATTATCCAATGCTCGTTCCGCGGATTTGAACTATCCCCGACGATAAGTCGTTCAATGTTTGTTTTGTGAGGGACTATGACTCGTTGCGTTAAGGAATGGTTCTGTCTAATCGCTAATGCATTTAATTGAAAATAGGTGCGCATAAAAGGGCCAAGCAGGGACAAGCAACATAGATTTTTTTCGATTAATACGCCTTTACCCAGGATATTCATGGCTAATTAAAAAAAAGTTATTAATGACTGCCATGTTGGTCCAGTGGTCACAATCGCGACTGCTGATCATCGATTCCCAGGTCAGTCAAATTGTTATTCGGTTTTTTCATCAGGAATTTTTCAGTAACAGCCACGGAGTCTGAATTTGTGCCCGGTTGATGGTAATAGGCTCGCCCCCTATTACATGGGACGAAAACATAACTGGCGAAATATGGATGAAGCTATCAATTACGCTTTTGCCTAACCCTTCGGGGATTACAGGCGTGATGTGCGGTATTGTATGGTGTAGGCGTGTATGTTATGTTATTCTACCGAGTCCCTTATAAAAATAGGTCTTCCAAATACGAAGAATTTTCTTTACTTCCTTCAAAACCACAAAAGTTTTAACTCAACTACCATGCTTATCTACCACCTTTTCAATTATCCCAAAAAAAATCTAACAGGCTTACCACAGTTTTACGCAAGTACAATATCCAATCAAAGACAGATTTGCAGGGCTCATTTGGGGACAAAAAGCCCCAATCCCCCGGTGATTCGATTGGGGGCCTTCGGGAACGAATTCAGGGTCATCCGAAAGTCCTTTGTTTTATTGAATTAGGACCCAAATGTATGGAGATTGTTTTTAAAAAGCTGTTATATGACTTACAGGTTTACTTTCGGTTGAATAGTCGTTAGTGAGGCTTATAGCGATTGGTAATAGATTAGTAAGAAAATAGAGATTTCGAGTAATGTTTTTCTCGTGTTTTCGTGTACCTAGATTAGTTTTTGATGTAGTTACATTTAGGTATTTCTTAGGCTTACTGATATTAAAAGGTATCTTAATACCCAGTACTAACTAGGTTGGGTCACTAACACTATCAGTACTTGCCTAGGTTGGTATATGGATGGGTGACCACCCATTACATACTGAGTTTCCTCCGTGCCTCGGAAAACACGTAAAGCCGTTGGTCCCGGCTGTCATTTCTAGATCTTTGACAGTCGTTACAGGTCACACAGGACAGTGACCTTAAAGACTAACAACCAGTCTTACCAAGGGGTATTATTACCCAGTACTAACTGGGTTGTGGAAATCAGATAGGTAGTCGCTCCATGTAAAATACTGGTATTCAGCTGAGTCAGGTTAGACTCGAAGCTGACCCCAACATAGTTGGGAAAAGGCTAGGCAGATGTTGATGACTGTTATTACACTAGAGGTTTCTGACTAAATTGTGATTTTATTATTTTCTAGTTCTTATTGCAGTTATTTTCTTTGCTAAAAGTTTTACCCCAATTTATTTCTTTACACTTATCATTTAAACACACATTTATTGTGGTGAACGCTCTGTACGCCTTAATTATCATGTTCCAGCTCTTTATTTATGAAGAGTATTAAATTTTGCTAGCATAAGTGTGATGCATCTGATGTAGCTGTGCTTTTTTAAACAAACAAATCTCCGTGGACACAGTTCATTCCACGGTATTTAATCTTCCTTTTTAAAAACAAAAGCGGTAGTGCAGTTCATTCCACAGCGAGATCCCGCCTGTTGCCATGCGGCACTGAGTAATGTTGGTTTGTAACTAACTGCCCAGACGACAGCGGACTTATTATGAAATGACTTTAGTAAATTAAACAAGCCAGTACTGCGTTTATCACGAAATGTTGTGGTTTCAAGGACTTTTATTTAAAAGTAAAACTTCCTCGTTGCTTCTTTATTAAAGGAATAATAATAAAACATGTTTATTTCAATCACATAACGCTTAAACATACATGATTTGGAGATCACCTTTTAATCAAGATGATGCTTGTGTTAGGTGGCGAGGTTACCACACCAATCGAGCGATCGCCGATCACCAATCTATCGATGGTAGAAATGATGACGATCTATTAATTGATGTAGTAGAAACTGTCGACCGACGTCGACTTATCCATTCTATTGGCCTCGATCGACGATCCATCGATTGGTACAGCCTGACATCATACAGTATGTTCTATGCAATTGAAAACAAAACAAAGATACAAAAAGGAACGCACTAGTGTGATGTAGGTATAGAGTGGGTTTTTGAGCGTGTGTGACTGTGTGAGTGAGTGTGGGTAAATGTGTGAGTTAGCATTGTATACAACATTAGTTTTAGTATATGCGAAACCTGAAACACGTGTCTAGTATTTTTATGTAAAGAATCTATGTACAAAATTTCAAAACTGTGTCATGAAAAATGACAAACTTATAAACTTGTTCTGTTACCTGGTTGTCCGCACAAAAACGTAGTTACCACGCGGCTCCGCCAAGCGCACGCCTCCAACGTCGTCTTGAGCTCATTGATAATAACAATGTGGCAGTAGGTACATAAATGATTGCGATATTTACTTAGTGTCGCTCGGTGTCCAACTTGTAGCCTTTTATAAATATTTTTGGGACAAAATATAACATGGTTTAATAATTATTGGAATCGATTCAGTTACTTATTCTGAACAAACTATATTCAGGTTTCACATATACTAAAAATAATGTTGAACAAAGGGTGTAAATAGACCCTTAACATAACCGAAAGGCACTTGTTTTCCCCGTCTTTGCGATATTTTTTTAAATTCTAGAATATAAAGGTTTTGAGACGTCGTCGTTTCAACCCCGACACGAACGTCATACGGATCAACGTTAAAGTAACATGTTTTATAATAGCCAGCCTTTGTGAAACTCATTACTGTAACATAACGTCACAAAAAGTTCTCCGCTACCAATTTCCATTACATCGTTTGCTTAACCTTGACGTCGGTCTGTGGATGGGTGACCATCCATTACATACTGAGTTCCCGACGTGGCTCGGAAAGCACGTAAAGCCGTTGGTACCGAGGCCCTCACACGAGCGCACGCTATAAACCTAACGTAACGACGTCGACGTCGTTTATACGTCGATTTTTAGGTGAATCGAAAATACAATTTATTATTCTAAAGGTAACAAGACCCTCAACGAAGCCGAAAGGTACTTACTGTTCTACCCGTAATATTTTTTTTGATTTAGACCATACCTGGGAACCTTCTTGTTACGGAGATATTTGGTCAAAGTTCCAACATTTTCACAAGTGTTTTTTTTTTAATACATGTTTTTAATGTAAGATTTTTACTTTACACGCCTCCACATCCGCCGTGCTATTCAATCCATCCCTCAGCACAATGCTTTGTGTGCTTTCCATCGAGTCCTACCTTAAAACGTGATTTTTCACCCCAAAAAAAAGTCGATTCCCAGCAATATTTTTTGCGTAAAGTTACTTAGTTTGATGTACAGAATTCTTGGTTGACGGCTATGTGAAGGGTCTGTTTACACCCTGTATGAGTTAATTTCGTTTAGTTTTTAGGTTTAGATTAGACAATGTCTTGGGATCGGAAGAAGCCAGGCACAGCTTCCTCCACTAACGATTTCATGACTGCGGACTTATTAATTACATATGGACGAATTGCAGACCAGTTGCGGCCGGACACTGACACTCTCTTACTTCAGTGTGAGAAGTGTCCGTGTCCGTCACGGCGTCTGCAATTTGTAAGTACCGGTTTGTCGGAACCTGTAGGGAGTTTCTAAACGTCTTTTGTGCACCTTGACTAAGGAACAATATAAGTCTTCAAGATTTGATGTCTCAAAATGAATGGCTTAGGTTGGAACTTATCGTTTAATTTTACAATCAAATAGCTACTATATTATTCGACTTTTTTTTTTTTTTTTTTAAAAAAAACGTGCCCCACACTAGGAATTTCTCCTGTATCGTGGGTGCGTTTACAAACATTTAAATTTACATACACAAACAGCCAGACCCGGAACAACTACCTGTAGGCCATGCAAATATTTGTTCCGTGCGGGAATCGAACCCGCGACACGAAGACACTTTAAACTATCATGGTCATTAACATTATCATTAACACTAGAAACGGGATATTTACTAACTTTTTCTTCTTCAGTTTATCCGTGATCATGGTGCTTGCAACAGCGCCGAAATATCGGGAACTCAAAGAAATCAGTAAACATGATAAATATCCCGTTTCTAGTGTTAATGATTATATTATTCCAGTCTTACCAGGGTTGTGGAGGTCAGATAGGCAGTCGCTCCATGTAAAATACTGGTATTCAGATGCATCCGGTTAGACTGGAAGCCGATCCCAATATAGTTGGGAAAAGGCTAGGCAGATGATGATGATGATTCGAGTCGACTCCATACAGCAACACTCTGTGTACGTCCATTACTACAATAGTATTATGTAACTCGAGAACGATTTCATTTAAGTGTTAATTAAAATTCATAGACCGCGATTTCTTCGGCTACATTTGGTACGTTTTATAAGCCAGTAATAAAATAAAAACAAATTGGCTTTCTCAGCAAAATGTATTCCATAAAAATAAGTTACAAATATACGCCATTAAAATCAGCGAGGCTTATCTTGTCCCTCCAATTTGTTCCAGCTTCCTTGCTTACAAAAATTAATACTTGGAGAATATTCTCTTCATTCGGTTGAAAATAGAATGTGTACCTAATCGGCTTCGTCATTATTTTCTTCGAGGATTTTAAAAATATATTGTTTGTGGTTCAAAACAACCGTGCGCTCAATATGATTTTTTAATCAAATTATCCTTTTTAGTAGATGAATTTTCAATAAATCTTCCTTAGTGCTCTCGTTTGTTGTAAAGATTTTGGCACACATGCCTCTAGAAATCTAGATCTAGCAGTTTGTGTGCTTTGTCTGTGGTCAAGTAAATTAATTAATTAAAGATGATGAATAAAGATATCGCCAAGCGGTTGGTCGACTCTTCTCGTGGCCCGAGGGCTGGCCTATTTTTTTACCAAAGAATCAGCATTGCTATCCATGGTAATGCTGCCAGCCTTCTGGGCACAATCCCCTTTGACAGCGATGCGGACAAATTTTTTGACAATCTTTGATTCTTTTCTGCTTTTGAAACATTTACAGATTTATACTATTATTTCAGGTCTGTATAATTACTAATTACAAATAAATGAGAAAGTTAACAAAGCATAATCATTTGTAAAGTAAAAAATTTAAGATAATTTAATAAAAAACTTGCGAAAAAAACCGACTTCCAAAAAACACTAAAATAACTTTACTTTCGGAAATTGGTGTCTTTGTTTGTTTCATTGACTTTTATGCCACCGACTTCCGAATCTAAAGTTATTTTAGACTCTTTTAGTTTTTTGAAAGTCGGTTTTTTTTCACAGAAAGTATTTTATTTTACCCTTTTTAGTTTGTACCACATAATTTCTTGTCATGAATTAATTTTTACATTGTAACTAGAAGTTATTAAGCGATCATCAACATAGCCCAAGAAGAAAAAATACGTATAAACACGTTCATTGCCAAGCCATAATGCTGATGATGTATGTCGCCCCACTCACTGGCGAGCGGTCTACGGAAAGACTAAAGCTGTGGCGAGGTAGTGCATTCTTACCTAACCCATTCGTTCCACCTGCTGAAAGTCTGCCACCTGGACATGAGTTGCCATGGCTGGAAGTCTTTAAGTAGACTCCGGACCCAGGTTGATCGCAGCACGGAAAACCTGCTCAGGTGGCGATTCATTAATGACTCTGCCCTGTAGTGTAAATGTGGTGCTGTTCTACAAACGATAGGGCACTTAATATCGTGTCCTGCGTGTCCTGTTGTTTGTTCACTTCAGGAACTACGCTACGGAAAGCGCCAAACTAGTAGCGTTCTGGGCTGGCACAATTTAGATTGCCATCGACACGCTAAGAAGAAGATGCTGAACTTACCCAGACGGTCAAAATAAAAAAATCGTTGAATGTCTTCCCTAGCGGCCTAAAAAAATACCAGAACCCAATACGCTGCAGCCGCTATTTTATGGCTTGCACATAAATGTAAGGCAACTTCACGCGACGTCGCGTGATGTGGCAAAAAACCAAAAATAATGAACCGATTTTGATGAAATTTCTATGGAACGAATCGGAAGAGTATATCCTTTCATATAAAATAAAAAAAATTCAAATCGGTTTAGAAATGACGGAGTTATGAGGTAACAAACATAAAAAATACAACCGAATTGAGAACATCCTCCTATTTGAAGAAAGTTGGTTAATAAGATGTTCTGAACCTTCTGCGGAAGAACTTAAAGTTCACTACGACGCTGTTGTCTGCAATAATTTTTGAAGAAAGGTATCTACACCATAATTTTACAGAAAAATATACCAAAGTCACACTGACAACTTATTTACGTATTGTTATGATAGACGGATGTTTCATATATTAATGTCCTAATAAAATGAGGAATGCCATCAAATCAGCTATAATGAATAAGAATTTGCCAAATTATATTAATACGGCGACCTTGCGTGTATCTGAGCTATCCAAGCCCACGATCCTATAAAAGCTAGAACTAGGTCTGAAAGACCACAGGGACGGAATAAAATAGCTTCTACTTAATTACCGTAATATCATAACTAAATGTGGATACGTATGTGTGTGTGTGTGTGGTGTGGATGTGTGTGTGTGTTTATGGATTTTAATCAAGTTTAAATTAGAATACTAAGCACAGAAGCTTATGGCTAAATAATAACAGCCGCTCGGGTCGATCTTCAATCGACGATAAAAGTACCATGTACTGTACTCCTTCACTTACAGGACACCGCATGCAACTTAGCTCGCTCGGGTCGGGTCTTTAGGTTAAGCCGTGCTTGCCTAGGTTGGTCCGTGGATGGGTGACCACCCATTACATACCGAGTCTCCTCCGTGCCTCAGAAAATACGTTAAACTGTTGGTCATCGGCTGTCATTTGTAGATCACTAACATTCACTAAGGGTAATCAGTGGTCCGAAGAATGACAACCGGTCTTACATAGGCATATCGTATTCAATCAATCATTTTATTATCAGGCAACTGAGGCCCATAGTTAAAAATACAAAAAATAATTTTATAAAATAATAAACTAATTCCTAAAAAAAACCTTATTTTACTAAAAACTAGACACGAATCGTTGACGGCGGTCGTTGGTATTACCCAGTACTCTGGGTTGAAAAGGTCACATAGGCCGTCGCTCCATGTAAAACACTGGTATCCAAACATGAATGCAGTTGGGAAAAGGCTAGGTAACCCAAATCTCTATTTTATAAGTTTACCTTAAACACTTTAACTTATTTACTTCAAACACATCGTTCATTTAACCACAAAACATATAAATATACTTTCCTCAAGTACTCAAGTTTCTACGTAACATACTTACCCCTGAAATTAACGCCCCTACAATCAAGATAATCCCCTAATGAGTACACCTAATCTCGACACAACACCAGCTCATCATCATCCACTCAAGAGCCGCTTGTTTCCACTCAACTTGAGGCACTCAGACACTCAGACGCAATGTGATCTAGTCAGAGAGGCAGTTGTGTGAGAGGTAGTGTGTGAGGAGTTTCAAAGATGATGCAGTAATAACCATAGATAGAGGGTCTTATTACTGTAGAGGATAGCTGTCCGATTCGATGTATTTTCAACTTAAATTGGGCTACCCTAGTGATAACGGCCTCGATTTTGAGTCAGTTTAGACAGAACGGAAAAATGTGCGAGCAATTTACTGGCCGCATTGAAAATATGACCGTATTACTAATGTTTAAAGGCCGTCGCTGGATGTCCGAGTCGCTGGACGTCCGCGTCGATATTTATATTATTATTACCTACTATAAATAACGGTTCATAAACGTTTGATGCTCGAAGATTGTGTCAACGTAACTTTCATGTGAAACCAAAACTTCTTAGACCCCATATTTTATAACCGTTCCAAAGATTAAGGACACGTTTAATTTTTAAAGGAATAACTCCAAAACTGTAGAGAGATAAGTAGTACCTAAGTACTCGCCTGAATTTCATACAGAAATTTTTATTTTCCCCACCTACTCAATTGACAACGATACCTAAGCATCAAATTACTAGCCATTACAAACGGTCCGTTACGACCATTACAAGACACCGTAAGTACACCATAAAGTTAAGGTAACTAAGTACTTTTTTATTACGAAAGATCATGACCTACAGCTGTAAAAATTCAACGACAATTTTTCAAAGACTGAATGTTGGTACTAGGTTAGTACGTGTTTTCTTTTCAGCCAGTAAAGAAAAGAAGACAAAAGGAAAGAAGGCACTTATGCTGTAAAGGAAAACAAGCCGGTCTCATTACGATTGAGCGAGGTTGTGAGGTGCGCATGCGTGGTGCACTCGGAGCGTTGCGTAGCAACAAGTGGCCGTAATGTGTAAATAGGAGCAGTGGGTTTACTTTGTACAAGGTTAAAATTAACGGTGATCCTATTGGAGGTATTTGAAATAAAGTAATTTATCCTAGAACTGTGATATCTTGCTCATCGCTTGATAAAGCCTATGTCAACTGGATCAACGTGACACAAAATGTTACCAGGATTCAGTCCGTGATTCTAGGACCTGTTCTATGTATTTTAACCGCGAAGGTATTAAAGAAAAAAAGAAAGAAAAAGTATTAGAGTCACTGGAAAAAAAATATAGTTGAGGTTACAATAATTCAAAAATTATAAAAAAAGTAAACATAAGAAAAAGATAAAACAAATTAAATTGGTCCTGCACGAGGCCAAAAGGTCCCGCCTATCTCAGAATGGATATTAGATCCATTTTTGGATGGAACAGCTGAAAATTTTCAAATGGATCCTACCTACTGGATCTTTAAACTAAAATTTGAGTGAATATGAAATATTAATGGGGAATTGGGATGTGAATTTCACGCAGTACTAAGAAACATTGTCAAAAGAAACACACACACTGTATAATATGACAAGAGATATTACAAAGTCCGTTCCATTTGCTATTCAAATTAGTAACTAATTCCATCAATTTTGCTTAGTTAATTATGCAGCTAACACGGAAAACAAACAAGTATACGAATATTAAGATTTATTACTCGAAGCAAACTAACTTATTTGCAAAATTAATGTAAGAAAGCTGCTATCTCAGAATAGATGGAATTAATTTCCTTAAGCATGTTATTATTTCTACTTAACGTAAAAAAACGATGGATGGACTGTATGAAGGATGATTTGGGTATAAAGGAGGTGACAGCTGAGATGACTAGTAATAGAGAAGTAGGGAGAAGACATGCTGCACCAGCATCATCATCATCTGCCTAGCTTTTTCCCAACTATGTTGGGGTCGACTTACAGTCTAACCGGATGCAGCTGAATACCAGTATTTTACATGGAGCAACTGAAAAAAGAGAGCAGCGGTGGCCCAGTGGTAGCGGTCCCGACTTACGAGCAGTAAGTCGGGGGTTCGAACCCAGGCAGGCACATTACTTTGTGTAATTTATTTCGTCACCAATGCTCTCAAAACGGTGAAGGAAAACAACGTGAGGAAATCGGCATTTCCTAGAACCAAAAAATTCGAAGACATGAGACATCTACCAACCCGCACTGGGCCCGCGTGGTGGATTATAGCCCATTCCCTCTATAGAGAGGAGGCCTGTGTCCCAGCAGTGGGAACATTATAGGCTGCTGCTAACTGAAAAAAGTAAAAAGAAGACATTTTGCGCCAACCGCAAATAAATTGGTATAAAAGCAGGAGAATGGCGATGAGTACCTACTATATTAGTACCATATATCTACCTACTCAACTTAGTGTCGGCAAAATTGTAGGCTACTAGTTTAAAACTTACAATATCACAGAACCAATGGTTTTCTGTCCTTAGTGGCAACGGTATATGTTTTTCACACGTACTTTAAATACATAGGTAATAAACAACAAACAAATAAAACAAACAAACAAACAACAAAAACAAAATAATATAAACAAAAAAAAAATACACAAATATTTGATTCTGATTCTGAAACAATTAACATAGCTTTTGCCCAAGAGTGAGGTAGATATATGGTACTAATATAAGTCAAATTCACAGTTTACAAACACTAACTTTTCTATGTTCATATTATCTTTCTAGCATGAAAGTTTCATGATTTCATGTTATTAATTACTTACTTACACTTGGCTATGATTAATTGCTTTATGACGTCAGAGGGTTGTTAAGTAAACTTCGTGACAAATTACTTGAATTGTAAATACATGTTTTGTGTGTTTAGGTTCGTTAGTGAAACCATTAGTTTGATCTTGGTTAAAACAATTCAACCGTAATAAGCTTCTGCTTAAATAAACTCACAAAAGCATAAATCTTATTTTCTAAGAAGATTTATGCTTTTGTGAGTTTTGATTTATAAACTTTACTTCATAGCTTAAGCATAGCATAATCAGCCTATAATGTTCCCACTGATGGGACACAGGCCTCCTCTCTAAGAGAGGGAATGGGCTATAATCCACCACGCGGGCCCAGTGCGGGTTGGTAGATGTCACATGTCTTCGAATTTTTTGGTTCTAGGACATGCCGGTTTTCTCACCATGTTTTCTTTCACCGTTTTTGAGTGCAGTAGTGATGAAATAAATTACACAATGTAATGCGCCTGCCTGGGTTCGAACCCACGACTTACGTCATTTTACAAATATGAGCGTATTTAGCTTATCTCCCTCCAATCTTTATCCCATTTTTTCTACGGTCCGGTCAGCCCGATTTTTCTATCATAATATTATTATGGTGGTTTTTTTTTTCCGGATTGGAAATCATCAAATGACCCCTCCCACTCTGGGCGGAGCGGAGGGGAGTGTCAGACTTGTACTGACTAAAACCCATCCATGTTCCTTCTTTGCCCTTTGTGTTCCAGGGCCACGGTATCTCTTTCGAACAGTCCCGCAGCCCTGGCAGGCATCGGCCCATGCGGACCCCTACTTGATTACTGACATCTCTTTGAGGCGCGCGTGGAACACGTACTCTTTTTTTTTTAATAAAAACCTGTTATTTTACAGACAGACTAAAAGTACATATGGATTTTTGGACAAAACGTCTTTAGACTTAAAAAAAAAAACGATTTATTTAATTGATCGTTATCACTACATAGTATGTATAAAACAAAGTCGCTTCCCGCTGTCTGTCTCTATGTATGCTTAGATCTTTAAAACTACGCAACGGATTTTGATGCGGTTTTTATTTTAATAGATAGAGTGATTCAATACAAAGGTTTATATGTATATATTGCATACGTGCAAAGCCGGGGCGGGTCGCTAGCTTTATTATGAAAAAATGTGCCCAACGCACCGTTTGTACTTCATAAATGTAGAAGTATTTAAATACTAAAAACTGTACCTATTCATGGAAGCTCTTATGCTACCGCAAACCATCGTATACGAATCATAACTGTTACACCAAATAGGTGTTAATTCCACGAATATTTACTTGTGGCTGTATGGATTCTGCCCTCTGGCTTCAAACGCCACTAAGTCTATGAGAGAACTCGCTAAAGAGCGATTAGCCTGAAAAGCGGGATTGGCTCAGTTAAGCCTTTTGCTTTGCACCTCGTAAAGCTTCTCAAATGCACAGGAATTTATACTCTAGTTCTACTGAATAGAATATTATTTTCTGTATAAAGTACTGATAGTCTGGTTCTATAAGTCTTGCAGGTATTTGATGGCGTTATTAATTTATCTTGCTCATAAATAACTCAATTACTACTGTAAAATAGTTTATATATCCTTCATCACAATTTCATTCGGTCATCTCCGAAAATACTGTCGCGATTTAAATAGTAGTGGGGAAACTTTGTCATTGCAGCCGAGGCGGAATTTACACCCAAGCCATAGGCGAGGGTGTTCTGGAGCTGGAATAGTTTCCATATTTTTTGGATAGAAAGCTTAACTAATTTTGAGTATATAATGTTTTATGGTATGTTTAATTTCCACACGGACGAAATAACAAGCAAAACTTAGTGTATCATAATTATTCACCTCACTTTATTCTGGTTTGATCAAAGATTCAAAAATATTCACTGATAGCTACACTATTGCCCAGTTCTATTGAATATGGTCCATGGCATACGTCGTTGAAGTATCAGGCAGAAGCAAGTGTTTTACATTCTTTTCTAAACTTTATTAAAGAAAGTCAAAAATATCAATCCTACAAAATTCCCAAGCACATTTCATTATCAGCCCAAAAATTCTCACTTTTTCGGCACAGGCCTACTCTCTGTTAAATGGGGTAAGCCATAATCCTCCACGTAGATCCAGTGCAGTTGGTAGATATCACGTCATCGAATTTTTGGTTTCCTCACGATATTTTCCGCAGCAAATTACTACAGTCAATATTTTCTACCACAGAAAACCTAGTTATTACGCACAAACATCTCTTCCATATTGCCAGTACCCTAGTACGTACTAATCAAGGGTGACGTCAGAAAATATAATATGGCGGCGCCGGCCATGTTGACGCGATCATAATACGAAGGAGATGGCCATTACGAGGATCATGGAATTCATTATATTAACTTCATGAGAATGTTTGTGGTTTATGAATAGTTTTATGTGTTGATTGAGATATTATAACCACGATCTTAGTCCTAGATTATGTTACGTTTGACCAGCGTGTTTGATTTTTTTAGCTATTAGATAAAAGATAAATTAGAATCCATCCTTACAGTTAAATTGTAGCTTAATGTGAAAGGATTCTGGTCACCTATTAACGAATCGACCTCGGCAAGTGTAACTTAACTTTCAATCAACTCATCCGACTGTTATTATTTCGCCACGAGCCCATACAAAATCAAAACATCGTGAACTAGTCCTAGTTACTAGTCGTATTCCAAGACCCGTCTTAATTCAATTGCTCAGTTCACGACCGCCGAATAGCCGTTGTCAGACTCAGTCGTCATGACAACGGCTCAAAACGCCCACCATATCGTATTCCTAGGCGCAATTGGCGGATCCTCAAATTTGACAGATGATTTCCTATGAAAATCTGCAATCGTGGGCGTTTATGAAAAATGCTGGACCCGAGCTACAAACAAGGGTACTTGAGAAAAACTTGGTGTAGTTTAGTAATTGCTAGAAGTTAGAACTGTCTAAAGTTAGAATTCTTAGCTTTCCTTTCTTTGACGGTTTTTGAGTAATTTTCAACTTGACTATTACAAGTATACGAATACGAGTACGAGTCATTAAAAATACATTACTTGAAAATATGACGGTGATGATAAAACAATAATCCAATTAATAGCAATAGATAATCTCTTCTATTTATCCTAATCGTTATATTAAAAGTGTTCTACGCCACAGTCACAACACTACCGTCTACCTATAAAAATATGAGTAGGTACCTATCTACGGTACTCTAATTTGATTATAATTAAAAGTAATTAACATTTGTTTGGTTTCCTTCATCGCAGCATATTAGTTAATTAATTTTCTTTGTTCGTTATCAAACAATCTTGTGTAACGTTGTTGTTTGAAAGATTTTAATTTCATGCAAATAGCTTTTTTACGTCGTAAATATAATCGTTATTTTTCATTGATTATGAATGTGCTTTATTCAACACAAACTCTTAGAATTTATTGGTGAAACAGATCGGAATGATATGAAAGAGAAAGAAGTAAATGATGCCGTGACGTCTCACAGGGAGAAAGGACAGTGGCGGATTTACAAGTTTTCAAGGTTATAGGCTGTACAGTTTTTCAATTGTCATGTCCTACATTATTTTTACAATCCAACAATTTCGTTGAAATTGCACGTATAATAATTTTTGGGTATATTTTTGAGCTAAGCAAAGCTCAATCATGTACGATTAATAAGGCGGGGTAATGTATGCTACTTACACAATAATGTTCACATTTGGAATGTGCAATGACAAATGAGAGGGGAACGTCATCGGTAAAATTTGTTGCAGACTTCTATCTGTAAAACATCAGAAAACCGTCACGCCAAAATCTTTTTGATTTCTATGAGGTAGCAATAAAAAAAAAATCGGTCCCCAAATTTGCCGCCCCAAAATTCTGCAGCCCTAGGCTCAAGCCTACTCAGTCTGCTGGTTAATCCGCCACTGAGAATGGAAGAAGAAAATGTGTTGCGTCGACCTCAAAGTACCTACAATGGGACAAAGGAAGGAAGATGATAATGATGTTTGTGATGATTACTAACTAGGGGGGAGGGGGGGGGTTACTACCTATACGCGTTTCAGAGTACCTTTTGCATTAAGCAGAATTTTTTGGTCCTTGAGTCCTCATATAATTGTGAAGCTCGTGGCTAAATCATAACAGCCGCTCGGAACGATCATTAGGTAAAGCCGTGCTTGCCTAGGTTGATCTGTGGATGAGTGACCACCCACCCTGCTGTCATTTGTAGAACTTTGACAGTCGTTACAGGTAGTCAGTGGCCCAAAGTCTGACAACCAGTCTTACCTAGTACTAACTGGGTTGTGGAGGTCAGATAGGCAGTCCAGCAGCAGCAGTCTGCATCCAGTTAGACTGGAAGCCGACCCTAACATAGTTGGGAAAAATGCTAGGCAGATGATGGGTCCTCGTATATCTTACCAGTCTCAACTACATAAGTATTCACGAGAATTAACTATTATCACCGATATAATAAAATAATGAAACCATACCGCAAAAAACAACAAAACGTGAGGATTTGGCTTCCATTTTCCACATCAAAGAAGAAAATTCCCAAAAATATTCGAGGCACGTCCGTATTTCAGTGGAGTCCTTTGTTTTAACTTGAGTTATATAAGTACGTCCCAATGCGATCATTTGTAAAAAACGTGCGAAGGACACAGTACTCATATTTAATTATACCCGGGTTTTAATTCACTTATTGTCCCGGATGTAAGTACCTTTGTGACCGGGGTCAGTCTCGGTACGTGCTTTAGTAATGAGAACTTCTAATATTCTATTTAAGTAATTAAAAAATGTTTTAGGGAGTTCCTGAGGGAAGGTTCATGAGTCGCACGTGTGTACTGAGGGTAATATAAATATCGATAATTAATTGTGCTTATAAGTAAAGACTTAATGTGTTTGGGGTTGACTTGAAGGGTGACACAATACTTTAAAAAAAGTAGAAGCAAAATACAAGGTGTAAACGGACCCTTCACGCAGCCGTCAACCAAGCATTCTGTCCATCAAACTATTGCTGGAAAACATAACAAAACATATCGGCGCAAAAACTATTGCTGAAAAACATTTTTTTTTTAAGTTATAGCATTAAAAACATTTAAAAAGTCTTGTGTATATCTCTCTCTGTAACTAGAAGATTCTTAGATATGGTCTAGAACAAAAAAATGCTCGCAATGACGGGGAGAACAAGTTTCTTTCGGCTTCATTAAGGATTTTTTTAGACCCATTCGACCAATCCGAAAAAAAAAAAAAAAAAAAAAAGACCCATTATATGAATATCTGAAATAACACATAACTAAAAATCTTAAGTCAGGCGCCATCGCGTCAGGCCCAGACGATGATTGCGGGATAAGCTGGACTCTATGGTCCTTGACAGCTATGGGTAATGGATGAAGGACTGTAGGAGAGACATTTTCGTCCAGCAATGGGATGATACTGATTAGCAACAATAAATCATAAACCAAACACCATTATAAACAACCTTTTCACTGAAAGTGACATCAACAATCTGTCGTTTCAGTCCTTAAAACACCAGTATTATTAAACACGGACCAAATATTCAAAACCCGATTCGCTAAAATAAATAAAAAGTAAATCATTTAACAAATCCTTGTTCGCTGAAGCATCTGTCCCGAGATTCCTCTGTGCAAACGTGGCACACATTTGTCGGTAACTTGGTACACTGTCCGCATAAATAATGAAGTGGCAACACCGGCAGCCCTACCGAGGTCGGTCGCAAACAGGGTTACTATTATGAAATTTGAAGTCTTGACAAAAAGCTGGACATTTACAGAAAATTCCCAACATTTTACTTTTAATTCTTTATTTTTTTCGATAATCATTTGTTTTTTTTATTTCCGAAAATATCCCCGTAACTTGATAAGTCCGGATAAATGACAAGCCAACACATATCTGGACGGATGGTAACCCTAGTTGCAAATAACTCAATATTTGTCACTCGGAGAGGCTGGCAACCTTGTTGGCAATATTTTCTACCTCCTTTAGCAGCCTTGAGCTAGTGGCGTTAGTTGTAAGACCTCTTTGCTGACATATTTGCACAGAGTAATCAGTTGCCAGAGGCATCTAAACTATGCTTGTGGCATTTTTGCGTAACTGGACGGTAAAATCTTGTTTTTTTTTTTTATTAAAAGGGAAAAATGTAAAATAATAATACTTTTATGGGGAAAAGATAGTCAGTATTTAAAGCTTCTACTGGTGGGACACAAGCCTCCTCTCTATGAACGGCAGAGACTTGGGTCCCTTATAAAAAAATATTCAGTTTTCGAATGTCAATGAATGAGAAAAATGAGTCTCAGTATAAAAATCAAAAACCAAGCCCCCCTTTCTCTTTTTTTTTGGGTGGTATTCATCAAATGACCCCCCCACTCTGGGCGGAGCGGAAGGGAGTGTCCCCAACCAAGCCCCCTTAAGTTCTAATACAGTTTTGACTGATTAATAGAAAAGTACATACATCATTATGACTCGTTTCCGATAAGAATGCCATGACTCAAAAATTTACCAATTTTCGATTTTGTTTGTTGTTGAATATAAAATGAACGAAAGTAATACGTAGAACGAACCTACCGAGTTCACTGAGGGTTTGGGTCACTTTTCATCCTTATGCTCTAAGTAATAAGGCTGAAAAGTGGTCTACCGTTAGTGAACTGGGACTTAACTACTGTATTTATATCTTGTACCATCATATACATAGGAAGGTAGTAATAAATATGTATGACATACCTACGAACAAAAATAAACACAATACCTTTTCATACAACGTTTACTCTCATAAAAACTTCAAGTCTATCAGGCAGACGTGTGTGCTGTATTGAAAAATTGTAAGATATTTAGCATGTGTCGCGGTAACCTCAGTAAGTACATCAGGGTAGGTAAAGTCGCTATTTACATGGTAACAGGGTGTTTATTCGGGGAGGCACGGAGCGAGCGCGGCTCGGAGAGTACTCCGAGAGGTTGTGGTACAAGGAAAAATGAAAGGCGGTTTTTGATAAGTGAAATTATGACCTAAAAATACGAGTGGATACATTAGCGTTTGATATCCCAGAAATTATTAATTTAATATCTATGCGTTTTTACCTTGAAACTAACGTCTTTAAAATACAACCTGCGAAGGCAAAGCGCGGGAAAAATAAAAACAAATTAAATCGTAGTTTCATAATTATTATTAATGACAAAAATACTTTTCGTTCTATTATTTTTATTTCTCCGAAAGTGTATTGAAGCACGCCGTTTTATTCACGAGGGCATTTGTCACTGCAGTTTTCGGCTCCATAACATCACCTCCGAAATGCCTGAATTCCGCCTCGGCTCCAATGACAAAGGTTCCCCACTTGTAACAAAATGTAATCTTTCTTGATTATAGTAATACTGATTCATTTAACACCTACTTTTTTGCCACGCTCTAATATGAAGAAAAGGAAATCTGCATTTTCGCTGTTTTCATAAGATTGATTCCTTTTTTTATGGGATATTTTAAAGATAAGCGAAGAAAAGGGGATGTGCAACCAAAATTTCTCTGTCCCACACCTGGGCAAAGGCCTCACTCCACTCCTTCCACTTCTCGCAGACCCGCTCGTCCTCCTACCTGTTCTGACGGAACCTGTCTAGTTCGTCCCGCCATCTCCTTCGTGGCCTGCCGCGACCCCAAATAAACAAACGAATAAATAAAATATTTAAAAATCTAGAAAATCTACGACCCCGCTCAGTTCACCCCTTGCACCACCCACCAAGGGTAGATACAAGGGGGTCGCGACCGGCGCCACATCGGCGCGTCGCCGCAAAAAACACGGCCATCCAACTGAACAAGATCTGAAACGCAATGAAAATAACTGTTATGTTGGT
The DNA here is from genome assembly GCA_963576755.1 of Noctua janthina. Lineage (NCBI taxonomy): Eukaryota > Metazoa > Arthropoda > Insecta > Lepidoptera > Noctuidae > Noctua > Noctua janthina. The sequence goes on from OY755066.1 coordinate 12,586,312, forward strand.
ATAGGCCATGTTTCGATTATGTTCTCGAAGCCTTACTTCCTTTTTGCTCAATTTCTAATTTGTTTCCGGTTCTTGTTTTAAAGTTGGTTGATTGGGTCTTTGCGATGTTGGTGTTTATTTTAATTTACCGATATAACTTGTTTTATCAGTTAGAATTTTCCCATAGGACAAAAATGATCCTTGAAGAAGGTCTGGCCGTCTAGGAAGATTCTATTTAGAAAATATGATTTCACAGCTCGAATTGAGAAACTCCTCCTTTTTTTTTGTCGTCGTTTAAAATTATGATGAATAGTTAGCAATACCCTCCTACGAGCTGTCCTATAAGGATCTAAGAAAACTAGACATAAGTTTAATTACTATAATATTTTAATTGTGAAAGAAAGAGTTCACGTGACATTAGAAAATAGATACCTACTCGCACTCTGCAATATTATTCGTTTTAAGTCATCTTGCTGCGCCCTAACAGGGTCATGTACTCATTAATTTTAAGCTTAGCGTATAACTATGTGTACTTTGTGCATTATAAAATCAAAATCAAAGCATTTATTTCAAGTAGGCCAGTTACAGGCACTTTTGAATTGTCGAAACAAAGACAACAGTAATATATATTAATAAATAAATATCTTTCGGATATTCTAAAGGATCTTATAAAATTCTAAGCGTAATTATAATCAATAAAAATTGTGCAGTTTCAAAACTATATCAGGACCAGCGGGATATTACTTTGCTCTCTATTTTAGATCAGTGTGTCCAAATTACGTTTGTTCTATTTATCAAATCAAAATAATGAATATATTCTTTTGTTTCATGTACGCTCCGGTATGAACAGGTAAGTGCAAAACAAACCTTAACGACTAAGTAGAAACTCAAGTCTTTCTACCTACTTAGTTCACTTTAACGGGTTCTTCTAGTGGGTAACTATATTAAAGTGCACATTCTTTCAATGTGTTTCCAACACGACATGTGTCTGTGGCCTCTAAGATAGCTTTAAGTACTCCTAGACTTCCTTGAAGAGCTTAAAAATGTCGTAAGTAAAGTTTCAATAGTGTCCTTGCAATTGTAACTTTTTTGGTTCCTTTTTAAAGCATGTATCAGATTGGTGTGGTTATATTTCAGTGTTTAGTTCTTCCCCGTTGGTCTAGTGGTCGTAATCGCGACTGAGATGACTTCCTGGGTTCGATTTTCAGGTCGGGCGGAGTGTTATTGGGTTTTTCCACCAGGAATTTCTCAGTAGCAGCCGCGGTGTCTGGATTTTAGCCTCGTTGATGGCAACAGCCTCCCCTCCTATTAAACTTAGGTCATTTTTAAGCTCTTCTTAATAGCAATAAGAATGCCGTAGTGCAAATTTTGAAGTAACCATGGATATGACTTTGTGATTCTTGTAATTGTTAGGTAATTAAAATATCGTCATACATTGATTCTTTTGTAAACAAAATTCTAGTACTTAAACTAATGCTGTCACTTACGGGATATCTTCCGTGATTGTTCATAATTGTTAGCTCCCAATATTTTGACGCCGTTGCAAGCGCCATGATCGCAAAGAACGGAAGATACCCCGTAAGTAACAGTATAACTTTAGTTTTAAACTTAGTACTTAGCACTTAGTTAAGACAAGAAGCTAGGTATGACTATTTAAGTATTTTAGAAACAATGAATGTTCAAAGGTTTTGTTTTTTTTTGTCGCTTTCTTGGAGGCTATAGATTTTTAAAGGTATCCACTACTCATAAAATACACTAGATTATTTATACAATAACACTAAACCCTAGGGAGAATATTTTATACCTATTTTACATGTTTAATATATTCATTAATTTATCCAGGGGACAAAGATCCTTAAAAGTTTAAACTCTCTATAAATCATTAGCTTAATCTTTAAATTCAAAATGTATTAAAACGAGTTTAGGGTTACTTAGAATATTAACCTTAATTTAATGGGCGATAAATCGCTAAAACAAAAGGAATAACAGAATATTTTATTATTTCAGAACGAGTGACGTTTAGACCAGAGAGTAAGTTAAAGGTTTTCAACAAAATTATTTGTGTTTAGAAAGCCTTCGGCTTATCTGGATAAAGAAAGTTCGACTGCCCTTGCTTTTCAGACCTCTTTTGTTTCAAACTCTTTGGTCACATTTTTTTTTCTTTTACGTTATTCGATTTTTAAATCGATTTTTTTGTTCTTCCATAAAATGCAAGATGGCGAATTTTCCGAAAAAATCCAGACGAAGCCAAAGCTTACAATCGCTAGAATAGCAGCACTAATGCTTCCATTTGTTGCCTTCGTAGATGAAGATAGTATTGTGGTAATAACAAAAAAAAATCATTGTTTTATTGTAATTTAACCTGTATTTAGTAAGTCTAATTAAATAATAAGTGTATCCAGTATTTAGTTACTGAAAAGCAAAGCTTCCGTACATGTTGACGCTTTTTTCTGAAAATTTAACAAAACGTCTAATTCAGCAGTTTCTGCGAAACACTACTGCGTAAAAAAAGACTCTATGATAGATATTTTTAGCTGAAAAATAGAAACTTCCATTCCATACAAATTGGCGTTTTTCCCGGTAAAGTCACAAAACGCAGAATATAGCGACATAGGATGTTTCCAAAATGGGTAGAATCGGTAACATAAACAGTTTGATAAAATAAAATACGGAAGTATTCATTAATTCCGATAACAATTCCATATCAATCATCAAAACGATTGTTCAATCGTAAATTGATATAGAATTCTTAAAAGGAAAGAAATCATATCATAATTTATTATTAATAACGAATTCTGTAAATCTACAAATACAAACGAAAATTTAATTTATTTTTCCATTTTCTAAACAGAAAATGTGGTACAAATAATGGTATAAAAGTGGGATGGGAAAATTTTAATGTTGTCTTAATTTAGCAAAAACCAAAATCAAAATCATTGTTCTGAATTAAATTATTGAAATTAATTTCTAATATCTTATGATTTATGTGAACCGACAAATACTAACGTAGCTAGGCATCATTTATTTAAATCAACCAACTGATTTTTTTTTTTACAAAAATAAATACAACCCAATAGTGTTACCTATAACGGATGCAATATCAATGTCTCTATTTACAGAGACTAAATTCTAAAATGAAAGGTACTAACCAAATCAAATTATAAAAAAAAACGCTTTTAATACATAAGGAATTCATCATCATCATCATCGAACGAAAATATTTGTTTTCCATTTTCCAACTAAAAATCTTTTACAAAATACCGATTCAAAAGTTCATCTTTAACGGATGCAATAATTGATGTCTATTTGCACAGCCTACAAAGTTATGGGACGCCATTTTTTTTTGTAACCGTCGCCATATTGGCTAGTAACAGTTCCATACAGCCAATAGTTACTCACATATTGCAAGTTGTTTCCGCTTGTTCAGGATTTAATTTCCTTCTAAGTTCTAATGGATGTTCTATAAAATAGAAGTATCTAGTATTGCGTCACTTTTATTTTTAATAGGTGCAATGTAAAGAGAAATACGAAAATGTAGCGAAGGACTAATACCTACTTAATGTCCTAAAAGACCAGAGTATAATAAAGTGAACGTGCCCTGACATTTTTGTCTATATACAAGGTGTAAACGGACCCTTAACGAAGCCAAGCGAACCGAGCATTTATATGTCGGATATGTCAGGATTTACTCCGTTAGGCTTGTACATCATGTGGGCAGACGATGGGTTTCGTGCTATGAAAACACACTGGGTGCGATACACTGTTTCTAGCAAAACTAACGAATTACTTGAGATTACAACTTAACACGATAACACGTAGCACAATGAATCGGATACAGTTCCAAGACGTCTCAACTCCGCCGCGATCCGACATCGACTGTCGCCCTCCCTCGAGTTGAACATCAGGGCTCTGAAGAAGCACGCTGTGTTGTGGGTAGACTGGTAGTGGTGATGTCACCACTGCACACAGGTTCGGTTTCCAATTCATTTTATGTCCGTACTAACGACCGGACTCGACATATACATCAAACTAAGTAACTCTACGCAAAAATTAATGCTGGCAAACTGGTTCATCATGGTTTACTATATGACTAAATGTAACGCACTCAAAAACTTGTGCTGATAGATGCATTGAGTACAACAAGGGTCATGGAGGTATTTAAAATAAAGTTATAACATTAAATATTGGAACTTTGAATTCTAGTAACTTCGAAAGAAGGTTCCCAGGTATGGTCCAGAACAAAAAAAAACAAGGGCTTCGTAAAGGGTCTTTTGACGCTCATTTTTTTATTATAAAACATTAATTATAAAATATACGGCACCACAATTCACCAAATAAGTTTAACGTTAAACGCGTTTAAAACATCACGTTACTTAGTGAGTCGTGATGCAAATGGGCCTTTATCAACAGACAAGAAATAAAACATTTCCGAAACTTTGGTGAACGGGCTCAGAGCTACTAATGCCCATTTTCACAAACACTAGATGGCACCCAAATGAATAGGTAAATAAAAGCGCATTGTTGTGGAATATTCAGTACTAACTAAGTTGTGGAGGTCAGATAGGTAGTCGCTCCATGTAAATTACTGGTATTCAGCTGCATCCAGTTAGACTGGAAGCCGATCCCAAAATAGTTGGGAAAAGGCTAGGTAGATGATGATGACGATGTTGGATCTTCAACAGTCTGCTTAGCACCAAGACTACTATTACTAGATCTGCAGAACTAGTAATAATGAAATCTAGAAAGAGCTGAATGAAATTCCAACTATGCAATAAAATTTAGTCATTCATTTAGGTGCTATTTAGTTTAGTAAAAACGGACATCGAAGCTTCTAACAGTGATAAATTGCCGACAAAAGTAGGTCAACGCTTATATAGTTAACCATACGATTATATGTCAAAATATACACATAGTATCTATGTTAGAGAAACTTCTGATTCTTATTCAGGTCAAATTCTTTGAAAACAATTTTATTATGTTTGTATATATTAATTCAGTTTGAGTAGTTTGCTAGTTTTGTGGATTAAGTAGGTAGATAGAAGCTAAATTTATTTTAGAAAAGTTACCGAAGTTTTCGGGCAATAAAATTGGAATCAAAAGTTAAGTTATAGAATCAAGCGTTACTTGGACGCTTGAAATCCATCATCATCTGCTTAGCCCTTCCCAACTATGTTGGGGTCAGCTGACAGTCTAACCGGATGCAGCTGAATACCAGTATTTTACATGGAGCGACTGCCTATCTGACCTCCACAACCCAGTTAGTACTGGGTAAGACCGGTTGTTAGATTTTCAGGCCACTGACTGCTTGTAACGACTGTCAAAGATCTACAAATGACAGCCGGGACCACCGGCTTAACGTGCTTTCCGAGGATCGGAGGGAACTCGGTATATAATAGGCGGACACCCATCCTCGGACCAACCTAGGCAAGCACGGCTTCACCTTTAGATCGTCCCGAGTGGTGGTTATTATTTAGCCACTTGAAATCCGTGACAACAAAATGTTATGCAAAAGAATGGTTTAGTTTCAATTTCAAACACAATTTTATATATAAATTTTAGGTTTCATATTTTTGCACATTTTACCAGAATAGAAAACACTCGTTTTACACAATAATATTTTCAAAACTAATTCATATCTATGAATGATATTGTGTTTATTGCAAAAAATAACTAGAATGCTTTAAGATAATTGTTGTAGAGGTCAGATAGGCAGTCGCTCCATGTAAAATACTGGTATTCGGCTGCATCCGTTTAAACTGTAAGCTAACCCCAACATAGTTGGGAAAAGGCTAGACGACATATGATGATGGTGCTATAAGACAATTGTATTTTCGATACATAAATCGACATAATTATTTACGTTACGTTTACGCCGCGCGCTCGTGCTAGTGTCTGAATAATGTAATACGAGAATCATGAAACGCAAACACACCCTTAAAAGTTTTGCTCGCTCAGATATGAGAACACAAATGAAGTCTTCAACATGCTCGCGATGCCATATGTTTCGATGGTTTACGTCTCGTCCCCGACAAACTTCCATTCACTTTGGGTAAACAACTTTTTTCAACATTGTGAAGAGGAAATAATAATATGTATTAATGTAAGAATAATATGTATTATGTGTAAGAGACTACCTCATTGGTCTAAAACAACAGTAACGGATGATTTCCACCAAACGGCTAGCATCGCATCGGATCGGAAAGGATACGATCGGCTCCGTTCCGTAGCTTGTGAACGTTTCCGTTTCTCCGCCTAGTCAAATAGTTCCATTCCTACTGTGTTGACGTGTTCTAATTCTGATTGGAAAAAACGACAGGCGAACGGAGACGGTCCCGCGTCGCAGCAAACTTTCGGCTACGATCGCGTGTCGCGGAAGACGCCCGCGGTCGATCTGCTGTGCGCGGCTTGTTAATATAGACTTTAAATACTGTTTACACGATTTAATATCGTTTTAAGATTGTAAAATCCGTTCCGATCCGATGCGATACGAGTCGTTTGGTGAAAATCATCCTTTACAGTTTGGGCGGCAATGGGTTCCACCCTGTATTTGTTCAAAAGGGGTAGATTCTTTTCGGTGAGATAGATCATAATAATACACACAATCATAGTTAAACTAGGAGTACTAAGGAGCTCGTGGCTAAATAATAACAGCCGCTCGGATCGATCTTTAGGGTAAGCCGTGCTTGCCTAGGTTGGTCTGTGGATGGGTGACCACCCATTACATACCGAGTTTCCTCCGTGCCTCGGAAAGCATGTTAAACCGTTGGTCCCGGGTGTCATTTGTAGATCTTTGACAGTCGTTAGGTAGTCAGTGGCCCAAAAAGTCTGACAACCAGCCTTACCAAGGGGTATCGCATTACCCAGTACTAACTGGGTTGTGGAGGTCAGATAGGCAGTCGCTCCATGTAAAATACTGGTAATCAGCTGCATCCGGTTAGACTGGAAGCCGACCCCAACATAGTTGGAAAAAGGCTAGGCAGATGATAGGCAAATGATGATAGTTAAACACCAGAATGACTTAGCGTGAAAGAAAAGATATTGACAATAGTCATCGATAAACTTAATATTATATGTATCTAAAGACTTTCATAGTTTGAAAATGAATTCCAGTAAAAGCAAGCAAGAATTACTTTTTATTGAAAAAGACAGAAGTTATTGAAACGGACACAAGATCCATTAGAAAAAAAGCAAACGACGCCATTTTGAAATTGTATAGTTAACTGTAAACGCATCTTGCGTTTAAAAATATATTAAGTGGTCGTGGATATTTATTTACTCACTGATGTTATTTATAACGATCAAAATTTTCTTCGGAAAAAGTAAAATAAAAACAAACATCTGCAGAAGCATTTCTATTTTCTGTATCTCACTTTCCGTGTTATGCCCATAGCAAGAGTTCATTGTCCCTTCAAACATTTTACACTTACTTAAGGTGGAAACGGCAGGGTAACCGAAATTCAAATTTTCTTTCTTTTTCGTAGTATGTTGATTAAGATTTCGATTAAGTTCGTTTAATCCCATTGAATGACTATTTCATGAAAAGTCATCAAATGGGATAAAACGAAGTTAGAGGGTTGTATTTATGATTTGAATAATTATAATTCTGTAAATACATACGTGAAGAATAGCCAAACTTAAGTGGCAGTGGGCAGGGCACATTGAAGGCTTCCCACTAGGTGGACCGATGAGCTGGTAAAGGTTGCAGGGATCCGCTGGATGCGAGACGCACGGGACCGGTCAATGTGGCGACACTTGGGGCAGGCCTATGTCCAGCAGTGGACGTCTTTCGGCTGAAATGATGATGATGATACGTGTTACGGTCGCAAATCATATTTGGTTCAACACAGAGCCTAACACTGACGTGCAAATAGCAAAGTACGTAAGAAAGTTTGAATTTCGCGAGCTATCCTGCCGCTTCCATCTTAACAAAAATCGAAACGGCTGATTGGCAAATCGAGAACATGACTTGTTTCCACAAAACATTTCATATTGGCAACTGTTAGAGATATTTTCACAAGTATTCTACACAAGCCATACCCAGTTATCGCTGTAACACTTTTGCAACATGATTTTTCCCCAGACGGTAAAAGTTTTCCGTGCTAACTGTCAAGATTGGCATCTCTCGAAAAAATAGTTTTTGCAGATACTTTTATGTTGTTGGAAGTGTTTATTCATCGATATTACGATTTATGGTAGTATGAAGGATGTGGAGAACCACATATAGAGATATACCTAGATAACGCAAGACCACCTACTTAGTGTGCCCGGCTTAAGCATTTTATGCTTAACGTGGCTACTGTCGCAGCAAGCTAATTTGTTTAAAGCAACAACGTTAGACCTCAAGAACTCAATTCTGGACATTTAAAAATCAAAAACGTAGTCTGTTTTGTATAGTAACTAAATAGTAATAATAAATCTTAAATGGACATTTGAAATGAAAAATGATATGAAAAACCTAGAAATTGTTTTCAAATACATATTCAGTGATACTCCACTTATCATAGTTCGACGACGTCGTCGACTTTAATTTTTTAATTTTTTACAATAAAAAAATAAAGTCTGGTTGTCATCATATTGAATTTAGATTACCTACTGTCATGTCTTTAGTGACACTAGCAAGATTAAGACAAATCGATTAACGTAAGAATCATCAAGATCGGCCCACGCGGTCTCTAGAGCGCCAAAAAGGAAGAAACATATAGGCATACATGTAGGCTGATAAACACATTACCCTCCTCAATCGGGTAATAAAAAGTAGCACAGATATATTTCAAAACATTTAATACATGTTACATTTTTCCAGCCGTGGGACAGAGCAGGCTGATATATGATAAAAAAAAAACATTTTCCTCGAAATAAATTACCTTAGAAACAATAGTTTTAATGATATCAGAGGCAAAGCTTTGCTTATTGTGAGTCTGTTTTAGTTTGGTTTAAATTCTAACAACGAAACGCTTAATAGATCGCTTTTACCTCGATATAATTAAGAGCTTCTAGATATTAGAAAAGTTTTAATAAGCAATTATCTTTATCTCTCTTTTAAAGAATATTGTCTACATGATTTTTTCTTCATATATCAGTAAATAGGATAACTAAGATATAAAATAGGCGTTAATATTTTATGATAGAAACTTATTTACAAACTACAAAAAGATCTAAAATAATAAAAAAAATATGTACAAGTATCAAAATGGGAAGAGAATTACAGGGTATCAAAAAATTCATCCTCATCGCTGTCAATAAGAAAAGTGCTCAGAAGGCTGACAGCGTTGCATTGCTGTTGCCAGCCCTCTGGTCACGTGAAGAGTAGACCAACCGCTTGGCGATATCCCGAAATAATATGCGGGTACTCGGACCCCATGGCCCTAGTGTTTCAACCATCCACGGACCAACCTAAGCAACAACCTCAGTTTTTGTTTAATTTAAATAAACTTCTTAAGGGGTTATTGTATTGCGGGACTGTTCGAAAGAGATACCGTGGCCCTGGAACATAACGGGCAAAGAAGGAACATGGATGGGTTTTAGTCAGTACAAGTCTGACACTCCCCTCCGCTCCGCCCAGAGTGGGGGGGGTCATTTGATGATTTCCCATCCGGAAAAAAAAAAAAAAAGGGGTTATTGTACCCATCAATATCCTGACAAAAAAACAGCTGTTCTAGCCCTACATTTTGACGATTTATGTTAACACAAATGTATGGGACAGCTGATTTTTTTCCGATTTCGGGGTTGGTCCCGTAGTCATCATTCTCTGGCCCTTATCCCAATTTATTTGGGGTCGGCGCATCATGTTTTCTTTACAGTCAGTCACATCCTGTCCAGCCATAACATCCTCTACACAGTTCATCAATCGTTTCTTTATAAATGTTGTTTATAATAATGAGCACAATCATCATCCGCCTAGCCTTTTCCCAACTATGTTGGGGTCGGCTTCCAGTCTAACCGGATACAGCTGAATACCAATATTTTACATGGAGCGACTGCCTATCTGAACTCCACAACCCAGTTAGTACTGGGTAATACTATACCCCTTGGTAAGACTGGTTGTCAGAGTTTTTGGGCCACCGATTACTTAACGATGTCAAAGATCTACAAATGACACCCGTGACCAAAGGCTTAACGTGCTTTTCGAGGCACGCAGGAAACTCGGTATGTAATGGGTGGTCACCCATCCACAGGCCAACCTAAGCAAGCACGGCTTAATCTAAAGATCGACCCAAGCGGCTTTATTATATAAGCACGAGCTCCTCAGTAATGAGCACAATGACCCCTTGAATTGTTAAGGCTAGACAAAAACTAAGCTTGTATTTTTTTTTCACACACATTTTTAGTCTGTAACATTAAATTTATATTTCATTTTGTTTCATATTTTATGCACTAACCGTTAAGCCATACCACACGTAGCGACCTTTTAAATGTACTTTTGAATAAATGATCAACAGTCTTAAATCTACATTCGGCTGAAATTATAAATTAATTTTTAATGTATCAGATTTAAAATTTATTTTGATTTGTAAGTACTTTATTTACTTCACGCGGTTTTGACCCACTGAATTTTTAATTTTGAAGGTAATTTATCAATGTTGAATTTAAAGCTTTCAATATCTATTAATTAATTACATGATAAAGGTGACTCTTTTACAAAATTTAACGCCAGCAACTGCAGATTTCGTTTCATACACAAATATTTAATTATGTTTTGAAACTAAGGTTTATTTATTTATTTCTTTTCAAAAAAAAAAAAAAAATATTAAAAATTATTTAAAATAAAATAATATCTATTCTAGTGTAGAGTTGATTTTAGAATTACAAGTACTATAGAAGTTCTCGTCATTCAAGTTACGGAAGTATCAAAATCAAAAGTCAAAATCAGCATGTTTTTAACATCAACGATCCCCCAAAAAGGTCGGCTCTTCAGAACAACTTGTAACGCACGTAAATTGAACTGTAGGTACTGCGACTTTAAAGTATTTTTTAACGTAAAATGAACTGTAGACACTGCGACTTTAAAGCATTTTTTAACGTAAATTGAACTGTAGGTACTGCCACTTTAAAGCATTTTTAACGTAAATTGAACTGTAGGTACTGCGACTTCAAAGCATTGTTTAACGTAAATTGAACTGTAGGTACTGCGACTTTAAAGCATTTTTTAACGTAAAATGAACTGTAGATACTGCGACTTTAAAGCATTTTTTAACGTAAATTGAACTGTAGGTACTGCCACTTTAAAGCATTTTTTAACGTAAATTGAACTGTAGGTACTGCGACTTCAAAGCATTGTTTAACGTAAATTGAACTGTAGGTACTGCGACTTTAAAGCATTTTCTAACGTAAATTGAACTGTAGGTACTGCGACTTCAAAGCATTGTTTAACGTAAATTGAACTGTAGGTACTGCGACTTCAAAGCATTTTTTAACGTAAATTGAACTGTAGTACTGCGAATTTAAAGCATTTTTTAACGTAAAATGAACTGTAGATACTGCGACTTTAAAGCATTTTTTAACGTAAATTGAACTGTAGGTACTACGACTTTAAAGCATTTTTTTAACGCAAATTGAACTGTACTATGATTATAAAGCATTCTTTTCAAAAACACATGTTTGTTTACATGTTTACAAACTAATTTACGAACACATATAGTCCCAAAACTTAGTCCCGTCAAGAAACATTTAGGAGTAGATCTGGCTACGGCCCAAATTCCTCCTGTCATGGCGGCCGACGTCGTCGCTCGCTAGAAATCTCAGTGGGACCGTTGCTTACGACGCTATTGTTGATTTCCGATTTACTGACAGGATTTATGTCACCCCAATAATTTTAAGTAGCGTCTTGTTTTTCTTCGATTTGTGTCGGGCTTATGTGTTTTACTGACAGTTTTTGTGTTTAGTTTGTTATCTACATACCATCACGCCTGTAATCCCCGAAGGATTAGGCAGAGGGGTACCTAATAGTACACTCACATTTCGCCAATTATGTTTAAGTCCCATGTAATAGGCTGTGAGCCTATTGCCATCAACCGGGTACAAATCCAGACTCCGTGGCTACTACTGAGAAATTTCTGATGGAAAAACATAGTAACAATTTGCCCAACCTGGGAATCAAACCCTGCAGCGTATGCTCAGCAGTCGCGCTTGCCACCACTCTAGAGCAACGAGGCAGTCACGAGGCAGTTTATCAAAACCCTTGTAAAAAATACTTGATTTAAGCTTTTATGTTTAACCATGTCACAGCAGTTAAATTAAGATAGTATTACTAGTTTTTAACTTGATAAAATTATACTCGTAATTATGTTTATGTGGATCAAAATCTGTTACAGCATTAGAGAGGTGTATATAATTTTAGTTACAAATACGAAAATAAAATCAGTGTTATTTTGTGACGAGGTGCAGAAAATAAAATAAAAATACCTCGTGTTTTTGAGTTCACGATATTCAGGTTTCACGGGTTTTTGACGGCAACCAAATTCCATTGATTAAAGGCTCCAAGGTACATTTTTTCAACAAAATATAAAGTTTCAGCCATTTTGAAGTAGGTTTTTTTTAATTCAACGTTTACGTTTCTTTATAATTCAATACCTCAACAAAGACGAAATAAATTGAAAACTTGATTGTTTTAGTTAAATAAATGAATAAAGGCCGCAGTGAGTAATTCAAATTGGAATTGAAATATACAATCGGAGCTGTTTTAAAATAATATTTAGTTCAATTTGAATATTCTAAAAGTTCTTACAAGCGAAGCATGGCATTTTAAAGAACGAGTGTTTTTTAGATAAAATACAGAAAATGAAGTCAATAATTAAAAAAATCATGAATATTAAAAAAAAATTACCGCCTCTAAAAACACACCCAGATTTATTATTAGAACAAAAATGTTATAAAAATGTCTTTAAATTAAATCTGTCAGGAAGGTCATGTATTATTACATAATCTTACAATAAATGTATTTGTCCAAACAATTGCATGCCAATCATGATTTTGTTCGCGTTGTCCATCGTAAGTATTATTTAAACTTTGCCAAGAAATAATTCTCTAATCGCCATAGAAATTGTGTACCTACCAAACAGCAAGCAAATCGACGTACCAGTCTTGCAGAAATCTAGAAAAGATTGCTATCAATCCGCATTTTGGTTTGCAAATGTTTCCAAGCCTATTTCCTTACATCCCAGGAGAGGCATCTGTTTGGTCTGAATAAAACGTTGTCACTCGTACCACAACTAGGCGATTCGGTTTTATCGTTGTCTTTATTTACTGTTGCCTTGTTACCACATCAAAAGGAAACAAGCTATTTATTATCTTCGATAAAGAAAGGGATAAAAGTGTTTATTGGGACTCGCACATGACAATAATTACATTTGTTTTTTATGTCAGCCTGCTCTGTCCCACACCTGGGCAAAGGCCTCAGCCCACAAGGCTTTCCAATTTTGTGTAATATTTGCCTTCTCCGACCAATCCGTTAAGAATGAGTCTAGATCGTCACGCCAGCGTTTCTTGGACCTGCCTCGGTTGCGACGGCCGTCTTCAGGCACCCACTGTGTGACTATCTTCCCCATGTGTCCGGCCTCATCATAGAAACCTGACCCGCCCAGTCCCACTTCCACCTGGCAGACCTATCGCCGCCATCGGCGATGCCTGTCTTAGACCGTATTGAGGTGTTGAGCCTTCTTCAATAATTACAGAAGAACTAAAAAATAACACTGACAGCCTCGTTGGTCTAGTGGTCGCAAGCGCAACTGCTGAGCATGAGATCCCGGGTTCGATTCTCAGGTCGGGCAAAGTGTTATTAGGTTTTTCGAGCAGGAATTTCTCAGTAGCAGTCACGGAGTCTGGATTTGTGTCTGATTAATGGCAATAGGCTCCCTCAATATAACATGTGACTTAAACATAACTGCCGAAATGTGGGTGTACCATTAGGTACACCTCTCCCTAACCCTTTGATTATTACAGGCGTGATGTTATGTAACTAAAAAACAGAAATAAAAAATTAAAGTCTAGAAAAAAGTAGTTAGATCGAACAATAATTTACAAATTCTGCAACGGCGATGTTTAAATGAATGTCACAACGCTCACTCATATTATAAGTTTTTAATAAAAAATATCAGTAGCAACATGTAGGCTACCATGTTTGCCGTTGCAATATCCCCAGTGGCTGTCAAACCGTCGGACGTTTCACGTCGCCGCCATCTTGGACACCATTTTCTCTCGGCGATGTGCAGCGACATCTCTCCCCGCGGACACAAGTTGAGAGTTCCATTTTCAAAGTTTGAAATCGCTTATGTGAAGCATTTGATGCGAATTCAATTTCGATATTTTTGAATCGCGGTGCAGGTTGGAGGTGTTCCATTTTTCTTTTGTGCAATTTAATGATAAATAGTTTTAAAGGATGATATGGCAAGAAAGGAGGTGACTGCTGAGATGACGAGTAATAGAGAAGTATGGAAGTAGAAGACATGCTGCGCCGACCCCAAATAAATTGAGATAAGGGCAGCCGAATGATGCTGATAATGAGTTCTATCATAAAATCAGCATAGAAACGAATGTCTAGCTAACATCTGTTAGGAAATTGTAGATTTAGAATTTAATGTTACGAAAACATCTTAAAACCCTTAATAATGCATCATCAATGCTAAAAACTTTTTTAACAGTGCCATAAAGAAAAATACTTGGCAACTAAGATACTTTCCAAAATGTACTTTGAAATACTCATCAATTCTCGATTACCGAAAACCCCGAAACTTTTGCCAATATTTCTAAGACAAAATCAATGGCTGTTTATCTAAAGAATATCGTAGCTCAGCTGTCATTAGCCTTGGCAGCACGTCCACCACATCAAACAGGTATTTCGATATCCAAGTTAATCAGTGCTGCGGATAATAGGACTTCGGTAATTGGACTATGTTGTATCTATGATCTTACGTCTGCTTCGACTCCACAAAGGCTTGTTTGAGGTCTCAGATCCCTTTGTGTTCTCTAAGAGGTTTTTCGAGTGTAAGCAATTAGATAAGCTGAAAAAAGAATGGGCTTGTGTTTGGTTTGGAAATCTTTTATTTTTCTATCTATTATTATAAGTGACGGAGGAGCTCATACCGGGTTCCTCCGTGCCTCGGAAAGCACGTTAAGCCGTTGGTCCCGGCTGGCATTTGTAGATCTTTGACAGTCTTACAGGTAGTCACTGGCCCAAAAATCTGACAATCAGTCTTATCCAGCTGTACCCAGGCTGTACGCTGTATTACCCAGTACTAACTGGGTTGTTGATTTCAGATAGGCAGTCGCTCCATGTAAAATACTGGTAGCAGCACCCGGTAAAGCTGGAAGTCGACCTCAATAAATTTGTGAAAAGGCTGGGCAGAATATGATGTTGTAAGCGACGTCTATGCGTGTGTTGTTTTTAATCAGGCTCTATGTTTGACGTACTCTTCTTGTTGTTTCTGTCCATGGCATACCATACTTTCAGTTTTCATATTTTGAGCATAGAGAGGGCAGATGGAACGGACTGTGTTCCGTTCTGGACGCTGCCTCACCCTGTGCTCTTCAAAAAATTTTACTTAAAAGAAAAATCCCACATTTCAAGGCAATTATGAAAAGATAAATTATTATTTCTTTTGCATCAGTCTACACAATTCACCCAAGTCCAATAACTCTTAGAATTTTACAAGAGCATTGTAAGTGTCTACAATTGGATTAGTTGAAATAAACTTGAGGTTATGTCGGGTTTATTGTTTCAAGGGTTTACGGGTTTCGTCTCGCCGCCGTCTCGATCTCAGCATCGAGGGTTGTTATACAGAAATTCTTGTTTCCGTGTAAATGAACTTTGAGGTTCATTGGTCAAGGATAAGTATCTGCGTGACCTTCGTGTACTTGAGGTTGTTCATCATCGTTGTCAATGGCCTTTTCAACTTGATATATTACTTTTTCAGATATGGTATCTTTTATTTTAAAACTCAGTGTTTATTTTTTCCTTTATTTCTAATACCTATCTTATTTTTTCAAAAGATGAATGAATCTTTGACCTATACAGGTGTTTCAATTTAATCTCTATTGAAATCGTATTATAATATTTTGAAGTAGTTATTTTTGGGCGATCCTTGCACGATCACAACAAAAGTTGCTAAGAATGAGTACTACACATTTTGAACATTTTGAGTTTACTCACAATTCAAATGCAATGGGTGGGTGTCCATATAAATGCAACACAATCTTTTACAGAAGATTTATTAAGAACAGGTAATGAAGCATAAAAGACGACCCGGTTAGAAACACTGCGATCATTACACAGATTGCTGTGTAACGATCGCAGTGCACAGCAATGATGCACCATTCAATGCAATAGGTGTCTGTATGTAAATAGCAATTTTTTCAAGAGCAGGTAATCCTACATATATTATAAATGCGAAACTTGGAATAATGTGTGGATATCTGGATGTCTGGATGTTTGTTACTCTTTCACGCACAAACTTCTGACCGGATTGGATGAAATTTGGCACACATACTTTATAACCTGGATTAACACATCGGACACTTTATATCCCGGTAGTACGATACCGTGAGTCCATTACCGAACTCCTCGCGGGCGTGCCGTGGGCATAAGCTGGTGAAGCATAAAAGAAGACAGGTTGGAATCACTGCGATCATTACACAGCAATAATTGCAGTGCTAACCCAATTCTCGGTAAACTAGAACTTAAACCGAGCGTTATAGAACTTAGTTTAAATATTCTAATCCAAACTCCTGAATTGGAAATTGGTTTACCCCTCGACGCATATAAAGTGGTACAACAGTCTAATGTACTGGCCGCTGCGCATACAGAGTGTTAAATTTTTCTGGTCCTTTTTTATTTGCACAGCTTAAGCTCTCGGCTTCACCCGCATGGAGGTCGGAAATTGTGCCACGGGAACTTACTAACGGAATAATAAGTAACAGTAGGTCGTGGTCTACCTGTGTGTTTGCAGCCATTTTGGCATGAAAAGATAAAAGACAGAAAAACAGAGTTACTTTTATAATAATTAGTATGGATTTGGACCTTTCCGCGTTTAGATTTTTATGCTGCGACTGGACCTGTTTCGAGTGAAACAAAAAATGCTGAAATTTTAATTGGGTAGGTACTTACTTTGTGGTTCTCTTTAGTCTTCTATTTTTCTGGCCCTTCGGTACTCCATGTTCTAGTTTTTGTTTAATTGGATTGCGAATTAAAGGTTTTTTGATTACTTGCTAAGCTTCTGCTTGTGGTTTCGTCCGGGAGCATGAAACTTATACTAATTATTGCGACAGTTGAAGGATTTTTGTATACTTACACGATTATATAAGTATTTATTCTTATATGTTTTAGTTATAAATATTTTCTAGTCTTTTTTTTCTGTTATTGCACTTACTGTATATTGTCTCTGCATCACCCTAAGGTAAACTGGTAGAAAATGCCTATGACATTAAGTCCGCCTTTGTACAGTTTTTTTACTTGCGCATAAAGTTTTAATAAATAAATAATAACCTCTTACAAACATACAATTTATAAATTATTCGTATTAGAAATAGTAGATACAAAACAACATAGAATTATGTGAAGCAGATTCGTTTCAGTTCATTAACAATTTCTTGGCTTCAAACCAAATTCCTTTCATAACAATATTTAAAAAAATAACTCAATTTTTTTTCTTTCAACTTACGGTTATGTGAGTTACATGACAGTTGAGAATTTGCCTCAACATCTGTACTGAATAAAGAAAATCTTCAGCTGAAGGGTAGGGCGTTGACCCTTGGTTTACAAGAATTTATTGAATGTTCCCCAGACCTTACTCCAGTGTAAATATATTTATTTACCAGTAGAGGCATTTCTAAGGAACGCTTTCAAGTTAGTTGATCATAAATTACTTGTTTTGGAAATGCTTGTCTCGCTGCAGAGGGGTAGTCAGAGGTCCTAGTTTTTGTTTATTATCATTTATTTATATAGACAGCAGCGGTGGCCCAGTGGTGGAGACCCCGACTTACGAACAGTAAGTCGTGGGTTCGAACCCAGCCAGGCGCATTACTTTGTGTAAGTTATTTCATCACCACTGCTCTCTAAACGGTGAAGGAAAACATCGTGAGGAAACCGGCATGTCCTAGAACCAAAAATTCGAAGACATGTGACATGTACCAACCCGCACTGGACCCGCGTGAAGGATTATAGCCCATTCCCTCTCATAGAGAGGACGCCCGCGTCCCAGCAGTGGGAACATTAATAGGCTGATTATGCTATATGCTATATTTATTTATATAATGAAACTCTGTAGTGTTCATACATAATAATATAGAGGCGGAGTTAGCACCTAACCTGGTGATAGAGTTTTATGCCGCCAATGGACCTCTGACCATCTGATATCTCTCAGGCATGCTGGTTATACATTTTGACCGTGTAGGTATTGCACTTTTATAGTAGACAGCTGTTTTTTCTAATAACCGATAAAAAATTTCTATGTGGCGGCAAAATGATATACTGAATACGTGGTAACCGTTTTCGCGTCTCTTTTTCCATGCCGTTTAAACACTGTTTTTAATTTTATAACTTTAAATACCACCACGACCCCCGTACTAATCAATGCATCCATCAGCACAATGTTTTGAGTCCGTATACATCCGGTTTGACTGTAAGCTGACCCCATCGTAGTTGGGTAAAGGCTTGGCATATGATGACTTGGTATTCTGCTTGTGCCTTATATTACAGCTATTATATTATTTTATTATGCCGCCTTAGAAAAGGAGCTGGTTTATTCACCATAGAAACTACAAACCCAAACCTGACATTCTCTAGTTCATAAGTCAAGGCTGAATCTCTGTCATTTTCATAAAAAACTTACCTACACACCTTCGTTTATATTTCTTTGGTTTTATATTCGTTCAATAGCATTCGTGTAACAGCGATAGTGTTATCTAACTTCTGTAGCAGTTCGTTACGAAGTAATTATAACGTGGAAATTAAGCTGAGAGTAACTTTGAACCCAATTATTGTAAATACGGGTCGTTGTGAATCCTCGCAATGTGTCTGAGTTGGGTTTGTTGGACCAATATTTATTGTGTTTTGGCTGGGAATAGAGAAGTTAAGAGGAAACAGGGCCTGCGAGGAATTTGAAAAATAGATTTTTGGAGAAACTATTGCCGTCGCGCTGCGTCAAGACTGCCCCATAGAGTACGATAGGGACAGGTGTAAAAATAAGGCACTGTTTGACATTTTTGGAGGGTCATATTTTCAATACTTATTTTTTTTTTCATTTTTTTAATAGCCTTGAATGTCCCACTGCTGGGCAAGGTTCCCCGATATCCTTTCAGATACTCTTCTCCTGCGCCACCGCGAACCAACCTTAGTGATGCGCGTCTAGATGATCTCGCCACCTCTTTCTAGGCCGGCCTCGGCAGCGCCGTCCATCCTCAGGCATTCATCGTGTTGAAACCTTTGCCCAGCGGTCGTTTTGTCTTTACTTATTAGTTGCTGAAAAATAGGAAATGACAGGGACGTATCTACAGTGGATCTTAATTTGATGAAAAAAAAAATGACTATGGCATTATTCAGGAAGAAAAAATGAAATAATTTACATTTGTTTGGAGAACCGCAGCCCCTGTTCCTTTTTAACAAATATATTGTTTTTTTCGTCTTTTATTTCCTCATAACTTTTGTCTCTCCTCATATGTTTTTTCTTTCCTCATATGTTTTCTCTCCTCATATTTGTTGTCTCTCCTCATATGTTTCGTCTCTCCTCATATGTTTTGTCTTTCCTCATATGTTTTGTCTCTCCTCATATGTTTTGTCTCTCCTCATATGTTTTGTCTCTCCTCATATGTTTTGTCTTTCCTCGACAGACAATATAAGTCTGGTATGGGTTTATTTAAGGGTTTTTCTCTTAACAACCCGCTTATATTCCGGCGTTAGTTACGCTAATGTTACAATTTACCTAAAAGGCATATAATGAAAATGTTTTCTTTTGTAATAAAAGTATAGGATATTTGCGAGATGAAGAAAAAATGTTGATAGTCTATTTTCAATATAATCTACAAATTGGAGGTCCCAAATCAGGTCTCCGTGAGTGTTTGGCTAAACATGCATCGGGAGAGTGATTATTACTAAATAAATAAATAAGTTATAAAAAATTCGCTTTATTATTATTGTAGTACAGAAAAAGAACTATATTTAACAAGTAATTTTTATTTCAAGTAACGAAAAAAAACATACAATTTTAACGAGAAAACCTTGCACCTTCGCGTTTTTTTGTAATACCCTTCTCAAACCGGCCTTTAGAGACATGTAGTCCTGTGCATCATTTATGAGTAAAATATAATAATATGAGCGTTGCCGAATTTTCAATAGAAATTTCTACTATTCCGAAAACTTACCCAAGCTAAATAATAAGGTTTCCATTTTTGATTACGCAACCCCAAAAACCAGCCAAGTGCGAGTCGGACTCGGGCATGAAAAGTTCCGTACCACCGTAGTTGCCCCCTTTTATTTTTAATTTATTTTTATTATTTTTTGTTATAGCTTCAACAGAAATACATATTCTGTGAAAATTTCAACTGTCTACCAATTACGTATCATGAGATACGGCTCACTGACAGACGGATGAACAGACAGCGGAGGCTTAGTAATAAGGTCCTGTTGGTTACATAACCCTAAAAAAGAGAGGTAAGGCGTAGTTGTCAAATTTAACTTACGTCGCATTTTTACCATTTCGACGTGAAAATTAAGCTCAGTAGAAATCTGTGTCAACGTTATTATAAATACTGACCTATTTCATAGAAGTCGGGCTTTTATTGGACTTCCAGTGGTTAGTAGAATTTGGTTATTTACGGCAGTAACCCGAATTGGATATTCAGGCTTAATTCCGGTTCTACCACAGAGTGTATCTTTTTTATTTAATTGCATTTGTAATTTTTTTTACGGTGGTCTTTCTTTAAGTTTTTTTCAGGCACAAAATAACTCTATAAAAACTTAGTTATCTTTGTGATATCTACTAGTTATTAGTTATGCTCGCTATAGAAAATTATAACAATTTTAATTATAAAATGGCGATACCCATTTCCGTCGATTGTATTTGCCACTAACTTCTGCCCGTGGCTTCGCCCGCGTCTTAGAAATAAACTGAAGCAGCTAAGAGATGACCAGTCTCAACTGACAGCGCCCGTTCACGAACATGACGCATGGATCAATAATTTCACCCGAGCTGAGGTCGGTCGCCCAGGTACTATATTAGTAAAGATAGATTGGAGGTGTCACTTATTCATCATCATCATCTGCCTAGCCTTTTCCCAACTATGTTGGGGTCGGCTTCCAGTCTAACCGGATGCAGCTGAATACCAGTATTTTACATGGAGCGACTGCCTATCTGACCTCCACAACCCAGTTAGTACTGGGTAATACGATACCCCTTGGTAAGACTGGTGATTACTTATTATTAAGTAATAATAAACTTAACTGTACTGAATTACTCTTCTCTGTTAACATGGCTCATCATTATTATCTTCCTGCCAATTGTTCCATTCTATATTTAAACAAAAATATATCATCTTGTCCCATTCTATTCGGGGTCGGCGCAACACGTTTTCTTCTTCCATTCTCCCCTGTCAGACGTCACGGCATCATTTACTTCTTTCTCTTTCATATCATTCCTCACACAAGGCCTTCATCTCACTCTCCATCCATCAACATTCATGTCTATATGTCCATCACTCTTTTAGTCACATGCGTTCTCTGTTAACATGGCTATGGGATGTAAATTTTGATTTCGATAAAATTATATATACTTTTGTGTCAATAATACAAACATGGAATATGATGGATTTAAAGTCACTATTTCTCGGTATCTGTTGGAACTCCAATTTAAACGTGTATTTACATCGGCCTACAGATATTTGGTATGAATAGTCCAATTGATATTTCGTATTAAATGTTTCCCATATAAAGGCAAATATTTTGGGTATCCTGTTTGTGGTATTAAACACACTATCGTGTTTGTGCAATACTGCAAACTTACCTCGAAATTGATGAATGGCAAAATATTGCTATGGGTAAATATTCACTATCAGCTATATTCAGATTTGTACGCCTGGTAATATACGCCAGTTACCGGCGTACGTGTATGACCAGATGTCAGAACGTGGACGAAGTGAAAGGAGTATTGCAGAGTTACCTCTGCATAAATACGCATGAAGTGGGCTGCCGTTTTAAGACGACTAAAAAGCCACGGTGTATAAATAAGGCATGTTTTTCATAATATCTTGGGCTTTAGTAAATACTTGGAGAGTGTGGTATGTTCATGAGTAATCATGAGGTCAAGATCGCGAAGGAATTTACATCAGCTGCCTAGCCTTTTAAAAACCACGAAAAGGTCGGTTGCGTGGCTAAATAATAACAGACGTTTGGGTCAATTAGGTTAAGCCGGCCTTGCCTAGGTTGGGTGACCACCCCTTTTTTTTATAGTAAATGGGCTTACTCTTGAACTTAATCTAGTCCAGAGGACAGAGATGAGGTCGACGATGGAACGAGCTAACCCAAAAGAAGCCTATACATACCGAGTTTCCTCCGTTCTTCGGAAAGTACGTTAAACTGTGGTCCCGGCTGTCACTTGCAGATCTTTGACAGTCGTTACAGGTAGTCAATGGCTCAACAGTCAGATACCTATTGTAAAGACTGATAGACAGTCTTTACAATAGGTATCGTATTACCCAGTACTAGCTGGGTCGTGGAGGTCAGATAGGCTATGTAAAATACTGGTAGTATTGATTGCCAGGTTGGACAAAGTGTTATTGGTTTTTTCCATAAGTAATTTCTCAGTAGCAGCCACGGAGTCTGGATTTGTGCCGGGTTGATAGCAATAGGCTCGCCCCTTATTACATAGGATTTAAACATAACTGGCGAAATGTGGGTGTACTATTAGGTACACCTCTGCCTAACCCTTCTGGGATTACAGGCGTTATGTAATGTTATGTTCTTTTAAATAGTAATGTATTGTAGGGTAGAGGGTTGCAAGGAGATGAGCAAAAGGGGTTTCAAAACATAATTTGTGAAACTGTTTAACATTAACAACCCTTTTCTGTCCTAATAGGGTTAGACCCTGAATTTCATTCACGTCGAATGTTGTCTAATGTTTTTTCAGATGAAAATCAAATGGTATATATCTTATACGCGCTTAGAAGAGGCTTCAATCCACTAGTGAACTGCAAAAACCGGCGTCTACGGACCCGCGCTTGAAGGATTCCGTACCATCGTAGTAGGGGAGCCCCCTTTACTAACAGCCCCCCCCCCCCTTGTTAACTATAAAGCGGCATCAGAAATATTTATTCTGTGAAGATGTCAACTGTCTACCTATTACGGATCATGAGATACAGCCGGCTGACAGACAGACGGACGGACGGACAGCGGAGGCTTAGTATTAGGGTCCCGTTGGCTACCCTTCGGGAAAGGAACCCTAAACAGCTGGTATTTATGCAGAGGTAACTCTGCAATACTCCTTTGTAGTATCCAATGAATACTAAACATTCATTTAAAAAAAAATAGGTATTTATGAGAAAATAATAATTTAAAAATAAAAATATTATTTAGTATTATGACGCATGACGTAGTTAAAACACCCTGTTGCGAGCGATGATCTACTGGACTCGAGTGCTGGGTAGCTATAGTTCTCTCGTTTGACACGTAAACATCATTAACAGGATGTTTCATAACTTTATTCTATTTTTTTATTATTATTTTTCTTTGTACGTATTGAGGGAGATAAAAAAAAAATCGCGCCTAGGGCTATTTTATGTCGGGTACATTGAGTGGACAACCTTTGTAAGACGACTAAAAAGTCACGGTGTATAAACACACAGCTTTAATGGACGTCGTAAACCAAAACACACATAATACCGCGCGTGGCCTAACATATTATATCGGTTACTCATATCTCTGCTCAATGATACAATGTTGGGCGTCGGCCAAGTTACGACCGATGCAATTATTTGGCTTTCACACTGAAAAACGCGACGCTTAGTGCTTAAGAGGGTGAATAATTAAGCTAGGATCCCATACGTAGGTGGTTTTATAGGAGATGTTGGTGAAAACCGGCATTAGAGTTCAACTGGTTTGGCTGGGAATTGAATTTTAGCGGCACACTACCTATTAAACCTTTTTAACGTCGTTGTCACATATACGTGACAAGCAAGTGCGTGCCCTGTACGCCAACACGACACAAATATGTGACAAAATGCTAGGTGAAATTGTGGCTTGGCGTTCAGAGCACGTGCGTGCGGTTATGCTCTGGCTTCCAAAGGTTAAGGCCGAGTTTTTGAACGTGACTGCCTCGGTTTAGTAGTCGTAAGCGCGGACTGCTGAGCTTGAGGTCCTGACTTCGATTCCCAGGTCGGACAAAATGTTATTGGTTTTTTTTCCATCTGGACTTTCTCAGTAGCAGCCACGGAGTCTGAATTTGAGCCCGGTTGATGGCAAGATTTAAACATAATTTATGAAATGTGGGTGTAATATTAGGCACACCTCTGCCTAACCCTTCGGAGATTACAAGCTTGATGTTATGTTATGTTTTATGAACGTTCGGTTATTTATAAATAGCAATGCGAGCATCATTATATACCTCTTATTATGACATATCTAAGCTTACGTATAGCACAAGACGAGTCGAGACGAAAAAAAAAATCTAAGGCACAACAGCCTCAATTATTTTCAAAAGAAATGATAACATCATGACGAGAACAAAAAAATCTCCATAACGATCTTTAAATTGCCTACAGTCACACAAAAAAAACTTACAACTCTGAAGAATTTAGAATATTCAAAGACAATTTGCAAACACATTAGGACCTGTGGAGATGGCACCACATTCTCACCACATTAGAATAAAATATCCATATCTCAGGCATATTTAATGCTTATGAAGGGAGGTCACGCCCAAAACGCGCCTGTGTTCTTTACAGTTCATGTAAAACTGCCTTCTAAAGCAGACTTTAAAGAACAAAACCGGCCAAGTGCGAGTCGGACTCGCGCATGAAGGGTTCCGTACCATCGTCGTCGTCATCGTCGTCGTTTCGTAGTAGGGGAGCCCCGTTTAATTTTTATTATTTTTGTGATAGAACGGCAACAGAAATACACATTCTGTGAAAATTTCAACTGTCTACCTATTACGGATCATGAGATACAGCCCGCTGACAGACGGACGGACGGACAGCGAAGGCTTAGTAATAATTACCCTTCGGGTACAGAATCTTAAAAATTAATATCTAGTTTAAACCAAGATTCTTGTTAGTACTTTCGATCCTAAGCTGTGGATGCCTAACCAGCCGATTTTTAATTTTAACATATTTTGTCTACTTTCTCCTTGGTCTTTCCATAGTTGATCTCTCTTCCAAATCCATCTTCTTTGTTCTTCAAACCATAAAACCTACTTAAGATTCACTTTTCAGTTGCCAAACAAAAATATCTATAAGTATAATATGTAAACATTGATTTAATTTAAATAATTTCGTACGAAGTTATCTACATCTTTGCAATTGTTTACAAACAACAATATTCTTTAATTCCCTCTCAAAAAACTACAGTTTTCACGCAAAAAAGGTTAAAACAGACCCCAAGGAACTCATCGCGGAGCCTCAAAGGGTCATAATTTATGTCTTACTTACGCCAAACAAAGTTCTCTATGCCCTTTATACTCTGGACCGTCATCAGCATCTTGCCTAAAATATGGGCTTTTTGCCCAAATGGAGTAGGTTTTTTTATAAGATTGGACTTCTAGGCTTTCGACACAAATGCCTTTGTAGTATGATTTTTAGCGCTTTATTGTTATCTTACTTTAGCAGTTGTTATTTTATCAAGGTCTTCTTTCATTCTTAATATTTGTCAGTCTGTAGTTTCGTGGTATTACTTTCTTTATTAAATTGAAGGAAAGGTTTGTTTTTCTTTATCGTTTTTATTAAATTGAAATAAATGTCTGCTTTCTTGGTAAATTAAAAGAGATTCGACCTTAAACAGTTAGTGACAGTATTTGTAGAAGAGGATTATTTTTACAAATAATATTAGACAGATGAATTTCAAGATTTTATAAACTAGAGTAATATTATACTTACACTAACGGCCATTAATTATAAACTATATACTAGGTGTGCTATTACGTAAGTGTTTTCTAATAGTTTGCTTAGTTCCACTTTTCTTAATCAAGCTGGTCCTTATTACCCGACTGAGGGAAATGTGTTTAGTACCCCATATAAATATATTTGTTCCTTTGAGGCACTCAAGAGAAGTTGGTTATTCGAAATGACAAATCATATCAAAAGTGAAGTTAAATCGTCCGTGAAATCTTTCACATTATTAAACTGAAAAGCTGGAAATAAAAAAAAAGTATTTATAAAAACTCAAAAACCCGACTGAAAAGTACAAAACTAGCGCATTAGAAAGGAGGCGAAACGGTTTCTGCTTTTTTTTAGTTTTTGCAATTTATTTTCAAGTAACTTCTCACAAACAAATTACAATTTTAATCGGACAGTGGCGACATAATAGCTTTTAATAAAGCTTGTAATAATAGTTTTGTTCTTAAAACCATCGGACACTTATAGTCTCCTACGTGTTCTCTTATCAGCACGTTCAAGAACTAATGGACATTGCGAAAGACGCAAAACACGTAGCCCAATTCGGGGCCGACTAAATTAAGATTGTCATTGACACGCTAACAAGACGAAGCTACAGAAAATAACATTTTATCTTCCTCACCATTGTAAGATTGTTCTTAATGAAGACAGATTTCCTACAATAAAACAAAACTCATAAACATAACACTCAGTATCCCATTGTTTTCGACACCATTTAACAGCAATGAGGGATCCGATACTCATGGCCATTGTCTTAGAATTGCGATGCGCACCGACTCTAGGAAGTTAGATTGTGGAATTAACGTACCCTTTTATCTTCTGTTAAAACAGTTCTCAGTTTCTAAGTAAACAGTGACGAAATACGAGGTTAGAATGGGTGAAATTTGGCAATTATGTTAACACTTATATAATTTCACAACTCGATGAGTATATTTCAGGTTTGCGAACAAAAGGATCAAGCTTTGTAGAAAGTTTGAACTTCCGTCAGCGAAATATTCATAGCATAGCATAGCATAATCAGCCTATTAATGTTCCCACTGCTGGGACGCAGGCCTCCTTTCTATGAGAGGGAATGGGCTATAATCCACCACGCGGGCCCAGTGCTGGTTGGTAGATGTCACATGTCTTCGAAGTTTTAGGAGATGCCGGTTTCCTCACGATGTTTTCCTTCACCGTTTTGAGAGCAGTGGTGATGAAATAACTTGCACAAAGTAATGCGCCTGGCTGGGTTCGAACCCACGACTTACTGCTCGTAAGTCGGGGTCTCCACCACTGGGCCACCGCTGCTCTCCGAAATATTCATCAAGATATAATACTAAAACCTTATTGGTAGTATGTTCGCTGTTTATACTAAAACTAAATCCCGATGTAAAGCCTTCTGTTTAAGGGCGTCATCACACTTATTGACGTGAAATTTGCATTAGCCAAAAAGCTTTGTATCAATGTCAATAAACAGACATGAGCCGAAGACGTCTTTATACATTGACATAAAGCTTTTTTTCTGATCAATTGAGTGTAGTCAGTTGATGAAGAAGTTGCGTTGGAAGGCCTCGTCAAGGTTGCTTTGGACTGGTGAAGGTTGCGGGGATGCTCTGGATGCGAGCTGCACGGGACCGGTCAACGTGGCGACACTTGGGGCAGGCCTATGTCCAGCAGTGGACATCTTTCGGCTGAAATGATGATGATGATGACGAGTGTGGTCAATTCCTTCTTTGATTTATATCCTTATACATGACAAAGAGCAGAAAGTACTTAATCTATTTACATGAAAACTTTCCTCAACGAGCAAACCGTAA
The DNA here is from genome assembly GCA_963576755.1 of Noctua janthina. Classification (NCBI taxonomy): domain Eukaryota; kingdom Metazoa; phylum Arthropoda; class Insecta; order Lepidoptera; family Noctuidae; genus Noctua; species Noctua janthina. The sequence continues at coordinate 12,614,172 of OY755066.1, forward strand.
CATGACACTCTAAAACTAATTAAACTTACGTTTGCTAGCCTTGACAAAACAATGTTTAAATGTTTATAACACTCACATACATAATATAATGTATGTTCCCGTTTAAATGCAATTTGAGTATGCAGCCTCGCCCCGCCGGGAAATTGGAACATCGCACGAAATGAAGTAAGTTTGTAATACATTATTGTTAATATATATATGCGGTGAATATAACGCTCTGGAAAATGGCGTCAGTTATAATGTCTTGATGTTTGAGTTTGTTGGAGTGGAACGTTTAGTATTAAATCTGTTGGCTTGTGAGCAATTTAGGACTTTATAGTTGTAGGTTACATTGGTTAAGAGATACTTAGTTCTCTCTCTTGGGCATCATTTTCAGTAAACGTGACGTGATAGAAATTGTTGCATAAGGACTAGATCAGCATTTTTTACCAAATCACTTTATTACATAATGTCTTGCTTTTGAAAAGTTAAATCCTATATTTTTTTCTATTGTTAATATTTTCTTTAAAATAGCAAACAAGCTGCTTACGAAGTATTTTACAGTGTTAGCATTTTCCATGAGAAAATATCTTTTCAGAAGGTGGATTCTTCATTCAATTTCTTGTATAATAAAATCCATCCATAAAATCTTATAGTGCGCGATGGACGTTACTATAGGAAAAGCGTAAGACTTTGAGTACCTACTTATTTTAATTATGAAACTCCGTAAGACTCTGTGAACTCTAAAAACTCTCTACAGTTTTATAGTAAAAGATAATAATCATATTATTAGTTTAGCTCTTAGTAACAACTGAACCTCGCTGGGTGGGGTTACCTCATTGCAAAAGCAACGTGGTGTGGTTGTGGAGCTGTATCGCAAATTATGCCCCACCTCTTATTCTGCTCCTAAAGCCCAAAAATGCAACCGAAATTACCTTTGCGCTGCCACCGACGACTCGGTGAAAGTTTTGGGCTAGTAAAATACAAAATTTGCCGTGCCAGCGATACGAAGAAGAAGACGGCGAGTTATGGGCTAGCTCGCCGCCCGGCCGTCTTATGACGACAGGCCGTCGTTCGTGTTCCACGTGCGCCTTAAAGAGATGTCAGCAAATAAGTAGGGGTCCGCATAAGCCGATGCCTGCCAGGGCTGCGGGACTGTTCGAAAAAGATACCGTGGCCTTGGAACACAAAGGGCAAAGAAGGAACATGGATGGGTTTTAGTCAATACAAGTCTGATATCAATTTGATGATTTCCCATCCGAAAAAAAAAAAGCGATACGAAGAAGAAGTAACAATATTCATTATGAATTTCATATAACAGATTAACGTAGGCAGATGTACTGGTCGCTTTAATGTTGGTGAAATTGATCTTCGGGCTATAGGTACACGTAAGTGACTACAAATAACATTATTTTCAAATATCTTAAATTATTTATCAAAATAAATCGTCATCTCGTCTGCTTAGACTTTTCCCAACTTTATTGTGGTCGGCTTCCAGTCTTACCGGCTGTAGCTGAATACTAGTATTTTACATGGAGCAACTGCCTAACGGTAAATCGGTATATCAAAATAAATACACCAATAAATAATATTATTATTATATTTAATTCAAGTAACAGGACTCACAAAGTTAGTAACAATATTTCCTTACAACTATGTTAGTAAACTTAACCTACACACTTAACCTAACACTGTCTCACATTATAGATTTATGCGAATCCCTGCTACAAGCTTAACACCGAAGTAGAAAGCTTGCAGCAACGATTCACACACAAACAGTCCAGTCTGCTCGCCACACACTGCAGTATAATGTTGGGGCTGGCCCGCACCCGGCGCACCAGGGAAGCGCATCTTTTACGCATCGTGGTGTAGAAACAATCGACACGCGCATCAGCAAACATCCCTGATGCGCTACAGAAGCGGAACAGCCCCATCAATACCCGGAACGCGTTATTATATTGAACGCGAAGAGCGCTGTACGATTTTTGAGTATAATCTACCCACAGGCTGCACGTGTAAAATGAGGTGCAATATGCACGAAATGATATTGAAATGAACCAATATTTATCAACAAAAAACCCAAGTCAAAATTAATCTCCCAAAATGTCAACCGAAGATTTCGCTAAAAGATCCAACCCTCCCTAATCCGTAGATTGATCGCGTAAATTCAAAAATACAAGCGGCTTACGTCTTTTCAAGGGTTGACAACAAAAATGGCCGCCAAATTGATAAAGCAGGCACCGTGATGGCACTGATAAGCTGCGATGGAACGATAACGTTCCATGGCGGGAACCGACGAGATTTCACAAACAGTTCAATGGTTGAAGACATTTTTCAAGGTTTTTATAGCCTTTTGTTACGTTGTTTCATAAGGTTATCTTGTCTTGTATTTGCGGTTACCGTTTCTATGAAATGACTATTCTGACTGAGCTTTTAGTTACTGTTTTTAACACGCTTCACCTGTAACTAACTATGAAAAAATGTCAGAGGTTAAATTTGCCCCACTTTCCTGTTTCCGATTGAGCTGAAATTTTGCGAGAAAAAAATTAAAAAAATCTGCTTTGATTGAATAATAATATAAAATAATAAAAATCTTTATTTTTTCAAAAACATACAGAGTTTGAATTACAGTTTGATATTTTATATATTATTTTACATATTTTATGTTGCAAATTCTGTACAAGAATAATACTCTACCTCTTAAGTTAGGGTATACCTGAATGACAATGCATTGTTAGCTTAGTGACGTCATTCTAAATTTAATATGGTGGACTCTCAAAGATGGCGGACTAGTTATTTTTTATGTTTTCCCATGATATGGGTATCAAATAAAAGCACTTGATGAGTTTTTTTTTTGAACTGTGATTTATTTACCAGTGCTTCTACACAAAATTTACTGGTTACCGGTTACTATTAGCCAGCGTCATCCCAACTCAGGACAAAGGCCTCTCTTACAGGCTTACAGTTTTTCGCTTCGCGTCAAATAATAATTAGTGACAAGGCTCTGGTCTCTAACAAGGCTCTGGTAGATCTTTAAAGAGCTACCAACGTAAAACGTTTAAAAGCAGATTATTTATTTCTCTACGACACAGAAAGTGAAAACTGTTTTTCAAACTGTACAGATAACTTCTGGGACACAGAGAAAACTTTAAAAAAATAATATACCCCTACAAAAGTCCATCATTAACGAGCTCTCAAAAAAAGGAAGCCAGCGCCTCAGGAGTAGCACCATTAAAATTAAGCTTGAAAAAGCATACTCAAAAAGTCAAAAAAAATTGGCTATCACGATTGATTCCCGCACGGAACAAATATTTGTATGGCCTACAGGTAGTTGTTCCAGGTCGGGCTGTTTGTGTATGTGAGTTTAAATGTTTGTAAACGCACCCACAATACAGGAGGAATTGCTGAGCAGGTCAACGTCTAAAAAAAAAGTACAAAAAAAATTAAGCATCTATGCTAATATTGGAATTCTAGTAATAAAAAAACCAATAACGAGATATGGAGTAAAATAAAAAATAATTAATATCACAATAAAGTATTTTCTTTTATCGATATCTGTCGATCAAATCTGCATAAGACCTAACTACATCACTAATTGAGTATCGTGGAACTTTCGAAATTGGAATATGTAAATCAAAAATCGTTCCAAAACAAACTTTATTCTAACGGGAATAAGTTGATTTTATGTGTCATAGAAGAGGCACCACGCCGTGATAGCGTCATGTCATCTTCCGTCACTGCATACGAGTCGGTTTTACTGCCTAGGCGCGCATATAGAAGTTTCACATCAAAAATAAAGGTTTCTCTCGTTGCAAAACACAACTCAGCATGAATACTATTACATCCGTCATCGTAGCGTCGTGCAGTACCATCGAGGAATTCAACCCTACTCCTGCCAGTGTTTAGACGGTCACAGTAACGACCCACCATCGCATCGCCTCTTCAAATGGCTTGTAGGTACTTGCGTTATGGCCCATTTTCGCGTGTTTATCGAAGGGTTAACTTTGGAAGTGTTGTTATACGTGATCAGGATATAGGTAGGGTTATTGTTTAGTGTTAGTAGACCCCTTTTATGTGTAAATTATTTAAACGACAACTTGCGATAAGTGAGATACTGTACAGCTCATCATCTGCCTAGCCTTTTCCCAACTATGTTGGCATCGGCTTCCAGTAAAACTGGACTCAGCTGAATACCAGTATTTTTAATGAAGCTTCAATATCTCAGTAACTAAAAAGTTCCCAGGTATGGTCCAGAACGAAAAAATATCGCAATGACGGGATGAACAAGTATCTTTCAGGTCTGTTAAGGGTGTGTATACACCCTTTATGTATTAGTATAGAAAAATTGTTACCTATCATTTGGAAACCACTAATTGAAGTGTCTTTGAAACCGGTTATCTGATATTTCATCAATTAGACCAGTCTACTTCATTATACACGATTCTGTCTATGTGGCATAACCAAGATTTATGAGCTTTTTATACCTCGGTTTTTCATAATTTTAACCTATCCAAATAAATAATAAGACACTGCTAATTTTGAAGAACTTGGAACATTACCATTAAGGCGAGGTTATCCAGATAAACGTCGTTTTGTATTGTGCTTTATTCCTATATAGCACGGATTTAAATTCTGAAAAAAATATATTACATATTTCACACTTCGATCTAGATATTTCGGCACAGCGATACACGATTACTTGCACTTTGTTGCATCCAATTAAATCGCAAAGACTAAATGATGGTTTTTAATATTACTTCATTTGAGTTATATTAGGTTTTTAACAATAAAACTTATACCATTATAAAGGTCGTAAAAAATGTGACAGTACACGGCGATCATAATTTGAAATATTAAAAAAACCTATACCACCATTTCCAAAATTTGCTGTTTTCATCATTTGATACTCGCATCGCGTGCTTCAGTCCCGAGCGGAACGCGTTGGAGGTCGTACGTGTGCCAATTTTTCGATCCCGCCACCCCACCCCCGCTAAGTTCTGTTACGAACTGAGCCAAAAATAGTTTGTAAAAAATAATACTTAGTAAACACCGAGCCTAGGTTTATTTGAAATGTCATTTGTTCACAAAAGTACAGTAGGTACCTAATAGGGAACGTAGTCAGAAGGTAAGATAAGAGTTACGCATTAGAAAGAGAGGCAGCTTCTAGGAGAATATAACTGTAGATAATAAGCGCTGCGCGGCCTGAATTGAACTTTATTGTGTCGTTGCAAAAGTCGCTATTTATGATTTCGCAATATTATTTATAAATTTCGGTAACTTTGGAATGGGCAACTACAGTACTTTCACAGTTATTATGCCTTTTGAATGGGACTGTAGCTTCATTTTATTATCTTTTTTTTGACAATTCAAAACTGCCTGTAATTGGCCTACTAAAATCAAAACATTTATTCCAATATTTTTTTTTTGTAAGGAGTTCTAAAAAAGTTTTGTAGGGAGCCCAGTAAGCCGAAGATTATCGAGTTCGACATGGGCAGAAAAAGAAAGTATGTAGGGGAGAACGAGATAGAATGAGTAATGGTCGATATCGTATTTTGTACGCACAACGACCGATCAAGCTGTACAAAACCAGTTTATGCCGATCTCTCATTGTATAGGAAATCTATACAAAGCGAGGCCAATTCTGTGGTGTCAAGGTAAAGGGGGATGAGTCTAAAAACGCCACTTTTCACCAGGAGCTAATAAAGAAAACGCTTGTTTGTTTTGTAAGATAAATGCAGTTTAATCAAAAATATATAGAAATACTTAAAACCAAATTATTTTAATTTTTATTTAACAATTTATTCGTCTTTTATATGTATCCAAAAAATATTTTTATTTATTAATTATTAAAATAATTGACATATCTCCTTTTTCCATATCAAGAAAAAAAAAGAAACAATCCTTTATTGACTCGTCTCTGTATGTGTTGTTTATTTATGTATTTAATATTGACAGTTTTTAATAATATATCCATAAATCATCACACCTGAATCCCCCTGAGGTAGGCAGAGACTATAGCACGTCAATTGCTTTGTTCCAAGCAAAACTTTTTACTTTGCTTCATCATTCATCAACCTTCATGCATGAACGCTTTTAATAAAAATAAAAAATAAATGAAATTAAAGTACCATAAATGCAAAAATCATCATCATCATTTCAGCCGAGAGACGTCCACTGCTGGACATAGCCCAAGTGTCGCCACATTGACCGATTCCATGCGTCTCGCATCCAGCGGATCCCCGCAACCTTTACCAGGTCATCGGTCCACCTAGTGGGAGGCCTTCCAACGCAACGTCTTCCAGTTCGCGGTGCTCCAGAACTTTCCGGCCCCATCGGCCATCCGTTCTGCGAGCAATATGCCACTGCCCTGCCCACTGCCACTTCAGTTTGGCTATTCTTCGGGCTACATCGGTAACCTTGGTTCTCTTACGGATTTCCTCATTTCTGATTTGATCACGCAAGGAAACTCCGAGCATAGCCCTCTCCATTGCCCTTTGGGTGACTTTAAGCCTTCTGATGAGGCCCATTGTGAGCGACCACGTTTCGGCCCCGTATGTAATCACTGGCAACACACACTGGTCATAGACTTTCGTCTTGAGACACTGCGGTAAGTTGGACGAGAAGATACCACGCAAGTTCCCGAACGCTGCCCAGCCGAGTCGGATTCGACGATTAACCTCTTTCTCGAAGTTAGACCAACCTAACTAATGCAAAAATACTGTAACCTTAAGTTTCGCTGAACTCATAGAAATCGGGATCTATATCTCGTGTGTTTGTACTAGTTTATTTTTTTTATAAATGTCATGGCAACTACTATCAATTAAATGAACAATATTAAGAAGATCTCGTTTTTTTTCCTGACCTGGCTTTTGACATTCATAACATTTCTCAGGATTCAAAGATTCACTTGATTTGCTCCTTGAACTTGACAGAAAGAAATCTCCTTAAACTCGGTCAAATTGTCTAATTTTGTTTTAAACTTAACTACACCTAACTAATTACACCACACTTCTATCTTCAAATCTAAACCATTTTACATAATGTCATGAATTTCTCGCCAGATGTATCTACTTTTCGTAGCTGCAATGGGCCTTTATACAATTTAGCGAATTTCAAAAACATATTGTTATCCATTACCACGACAGAAATGTTTGGACTCGTCATTCTGACTAGGTTGTACCAATCCCTCGGCAAATGTTTGGCCATATCAGTTCTTCTTTTCTTCCGTTCGATTTGTGCATGCACAGAATCGCACTCCATGTGCGTATGCCCGGGAATTAAAAATTTGTGATTTATTTGCAAACCTGGATTCATTTTTCTTATGCATAAAAACATAGCAGCAACGTGGTTAGTTTTGTTTTGTCCGCCACACGTATCGGAATAAAAGTTAACTTCTTTTACGTGTGATAGTAATGTCATTAAAAAATTGTAGAGGCACGACGCTATTTGATTAGGTCCATGTCCTCCGTCAGCTTCGCTCCACATGTAGCAAAACCTTTTTTTGCTATAACAATCGTAAATTGTTAAACGTCCGTCCGGCAGCCGTTTGTAAAAAACGATATTTGTCTTTAAAAAAGGGGTTGGAAGATATTGCTGGAGGTCAAAACAATAAACTCTTTTAACATCGCTCGACTCTTCTTTGTCCTTTTTTTTCATAGAATAACCTGAATCTGCTTCTGACTGGTGGACCTCAAGCTTCGTCTTTAAAATTTCTGAATCTGGCGGCAAAGCTAGTTGAATTTTCATTTTGTATAGGTCTCATGTATTGCAGGTGTCCAAAGAAGGATTCTTAAAAGATAGACCCATGGTACGAAAAACATTCCCAAAATACTACTACTAGACTTTTTTTTTGTACATTTGGTACATTATTGTTAGTGACTGTAAAAGTTATAAAACAATCATTTAGAACATGTGAACATTATCTTGTTAATTCCATTCATTTCTATGGGTTCCAACACTCAAATACACACGTAAACCAAAATTTTGGGATTTTTACACTGATCAAAACACGTCAACTTCGCGCGCGAAATGCAACAAACGCGGAACGACGAATACGAATTTAGGCACGAGTCGACTTATCTCACTATGCTTAATTTTATAAGTAAGGAATTACGTATGTAATAAGAAGATGACTACACATAACTTATTTTTACTTTTTAGGTTTTGCTGTTTATGACTAGACTCTATTTGTTATTTGAGATTCACGAAATTAAAATACATTGTATTGACTCATCTCCTTTTTACCGTAATACTTAGTAATATATGTTATCCAACTGTGTAAAAAACTCATTTTTCAAAATTTCTGACTCTTCCCCTTTTACCTTGACACCACAGAATTTATACTGGAAATGACAGCTTCATGTGCCACCGTGTGTACCTACTAGTTTTTTTTTATTTTGTTGACTTATTTACATATTAAAGATAACTGTAATTTATGCTTTACTTTTTATCGGTTTTTTCGTCATGGGTGTCATTTTCAAGGTTTTCGGGGTCGCTGATAACGAAAATTAGGTCAAAATGAAAATCCAAGATGGCGCCGACAAAAATTTTTGGTTTTGCCGTCTTTGGTGTCATTTTCATGGTTTTCGGGGTCGCTGATAACGAAAATGAGGTCAAAAGTAAAATTCAAGATGGCGCCAATGAAAATTTTCGGTTTTGTCGTCATGGGTGTCATTTTCATGGTTTTTGGGGCCGCTGATAACGAAAATAAGGACAAAATGAAAATCCAAGATGGCGCCGACAAAAATTTTCGGTTTTGTCGTCATGGGTGTCATTTTCATGGTTTTCGGGGTCGCTGATAACGAAAATGAGGTCAAAATTAAAATTCAAGATGGCGCCAATGAAAATTTTCGGTTTTGTCGTCATGGGTGTCATTTTCATGGTTTTCGGGACCGCTGATAACGAAAATGAGGACAAAATGAAAATCCAAGATGGCACCGACAAAAATTTTTGGTTTTGTCGTCATAGGTGTCATTTTCATGGTTTTCGGGGTCGCTGATAACGAAAATGAGGTCAAAATTAAAATTCAAGATGGCACCAATGAAAATTTTCGGTTTTGTCGTCATGGGTGTCATTTTGATGGTTTTCGGGGCCGCTGATAACGAAAATGAGGACAAAATGAAAATCCAAGATGGCGCCGACGAAAATTTTCGGTTTTTTCGTCATGGATGTCATTCTCATGGTTTTTGGGGTCGCTGATAACGAAAATTAGGTCAAAATGAAAATCCAAGATGGTGCTGACGAAAATTTTTGGTTTTGTCGTCATGGGTGTCATTTTCATGGTTTTCGGGGCCGCTGATAACGAAAATGAGGACAAAATGAAAATCCAAGATGGCGCCGGCAAAAATTTTTGGTTTTGTCGTGATGGGTGTCATTTTCATGGTTTTCGGGGTCGCTGAAAACGAAAATTAGGTCAAAATTAAAATTTAAGATGGCGCCAATTAAAATTTTCAGCTTTATCGTCATGGGCGTCATTTTCATGGTTTTCGGCGTCGCTGATAACGAACATAAGGACAATAAGATGGTGCCGACAAAAATTTTTGGTTTTTTCGTCATGAGTGTCATTTTCGTGGTTTTTGGGGTCGCTGATAACGAAACTCAGGTCAAAATGAAAATCCAAGATGGCGCCGACGAAAATTTTCGGGTTTTTTCGTCATGGGTGTCATTTTCATGGTTTTTTTTGTTTCTGTTTATTTTGAACTTATTTTGCGTTATCAGTGACCCCGAAAACCATGAAAATGATACCCATGACGTAAAAACAAAAAAATAATTTTTGGTGTTACCGAATTTTCATTTTGACCTCATTTTCGTTATCAGCGACCCCGTAAAGCATGAAAATGACACCTATGACGACAAAGCTGAAAATTTTTATTTGGCGCCATCTTGAATTTTTATTTTGACCTAATTTTCGTTATCAGCGACCCCGAAAACCATGAAAATGACACCCATGACGAAAAATCCATAAATTTTCGTCGGCGCCATCTTGAATTTTACTTTTGACCTCATTTTAGTTATTAGCGACCCCGAAAACCATTAAAATGACACCCATGACGACAAAGCTGAAAATTTTAATTGGCGCTATCTTGAATTTTAATTTTGACCTAATTTTCGTTATTAGCGACCCCGAAAACCATGAAAATGACACCCATGACGAAAAAACAGAAAATTTTCGTCGGCAGCATCATGGATTTTCATTTTGTACTCATTTTCGTTATCAGCGACCCCGAAAACCACGAAAATGACACCCATGACGACAAAGCCAAAATTTTCATTGGCGCCATCTTGAATTTTAATTTTGACCAAATTTTCGTTAGCAGCGACCACGAAAACCATGAAAATGACACCCATGACGAAAATACCAAAAATTTTCGTCGGCGCCAGCTTGGATTTTCATTTTGACCTGAGTTTCGTTATCAGCGACCCCAAAAACCACGAAAATGACACTCATGAAGAAAAAATCGAAAATTTTCGTCGCCTCCGTCTTGGATTTTCATTTTGGCCTAATTTTAGTTATCAGCGACCCCAAAAACCACGAAAACGAAACCCATGACAACAAAACCGAAAAAAAAGTAAAGCATAATTTTTTTAAAGACCGAATGGCGCGTGGCGTGTAGTTTTGAATCATACCCGTATGCATGATCTTAGTGTCAGTCAGATTTTAAATTCACCTTATTCACAAAAATAAATAGTATACATTCTTATTTTTAATTATATCTACTTATTTTAATTGTTAGTAATTAGGTTCACCTTCATAGAATACGTAGGTTCCTAATCTATCTATAACCAATACTTTCTATAAAAATAAAACAAAGTGAACTTATACATATCAATTCAAGTTGTTTTACTGCATCGCTCTCGCGTTACAGGGTTGTAACGCAACTTAGTACCTATCCGAGTTCGTGAACTCATGACGCGTTTTCGCCCCTCGTAATTTGTTACGTATCGCCTCTCCGTGCGGGGGCTGGGGTAAGCGATTGATGCATACGGCGCTCGGGGTAACCTCGCCTTAACCCTAAAAACGGGATATTTACCATTTTGAAACTTATTATGACGTGAAAGTTCCTCCGTAGTAATTAAATAAAAATAAATGAACCTTGTTATTCACATTATCGGAATATTTTAATCAAATTAACGACCTGTTATCATAACAAACCATTCATAATATTTTAACATCATAAAAACAAACACACAAAGTAATAAAAGCCAAATAAAAGAGATTCATAGTTATTTTATTTTGTCCTGTTATTAGGCGTTAAGTAAATAACTCTTAAGTCATATGTAAACATAATTTGCGGTAATAAAAATAAAACGGTAAATTCATTTTATTATACATGTGTTTAATTATGAACAGTATTTAAACAAAGTAGAACAATCAAACATGGCGTGCTGTTGGTGCGAAAGTTAGTTTTTCAGGAAAATTTAGTGTTATTACAATGTTTTTCTTATTTTAGCGTGAACGGCTAGTTCAAACTGCAAAAGAAAAAGGGGAGTGAAGAGAAAGATGGAAAATTTTAAAGGGGGAGTATTTTTTATTATCCATGGTCGGTTTTTTTTTTATCCATGGAATAAAATTGACGTCTGACAGTTTTTGTATAAAAAATTTAACAATATTGAAAATCATTCGTCGCATATCAGACGTTGGAAAAATCCGTTCTTAGCAGGAGCCCGTGTTAGCAAGTTATTATGTATTATTACTATGGCAAAAGTGAACTATAGCTGTGCGAATCTATTTTTTAATTTTAATATTAAAATAACATGACCTTAGGGCCTCAGTTCAAACTACCCACGAGACTCAAAACGTCTCAGACTAATCAAGTAATAAAAACCTCGTCAAAATCACGGGTTGTTCAACTCTGAACCCCTTACCATTCGCCATTCACTCATTTATCATTCCCAACGTCGAGATGGTTCATTCACTCATTCACTGAAACGAGCACAATTCTGTGCTTTTCGTCCTTAGTGCCAATTTTCCACGATAAATCTTCGCTAGGTAACTTGTTCGGCCCGATTTTACTTGCGAAATTGTATTTAAATTATTTGATCGAGTGCTTTTATTTTTGGTGCCTAGATACTTTGTTATAGATGTTTTTTTTATAATTATAAGTGATAAGGTCACAAATTATTTAGTAAGATTTGCTGCACAACGGAAAATAATGTGAAAAAATCTGCAGATTTGACCAATCAAGGACATATGGTTTATCAATTTCTCCATACTTATTACTAAAAAATATTCTACAAAAGTTGTTAAACCAAAGTAAAATAGTATTTAGGCTAGGCTTGTCTGTTGATGCAGCTACACACATATAACGCAATGCATTTAATGTTATTAAAATAGTTTAGATTAATTAATTAAATGGACGTCGAGTATTTAACAAAGAGTTGTGTGGCTTAGAATATAACACTTAACATAACACTTAGAACAACATCACACTAGACGCTTCACTTAGATAAACATATACAAACATACAACAAATACAGTAGAATCGTTTTAAGCTAACAAAACAAGTGAATGTGAAATTGTACCAAAAACTTGAAGTTGTAAACGATTTTATCGCTACCCGTACTAACTGTTACTAAAGAAATATTATATCTCACTCATATCATAATACAGGTCCAGTGTATTATGATCAGAGGTCGGAATTAGGTAGAGTTATTCATGTACCTGCATCGAAATGTTGATATTAATATGGATCTTCCTGGGATTTCCCGGGATTTATAATACAATCCCGTGTGGCCAACAATATTACAAATAAATAATAATAAAATCCTCAGAGATAGATAAGACAAATAAAACAAAGACAATTAACATACAATTTTTATTAGTATTTACATTAATTCACAAAACAATTTTTTATTTACGTTGCCCCACACTAGGATTTTTCCTGTCATGTGGATGCGTTTACAAAGATTTAAACTCACACATACACAAATACCCAGACCCGGAACAACTACTTGTAGATCATACAAATATTTGTTCCGTGCGGGAATCGAACCTGCGACATTTTTTCATTAACTGCTGCGCTGCGTGCTCATGATGTCCGATGTCGGATGGTTTAAATTGTGTAAAAGTAAATAACTTTTTTATTTAATAAATCACGGGATTTTTCTGCTCTTTAAAATTAATCTCGAGATTTGAGGCATATCCACTTTATTCTTGCGCTATATGAAATCAGTGTAACAGTGTGTTTGTGTGTACACAAATAACTTTACCTAATTCCGACCTTTGATTATGATACGCGTGCGATCTGATATTTAGTGACATAACATAACAGTTAGTTTGGGTAGGGTTAGCTATAGTAGTCAATTGCGAGTTTTTAGGTACAAGTTCACATTCACTGGTTTTGGTTAGGTAAATCGGTTTGACTAAAGATACTAAAATGCCGATTAATGCAAGGCACACCAAAACATAAATAAATGAATGCCTAAAAAAATAATAATTGCAATATTGGAATTTCAATGACTGACTGTTAACAATTGAACAGTGCGCTTTTTATTAGGCATTCATTCAGGGGTCGTGTAATGTTAGTAAAAACGGTAATATGTTTAACATAGGATATTAATAACAATCTATATAGTGCCGTTCTTACAACAAGTTTTCGCTCCGAGAAAAGGAAAAGCTACTTTTAAAAAGTATTAATTAGTATGATACGGTCTCATTATGATACCGCTTACAATTTTTCAGAGCGAGAGCAATTTTAAAATCAACGTGACGCTACTGTGTAATGGTGCTATTACACTTAGTAGTTAGACCGAATTCACTTACCTCTGAAATCCGGACAAACGACCACGGATAAATAGACGGGGTTGAGTACGCCTGTCTTCAGACCATCTTATTCGGTAGCATGGTTCGCCTTCATTCAAACTATTCATGGTGTAATTAATGCATCGGGTGCTCGGAATTCGAGCCAATTCGACCCCCTGAATACGGGCTAACGACCAACTGTAATTGCGCTATATAATTGTCTTTAACGATGACAGGTAGCTTCTTTTTTTTGTTTTCATTCTTTTTTTCAGAGCAGTAATGACTTTAAATTCCATTTAAAAAAAAAAACATAACTGACCGAAAAATATTACTTATAGTAGGTACTCCTAATAATATTCTAAAAGGCTTGTCGAAAACAAAAGACAACTTGATGTAAACGCGGGATAATCTACATATGTATAGAATTCTAGAGTCTTTGAATTATAGAAAGCTGCCTGTCTCAATTCCACTTACAATAATTCCAAGTATTTCATAGAATACCTAACAAGACACATGCTAAGTAATGCAGGTGCAACCCGCTCTGATTACACGTGTACACGTGCCTTTGTGAGCTTCTCGTCTCCAACGGCACATGTATCCGGTTCTAACCGGATTGTACCGGGGAATGCTGGCTTAGAATACAGTCATACACTTAAGGGGGAGTGTAGAACTGGAATGTTATGGCAGTAGGTACATATATTGACCCGGTTAAGAAGAGACGAGAAAAAAACAGGGATTTCTTCTTCTGAAACTGAAAAGCCCATGATTTGTAAGGCCCACATACACCATCAATGACTAAATACGTTTAGTACACAGGCCACACATCAAGCTATACATATCCAGTACAACCTGACCTCGCTTTGTGTGAGCTTCCCGTACAATGAGAGATCAGCTTAATTTGGTTATGCATACCTTGATTGGTCGTCGTGCGTACTAAACATACCTATTTAAAATTTCGTCCCATTTCCGTCAATCTTTTCAAGTTTAGCGGTAAACGCATTTAGCGATTTATGGTGCAAGGAGGTCTTGGGCCCATATTACAGAACATACCCCAGCATCACTTAAAACTAGATTCAAACCATTTGTTGGTTGAAATTAATTTCTATAATACGGGTATTAGAAGCTGTTCTCGCTTTAAACAATAGAACTATAAACAGAAACAATAATCAGTTTTATTGGTAACAAAAATAAGCATTCGAAACTTGAATAACCGCCAAATTAACACTAACCGCTATCGCCTTCAAAAGTCATATAACAAAGTGTATTACTGTATTCTAAAAGTTAATATACACCGACCGCTTTAATGAGTCCTCGCGAAGGTATAAATTTAAATAGAATATTCTGAAGGTTGATCACGTATTGGTTCAAGTAGTATCGTAATACCTACGTGGATTATGGTTATTTTAAAGCAAATAACCTGTGGGATATTGTTAGGACTTTGTGGACGCTTGATGGAGAACTCATTAAAACGGTCGGTCTATAACAGCTACATGTTACTATAATTTACCTATGTATTAACGTAATGCCTTTTACAGCTGACGAAAACGGATCCATATCGGAGACGATACCGGACCGGCCCGTCGAACTGAAGAACTTCCCTAAACTCTGCGACCAACGGAGAAAATATCCTGTATTATACAAACTAGAGTTTCAAGTAAGTGGCTAAGTTATTTATTAAATATACTGCCGTATAAGGTTATTTTTTTTTAATTGGTCTGTACGTTTTCGTGTACAAAACTCCATAAGCTTAGCATTCTGTACGTCAAACTAAGTAACTCTACGCAAAAATTATTGCTGGGAAACGACTTTTTATTTTATGGTATAAAATCACGTTTTACGGTAGGACTCATAACGCACTCAAAACATTGTGCTAATTGATGCATTGAATAGTCAGATAATAGGGGGTCTTGGAGGACTTAACATTAAACATGTATTTTAAAAAAAAGTTGGAACTTTGACCTCGTTTATCTCCGTAACTAGAAGGAAGAAGTACTGTGAAATTTAGTTATCAACAAAAAAAAAATCACAATGACAGAGAGAACAAGTGACTTTCGGCTTCATCAAGAATATTTTCGTTTAGACCACTCTCGGCCCCTCGAACCCTAAAAAAAGATTTGTTTATTTGTTTCCTCTCAACCCTTAAACATAGTTCACACTTGACCCCCAGGGGGTGAGTTTGAATTTTCATACAAAGGACGTCCACTTTCAACCCCTAGTTTGAAAGTACCTAAAATTTTACACCCATTATAATAAACAATAGAATCGAATAAAAAGATAAAAATACAACTTAAACTTACTATGCAAGAATCTAAAGACCAAATTCCATATCAATACCGTTCCACATAGCTTCATTCGTTTGATGTGAAGCCAAAAGACTCCATCTTAAGAGATAATAGATCACTGTAATGGCCGTTCGGACTCTGCCACGTACCGCCTGAATGTAAGCTTTGTTCATTGATAAACGTTCTTAGGAAATTACGTGTCGCCCCAGATATGGGGGATTTAACTTCTTCCTTCCTTGATCGGTGATTTTTGAGCTTAGAAATTTATTTTGTGCAATTGTTTTAAACGAGGGTAGATTTGGCTTGAGCCAAGTTTCTCCTTCAGATTCAATCGCTCTCTATAATAACATACATAACATAACATAATCAGCCTATTAATGTTCCCACTGCTGGGACGCAGGCCTCCTCTCTATGAGAGGGAATGGGCTATAATCCACCACGCGGGCCCAGTACGGATTGGTAGATGTCACATGTCTTCGAATTTTTGGTTCTAGGACATGCCGGTTTCCTCTCGATGTTTTCCTTCACCGTTTTGAGAGCAGTGGTGATGAAATAACTTACACAAAGTAATGCGCCTGGCTGGGTCCGAACCCACGACTTACTGCTCGTAAGTCGGGGTCTCCACCACTGGGCCACCGCTGCTCTCGCTATAATATAGGACTTCAAAATATAACTGACAAAATGTGGGATGTATAACTACGGAGTACAATGACGGTTGACAACTTTCCAGCCTTATTACTAAGGGCATAAGGGTGAAAGTGGCAAACCGTCAGTGAAATCAATAGTACCTTAAAGTGCACTTCCTTGGATGACAATTTGATAAAAACAGGTGTGATGTTATGTTTCTTTAATTTATGTGCCACAACGCCTTTAACAATCATCATCATGATGACACTAGGTTGCCAGACAACCATACTACTTTCATCATTTTCAAAATGGTGGAGGTTTAAACGGCTCTAAAACGAACATTTGTCTCGGAGGGACTTTTTGAACGCACTTGTGTTGTAAAAATATGTTCAAAATAAACTACTGATACTACTATGATTTAAAGCTCTCATCACAAGAGCTTGTTTTAATAAAATAGGTACCTATCTATTTTGTATAGACATCTTTGACTAATAAAATCCCCAAGACTGGAGTAAAACGAAAAGAAAACAAATATCACAAAAATCATTTACAACATAAAATCAACATTTCCGAAGTAAAAAACGATATTATAATTAAACCGAAAAAGGAAACGAAGGAAGAAGACATAATTAAATTGTCAATTTATGAGCCGGCGACGACAGAAATTGTCTACGAGACAGACTTCTTGAAGATATAGCACAAATTGTAATTTGACATTGTAATTTTGAAACGAAAAACCGGATTGTATCAAGTCAGTCGTATCATTATATACGTCCATTCTCTGGAGAATGGCGCCTATAACAGATGAACCAAAGTAAAAAGTCTTCAAAAGGCTCCATAATTTTGTTTGTTGTGAATACAAAATCCCGCTTTTTAACTTGATCTTCGTTTAGGTCGTTTTCTTTTGGAGTTAATAGATATTTGAGATGATTTATCAGTTATTTGAGTACCGCGATCGTTGAAAGTTATATCTTTTGCTTCTTCTTTTATATTAGCCTGTTCCGACTTATTCGTATAAAGGAGCTTACTTTAATGCTTCTAAAACTCCTTTGGTATTTCATTGTGTTTGTGATTTTGTCAGATTTTCTATACGAACTTACGATGACTCATTTCGGGCAAAATTGTCATCTTATTTATTTAGTTGATACTTAAGATTTTAAACTTTCATGGTCACTAAAATTATTATAACTAAACAGAGACCGGACCGGACAGGGTCCGTGATCATAATGCTTGCAACAGCGCCGAAATATCGGGAACTCAAAGAAAACAATAAACATGGTAAATATCCCGTCTTCTAGTTATAATAGTTGATACTTTTTACTATTTAAGGTGAAAGGCGCCAGGGTAGCCCGCGAAATTCAAATTTTCCTACGTTTTTTGCAATTTGCAGGTCAGTGTCGGGTTGTATGTTGATTAAAATATGATTCGCGACCGTAACAAATATGGCTTTACAGAGTTATAAATAATTATTAAAATCATCAATACAACCCTCCAAGTTCATTTAACCCCATTGAATAACTTTTTCATGAATTGGGATTAAATGAATTGTCGCCGCCTCACATATGCTTGGATAACCGCGGGGAGGCCGCGGGGCTCGGGGTACCGAACCAGACTGCGCGAGCGCCGCTACGCGCCCTACCACGACAATGAGCTCACAGACGCCGGCCACTACGGGCAATTGTGGTATTACACCTATAAATACAGTCCACTAGTCTTTCTCTTATAAAGTCCCAACCGAGTCTATTCAGAACTTAAAGGGTTAATATAAGTTTTCGCATAAAGTCGTTTAAAAAAAAATTACAAAAGATAATCGAAAAATTCGAAATCTGTAACTATCATTTATTATTACCCCACGTACTTTTTTTTAAGTTAACAAACTTCTACAATAAACCGGAAAAATTGAATCATAGTCCAAGACTTTACGAAATAGATTATGAAGTTGTGGCATAATTCAGTTTCCAAGTTAATCTTTTGGTTGAGTTTAAAAAAGAAATAGTATTTCTTTGTCGGAGCAGCTCCCCGTGCGCCGGTAGTTTTAAACTACCTTAACGGTATTTTTCACCAGCAGGGGTTTCGTATGAAGAATTGTTAGTGGGAAAATGAAGAAAAATTGTGGTTCTCCGTGCAAAGTCCGCCAATAACTGTTTAAGTCACTTAAGTTTTCCTCAACCCATTTTTAACACTTTTTGTTCTATTGTTAGAACACTAAAGCCCGTACCCGAAGGGTAACCAACGGGATCCTGTTGCAAAGCCTCCGCTGTCCGTCCGTTTGTCAGCGGACTGTATCTCATGATCCGTAATAGGTAGACAGTTGAAATTTTCACAGAATGTGTATTTCTGTTGCCGGTATAACAACAAATAATAAAAATAAATTAAAAATTAAAGGGTGCTCCCCTACTACGATGGTACTGAACCCTTTATGCGCGAGTACGACTCGCACTTGACTTGTTTATATCTAACCTTAAATTTTCTTGGACGGGATCTATAAGTTAACGTTACTTAGCACGTACTCTGACTTCAGACTAAGCAGCGTTATTTCTATCACTGCCGCAAAACTGTCTAACTACAAGCTCAAGATAAAGACAGGGACATCTAAGTCAATGCTAAGTAACGTTTATACATTTCGGTCTTAGACCTTAGTCTGTGTTATTCCCGAACAAAAGGACCATAAAAGTGCTTATCGGATTCAGTTGAGTGAACTGAAAAAAAAACAGCAATAAAAGTGAAAATAAACTATTTTAATATTCAAACAGTGGAGGTAAAATTAAAAATGTTGAGCGCAGCACTGTCGGGTTACATGGCTGACGCCTAGTGCACTGAACGTAAATTATCTAGGTTAACCCTCGCCTGACGTGACCCACTTATAGTGCTTTATTCCGTTATTTGGTACGATGGATAAACATCCCGTTTTTCCCGATGTCGGGTGCGGAATTTTGAGTGTGAAAATTGACTGGGTTTTAAAAAGAGCGGCTATGATTAAATATTTATTAAAAGTAGTTTTTATTAAGGTTTTTTTTTTTTTTGTTTGCTGCGTTGTTGCTCTAATGGTCGCAATCGCGGCTACTGAGCATGAGGTACTGGGTTCGATTCCCGGGTTGGGCAATTCATTATTGAGTTTTTCCATCAGGAATTACACGGAGTTTGGATTTGTGCCCGGTTGATGACAATAGCCTCGCCTCCAAATACATAAGACTTAAACATAACTGGCTAAATGTGGATGTACTATTAGGCACACCTCTGCCTAACCCTTCGGGGATTACAGGTCTGATTTTATGATGTAATATGTTTTGTTTAGCTAAAGATGGGAAAGGCCACAATTTTACCAATTTTTACACGTTAAAATTTCAAAAGAAAAAAAAAGGAAAAGAAAACTATTACTATAGTGTTGACAGTCTTTCTATAAAACTTTGCAGAGTTCCCTGTGCAAAGCCTAAATAACAGCGCGATATTCTTTGTGCTCCAATACCCAGCAGATATCCTACAATTTTACACAAATGCACTTCAATTAAAATACACAAATTGATCCCCTTCAAAAAACGAATGTCACATCGACCAACCAACGGTCCTTCGCGACCTCTCGCAATTTTTCCGATATTCCAACTTCAAAAAACTAACGTACAAAAATCACAAAAAAAAAAACTTGGCGCCGTCTTTTGTCAACTTTATCGGAGCATCAGGACGAGTGAAGTTTTTCGCTTTTTTTGTTGGCGTTCCCATCACTTCGTCAGCGTCCGGTGAGATATAACCTCGAATAAAAAATAAACTTGGGTTCGACCGGGAAATTTTATCTGACCTTTGCCTTTTTACAAGTTTTTATCATGAAGAGGAGTATGAATTACTTACGCAGTTAGAGCTACGGATAGTAAAAACTGGTTCAAACTTAGTAGGAATAGCAGAAGGTACCTTTTTAGTTGTTTTTATTAATAAAATAATTTAAAACATAAAAACTTCTTGTAAAATCCAGAATATCAAAAACAAAAGAAGTTATGTTCGCTAAAAGTATAGCGATGTAAAATATCTCGGAAAAAGTTTTTGACATGGCTTACATTACATTATTTTATTACTTAACACAAGAAAAATATTTGCTGACATCAGGGGTCCGGTTTGAATTCAATAATCCTCTATTTTACCACCAAATGCGATCAATGAACTGGTTTCCCCGATAACCAATTCAATGACTGCAATATCTTTCGCCATCCAGTCAGCGTTTTCTGGAGCAGCCACAAGTTTGAAGATGTTGCCAGCGCATTAATATTGATATTTTTTGGAGTTTTTGCACACCTCGGACAGAATAAGCAAAATTATAATAAGACTGTTTCCCAATTAAAATATTGTCTACAATAATAATAAAAAAACATGTGATTTTCATGTAGGCATGTACAAGTAATTTATACGGTTAAAAAAGATGTATATGGGCAAAGAATAATTATAATTCACACCGAAATTATTTTTGATGTGAAACACCTATAGCCGCACGTAAAACCGATTTCTGGCGTGGCGACGCATGCCGTGGCGACGCGTCGCCACGCTATTTGATGATATATATATACAGTCTATATGCAGTAGTGTGTACGGTGCGTCACCTGCTGGATGTATTAATTAATTAATTACGTTTCTCCAAGAAGAATTTCAATTGCAAATTAATAACAATCCAAAAGAACCTACCACCAGATACGGAACAACAATAGATGCTGTTTTTATTAGATATCTTGATAATGTTATGTCCAATACTTTTGTAACATACTTCAGTTACCATCGACCAATTGTCACAGTAATACCGTCCTCAGAGGCAACATCGAATATAACTATTACCGAAGTCACTGATTAAACGAATTAAGTAGTCACGATTTGAAATAAATTTGTAAATTTTTGTATTTAATGAAAATAAATGTTTATTCAATAAATAGTCATCGTTATCTGGAAAAAAAAAATCGTAATATTTTATTTTATCATTATGACATATTTAGTTCCTATCACAATCTGTTCTTTTCTGCATATTACTTTTACAAAATAATGTCGACGTTTCACATCTGCCAGGCGTCCCGTGACGGCTCACATTTTTATTGTTATGTCGACACTTATTGTATTCTTGTAGATGACTTGTTAAAGATTAAATTACTCAGTACACACATCACGACCAAAATGTAGTTGACTTAACTTAGCTGCCTGCTTACCTATCCTATTTTTGACTGTACCTTTATTTTATAATGGGTGTAAAAGTACCCTTAACGAATAGCGATATTTTTTTTGTTCTCGTCCATACCTTCTAGTTACGAAGATATTGGGAGTCAAACTTCCAACTTTTTCACAAGTTTTTCTTTTAATACAAATTTTTAATGTTTTAACTTTACTTTATATACCTCCAAAACCCCGTACTATTCAATGCATCCATCAGAACAATGTTTTGAGTGCGTTACATTGAGTCCTACCGTAAAACGTGATTTTTCATCGCAAAAAAGGAGTCGTTTCCCAGCAATAATTTTTGCGTAAAGTTACTTAGGACCGTGACACCGTGTCCTCCGGACACGGTTCAGCACACCGTGGAGGTCTGCCCCGCTTGGGCGGAGCACCGCCGTGTCCTCGTAGCGACGATTGGCGGCGGCGATCTCTCGCGTCCGGCACTGGTTCAAGTCATGGTCTGGAGCGAGAGGAAATGGGAAGCCGTCACCTCCTTCTGCGAAGCAGTCATGCTAGTGAAGGAGGTGGCGGGACGTGAGAGGGAAAGAACCTCACGTCCCAGCCGCCGCGGGAGACGCCCTGGGCGTCGGGGGTCACGTGGTGGCTCCCGGCCACCGTAGGCACGGGCCTGTGGATGGCGAGTTATGGGCTAGCTCGCCGTCCGGCCGTCTTATGACGACAGGCCGTGTCGACGGCGCGTTCGTGTTCCACGTGCGCCTCAAAGAGATGTCAGCAAATAAGTAGGGGTCCGCTAGAGCCGATGCCTGCCAGGGCTACGGGACTGTTCGAAAGAGATACCGTGGCCCTGGAACACAAAGGGCAAAGAAGAAACATGGATGGGTTTTAGTCAGTACAAGTATGACACTCCTTTCCGCTCCGCCCAGAGTGGGGGGGTCATTTAATGATTCCCCATACGAAAAAAAAAAAAAAAAAAGTTACTTAGTTTGATGTACGGAATGCTTGGTTGATGGCTTCGTGAAGGGTTCTTTTACACCTTATATTCAGGCTCTTAACTTCACCAAGAACAAAATCTTATTTATAATGTACATTTTTGTTACAGACGGCGGTCAAAGTGGAAACACACTCGTGTCGACACGCAATAAAGAAGACGAATTCACATAAAAACCAAAATCAAAAAGTCATACCATGTAAGTAACTGAGTACCATTTACTTTTCTCTTTTCATACAAATTCGTACTGAAGTTCCTACGCCTCCCTGCTAAATATTTATGACTTTATCCTCCGGTATATTTATTTGTCAGTTTGAGTAGGTATGATTTACATTACGTGATTGTGGCTGGGAATTTAGTATTCCTAGTAAAAACGTGATGACTAATTTGTATTAAGATTTTTACAATGTGTTTTATATAACAGTGTTTTAAGTCTCTGAACGGTGGTACTTAATTATTGTTTGTGATCTTGATGTGATCATTTAATAATGATTCGTTATGAAAAGATCCGGCTCGAAGGACCAAATCATGTAGGAAGCGCAGAAGAATTGCGTTACAAGAAAAAAAAAACTTGTTTTAATAACTATGAAAACGCCTTTTCTTTTTAAACGCCCACGATTAAGAGGTATGCCAGTCCATTCACGGATTTATCACCCCATCACTAACATTACACAAAGTACGTTTTTATTCTTGGCTCCCCATAAAGTTTGCTATAAAAGAAAAATGTTTTTTATGACTTCGCCGTGGTCTTAACACGGTAAACTTAGATCTGGGTTCATTCAATGGCAGCAAAAGCTGTTTGCGAATGGTAAATTAAATTTTAATGTTGCTTGGTTTTGACACGGTCGTTTTTAACTTTAAATTGGTCTTTCTACTTGTCTGGGTCTGAGCTAAATTGGGGCAGTTAGATAAACTTTATTCTGGTGCGGCTTTGATGATTAATTGGTTAGTAAAAAGAAGATTGGTTTAATAAAAAGGCTATTTAAGTTGTTCTATGGCAAGTGATATTAAAGATCTTTCAGACAGATGTTTTGACTAACTTAACTTTTTTTTTTATTCGTAGCCCCGGATCTAGGGGGGGGGGGGGGGCAAGCCAGGGCCCGTGCCCCGGGCGGCAAATACAAGCTTGGTAGATGAATACACTACTTAGTATTATCGCAACTTTGCGATTACTAACTGGCAGGATAGTAAAATAAACAATTAATTATTCTCCGCGGGGCGCGTAGGCACAGATCGAGATTTCTCGCGCGGCGGCCGGTGCAGTGACACGTGGCAGTGCGCAAGTGAAACGCAATTACATTTAACGGCGGCGCCGGGCGGCGGTTAGCGTGCGTGCGAAAGACATGAGTAGCTATATTTGAAAACTTTTCAAATCTTACGTTTTATTCTTAGACCATATCTTGTCCTATCCGAATTAAAATATATATCCAACACAGGCGCGGTCCTAGGGGGGGGGTCACAGGGGTCATACCCCCAAAATCATACACGCCAAATTGATAAACGTTCTTAAAATAGCTTTATTCGGATATAAATTATTAACTGATTTCCTGCTCATTCGTTCGGCTGAATTCTAAAATTTGAGGTCCGGCTGGTTTCGCTCGTTCTTACGTTCTCTTCATCTTAAAACTTGAAAAATCGAACAATCGCTAATGTTTGCCCCCCCCCCCCACCCCTCCCAAATATCCGACAACTATTAAGAAATCGGCCTATCCGACGCGGAATGGAAAAATTTTCTCGCTCGCTTCGCTCGCCAATACATCATATACTTTTTCAAAAAATTCTCAAAATTTCAAATTCTGCAAAAGTTGTCGAGTGAGTGATCCTATTCTCATTTCAGTATAAATTAAAAAGAAGTAGTGCTAAACATTTGCAGCTCGCTTTACTCGCTAATATTTGCTGTACATTTGAATTCTCCACAACTTGACAGAGTTCCTCCTATACACATTCCTGTACGAATGAACAAAAAGAAATTAATTTATCCGAGGAAGGGTGCAAACATTTTCGAGCTCACTTCTCTCGCTCTTGCGTCTGAGTACCTGCACAACTGCTATATGAATGGTCATAAGAAAATCTAACCTACCCGATGTAGTAAGAAAATTTTCGAGCTCGCTTTGCTCGTTCTGACATTCTGCATTCTTTTCAGTATATCCTTTTAAACTGACACTATTTCTGAAAGCTAAAAATGCAGCTCCCGGAAGTAAGCCTTAGACGCCCTTGATTGTTTTGTTTATTCCTGGCTATGGCCCGTTGTGACCCCCCCCCCCCCAATCGGTGCCCAACTAAATTCCTGGCTATGGCCCCTTGTGACCCCCCCGAAAGACTTAGGCTGGGAAAAATATAGGCTTAAACAGAGAAAGAGCAGCCCTTGACCGGTCGTTGTGGCGTTCTTTGGAGGAGGCCTATGTCCATCAGTGAGCATGTTATGGCTGAAATGATGATGATGATAAAGGTAAAAAAATATTGTCAGGCGGGGGCGACATTTTTCAGTTTCCCGCCTCGTAATAATTCAAGATCCGGGGCGCCGTAATAATACTCGTAACTAACAAACAAAATCAATGGCTCGTTAATAACCAAACTAGTTAAACCAAACTCTCTGCCAACATTCAATCGATACAAACCGCTTGCAAATAAAGGCACAATAGCAACTTGTAAGGTACGGAAATTGCGGTGCTACCGTACACTGCACAACGTCACTGTTGAACAGCTTCGTTACCTTGTGGTTTTGTCTGCTCACCGCTGCGATAAACGCTTGTATTGTCTGAAAGAGCCTTTGATTTGAGCAAGGATTTTGGTGGAATTATTTTTGAGTGTTGTCCTTGCTTTTTTTGGTTGATTGTGGTACTCAAATATTTAATCTTTCTGTCTTTGCTTGTACTGGTTATCTTGTACGCACGACGGCCAATCAAGCAGACAGCAATACAAAAAAGGTTTATGCAGATCTCTCGTTGTACGGGAAATTTATACAAAGTGAGGCCAAGATATACTGGATCTGTACAGCTTGATGTGCCGCCGTGTCTACATTTCAGAAGGCAAACATCTATAGCACACATTTTCGTTGATCATTGCATAATTTATTTATTTCAGCTGCATCCAATAGACTAGGCTATATGATGATGATGACTGCAGAATTTAGATTTATATAAAAAAATCAACATCAACCTATCGTCATCTTCCTGCACATATCCCATTCTACTTGGGGTCGACGCAGCACGTTTTCTTCTTCCATTCTCTCCATTAGATGTCACGGCATCATTTACTCCTTTCCTTTTTATGTTATTCCTCTCCCTCTCCATCTATCAATTCATCACTCAAAAAATCAACAATAACTATTTTTCGAAATATTGAAAACTGTAGTTGATTTGATGAACATGAACATTGATCTATCTCCCGCTTGTTGCAATCGATACAAAAAAATATATATTCAAATTCTATAAAGTACAATATCATTAAAATAAATAATTAGATTCTGAAATTGTGATGAAGCTCTTGCGTGTTGTTATATGTTATATACATACTATACTGAATTGTAAAAAACTATAAATGATAAAACAAAACACGTTAATATTAATTAACGCACAACTTCATTGTTGTGAGACAGACTAAAGCTAATTATGAATATTTTCATTATTATGTAATGAACGAACGTTTTTAACAATACGTTCGCTCATTTGATATTATACGTACAAATATACAATGTACATGGACTCATTATTATCTTCTTGTTTTCATAATCAGCCTTTATCGTGTTACGATGAAAAACAAAAAGAGAAATTTCAGAAATTGAAAAAAGAATACCCAATTGAAATCATCACAAAATAAAATCCTTCATCTCGAAGTATCCAGTCACAAACTGTATTAGATTACAAATGATAGCAATTTAAATATAATGATACTTTCAGTTCTGCTTGGATATTTGCTGCTAGAGTGACACTGAGACAAAGGCGATGTTGGTAAACATGTTTATGATTATCTGTGGAAATTGTTTTGAAAAGATATTGTATCGAATCTGACCACGCTCATGAAGATTCATGTACAACTAAACTGACGAACCTCAAGCGGCGTAAATTTATCATTTGTGGAAACTATATTTTCGAGCCGTTTGGGATGATGATGATGATGATGATGATGATGATAATGATGATAATGATGGATGATGATGATGATGATAATGATGATGATGATGATAATGATGATAATGATGGATGATGATGATGATGATGATAATGATGATAATGATGGATGATGATGATGATGATGATAATGATGATGATGATAATGATGATAATGATGGATGATGATGATGATGATGATGATGATAATGATGATGATGATAATGATGATAATGATGGATGATGATGATAATGATGATGATGATAATGATGATGATGATGATGATGATGATGATGATGATGATGATGATGATGATGATGATGATGATGATGATGATTAACACCTCTACGGTCACCGTTTTGGGAAAATGACTCCCAAGAGATCATCATCTTCCTGCCCTTGTCCGATTCTTCTTAGGGTCGGCGCAACACGTTTTCTTCTTTCATTCTCCCCTGCCAGACGTCACGGCATCATTTACTCCTTACTCCACATTTCATTCCTCACACAATCCATCCATCTTTTCTTTGGTCTTCCTCTCCCTCTCCATTCATCAACATTCATTTCCATCACTCTTTTAGTCACACGCGTTTCATCCCTCCTCGTTACTCCCAGGAGATACTTAAAGTGGTTAAAGCCTTCAGCTATCTGTCCCTGGAGCAAGATCTGAGGACATAATAACGACCATGAGAACAAATGACACCTGCAAACGATCATGAAGTGTTTTATTAATTGGGTTGTCATTTCGGTAGCAATGCAAGTTGTTAAAGGCCTTTTTTGGGGGTTCCGTACTCGATGGGTAATCAACGGGACCCTATTACTAAGCCTATGCTGTCCGTCCGTCCGTCTATCCGCCTGACTGTCAGCGAGCTGTATCTCATGATCGGTAATAGGTAGACAGTTGAAATTTTCACAGAATGTGTATTTCTGTTGCCGCTAAAACAACAAAAAATAAATTAAAAATTAAAGGGGGCTCCCCTAATACGATGGTACGGAACCCTTCATGCGCGAGTCCGACTCGCACTTGATCGGTTTTGTGAGTCTAGCCACAAATAGCTGTATCTAGATCAGGGCTACGTGCCGTCTAGCCTCAGGTAGACATACTGAGGCCGAGATCTATAACCATTAGTGAGCTCATGCATTTACTTAGACATGTTGCTGTCTCTGTCTTACACATTGCAGTTTCAGATAGAGACAGGGAAACTTGGGCATAAAGTTTTAATAAATAAATAACAATTTTCCAAAGTATGTGCTAAGTAACGTTTATATTTCTCCGCCTTATACATTATTGTTTGCCGTATGTCATTACTTTCCAGCACGCGTAGCATGACCGCCGTAGACAAGGATTTCGTTGACAGAAGAATCGACAAAATGACAGATAGTGCAAAGAAATCTGTCATTGTGTCGACACAATCTGTCATTTTGTCGATTCTTCCGTCTAAAAAAACCGTTTCTATGGTGGTCATGCTACGCGTGCAGAATTTGATCTTTAACAGCTACACTATCGAATGGTGTAATAATACAGTATGTGTTTTTTTTTTTTAAAATCAACCGGTTTGAATCCTGGCAAGGAATATTAATTTTTGAAAAATTAAATGATGCAGTTTTAGTTTTTATTAAAATCGGGCTCGAGACTGCTTTAAGTATTTTTCGCTATTCCTCGTAGTTTCGGATTAGATACGAGAACGTAAATAAACCCAAATAGATAATAATTAAAAAGAAGGATAACAACTAAAGTTTACGCTCTCTCTCAGCAATCAGAGGCTCAAGCTTTAAGATGTCTACCAAAATATAGACAAACCTAAATGGACAATTGGAAGATGATATTTAGCGTGAATTTGACGCAAATTTTACCTTTTCGCGTTTTCTAATTTTACGTGTCATTTTTTGCGCAAATAAATGTCTATTCTAATCTTTTTTTTCAAATAATACTAAGATTATTCTAAAGAATATTATTAGATTAGATAAGATAAGATACAGGGTGTAAGAGACAGCTCTCCACAGACTGATGGGGTGAATTCAGTATATTATTATTATACTAAGATGACCGGTACAAGAAATTATTTCAGGAATGTTATGGGAATCCAATAAATTTGATTTGTTTTATTTCCTCATACCCAATGTATCGTTACCATAGCAAAACGCACGTAGCGTTGCTGTAGCTAGGCAGGAAGTTAACACCTGATTTCGTACGCGTCGTTCGTTAGAGTATTTCAACTTCAAAATTGTTGTTTTTTTTTATTTTAGCCGTATTATTTACATAAATGTAGTGCTACGTACAGGGAATGTAATTTTACATTGAAATAAAGGAATAGTAACTGAAAACTGAAAAAAAAATAAAAAATTTGCGAAGGAAAATTCCGGTGGAATATGATTCAAAATAAGGAGCTGAATGCACCCTGTCAGTTTGTGGAGGGCTGTCCCTTACACCCTGTATATGATATTTATTTCGTAAAACATGAGTATGTTGTATATTAACCACTTCAAAAAAAAAAAAAACTTCACACCTACATTACTTATTTACTCTAACGCTCTTTTGAAGCTGTACTGTGACGTCACTACATCTCATTCCGTATTCCGCAGATGACTACAACCGCGTGGTGCTAGAGACGGTGGACCGGGAGCCTGACTCCGACTATATTAATGCTTCCTACATAGATGTGAGTATCCATTTTAATTTAACATATTTTTAATATTTTTATACGCAAACCCCGCGTAGGGAACTACAGCTGTTTTGACATGGAAAGAAAAATTCTAGTGCGAGCAGGGTTTGAACCTGCGACCTTCCGATTCAGTACACAATCAAAGAATCATTTTTGTTATACTCATTCACTTTAATCACAATGACACAACAGCCGTAAGAAATTCGCGCCCACGCGCCTTTGACCTATCAGCTGTTATAGTCGCGTGACGCCGTTCTGTCTCATTATTATGGAACCGTGCTACAGTGGAGAGGCAGAGCATCCGTCCCGTAAGCGGCGCCGGCCCGCAGGCCGGCCGCCACGAGCCGTATGCCGTGTTATTTAAATTAAAGTGAGGGTGAAGTCTACACTTTGGCGAATCTTCTGATATGTCTATCACACCCCGAGTGGTCAGCCCCACCTGGTCACCTTGTTGATAAAGAAGAAGGCTATGCATCCGTCAAATATTTTCGATGTTCCCTGCCCATAACAAAAGACTCCGAAAATCAAGTTACTCGCATTAATCAATTCGTCCGTGATATTGTACAAGTCCGTGATTTGACCTTTCGTACTGTGTGGATCGGAATGCTGGGCTGTGCAGAAGATGGATGAAAAAAGATTGAATGTCGCGGAGATGAGAATGTAGAGGTGGGTGTGTGGAGTGACAAGAATGGATAAAGTTAGGAATGAGTATATTAGAGGAAGTTTGAATGTTGCGCCAGTTACAGAAATGTTTAGTGGGAATCGACTGTCTTGGTGTGGACATGTGATGAGGTGGGACGAATTGCATGAGACAAAAGAGTGATGAATGTAAATGTTTATGGATGGAAAGGGAGAGGAAGACCAAGGAAACCATGGATGGATTGTGTGATGTGAAAGAAAAAGGTGTAAATGATTGCGTGACGGTTGACAGCGGAGAATGGAATAAAAAAAGTAGTAGTACTCTTTTAGAAATCGATTAGTTTTAAGCCACTTGTTTTCTATTATCTAGTCCAATATCTAATTTCAAAGAATATTATCCTCAATACAGCCTTTCATTAGAAGCCAGAGCTCATCTTGCAGCCTATTATTATGAACACATTAATTAAACGGTCTTACTAAAACCAAATTATCTTTAATTAATAGAGGGTTATTTCTGAGACGCGATCGATGTTCGTTAATTAGGTATTTTGCTTAGTATCCTGAAATTGATACTGTTAAAATTTCGAGATTGTTATCCATATGAGTGGGTAAATATGAATCCATACTAATATTATAAATGCGAAAGTAAGTTTGTTTGTGACCTTTTCACGCCTAAACCACTGAACCGATGATCCTGAAATTTTGCATATACGTTGTCAGGTGTACAGAAACGGACATAGGCTACCTTTTTAATGTATCGGGACTCACATAAAAATTACCATCATATCTGTATACCTACATTATTGGCAAATAAATGATTTGATTTGATTTCATCCCGAAAAAAAGTACTGTTCCCGAGGAAAACAACAATAACGTTCTTATGGTAAATAGATGGCGCCACGTGTCTTTCGAATGATTGAATTTTATTATTACACGCTGAGTACATCCCGAATTGATTGTCAAATCCTAAATTAACGCGAGAAACGCCGCGGTCAAAAGCTAGTAAGATATAACATGAATACCTCGATACCTTGATGCTCGATAGACTGCCTCGTTCGTGAAGTGGCCGCAAGCGCGACTGCTGAGCATGACGTCCTGGATTCAATTCCCGGGTCGGGCAAAGTATCATTGTATTTTTCCATCAGGTATTTCTCAGTAACAGTAACGGAGTCTAGATTTGTGCCCTCCATGGCAATAGGCTTGCCCCCTATTACATGGGACTTAAACATAACTGGCGAACTTTGGGTGTACTGTTACGTACACCTCTGTCTAGACTATCGTGGATTAGGTACATTGCGTGATGTTATGTTATGTTTTATGAATATTAATGAACATTTATCTTAAGAATAAAGCATTCTTCATAGGTTAGGTAGGTAGTTCTAATCTCATAATATTACTGTATATAACTGCACAGCTATTTATTTACATTTGGCGGCCTGATCATAACTATAAATACCTTCTTACTTTCACAGTTCTATAAAAGGTTTTTACTTATCACAAAAATATTTACAATTATTCCGAACACAATATACTACACGTGCTACGGCGTAGCTAGCTCGTAGATGGCTTCGCGCTACGCCGTAGATGATTCAGTGACGTCATAGAATCCTCGCTGTAGCGCCTCGACATTTTTTGTTATTTACTTAAATCAGAAACAATGATCCGTAATATTGTTATTAGGTACTCTTAAAAAGAAAGTTAGTAATCAAAGTATTAAAATTAATCATAATCCTAACTAATATTATAAATGCGAAAGTAAGTTTGTTTGTTACCTTTTCACGCCTGAACTCCTTAACCGATCATCCTGAAATTTTGCATATACGTTGTCAGGTGTACAGAAACGGACATAGGGTGCCTTTCATCCCGAAAAAAAAGTACCGTCCCCGAGGAAAACAACAATAACTTTCTTATGGTAAATAGATGGCGCCACGTGTCTTTCGAGCAGATTGATAGATAGATTGAGCGAGCAGAGTATAACCCGAATTGACTTTCAAATTCTAAATTAATGCCAGTGAAGCCGCGGGCAAAAGCTAGTAACACATTAATAGTAAGCGCGTCATATTGGTCATATGATGACTGTACAAACTAAAACAACAAAGAACTCAAAAAACTTTAAAATCAATTCTGCTAACGCTTCCAGTTTTCAAAATGTCCGGCACTCCAGTACATAAAACTCCGTAGTAACAAACGTTTGAATTCACCATTTTATAAGATGGGTCGGCGGCCATCATGAATTCTGTCACGTCCTAACGTAATGACTGTACGAATTGTTGGGCTCAATATCCGACTGAAAAGACCCGAATCAGAAACTGTATGACCCTGGAGGACTAAAGAATATCAACTAGATATGTGTTGAATTGAAATCGGTCCTAAGGATTCTGTTAAAAGTAAGTCGGACCCAATTTGGTGACAAAAGACTGGCAGGTTTTAAGGTACAAAACAAAATGTGTAGAAAAGAAATCGCAGGTATTTGATGCGTAAGTAAAAATATATTGAATGAATAATATATAAAGTTTCAAGCAGAATTACTAATGGCTGTCTCTGTGGGCAATTTAGCGGGGGTGTTGAAACATAACTGTCATTCGATGATTGATTGATTAAGAAAATTTAAGTTTAGAAAGCTATAACTTACTAAAAATGTGGAGAAAATGCTAATGCGTACAGAAGAATAAGCATAATCAGCCTGTAATGTTCCCACTTCTAGGACACACGGCCTCCTCATGAAAGTATACACGGTACCTACTTATAACAAAAAACATTTTCTCTGTCTATTCCGGCTAATCTCAGAAACGGCAGGACCGATTTTGACGGTAATAAACTTAAGCTACTTTTAGTTTAGAAAGCGATTCGAGACAAAATTCTATTCAAATAGAGAATTAACATTTTTTATAATAATGTCACACGGAGGAAGGCCGCGGGCAACGGGTAGTAAAATAATAAGACCCTCAGTCAAACTGAACTCTGTACTGTCACCGATGACGAAATAGAAGTAGCCAAGTTTTTCGCATAGTAAATAACACTACTGTCTACTTAGTATTTGTGTAATTAGCATGACATAAAATTTGATTGGCTCAAGACTATAACACTTCAAAGGCCTAATCGGTGGCAGCGCACAGGTCGCTTTGGCTGCATGTCTTGGAGCTCAGCAGGCAGTACAAGAGGTGGACAATCCACGGCTGATCCGTCGGGGTAGCCCCACTTTTTTAGGTGCGGATTACAACTTCACACTTGGGTCCGCAGACGGCACGCACCGGTCTTTCTCACGACTAAATTACTTTGAGCTAGACAAAGAAGAAAAAAGAATGTTCACACACTTCATTGCTATGTATTTTCTCCATTATCTCAAGATTGACACACAATATCCTTGTTCTTCTCAGCTGTTACTATCTCCGCAGCAGCTTACCAAAGACTATTTAATAATTAAAGCTAAAAGACTCCAAGAGATTAAATTTCATGTTTACGCCAACGTCTATTTATCTGACAATATTCTCCGAAGCAAGCGCTTTAGCGAAATTAAAATCCTGCTGAGTAGAATATGCACTTGTACAGTTACATTAAAAAAACAGATAGTTACAGAAGGTTAGTTCTCTGTTCTAAATTATTCATCATCGTCATCAGCATTTCAGCCGAAAGACGTCCACTGCTGGACATAGGCCTCCCCCAAGTGTCGCCACATTGACCGGTCCCGTGCGACTCGCATCCAGCGGATCCCTGCAACCTTCACCAGGTCATCGGTCTAGCTAGTGGTAGGCCTTCCAACGCAACGTCTTTCGGGTTGCGGTCGCCACTCCAGAACTTTTCGTCCCCATCGGCCATCTGTTCTGCGAGCAATGTGCCCTGCCCACTGCCACTGAGTTTGGAAATTCTTCGAGCTACGTCGGTAAGCTTGGTTCTCTTGCGGATGTCCTCATTTCTGATTTGATCACGCAAGGAAACTCCGAGCATAGCCCTCTCTATTGCCCTTTGGGTGACTTTAAGCCTTCTGATGAGGCCCATTGTGAACGACCACGTTTCGGTCCCGCATGTAATCACTGGCAACACACTTGTTCTAAATACAGGGTGGAAAGGACCCGACAAAGCCGTCATCCAAGCATTCCGTAACAAGAATAAAGCTCACTCATTTTGACAGCTTGTCACTGGCAGCAACCTGGAAAATGGAAACGCGTTTATGTGTGTTTATTTCCCTACACAAGTGAAAAAGACGACAATCGGGTCAGACGAGAAATTAATAGATAGGTGTGGACCCTCTTCACACTTGCACCGCGAGGCTCAAAGTAGACCTCTCCATGGTCTCTTCAGGGAATGTGCCTTAACAGTCATTGCACGGAAGGGGCTCCGGAGAGGTATTTTAAGAGGAAACGGTGCCTCCTCGCATGTGCTGATTGTGACCACCAAGGTTTTAGTGAGGTAAAAATCGCACTCCTCGTTCTTATCTTCAAATACCAGTCGCCTTTCGCAACCTCCCCCCATTATCTGCCTAGCCTTTCCCCAACAATGTTGGGGTCGGCTTCCGTTCTAACTGGATGCAGCTAGATACCAGTTTTTTACATGAAGCGACTGCCTATCTGACCTCCACAACCCACCCAATTCGTACTGGTTACTACGATACCACTTGGTAAGACTGGTTATCAAACTTTCGTGCCACTGACTACCTGCAACGACTGTCAAAGATCTACAATAGACAACCAGGACCAGCGGTTTACCGTGCTTTGAGGTACGGAGGAAATTCAGTATGTAATGGGTGCGCACCCATCTACGGACCAAAATTAAGCAAGCACGCCTTAACCTGAAGATTGTCCCGAACGGCTGTTATTATAGAGTCACGAGCTCCTCCACCCAAAAACACAAATAAAGTGTGGACTCTTTTGGAGCTGGACTTCTGTACCTACCCTTTTTTGTGGCCTGTAAGTACAGTCTCCAAGTTGCCTACATACTACAGACAGGAAGCCCTAGTATACAGTAATACCTTTGTAAGGTAAATTGCAGAAAGTAATATTAATTTTCTAGAATTTTCCATTAAGTTCTCGAAAGCTCAGGTATTATCAGGCTCACCTTGATTAAAAAACTGGTACAGACAAGTTTATTATTTACGTTGTAAAAATCTTCCGATATTGCCTTTGACGCCTGACGTCTTCATTTACGAAGGGAAACCTTTTGAAGTTACGACACACCCTCAGTTTCAAGTTGCAAAGGTAGATTAATTAATGACAGTGCAAAAATTAAATTTTTTGTTAAGATGGAAACGCCAGGGTAGCCCGCGAAATTCAAATTTTCTTAGGTTTTTTGCAATATGAAGGTCAGTTTCAGGCTATTCGTGAAACAAAATATGATTTGCGACCGTAAAACGTATGTAGTAACAGAATTATAATCATCAATACAACCCTCCAAGTTCATTTAATCCCATTTAATGATTATTTTATTAAAAAGTCATTCAATGTGATTATATGAACTTAGAGGGTTGTATTGATGGTTTAATTACTAAAAGCCTTATTTGTTACGGTCGCGAATCATATCTTAATCAACATACAACCAGACACTGACCTGTAAATTGCAAAAAACGTAAGAAAATTTAAATTTCGCGGGATACCCTGGCGCTGCCACCTTAATATCCCGGTTTTAATTTTCCTGGACGTCCAATTTGAAAAATAAACGAAAAAAAAAACAAAGCTGCAAATATTACCAATATGTCGTATTACTCGTTGGGAATAAATACATAGAAGTAGGCTTGAATGGAGGTTAATTTAACAAATTCTGTTGCTGATTTTGTGAACAACGGAAATGAATGATTCCGCTGTTCAAATAATCAGTCAAATCATGAATAAAATAAGACTAGCTGTGCCCCACGACCTTCGTCCGCGTGAAATTAGCGGTGTGAAATACTCTTTACGACCTATTCTCACACCTACCAAACATACATAAAAAATTTCATAAAAATCGGTCGAGGTGTTTCGGAGGAGTTCGACCACAAACACCGTGACACGAGGTTTTTATATATAAGAAAATAATACATACATGGGTTATAAATGGTATTTTCACATTTATTCATGTAATGCCCTAATTGCTTACATTCTTACAATTTGCTGGAATTGTCCATCAAAAAGTTATTGTTTGTAATATAAAAATCATGTTATAAACTCTTTGGTTTAGATCCAGATTTAAAGAAGCGAGTCATTTTTGAATTACGAACATAATTCCAACAAGGTTCCAAATACAAAAAAAAAAACAGATGAAATATGAGTAAAATTTTTAAAAAGTTCGCCAATTAGACTTCAGACAATCAAATTAAGGTTCGATATAAAAACTGTTAGGCCAATCACCAAGTCACAAAGTGACCTCTCACATTCCCTGCAATAAGGTTGCTTTTCAATACAGGTGAAATCCGGATACGTGGCAGTGTTGTGAAACATAACCTTACAAGTAAAACTCGCAAGTCGCAGTTTTTCCAAAAAACACGTCATAGAAACAGCACCTGGCGAATATTGGGCAAAAAATCTTTGTTGATTCTCAGAAAAATCGTGTTCGAAGCCAATACGAGTAAAATACCGAGTTATTGAATGAGGGTGCTGGTACTCACGACGGCCAATCAAGCTCAAACAAAACCAGTTTATGCGGATCTCTTATCGTACGGGAAACCTATACAAAGCGAGATCATGTTATACTGGAAATGTACAGCTTGATGTGTCGTCGTGTGTACATTCTACTGACGTTTCCATTACTTCACATGAACCGTAGATTGCAATCTTATTCAGGAAAAACTTACCTTTTAAGGGAAAAGGTACCTAAGCGTGACCCTTGGCGGATATACTTTATTTTTGTGATTTCATTGATATTTTACTTAGTGTCCACACAGCGGCACATGAAGCTGTACATTTACAGTATAACTTAGCCTCACTTTGTATAGATTACCTGTACAACGAGAGATCCGCATAAACTGGTTTGCATAGCTTGATTGGCCGTCGTGACTCCTACGTACATTAATATTTTACTCAGTGTACATTGATGTTTTACTTTGTTGGGACCTAATAATATAAGATGTGTTAATACAATAAACATCGACTACACCCCATATTATCTCCAAAAATATTCTGATAAAAGAAATGCAAACTGTTTAAATGGGGACCCGTGCCTGTTTTTTTTTTAAATGTTCGTTTTAGATTGGCTTTAGTCTCTTGTTTTTTTTTTTTTAAATAACATACTTATGTGTCGCATGCACAACGACCGTTGGCAAAGGTCTCGACGCAATGTGCGCCTGAAGATGGACGGCGCCACCGAGGCCGGTCTAGAAAGAGGTGGCGAGATGATCTGGACGCGCATCACCAAGCCTGGTTTGAGGTGGCGCAGGAGAAGAGTACTGGGAAAGATATGGGGGAGGTCTTTGATCAGCAGTGGGTCATACAAGGCAACTAAAACAAAAAAAAAACGCACATGTAATAATGTTTTTTTTTCTAATTTAATAATTCCTTTCTAAGAGGACAGGAATGATTAAAGTAGAATAAATATTACCCATTCATCAATAAATCGCTATATGAAGGTAATCAATACATTTTTTATTCAGAAAATACCAGTCTTTGTCGTATTTTAGTTCCAAATATTCTCGTACAGATTTACGAGTACTGTAATATGTCTAGTTTATTGGCTGTTAGCGCGCGCAAATTGTTGCAGACAAATTCAGACAATTGTCGTAATTTAAGTACTTCAAGCGCAATAGCTATCTCTTTCTGTATCATACGTTTCGTATTATCTATCGCAGTCGTAACAACGCAACTATATTTAAACGTCGCTCAGTATGAGCTTATCTTTCTTTATTATTATAAAAAATGCAAAAAGCAATTGAAAAATTGCAATTACTTACAACCAATGATATTTCATTGGTTGTATGTGGAAATTATTAGCACGGATATGAGACTAATAGAAGATTACATTAATTACCTAATGCCATAAATCATGAACCAGCTGGAGTCCATTACATTTTATTGTAGTCGTTAAAGTCACGTTTGATATCCAGTACAGCCTCCGCACGGCTGTAAACTATTACATAGGTATAATTATATGTGGGTATGTTAGCTTTTGTATACACGGGTAACGTAGTATTTTCAGTATCACTGAATATAATAATACCCTATATTCGGTGATACTGAAAAAAATGCGTTACTTTATTTGCTATTTGGGCTAGTTTTCTATATTCAATGTAAGTCAATTCGGGCCTATTTTTGGCCAAAGAATTGCCAACGTGGCGATGCTGCCAACCTTCTGTTCACTTTTCCTGTTAACAGCGATGTGGACGAATTTTTTAACTCCCTGTAACCCTTTTGATACTTGTACATATTGTTATAACTATTATAGATTTGTATGTAGTTTACAAACTACATACATTAATGTAATTATCATGAAAATAAATTTTACTTAAATGTTAGCCCTTATAATAGAATGAAGTGACGCGGTAGTGCAGTATCTCCGTCGAATGCATACGGCACCGGTGTTGTGCCTCTACTTGCCAATTTTCTCGGTGTTGCACCTCTCCTCGCCAATTTTTTCGGTGTTACGTATCTTCTCGCCAATTTTCTCGGTGTTACGTATCTTCTCGCCAATTTTCTCGGTGTTGCGTATCTTCTTGCAAATTTTCTCGATGTTACGCCTCTTCTCGCCAATTTTGACGGTGTTGCGCCTCTTCTTATTAATTTTCTCGGCGTTTTGCCTCTTCTCGCCAATTTTCTCGGTGTTGCGCATCTTCTCGCCAATTTTCTCGGTGTTGTGCCTCTTCTCGCCAATTTTCTCGGTGTTGCGTATCTTCTTGCAAATTTTCTCGATGTTGCGCCTCTTCTCGCCAATTTTGACGGTGTTGCGCCTCTTCTTATTAATTTTCTCGGCGTTTTGCCTCTTCTCTCTGATTTTCTCGGTGTTGCGCATCTTCTCGCCAATTTTCTCGGTGTTGTGCCTCTTCTCGCCAATTTTCTCGGTGTTGCGTATCTTCTTGCAAATTTTCTCGATGTTGCGCCTCTTCTCGCCAATTTTGACGGTGTTGCCACCCAAGGCGTCCCGCCATCTTCTCCTCGGTCTGCAGTACACTAGTACACACTATTGAAAATTCATCATTAACCGTATTTTCCTTTGTTCACAGAGTATATTAAAACCAAATGCGTACATCGTAACTCAGGGTCCAACCGAAGACACGGTGGTGGATTTCTGGCGGATGATCTGGCAGGAACGAGCCGCCGCCATTGTGATGCTGACCAAGACTTTCGACTTTATTAAGGTAAGAATCTATTTAAGTCGCGAGTTAATAGGCTTCTTTTGGGTTAGCTCGTTCTATCGTCGACCTCATCTCTGTCCTCAGGACTAGATTGAAGTCAAAAGTAAGCCCATTTACTACAAAAAAAGAAAAATATTTTACTTTAGAGTGGTGCTGAGCTGTTCCACCTAGCAAAAAACAAGAAATATTAAGAGGTGAAGGCTAACCTTCAGTATTTGGAGTGGCACCAGAAGAAGCAGAAGTAAATACCTCCACGACCCGTTTACCATTCAGCACAATGTTTTGAGTGCGTTACATTGAGTTTTACAGTAAAACGTGATTTATCAGCCTAAAAAAAAGTTGTTTCCCAGCAATAATTTTTACGTAGGGTTATTTATTATTTGATTTATTTATTTTACTGTTTATGTACACACAATGCAACACAGGAAAATTACATTTTAATACTTGAGTACGTAGGTACTGCTTAGTATGATGAATAGAATACTTGGCTGTTGGCTTCATGAAGGGTCCGTTTACACCTTGAATAAAATAGTGCAAACAAACTAAACAAAAAAAATCGCAACCTGTAAAATCGAACAAAAATAATTTTCCCTACTCATCAACACCAATTCGCAACATAATTACTAAAGACCCACTTGCAAATGAAGCTATTCCGTTCGCTCAATTCGCTTTCATTGCGTTCCTTGTACAAAATTTGTCTCTATTTCATACTCCATTTCCTTGAAAATAAAATACTGAACGCCCTGACTTTGTTAATGTAATAAAGAACTCGTGATGCTTCGTGAACGAAATTATTTTGTTGGAGACCTCATACATCATTCAAGAAAATAAAAGCGGAATAGCGATGTCGAAGCTTTTCACGTAATTATGTGTGATATTAAAAACTTGACTCTGAAAATGGTAATAAAAA
This sequence comes from Noctua janthina, assembly GCA_963576755.1. Lineage (NCBI taxonomy): Eukaryota > Metazoa > Arthropoda > Insecta > Lepidoptera > Noctuidae > Noctua > Noctua janthina. The sequence goes on from OY755066.1 coordinate 12,654,497, forward strand.
CAACAAGATCTCAAATAAATTAAATTTTTGTCAACCTCAAAAAATCAGACATTGAATATATTAATGTTATATTTTATGACTACCCGTTCGTCCGTAACATCAACTATCTGCCAGTAAAAGTCCTGTCAAAATCGATCCAGACGTTTCGGAGATTAGCCAGAACAAATAGACCGACAGAGCGACAGATAGATCAAACAAAACAAAAACAGACAAACAAAAAATTTAAAAAAAATTTTTTTTTTATAAATACTGTTTATACTTTCAATATGAGGCTCACTAAAAAGCTGTTATTTTGAAATCACAAACAGACACTTCAATTTTACTTATGTGTATAGAAGTATAGATAATTTTGAAAACGTGTAAACTGAAAAATAACTAACTATCCTGTATTGTTGAACCTGCAGGGTAAAATGCCTGTCTCTGCCTTTTCCTTATAGTTCTTTCTATCCTTTGAAAAACAAATCATACATAATTCAATGTCCAGGTTTTTTCATCGCTTTCCACAGATTCGCCATCCCTGTCCCACATTTGGGCATAAATATACAAAATAAGTTTAGTCGCAAAATTGTATTACATAATACTGAAAGAACATTTATTTTTCTTTGCGAGTTAAAGTAGAACGTTGTAGAAGTTTTACAAGTTATAAGGAATTCCTCGTATTTGTTTTATGACAGGCAGTTCGCTGTATCTCTTTATTTTATTGATGTGTCGCCTTCGCTTATATTTCTTCCGCACGAGGAGACGTAAACGACTGTACTAGATATTTAGGTACAGTCAACCACAGTGTAGGGGGACCTTGTGCCACAAAATTCCACCAGGGATTCAGTAGTTAAAAGAGTGCTGGAGATTTTCGAAAAAAAAATTACTCAATAAAAAAAGCCTTGTTCTACTACATTCGTAGTTTTATTCTTTCTAAACGATAATTTACATAATAATAAGGGACCCAAGATCTGGCTTTTACTTTGACCCGAGTCAAACTGTTGCCATACAACGTGGCAACGCCGCCAGTCTCTTGGGCACATTACCAGCTGACAGCGTTGAGGAGGAGTTTTTTGATGCTCTTTTATAATTTGTTGTTCGTTTATTTATTTTAGGTTATTTAATAGTTTTTAATTAATAATTTAAATAGTTAGTTTCCTCTACTTAATAAATTATGTTAGCAATTTAAATTCCAAAACAAAAATTATAATATAGACAGGTGTATCTTTACTATTTGTTTACACTTATATCTTTTTTTAAACTAGGAGTCGCTTCGTCGGCATAGGGATCCCTTATTATCTTGTTATCTCCACAGGTTTCTGTCCCGTACTCAATGAGATTATATAAAATACTAGCTTTTGCCCGCGGCTTCACTCGCGTAGATGTCGAAAAATATCCGACGGGAACGTACCGAACAAACATAGTTACTTACCTTCATCCCCCTTTTTAACCCTTCGGGGATAGAATTATCAAAAACGCGGAGACACGAATAAATTAATTTTCAATCGTCAGCCTAAACACAAAAAATTTGAAGATCCTAACTTCAAAACTGACGGACTTTCATACAAATTTCCATCCCCTATTTTACCCCTTTAGGGGTGGAATACCCAAAAATCCTTTCTTAGTGGATACTCTTTACAAAGAACACACCCTCCAAGTTTCATGTCTCTAGGACCAGCGGTTTGAGCTGTGTGTTGATTTATCACCCAGTCAGTCAGTCAGTCAGTTTACCATTTCATTTTATTGGGTCATTCAGTTTGTTCCACCTTTCTCTTTGAATGTCTTCCCACCTTTTCTTTGGCCGCTCTTTAATTCAGCAGAATTCTTGGTCTAGCGGTTGTTTTCCATTCTGCAGAGAAGACCTGCCCAGTTTCACTTTATTACTTTTATTCTTTTAACCGATTCGTTGCGGATGGCACGACAGTCGTGTCATCAATTTTTTTAACGTGTGGCGTATGACACGAGAGGCGTGACATTTTTAAATCGATTAAAACTCCTTCAAATTTCGTTTCAGAAGGGTTTACCCAGAACAAACCTGTTATTGTTTTTCACACAGAACAAGCCTGTAGCCTTCGTTTCTGGATATTATTTAGATTAATAAAAAACAGTGGTTAACAACCTTTTCAAGTTGCATTATTTTTACGACTATAACATACCTTAATAGATAAGTATTATGTATTTAAAAATTAAAGATGACATCTTAACTTAAAATGATATGTAGATGATTTTAAATATCTCATTCAGTTGCATTATAATAAGGTTGGTGTGAAAAATTAGTTAATTCTAAAAATTAAAAAACTGGCCATGTGCGTGTCGTACTCACACGCACACAGGGTTTCGTAGCACCAAACAATATACCTAATAAAAATATTTTGAAGGCTCATTCATGTTGTATTGTATTATATTCAACAGCTAAGCTAAATTTGTTTTTCATAATATTTTAATGAAAAATAAAATTACTGCTGCAGTTTGATGAAAAAGTCCCATATCTCAAAAACTAAACATCAAATCTTTGAAATCTTATTCAAACCAATTTTCGTTGAAATTTTTTTTTTCGTTCTGCAATACTACATTTTTTCAGAATTTTCCTTCTCTTACTTTAGAAATTAGAGGGGGCGGGGAGGGTAGTTTTACCACTTTAGAAGTGTCTGTCTTTCAAACGATTGACTTTGAGAAAAAATGGTTTTAGGAACCTCAATGTCATTTGTAAAGACGTATCCAGAAAACCCCGAACGAAAAAAAAAAAAATGCACGAAAAAAGTTTTTTTTTTCATACCCGCTCGCGGTTTGATGAAAAAAAAATGGTTTCAGTTCCATGTAGCCCATCTCCCCCCCCCCCCCCGTTAATCTTTATTTTTTTTTATTTTTGCATAAAAAACGTATAGCGGTTCATAGAATACATCTACCTACCAATACCAAGTTTCAACAGTGTAGTAGAATACACAATATTGTCCTATTCTATTTGACCCAAAGGTTGAATGGTAGAGAATGCCTTGTGGCATTAAGTCCGCCTAAGTACAACTTTTGTACATGATGTTTAAATAAATAAATACTACAAAAGGTTTGAAACACCTGAATTATAAAGTCAGTTCCCATACATTTCAAGGAAAACACGTAGACTAGCCACTCAAAAACCGCTTAAAACAACGTATCCTGCAGTTCACTTCCTTGGTTTGATGTCAACTGAACTCAATCAAGTCTAAATCAGTGAAAAAACCAAAAAAGTATATTTTATACTTACGGCTGAAGGCACAACAGGTGTGCCATCATCTTCTATGGTGTTAGGCACGCCAGTCGTGTCATGAAATAATTGTTCGCCGCCACAGCAAAAAGTTTTCGAATCTGGGTGCCGCAATGAATCGGTTAACATTATCCATAAGTTTTGTTTCCTGTCTAATAGTTTTACTGTTACATCTGTCTATATAGGGTCTAACTATTCATACACAAAATATTTTCAGGGAATCATCTAACGGCTATAACAAAGCCATTTCAAGGGATTTTTTTTTATCTGAGTATAGTTTTTTTATAAAAATAATTAATTTAAAATTACTTGACCCACAAAATAAATACTGGCTTCTTATTTTGAAGCATCCATAACGGTTGTTTACTACGTCGTATTTACCTACTGTAATTGTTAGAATATGGGAGTAAAGGTTTTATGCAAAAAGTCTCAAAAATTTTTATAATTATAATATTTTTGTAAAAAAAAGAAACACTCAGATTTTTTTTTTTCGTTGCTATGGCGACTTTACGACTTATAGAAGTTACTCTTAAAATATTTCGTGTATAAAAAGATAGACCTTATATAGAAAAGAAATAACGGGCTTGTAATCTACCTATATCTATAAAGACGCTTTTCATGTCTCGCTGTGTTTGTTCTTCATAACTGCGCATCGGATTTTGATGCCGTTCGGTGTGTGCGTATTAAACTAACGTACCGTGTTTTATCAAGCCGTAAATACCGAGCGAAGCAAGGAATGGCTGCTAGTCAATAAATAAAGGCTTTATCAGCCAAACTCTCTCACTTCCATTTTGTTATCAAACAAGCGATTGGGAACAATAATGATTTGAGGCCATACAAATATTTGTTCCGATGAGCAAACGTAAAGCGACCCGGAACAAAGACGGCTGTGTCTGTCATTGTGGTATTCAGGTCGTGCAATACCATTATTTGGTTTTGGCTTTTGAGGGATCGAAACACCATTATTTCGGACTGCGTTCGGCTTTCATGAAAGCAGGTTTCGGGTATTTGCTGTCCCAGTGGGGTTCCGCGGAATCATGGATTAACTTATGTTGAAAAGCATTTATTTGGCCCAGAGCACAATTGGAAATTGCTTTTAATAAAATTTCTGCAAGGATTTGCAACAAGATTTGTATATGCTTATCGATCCAATACAAGATTGACTTTTTCCTCATCGTTATTGCTCCTTGAATGTCACTATGTCTAATTGTCCAGGCCATCAGTTTTACTTTCAGGAATTTCTACTTTTGTCAACTTACTTTATTGAAAGCATTGCTGCTTACTTTATTGAAAGCATTGCTGCTTTTTGTTTATTTGATTGTTTTATTTTATCTTTTTAATTTTGCATGAATTTTAATTTTATCTTATTTTAATTCTGATTTTAATGTTAATTTTAACTTTGATAGTAATTTATTTTATTTTATTTGTTTTTTTTTTTTATTTTAAATGTTAATTTATTTTATTTTTAATCCTGATTTCAGTTCAATGTTAATTTAATTTAATTTTAATTTCAGTGTATGGATCAAGTTATCTGAATTAAATGAATTTTATTATTATTATTATTTACAATGAGCTGATATTCTTCGAGTCACTGGCACGACATCATATTTTATTAGACCAAAACATCGCCACTTCCACGGCTTTGTCGATGGCAGTGCAGAGGTCGCCTCGACTGCATATTTTCAAGCTCAGTCTGCAGGATAGGTGGAGCATTGTTCGCGACACAGCTCCATACCCCCACTCCGCCGCTAATCCGTAGAGGTAGCCCCACAACACAAGGTTGGAGTTATATATGTCTTCCCATTCGGGTCCGCGGTTCAGGGGCTTTCATATGGACCACTTGAGGTTGGAACCTGCAGGAAGATGCTCACTAGGTGGTAGATAGTCAGTGGGTATTGGGACAGGTATTTTTTTTCACAGTTTGCCTCGGGCATCGACAGATGGTAAATGCAGTTAACAGTATTTTTTTAGATACAGATAGGATGTTTTCCTTTTCGATGGTACATAAAGGGTGTAAATAGACCCTTAACATAACCGAAAGGCACTTGTTCTCCCCGTCTTTACGATATTTTTTTTGTTCTAGACCATACCTGGGAACCTTCTAGTTACGGAGATATTCGCCCACCTTTTTCACATGTTTTTTTTTTAATACATGTTTTTAATGTAATATTTTTACTTTACACACCTCCACGACCCCCTTACTATACAATCCATCCATTAGCACAATGCTTTAAGTGCTTTCCATCGAGTCCTACCGTAAAACGTGATTTATCACCCCAAAAAAAAAAGTCGATTCCCAGCAATAATTTTTGATTAAAGTTACTTGGTTTGATGTACAGAAAGCTTGGTTGACGGCTATGTGAAGGGTCTGTTTACACCCTGTAAAACAGACTGCACGTCGGTGATTACCTTTGACATCCACCTGGCCTAACGTAGTACGGAGTTTCAATAGAATGAGAGGCCAGCTCATTAATATTTTTGCTACCACTGACTAAGCCTACTGTATGCACATTAATAGGATCATCAGCCAGACAGCCGATATTTTGTAAAATCCTACGTCGAATATATGTACATCTGTCCTTTATACGTAAATCAAGCATAAAATACACGCCTTTAAATTCGTATTTCAAGCTGAATTTTGTTTCAAGTACTAAAACGCTTTTATCTCGTACACGTTCGAAGATTTGACACTCAATTCGTGCCGCTTTTATCTGACTTTAAAATATGTTCTTCCATGCTACCACAGAGTAAATAAAAAAGGAGAAGTTTCAAATCTTTCTTGAATATTAGTAGATCAACTAGAAACTTTCTGTGCCCGGTTGATGGCAATAGGCTCGCCCCCTACACATGGGACGTAAACATGGCAAAATGTGGGTTTACTAATGTACACGGTAGGTATACCTCTGCCTAACCCTTCGGGGATTACAAGCGTGACGTTATGTTATGTTTTCTACCATAGAATGATCTAGTTTATTATTTTGGAGCTCTCTTTTGCCCCATAAGTCAGAGAGCATGGTTCGTAGACCGCTCTTTGCCGGTAAGCGCCTCATACAATATAAACTTTATTCAAATAAAATTGATGTTCATAATTTAAGATGTACTTGTTCACATTTACTTCTAGACTAAAGAGTTACACAACTTATGGAATATTTTGCGCCTTGTTCGTAACTTTACGAAAATTTCTGGCACACTTACTAACCAACAAAATGAAATGCAACCTCGAGGCGGTTTCTTAGAGATTCTTAACTTCGGATTGTGAAGTTAAGAGGTGCGGTAAAATTTAGAGAGAGGAATAAAATTGTTCATGGATTCATGAATTGTCGTAAAGTTACGTAGTAGGGATATTTGGCTTAAGAACATGTCTTAAGAGTATGTCTTTGAAGATTAATGCAATACATTTTTTTATTGAATTATTTGGCTTTTCATTCATTAATATGTTAGACCTTATGGCTATTGAACATGAAACTTCAAACCATTTACTTTCGTTCGCCGTCATTGGGCCACAATTTATAAACAGATCGGTAATCATTGATTACGAGCTCTGAGTTTGTTTCGGCTGCTTCTTCTCAGAGTAGTCAGGTACGAAACACCGGCCCCATCTAGTTTAAAAAAAAATACGTGTACGTGTGACGGTGTTTATAAAAACCTATTTACAAAATCAACATCATTGATCATTGTTTAAACTGCATGTAGGTAGGTTAATACTTCTGTGCGCTTACTCGCCAAAAACCTACAATTGTTATGAACAGCTCAAACTTCTGAAGCTACTTCATAAGATATTCAGAAGTAAAGATAATTTTGTCCATTCTCTTTTTATTACGGACCCCTTCATCAGATACTCAAAATTGTACTCTATATATATTTGCGTACCTCACAAATTGCAGCACTCACCCTCCCATTATTGTAATTCGCCATATACGTACTATTGTCAGAAACATTCTGTTTACTGAATTCCGGAGGGACAGTCAGTGTTTTTGACGGTTCTGAGTTTCTGACACTTCGACCGACAGGTTCTGTATATTTACATTATGTTATAGTGTTTTATATTCAGCCATGAATATTGAATTTCATCTTGTATATTTTGTGAGAACTATATTGTGTATATTTTCGTTTCTTCGTTCGTGTACTGTTGTCAAACAATAAATATAATATCACGCCTGTAATCCTCATAGTTTTAGGCAGAGGCGTACTTAATAGTACACCCCCATATCGCCAGTTATTTTTAAGTCCCATCTAATAAGGAGAGAGTATATTGGTAAAACAAGGTTAAAGAAGAAATATGTTAAAAGTTTTAACATAAACCATTATGCAAATATGCTACGATCAAAACAAAATACACACACACAACCCCCCTACACACAACCCCCCCCCCCTCCCACACACACAACCACTGAACACACTTCTCTAACTACACATACACGCAGTACACACTCAACCTCACTCATACCCTGATACTAACCATACTAACTAATAATCAATAATCTTTAAATAAAAAAATAATAAATGTTAACATGTTCTAACTGAATATAGTTTGTACGTGTACATAAAATAATTTGTTAAATTTAAATGGAGGCGTCCTGGTGACCTGAAATACAGGCCTCGAGCCTAGTTTAGGCACCAGTCTCCCACAATATAATGCCCGTCCTATATGTCACCGTAGAAATAAGGTAACTAGTAAGATTAATATTGTGGAGAAAATAAACTATTTTATTATTATTCCTTTATTCATTTTTATACATATAATTTACATTTTTAAATATTTCTTTACAAAGTAATATAAAAAACATTTAAAAATATAAAAAATAGTAGCCCACTGGTATCGGGAACAGGGTCCGAAATACCGGTGGTCAGGGCTCTTGAGAGAGGAACCTCCTAACGATACGCGCCGTGTCCAGAAGTACTGCTTTGTGAATCAAGCCCTTGATCCAGCTGCCAAGCGAGAGCCTCCTCAGATGTTTGTCGAGGCTATTGGCTATTAAGCCATTGGCCGACACGACTATCGGCACAATGACTGCTGTACTCACGTCCCACATGTTGACAACCTCGCGAACCAGATCTAGATATTTGAATTGTTTATCTTTCTCTGCTTTCACGAGGTTCTCGTCATGCGGAACAGTTATATCAACAATCATTGCGCGACACTCCAATCGATCTATCACCACAATGTCAGGTTTATTGGCAACAATAGTCCTGTCAGTGATGATAGATCGATCCCAATACAACGTGATATTACCATTATCGAGAACTGGGTCGGGCGCATACTTATAGTATGGTACTTCTGATTCCACAAGGTTGTACTTCAAAGCAAGTTGCTGGTGGATAATCCTGGCAACGAGGTTGTGTCTATGCAAGTACTCTCCGTTAGCCAGACGAGAACACCCAGAAATAATGTGTCGGATCGATTCTCCCGGACGGTGGCATGCCCGACATATGTCAACCGTGCCATCCTTCACAATGTATTTCCGGTAGTTATTCGTCATCATAACTTCATCCATTATTGCACAGACAAAACCTTCGGTTTCCCCGAATAGGTCACCGAAACGCAGCCAAGATACGGACGCTAAGAAGTCTACATCGGGTCCATGTAGGGCCCGGTAAAAGCGTCCGTGAAGCTCCTTGCCCTGCCATACCTCCTTGCGATCATTAGTGTCTAATACTCTAGGTTTGCGGCAGTTCTCGTTAGCCAGAAAAAGCGGGGTGAGGCCCTTGTCCACTGAGACCACATCTCGGTGCATCCCCTCGTCGACTTCTAGGAAGTATTCCCTGAGGCTGCATATCTCACGGTTGTGCAGGGTCTTAGCATTTAAGAAGCCACGACCCCCGCACTTCCGCGGGATATACAGTCTCATCACCGACGACCGCGGGTGATGCATTCGATTTGCGGTCAGCAGTGCGCGGACCCTCCTATCCAGGGCATCAAGTTCCGTCTGAGTCCATTTGAGTATGCCGAAAGAATACATCAAAACCGGCATGACCCAACCATTGAAGGCGCGCACCTTGTTTCCACCTGACAAAACACTGTCTAGTACTTTGTTCAGGCGGCCAAAGAAGCGGTCCCTCAATGATTGTTTCATGTCGGCAGTATTGATACCTAATGCTTCCGACATACCCAAATACTTGTAGGTTTCTGTTGAGGAGAGGGATCTAAGGTGTATGGAATCCGAGAGTTGAGTACCCACGGATTCCATAATCTCCCCTCGCTTCACATGCATGACTGCACATTTGTCCACACCAAATTCCATCCTGATGGCGCTACTGAAAGTTTCCGTTACCTTCAGTAGCTTCATCAGTTGCAAGTTGTTGGGGGCAAAGAGTTTCAGATCATCCATGTAAAGAAGGTGAGATATGACCTGACCACCTCTCCTCAACCGATAGCCTAGACCTGAACCCTCCAACAGTGTGCTGAGAGGGTTCAAGGCTAAACAAAACCACAATGGACTCAGACTATCACCCTGGAATATACCGCGCTCAATCTTTATCGGTTCGCTGTTCCCCTGGATCTGTCGACATCCTGGATAGCGAAGGACCGTTCTCCAGTGCCCCATACATGACATCAGGAAGGTACGCAGAGTTGCATCAACTTTATACAACTCCAGCACCTTCATGAGCCATGTATGAGGCACAGAATCATAGGCCTTCTTGTAATCTATCCAACATGTAGACAGATCCCTTCGGGAGCGGCGAACCTGTTGGCTAATGGCCATATCAATAAGGAGCAGCTCCTTAGTACCGCGGGACTCATTCCTACATCCATTCTGAGAGGCAGACATGATAGAATTACTATCAATATGATGATTGATTTTAGCTCTCAAAATGGATGTAAGAACTTTATAGACCGTTGGTAAACAAGTGATTGGTCTATAATTTTTGGGTTCCGCAGTACTACCTGATTTATGGAGCAGGTGGGTAATTATTATTATTATTATTATCTAGTATGACAAATACGTTCATAGGATTTATTGTTTCGGTATAATGGTAACCGCACGTGTAGCATGACCACCGTTTTCTAGGGTGGTCATGCTACGAGTGCAGGTGATTGATATTTCGGAGGTATCAGAAACTACTACCAAAAGAAAGGAAGATTTTTTTTTTAATAAATAAGTTACTTACGCAACACCACACTGCGCTCCAAAACACAAATTACTGACGTTGCTAAAAAAAAAAACCGCTTAGCTGAAGTCTGAAGTGGGACTGGACTGGCCTTGTTTGCCGTATGCCCGACGAGCTGGCCCAAAATAACCACAGCCAAAACTCGTAGCGGCAGACCTCGTAGAAGATGGTGGGACGAGCTGGACAGAACCAACAACGAGTGGTCCACATTAGGCCTAGTTCGAAAGATTTGGAAGTCAAGGGAAAAACCCTCTCGTCTTTGCCCAGCAGTGGGATGACACACGGTCCAACAGTAACAGTTAATTACTTTATTTTCTCTCATCATAAGAAACAGTAAAGAGACAACTTATCAGTACATAGACACTAATGTCTGTTTTAGCTAAAACCTGTATTACAGTACCAGTACCAGGATCCCCTACCTATAGTGACAGAACTTCGTCAAATTCAATCAAAAGCCTTCTTTCATCTCCACAAATAACAAAACAAGTATCACCATATTGACTACATCTAAGCCCTCGACAGCCCTCAAACTTCACTACAACTTCCCCCTCTTGAGATGAAAGTGCCTCAACAAATCATAAAGCGATCAAACAATACCGGCCGATCCCTTCCTTCTTGTTTGATTAATCCTGTCAGATTAAGAAGCTACCTAACTCCAGCCTTATAGGTATAACACGATATTGCGAGTTTCCCGATTACGGTAGAATATTAAGTGAACGGCAGGCCATCATCAGTGCACTACGTTAGCTCGACAAGATGTGCGGCAAAATTTTACTGCGACTCACCAGAGTTCGATAGCACGCATGTACGACACACAAAAGCTCGATATCACGCTAGTGTGACAAATGATTGTGTGACAGTAGTTCGACACTACCCAAATTTTTCAATTTTTTTTTTAAATGTTGCCCCACACTTGGAATTCTTCCTGTATCGTGGGTGCGTTTACAAACATTTAAACTCACATACAAACAGCCAGACCCGGAACAACTACCTGTAGGCCATACAAATATTTGTTCCGTGCGGGATTCGAACCCGCGACACGCAGTGCAGCTGTCCACTCACGTAACACTTACGCGATACTGTCGTCTATAATTTTTTTATGAAAAATAAGAAACAAAGCATTAGGTAACTCCAGTTTATAAATAAGCCCACGGTGAAATAATACATAATACAAATACATAAGTACAAAATAACAGTTTGTTCAGACTAACAACCAACAAACCTGTTTGCTTGTTACGTTTTTAAGCAGAGAATGTAAAAAATGCAGACAATTTGTAAGCGCTCAGCTCGTGTGCTCTCGGTTTTATTTCATGTAGCAAAAACGCGTTCGTGTGAGCGAGTTATGAGCAGTTCGAATAGTTTTGCGTGCGAATCGTGCGAGTTTCACTTTTCAGTGCATTTCAACACCCGTGTGAGCTGTGAAACTATTTGACTCGACTTATTTATTTAAATGGTCTTTAACAATTCTGGAATTCGTATTTTTTCTTATCAACTTGTCTAACAAAGTTGATAAATGGCCTCAACGTCAGTTTTTGTGATTTTCTTGCTGGTTTTCTTTAGGAAAAGTGGTAACTGTTGCCCGTGACTTTACTCGGACACAAACTAACTCCTGTTTGGCTGGCTACAGGGATATTTTTGAAAAAAACCTGTCGCATCTCACCTATGTATATCGTTTATTTATGCACTTGGGTTAAAAATGTTTTACTTTTCCACTGGTCTGACAATCAATATGAAATTTGCACCTATTTCTGAATTAGAAAAGTGCATTCTGTCATAATTATTAGTCTTAACTGCCCCATCTCGTTTTTGTTTTTCCTTAGCCTATTTAGTCCCACTGATAGGCAAAGGCGATGCGAGTCGCACGAGACCGGTCAATGTGGCGACACTTGGGGGAGGCCTAATCCAGCAGTGGACGTCTTTAGGCTGAAAATGATGATGGCCAAAGGCCTCCTCCATAGCGTTGAGTTGTAATCTTTTATGTAATTTTTACCTATATGTGTTATTGGTAACACATGGCAATAACATTGGCTGTCAACTTTGTAGCGACACTCTCATTGTTGTTAGATGACAATAGAACCCATTGCTGAACGCTGACCCCTAAAATACAGGTAGTTTGGGGGTCAGGATCAGATTTGTGGCAATACACCCGTGTGCTTCCTTATTGTGACTGGCTTGTAACATGTATTTTTAAGTGTGAAATAAAAATTTTCGTTTTATGTCCTGCTTTCTGTGCGGTTTTCTCCGCCCAATCTGTCACAAACGCCTCAGGTCTCCCTCGGTGACGACGCCCATCCCGTTTTGTCCCATACATTATTTAATAGGTACTAATTTTCTATATTTCTTGTTCCACTAGGTGATGTGTGTCCAGTACTGGCCGCCGAACAAAGAAAAGGACGAGACCTACGGAGACATCAGCGTCGGCATTGTCCAGGAGGAGGAGCTGGCCAACTTCCACATACGAACCTTCAGGCTCTACAAGAGTGAAAAGAATGTAAGTACAAGTAGTAACATAACATCACGCCTGTTATCCGTGAAGAGTTAAGCAGAGGTGTACTTAATAGTACACCCACATTTCGCCAGTTATGTTTAAGTCCCATGTAATATGGGGCGAGCCTATTGGCATCAACCGGGCGCAAAGCTCTCTTTGCAAAGTTTTCTTTGCAAAGTTCAGGAATTTCTCTCTAGAAATTCCTGATGAAAAAACCAAATAAAACTTTACCCGACCCGGGAACCGAACCCAGGACCTCATGCTTAGCAGTCGAGCTTGCGACCACTAGACCAACTAAGCAGTTTTGATCTCAGAATTGTAAGCTAATACAACTCTGCCTACCTCAATCTCAAAGAATAGACGAGAAAACACTAAACAATTCCATTTTTGAAATCTCCAAGAAAATCCCTTTGAAATATTTAAAAGAATCTTTTTATTTGAAAACTTTGTTTAAACAAAGGGGTCGTGAGAAATGTTTCTCGTCTCAACTAGTCGGCACATCCATTTATTTCTTGGTAAGCAGATTACTCGCTCTGCAACAGAACTTCTAGATTTTATTATTAACGATTTAAATTTTCCTAGTGCAAACAGAGAAATGAAATAGTAACTGGTTGGCTTATTTACCGGTTAGTTTGTTGAGGTCAGACGGCAATTGCTCCTGATGGTCTACCTACTGTTGATCAGCATCTGCTTTGCAAAATCCCTTAAGGTGAAAGCGCCAGGGTAGCCCTGGTTTTTTGCAATTTTCAGGTCAGTGTCGGGTTGTATGTTGATTAAAATATGATTCGCGACCGTAACAAATACGGCTTTACTGAGTTATAATCACAAAATATGTTTAGCCGTAAACATATTTAACATAATACTGTTTCTATTATCTTTAAACGACGGGCAGAAAGAGATTAATGTTTTTCACTTTCATCTATTAATTGTGCAGAGCAGTGATAGCTTAATGGTGTGACCGTCGGACGCCCGCACCTCCGATTTTTCGGATTAATGTGCGTATTGTATAATTATCACTTGCTTCGGTGAAGGAAAACATCGCAAGGAAACCAGTATGCCTGAGAGATATTTCTCGACGGCATGCCATGTACTCGTAAAGCAAAATCAGAGGCATAAAAACATGACACCAGATTAGGCACTCATCATCATCTGCCTAGCCTTTTCCCAACTATATTGGGATCGGCTTCCAGTCTAACCGGATGCAGCTGAATACCAGTATTTTACATGGAGCGACTGCCTATCTGAACTCCACAACTCAGGTAGTACTGGGTAATACGATACCCCTTGGTAAGACTGGTTGTCAGACTTTTTGGGCCACTGACTGCCTAACGACTGTCAAAGATCTACAAATGACAGCCGGGACCAACGGCTTAACGTGCTTTCCGAGGCACGGAGGAAACTCGGTATGCAATGGGCGGTCACCCATTCACAGAACAACCTAGGCAAGCACGGCTTAACCTAAAGATCGACCCGAGCGGCTGTTATTATTTAGCCACGAGCTCCTCACCAGGTTAGGCACTAACCACACGAAAACAGAAAATATCTATAAACTTACCTATCCAGTCTTACCAAGAAATATAGTTTTATCGAGTAACTGAGATGAGGATCAAAACACTGGCATTGAACTGCATCCAGTTAGATCTGAAGCAGAACACAGTTAGACGAAGAGCGAGCAAATGGATGATAATATTTGCTTTACGATTCTCATCTCTATTTCTTCAACAGGTGGTGGTAGAAGAACGCTTCATCCTGCAGTTCCACTACACGCAGTGGCACTCACACACATGTCCGTTCAGCAACGCACTGCTGGAGTTCAGACGACGAGTCCGTGCGGTCGTCGGCAGGAGGCTGGCTACCAATCCAGCTGCAGGACCCATGGTGGTGCATTGCAAGTAAGTGGAATTTCTGTCAATCTCTCTCAATCAATCAGCTGGAGAACTAAAGAGAAGCCCACACTGCACAGGTTTGTCGTTATTTGTTGAATCCTTAGTTGATGAATAAGAATAAGATTTTTTTTAAGTTGGTCGGATCATGCTAAGATTAGCTCGTTCTGAGACCTATTTCTTAAAAAAAAAACTTAACATAGGATCAATAACTACATCAATCCGATTTCAGCAAGACAATACGACACAATACATTAGTAGTTTTACTGATAAGGCACTGTATATCAGTTTCCAAAACAGAGGGGTAGTAATTTGTCCTTCTTTATCACCAACTTTTATCTTCTAACAAAAGACTCGACTTTGTGCTTATCCTGCACTTATTTTACACAACTTTAGTCTGGCTCAGTGACCTCTGGAATTTCTCTTCACATTTCTAGTACAAAAATATCACTAGAGAATTCTAGGATGGCTGTAACTTTGTACAGAAGCATAATATTAAATTAGTTTACTCTGTGACTAGTGTGTCGAGCCAGCAAGTTACGTTAGATGCAGTCCCGTTTATTTGCGTAGCCAGTGGGTTCAGCGAATTATTATTTTGATGTCAAAGTAACATGTTATTGCGGTTGTCTGTTTGTTTGACGTGGCAACAATGTTGCAAGTTTGATATGAGTCTAGTGTGTTCACTTACAGTGGCCTTGCCTAGGGCGACTGTACGTAGTTGGCTCGCTAAGTAGCTGGCTAGCTAGCGTATCTAGGCTAGCAGATGCGGCAGTGGGGTAATAGGCACGCAGACTGAAAAAAAAATTAAAAACAGCCTTTCCCTAGCCGGCGGGCAGCGTCCTAGTCAAAACCGTCTTTCGCGCATATACGCGATCGTCACGTTTATTTGTCGTTAATTTATTTGCAAAACCGGAATGCACCTTCTGTCATCGTGACGTGACGCAACGGTCGTGTGTTCGTGCGACGTTCACTTTGGTGAGGACTCTGGTATAGAATAGTATCGGGACGGATGCGTAAAAAACCTTGTGCGTTTCGTTTTCGTCACCACGTCGCAATTAAACAATCTTTACCTGGCAAATAGCAATTTAATACAGTTATATATTTAGGCCTTTTACTTGAATGTTACGGCTCGTCCACTAAAATCTTTTCAGAGGCCCTAGCACGAGCGCGCGGTGTAAACGTAACGTAAATACGTCGATTTTTTAATCGAAAATACAATTATCCTATAGCATTTTAGTCAAATTGTTTGCAAGCACAATCAGTATCATCCATAGGTAATTAATTTTATTAATTTCTTAAAATTATGAACATATTGTATGTGAAACGAGTATTTTTAATTTTAAAATCGACGTCTAGAGCCACAGTTTTTCTCAATACACGAAAATAACGTCATCTCTTTTAGGCATCATTAATAATATGGTGATCTCTTCCAGTGACGGCGGTGGTCGGTCGGGCGTATACCTGGCCATTGACGCAAACCTCGAGTTGGCTGAAGAAGAAGATTGCTTCGATGTATTCGGATTTTTGAAGAAACTCAGGCAGTCGCGGAAAGGCCTTATAGAAAATGAGGTAAGGATGCTTTCTTAACTTTCAAAAATTATTTAAATTTCTTTTCAGCCCATCAAGCTACCCGAAACTGTCAATTTTTTTCAATCAACCTTGTACCTAATGCTTTAGCGATATAGTTTAAAATCTGTTAAAGAAATTTGACAAATGGTAGTAGCTTGATGTGCTGCCCTTAAAGTCCTCTCTTGAACTTTACATCATAAATTATTCCACCAATTCTGTCAACATTTATTTTACTCCCTCAACGTTCCCTCACAAATGCTGCAATCCTATTGCACAAGAAAACAAGCTTCCCTTTAATAGTCTTAGTAACGACTGTAACTGGAGATTTTTGCCGAGGGTACACAATAACTGCAGAAATTGAACACCCTGTAGTTACGTGACTAAGGCACTGTTCACATTGCAAAGCCTCTTCCCAACTATATGGGGGTCGGCTTCTAGTCTAACCGGATGCAACTAAATACCAGTATTTTACATGGAACGACTGCCTATCTGATCTCCACAACCCAGTCAATACTGGATTATACGATACCCCTTGGTAAGACTGGTTGTCAAAGTTTCGGGCCACTGACTATCTGGAACGACTGTCACAAGATCTACAAATGACAGCCGAGACCAGCGGCTTAACGTGCTTTCTGAGGTGAGGCGTGACAGAATAAATGTACTAAATAAAACTTATGTTCTACGTGTATGTTACTAATGTTGTCAATTCAAGAAAATCTGATGCGTCGCTTTTCGTATTTACCTACAGTAACCAACGCAACGTATTTTCAAAGAACAGTTTTGCTCAGCCCTCTTTGAACAATCCGTAAAGACACAGTGAGAACAGGGTGTAACTCGTCATCACACAAGTACTATTAGTAAGGATTTTCCCAGAAAATGTTATAAGTCTTATATTATACCTTGTGCAGAATTCGTAACGAGAACCGACCGGCTACTTGAGCTCATTTTAATTGACCACTCATAGGAGATCGAACGATATTGCACTACGACTTACATACTTACGTTGAATATAAAATTTTTAAAACAACATTCAGCGAGTTTCGCGAAAAGTCGCTTAAATGCGAAGAGATGTTGCATTTACTTGAAAATATTTATAATAACAAGTTTTAAAAAGCGATTTATAAACTGTATACTTCATGTAGTGTAAAGTTTATTCAGTCGTTAAGTCGCCCAAACAGTTTATTTAATGGTAATTCTTGTTCTGCATACATTCTATCTGTTTCTGTAAAACGTGATTTATCTCCGATGAAGCTTGTTTCAAATGACGATGCCTCCCAACTTCGACACGCCGTCTTGGTACTCCGTCCGATCAAGAGGCGGCACCGCCGAAGACGGCACATCGGCCTATATTGCAGGGCAAGGCCCTCCTTCCACTTTTCGCGATCTAATGCGATTTTAGGCAAATCCTTTAAGAAAGAGTCGATCCCGCCGTCGCTTTCTGGGCCCGCCGCGTTGACGTTTCTTGCTATTAGGCATCCACTGAGTGGTTATTTTTGCCCATTGCTTCATTTTATACTTCAGATTTTAATAATCAGAATTAAAATAAAATAAGGGTTTTTGATACTTAAATAAGTCATAGGGCAGTTTTAACGCCAAGTGCGTACCAACAGTTTTATGCTTATTTTACTACAAGTACTTCCACGGACCCGAACAAAGCGCTATACTTCCACATTTATTGCGCGAATCGCCAGTCTGCGGAATTCACCGCCGGCTTCTCTATTTCCCGATCATTAAAATAATAACCAAAATGAACTGATTCACTTGAACTCTTCAAAGTTCAAGTGAATCAGTTCATTCTAGGCAACCGTGCTCCACTCTAGGCCGCGTCATCGCTTCACATCAGGCGAGTTTCATCAGGGTCGGCTTCTAAACTGACTGGAAGCTAAATACTAATATTTTACATGCAGCGATTGCCTATCTGACCTCCACAACCCAGTTAGTATTGGGTAATACGTTATCCTTTCGGTAAGACTGGTTGTCAGATTTTCGGGCCCCAAAATAATCAACAATTCTTCCTCCAGGAACAATACAAGTTCGTCTACGACACTTTAGAAGAGCACGTCGTCTGTGGGGTCTCCTGGTTCCCCGTCTCCGAGCTCTCTCAGAGACTGAAGCAGAAGTCGCAGAGGGACCCGGTCTCGAAGCTCAATGAGTACCAGAAGGAGTACCAGCAGATCTGCAAGCAGACCCCAAGGTTCACGATAGGAGACTGCGCGGGAGGTCACAGGGGTGACAATCGGGAGAAGAACCGAGATGTTCTGGTGGTGCCACGTAAGTTTGCATTGATTTTTCTGAAGGTTTTTGCGAGTTTCTGCGACATATTTGAATGTCAATTTGTATTGGAACTGAACTAGCAGCGTCTGGTGACAAAAATTGGAAACACTGTTTTAAACTTTCACGGTTTACTACTAAACCTATACTGTCAGTTACGGAATATCTTCCGTGATTTTTCATTATTTTGAGCTCCCGATATTTTGGCGCTGTTGCAAGCGCCATGATCGCGAGTTGATATCAGTGACAGTATAAGTTTAAAAATTGGAAACATAATTGTTCCCTTAAATTGAAGTTTAATTAATTTAAAGTTTTAAAGCTGACAAAATGTACTCGATTGAGTACATTTCGTCAGTGATTAAAACTTGCGCTAGACCCTGCCATTTAAGAACACTGTTTTTAAAACACTGCCGAATTTGGATCCTCTGAAAGATCAAGGAAGGTTCTACGTCATTTCAATATTCATAATGTTTTCTTACAAGCAAAAAATACTCAACGTTGATGCAACACAAAAATAAATGTATGTGCCCCTGGAAGGAGACCTCACACTTAAGGCACCCACAGGATAGTCTGATCAAGCAGAAGACAGCCTCATAGGTTGACCTGCGAGACGCCTTACGCAAGATATAAATACCAACTACATGTTACTTTTTTGTGTTGATTTAGATATCTTATATATAGGCATATGCGCCATTTTTGCTTACTTCCACGCTTTATGATGAACTCTTGTTTCAGCTGACAACTTTCGTCCATACTTGACGTCCTTCCAAGGGAACAGTTTCACAGACTACATCAACGCTGTCTTCGTCGACGTAAGTATTAAATTACTACTTACATCTAAAGGATGATTTCCACCAAACGGCTCGCATCGCATCGGATAGGAAAGGATACGAACGGATGCGTCGACAGCCGATCACGTCCGGTAGGGTGTCGACGCATACGATCGGCCCCGTACCATCGCTTTGGGAACGTATCCATTTCTGCGCCTAGTCAAATAGTTTCATTACTACCGTGCTGACGTGTTCGAATTGCCGAAAGTATCGGATCCGATACGACCACAGGCGAACGGAGCCGATCGCGCGTCGCAGCATAATTTCGGCTACTAATTACCAGGAACATGACTTGCATGTAAAACAACAATTTTTAATAATATAAAACCACTTGAAAACTGCTTGTTGAACGTAACTTGCCCCATGTTGCATTTTGGAAAAATAACAAACGCGGAAAATAATATAATTATGCTACAGCATATATTATTTCCCGCTAGGATTCAAAGTTCTAATAGTGCAATATCAAACTAGTTTTCCTGTCTTTTGTTTTATTATTCTTTAGAAAAAGCCACATAACATAACATCAAGCCTGTAATCCCCGAAGGTTTAGGCAGAGGTGTACTTACCTAATATTACACCCACATTTCGCCAGTTATGTTTTTAAATGCAATGGAGGGCGAGCCTATTGCCATTAACCGCGCACAAATCCAGACTCCATGGCTGCCACTGACAAATTTTTGATGGAAAATCCCAGTAACACTTCGCCCGACCCGGGAATCGAACCCAGGACCTCACGCTCAGCAGTCGCGCTTGCGACCACTCGACCAAAGAGCAGTCACAAAAAGCTACATGTAGGTAACAGAATAGCTCACACTATGCACACTTATTATTGGGGGTGGCCTTACAAGATGGTGCGGGACAAATTCCGCACCCGGGCCCCCCCGCTGACGCAGAGTCTCCGGCCTGAGCTCGTGGAGGACGTGGTGAGCGCTCTCTTCCCTTCGCGAGGGGAGCATCCTCCCCCGCCTATGGCCCCGCCGCCGCGTGCGGTGCCGGAAGCGGACCACACCGATGACGATGACGACGTTCCGGAGGTGACTGGGGTAGACCTGAGAGTGGCGGTACGCAGGCTGAAAACCAGAAACACCGCCCCGGGACCCGATGGCTTGCCTGGCAAAGCCTGGGTCCTGGCCTCTGAGGCTCTCGGGCCCCGACTGGAACGGCTCCTAAGCGCATGCTTGGAGAGAGGCCAGTTTCCGCTTCGTTGGAAGACAGGGAAGCTGGTCCTCATCCGGAAACCAGGGCGCCCTGCGGACTCTCCGTCCGCATAACGGCCCATCGTGTTGCTCGACGAGGTGGGCAAGCTCTTCGAAAGAGTCATTGCCAACCGCCTCGCCGGGCACCTTGAGGGGATGGGGCCGGATCTTGCGGAATACCAGTTTGGTTTCCGCAAGGGGCGCTCCACGGTGGACGCCATCATGCGCGTGAGAGCCCTCACGACGGGGGACGCGGTGTCCCGGGGTGGGGTTGTCTTGGCGGTGTCTCTTGACATCGCCAACGCCTTCGACTCCATGCCCTGGAGCTGCATTGGGGAGGCACTCCGGTATCACCGGGTGCCAACCTACCTTCGTCGTGTGGTCGGGGACTACTTGACGGATAGGGCCGTCATCTACCCCGGTCGGAGCGGAGAATGGAACCGGCGAGAGATGTCGTGCGGTGTTCCACAGTGATCGGTTCTGGGGCCGGCCCTGTGGAACATCGGTTACGACTGGGTGCTGCGCGCCGACCTCCCTACCGGCGTCAGCGTAGTTTGCTACGCTGACGACACGCTGGTACTGGCACAAGGGAGGTCGCACGAGGCGGCGGCCGAAAACATGACACGCGGGGTTGCGATAGTCGTGGAGAGGATCCGGCAATTGGGTCTCGAGGTGGCATTGCACAAGTCCGAGGCCATGTGTTTTCATGGGCCTCGGAATGCGCCACCGTCGGAATCCCTACTGACGGCGGGAGGGGTTTCCATCGGCGTCGGGTCGACGTTGAAGTACTTAGGACTCGTCCTCGACAGCCGGTGGAACTTCGTGGAGCACTTCCGACGTTTGGCTCCCAAACTGGAACGGACAGGGGCTGCCTTCAAGAGGCTCTTGCCCAACCTGAGGGGTCCAAACGCCTCCTGCCGGAGGCTCTACGCAGGGGTCGTGCGGTTCATGGCCCTTTATGGGGCCCTGGTGTGGGCGCGTTCTTTGAGGCGGCAAGCCGCCCACTACCTGAACGCGCCCCAAAAGGTGATAGCCATAAGGCTAATCCGGGGGTACCGCACGATCTGCGGCGAGGCGGCTAGCCTCCTTGCCGGATTGCCGCCATGGGATCTGGAGGCGATAGTCCTCGCGCGCCTGCATGAATGGCGCGCGGAAGCACTATGTCGGGGGGAAACTCCGCTGCCGCGACAAATTGCCGCTCTGCGGACAGACCTCCGGCGTGATCTCATGGCGACATGGAGAGAGCGACTGTCGCAACCCCGTGCAGGGCACGCCACCATAGTGGCGATAAGTCCCCTCTTTGAGGAGTGGCTAGAGAGGCGCCACGGCGCCCTCACCTACCGCCTGACGCAGGTCCTCACCGGACACGGTTGTTTCGGGAGGTTTCTGCACCGAATCGGGCGGGAGGAAACGCCCGGGTGTTTCCACTGCGAGGATCGTTCGGAGGACACGGTGGAGCACACCGTAGAGGTCTGCCCCGCTTGGGCGGAGCACCGCCGTGTCCTTGTAGCGGCGATTGGCGGCGGCGATCTCTCGCGTCAGGCCCTGGTTCAAGCCATGGTCCGGAGCGAGAGGGAATGGGAAGCCGTCACCACCTTCTGCGAAGCAGTCATGCTAGTGAAGGAGGTGGCGGGACGTGAGAGGGAAAGAACCTCACGTCCCAGCCGTCGCTGGAGACGCCCTGGGCGTCGGGGGTCACGTGGCCCTGGAACACAAAGGGCAAAGAAGGAACATGGATGGGTTTTAGTCAGTACAAGTCTGACACTCCCTTCCGCTCCGCCCAGAGTGGGGGGGGTCATTTGATGATTTCCCATCCAAAAAAAAAAAAATGCACACTTATTATTCGTGAAAGTCAGTCTCCAGCTACATTAATTGTGTTTACACGACTGAACTAAAAACTACCATACCAATTTCAAAAGAGCTTTTCACACCGGAAAATTAAAAAGTTCTCACACAAACTGAACCGCAGGAAAAACCCAATGTGACATAAAATAGTAATCTTTCGTACTGAAATGAAACACAATTTTATAACACAAATGCAATTTCCTCAGAAAAGTGTCCCTTGAGTTACTTAGAAAGTTCATCTTTTAACTTAATATGACTTTATTATAACACCGTGGCCGCACTTAGTACTGCTGGTAATAGTACGTTCTTTGAAGTTCAACAGTGGTTTCTAACATGATTTCGCACTGTGGGAAGTAGTAACTAATGTAGTTCTACATTAGTTAAGTAAACACACCCGTCTACTTTTTTATAATGCGTGTAAAAGTACCCTTAACGAAGCCGTAAGGCACTTGTTCTCCCCGTCATTGCGATCATTTTTTTTGTTTTAGACCATACCTGGGACCGTTCTAGTTACTGAGATATTGGGGGTCAAAGTTCCAACTATTTCACGAGTATATTTTTTTTAATACAAGTTTTTAATGTAATAAGTTTACTTTAAATACCTCCACGACCCCCGTACTATTCAATGCCTACATCAGCAATATGTTTTGAATGCTACCGTAAAACGTGATTATTCACCACCAAAAAAAAATTCGTTTCCCAGTAATAATTTTTACGTAGAGTTACTTAGTATGATGTCCAGAACGCTTGATTGACGGCTTCGTGAACATGGCCAGTAGCGGCAATAGACAAACTCATTGATGCCTTACCTATCCATCGTCTGCTGCTCAGAATACAAGAAGAGTAGGATTTCATGTGCCCTTACATTTTCCTGGCAAAAAGCGTGTGTGTATAAGACGTCTTAAAGTTCAGACAAACCGGTACGGATAGATTACGGACCGGCTGCGGAAATCTTACACTTCAGTACACATTATCTATCAAAATCCATTGTACAGTGTGGCCAGTATCGTAGTAAGTCCCTACTGGTTTAAAAGAGCCTTTAGTAATACCGGCAATATTTTCAGGGATACACCAAACCTCGCGAATACATAGTGACGGAGTGGCCTCTAGTGAGGACGCAGGGAGAATTCTGGTCGCTGGTCTACGACTACGAGTGTGCGGCCGTCGTCGTACTCTGCGTGCCTCCTAAGAACTCTGTAAGTATAATTAAAGATTCTAGATGTTTGCTACCATGTGTCAATCAAGATTTATACGCAGCGCAAATGGTCACTGAGCTTATTTTATCGGTTTTTTTTCCGAGTAAGTTCATATTCGTGAAATTATAGGATCAGGTCCTTCCAGCCTTAGGACCGTCCAGGCTTTGGTTCCATTTACATCAGTGCAGGAAATTTGGGATTCCCTGAAGGTTTAAACTATATCCCTAACACTGAACCCTGTTAGCTCGGACTCGGCTCTGATTCCTGATATGTCCAACCTAAGTCTTTGTAATGGTAACTTCTCGGAAGACTTGGTAAAATGAAGGTAATAAGAAAAGGTGCGAATCAGGATAAATCTAAGCGAAATCCGGCAAATAAACACAATGTTTCCTCCAAGAAAAGAAGCATTGCCTGATTATAATATATTTATTGCAGCAACAATTCCCGCCATTCTGGCCCGAAGGTCGCCATTCCAAGAAGTACGGGCCAGTGTTCACGATAGACCACGTCTCGCACAACCACTACACCAACATCAAGACTTGGATCTTCAGGATCAACAAGAAGGTAAGACTATGAACATGAGTTCATAGCAACATATACAGAGGGCATAAGATAACATCACCCACTATGTTTAAGTCAATTGTAATAGAGGGCTAGCCTATAGCCATCAACCGGGTACCAATCTAGACTCCGTGGCCGCCACTGAGAAATTCCTGCTGAAAAAAAGGACAGAGGGACTGCCTGTGACTCCTGTGACAGAGATCATAGTCAAGTGCAAAAGGATTTCAAAGCCTTTGAATGCCTTTCTGACTTCGGTAACAGTATGGAAACGATGATGATGTAATCGCTGTTAGAATGTCACTTTATGTGGCTTCTGGTCATCATCGTACTTTCACATAGGGTTTGGATAGCTGATCCAAACTCTGTCACAGGCGCACTCCTTTATAAATCCTAAAAACAAATTAGAAAACTTTGACTGGTGCTTCCATCCTCAGGTTATCTGGCATAAAAAATAAAAACTAAACATTTTGAAGTCCCATTTGTTTTTTTTTTTTTTGTGATATACTTTTACCACACTCTCATTCAGGTCCAATGGACGCTGCCAGTCTAAATCACTTAAATGTTGAACAGGCTCTACTATGACCCTAGATTAAATAATCTTGCTGTTCTTTTTATCAAAATTGACCCGTTATATTAACATCCATTTTTTCCACTAGATCATTTCCCTGACTGAACTGATGGCGGGCGTCAAAGCTCCCACGAAGACAGTCCAGCTTTTCCAGCTGACCTGCTGGCCGATGGGCCACAAGGTGCCATCGTCGACCAACTCGCTGGTCGAGCTCATGAACATGGTCGAGCGATGGCGGCAACGCACCGACTACGGACCAGTCTGCGTCGTGTCGCCGTGAGTATTTATGAATAGCTAGAGATATTATTTCCAAAGGAACTCTTGTGAACATCATCAACATTCAGGATGCCCTCATCTCTGTTTATTTGGTGTCGGCTCAGCATGTGTTCTTCTTCCATGCTTTTTTATTGGTCTTCATCTAATGAGTCACCCCCTTTTCAGCCACATCATCTTTCACACATTCCATCCATCGATTCTTTCGTTTTCCTCTACTCCTCTAGCCATCCGCATTTATTCTCAAAAAGTTCCTTACGACATTATTTTGTTCTCATTCCTCCACATCACATGCCCATACCATGAAAACCTATTACCATAAAACTTTCCAGTTAAAGCGCCAGACTTATACAAAAAAGGTCTTTCTTACGGTGGTTTCTTGTTGTTTAGTGACGGGCGCAGTCGTGCCGGCGTATACTGTGCTGCCAACGCGTGCATCGAGCAAGTGATCCAACACGGCGAGGTGGACGTGTTCCAGGCAGTGAAGACCGTGCGCCGGCACCGACCCCAGCTTGTAGAAAACATGGTATGTACCCAGCAATTATGTCTAGTTTTCCTTAAGTCTGTCACACTTCAGCCCTAACAGATGCTGTCTTCCACAGACCGAGTACAAATACTGCTACGATCTCGTGCTCCATTACGTGCTGCACTATTTAAATAAAGACATGAATGAAAAGAAGTGAGAGTGCGAACTCAAGGACGAACTCTGGTTCATCGAGTTCGGGCGCGGCGCGGCGCTGCCTACGACGCCGGAGGACACGCCCCCCGCGGCCCCGCGCGCGCCCCGCCGGCCCCGCCGCGGCCTGTCGCTGGACCGCCTGCTGCCCGCGCCGCGCCCGCCGCTGGCGCACGCCGCCACGGACGAGCCGCGCCGGCCGCGCCGCGAGCGCCCGCCGCTGCGCCGTTCCTTCCGCCTCGACGAGCACGACGCTGCCGCCGCCGAGCGCCGCCGCGCCTTCGTGCGTGGCCCGCGCGCGCCCTCCTTCGACGAGGGTGACGA
The DNA here is from genome assembly GCA_963576755.1 of Noctua janthina. Taxonomy (NCBI): domain Eukaryota; kingdom Metazoa; phylum Arthropoda; class Insecta; order Lepidoptera; family Noctuidae; genus Noctua; species Noctua janthina. The sequence goes on from OY755066.1 coordinate 12,680,507, forward strand.
CTGCGAGTGCCGCGCCGAGCTCGACGAGCTGCCGTTCGACGTGCCCGACGAAGCAGACTACGAACCGGAGTTCGCCGCCTCCCCCCCGCGCGCCTCGCCGCCGCCCCGCGCTGGCTCATCCGACCGCGTGCTGCACGACGCGCCGCCACGCGCACCCGCCCGCGCGCACTCTCAAGGTGTCTTCGAACGACGCCTCCCTAAGATATGCAAGTTCGGCCTCATGGACAAATCTAAAAGGGCGAGTTCGAGCGCCCTGTACGAGCGAGCCGAGCGCTCGCCCACCGAAGCGTTCTACAACGCGACCGGCTCCACTCGACTCAGCTCGCAAGAGCTCTTCGAGAAGTTCTGTTCTGAAGAATTCACGTCTCTTTACGGACGGGACGACGACCGGCGCCGCCGGCCGCCTCACTCTAAGTCGACGGGCAGCAGCGGCTCGGACGTGCGGCACCCGGCGCCGTGCTGCCGGCGCCCGCCGTGCGGCTCGCAGCCGGCGCTGGGCCGGCGCCACGTGTGTGTCGCGCCGCGCTCCGACCGCTCCACTGACTCCGAGGACACGTCCCCGCGCCGAGCCGCGCCTCGCCCGCTGCCGCTTGACCCGGACGCGGACCCCAGCCAACTGGACGACTGCTCGCGATCCGCGCCGCTGCTCAGTCCAGACAGGTTCGAACCGCGTTTCACTTTTGATATATCTGAGCACAGCGAGGTCACATCAAATCGCGACGAAACTCCGTCCGACGCGACCGAAACGCGGAATTTGACGCTGTATGAGGAACCGCACTCGGATCGCACGAGTCTCTGCGAATTGTATGATGCAGCATTTTCTTCACATCGACCTTCTTTTCGTCGAGACGGATCGCGACGCCGCGCCGGCCCAGTCGATCTGGACGCGCTTGATTTCCGCGCCATCGACGATGAGAGCCCGCGACACAGCCGTCGTACTTCACAGCGGAGCGTGGACGATACGCTGCGACAGCACTCTGAGACGCGCAGTTGGGCTTCTGATTCTGTGTTCGCGACCCCGGAGCGGCACGCAGCGGGGGACGTGTCGCCGTCGTCGAGTGGCACGCATCAGTCGCTCACTGTGCCGGGAGACTCGCCGCGCGCCGACTCCGCCGCGGCTGACTCCACCGTCGCCGACACCACGATCGCTGACACCACCGTCGTCGAAGAAGAGCCGGCGAGCGTGATCGAGCGCGCCGAGTACGCGCTGGCGTTGCGCCTGGGCCGCATCGAGCTAGACGACGAGGCGTCGGAGCGCGCGTCGTCTACGCCGGCCGGCAGCGCGCGCCTGTCCAGCCGGCCCTCCATGCACAAGCTGGAGCCCATCGAGCCGGAGCGGCTGTGCTCGCGCGGCTCGGACGGCGAGGTCCCGGCGCGCGGGCGGCGGCGGCGCGGGGCGAGCGAGCCGCGGCGCTCGGCGCGCTGCTTCCCGCTCTGACTGCGCGCGGCGGCGCCGCCGGGCCGGCCGCGCCGCAGCCGCCGCCGCGCGCCCCCCCTCGTGCCTTCCCGCGCCGTGCGTCCGGCGGCGTCCCCGTACCGCGTGCTGCGCGCGCTGCGCCGCTGGCCCGCCCCCCGCCCCGGCGGCGTCCGGCGCCGAGTCCGGCCGCCTGTTCCCCTGTACATTCGCCCCTTCTAGTTCCCGTCGGTCGCCGGACCGTAACTGCCAAATTTCTAAATAACTGTAACTATTAATTATTTCGTCTAGGTACTCGTAAGTAGAGTAGCGCCGTCTTTTTCGGTATCGTTAGGTAGGCAGTGCCTAAGTCGACTACGTGCGTAGAGCGTAGATTCTAAATCTCGTAGATAGAAATTGTTCCCGGGGCAGCCGCGGGCGCCCCGGTCGCAGTCCACGACTGACACAGGGTCATCGTTTAGCTAATTACACGTTAATTAATGCGCTGCCCGCACTGACGTGTGTGCTTTGAGCGGATTAGTTTATCGAGGGACGTATGTAGCGATCATTAAATTTTGCTACAAAATCATTGAATGATTGAACAGGAATATGTGCGACGTGGTTGGATGTGTACGTTTGTCATTCATATTTCAGTTGAGTTACAACTAATCCCTAATCAAAGAAGCAGGATCATAAACTAAATGTAATTTATTCAACATCATAAAAACTCGCAGACGTGAGTGCGGGCACTATGTAACATCGCGAATGTAACGAGCGATGGAACTAGTTAGTACATAGTATATAAATATATTACTTTTAGGTGATTTATGTGCTTTTTATATTGAGCTGAAGCGTTTCTTCACGACGTGGAGTTCCTGGGCACACGTCAACTACCGCAGTTAGACTGAACCTGGTACTGTTCTGTATAAAAGTGTTTCAATATTTAATATTTTGTATTCTCGATACCTTACGTTAAAAAAATGTTTTGGTGTCGTATTTTGTCGGTGTTATTCAATGTTTGTCTAGTTTATTCCAATGTGTTAATATTTTGTGTCATTATTGTATTACACATGACGATATATAAAAATAATAATGTTTTACTATAACGGATTACGTATAAGCTTGTAATTTGCTGAATATTTCGCAAAGATATGTCGATATTTAATATTTGCAATATCGTGCTATGTTAGTTTTATACATATTTCAAATGTGCCAATTCTTCCATAATAATATATTATATTTCTGTTGAAATATTTTTGGTTCATTGAAATTATTTATTATTTTGTTAAATATTCACTCAGTGGAACCATCATGTTTTATTGAATTTTGACAATTATTTGACTGTTTATAATTTTTGTTGTTAATAATTTTATGCTTGTAGTTTTACGTGAATAAATAATTCTTAAAATAAATATTATACTTATTTTGATATAAATTTGGTAAAGTATTTTCCAATGAATAAAACTAAGTAAAACTATGAATTATATTTTTGGGCTTCAAGTCCTTGGTCGATTTTAAGGTAACTATATAAGATACTTCCAAATATTTATTTTAGTGGACGTATTAGTAGCTCATTTGTTATTGTTGTCCTTCCATTATTTATTTATTAAATATAAAACAAATGTATTGTGTATAATTATTGAAAATTATTCAAATATTTTGAAATAGCGATGTCATAGTAGTATCGATGCTTAATTTTTTTACAATATATCTATTTATTTTTGTCGTCTGCATTGCGTCGCAAAATTGCTATCAAATCGCTTGATGGATCGATACTCTTTTTTATAGCAAGCATCGCTGTTAATTATAATATTTTCCTAAACCTTTTGAAGTGAAAAATATATTAAATTTAGTTTATAGTTCGTCTACAAATATGCAAAATGTAATAATTTATCGAATATAACGCACAACCTTAAGCCAATCCTAACATTTACTAATATTGTGAAATATAAATAGTAATAACCCTTTTGACTGCAAACATTTTTATAGTGCCATTTTTTGAACAAGTATACGCTTTTCAAGAAACTAGCAGCTAATTTATTAAAAATAATGTCAATAGTTAACAGTAATTCGGATATTTTGTAACAATAGTATATTTACCATCGTAAAACCGCTTTTGTAATGTCTTTAAAATGGACAGGCTTTGCAAAAATACGAATTCGGAATATTATACAATTTTGATAGACGATAACAACTGTGTTGGCGATTGTACAACGTTTTTAAAAGACATTATTGAGAGTTTTGTATTATTGTTTTGTTTTATTTAATATTATATTTATTTAATTAATATTTTAGCTATGAGGAAGGCAAAAAACACAGTTTTACAGTATAAACAAAATTACAGGCCGCATAGATATAAACTTTCGTCAAAATGGAATCTCAACGAAAATCCAACAAAAATACTGTCTGAACTATACCGACATTGTTATTTCTGCCTTCCTCTGCATATTACTGTTTTATACCTATATTTTTTTTGGATTCAAATATTCATTTATTCCCTAGGTATGTACGTAGATATGGTGTTGTTAATGCTTTATTGTAAGTTAAAATTTCATGTGGACCATATTCGATGTTTTTTTAGTAATAGTTATCTATTAACATGAGAACAATTTTCTTTATAATTAAGTGAAAAACTTTAAATGTAATGACGTCTCGCCGCACCGACCATCTTTATGTAAATAAATTAGAAAAAAAAAAACTAATTAATGTAGTCGAAAGTACCTACTTATACCAGATTATGAATATTGTATACCATATTATACATATTAATGAATTTGATTATTTATTATATATTAGGAAGAAGGTGAAAATTGTAACTATTACATAATTTATATAGAAACATTGTGATTTCAAATTTTCAACTTCCAAAATATTGTAAAATAACTTATTGAAATATTGTTGTCATAAATGTTATTTGAAAAGGTAATTTTAAAATTTATACATGGAACTTAATGGGAAATATATTTATTTGTTGTATAAAAATCATTTGTTTTATTAAAATGTCCTTGAAATATAAAAAAAGCTCCCTATCCTTTCCAATCCTTAGGAAACCTATCCCTAGAAGGAATCTCTACTAATATTATAAGAAAGTTAAGTTTGTATGTTTATAAGTTCGATAAAGGGGGTAATCTCCGGAAAAACTGATACGATTCCGAAAATTCCTCATGAATTGGAATCAGAAGAGCATATGACACTCGGGAATAATGGTCCCTGAGTGTCATATGCAATACTTAAAACGATCCAGTGGGATAAGAACGCGACCGAAGCCGCGGATAAAAGCTTGTTATTAATATTAGCCTGGATTTTACCACTACAGGGCACTACTTTTCTTCCACTTTACTCCAGCTAGGGACTTTATCGAAAGAGTCCAGGGGACCTACAACGGTCGCTTTAGCAGACTTATAATATAAAAATAATAGGAATCACGTCAAAAATCTTAAAATGGGCAAGGACGCATTTAACATTAACACTAGAAAGATATTTACCATGTTTACTGTTTGGTTTGTTTGAGTTCCCGATATTTCGGCGCTGTTGCAAGTACCGTGATCACGGATAAAACCAACAAACAGTAAACATGGTAAATATCCCGTTTCTGGTGTTAATCATAATGTTAGAGACGCATTTAATATAATGAGTTGTCATTTTGTGACCATTTGACGAATTGTTGATATGTTTCTGCCAAGGCGGCCATTTTAGACCCCTGTTCTCCCGAGCAGGGCTCCTAGAACAAATACGTTCCTAAGTGAATTGGGACTTGAAAATTCAACGGTCTTATTTACCTACAGGCACTTAGGAAGAACAATAAGTTCATCAGTAAAATTTTACGAGCTCAGTAACGATAAAAAAATAATACGCGTATCTTCAGCGACGGTAAAAGACCTCATTGTTATTTAATTAAAACTTAATTAAGAACCTTGTCTCGTAAACAATAATTAGCGAAACACAGAACCCTTAATCAAGAGGGAGACCGCGGAAATGTTTATTTAAAAATATATAAAAGGAAAAAAAAATAATAATATAATTACTACTCGCTCTAGCCTGCGGCTCTGGCCGCATGGAGGTTGGATGTTATATACCCACGGGGACGTACCTACTTTAAAGATAAAAATTGTTCTATGATCTGGAAAAATGACGGGGTAACCCCGATCATAGCCTACCTGGCTATGATCGGGGTTACCCCGTAATTTTTCACACTTTCTTTTGCTGCACTCGTATTTGTACACACGGTGACACATTTCCAGTATAACATGGCCTCGCTTTGTGTAGATTTCCCGTGCAATGAGAGTTCCGCATAAACAAACAGCCCGATTTCACCCACTGCTGGGTATAAGCCTCTCTTTGCTTATTTCAAACTCCACATTCTCGTGCCAACCTCATCCAGGATATTCCCACAATGGCAACAATGCTGTCTGCCCATCTCGCCGCCGGACGACCATCACTTCTCTTTCCAGTCCTTGGAAGCCACTCGGTAACAGCTGTACTCCACCTGCCATCACCGGCTGCTTACATGCCCGTAAAATGAGAATCATCAAGAAGCAAATAAAAATGGCTCCAGTTTTCGCCAATAACGAACTTAACAGACCAAATGTAACGTTAAACCAACACAGCGAAGAACGCGAGTATTTGCTAAGAATTATCTAAATTACTAGTAATTAACAACGTGAGGTACCCGCGACACTTCGCACTTCAATTAGTAAGGTAATTTCTTAGGGTTTACACTGCGACACTGTTTGTATGCTTAAAGATATAATATAGATAGATACTTATGTGAAATTGAAGAGAAGGATGGAGAGTTGCGGAGATTTTATCGTAGATGGAAATTTATTTAAATTGATTGGATAATTTATTTGTCAATCTTCATGATTAAAGAACTGTATTAGCTTTAGCGAATCCGTATTTTGTTACATCGTTTAGATATGCGATGGAACTGCCCCGATGGTGCCGTAGTCGCGGGCGTGCCTGAGGAGCGTAGGATCGGAGGGTTCGGTTCCCGGGTCAGGCAAAAGTGTCAATGGGTTTTTTTTATTAGGAATATCTAAAAAGTAGCCCGGACTTTGGAAGTTAGCGGTATCATACCCTCGTGCCTCGAAAAGCACGTTAAGTGTGGTCCCGCGCCTGATCTATCTCCGGTCGTGTCGGATTGCCGTCCCATCGGACTATGAGGGTAAGGGACCAGAGAGTGCCCCTGGCTGAGTGCCTGAGTGTGTCTGCGCACACACTTACGCTGCACACGTATATAGCCCATACATCGCAAATCAACATCGTACAAATAAAGTGAAAGGTTAAACGGAACGGAATTGACGGAAACGGACATTAAACGAAATCGGAATGAAGATTCCTGAAGAAATTCTGTTGAATTGTCAAAGAACGGTAGACGTCACGACACAACGTAGCGCTTGTCAAAATCCGTGAATACAAGATATGTCTTTAATTATCTTCAAAACGACGGTAAAAACACGAGATTTTCAGTAAACATCGCGACAGTAATTCGCTTCACTCAATTAAGTAGCTGTGCCGTATACATTAGAGCGGGTAACACGCGCGAGTGCCTGCGTGCATTTAAGATGTTTTGCGGGGTAATGCAGTTTTTGCACTAGTGTAGTGGGTTATATGACAGCGTCGGATACGTTTATATTAATAATATACGATAGATAAGTGGCTGTTTTGAATAAAACATATCTTCTTTGATTATATAACATGAAATCACGCCAGTAATCCCCGAAACGTTAGGGAGAGGTGTACCTAATAGTACACCCACATTTCGCCAGTTATGTTCGAGTCCCATGTAACAGGGGACGAGCCTATTGAAATCAAGCGAGCACAAATTCGGACTCCGTGGATGCTACTGAGAAATTCCTCATGGAAAAACCCAATAAGACTTCTTCGTTTCCGGTTAGTCAAATGTGATTAGAATTTAGGCAGCACCACTGTAATATAAAGGGGGGTAAACAGACCCTTAACATAACTGAAAGGCACTTGTTCTCCCCGTCTTTGCGATATTTTTTTTGTTCTAGACCATACCTGTTCACCTTCTAGTTACGGAAATATTGGGGGTCAAAGTTCCAAATGTTTTTAATGTAAGATTTTTACTTTACACACCTCTACGACCCCCGTACTATTCAATCCATCCATCAGCACAATGTTTTTAGTGCTTTCCATCGAGTCCTACCGTAAAACTTGATTTTTGACCCCTAAAAGAAAAGTCGTTTCTCAGCAATAATTTTTGCGTAGAGTTACTTAGTTTGATGTACAGAATGCTTGGTTGACGGCTATGTGAAGGGCCTGTTTACACCCTGTATGTAAAGTCCAACATCATTCACAAACTACTGAAAGAAAAGTACTAGAAAGGTGGTTTCCAAATCCTACCCCTTAACCATCATACCATCAGCATTGCCTCTTAGTACACCTGCTATTCTTCGAGGCATTAAAATCTAAGGGAGAAAGCATTATCTACCAACTGCTATCAGTACATAAACCTCAGATTTGAACAGATGCTTACGTGGACGATTGAAATATTCCTATTATTTTTTAACAACACGAGCGTGTCCAAGAATTGTTCACATTTTTTTTTCTCTTTCATGGATTAAAACAAATTTTTAGTTTAGCTGCTAGATCTGCTTTTGTTGACGACTGCCCTTCAAAAGAATCCTTCAAAAGAAGTAAAGAAAATATCACTTTTTTACTCCACTCAACTTTCAGTTCACGTAGTTACATAAACTATTTATTTGAATTAGACACACAGCGTTTCACCAAACGTGTCTGAAATAGGATCGTCAGCCGGCAATGCATACTAGACGAACCAAAACACGGCCATTTAAACTTCACCCCTGCTACTACACATAATCCCCTTGTAATGTACTTTATTAGAGGGTTTCCGGGACGGGTAAAGTTTCAAGTTATGCTGGTGGCATGGAACAAAAGTACTTTGTTAGTTCGTGCATAACACAGGACTAACTATGCGTTGGGACAAAGACGAACAGCCTTCATTTTGTTACCGAGGTTTTTCTGTCGGGTTAGGCTATCGTATTTTTATTATGTAGCTTTTATAACTACTTCGTTTTTGCCCGCGACTTCGTAGGAAAAAAAAAGATCATTTCCTGTGATAAAATGTAGCCTAAATTTTAAGTTAAGCGTCTAGCAGTAGGGTGGTGAAAATTGCGTTCAAATCCATGCAATAGTTTTTGAGTGATACGCGTACAAACATACAGACAGACAAAGATTCTAAAAACTGTTGTTTTGGCGTCTGTAGCTCTAATAAAGACCCCATATAATTTTTTTTTCAGTATCTTCAATGTATAGACATCGGCCAATTACAATTTTATTATAATGTATAGATTTTTATGGACTCAACATGGCACCACGTCAGGCGGTCGTTATCACGACCTTACTGCGCACTGGATTTCTAATCCTCGGAGTTACAAATGCACTTTTTCAACGCACAAGGGATGATTTCCATGAGACTTAAGGCTCGGTTCACCGTCAAAGATACCTACAAAACATCACAGCTGTAATCCCCGAAGGCTTAGGCAGAGGTCTATCTAATAGTACTCCCACATTTCGCCAGTTTTGTTAAAGGCCCATGTAATAGAGGCGATAACCGGGTGCAAATCCAGGCTCCGTGGCTGCTACTGAGAAATTCCTAATGGAAAAACACAATAACACTGCCCGAAAAAAAGCGCCCGTGTATACGTAGACTCAACCAACAATAGGGCAGAGCCTTCTTCAACACAGCACACACAAGTTGGATCGACAGCAGAAGAGAACAGTGCAATCAGACAGTACCTACAACATCTCTCCATAGAATAGTACAATGCCTTCAGGGGCAGCTTCAGTTGCAGCATAATCCCAGTTCCCACTACTGGGACAGGTATACCGAAATCCGCCTTAGACCCACTGTCAGTTGACTGACTCAGAGGTCTTTAAAAGTTCGAGTACGTAGCTAAATAATAACAGCCACTCCGATCAATCTTCAGGTTAAGCCGCGCTTGCCTAGGTTGGTCTGTAGATGAGTGACCCATTACGTACAGAGTTTCCTCCGTACTTCGGAAAGCACGTTAAGCCGTTGCTCCTGGGTGTCATTTGTAGCTCTTTAATAGTCATTACTGGAAGTCAGTAGCCTGAAAGTCTGACAACCCGTCTTACCAAGGGGTATCGTATTACCCAGAACAACTAACTGGGTTGTGGAAGTCAGATAGGCAGTCACTCCATGTTAAATACTGGTATTCAGCTGTATTCGGTTAGACTGGAAGCCGACCCCAAAATAGTTGGGAAAAGGCTAGGCAGATGCTGATGATGTCTTTAAAAGTCCCTACCTACAACAAAAATGCAGCCAAAACATTACAGAACAAATACAATGACTTGCTCACCTCTATAAATAACAAGTTGAACTCTCATTCTTATGATAACCTTTAAAAATTACGTGAAATTTTCCGTAAATAAAAGATAACAATAAATACACAAATTAATCTTTTACTTTACACAATATAAAAACACACATTACACAACATTACAATTTCTATCAATCAGTTCGACATTTATCTAGTATCCGTGTTCTTGGTATCCCCCTCTGTGACCGCCAGAGCTGTGACCACCGGATGGGTAAGCGTTAGTGGCACCTGATCCACCATAGCCTTGAGGTCCACCGTGACTTGCACCTCCTTGAGGGATGTTGGATCCGGGTTGGGGGAACCCTTGGGAGCCTTGACCAAAGCCTGCTTGCCCGCTGGGGTAGGCATTCTGTCCGCTGGGGTAGGCATTCTGTCCGCTGGGGTAGGCATTCTGTCCGCTGGGGTAGGCATTCTGTCCGCTGGGGTAGGCATTCTGTCCGCTGGGGTAGGCATTCTGTCCGCTGGGGTAGGCATTCTGTCCGCTGGGGTAGGCATTCTGTCCACTGGGGTGGGCATTCTGTCCACCAGGGTTGGTATTCTGTCCGCTACCGAAGGCACTGTGATTGCTAGGGTAGGCATTCTGCCCGCTAGGATAGCCACCTTGTCCGCCCTGACCGTAACCACCTTGGTTGCCGCCTTGGTTGCCGCCGTAACCACCCTGGTTACCGCTGCCGTAGTGAGGGAAGCCTGTAGACAAAATATTGGAGATAGAATGAAATCTTGTACCAAAACTATTTGGCTTGTTGTCAATTGGGTTATCGAAAATATGTAGTCATCTCGACTATTATTTGTTTTGATCGCTATTTTTGGTTTATAATTTATGTTTTATTCCATTTACCAAAAAATGTGACTCTCGTGAAACATGAAATTATGAAGAAATTCGTGAAGTAAGTTGAGGTATTATTATGCAGAGGAGACAAAAGATATTCGCTTCCCATAACTGAGGAGTTAACCGAGGTGAAGCTATGAACAGGATTGGGTTACTACTGTCCTAAGCAAAATATCTGTGAAAGGCATTTAGCTAATTCGTATTTCTTACTTGGCTACTGTTTTTTAACATGCCTTTATTAACTTCACCTGTAACTATGTGAAGAAATCTCAGGAGTTAATTTTGGCATACTTCCCGGTTTTCGATTAACCTGAAATTCCGCATGCATGTTTAGTTTGAATGACAATGCATAGTTAGCTAAGTGACGTCAATCTAAATTGAATATGGCGGACTCCCAAAGATGGCGGATTAGTTATTTTTTAAGCATTCCCATGATATGGGTATTAAATGAAAGGGTTTTTTGAAAAAATACGAAAAAAAAAAATATGACGTCACTCTAAAGCGTGGTTTTTAGTTCTTTTAACTATAATATTTTTTTTATTAATCCTACACACTACAAAACGAAACTGTTGTACTTTCACGAAGGTCCATAACAATAATATTATAAAACAACCGCATCACGCAACAAGTACAAGTTATTATCACAAATATACATAAAACATTAATTAATTAAATTTTATGATCGGAAGGACAGAGTTTATCTCAACACTATAATATAAACATAATGTCTATATGAGGTAGGAAAAGTTTTAGTTGGAATTGTGATTAAATTGTTGTTGTTTTTGTCGAAAATGCCAAGAAGTGGTTGCAATCGCGGGCATGTGCGATAGTCCCCGTGATGTCCTATACTATAAAAAAGATGCCTCGAAACTCTGTCTCGTCTAGTGGTCGCAAACGCGACTGCTGAGCATGAGGTCCTGGGACGATTCTCAGGTCGGGCCCTTAAGGGTTTTAGTTTTTCCATTAGGAATTTCTCAGTAGCAGCCACGGAGTTTGGATTTATGACCGATTGATGGCATAGGCTCGCTCCCGATTACATGGGACTTAAACATAACTGGCAAAATGTGGGTGTACTATTAGCTACACCTCTGCCTCACCCTTCGGGGATTACAGGCGTGATGTTATGCTATGTAATTTAAAAAAATCTATGGAAAGACTGTAATTACTACGGCAAATATACTGTTTCAACTGAAACACGCAATGCTGCTACACGGGACATCTACTCACAGTACTTCTCGGGAAATAGCATTTCACGTGAAATATTTTTTTCCCGGGAGCTCTTTAGTTGAGGAAATGAAAGTTAATAAGTATAAATAGTGAGATAAAAACCTTTCATTGTAAAGCACAACACAAACAAACACGACTGCACAAGTTCTTTTATAAAGGGTGACTAAACGGCTATCTACATTATGTACCAGATGTGTACCTAGGAACGGTCGTTGACCCAATTCTCTAATCATAATTATGTTTACTGTGGAATATTATTAGTTTCCACGTCAGTAACAGTATTCCCAGTAAGAGCTAGGCAGAGGGGTGGAATTATGTTAAAGTGGTCTGAAAAAACCACATTTAATTTATCCATATTTATTTTTAGTTTGTGAGAATGAATGGATGGATGTTTGTTACTCTTGCACGCATAAACTGCTTAACGGATTGGATGAAATTTGGCACACAGGTAGCTTATAACCTGGATTAACACGTAGGATACTTTTTATACCAGAACAATGATTCCGTGGGACATATACAGAACACCTCGCGGGCATAATTTAGTACTATTGTACTCGTAAATGCAAAAGTTTGTGAGAATGACTGAATGGATGTTTGTTACTCTTGCACGCAAAAACCGCTTAACGGATTTGGATGAAATTTGGCACACAGATAGTTTATAATTTGAATTAACATATAGGGTACTTTTTATCCCGGAGCTACGATTCCGATAGACAATTACCGAACTCCTCGCGAGCTAAGTCGCGGGCATAAGATAGTATTACAAATATGGATGGGGGTGCTGAATTGATTGGTCCCAATAAGACGTCCGAGGTACTTCTATACAGACTAGCTAATCTTAGTACAAATTATACTATACTAGGAACCACACATTTAAGTCTATTAGCACTTACTTTAAAATGCACTTAAATACCTTGACACCATGAGAAAAAATTAAACACTTAAGTAAATCGTAACTCATTTTTAATATTTTTATACGCAAACCCTGCGTAGGGAACTACAGCTGTTTTGACATGGAAAGAAAAATTCTAGTGCGAGCAGGGTTTGAACCTGCGACCTTCCGATTCAGTACACCGGACTTCTTAACCAATTAGACCATCGCACCCTGCTCACAGCTCTCGAAAAAAAAAAAGTGTAACTCACCGTAGCTAGCCACAGCTAACGCCAGAACCAAGCACACGATCTGGAATATTAAAAAAATGCATTAGACATCTCGGAGTAAACCTGCAAATGCATATGAACCACTCTCACTGAAGTAAGGTACCGTTCTGCCCAGCAACTTGGACCTCGGCAAATTGACATTCGTACATTTTCGAAAAATCTAAAATGTATGAAACCGAGAGCAGCGGTGGCCCAGTGGTGGAGACCCCGACTTACGAGCCGTAAGTCATGTGTTCGCACCCAGCCAGGCGCATTACTTTGTGTAAGTTATTTCATCACCTCTGCTCTCAAAACGGTGAAGGAAAACATCGTGAGGAAACCACCATGTCCTCGAACCAAAAATTCGAAGACATGTGACATCTACCAACCCGCACAGGGCCCGCGTGGTGGATTATTGCCCAATCCCTCTCATAGAGAAGAGGCCTGCGTCCCAGCAGTGGGAACATTAATAGGCTGATTATGCTTATATGGAACTGATGTAAATAATAGAAAAACTGGTTTAAATCTTGTTGGGAGTCGTCGTAGAAATAGGAATCGCTTTGAATGCGATTGCAACTTATCCAACCCCTCAAGGGACTATAACAATATTAAGCTTAAATTAAAACACTCACCTTGAAAGCCATGTTGTAAAATAAATGAGGATTAGCTAATGAGGCGATAATTCCGAAGTGTATGTCCAACTGTTTTAAAACATTACCTTATATACAGTATGTTATCAACAGAATTTGTGCGTCTGACCCCACTGCGATGTTCTCAGAATAGTCGATGATACTATATCATATATTTAATACTAATGTGTCGCCTCGGCCTCACACGGCCTTTCTTTACGGCTAAATAAAAAATCTAGATATATTTATTACATAACGTTACCCTCTGAAGATTTATAGAGAGGTGTGCCTAATAGTAGGTACATCTACATTTCACCAGTCATTTTTAAGTTACATGTAACAGGAGGGGAGCCTATTGCCATCAACCGGACACAAAGCCAGACTCCGTGGCTGCTATTGATAAATTCCTGTTGAAAAAACCCAATAACACTTTTCCCGACATGGGAACCGAACCCAGGAACTCATGCTCAGAGGTCAGGTTTAGTCAGTACAAGTTTGACACTCCCCTCCGCTCCGCCCAGAGTGGGAGGGGGGGTCATTTGATGATTACCTATCCGAAAAAAAAAAGAAAAAATAGTATATAGGGTGTAACAAGACCCTTAACGAAAACGAAAGGCACTTGTTCTCCCCGTCATTGCACTCATTTTTTTGTTCTAGACCATACCTGGGAACCTTCTAGTTACGTAGATATTGGGGGTCATAGTTCCAACTTTTTCACAAGTTTTTTCTTTAAATACATTTTTTTTAATGTATATTTATACTTTATACAGCTCCACGACCCCCGTACTATTCAATCCATCCATTAGCACAATGTTTTGAGTGCGTTACATTGAATCCTACCGTAAAACGTGATATTTCACCCCAAAAAAAAAGTCGTTTGCCAGCAATAATCTTTGCGTAAAGTTACTTAGTTTGATATACAGAATGCTTGGTTGACAGCTTCAACAATGCGATCACACAGACAGATACAAGAAGCGACGATGTTATTATACGTCTAGATATTACTTTATACCTAAACAATAACAGATATCTTATCATGCTATGTAAAATAGATCATACTTATATTTGTTTACAAACATTATTTGGACTTAAAACGTGATGCAAAATTCGAAGAACTTCATCATTAAAAACTAGGGAAGGATTAAATGTCATCATCATCTGCCTAGCCTTTTCCAAACTATGTTGGGGTCGGTTTCCAGTCTAACCGGATGCAACTGAATACCAGTATTTTACATGGAGCGACTGCCTATCTGACCTCCACAACCCAGTTAGTACTGGGTAATACGATACCCCTTGGTAAGACTGGTTGTCAGACTTTTCGGTCCACTGACTACCTAACGACTGTCAAAGATCTACAAATGACACCCGGGACCAACGGCTTAACGTGCTGGATTACATGTAATTTACATTATTCTGGGAAGTATAATTTGGTTTGTAAAAACAGAAAAATGTGCTTAACCTTTTTTGTAGGTAATATATTTCAGTGATGGGTTGTTAGCTCAAAAATCTAAGGATAATACATTACTCCTATAATATAATTCTTCCAAGGAGGTGTCATTCACCCCATAATCCTCACCAACAAGTAGCTATAACTTCGAAAAATAATGCGACTATTTTTTTTAACCTGGGTGACTATTTTGTTTGCAAAATGTAGATTTAAGTTAATAATTCAACATTTAGATTATTATATTGCCATTGGTAGTTGTGTGTTAGTATGTAAGTAACTGAGTAATTTTATTGGCCGTTTCTGTTGTTATCAATGTAGATTTAAGTTATCAATTGTACATTTAGATTATTATTATGTTGACATTGAAAATTGTGTGTTAGTACGTAAGGAATTGTGTGTTATTATGTAAGTAATTAAGTTATTTTATTGTAAATGTGTGTCAGTGGTTTCGACACAACTAACTTTACTAATATTATTTGTTTGCTCTCGCGTAAAATGTAGCGAACTGACCATTTTATTATAACATCCTATTGTAATGAAACCTACATTTACGAATAAATTTTATTTATTTATGACTATTTCTTGACTATTTTTTTGCATACTCAAAATTGATTTTCATGAAGTTTTCAAAGGTGAGTATTGTGTGGTGAAGGACACCTAAGGATGTGGACAGAGGTGCACTATACATAATATAATCAGTAAGTATAATTAATTGTGATTACTTAAAAGTTTGTATACAAGCAAATGACATCAGGTAGTAAATATGCTATTTTATAAGTCTAAGGCATTTGGAGATTGACCATTTTTGTATGGACTTTGGACCAAGTGCTGCCCAACATTGAATCATAGTGCATAATGTTCCACCAATACAAGTCTGTAACCCAAAGCGCTTCAGAATCCATCTCAGGAGAAACGAGAAAAAAAGAAGAAAAAAAAACTATTGTGTGTTACAAAAAATCAATAGTCGTCCTCATTGTTGTCTATAATTATTGTATCTAAAAATAAAGCAGGGCGCCTGACAGAGTCATGATGCCTAGCCCATCCCAAAAACCAAACTAGGCAAACAACGTGGGCACAACTGCCGATTGTCTTTCGATTGTTCTTCGATTTATGTGCGCTCAAATTAGTTGCACATTGCTGGTGGGACATTGAGGTCGGGACTGGACTCGGGTAGTAGAATAAGTAAGATAAAGATGTTATGTTATGTTATGATGTTATTATGATGTTGATTAAAATACCATTTGCGACCGTTACAAATATGGCTTTGGTAAATTGAATTATTAAACACTTTTGTAACTACATACGTGATATGGTCGCAAATCAATTTTTTTTTTTTTTATATTTACCATAACAAGATGTTACTTCTGGACATGACCCACCCAATAACTGGCCAAAAAAATATCTAAGATAGAGAATAGATAAAAGGATACATCTTATGTACGAATAAGTAAAATTAGAAGTGTCTGTTTATTTCAAAATACCAATTTTTTACTGAATGCATATGAGTACGGCACTTGTAACAAAAACACATTTTTTTTTCATTTTTTCTGTCTATCTGTGTTGTCCGGTTAATCCCCGAAACGGCTGGACCGATTTTGATGGCAGATAGCTGAAGTTATAAGTAGTAGACTTAGGCAACTTTTAATCAAGAAAAATAATTAGGGTTCCGTGCATAAAAATTAAAACCCTTATTCAAAAACGGAAGTAATATTTTTATAATAATTTCATGCGAACGAAGGTCGCATGCAAAAGCTAGTTTAAAATAAAAATAGGTAACACTATTAAACTTGAGGTGCATGTCCTCCAGATCTTCCCCTCCCCATATATAAGGTCTATCTTTTCATACACGAAATATTTTAAGAGTAACTTCTATAAGTCGTAAAGTCGCCATAGCAACGAAAACAAAAGTTATTCTGAGTGTTTTTTTTTTACTAAATTATTATAATTTTAAAATTTTTTGAGACTTTTTGCATAAAACCTTTACTCCCATATTCTAACAATGACATTATGTAAATACGACGTAGTCAACTAGCGTAATGGATGCTTAAAAATAAGGAGCCAGTATTTATTTTTTTGGTCAAGCAATTTTAAATTATTTATTTTTATAAAAATATATTCTCAGATAAAAAAAATCTCTTGAAATGGCTTTGTTATAGCCGTTAGAAGATTCCCTGAAAATATTTCGTGTATGAATAGTTAGACCTTATATAGGGTGTGTTGTCAGTAAAATTAGTGCATTTGACCTGACACAAACGTCCTGTTATGGCAATAAACAATTGTTGATCGAGACAAGTTTTTATCGGTTTCCGTCTATTTACAATGTTCTAACGTATTTTCCCATCGGATATTCTGGATTGTTATCAAAATTATTATTGCTGCTATTGCAAACATGTGAGTCACTTATTGTGTTCCTAACGTATTTTATAAGAGATGGGTTTTTAGCAAGGATCCCGGCAACTGTGCAAACCGTTAAGATATTAATGTCCATTTGCACAAGAAAAACGGTTCAACAACCGCTGTGCGAGACGTAAGTCACAACAGCGATTTGCCAATGCGTAAGGCCCAGACTCATCCAAAACGGAGACGTGCGGATATGTACCCTGTAATTATAGTGTTAGCTGTTATAATAAATAAATAAATGTGTGAAGCAGAGAGGAGAGGAGACGCTTAGGAGCTAGAGTGTATCCACCAAAGCTGTGCGGAGATGCGTACCGGTTAGACCGGATCTAAGATGTGTGTACAGGCTACTCACACCCAGTTCAACGACCGCTGCACGCTGCTTACTGCACCGAACTTGCCTTAAAAACCATCGACAAGTGACAAAAATAATGCAAAAATATATCGAAAGTTACTACTGAATAATTAATGATGAAACGGAAATTATAATTTAAGACTAGCTTTTGCCCGCGACTTTACTCGCACTAATTTATAATTTGACAATCAATGTGGCTTGTAATAATATAATTCAATCTTGACTTGAAAGACACGTGGCGCCATCTATTATCATAAGAACGTTATTGTTGGTTTTCTCGGGAACAGTTATTTTTTTGGGGATGAAAGGTACTCTATGTCCTTTTCTGTACCTGACAACGTATGTGCAAAATTTCAGGATGATCGGTTCAGTAGTTTAGGCGTGAAAAGGTAACAAACATAGAAACAAACTTACTTTCACCGTAAAACCGCATCAAAATCCGTTGTGTTGATTTTAAGATCTAAGCATACATAGGGACAGACAGATAGCGGGAAGCGACTTTGTTTTATTATACTATGTAGTGGAAGTAAGGAAGGATAGTGAAAACGCGCATTAGTAATTACACAGGCACTATACATATAACATAGGCAGCAAGAACCACACGATACAAATAAATCAAAGCGAATTTCTGCTCCTAATAAGTTTTGAACTGTAAAACATTCCGGTCCGCTTCCTCAGACCTTGAAGTAACTTCTGCAATATATTTTATTATCTCACTATTTATCTTTTCCTGTTTTTGAAGGTTCCACCGCGGGGGTACAAGTATTTTGCACAGGACTGTACTTTCTATTTATATTAACAAACATGTTTGTTTCTTTTATACATATGTCGAATTTGTCAGGATTTCTTTCGTTAGGCTCGTACATCATGTGGGCAGACCATGGCTTTCTTGCAATGAAAATACACTAGGTGCGATACACTGGTTATAATAAACTAACAAATTACTTGAGATTACAACTTAACACAATAACACGGGGCACAATGAACCGGGACCAGTTCCAAGACGTCTCCACTCCACTGTGATCAGACATTCAATGTCGTCCTCGCCTCTGAGCTGTAACATCAGGGCTCTGTAGAAGTCACGCTGTGGTGTGGGTAGACTTGTAAATAGGTCGCGTGACGTCACCACCAGCAGATTTGCGATTCATTTTATGTCCGTACTAATTACCGGTTCCGACACATATATTTAAAACATATACTTTTGCATTTTTTTATATTTTTATATTTTTTAGAATCAAGAGTAAAATATTAAAAGTATGCTCATTTTTTATATTTTACTCTAAGGTGAGTGATATGCAAAGAGTATAACATCACACTGACTACTAAGGTAACAGGATCTCCTAGTTCAAAGTCAAGACATTTATTGCGAACTAAGTGTACAATGTTGTGTTATGTTATGTTAGTACTTATGACTTAGCAGCCTTTTACAAGCATTGCAATTTATCATCCGTTTGGGATCAGTTTGGGAGTCAGGGTTGTATCTGTATGACCTTAAATGAACTGAAATTCACGACACCTAGTATTCAAGCAATGTTGAAGGTTTTTGTAAAAATAAAGATTTTTTGACATGACATGTTAACTGTAACTTGAGTTCAGTACAGAGTATTTAAGACCCTGTTGACCAATTTATTTTGAAAAATATTTCTAAGCAACTACCGTCTCACTTTCACAAAGCTGGGTGCTTTGTGAAAGCGATAACATACATCATATTCTTAACTAGTAGTACTGCAACACCAGAAAATAAACGCCATATAGCCAGCCCCATAAACATAGTTATTGCCAACATTATGAAACGAATAACACACGTGGAACTAGGTACTGTCCTTTCACAGTCTATTTACTGCTAGCTGTTAAAGTTGGCTAACCTGATATTGGTGTACAAAAAAATAACAGAATAGACACTTTATTGCAATTTTCCAATTGGCTACAGTTAAAATTAAAGAAAACATGGCCAAAAATGCACGATTACGCTGATTAAATAAACCCCTAATCCTCAAATATAATAATCCTCAAAAATACGCATAATATGCAATTACAAAATTAAACAAAATATATGATCCGGTCATTACTAATGACTAACAAGTTGAGCTCATTGGTTACACCCTATTGTGGCCTTGTCACCTCCATACTTGCATTTTATTAGGAAAACTGTCCTTCACACATAATAAATTCCCCACCCAAACACGTCCGTAAAATTTCACGACATTTCATAAAACTAATTAGGCCTAAAACTTTTATGACATAATTGTCGTAATTTATTCCTTGCATGTTTTCATCGTGTTCCGCTACGTTTTTGATGATCCCTACAGTGTTACCTTCGTTAACAAAAATTTCGGCTGTCAAAACTGTCACAAACATGCTTCTGCTGATGAAATTTAAAAAAAAAGACATTGGCGCCAATTTACAAATTGTTGAAATGAGAACTGAATGTATGAAGTGAATGCTGCGACAAAGGAAAAATAACTTTTATGGGTTGTTGACATCATCATTTGCCTAACCTTTTCCCAACTATGTTGGGTTCGGCTTCCAGTCTAACCCGATGCAGCTGAAAACCAGTATTTTACATGGAGCTCTCTATCCATCTGACTTCCACAACCCACTTCAGTACTTGGTAATACGGTACCCCTTGGTAAGACTGGTTGTCAGACTTTCGGACCACTGACCATCTGTAACGACTGCCAAAGATCTACAAATGACAGCCGGGACCAACGGCTTCACGTGCTTTCCGAGGCACGGAGGAAACTCGGTATGTAATGGGTGGTCACCCATCCACGGACCAACAGAAGCAAGCGCAGCTTAAAATGACGACCCGAGTGGCTAGTATTATTTAGCCACGAGCTCCTTCGGTTGTTGACATCAATTATTTCAAGACAAGAATTCTCAAAAAAAAACTTTATTTCGGGCCTGAAAACCCGACTTTCAATTAACTGTAAAATTAGCTAGTCTAGTAATGGCTTTGACATCAATAAATAATTGTGTGATTCAGTTGGCAAAATAGTGACATCACAGGTTACCATTGCCATACAAAATCTGTGGGGGAAACGTGTTTTGACAGCTCATAAATGGTTATGAGCTGTCAAAACACGTTTCTGCTTTTTAAAAAAGGATCTTTTATTTTTTAATTATAAAGCTTTTCATGTTGTTATTTACAAAAATACAGACTGGACGCCAATATTAATTTTCCCTTTGATGAGTAATGAAAACTTTTTTGCAGAATTCCTCAATATTGTCAGGGTGCGTTAATAAAAAAAATATAATAATAAAACAAAAACAGGTGTACCTAATAGTACACCCACATCTCGCCAGTTATGTTTAAGTCCCATTTAATGGGGGCGTGTCTATTGCCATCAACTGGGCTAAAATCCAGACTCCGTGGCTGCTTCTGAGAAATTCGTTATGGAAAAACCCAATAACATTTTGCCCGACCTGGGAATTGAACCCAGGACCTTATGCTTAGAAGTCGCGCTTGCGACCACTCGACCAACGAGGCAGTCAGTTCTGTTCAGGTGGCCTACCATGACGTTTTAAGCAGGAGTAATCCCAGTGTGGAAAGAGATAGTGCTAGACGACCTGTATGTATAGCTCTGTCTCTTTACCACACTCCAGTGTGGGGAAGATACGTCAATCATTATTCACAATTTTTTTTTGGAGATTTGAAATGTATTATAAAAGCAAGAATATTTTAAACAGTCGCCAAAAAGATATTTGTGTTTGTTTAACAACTGCTAAAGTAATATTTAAAAAAGCACCGCGCAAGTTTCTATAAAACAAAGAGACCCCAAAGAGAACTGAAAAACATTAAATGATGAATAGACTACCTCACCAAATAGATTGAAGAAAATTTTACGCGGTATAATAGGAGCAAGCTTTTAAATGATTAGAGTTAAATCGACAGTCTATTAAGAAAGACTTCGGAATCAGGCCAACGCGCTACTTTTTATAAAAGAAAAGTAGATCAGTAGTGCATTTAGAGCTGTAGACACACCCTGAACTGAATTAATAGATCGCTGCCATGGATATAATACTCTTTAGTAGCAATTATATTTGTATTTGTGAAGGGCTCGTGGCTAAATAAGAACAGCCGCTCGGATCGATCTTTAGGTTAAGCCGTGCTTGCCTAGGTTGGTCTGTGGATGGGTGACCACCCATTACATACAGAGTTTCCTCCGTGCCTCGGAAAGCACGTGAAGCCGTTGGTCCCGGCTGTCATTTGTAGATCTTTGACAGTCGTTAGGTAGTCAGTGGCCAAAAAAGTCTGACAGCCAGTCTTACCAAGGGGTATCGTATTACCCAGTACTAGCTGGGTTGTGGAGTTCAGATAGGTAGTCGCTCCATGTAAAATACTGGTATTCAGCTGCATCCGGTTAGACTGGAAGCCGACCCCAACATAGTTGGGAAAAGGCTAGGCAGATGATGAGTAGCAATTCTATTTGTATATATTTTTGTAATTGGAATACATATTATACTAGTTAAAAAAAATCCTAGTCATCTTTTCAGTCGTCTTCTTCGTATCGCTGGCACGACTTAAATTTTGTTAGCCCAAAACTTCGCCACTACCACCGTGGCAGCGCAAAGGTCACTTCGGCTGTATGTTTTTGGGCTAAGAGGGCAGGATAGGAGGTGGAGCATAGTTTGCGACACAACTCCACAACCATACCCCGCTGCTGTTTCGTTGAGGTAACCCCACTTAACGAGGTTGGAATTACATCTTCCCACTTGAGTCCGGAGGCGGTTCAGGGACTTCCAGGTTGACCATGGAAGGTTAGACTCTGCAGGAAGATGCTCACCTGGTGGTAAGTAGTGAGTGGGAGGGGGACAACTATTTTCCCACAGCTTACATCGGGCGTCAGCCGGGTTTCCTGCTAAGTACGAGTACGCTGAGGTTTTTAAAAAACTGTGCCTACTTTTTAGCCGCTGCTTTGGCAGTTGGTCGCCGTGTAGTATCTGACTCCAGTTTTTGTTTCAGCCGGAAGATGATCACTGCTTTTTTATAGATAGTGCTAGACGACCTGTATGTATAGCTCTGTCTCTTTACCACACTCCAGTGTGGGGAAGATACGTCAATCATTATTCACAATTTTTTTTTGGAGATTTGATATGTATTATAAAAGCAAGAATATTTTAAACAGTCGCCAAAAAGATATTTGTGTTTGTTTAACAACTGCTAAAGTAATATTTAAAAAAGCACCACGCAAGTTTCTATAAAACAAAGAGACCCCAAAGAGAACTGAAAAACATTAAATGATGAATAGACTACCTCACCAAATAGATTGAAGAAAATTTTACGCGGTATAATAGGAGCAAGCTTTTAAATGATTAGAGTTAAATCGACAGTCTATTAAGAAAGACTTCGGAATCAGGCCAACGCGCTACTTTTTGTAAAAGAAAAGTAGATCAGTAGTGCATTTAGAGCTGTAGACACACCCTGAACTGAATTAATAGATCGCTGCCATGGATATAATACTCTTTAGTAGCAATTATATTTGTATTTGTGAAGGGCTCGTGGCTAAATAAGAACAGCCGCTCGGATCGATCTTTAGGTTAAGCCGTGCTTGCCTAGGTTGGTCTGTGGATGGGTGACCACCCATTACATACAGAGTTTCCTCCGTGCCTCGGAAAGCACGTGAAGCCGTTGGTCCCGGCTGTCATTTGTAGATCTTTGACAGTCGTTAGGTAGTCAGTGGCCAAAAAAGTCTGACAGCCAGTCTTACCAAGGGGTATCGTATTACCCAGTACTATCTGGGTTGTGGAGGTCAGATAGGTAGTCGCTCCATGTAAAATACTGGTATTCAGCTGCATCCGGTTAGACTGGAAGCCGACCCCAACATAGTTGGGAAAAGGCTAGGCAGATGATGAGTAGCAATTCTATTTGTATATATTTTTGTAATTGGAATACATATTATACTAGTTAAAAAAAATCCTAGTCATCTTTTCAGTCGTCTTCTTCGTATCGCTGGCACGACTTAAATTTTGTTAGCCCAAAACTTCGCCACTACCACCGTGGCAGCGCAAAGGTCACTTCGGCTGTATGTTTTTGGGCTAAGAGGGCAGGATAGGAGGTGGAGCATAGTTTGCGACACAACTCCACAACCATACCCCGCTGCTGTTTCGTTGAGGTAACCCCACTTAACGAGGTTGGAATTACATCTTCCCACTTGAGTCCGGAGGCGGTTCAGGGACTTCCAGGTTGACCATGGAAGGTTAGACTCTGCAGGAAGATGCTCACCTGGTGGTAAGTAGTGAGTGGGAGGGGGACAACTATTTTCCCACAGCTTACATCGGGCGTCAGCCGGGTTTCCTGCTAAGTACGAGTACGCTGAGGTTTTTAAAAAACTGTGCCTACTTTTTAGCCGCTGCTTTGGCAGTTGGTCGCCGTGTAGTATCTGACTCCAGTTTTTGTTTCAGCCGGAAGATGATCACTGCTTTTTTATAGATAGTGCTAGACGACCTGTATGTATAGCTCTGTCTCTTTACCACACTCCAGTGTGGGGAAGATACGTCAATCATTATTCACAATTTTTTTTTGGAGATTTGATATGTATTATAAAAGCAAGAATATTTTAAACAGTCGCCAAAAAGATATTTGTGTTTGTTTAACAACTGCTAAAGTAATATTTAAAAAAGCACCACGCAAGTTTCTATAAAACAAAGAGACCCCAAAGAGAACTGAAAAACATTAAATGATGAATAGACTACCTCACCAAATAGATTGAAGAAAATTTTACGCGGTATAATAGGAGCAAGCTTTTAAATGATTAGAGTTAAATCGACAGTCTATTAAGAAAGACTTCGGAATCAGGCCAACGCGCTACTTTTTGTAAAAGAAAAGTAGATCAGTAGTGCATTTAGAGCTGTAGACACACCCTGAACTGAATTAATAGATCGCTGCCATGGATATAATACTCTTTAGTAGCAATTATATTTGTATTTGTGAAGGGCTCGTGGCTAAATAAGAACAGCCGCTCGGATCGATCTTTAGGTTAAGCCGTGCTTGCCTAGGTTGGTCTGTGGATGGGTGACCACCCATTACATACAGAGTTTCCTCCGTGCCTCGGAAAGCACGTGAAGCCGTTGGTCCCGGCTGTCATTTGTAGATCTTTGACAGTCGTTAGGTAGTCAGTGGCCAAAAAAGTCTGACAGCCAGTCTTACCAAGGGGTATCGTATTACCCAGTACTATCTGGGTTGTGGAGGTCAGATAGGTAGT